>CM074577.1:82154166-83640833 GCA_037305975.1 Chrysolophus pictus
AATAAACAAGCAGTTTTAATTGCCCTCTGTGATGGTGCTTTTTTACAGGAATGGCTGGCAGTCTCACTGTAGTCATTGCAAGTTGTCGCCACAATGAAGAAGTGGATAAGTGATCGTGTAAGCCTTTTCTGGTTTCCTACATTTGCCAGTGATTTATCATACTACAGTGAGTTTGATATTAAAGATCCTAAGAGTGGACCATATCAAATATTTCTCTTTGAGAATTCATCATCTTGGTTTGGAGTAATCCCAGATACGTACACAGACTGGGAGAACTCATTGAGAGTAGCCTTCTGGAGAAGGACCTGGGGGTTCTGGTGGATAAAAAACTGAACATGAACCAGCAGCGTGCTCTTGCAGCTCGGAAGGCTAATGGTATCCTGGGCTCCATCAGAAGAGGGGTGGCCAGCAGGGACAGGTAGGTGATTGTCCCTGTCTACTCTGCCCTCATGAGGCCCTATCTGGAGTACTGAATCCAGGCCTGGGGTCCCCAATATCGGAAAGATGTGGAGCTGTTGGGGAGGCTCCAAATGAGAGCCACAGAAATGATCAAAGGGCTGGAGCACCTCTCCTATGAAGACAGGCTGAGGAAGCTGGGCTTGTTCAGCCTGGAGGAGAGAAGGCTGCAAAGAGACCTCATTGCAGCCTGTCAGTACTTAAAAAGGGATTATTAACAGGAGGGGAATCAACATATTACAAGGGTAGACAGTGATAGAAGGGGAAATGATTTTAAGCTCAAGAAGGGAAGATTCAGATTGGATGTCAGGGGGAAGTTCTTTACAGAGAGAGTGGTGAGGTGCTGGAACAGGCTGCCCAGGGAAGTTGTGAATGCTCCATCCCTGAAAGTGTTCAAGACCAGGTTGGATGGGGCCCTGGACAACCTGGTCTAGTACCAGATCTGGAGGTTGGTGGCCCTGCCTCTGGCAGGGGGGTTGTAACTTGATGATCCTTGGGATTCCTTCCAACCCAAGCCATTCTATGATTCTATGATCTACAAGAAAAGCATTGCTTAAGGTACCCCAAGGTTAAACTTGGGGTCAGTAACTGAGGATTCAGTTTCATTAAACAGTGGAATTTGCGCTGGAATCAACAACAGCGTTCTCCTTTTCTGAGCAAAGATTTGACTGATTACAGGATTTTCCAGTAAAGAAACTCAGTAGAGCTTTAATCTTTTAGTTGAAAACTCTTAATTGTAAAACATCTGAGAACTACATTCCAGGGAACTGGACAGAAAACGAAATAAAAATGGTGCATTTCATTCCATTGTGAGAATTTGGGTGTTTTTTTCCAATTTGTTTGTAATATATATATATATTTTTATCAGCTCAGGTATCAGTTCAGATAGAAGTTCTCAGCTTTTACAATTTTCTAATATATTTCTTATGGGAAAATTGTAAATGTGGTCTTGGATTCAGACTTATTTATGATTCTGTTCTTTCCAGTACCCAAGGGAAACAACCCATTTCCAAAGTTCCTTCAATATTTATACTTTAGAGGTAGTAGCTTGCATGTGAGATCACTGAGCACGCCTAGCCTTTTCACTTTGAGGCCATTCACATAAATTATAATAAGGAAAACATGTTTTGCAAATTGCACTGTTTCCAGGCCCAACAGCTGTTATAATGGTTCACGCTTTGGTTTGTACTTTATGTGGGTTTTCTCTGATTTTTAGGTAAAGTGGCAAGAGGAGGCAGCAGGTGGTGTGGAATATTGACATAATTTTCTGATGATAGTAGAAGGGAAGCTTGCAAATGAGATCTGACAGTTCTGAAAAGTTATGTGGGTAGAAGTGAGAATAAAATACAGATCAGTGTATTGAATTGCCATTGCATTTTATTTAAAATATAAGTAAGTAAAAAGAAACTGATGAGATGCATAAGCTGTTATTCATTGTGAACTACAGCTCATGCAAAAATATAAAAAAACATCACTTTGGAATAGATTAAAAGAAAGGTAGCATTTCCCCAGTGTAACCAATAATCTTGAATAAATAACTTGTGTTGTATAACATACATAGGAAACTAGTGTTGAATTCTGTGAGAATGAAAAGCATTACGTTATCATATTTCACTTATGAGATACCTGTATATTCTGGAAAAGGTTAATCAGGCTCTGGGGATTTGAGCCTGGTGATATTTAATAGCCACCTCATGGAGACAGCAGGATACAACATGCATTGCAGATCTGATTTGTTTGTTTCTTGGTCCTTAACCTCTGGTTTTGGCCTCTCTGCTATGCTAGCTTCATCATTAGTTCTGGAGCTTGGACTTGAGAGAAAGGAATTTTTGGAATTCAGCACACAGTTCCATACACAATCTTCTTGCTTTTCAGTAGCAGCTCTTTTTCCCACTTGATGGCTTGGGAGCAGTTGTAGAGAGAGGAAGAGAGACGGGTGTCATTCCAGCTTCAGAATAGCTACAGCCTCATACAAAACAGCAAGGTAGCAGCTCCCAGCTTGTTCTATATTCTTGATGCGGCTGAACACATTTTGCTTTTGGGGACAATGATGAGGCCAAGCCAAGCAGCCATCTCCTCTGCAGGACCACAGAGGCACTGCTTTGCTCAGCCATACTCTGCCCCTATGTGGTATGGCCTAGCCCTGTTGGTGTCTGAAGCACGCTGCCCACTGAAAGCCTTACACTGCCATGCCCTTCATTCAGTGGCACCATGCCACACTCCCATGGACGTGAAGCACTTCTTGGGAAGATTATTCATCACAGTAGTTGCATGGGGATTTTCACAGCAGCAACTCCTTGATGCATTTGTTATTTGTAATGAGTGCACTGCGGAAGGCAGCCACGGACTTCCTTGTGGCTGGAGTTTTCTCCTGTAGGAGAAATGCATCTCTTAAATCAGAGGAAATGGTTTCTGGTTACTGGTAGTTTGTTTCACAAACTTACATGAGCTTTTTTAGAGAATTACCTAAAATGTTCTGCTGTGAACAATTGGGTTCTTACACCCAAGCACATCCTTTCCCTTTCCTCTCTCATTTCTGTGGTTAAAACATTGCTTACAGGAGCAGGCAAGCAGGAGGTATATTACAAGTCCTCTCTTGTCTATGTTGTTGGTCATAATTGAAACAACAGATACTAACAGATCCTGAGACACTTTCAGGCTCTCCTTTCATCAGAAAAACTGTTAGCAGCATTTTCTCCTTTCCCTTCCAGTGATACAATGGCTATTATTATATATATATTATTATAGGATGAGGACTTGGTTTGGATCAACAACATCTCAGTATAACTTTGTGCAAGTTAAGAAGGTGCTGAGTCATCAAAAAACTCTTTCTTTGCTTTTTCAACCAAACTAACAAACAAATTCAAATGTTACCCTACCCGATTTAATTAATTAGGCAAAGGAGAACTCTATTCAGGTTCTTATGTGATCAAGAAAGACTTATGGCTAACTTCGTTAGAATAGAGTTAAATAAATAAAAGTAGAACACAGTTGTGGTAAATTTTAAAGGATTGAAAGTATAATATATTTATTTTAAAATCATAAACACATACATAGGCTCACATACATTGTGTCTAGCAAGAAATTATCATGGTTTAAAAAGTAAAGCCTTTGATAAAAACCCAAAACTCTTGCAGCAAATGTGAGAAGAATGTTTGTGTTCAGCAAAGGAAATACTTTGTGTGTTTTTCCTCAGTGGAAGCAGCACAGAGAACAATTCGTACTGACCTGAAGTTTTGTGGTGTCTCAGCTTTGTTTAAAACACTTTGTAGAGTCCAACTTTACACCGACTGCTAAAGAATCTACTTTTTTTTTCAATAATTTAGCTGACACACAGTGTGGTCTCATTTGAAGGATGCAGAGCAGTCAGGGCAGTGATAGAGCAACTGCCTCTAAGACATGAACAGACACAATAACCTCTTGAAAAAGCCTTAGCTCTTTTTTATTTTATTGAAATACAGTGTTTCTTACTCACTTAGTTGAACTCTTGGTCTCAGAAGTCTTGTAAAATAGTTCTGTTTTTTTCTTTTAATGTCTAAGAACACATTCAGTAACAAATATCTTTGCAATGAAGAAGAAGAGTATCTAAAATGGAACAAAATGCACAATTTTGACTCCTAGTGATCTAGGAAAACTGTATTTATTTAATCCATACATGCACTTGTAATTGGCTGGGCAACTCCAGTTACTGCTTTTACTCACAAAGTCCACTACTAAGGCTGAGATGCGCGTTCAGAAGCCCTTCTCCTGCCTAAGGCTGTTTGGGATCTATAGAAAAGACAACTGCAGCCATAAATGTCTGGATTTGCTAGATGTGCTCACAACATGAGTGCACCGAGATCTGCACTCACAGCTACCTTCTTGTTAAAGACAGCAGGAAGAAGTGAGTTGTGAAGAAACTGGAAGATTTCCTTGCCCAAGTAGGAGAGTTGACTTGTAGTCCTTCTATAGGATGACAGAGCTTGAATCTATGGCTCTTGCTTCTCAGGAGAGAGCGTAGCCATGGAGCCATGGGACACAATGAGTAAGCAGTACCTTTTCCCTTCTTGTTGACACAAGGATGCTCTGCAACCTGAATTTGAGATCCATGAGACCAGAGAGACAGCTGCGAGGAGAACTACAGTTGGAAATATAGCAGTTAGGGAACTCCTCTTCTGAAGCAGAAGAAGAGCTTAGCTTTCAGGTGTTCAGTATCAAAACACTCAAACTTTTTTGATCTTTGACCTTTTTGCCTCATAAAAGAGAGTGAATCTTTGGTAGTGCTGCTTATTTGTGATATGGACCAAAGCTTACCCAGAATGGAGCTGGACTGAAACGAAGATCCACTGCAAAGTTTTTAATGAAACATGGGCTAACAAAATTATCCCTTACCCCCTGAAAATTTTCTTTTCACTTTCCTTCATAAAAAAACTTACATTTCCCTTTACTTTTGTTGGGGAGCTCTTTGAAAGGCTTAACAGAAGGCTGCAGACTACCTGTTTGATTTTCCTGCACAGAGTAACTTAAACTAGCCACAGATTAAATCATTATTAATTGCCTAAGAATACAAACATATAAAATTCATGGATGCATTGTTAATTTACTCTACAACATAGCCAAGCATTCTTCCCTGTTATTGCTATCTTATTATTGGGAAAATGCCCAAAGCTTCTCATTCTTACAATTCAGCATGTTCTTTTAAGCCAAAAGAGTGTTTCAATGAGAGATGAGCTGGCAAATTCACTTTTAAGTTTTTATTAACTAATTTCATGTGACCTTGGCAATAAGATACTTATTAAATAATTTCATGTGACTATGATGATCAATGCAGAAATAAGATCTGCAGACAGAGGGCTGCTAGAAATTGCTGGCCCCTAAGGCTAAAACAAAGAAACTCATTCTTCTAGGGAAAAAAAAAAAAAAAAAAGGATACTACTTTGCCATTCCTCTGGTTTTGCAATAAACTTTTCCATTTGTTCTGTGCTGTTTGTGTCTGGTGATGAATTAAATTCAACAGACAACAACAACATCCTGAGTATTTCAAAAAATATTTTATTTTAAGCCTATTGAAGTAGATAGTACTAATGGATGAAAAACAAGCAGAAAATGCTGAAGAATGAACTCCTTTGAAAAGAAGTCAAGAAGCAGAAACTTTCAGTACAGGCTGCAAGGAGCATTACAGAGACAGAGAACAAATGCAGAGCTCATTAGAAACTGGCTACAGCAAGCCAGGTAGGCTAGCTGGGTATTTCCATCTCTATCTCCTAAATTTTAGTCATTCAGGACGCAGAAGAGTGACTTCTCTGAAGCAGTGCTCAATTTGCTAAAGGATCAGCTAGCTGAGCCAAATCTCAGTAGAAAGACCATTGATATTTATCTGCTATACAGCTTTGAATATAAAAATTACGATTAGCTAATTTGAGTCTGCATAGGTATTTTCTTATTGTGTCCATGTTTGTGGCCACCTACTCACTGCTACTTTCAACAAGGCAGTAGCAACAGAGAAATTCTTTCTTGGGGCTGTTTCAAAGACTGAAGTAGTGAGGAACTGCTTTGCACTGTCTATGAAGGATTTGGCTCAGGATCTTGGTAATAAGAAATATCAAAAACCCACAGTATACTTTTGGGTGATCTATAAGTAAAAACAAATACATTTTGGCATCTAGTTTATTTACTTTAGTGGTCATTCGGGAAACTGGCTAGATTAGAATAACGAACTCATTCCTCAGTTAGTTCCTGCTTACATACACTGTTTCTCAGCTTACGTATGAAGTAAGCTTCCAGGCTAGAAATGCCATGTCTTGTTTCAGTTTCACCCTGCTGTGTTTCACAAAGCCAGCCTATGGGTGGTAGTAAGTCTAGGAATAGCCCTCCTCCAGCAGCGAGAAGAGAAGCTTTGGCACTAGAACATCCATCAAAACAGAAGGCAGTGATGACAAACAGAAAGGGATCCATTATCTGCTTCCCTGCATATATTACAGACCTTGGGCCTCCCTGGTTTTCAGGATCAGAGAGACTGAAATGTGTGGCAGGATATGAGGCTGAAAGTACTACTCAAATTCTCCATGTAGGACTCGGTAGGACGAGGGCAGTAATGAATTTTATGCCAGCTCCATGGGCAGGTGTGCTTTTCTCTCTGGCTAAAGGACACATTTGCTTAACTCCTGACAACTGTGGAATGCATTGCTAACCTCACCACAGCCTGCCGCAAGTGCGAATGGCAAACTACTACAGCATGACAAACCTTCCTCTGTGACTCGCTTAGGGCCTTCTCCTTCCAGCCACACACAGCCTGGCAATCATTCAGTCCCTTACTGTCCCTCACCTGCTTTTTGTGAAAACAATATAATTTCCATTACTGGCATCCAAAACCCAAGGTTATAAATATAAAAATCAGATGGCTATTCCCTCTTTCTTTATGGGATTTTCCAAGATCGTCTTGGATATATTTAGTATTCATGTGTAATGAGTCAGAGTGTCCACCTGTGGTCTCCATAAACCAATTTTGTAAATAGCATTGACTGATGTGACTCAAAAAAAAAAAAAAGAAGAAGAAGAAGAAAAAAAAAAAAAAAAAAGGCCTGTTTCTGTTTTCCAGTTTTAGTCTGAATTCAAACACTGTTTGCAGTTCCAAGAACTCTGTGGGTTTCATACTCTAGGTCAGTGGGTGGAGAATACTGGAAAAGGCACACTCCATCCTGTCCCCTCGTTCCGGTGGGCTGTAGGTCTCAAAATGATGACTTTAGCTTATAGCACAGTGAGCCACCTTTTCATTTAGAAACTGTTTAATAGGCAAGCTGTAGATGAAGTCCCGGCATACACCATTCCTTGTGTTTGTTCCTCACTTGGAGGTTGCTGTTGAAAAATTTGAATTTTGCTTCAGCACAGAAAGAGCTGTGGTCTGATTTATACGGGTGCTGAAGAGCACAAAAGGATGAAGTCTCACAGACATTTCAGTAACACTTTGAAGAGCATGGGAGAATAACTTGACTTTGTTATTACGTTATTTAAGCTCAGGTTATCCTCATGCTAACAGCAGTGGTCACCCTCTGAAGTGACACCTGAATTGCTTTCTTTGGATTGAAGACATCTGTGCATGGTGTGAAGCCCTGCGGGGGCTACAGCACATGCTCTCAGTCTTTGGACATACAACTTGTAGGTCTGAAATGCTCCTGTGCAAATTGAGAGGAAACTTCCATGCCTTTCTGTGCAAGAGAGAAGTTTTGGGAAGACAGCAAAGAAATAGCAGCAAGGAAAAGGAAGCAGCTTGAGTCCTATTAATAACTAATGAGCTGTGTTAACCAAAGCTTAGATTAGCCCCTCTGGCAATACGGATCAATATCTCAAGTTAAAAGCACCATCATGCATAATGTCAGGATATAATGTATATTTAGGTTTATAGTAGACTATAAAGAGGTAACTGAAATCAGCTCTGCAATGCAGACAGTCCTCAGCTCCAGAAAAACATACCTGAAATGGGAACTCATGGCCCATTTTAAAATGTGGCATTTCTTAAGACATTCTTAAGGCTTAAGTTCTTGCCTTGAAATATAGTTTCATCTGCATCACTTACGGTCTTTGCACAAAAGTAGTACCTAGACAGCTGCCTCATAGTTGTGAAAGGATAAGTTGCCAGTTTGGATGAAGTGGTTAAAAGGACCCGCATAAATGCACAGGTATCAGCATTGAGAATCTGCAAATGATCAAAAAATAACTGAGAAATTGAAGTAAGATGATATGCTTGCTGAGTGCTTCAATGTTCCATTGACTTTAGTGGGAGTTTTGGCAAAAGCTAGATGCAGGCTGGCCCCTTACTAACAGAACTGAGTGAAACAGTTTTTGACTGTGACCATACTGATATTACTTGTTTTAGGGTTTAAATGAAGTGTGCTGTGCTTGGGATCTAGAAAGTGACTCCTAACTCACAGCATATGTATCAAAAGAACCGTTAATATTGACATAGCTTCTGAATCTGCTCTGAATTGCAAACATAATGATACTGCATAGTTTTCTTTCACCAAAATTTTAGGAAATTTACCGTTTGTTTGCTTTCATTGTGAAAGTCAAGACGTGATACCTTGAGGAATTCTTACATTAATGCTTCAGAAACACTTGAATTTGAAGCTCAAAGCAAGCTTCAAGGCTTGCAAAGCCATTTAACCTGGAATGTATAATACAATAAAAGGCAATAGTTTGCATAAATTTTTGCCAACTGAAACCACCAAGCACCGCATAGATTGATGAAGGGCATGGCTCTGCCAGATGCCAATGTGTCTTATGAGTCACTGAGTGCTCTCAGCTCTTTCAGACCAACAGAACTGAGCAAAAAGACACTCAGTACTTACCAAGACCAAGTTCCTAACAAGTATAAGAATGTTTTCTGCTACATGTTTTGATTAGAAGAATAATTTAAAAAAAAACCATTCTCAGGTAATTAATAAAATTACCAAAGAACCAACATTTTTCCACATCATAGTGAAAGCAAAGCAAGCAGCTGAGTGAGCAGATAACACAAGTCATGTTAATTTGGAATTACAGCTGCATTTGATAGCAGGGCAGTGGCTGAAGTTCTATCAGATTTTCCACTATGTCACCATAAAAATCAACTGAAAACAGATATCTGTTGTATATTTTCTGAGCCTCAGAGTCATTTTAAAATTTACACTTGATTAAGTAGTTTCCACTGAAAAAAAATGAGTTATTATTACAGCCTTCTAGATAAAAAATCAATTTAAGTTCAGCAGAACTATGTTTATTTGGGCTTTTACCTAGCAAACTTTGATCCTTAACATTAATTGCAATGCTTATTTTTCCATATTTACAAAAAGCTTCTTTATTTAAAACATAAGCTGCAAAGGAGTGAAGTGCTCATTCTTTGTGACCGTGTGCTGAGTGTTCCTGAGGTAGACACACACAGCTAACAATTAGCTGGTAGTGCTTCAAGTATATGCTAGAAATAAAATATAATAACTGACTCAAGCCAACTATATGGGAATGGAATCTTCTGCCTATTGTACTTTGTGCTCTTTGATGCCTGTGGTGCTATGTATTATTTACTGGCACAGCACATGTCTCCAGTGCACCTCAGGCAAATGGTATCCCTATTTTGACAAGAACCCCATCGCTTTCAAAATATGAAAGGCAGATCATTTTTTGTTTCAGTAGTGCCACAAGCTAAAAAGGAACAACACAGAAGAAACATCTCAGCACTCACTGAAATCTAGCCAGATACCATTGGGCATCAAGCAGAATTCATATCCCCTAGAAATGCAGCAGCTCTTGCAACTGTGCCAGCAGCATGACACTGAGCAAGAGGAAGGAAGGCACAGAAGAAACAACCACGGGTAATTAGAGCAGGCAAGACGTTAAGGTGATTACCCAGTTTGTAATATAACCAAAAACCAAGACAGATGCTGCTATTCTTGTGACAAATGTCATCCAACATTTCATGGCACACACAAGTCAGCACTCAGAGCCTCAGTGCTGGGACTCACCTGCAGGAGAGCAGCCCACCAGGGAAGCTGGCTGTTGTTGCACGGCTGACTCAGGGTGAAGAATGCCATCTGCTGAATCACAAGTGCCACATCCTATGGCACTGTTTTTCTTTCCATGATTCCCCTGACTGCCTGATACTAGTTAGATTGTAAGATCTTTGGAAAGCTGAATATAACTAAACTCTTGGACCAAGTTTGTGATTGGTGCAATATAGCCAGCATGGCTGGCTTTGCCTCTGGGTTGAAGTTGAACCATTAATTTCCTCTTGTCCATATAAAGGTAGGATTGGTAGATCTAATTTTAAAATATGCTCTTGTTTTTCATAAGCATTGCCTAGCATTCTTGTTTCATAGTCATTTAAGGAGCAGTCAGTGTTTCCATGACAAACTTTTCTCTCAGGGATTTATCATTTGCAATAACAACATATTCTAACAGCAGAAATATACTCTGCGTGAATTCTCTGGTGAAGGAAGATGAGTTTAACTGTCAAAAATTGCTAGACTCTCTAATGGAGGTCTTCTACTCCCTAATGGAGACTGATTTGATAACACAGTAAGTCTTGCGCATCTTCCTTTTACTTGCTTACACAGATGTAAGTGGAAAAAGTAATATATATTACAGCTTTTGGAAGCAGACTAATCTGTGACAGAAACTGAATGACCTTTCAGTAGATAACCAAGCCTTCTGTTGAGGCTAAAACTCTAATCCAGCCTTTCAGCAGTAGAAATTGCTCCTTCTCTCATTAACACGCTCACAAAATCTATTTTGTCAGAAGTATTTCTCTAAACAAAACTAAGAGAATTGTATCTGTATGATCCAGTGACACAGGTAGAGGCTGACTTAAAGTAAAGGGATTATTAACTTCTGAGACACAGACCAAGTTACTGAAACAAATTCTAGAGTGCTATATTATTTTAAAAGAAGAGCAGAAACTTTTCATTAGTAAGGGAATAGTTGCAATACTAACCCTATATTTAATGTAACAAAATATTGATTATTTCTACAGTAGTTACAAAAATTGTGTAAGACGTTTTATAAATACTTAGGCATAGCAGATGCACAATATTGCTTCAAGATGAAACTAAGATATGGGGTACAAAACAGATATAGTAACAAAATAATTCCCAATATTTTAACATTTTAATTATAATCCTTGGAAGAAATAGAGAGAATTTGATAGAAAAGTGAAAAGAATAAAAGAGAGAGATTGGTAGGCATATTGAACCCATTTGTAGAGTTTATGCCTCTTAATTAAATTTTCTACTGCAGTTACCACAAACCCACATCAAATATTCCAAGAAACTGCCATGCCCAACAGACTCAGCTGCAGGCCAACTGCATATGCCTGTGGGAATCAAAGAGGGAGGTTCTGGACAAGCAAGACTACCAACTTTTTCTCTCATCTCCTATTGAATTGTGCTGTGGGTATTCATAAACAACAGCAGTCATATCCAAAATAAAAATCCCACTTTCAACAGGATGCATTCAAACTACACCTTGACAACAATTTTGTTTTTTTTTTCCCCCGCGTGGTCCATTTTATCTATGGAAATAGCAGAATAACAACACTTCTAGCCAAAGAAAATGCCACACCACACTTTATTAACTACTCAGGTGGTTTTAATATTTACACCCTGAGTGAAATGTAGTGAAGTGACTGCATAAACCTTGCTCCTCTCAGCCCCCCTCTTCACGTTGCATCTGTCAGTCCTGGTGCTTCAATCTGATTCCATAAATTATTCCTAAGGGGCCCATTTTTAGTGTAAAATAGCTGTATGTAATGGAAAAACTGCTACATAACATGGCATTCTGAAATTTGCCTTTATTTTCTTCCTAAAAAGAGATGTTACAGTTCTTCATATATTGGAATGGCAACCTTCTTCGAGAGTTTTCTCCAGCTCAGTCACCAACCAAACAGCTCTACGTGTTCAATTTCAGCAGGCTTTGATCAACTTATGGAGACCTTACTGGAACAATCTTTTTCATATGTTTGGCCTGCAAGGCTAGAATTACCACAAGTTAGCTGTAGTGACTGGAAAATCACTTTGAATACATTTACAAAAGAACCCATAATATTTTCACACATGGAGACAAAAAAAAAGTATCAAACACACAATAACATAAAAGCACAAACCAACCAACCAACAAAGATACAGAAGGCTGCAAATCAAAGAGGTAGCTGTGTAGGTAAAGCTGTTGGACACATGGTTTGAAGAATCAGGACAAGCACTGGATGCTCTCAGAGCCAGGTGCTGTGTTGGGACTGAATCAGAGTTGACTCATTTTTTTGTTTAACATTAAAGCTTGAGAGCCTGGAAGAGTATCAAGCCGAAAAGAAAAACTACAGCCTTTATTGAAAATAATTTTAAAAAATACCACAGAGGCCTTAATTTTCAAGAAAGATTTCTTGAGAAATTTACCTTGGAGCCAAATTCCCCTTTCCGCATCACACACCTCTCTCTGTGGATTGCAAGTGGAAGAATATGCATGCCTGGGGAAAAGATATGAGGAATGTTTTTAATTTTGTTAACTTAGACCTTCTTGTCACGGAATTTATCTAAACCTACTCGTTTCCTATTGGACTCTCATTCCACTGGGCAGTCTGTTGACAGGTGTTCAAGGAAGTGGAGTCACCAAGGAATTTTTATAGGAGTTCTCCGTAACAATAAAAGTCACCTTAATATCTAATCAATTTTTTTCAGCTCATTTCCTTCTAGCCAAGGGAAACCTGAAAGTAACAGGAAAACATCATAAAACTGACAAGGAAGGGCTGTGTGTTCAAGGTTGAGCACATCAACCCATCCTTGACAGTTTGTGAAATCAGCCAGCTGTGAAGCTGGACTGTTAAAAGGTTTTATTTCCCCAAATTATGTATAAGGAGATGTTGCAGGCTTCCCACCTGTCCTTCCCCAGGGAAGCAAACTTAATTTTAAATGCAGGCTTAGTAATAAGTCTTAAAGAAGCTTTATGCATGTGGTACCTATTAGAGAAACTGGAAGCAGTGCTACTTCTACAAGAGCTGCTTTGAAGCATAAGGCAAGAATCTGGGTCAAGCCTCATCCCTTTTACACTACAAAAAAGTACAATAGCCTGCATGCTTTGTGTGTTCTGTGTCCAGTCTCAGGACTGGATGTATCCCCAAGATAACAAAGTGCTGCACTCATTTTGCTGAAACAAACCCAAAGTAACAAACAAACCAGCTGATGATACAAACCACTCCTAGCAATTTTCCCCATGCGGGTGCTAGGCTGTTCCTTTGATACTCAAAATGGTGCGCAGTCGCATTTAGTCCAAAAATGATATCAAGTGTCATTCTGTTTCAGATAAACAAATATCTCACAGTAATATCTTCTCAAAAGTCACTTTTAACCACTTTTAGTTTATAGATACAAACAACAGGAGTTCACATGCCTTTGGGCACTTACAGCAAAAAGCTTTTACTTTTTGTAAGGGGTCAACACACACAGATGCAGCAAAGTACTGCTGATGCAGAAAACTTTGTCATATTTAGTCAGTGTGTTACAACAGAGAAGAGCCATTTGGGAAAGGCTCTGTCTTAACAATTCAACTGCATTTCTTCACCTCCATTGGCACTGCAGTACAAAAAAGTCAGCAAAGGATTCTTTGCAGAAAAAGAAAATAAATTAGAGCTGAGAACTTCTAGGATATTGTTATTACTAGATTCACCTTAGACATTCAGATGAAGGAAAGGGAGAACCTACAATAAAGGCCAACCCGGTAAATAAACAAAACACTGAATGTCCAGATCTGCAGCTGGTCACTAACCAGAGCAAAAGCAAGGTGCCAAGCCTTCAGCAGCCTGCTGCAAGACTCAAAATAATAATAATTTAGAAGAGTCTGTGATATTTGGATTTTGTTCTGTCTGAAGTTGTTTTCCAAAACTTCTTAATAATTTGTTTTGAGTTCTGGAGGGGTTCTCTTCCCATTGATTTTAAAATACCTGCCAGTTTTCTCATAATTCTACTCCTCTATTAAGTACAAAGGCTGAATTTCCACAGATAACCCAAACATTATTGGTTTTTCTCATTCAAATATCTTGAAGTTTGTAACAGCTTCAGTTACTTGAAAAGTAACTGAAAGATGACGAGTGCATATGAATGAATGAACTGATACAATAGTGCAGTAGTGTTGTATTGGTAACCCACAACCCATTCACACTGCTGATCCTTTAAGATTATTAGAATATAAGGGAATTTTTCTATATTGTTCATTACTTACAAAAAAGAAAAAAAGAGTATTAATGGACTGCAACATTTGCAAAATCAAACTTTCAGAAATAAGGAAATCATACATTTGCATTTGACCCAATTGCCTTAATTTTGACATTGTTTATTGAAGCTAGGAGTAAAATTGAGAAGTTGCAGAATGAAGGATACTTGGGAAAGGCCAAGTTTCGTACTTCCTAATTTCAAAGTGTTGATTTTGTAACCAGACTGAACTTAATCAGGGCCCCTGGGAAGACAGAGTCCACAGTGAAGGCAACTGAAGATCATACCAGAACATGCAAACACAACACTAAATTTAAGCTGGCTAGACAGACAAATATCTGGCATTTCCCAAATTCAAAGCACTTGATTTTCCACTCACAGAAAGAAAAAAATAAAGGAAGTGTGAGTTTCAAGTGTGTATTGCTGATTTGTATTTTAAAGAAAGCCTATATTCACCCACCTCTTCTGTATCAGTGGGATTTCAGTTCTGACTGCTTGTGATTGTTCCACAGAAGCCAGCTGACAGAGAAAGCCACACTACTAGCCACAAACACTGTCTGGAGAGAGCTGGTAGAAGAGAGGTCCTGGAGAAAGGCAGAGGAGGGAGCTGGACCATCCCACAGCTGTTCCAGCATCCCGTCAGACAATGGCTCACCCTGTGCCGCTGCACTGGCAGCAGTGGAGCTACAGGCACACTGGCTGTGGTGCTGCCAAGATGTCACAGCTTTCCTCAGCTCCACTGGATCTCTGGGATGCTTAAGATCTCTGGAAAAGCAGTTTTGTGGAACTCCTGCTCCCTCCTTTTTTTTCTACCACATTTGTATGTGCACACCCTTCACATAACATTTCAAAGACTTGTTGGAAGCAAAAGAGATCTTAGAACTTCTCAGGATGGAATAACAAGAACTTTTTGTACCAAAATGGGTCAGGGCTTCCAGATGAGCAGGTAGCACAGCTGCCACCTCAATGATTAAAGCAGTGTTAGATATAGCCTACTTCAGTGCACTGGGTTCAATGAAAATTTCCTCCTGTGTTTTAGCCTTTCCTCCAGTGTACACCCACATATGGGGTAACCACTGCTGGTCCAGATTATCCGAATAAAAATGCTACCTCTGACTACAGGATGACAGGAATCCTAGACAATTCTGTTATCCAGATTTCCTGAATGAATCAGAATTTTAAATGCGCAAATGAGTGAACATCTGTCACATCTTTTACAGGAAGGAAAAAAGAATAATGCCATCATAATAGCACATTTCTCTCTCAAGAAGCTTTGATGTCAGGAAACGAAGTATCCAAGTGCAGCTGTTTTTCTAACTTGTTCACCTTTGGGGGTTGCCAGAAGGAGGTCTTTTTTGTCTCATAGCCCACTACAAAGTTTAGAAATGGAGAATAAGTGATCATCCGCATGACTATTCTGTGAAAGTTCTGGATTTTCCAAATGCCAGTTTACAGTCACATGTTTATTCATTTTTCCAGTCAGTGAGTATTATAAAAATAAAAGACAGAAAAACAGAGGTTATGCTAATAGTTCCCAAATGGCTATCAACAACATCATGCAGTTTTGATCTCTGGTGCAGATGGTGGTACATTCTCTCAGGAAGCTGAAGAGGACACAGTTCTTAGACAGAGTTGTGGAATGACGTAGAAACAACAATCTGCAAAATTATTATAGAATCATAGAATCATAGAATGACTTGGGTTGAAAAGGACCATAAAGATTATCTAGTTTCAACTCCCCTGCCATGGGCAGGGTCAACAGCCACTAGACCAGGCTGCCCAGAGCCTGGTCTATAAAGCCATATCAGCTATTGATTTTTAAGGAGTTCTTTGAATTATTGGTAGCTTTCAGCATGTTCTCGCACAGACACCAACTCTAAGAGGCAGCAGGGAACTGTCAACAGAGCTGAAAAGCCCTTAGGTGAGCAAGTACATCTATCACTTTTAAACTGAAGAAACTACCACATTTTTGATCTTCTGTCAGAATTGGTCTGTAGCTGAGGGTTGACATTTAGACTTTTTTTTCTTTTTAATTAGATTTTCTGTCTTAAGAAAAATCAAATCAAATTAGTAAAATTCTGTGGAATTGAGTAATACTGAGAACGACGGCCTATTTTATAGCTCTGCAGCATGATTCACTGAACTGAGCAATACAACAGGTAGCCTTCAAGTGGTGGAAAAAATTCCATTGCTTCCTTGTTGGGGTGTTGACATTAGATAAACTGTTCATAGACATTAAATGTAACAAGCCTTCTTTGTGATTTCTCCTCCTGCAAACTTCAGAAATTTCAGCACCAAACACAATACAGATTGATGAGCCATGACAAACTGCAAACATTAAAGGACACAAAATTGAACTGCTGGGTTGTCTTCTGCTTAAATTTCACAATCTTTACATATAATTTCTTTTTGAATGCAGCCTGTTTTTTTTTTTTTTTTTTTTTTTTCCTGCTTTCCAAAGTAGGTGAAAGGCAATCGCTTGGAATGGAAGGATCTTTGATATGTCCACTCTTATGTTCTTCCTTATATACCTTTTCACACTGTGAGTTTATGCCTTTCTGTAGAAGTGAGCCAGGTGAGGAGGGGGACTGGGCTTTGTGTATTTACACATTCCGTTTTCCATGTTATATAATTCACAAGGATTTAGTACAAAGCTGAGAAACACTGATGTGAGTTTTTTTGTTTCTCCATCACAGATCTTTACTCTTCACCGTCTTTCTGAAAGTGCACCTTCTACACTCCTTCTCTGGAGTTTTACTTTTCCATTCAAAGACCCACTGGGGAAGCTTACTCTAGTTCTGTAGATGCCCCATATTTTTCTCTCTATCTGATCTCCACAGAAAGGCAGCTTGGGATACTCTCTGTTGCTCTCATCTCTTTCCCAGTTTCACCATGCATCTTTCTTAGACCTCATGTCACGTGCCTCTGCAATGTAAAAAGTGGTAGTAAAAGAGCTATCTGGCTGTACTATTGTCATTCATCATGGAATTTATGTTTCCCCCAGACAGAGGTACAAAGTCAAATGCTTTACAGAAATCTATTATAATTAATGCTCCACTCTCCAGAGATATGAGATACCACAGGGAAAGGAAAAGTACAGACAAAACTCATTCTGGACCTGAACTTTTTTTGGGAGTAATTGCATACACAATACTGTGGCGTTGAGCTTGAATTCTTCAGCTTTTCTGGACCCAAACTGACTCACATAGAATTATCTTAGCTCTCACTTTAACCAGTGCACTGGCTGTTCTGCAAACCAAATCATCTTCTCATGCATGATGGGGAAATTACTCTTTCCTTTATCAAACTGGATATCTCATCAAAAAGGATATTCAGGCAAAATGTTGAGGTTTTGTTCCAAATCACAGAATCACAGAACTGTAGGGGTTGGAAGGGACCTCCAGAGATCATCGAGTCCAACCCCACTGCCAAAGCAGGCTCCCTACACCAGGTCGCACAGGTAGGCGTCCAGGCGGGTCTTGAATATCTCCAAAGAAGGAGACTCCACAACCTCCCTGGGCAGCCCGTTCCAGTGCTCCGTCACCCTCACCGAAATAATTGAGTCAAATAATTGAGCTCAGTTTTTTCCTGTCAAAGACTTGACAGAACAAGGTCAAGAAGGTCACTAAGAACACCCAGCCAATATCTCAGTCACCTCCTTCCATGAAAAACAGTGGTGATACTAAAGTCACCAACTTAAATAGCTGAGGAGTTTGTCAAGAACGCTGCATGCTGCAACAAGATAAAATTGTTTTACCTCAGGATTGTTATCTAGTGTAAAGGAGTAAATCAAGAAACCTGCATCGCTGTGTGCCAAAAAAGTTCACCGGTGAGAACTGCAGTACTTCAGGGTGAAGGGTGCTCTCTGTGATGCACAGTGCCATCAGTCAGCTTTTGGGATACGAGACGTAGAACTGTTTGGCATTTGTGCCTACAATTGATAGAAAGATACTTTAATGCGCTGTTTTATTTATGCAGCCATATGTATTAAGTATGCTGAAATAATTACACAGCAGAATGCATAATGAAAGAACTAGCAGGTTATACAATTAGCATAACTGGCCCCCAGAAAAAGTTAGTTGGTGCATTTTCACTCACTGGATATAGTTAAATAAAAAATATACATTTTTGTGCAGGAAACTTCCCAGCACCACCTGCAGCTGTGAGCAGGAATCACTCCGTGACACTGCAAGGCTTCTGTTACGTAGGAGGCCAGCAGGGATCGTCATAATGATCCCTTCTTGTTTTAAAAGCTCAGAATGCTATATGTAATCCCTGTAATTAATCTAACTCCATACGCTTCTATTTACAAGTCCGTTATTTTGGCTGTCTGTATCAGGAGAAATAACTAGTTGGAGCCAGTCAGAGTTTATTGAAAATAGGGAATTATATTTGGAGCGAAGTCTGTTTCTAAAAAGCCTGCTGTATAAGTCTCTGCTCTCTGGAAGCACCAAAGTTGATCTCTATGACACATCCTATTTGCCGAAAGTTTACGGTAGATTGACTCATGCAGTTTTATGTTGTGCTCTGTTTAAAGTACTACTTTTTTTTTTGGTTGAGTGGTAGCTGTTTCAGTGGTTACCTTTTGGTTTGATGGTTTGTTTTTATAGGGCAGAGAAAGTTTACCCAAATTACGAGCAGTTGCCAGTACTGCCTGAAGAAAAATGTCATCCTGACATTGATTTCTTTGGGGAATGAATCATGCAGCTATACAACTTTTAGTAATGCTGTCTGTCTAGATTTGTGATCTTTTTTCTTTCTTCTAGTGCAACATTTGTCACTTGTAACAATGCGTGATGTCTGTCTTAAGCATATTTATAGTTTACCCTATGTTTACTAACAGTTCTGTTCTGTGTCATTCCTGTCTGGCGTATGCATCATCAGTAGTTTCATTTCAGGATGGAAACCTGTAATTTCACTTTATATTTTGTCCATATGCATCATTTTTGTGGCTATCTTTTACCGATTATGGGGCATTAAAAGGAGGACTTCTTAATGACAGAAACCATAACATGTCTCAAATATAGCACAACAGGGATAATCATAGACAGAAGTTTAGAGGTATCTTTGGTTTTGACAATTAATGACTGCTTGCATTAAAGTTTTAATCCATTGCATCACATAAAAAACCACTAACAAAAAGCAATGGCACATTCCTTCAGGGTTCCCTTGAGCTCAGCTAATCTAAAGGAAATCAAAATGGCCAAACCTTTAAATCAGCACAAAAAGAAAGCCTAAGTAATGAATACAATTTTATGGATTACTTTGGGTCAGATCCTGCTCTCTTGTAGCGCTCCACTTAGGAGGAAAGGCTGAGCAATAAAATCAAAGTAGCAGATGTTTCTAGTCTGGTTTTAACCCCATGCAATTAGAATAACAGACAAATAATAACTTCTCGTTTTTCCATCCCTGTTTTCCTTTCAAGATTGCTTGATTCCATTTTTTTCTTGCTCCATTATTGTGTGCTGTTATTATTTATGAATTGCTGGTTCATACAAATATTTGGAGATATGAATCCATCATACTTTTACCATGACGTTTAGGGCCTCCCAGTCAATAAATGTCAACTCTCATCTCCTTGGAAAACAGTGGCTCAGAATTTAGGATGTGCCTCCATCACTCTCCCCACCACAACACGAAGAGACACTCGCTGAATGCATACACGTGGCATGGGATGACAGCAGGGATGGTCATTGCATCTGATGGAATCAGCAGAGAGTGGCACCAAGGCCCTGGCATCCACACACAGGGAAGACTCACAGTGCATGACTCATTCCTCACCACAGATCCTCCTTAAAGGAAAGCACGTGCTGTCTGTGAATAACTTCCTAGTACTACCAGGCAGCAATTCCTTTCCAGATCAATTCAGTCTAGATTTGAAAATAAAAATTAAAAAAAAGTTATTGCAGAAAAGAGGCCAGTTTCATCTGGAGAATTGGCATAGAAGCATCCAGCAGGATGCCAATCTAAATCCACTCACAGTGCTCATCTGTACCCTCATTAAGTTGGCTTCCCACTCCTGTGAGCAGGCACCATGCCATCCTATGGCATGGGCATCGGAGCGGGGAGCCGAGCAACTGTGCACACACACTGAGCAAGCAAGGCAGGAGGCCAAGCCCAGCGACAGGAATGCTGCAGCATGGCTGGAGTCTCTGCACAGATTCAACAGTTAATGGACCGTGTCAGCAGCATGAAGCTGGAAGTACCTCCGAGCTCAGCCAAGCAGCCTCCTCCATTGCCTGAAGTCGTTTCTGTCAACAAGAGATCAGGGCATAAATTGCGCAAGAAGAGGGAAGAGAGGAAGAAGAGGGATGGGAGATTTCTTAATGGTGGACTGTGCGATCAAGCTCTGCTTTCCCTTTGCATGGTCCTTGTTCTTGTGATCAGGCTGTTGGTCTTTGGGAAGAAAACATATCTGATATCTGATGCGGCACTGTGGATGCCTGCATAGCAAATCTCTCCTGCACTATAAAAACAGGGACCAGTTAACATTAAAGGCAGCTTTTTACCATTAACCCAGCTCTTCACAAGTTCAGCTTTATTTTGAATTGCTTCTGCCCAGTGATGGCCTAAGGGTAAGACCTCTTCACTACAGCATAGGACAAAACCCTGCCAAACAAAGGATCAACTGTTTCACCCCACCACATGCTACTGTAACCAAACTGCAAACACCTAGCAGGGTGTGACAATTTCCTGTCCCTTCGACCGAAAGTCGCTGTGAACACTATAACAAAGTTGGAAACTCCAAAACACTTGGAGAAATGACAGTGCTACACAATGCTTTACTGATAGTATTGGACGAAGTCCAACATTGTCCTTGGAACTGATTTAATGTTATTTCTAAACTCATAAATTCCTTTGAAGACTGTCATAAAAGCCCACATATTAAACAAAGCCACGCACCAGATTTTGGTGATGAGAAATAGTGGGCTGATTTATGAGCCCTTCCTCTGTATCTGTGTTGCTATGGCCAGAGAGAAGACAGATTAAAAAGCAAAGTCCAGGCTAGTGATGTACTTTATATGCTAACCTACTTTTAAACTAAAACCCAGTGCTAATGGCTCCACACTGTATGGGCAAACAAATATCTACAGTTCAGCGACTCGTATGGAGTGGGGACTGGAATGCAGCCTTCCATTTCTCAAAGCTCAATGGTCAGATGCTGCAGAGGTGCTAGCAATAATCACAGAATCACAGAATGGCCAGGGTTGGAAGGGACCTCCAGGATCATCAAGCTCCAACCCCCCTGCGACATGCAGGGCCACCAACCTCCACATTTAATACTAGACCAGGCTGCCCAGGGCCCCATCCAACCTGGCCTTGAACAACTCCAGGAACGGGGCATCCACAACCTTTCTGGGCAGCCTGTTCCAGCACCTCACCACTCTCTCCGTAAAGAATTTCCCCCTGACGTCCAAACCTAAATCTTCCCTCCCTCAACTTAAAACTTTTTCCCTCATCCTGCAGTTATCAACCCTTTCAAAGAGTTGATTCCCTTCCTGTTTGTAGGCTCCCTTTAGGTATTGAAAGGCTGCAATGAGGTCACCCCGCAGCCTTCTCTTCTCCAGGCTGAACAAGCCCAGCTATTTTCCTTTTTAAATCTCTCTTCCTTACACAAAACCTGGAGTTGTAAAATGCTTAATTCGTTATCAAGTTTAACAATACCGCTTTCTGAGTATGGATCGGGTGAAGGTTTTTTTCCTTTGGGTTTGTTAGGATGTCAAGCAGAAAATATGCCACTTCCATCACCCTCCTCCCCTTCACTGCCAAACAGTCTGGCAGCCAGTACAATAAGTAGGAAGGTGGGAGAATTAGGTTCAAAATTTTCTTTTTCTTGCCAGAAACACACCCACACAGACATGAAACCAACATTACGATACATGTTACACAATACTGTGCATCCCCAGGCACCAGGGAAGCAGTACCAAGGTAGGAGAGAGTTCACTGAGCAGGACTGCAGATGTCTGCACACATTTGGTAGCAGGCTTCAGGCAGTGAGCAGAGCAGGGACACTTAGAGAAGCAAGGCAGTCCCTCAGAAGCAATAGGCAGTCTCTGTCATCACTGGAGGTGTTCAGCAGGACAGCAGAAAAAAGGTCAGGAATGCCTGTTTCAAACTGTGAACATATTACATGCCTATGGGCTAAGAAGGAAGTCTTCAAGATTCCTCTGGCCTCCTGTGGATCCTTTCTATTATGTCCCCCTCCTGCTAGCTTCCTTATAGCCATGCCTTTGCCTTTTACCAGAGGAGTTCATGAATCCTCCAGGGCAGGTAGCTGCTCCATAGTTTCCTGGTTTCATTTGTCTCTTTTTGCAAAGTGCTGAAGAAAATGGAAAAAGCTGCTTGGCTCTAGTTGTGTTTGGAAAGTATGTGGCAGAGTTTGAAGTGAAGAAAGGGGTGGGGGGGGAGGGAAGAAACACTCCATAAATCTATATGATCTATAAATATGCGTGTTCAATTAGAAGGTCAAATGAGTAATGCAAACCACCGCAGCTGAATGACAGGAACAGAAGACTAAGAACTGAGACCCCCTATAGGACTGATAAACCTGTGCTTTTAAGTTTTGTCAGTGTTCAAGGCAAACAGCTTTCATACGAAATGCACACGTCAGCACAGGACCTGGGTACCATTTACTCACATGCATTATACCCTGGGCACAAGCTCGATGTTTGCCTTCTCCTGTAAATGTCTCCTACCATCACACAGCTTTCTCTGCAGCACCCTAAAGGGTTCACCACTTCATGAAAGGGTTGAACGTGAGCTGGTGAGCAAGGTTCAGTTTTGCACGAGCACAAGACTTCACACAGGGCTTCAGCAGTGTGTGCTTCAAAATCAGTCACTCTTCTGTTCTCTTAAAATGTTGAAGAGAACAACATCAACCTTTTTTATTTTGTCATAATGGAGAATATTCCTATTTTCTTGCAGCAACTCATGCCCAATTTACTGCTAAGCTAGAAGCTTAGAAAGCAAATGCAAAAGACAGCATGCCAGTTCTATTTCAGTTCATATAAATGTGTTTAGGTCTGTTTCTAAATATAAATACTTCCATTAGTCATGCAATTCCCTGTTTAATTGCTTGCATTAATTTTTTTAGAGAGCAGCCTCAAAGCAGCACGGGAAGGCCACAGCTGGGTAGGACAGAAACGTGATTCCTTCCTAAACATCACGTTTGTCTCTCCGTTCTTCAGCCCAAAATACCAATCCTAGAGTGAGCACCGAGTATATTTGAAATTCAGAGACTAAGCACTACAACACAAGGCATTATGTGATCTCTAGAAGGAGTGTAGGAGAGTTTTAAAAGACAGAAATGCCTGAGATAAGAGTGTAAAAATCCAAGGCCGGGTAAATGACCACAATCTCTCCTGTGTAAACAAACAGTTAAATTTGTGTCAGGGAGCAGCGTGCTCAGTTTTCTGAAGAAGACATGTTTCCCAGAAGGAATTACATAAATATTTATGAAAATGAAGCAGGAAATATTTTCCCAGGGTAGGGCACTGTTCAGCACTACATCAGGTCAGCAGAAGCCGGGGTTTATTTTGTCAGTCTTCCCCTGGAACTGAATCATTACCCTCCTGTTTGCAAAAATCTGTTCTGACACAGGAAAAGGCTGCACTTAGATAAACACAATTACAAACCACACTGAGTATTTCACTTTCTATCGCATCTCTAAATACATATCTGAATGCCTTACTTTTTTGGACAGCTTCTCTGAATGATTGTATGGAAAATAACAATAGGTATCTGTCTCAGGCTTCTCAGGAAGTCTGATGCCCTATGAGTAAAGTCAAAGGCATCTTCAGTAAAATTAAAGCCAGCAGACTAACTGTCAGAAAAGTATTCTCATGTGTTTGAAACACGAGCCAGTAAATTTTTGCAAAGAGCAAAAAAATTGGAAGCATGAAGATATAAAGCAGTACTACCTGAGTAAGCAGAAGTTGCATGCAATTGAGGGACGTTTAAAAAACAAGGTACAGTGTCTGTTTAGCACCTCACAAGGAGCCCAGAAGGCCTCTCAATCCAAGATCCTTCTGAGATTTTGGTACTGAGCAGCCGTCTCGCTCCCTGGGCACCAGCTGTCTCAAATCCCTCCTGGCTTGCAGCAGACAGGCTCTTCCAGCTGGAATCTGGTCAGCTTTGCTGTTTAAAAGGTAAAAAGATGAAAGCAGAAGGAGACAGGAGGAGTAAAGGAGAGGCAAGAGCACCCCAAAAAGACACTGTTAGACCCAAGTTTCTCCAGAAGAGGCATCCCTGATGCACACCTGGGAACACTTCAGACCATCCGTCAAGATACCAAACTCAACAGAGTCAAACTCACCTGCAGGAAAACGGTGGCACATCTATTTCTACATTGCTGGTGCTAACAAAGCACCCCAAACATTCAAGAAAAATTGACCCAACTCATTACTGTCCTTTCAGCTGTGTTTACTGAACACAGAAGCAAGGAGATTTTGGAGAATTATTGTCTTTGTTTGGTTCTTTTTGGTAGTCATTTGACAGCACATTAAGGTCCAGTCACTGCTCATATCTTACTCAGAGGAATAACAGTGGTGAAGCCTGTATTTACGGGATCAAGGAGAAAGCACATGGTGTCAGAACTAAAACTGATATTTTATAAAATAGCCTTAGGTTTACTTTTCTCCCTACATTTGGCAAACTACGTGGTACCACTTTTCCCTCTTTCATTCTCTCTAAGCTTTGCCATCAGGACTGATGCATCTACTATGACTTCCTGATACAGTCCGAATCATCATGATCAGTTTGTCATACAAGGAGAACAAAAAGCCATGTAGGAACCCAAAGCAGAGAAATGTTATCCTTTTTTTTCTTTTACTTCAGACACCCCCAGGATTATTCAGTATAGTGAGGAACAGAAAAGTTCTCCTTAGTACTATGCTGGGGAAAGAAAGGATTCCAGCAGACTTACAGCACTTCTGGTTGGATCAACCCATGGTAATAGGCAGCATGTATTAACTCGGAGTTCAGTGACATAGGGTCTGGGACTGTGTGAATTATTAAAATTTGCTGTAGATCTGGCCGCCTTTTGATGAACACCATTTCAGGATGTTGTCTGTACTCCTTCTATCTATTGTAATTTAACAATTAACATCTGAATATCGAAGTGGAGGCAAAACAACCTACCACGGAAGTACTTGAGATCCAAGGAGGAATAGTGGTACATAAAGGTTACCTGCCTGCTGCACGACTCAAAGCAACAGAATCATTCAGGATTTTCCTTTCTGCCTTCTGAAGGTTCTTGTAAAACATTTACGCCTTAGGAAATGTTTGTTTTATGTCTTTTATGTCTGGACAACACTGCCTAGTTTGTTTTTCTCTCTTGCCTACAGACACTTCCCAAAGCCTGATTCAATAAGAATTAACATGCACAATAGGCACTGTGCCTCATTAAATCTCCATCAGTGCTGAGGCTGCTTGAGGATTTTTCGATGAAACTGGTTTGATAAATATCGATTTGCCAAAATCCAAGCTTTTGTGCTAGCATTATGTTGTGATGGATTTCCTGTTAAGGCTGATTTCCTAGCCTCAGGATAGGATTTCTGGTCCAACATACAGGAAGACATAACTGATTATCAAACAGCCCAGTAATAAGGCTATATATCCTTTAGGCTGTAAAAAACTAGTTTGAATTATGGAGAGAAAAAAATTGGATCTCCTACATTTTAAGTAGCCCTTGTACATATATATTAAACTTTATTACTAGCTATGTATTTAAGGTTTTTGTGACTTTCATGGAGGAAAAAATTGTAGGGATTTGATTTCATTTCTAATGTGGAATGAGAACATTTGAAAATGATTGTTAATGGCGTAGTATCAAAAAAAAGCTATCTATCTGTTTTGTCCCAGTCAGAAACTTAACTGGTTAAATGACTGGTTTTCTTCCTTACTTAAATACAGTCCCCTTTATCACTGATATATAACAAAAAATTCTCTGAAGTCTCACAGTTTTGTGGAACAGATAGCATCATTCACGTCATTTTGGCAACATTTCCCAAAATGCCTCCTCCAAAGCTAAGTACACTAGCTTCCCACTCCTACACTCTCTATTCTTGCTCTTACATTGACCTTCTGGTCACAAAATGGAAAGTGAAGAGAAGAAGAAGATAAATAAAGCAGATTTACAGTGTACAAGTCAGAGGCACAGTGCCCAGCGCAAATCACAGAGGAACAAGTTTATTCTTGGTACAGTTCTATCCATCTCTAATCCCAGCAGTCACTTCTCTAGCACTGGTCTATCTGTTATCAAGGCCACATTTGAAGGTGTTAGTTAGATTACATTCTTTAGGGATGAGACCACTATTTATTTATGAAAAGCACTGTATATAGTTTAACAAAAGAGAATAGAGTTTTGAAAAGTGAAACAGTCTCTGACCAGGATAGAAAGAAAGAGGGAGAGGAGCCTCTTGACCCTTCCTCGGGCTTTGGCCAACATTTCATCCCACATAAGAGCTTGAAATCAAAGCCTTCTGCAATACCTTTAAGAAAAGTTAGCCACTTTCACAGCAGTATTGCTACTTTTTTCTGTCTACCGAAAGACTAACATGTGAAACTAAGGAACTAATATTGTCTAAAATAATGACGAAGGCATCTCAAAAGCTATTATTACAGGAAATACATTTTTTTATCTGAGATGGAAAGCAAATACACACGCTAATAGTACTCGGGCAGTACTAAAGAGTTGCCCTGCTTCATTGAGTAAGAAATCAGAAGTTAATGAAATTCCTGGACAGATTATAAACAGTCATTTCCTCTTTTATGCTTCCTTGTTACTGTGTTCTTACTAAGAGAAAGCTGGAGGCTGCTCTAGGAGGAGACTGCACATGGCATGGATGGATAGCTGTGACAGTTCCTTCCAAAATGATACATACTGGTGTTGCATGCTACCCATTCCTCTATGCTTGAGGGCTCCTATACCTACTTTCAGAGTCCCAGCACCCTGCTGAAAAATTCACAGCTAACTCACGCAGATTTAAAACAGTAACATCTTCCATGGCAACCCAGGAAAAAAAGCAAAGACAGTATGGCCTTGAGGCATGTGCTATACCACTATCCTGACATATGGTCTCTCCTAGTTTGTGAGTAGAGGAGAAAGACAGTATGGGAGGACGTTCTGCAGTCATTCAATCTCATCCTACTCTGGATTTAACGCTGTAGTTTGTCCTTCAGTACTGTGTCCAATAACAGAATTTGGACTTGGAGAAAACATTGTGGAAAAACTGGTAAACATAAAATCATCATTTGTGGGTTTCTGGCTCAAAAATCCGTTGTTAACATCAAACTTTCATCCCTCATATGGTGGCTTCTGGTAGATGGCATCCAAAAGCAAACTGCACCAGAAACATCCACCCACAGCAGACTAGGAGCTAGTTTGTCATCCCTAAAGATCTCCTTGGCAGAAAGCTCTCATGGAAGTCTCTTCACTCATTATAAGGAATCTGAATTATTTTTACAGCAAAAAACTAGCTACAAGTGTCCTATTACTAATTAGTATCCACTTGGATAAAATACCACAGTCTTTTGTCTCTTGAGTGAAAAGCTGGGCATGAAGAATCAGTGCCAAAAAGAAAAAAGAATAACAAAAGAGATTATCCCCATATATTGAAGAAATTTTCCAAGGCAAAAACAGCTAAACTTCTCACAGATAAGAGATAAATTGGAATAAACAGCTGTCAGTGTAAAATAAATATCCTGGATAATGTGCAGGACAGAAATAACTACAGCATCGTCAAACTCCTTTCTTCACTTTATTTAGCTGTTCTTGCATGTAGCTCTCAATCTTTGCACTGCTTTAGTTAGCAGAGCATTTATTTTTGATTCAGCTGCATTTGTTAAGACTGTAACAACGAAAGGCATTTCCTGAGAAGCTGCAAGGATGAGCAGAAAGAAAGAACAACAGCTAAGGAAATATGGGACCCTAGTAGTGCTTTTCATCTTCCAAGTTCAGATTTTTGGTTTTGATGTTGACAATCGACCTACAACAGATGTCTGCTCGACACACACTATTTTACCTGGACCAAAAGGTGAGGAAAATCAGGTTACTAATGCTGAGACCAATAGTGATAGAGGCTGTTTTTTTGAAAAGAGAAATGTGGAGGGCTTGCAGCATGGGACGTGGATGAAAGATCTCGGTTACTACTGTCTGTAAAAAAGTGAAACTGTAACAGGGGAAAATGGCAGAGCAAGGAGATTTGAATTTGTTTTTTTCTTCAGTTACATATTCTCACATATTTTCATATAAATTAAATGTGTCTTTTTTCAATTTTCTCCAGCCACATAAATCTTCTCTTACTTCTTGTATTCCTCACACAACCAGTACTGTTAGTAGCCATAAATTGAGGAACTTTGTCTGAAAGTAAGCACCTATTCTGAACTGTTAATAGCTCACTCTGCATATAGTTGGAGAGAGAAATGCATTGTTTGAAATGACTGTAATGACATTATTTCCAAGTGCGTACCTGTAAGCAGAGTTCTGCTGCATTCATTCAGACCTGATCCAGCAGCTCCTGTTGAATTAAACAGGACCTTCGCTACAGACCTCAAGAAAAACTCTATCAGCTCTGATGTGTGCATTTCTTTTATCTTCAAAATTCTTTGCAAATATATAAAAGCAAATTTTCTGCATTAACTTGCATTTTGTGTGACGTATCTAATGTCAGTGCAGTTGCCTGAAGGCACCACAGCTGAAAATTAGGACTATGACATACAAATCTATCTTGCAGCGACAGATCTAAAATCTATATTCAACACTACAGCTATTGCAGTTTGAACTATTGCCTTCTTTTTAGCAATTCATTGTATTTTTCTATAGGCACCAGAGTAAGAGAAAAAAATGCAACTGATTTAAATTTTAAGCAGAAAAAAAGATTATCAAGTCAAAAGTATTGCTCCAGACTAATTTGTTTTTATGATGGATTATTCAAATGCATGTTGCTTAAAGGACTATTTTTAATCAGCAAGTTAATTTCTTTATGATTACAATCCAAGCTTTAGCTTTTGCTGCCACAGCATAAATGCAGAGAGATGTAATGATCCCGAAGGGAGCAAGTAGAAGTTTGTTTAATTAATATATGAGTAATGTGAGGCTGAAGAACAAAGTTTGACAGAATTGTGTTTAACAAGTCACACGGCTAATGAGTTGGTCTTTGGACAACGTGAGAGTAGTGGGATTCCAGTTGGTTTCTCTGGTCTAGCTGTGACAGGGAGCATTTAAAGGTTAGATATGATTCTCTGCAAGTGTGATACTGAGGAAATCAGGATTTAGTCATTATCAGTTCTACTGCTTCCTGGCTGGTAACGAGATACAAGAGGAGTCAAAAATCTATTGGCAGGGTCCTCACTACCACTCTAAAATTACATTACCATAGCCAAGATCCATGACAGTTAAAAGTGTTGAGTAAATCAACTCTAAATTACTGGCTCAAATCCACTGCAGATCATCAGAATATCTTGCAGTTAATGTGATATGATCCTATAGCCTCATTTCAGTTCCTACCAAATCTGAGCTCATCCAAGGCAGCTATAAGCATCTCTCAATGGCAGACTGATTGACTGCCAGTCATCTGGGCAACTACAGATTGAGGAGCAGGCTAGGTGTGTGACTACCCTGCTATTCCTCAGGCATTCTCTGTAGTTGATGATGAAACACGTTGACCTAATATGACAGAAGAAAGTCTGTTCTGATCCAGTTTTCCTCTAACTGTCTTGTGCCTAAGAACTCGGAACACAGGATCCAAGCCTAGGATCACACAAGAGCCACAGGCAACACTTTGCTGCTCAGACGATAATTAAACCCTGACAGTGGACAAACCCCTGACTTCCATTGCTGTAAGGTTTATTTTCTGTGCTCTATTTGTTATGTTCCTTTGTTAAGCATTTGCCTCTAATTTGCTCAGGGTCTCCAGCTATGGTGGAACACAGTGGTGTTCTCACAAGATGGAGGTGCTGAGCTTCCATAGTACATTGGTCAGTTTCTCCTACCACCACAAGCCAGGCTGCTGTTGTGGCAACTTCCTTCTACATGGGCATTAGTATCTAATGGAACTAAGCACCTAGAACCGTAAAGAACTAAAGGGTTTTGAATAGCTTTGCAAGGCTGTGGTGGCACAAACTGTTCAGTAGGCTAGATTAGGCTATGAGTAAGATTGGCCTTAGTACTACATAGCAGCAGTGCTGCTTTACCTATCACACAGCAAGGGAGGTGAGAAGGCTGAGGGAGAAGTGAGAATATTTGTAGAGATTCTGAACTTATCACCCTTTGTTTCTTGTACTGTTGAAGGTTTCATTACTCACTTCATCATCTAGGCATTTGCAGTTGCTACAAGAGTAAGCACTTGACATTTTTGCATTCTCACCCTAAAGATCACCCGTTCAGTGTCCTGAAAATCAGCTGCTTCTTGTACAAGCTGCTTGTAACTTGTCCAGGTTAATTTGTGTAAGACAAATTCTTCCCCTTCAGAAATATACCCTTTTTTATGCTTAGACTTGGGGTGTCACACGGAAAGTATGATATGAGTGATGAGATGAAAAGAAAGGGTAATTCCAGATTGATTATCAGGAAAGTCTTCACACCGGTTGTGCTGCACTCTCCTGCTCCTGAAGAATGTCAGCAGAACCAGAAAACACACAGCTAGAAAATACTCTGAAAGGATACAATCTCCCAGGAACAGGAGGAAGGCAGTAGATGTCCTTTAAGTCTTTTGCACTTTCAGTTATTACGATGAAAGTCTGTCTGAATAGAACAGGTTAGAATCAGAAATGAATAGGAGTTTCAGCCTGACCTCTGCTGGTGAAGTGTGATACAAACCCAGCACTCTGCAGTCCCCTCCATCTGCTGCTTTGCCATCACTGTTGAAAGCAAAGGAAAATGAAAACTGTTTTGACAGAATTATGGAAAGAAAATTTATATATTTTCAATCCAGAAAAAAAAAAAAAAAAGAGGAGAAAAAGAAACTTAAGAAAAAAGCAAAAGCTGTTACTTCTCTTCCAGTCTCCTTTTCTATGCAATGCTCAAGGGTCTCAAAAAGAGAGCAGGTATTTAAATGAACGTAGCCCCACTGAATGGCTGTCTTGTCCTGCCTTCACGAGAAAGCTGTTGAGTATGTCACAAACTAGCTGATACAGGAGCTAAAAACAGAAATCTGAGAAGCAATTTCTTAGACCCTTATTAAAATACTAAAAAAGAGAAGCAAATTTGTTCTTTCAATCGAAATACATTTTCAGTATTTGTAACTGATTTTGGTGTTTGACCTGAGATGTTTATGAATGACTTGGATTTAGCTGGAATGATTTGGTGTAAGATGTCTGAAAATATAAGGTAGAAAATGCTTATTCACAGTAGATTAAGTAGGACAATAATGACTAAATTCTGCACTCATTAACTTCTTGGATCCAAACAAAACCAGATATAGCATAATAAAGCAATGAATTTTTCAGGGAAGCCAATTGCTTGGAGTAGCAAGGTTAGACATGGCCCTGTAGCCTTCCAAGCCTCAAAATAGGCTGGTGGCTGCTGCTCTGAGAGGAATGTGGGGAAGCAGCAGTTAATGCTATGAGAGGAAAAGCAACAGTTGTTGGTCCATGCTTTGGCCACAATAACTCAGTCATCAACAATATTAGTGAAGAAAAATGCCAAGGCCAAAACTTCAACTCCTAAATTCTCATCAAAAGTAGGAACAGGGGTAGAAGAAGAATAGGGATGGCTTTACAGAAGTGTGGAACGAGACTGCAGTTGATTTCATGTGAACTTGTGGGAGCTCAGTGTTCCTGAAGTCTGACTCTAGACCTTGCTATCTGTCCCAGGTCCTAACTCATTTCCTTTGAAATCCAGACACAAGACTTCAAAGGCCTTGAGTAAGATCCAAGTCGAAAAACTGGAATGAGATGAATACTGAAGAATACAGAGTTTCCCATAGCAATTCAGATGTAAAGTGTTTCCTTACTATTATTTTTGACAAATGGTGCTTATAAACTCTATGACATTGGCTAGCACCTCAAAATAGCATTTACTGTGGTCTCCTGTATAGCTGTCCATCTCTTAGCTTTAATTGTTCTTATGCAATTCCACTCCTGGAAAACCTAAAACTCTCTCAGAAACCAGATATGCTGCTATCCACATTTCCTTCCAAAAATAAGAAACGTCTTACCACATCCTATAGGCTGCTCAAACCTATAACTAAGCTTCCCTCTTAGCACCTCATTTTTGATCTGAAAAGCAGCTCATTATCAACACATAATTCTATTTTTTACACATTTTTACCTTCATGTATTTTAGCATATGCTAAGCTTCTGAAGTTTTTCAGCCTGAGCTACAAAGCGTGCAGGAGGGCACTTAAATGCAAATTCAAAATATACTGGGTTTGTATTTCTTACCAGTGTAGGTTTGATTCCTCATTCAGACCATTGTCTATGGGTCTTCGAGATCACATCACAACAGCGGGGGATATGGTTTGGAACCTTCAATTGGGACAAATCAAGTGAAAGGAGTATCAGAAATAATACAAATTATTACTGTGTTATTACGGACACAATATATATCCTGTTCATGCACAAAGTCCCACAGTTTCAAATGATACAAGTCAGCAGAGCTCCACTGACCCTACTAAGAGCTTGATTCTGACTCATGAAATGCAATAGAATGAGGGGCTATTTCAAGTGAAGTCAATAGATGTTTAGAAGCAGAAAACAGGAAAGTGAGCAGAGAATCCAATTTATTCTCGAGATTCTTTCCACTTCACCAGGGAAAGTGACTGAGCCTCCATTCTCTAACGTGGAGATGAGTGAAAAAATATAAGAACCTGTGAGCAGAACACTTATATTTCTCCTGGTGCAAACCAGTGGTACCAGTGGAGCACTACATGTTTCCTGCAGGGCATGGGGAAGAGTGGCTGCAACTGAAGTTACACATTATAGCTGGATGAGGCAGTCAGGTTTTTTTCCAAAAAGGGAGAGCCATCACTCTGACCATAGGGTTCTACCTTCCCCTTGTACAGGCTCAACTGTTTATTCATCAGACTTCTCACTGAGCTAATTCAGCTCACTAAAAATGGGTATGATATGCATTATTAGTGTTTCCCTTCTCATTTTCATAATTCATTAAATGCAGGATGAGATGACTGCTCAAAATCAGACAGAGTGGGAGTGAAGTATGCAGGTCGTTGCTGAGGGCTGGTGGGAAGAGGAACGAGGCAGGGACATTGCATCAAATCAGCTCCAGCCAGATGACTTCATTTAGTTTCAAGACAGCACAAGAAATCCTGTCCTCACTTGTCATATATAGCTTGGAAACAGGAATCCCCACAGCTACGGGAAATTTGCTAAGGATCTAAAGGACACTGAAAGTGAAATTAGAGGAAATCTTGAGGCTTTCCATTGACGTAGCTATTACACACTTATGCAATGGAAAGACAAACTGTCTTATTTGTTTATTTCTTAGAGTCTGTGACTCCCTCTGGTGACCAAACCTCTCAAATCGATTGTACACATGCAGGTGCTGCAGAGGCTTAGTGACTGCCAAGCTTTTCCAAGGAGTCAGTTACTCCTGGAAAAGCTTCAAAGCTTCAGAATTACACAGGTCATTATTCCTTTATTTTAACATTCAGGGCAGTGGCATCACCTCACCTCCCCACAGTGTCTGCAGAAATGGAGAGGGTCCCCATGCCTGTAGCAGGACTCCAGGCACGAACCATGGAGAAGAGCAGAGCTTGTAACATGATCACAGGGTACAGCCACACGACATACTGCATATAAAGCCTCTGTAGTGGGACTCGCTGCCCAGAAATGCTAAATGCATCCAAGGCAAGGAGTGCAAAGCAGCCATGTCCAAAAAAAAAAACAAGGTTAACCACCCTCTCTCCCTGCAGTATATCAGCCATGACCCAGGACTTCTCTACTTTTTGGGCGTTAGCCTACCAAAAGAGGATTTTCTGTCATTTTACAGGATAGTTATGCCCTGGAGCATGGAGGTAGGTACCAGGGGCTGTGATGTGTGCTAAATGAGTTCAGATAGTGGCAAAGAATAGGGCACTAAACCTGAGACAGACCCATACAGTCTGCTTGGTCTTTCTGCTTCACAGGATGCATTTTAATTGATTCACTGTAAAAGAGAGGCTTACAGAACACTAGGATCTATGGAGTATTTTTGGTCAGGAGTGAGGAACTGCAGCTAACTCAGGCCATGACTTGTCAACACACATGGAAAACTCTCAGTTAAACCCAGCTGGAGGGTTTTGTGTGCTCCCAGAGACAAGCCTGAATCCAGCTCAGGACTTCCAGCTTTAGATCCCACACAGCCTATAGAATTGCTGTTGTGCTGTCATGGGGCTGCATCCACAGAGAGGTGTAGTCACTATAATCCATCCTGATTCTCTAAGAAGTAGGGTCAGCCCTTGATCACAAGATTTGGGAAGCCACTAAACATAAGTGAACTGTTTAACCTGAATACTTCCTCCATTTGCAAGTACAAACCAGACAACAAAAGACTTATTTGAAGATAGAGCACAGCCATGCCAAAAAGGAAAAGGACCTGGGGGTATTGGTGCATGGTAAGCTGGACTTGAGCCAGTAATGTGCTCTTGCAGCCCAGAAAGCCAACTGTATCCGGGGCTGCATCAAAAGAAATGGGGCCAGCAGGGCAAGGGAGGTGATCTTGTCCCTCTACTCTGTGCTGGTGATTCCTCACCTGGAGTACTGCATTAGAGATGTGAAGTACTCAGTACAGGAGACACATAGACCTGTTGGAACGCATCCAGAAGAGGGCGACAAAAATGATCCAAGGGATGGAACACCCCTCCTATGAGGATAGGCTGAGAGAGCTGGGGATGTTCAGCTTGGAGAAGGCTCCAGAGAGACCTGAGAGCAGCCTTTCAGGATCTAAAGGGGAGCTGCAGGAAAGAAAGGGACAGACTCTTTAGCAGTGTCTGTGGTCATAGAACAAGGGTTTCAAGCTTAAAGAGGTTAGATTTAGGTTAGATATAAGGAAAATGTCTTTTACAGTGAGGATGGTAAAGCACTGAAACAGTTTGTCCAGAGAGGTGGTGGAAGCCTCATCCCTTGAGACTTTCAAGGTCAGGCTAGATGGAGCTCTGATCTAGCTGTGCATGTCCCTGTTCATTGCAGGAGAGCTGGACTAAATGACCTTTAAATGTTCCTTCCAACTCTCAGGATTCTATGATTCTATGATTCAATGATTCTATGATATTTAAAATCTATGACATAGAAGTTAACCAGCTTGCAGGAATATGAACAAAGTAGAGTGATGGATTTGCTTCACCTACTTGCTACAAGTGCTCCCTCCATGCTTTAGATGTTAATGTAATGCATTATCTGAAATCCTTGCGGCAACAGTTTTAAGGTTACAATTTGCTAATAGGGTTAAAACATAACCTGATACTTCTCCAAATGTACAGCAGCACAAAGGAGGATTTAAATTCCAGGCATAGATCAAAACATATGAGGTCAGGATCAGAACTTTTTTTCCCTCTAAGACAAGACAGAGCGCAAAGCACAGCAGTACAACAATTCAAACACTCTGACCAGAGCACAGCCAGGAGTCAGATTCAGAATTCTGTCAAATTAAAAAAAAAAAAAAAAAAACACAACTAAAAAGTGTCTACTACAGTGAAATGCTGTCCACATGAAGTCCAAGAAGGAAGGGAAAGATGCTTATTAGAAATTAGAGAGAAAGCCAACTCAACCCTGTTCAAAACAAGGTCAACCAACCTTTCACGCTCTCCTACCTCCTTGCAAATCATAGTAGAACCACAAGGGGGGAGCATAACCCAAGAATTCACATTTCTTGCCAAAATTTGACATCACACAATACCTACAATTGGGCACAATGGATTGATAATTGTAACACCATATTATCAAGCATTTGGCTTAATTCATTATTAAATTAACAATGAAATGGTACCACTAATTAATACAGTTGGCTTCTACACTTGCCTATCCATACTCAGATGTGATTTTGGGGGAAAAGTAGAATTCTCCTTCTCTTACAGACAGGCAAATTTGTCTTATTTCCATTTCCAGAGTATGGGAACTAAGGCAGAGCATGGTACGCCACTTCATGCCAAGATGAAACAGGTGATAGATCCTCCTGCCCTATTCTTTAGGTTTTCTCATAGCTTGAGCAAAAACTAGGACCTCGTAATTTCTCCAAATGTCCAGAGCAAACTTTCCCACACCTTTTACCCCTTTAACCTGCCAGCTCTCAGTCTAATGATTGACAAGCAAGAACTGAGCTTCGTCTTTGGCAGCCTCACGTGTGCAAAATTTGCTTCAAAGTTTCTCAGAAAAAAGCCACTGCAGCTTTTATTGGCTCTGTATGGTAGCTGAGATTGAAAGAAAACACATTTGGAAAGTAATCACAGCTTCTGTGCTGGTATATTGACTTTCTTTCCAGGGCTCTAAGATTAACTGTCTAAGCAATATTTCTTAATAAATAAATAAATAAATAAAAGCATCTTTCTTGCACAGAGGCCTTCTTTCTGCAGAAAACAACAGTCTCAACAGAGTCCTTAACCCGACACAGCAGTCTGTGAGACACACAGAAGGTAATTCGCTGGGCTGACAGGTGGTGAGGACTGCCAGGGTGACAGGCAGAATTTGGAAGGTTTGCAAGCATCTGGTTTGCTCTCCCACATGACACAGGCCAAAGAAACTCTCTTGGCTGCTTCTACACCAGAGCCAGAATTGCAGCATATTGCATGTACATAAGCGAATCCATTGCATAGGTAAGGACTGGAAGTGAAGCCTCTTAGGTGTGCCTCCCCTGCTCGAGAGCATGGCCCACTTTCTAAATAACCTCACGTTACCTTTCTAGTCAGAACTCATCCAGCTTTTCCAGTCTTTGAATCACACCCTGATTCCTTTCTATTATCACACATTTCCTCCCCTGCATGGGTTTGCAGACTATGATCACATCAGCTCTTAACCTTTTCCTGGAACCATGTTTTACAAGGTCTTTGTCAGCCTCTGGGAATCTTTTCTGAATTTCTCTCCTACTGAGTAGTGACTCTTACAGTTTTCTCAAGGGCTTCATAGCTGGGTTTGGAAAGGACAATTGCTCAGTTTCTCAGTTGTAAATGATGCTTACACTGAGGTCAACAGCAAAATTAAACTGTAAATTCTCTGGCTCTGCTGTTTGATGACCTCTAGGCAAGAACTCAGTACAAGCAGGCATCTTTCCATCAGCTTGAGGCTCAGACCTACAGCTTCATCACAGCTTCAAGAAGCTTGGCTTTTGGAAATATATATGGATTTCTCAAGTATCTTTAAAGAATCAGTAAGAATAAAAAGACATTTAAAAATCCTCCTGTTGTCTGTTCATAACCTTTTCCCTTCCAGTTTTTTCCTGTGGCAGCTGGTGTTGAAAACAAAGCAGCCGAGTGTACCAGCACACAACATGCCATGTGTCTTCCTTGTCCCTTCCACTAAGGAGCATTTCCTCCCCCAGCTCAGCCTTGCATCACCTTCTATTTGGACCACTGTCCACCACCTCCTAGGACACCCTGACTAATGGGGTGAGCCTGATCTTCTCCAAAGGGTCTCAACACTAAAGCTTTCTGTGGCATACAGGGAAAAACTCAGTCCAGTCCCCATATCCAACACACAGAGGACCTAGTACTATGTTTTATATGCTGCAGTTAACACCCATTGCCTCTCATCTCTCATCACCCCATGGAGCAGCCTATGATATGCTGCCTGTTGGCCACAAGAGTAGCACAAGGTAAATGAAAAATGAATGGGTGATGTTTTTCACAAAACAAGAATGAGAGAGTGTACCCAATGAAGCAGTCAATTTGAAAGCAACATGGGAAGCTACTTTCTCCCCCAGCACATAATTAAATCTTTGACCTTTTTGTCACAGGATGCTATAGAGACAAAAAAATATAAATGGGGTTAAAAGGCACAAAACTAATCTTTGCAGGGTAGAATAACCAGTTGCTCTTCACATGTTGACTGGATGCAGTCCTTCAGCCAGGTAAACCCTAATGACACTGCTCATGGGGAACAGTCACCCTCAATACATTCAGTTCCATGAAAGCCTTCCACTAGGGCTGCAGACGTTGTCCTCAATGAGACAGGTCATTGGTCTTGTCATGTAATACTGCAAAGAGGAAAGATGTTCTTGGGATCGAAACTAAGAATACAAAGATACAAAAATCATCCCCATTTGTACTTCTGATTTTCCGTTTTCCTGCATCAACCCAAGAAAAAACTATATGCAGTGTTAAAGTAGATGATATTTCTTTCTCATTCCTAATTGCAGTCTTGCTCTTTTAGACTGTAAGCTGCTCAATAATTTCTACAGATATACACAGTAATCTGTGTAACAGGACCTTGATCTCATTTGGGGAAATCTCTGCACTACTGTAACACAGTGAATTTTCTTCCTATAAATACTCTGTGACTAATTCAAAATAAAATATTGGAGTAACTGTAAAACGTTTGCTATATTAACATATGCCACCTGTCAAAAAATGAAGGCAAGACTTCTGCTGTACTAAATGCTATGTCCATGTAAAGAACTACTGCAATACATTTACACTCTTCCTGTTTTTATAGCATCTAAATACCTTGAACTCAAGAGTCATGACAAAAATTAATAAACTCCAATTGCTTCTGTTGGCATTTCTCCCAGATTTCCCAGTAGGTAAATACCTGTTTATTTATCTGCTTTACAGCTACTAGGCCTTGAAGGATAAGAGTCGGAGTTGGTGTTATAGAATTCCTACACTGGAACAATTTCTCCAAAACGGAAAACTTTTAGCTTTTCCTAATAGTCAGATTTGTCAGCTCTTCTTTGGAAATGTATCCCATGGCTACTGCACCTTCAATGTGAAATAAAAAGAAATCAGTTTTGAATAAAGATGACTGTAAACTTGACTTTCTGAGGATGTATTGCTGCATTTACTACAGTGGGTGAAATGTATCGTGATGTTCCACTTTATGTTTTTGTTTTTTTTTTTTTTTTTTGTGAAAGGGGATGATGGTGAAAAAGGAGATAGAGGAGAAGTGGGCAAACAAGGAAAAGTTGGACCAAAAGGACCTAAAGGTATTTATGATGGTTTGTTGGCTATTATTGGTATATGAACATTAATACAGAATCACAGAATGGCCCAGGTTGGAAGGGACCTCCAGGATCATCAAGCTCCAACCCCCCGCCACATGCAGGGCCATCAACCTCCACATTTAATACTACACCAGGCTGCCCTGGGCCCCATCCAACCTGGCCTTGAACACCTCCAGGAACGGGGCATCCACAACCTCTCTGGGCAGCCTGTTCCAGCACCTCACCACTCTCATAGTAAAGACATACATACAACTGCATTTAAGATCAGTGCTGTTTAATGCTTTTCATTCCTTTTGCTCCAGTGGATTTCACAATGCCTGTCAAACATTAATCAGTGAACCTAACCATGTTCTGAGAGCTTGGTGCAATTCCTGCCAATACATAATGAGAGTCTGGCAATAAATGTAAATAGTCACATAATAAACCAGCACATTGACTGCTGCTCTCTCAAGTGGTGACCATGTGAATTTTGAATCATGATGCTCAGCAAAACTCAGTCTCAGCTGTCCCTCTTTTACAGAAAAGCAAACTGAGGCCCACACTGAGAAACACAGTTCCTCTGATCAAGCAGGAGCATCAGAGCTGAGAGCAAAAAGCATAAGATGTCTCAGGACTCAACTCTATTAAACAAATCTCATACCTTCTCAGTTGCCTGAGCACAGCACTCTGTGCCACAGGACAAGACAGCATCAGCCTTGTTTGCATGTATTAACTCCAAAGCTTAAGGTGCCAGTAAGTGGATAATGCATATCCACATTTCTTTCTTCACTGTCAGTGGTCCAATATTCTAAGAGTAAGGTTTTTACTCGTATAGAATCTTTAAAATTGTCCTGTTATTACTATTGTAATTAAAATCTTTTTCATTTTTAAATGCCTTCAGAGGACTTCACATCTTACTTTAATTAGATCAGGTAAAAAAAAAACAAACCAACAATCCTTAAGAAGCATCTTGTGATGTTATCTTGAGTGTGAACAGTGAGAATTTCTAAGCTGCTCTCTTACAATCAACCAGCTACTTCAGAACTTACACTGCTAAGCAGTCAGAAAGGCAACCAGTATTTTGGTGCTCCAACGACTGGGAAGCAAGCACAGTGCAAGCAGCAGCTCCTAATGTGCACTTTTGCTTCCAGAAGGATTCCCAGCAAAAACATGAGAACTTCACCTCCAGAGCAAAGCAAAGGCTTTTGTTTACTGTAGAGAAATAGTAATAAAATAAAATAATAATAATTTAAAAAATGAAACAGAAAAAAGACACACTTCCCAGTAATTTGCTGATGGTATAGTTTAGTTGTGAAGTAAAATCAATATCTGAATACTCACTAGCAGTTTTAGTTTGTAATTTCTATATGAAAATATGAAGTTTCTGGCAGATTAACAGGCAGTTTTACTAAGCTGCCTTGCAGAGTTCTACTGGTCCCCCAGCAGCTGTGATCTGAGCTGCATGCAGCCACAACAGACCTGGTTTAAGTGCTTTTCTGGCACTGGAGTCACTTTGCTGTTTCCTGCCAGAGTGGGGCTGCCAGCAGCCCTGAGGCTGACAGAAGAGCCTCAGCAGCCCAGGTTGGTACAAGCAAGTCTAAATAAAAGCTAAAGCTGTAAAGCTTGCAATGTGTTCATGTGTATACTCACACAAGCATGTTTGTTTTGTCTGTCTTACACTGGGACTTGCCATGCTCAGAAAAAACAGCAGCAGTAGAGAGGTTGCATTTCAGAGAAGGAACGACAGAAGTCATCTGTACTCTTCCTCATATTTCTTCTCTCAGGAAACAAAGGAACTGTGGGGGATGTCGGTGACCAGGGAATGCTTGGGAAAATCGGTCCGATTGGTGGAAAAGGTAAGCCCTGGCTTGGAAATTTTCTTGTGTTTCTTCTTCAAAGTAAATATGTGTTTTGTGTGAGTTCCAGGTATGGAGTATCATCAAATATTGGCTGCAGCTGGTGCTCTCCAAAGAAAATGATGCAGAAAGATCAGTGATTAGAGTTAACTGAAATATTTATATTTCCCACATGCAATATATCGATTACTTGGCTAAAAGTAGTTTGCTCAATAGGTTAAGAAATCAGTCCTTGGAGATGATAGAAGAGAAAGGGGGAAATCTGGGCCTGGTGAAAAAAATAGCACAAATCCTCTGTTACGTCAAAAAGATAAAGCCAGTTTCGTGCCCCTGAATCCAGTGTTGAAGGGCCTGAGCCAATACTCTGCTGCTGCTCCAGTTGCCACACCTGCACTGTGCAAGAAGTGTGCAGGATAGCAAGGTAAGGAGAGGATTTTAAGAGTTTTAAGAGAGAACTTACATAACAAAGAACAACTACTCCACACAAATGAAGGTAGACTCCAACCCTACTTGTGTAATCATTCCATGAAATTATTGCTCTAGCATCCTGAAGAGATTAGGCATTCCTTTTAGAGCTGAAGAAAAAGGAATATTACTTCTGCCATAGTGAGATCTGCCTTAGCAACTCACCAGGGATCCACTATCCTAAGGGGAACTCTGTGGTCTCTAACCAAGCAATTGATCCAGCCAAGCAGGTGAGTGGGTGGGACAACTTATTGCGGGAGCTTCTCACAACAGTGCCTTTTAATAAACCCATGATGGCCTCCAGCCAACCCCACTATCAGAGAAGAACAAAAGAATTTGGCCTGGGGGATTCATTTTCAAAACACCTAGACAACTGAAGACACAGATACCTGTACCTCCTAAGGTGTTTTCAATCACCAAAGGAAACTAGAATATAAGAATCCCACAAATTGTTTATCTGAAAGTAAACCGATGTTCTAAGCCTCTAAGCTGTCTGTCAACCTGACTGTACAATTTATTGGCCTTTTGTACGTGGGCCTATTTTTCTCATTTCCTTTTTCATGTGCAGAAGCAAAGGCCACTAAGTCACTCTTTAGACTTACCATTAAACATTCAAGTTCTTAAGGAAGCAAGCCTGAAATTTCAGCATATAAGTGGGCAGGGTGCCAAGCAATGCTAACTCAAATGCCAGTCAGCTACTGATTTCTTTCATTAAAAAATACGACCATATAAAAGAATAATCACATCAAAACATAGCTATCAATGAGGGAGAGCATGTATTAACATTAGTTGGCCTCTGAAGGTTTTAATTTATAAAAGAAGTGCTGACATTAATTTCAGACAAAGTCCATCTGCTCCTGAGCTACACAGCTGAGACTTTTGACAGCTGTCAAGTTATAGCTGAGGTCATTAAAAAACAGGCTGGTCACCTGTATTTAGATATTAGCATGGCATTTGGAGAAGCAATTCTACCATTTTTTTTTTTATGATGCACAAAACTAGAGGAAAGCAAGAGAAAAATAAATCATCTTTCCATAAACTATATCTGAAATGAAACACTGCTCCCTAGTGACCTCATTTTGTGCAGGTGCTAACTGCTGCCCACAAACAGCAGTTGCACCAGTTGCATACATGAATTCTGGGCCTCAGTGCCCACCGGCCTCATCTGTTGCCTTGTCCTGACGTGAAGCTGCCAAACCCAGGAAGGTCCTGCATGTCAGCAAGTGGCCAGGTTTCACCTGCCACTGATTTCTGAGTGCTTGCAGCCTCTCGAGAACATGGTGCAGTTTATATTTAAAACAGTACCAGGAACCAGCAGCACACAACATGCCTGTGTTATCGGCGAGTTAGTTATTAAAGTGTTCTCACTTATTTTCATTAATCATGGCTTGTTTGACTTGGCGCAATGGCCAGTAGAGTACATTAGGCCTTCCTATTAGAAGCACACCACTAATATATTATTAAACAGGTTTTTCAGATACCATCTGAGATCTGAGAATATATTTTCCTCTTTATCCAGGTGACAAAGGAGCCAAAGGCATATCAGGGGTGTCTGGAAAAAAAGGAAAAGCAGGTATGCTGGGCATCTTTCTCTGAAGAATGCTTGAGTTTGCTTATGCTGGGTCTTCAGTTTCAGGGTTGGTTTGTCCAGATGTTGAGGCCCATAGACAAACGTCAGAATGGGTGGAACAAACAGGAGGAGTTTGAAAGGTTTTGCTTAGCAAAGTAAGGCTAGCGACATGAGTGATGGTGATGCTACACAGCACAGGGAGAAACTAAATAAATGAATGAGCAATGGTTGATAACATAAAACTGAATGCATCAATAGGTAAGGAGAAGTTTAATACTGAAAACTAGAAAGTTTCTGAACACCAAAGGAATGAACTCCTTTAATAGTCTTCTCTTAGAAGCACCGAGACAAAAATGTATGTAATTTTAGAAAGATCCTAATTTGTTGTCAAATGAATGTAACACATTGGCCTACAGGAGGAGAATTCGGATTTGATCACCCAGAAGGTTCCTCTCAGTCCAAATAACCATGGGTGTTTTCCCACCTCCAGTGTCCAACTATGTTCATTTTTAAGGCATTCCATATGGTTCACCAGATTGGCTTTAGCAAGAAACTATCACCAACTTGTTTTCTTCCTGAGAATTAGAGAGGAAGAAACAAAACCTATGTCAAGTCAAATTTTAATTTAACAGCCAAAAATACAACCTAGACTTCAGTGCTTGACAGCTACTGATTATTTCAGTTGGCATCAACTATTTCTGCTGTACCACAGCTGCATGCAGCTAACGTGGTCCATCCAACAAGGTTTTTTCAGTCCCACCTCAATGCCCACTTCGAATCTTTCACTGAGAAAATAGTGGTGAAGTTGTTTCTACCAGAAGTCTAGGGAATCACTGCTCTCAGTGAATGCAAAGGTGCAAAAGGATACATTTATCATTCAGATGTAACACTGTGAGATCAACACAGTAAACCACATATCCACAGTCAGATGGATGTGATAATAAGAAGGGCACTGAATGTGTAAATGCTACACTGATATGGGTGGAAGGAAGATGGCAAATTCTTTCATTTGCAAAAAATATATACATATTTCTGAACAGATAAATTCTCTGTCCTTTGTATTGCAACAGGCACGGTCTGTGACTGTGGAAGGTACCGCAGAGTTGTTGGACAACTGAATATCAATGTTGCTCGGCTTAACACATCCATCAAGTTTGTAAAGAATGGTAAGGAATATCATAATCTGATGTGATTTATTTGGCTCTTACAACATTTATCACAGCTATTCTCCCACTACTGCTGTTCTACAGCAGCATGCAGGCCAAGACAGAGGGTCCCACTGTGCGAGGCACTCCAAAAGCATACAGAAAAGAGAGTTTGGCACCTGTAAGAATATAAGCAGCTGGTGAAAGCAACTACAGTACAGCAATGATCAATAGTACAGCAGAAATAATCATGAGAGAACAAGGCACAGCTTGCTAATTGCCTCTGCACTTTCAGCCTGCTCACCCTCAGACTCAGTGGACATTCACACAACAAAAGGGAAAAGGTTGTGCCAGTCTGATCCATAGAGCCAGAAAAAGCACTAGGAACCTCTTCATCTTGCTGCTGCTGCACAGAAGCGCTGCATTCATTCTTGGGACTCCTCCCATGCCTCCCTTCACTGAAAGCATCTTTCTGTGCAATAAGGGAGATACCAACACCCCAAAAACATGGGTTATAACAAGTCACATCCATAGGAAGTGCTGACAGCAGGACAGTGCGAAATGCCCCTCCTGAAAGGAAAGAAGAGCATTTCCTGTTGTAGCAGAGATTTTGGAAAGGCTCCACAACCACTTCTTGGACTCAGTCTAATCTAGAAATTAAATGTGTCTGAAGCCATTCTCTGGCTCTATGGGCAACTGGCACGCTCTCATTGTATTGCTAAATCCCACAGAACTGAGTGGTCCTCTGCTAACTACTCGACTGTTTCTGGAGTAGCTCCAGAATTCGGGGATTGTTATTTGCCTGCAGCCAAAGCTGTGACCAGGACTACTCCAGCAATCCAAGTGCAGGGACAAACTGGCATTAGCTACCCAGGAATGCTTCTTGGCACTGCTTAATTCACTAGAACATCTGCTGCCTGAGAGATCTGCCTTTTAAAGTTGCTGAGCAGCCACACTTTCCTTCCTATTCAGTGTCCCTTAGTGGTTACATCAGCTGTGAACATCAGGCACTATTTAAAACGACTTATTTTAGCAGTCTCTTAGACTTTCATGTATATCGAAAAGGCCCTAATTATTCAATTCCCCCATGTTCCTATCTCACAGCACTCTTTCACAATCTGGAACACAATATGGCGATAGTATACAAAGCAACCGGGGTGATCCAGAGTTATTCACTGCTTCTTGTCCATTCAGCATGCCTTGATTTGGTAACTTCAAGGATGTCCAGTACAAAACAGTCACAGGGGCCACATGCCACTCAGGACTGAATGTGTGTCCGGTTCTTGTCATTCCTACTGGTAGCATCAGTCTCTGATCATGTCTTTACTGTTCACCCTAAATCCAGTGGTGGGAACAATTTACCTATCTTCCTTTCATTAATGCTAGTGTAAAAACCATCTTCTAGTCATAGCGGAACAGAAGAACCTTCAATAGCTGTTAAAATGCCATTAAAGATTTATTTTTCCCCTTTAAAGTTATAGCAGGCATCAGGGAGACGGATGAAAAATTCTACTATATTGTCAAAGAAGAGAAGAATTACAGAGAAGCCATGATGCACTGCAGGGACAGAGGAGGAACACTGGCCATGCCTAAAGATGAGGCAACCAACGCCCTTCTTGCTAACTACATCTCCTCAAGTGGCCTTTTCCGAGCATTCATCGGAATAAATGACATGGAAAAAGAAGGGCAGTTTGTATATGCAGACAGCAGCCCACTGCAAAACTACAGTAACTGGAAGGATGGGGAGCCTCACGACTCCACAGGCCATGAGGACTGCGTGGAAATGCTCAGCACAGGAGAGTGGAATGACTCTGAGTGTCAAGTCACCATCTACTTCATCTGTGAGTTCCTCAAGAAGAGAAAATAAATGTGCAACAAAAGATGTCTGGCACCTTCTGTACACATAGTAACCCCTCCTCATTCATCCACTGTAGGGAATGCAGATAAACAAGGATAGGGCTCAATCCAGCACAGACTGGGTTAACCAAGAGTAACTAATGCGATATAGCAGTGACCATAAAGCCAGCTCAGGTCTGCAGGGGACATCCAGCCAACTGTGAATTTTTATTTCATTTTTATGTACAATTGAGGGTGGCTGGGAAAATTTAAAGCACATGGAGGCAAACATAATTTCACTAATGCAGTGGAGGACTCACCTCTGCTTCTCACTCAATCACCTGCTTGGCTGAGGTGTGAGGAACAAAGCAATGGCACTTCTGTAGGTCTGCACAGCTTGCCTGCAACCTGAGAACAGAAGGAACACTTCTAGCCTCTGATGCCTCCAAAAAGCTGTGCAAGAATCTAGAAAAGTCCAACATAAAGAAAACAATACAAAGGAAGCAAAGCCACTGCTGTAGGCTGTAAACAAACAGTGCAGAATTTGTTGTCAGAGCCTGGCTCCTCAGTTATCCATGTCAGCATGTTTATAATGGATCAGATTTTCATACTGTTGCTAATACCAAAGGAATGCATTCCTGCATACAGTGGAAGAGCTCACATTCATGTGGCTTCTACGACACCACTTCCAGGACTGCTCTGAAGTCCAGGATGCTCCTGAGACACAGCATCCATTTTACCTTCAGAAGTGAGCCTGCTTATTGTTAGTCTTTCTTCATGTTGCTTAAAATTCTCACCTTTCCTCACAGCAGGAGATACTAGTAAAGACTCCTGCAAGAAAGTGTAGATTTTCTCCCCCACTTGGAACAAAAACGGGAAAAATGCTACCTGGAAGCTGAGAACACTGGGCACTAGTCATAGCGCAGCCAATGCATACTGCAGGTCACTTTCAGCACTGTTTGCAAAATGTTTCTCTGGATATAAAGAGCTGGACATGAAGGCAGTCCCATCAGTGAGCAATGCAGAAGGTCAGCTCTTAAGTTTCCTTTTGCAGCTGTATATAGCATTGCAGCTGTCATACTTAGTCAGCCTGCTCTTTGACAATAAAATCCTCCATACCATTTTCCAGTGGGTAGTTTGCCTTCAAGCTCATCTCTGAGCAATGGTCAACACCAAAGCATACCAGGAGACTCTGTGACTCAGAGCTACTTTTCTAAGCCTGTTTATCGGCTACTTGTTCTTCCAGAAAACCATTTGTTGCTACCAGCAGTAAATAACCTGTGTTGCTACACATCCTCCAGGGAACTATTCAGTCCCAAGAATGCAGGTGTGTGATCACATATATTTTCATTGCTCCCCAACTATGCTATGAGTGTACTTCAGCAAACAGGTTTGCTTAGCACTATGTACCTCATCCTTAATTGTTCCCTTCCTGAGAATTTATACTTCCCAACATCAAGCAGAATTACACTTTTTATGATCTACTGTAATAAACTTGTTATTTGGGTTTTAGAATCGTTAATGATTAATGATAAAGAATTAATGGAAAAAGTTTCTTGAGGAAAAGTAGTGCCTTGAGTGCCTTGTTTCTTGAGGAAGAGTAGTGAGTGTCAGGTCCAGACACTCACAGTATGTCAGTTCTTCCTAGTCATGAGGAAATGGCACACTGACATTCCAGTGGGTAGACACGATCACACTACTACTCACCTTCCCAACCTCCCTATCCTTACCTCTCACCCAAAATGTACCAAAACACGCTTGCCAGATTGGGGGGGCAGGGGGATCTACATTCTGGAACTGTCTGACCATATTGGAATCACTGGCAGACAAAAACCAAACATTCCTTTTATGCTGACAATCATCATTAGTAGGCCATTTTCCTGTTCTTCAGGAGGAACCTTAAAGCTAGAAGGTAGGGCTGCAGAAATACTCTTGTTGCAGGATCAAGTTCTGCCTAAGATTTGACCAGGCAGTCTTCTTCACATACAAAATTAAAGAACAAGTGTCTAGATTGAAGCTAGGATCAAAGCAAAAAAAAGGCAGCTGGATTTCACTGACTCTTCTAGCAGACAGCAAGTTACAAATAACCCAGGATCATGCTCGACACATAGGAAGGAATGACTTCCCATGGTTGAGGGAAGTAAGTGAGGAACTTGGGTTGGGTTTCTGCAGTGGAAAGGCTGCAACTGCCTCCAGCCTCCACCTCACCGACCACACCAGTTTCACTCTTTCTTAAATAGAAAAAATAAACAAAAACAACCCTTCTAGCCACTGTGCATTCATTGGGCAAGTAGACCCTGGCTGGCTGTTTCTTTGCTAACTACAGAAGAGGGACACCAAAGGACAACAGCACAGATTTTCAAACTAGCAAAGCATATGCAAGATCATGTGCTCGTGCAAACCATTCCTGCATCACTGGGTCTCAGTTAATTTTGCCAAGAAGTCTAGCTCATAGGCCAAGCCAAATAAAACACTGCACCATACAGGAAACCTGGCAGGTAAGTCCATATAACGCTGTACCATGCAGACACAAGCTTAAGCTTGCACTAACTCAAAGATTATAGCTGTGTTTTGCAGGAAAAATATGCCAGTTATAATTAAGAATTTGGGCTATATCACAGGTTTCAGTGCTAGCCAATGGAAAATCACTGTGGTGGGTAAAGGTTCTTAGGTTTCTACATGAAGTGGCTGGATCCAGGAGCACAGGAAATGGTGTCTGACTATTCAGGATTTGTGGTCTGTTGGAGCAGGGTACTTAAACCATTTTACCTAATCCCAATATTATGCTTTTCCCATGTTTTTCTTTTCCTCATACCCAGTCTGAAACTTTCTTATTTCAATTTATACCCTCTGTTATTTGTACTTACACCAGACACCACTGTGTAGAGCTTTGCTTCATTTTCTCAAAGACTCTCCTATAGGTCCTAGCATACAGCCACCAGGTTCATGCAAAGTGACTTCTATAGGCTGAATAAATCCACTTCTCTTACCACCTCCTCACTATCCTCAGCAGAAAATGCTACAGTTTCTCATGCCTTTTCTGAATGGAGTTGCTTAAAAGTGCAGGGTGGCTAGATGTGGTCTAATAAGTGATGACTAGGAGGAAAATCCCTTCTTTGATCTCCTGGCAGTGCCCTGCTAACACAGTCAAGGGTGCTGTGAGCCTTCTCTGCTGCTAGGCCCCATTCTGTGTCATAGGCAGTGCTGTCTGCCAGATTTCCCAGGGGACTTCTCCATAAAGTCAGTCAGCACCAGCCTGTCTCAGTCTAGAGTACTGCCTTCCTAGCTGCAGGAAACTTTGCATTTGTCCTTGCTGAGTTCCATAAGGCTCCTGTCAGTCCAACTCTCCAGCTTCGTCTCCAGCTTCGTCTGCACTGCAGCCCTGCCTGTGAGTGTAATGGCTGTTCCCTCCAACTTGGTGCCATTTGAAACCTAATGAAAATGGACTTTGTCATCTCCTCCAGCTAATTGAGAGATGTAAAACATGACAGTTCCAGTATATAGACCATAATGTCCTAAATCGGATACAAAAATATTGTTGGAGACACAGTGTCAAAAGCCTTGCTAAAGTTGAGATAAATGACATCCACTGCTCCCCCACATCCACAGATCCACTCATTTTATTGCAGAAATCAACCTGGCTGGTCAGGCATGATTTACCCTTAGAAAATGGTTGTTCCCAGTCAGCTTCTTCTCATTTATATGCTCTAAGAGGACTACTCTTAAGTTCCTTAAGGATCAATGTAATGCTGATGATTTTAAAGCTCCCAAGGTTATCTTTTGGTGTTTGTGAGGAAGGAAAATTTGCCTATTCCAGACATTAGGAAACTGCTCACCATAACCTTTCCAAGTTAGAGAGGCCTTGCAACCAGTTTCCTCAGGACCTTGGATGCGTTCTGTCTGGTCCCATGGAGTTTTCTGATGAAACTCTCACAGAAAATCCCTTACTCAGTCATCAGCTATTGCTAATCATTCTCTGAACACTTTCCCTAAGCACAGAAGAATGGGATAACATGTTGATAAGGAAGGCAGAGAGACCATAGAATGCTTCATTTTCAGGTGTCTGTTGTCACTGCATCACCTGCTTCGTTCAGCTCCATTTTCTTTGCTCAGCATTTTCTGATTGATACAGTGGTAGTAGTTGTTCTCGTTGTCCTCACCTATGCAAGTCTCAACTTCATTTAAGCTCTGAATTTCCTAATGCTGCCCTACATACTAAGGTAGCATTTCAAAATTATTCCACTGCTGCTCATCCCTGCTTCCACCTCCTCTTTTCTACTTTTTTGCTTTGGAAATACACCAGGAACAGCCCCTTTTCAGCCACACCAACCTCCTGACACATCTGCTTGTAGACAAACAAGTCAGCTGCGTAATATCTTGCTAAATCATACCAGGAATACTTCAGTTTCCGTTTTGCTCTGGAGAATTGGGACTTCATGATCTCCTGCATTCTGTAGATTGTCACTTCTATACAAGCATTAACCTCCTGCTGGCATCAGGCATAGAATGCAGATACATAATATGCAGATACTCATGCTAAGTATAATATTCTGAACAACAATTCCAATTAAAAAGATTAGAAAATAAATATATCTCATTAGGAATATATTTATTTCAAGCATCCCAAGCAATCTCACATGGGTATAAAGCAGATCCACTTCTTTCACTGCCTTTAATGTAGTCAAGCACTTTAAAAATAAAAAAATACTTAATACCAAAAGCAATGGGGTTCCACATTCTTGACCGCAGCCACCAGAATATACAGGCATCTCTACTTAGTTTCATATACAGTCTTCAATGTTACATTTTAGTTGTAGTTCAACCACATGAAACAGTTGTAAAGAGAAGTAATTTCACACCGTGTGATGATGAAAATGGTAAATGTGTCACAGGGAGAGCGATCAGCTTCTGGTTATGTTGGAAGGCATTATTCTAGAATTGTCTTGGTGTAATACATTTGCACATTTATACAAAAGACATGGATTGCCATTTCATTTTTCCTTTGTTAAAGTCACACCTAATCTACTCAACGTGCATAAGAAAGAATGAGGAAGATCAAAGCAGCAGTGTAATCTGGGTTATTTTGTACTTGTGGGAGGGGAGAACAGCAAATTGTAAAAGAATTCTGTGATCTTGGCCTACCTGCGGCATGCGGTGCAGCCCCACACCCCACCCTCTTGGGCCTGAAAAGGTTCTCCACATTGATGTTTCAACACAGAGGAAAAGTTTCACTGGATTTTCATTATGTGGGTGAGGCCAGGACCTTGCATCACCCTGTTTTGCAGAAAGCAGCAGTGACCTACCAAAACACAGTAGTAGCCTACCAAAGCACAGAGTTAACCTCGCAGAAATTTTCCCAGCTGGGAAGTGTGTGTGATCATGCTCATTTTTGAATTGTAATCTGTAAGACCTGTTCCATACTCCATGTCATAGCTACACTTAAATCCCATGGGTCCTGTGCCTCCTGTGCCTAAACAAGAGCAGATCTCCTGACGATGGTACAGTAAAGGGGCTGTAGCTTCCCATTGGCACAAAGCAGAACAGTGTAGACCCATCTGCAGAGCTGTGACCTTCCCATACACTGTAAATTCATTTCACTGTGTATCATCCCTCTCCACCCAGATAATAGCTGTATTAGTTTTTCTTACGTGTTTTAGAAAACAGCCATAACTTTGCAAAAGTAGCCAGATGCCAATTATTGCTTTGGTCTTAATGTTTCAGACATAGTTCAATCCTTAAGAGTATAATAAATATAAGTAATGTCTCTTTGGAAATTTATTTCAGTCATGAATCCTCTGTTCATTTTTTCCCTTTAGTAGATGTTTCAAGCTATCTTAATAACCTCTCAGCAGCATATTGTTCAGCAAGAGATGCTAGTTTCCCCAGCTTCATACAATAGAAGCCTTTGTAGCAGTCACCACACAACATTCCAGGAGCACGTGGGACACTACACCAGGCAGAGGGTGGAAGGAGGAACAATGATCAACACTTAGTCAGGAGATTACATAAAACATTGCAGAAAAAATGTGAATGTGGAGTTGGCGGATGCTTAGCATGTGAACTGTGGAATTTGTTTCTCACTGTGAGCCAGTCTTTAAGTCTTGAAAATGTTTAAAAGCTCATCTGAGAAAATCTAAAAGGCTGTCAGGAAATGCAAGGAGAAATCTAAATTCAGGAACTCAGGAATCCCAGAGCTACTTGTTAGTTCATGTATGTAACTGACAGAGCTTTCTCAGGGCTTGAAGAAGTAGAATTATGTTTTCGGTGACAACAAGGACAATTTAAAAAGTTTCCCTATGAAAGGCACACTTTTTCATTCCTATTTTCTCAGATATTAACTTTTTTGAGTGTAGGCATATATCATTGGACATATTAAAGTTTATGCAAGGAATGCATATGACTGTTTTGAATATGGTTTTATCCCTGGATAGGACAGTGTGTGACAGGTGATAGCGAGCAGACATGCCCTACCATGACTAGAAGGACATGCCACTAGAAGATCTCATCAAACAGAAAATAAGAACAGTATAATAACTAACCAATTACTACTATTACTAGAAGCAGAACATCTCTACATCAGTGCTATACAAGTAGCCACAAGTGTTTGGGAAGTAGAGGAATGAGAAAGATGGAAGGTTATGGAATAAGGTAGGTATCCTTGCTTATACTTCCCAGTTGTTCTAATTACATATAACTCATTTATGTCAGAAGATTCAGGCTGTGGTTCCTCCTAATATACAGGAATCTGATTTGTAAAAATGGGACACTGTACTAAGTGGAGACAAAGTGGAGAGTAGAAGGACCAGCAGTGACGATCAGTCAGTAAGGAGAAGATTAAGATGCAGAGACATTGGATTGCATATTCTCTTAGCAGTCCCTGCACTCAACCCATTTTGGTCACTGCAGTCACGGAATTTTCTCTGTGCATGGATAACAGAATCAGCCAGTCCCTACTCCAATGGAGATGAGGCTTTCTTGAAAAGCTGGAAATGAGAGCTAGCTACCTGTGTGACTCAGCAAAAAAACAGAAAGCAGAGTTTAGTCAGGAGAGATCTGGAAAAATACAAAGAGAGTACCTTAGAAGCCCAGCCTTGTGTTGGAGACCTTCCAGGAGACCACTTCTAGGGCAAGAAGAAAGATCTGTAGGATCACAGCACAATCTTACACTAGCAAAAATCTGAAAGAAGAGATTTTCCAAAGAGCCAGACTGGACATGTAATGAAGTACTGGGAGGAAAAAGGTTGTTTATGTTGAAGGTTAAGGTCCTCCAAATATGGATAAATGTGGATTCCACTGACCACCAGCTGATGACAACTGCCTCTGTAGGGTTGGGAAGATTTGAGACAGAAGTCATGCACTCAACTGAGTGCGCGTGGGGGAGGCTGGAGAGGGTTTTATGTCTGTTGTAGATCCAAGAACGTCTGTTTGCTTCATGTTTGCCACAGAACATGCAAGTGTTTGCAAGACAACACCCACACTGCTTACAGACACAAGAGGCTGGGAAGATAAGCTTCTCCTTCTGTGGCAAAGATTCCAATTGCTAGCAACACCTGTCCTACTTTTTGCTTTGTGCTGTGGGCATGGTGGTGATGGGTTGATGGTTGGACTTCATGATCTTTGGGATCTTTTCCTACCTTAATGATTCTACGAACTCTATGAAGACTCTGGAGGGAAGCCAGGACAGGCTGATACACAACAGGCCTGAATGGGCTTGCTCTTGCAACTTCGCGTGCTAGGTGTTGACAAAAAGGAAAACACAGACTTTGAGGGCAAAGATAAACATCAAGATTTTTCAGTCATCATGTCAAACATACTTGGAATCATGGCATACACAGTCTCTTCAAGCTATGTTCTCTCAATCATGTTAGTCAACCAGCCTGGAATTCTGACACATTCCGGAGACAGACAACATTGGGGAAAAACTGCAGTTCGGTCCAGGGTTTTTTTCACACTAACTTTAATTATCTGCAAGGTAAATGTCCCAACCAGGCCTAGCCACTGTAAACTTCCATTATAGTTGACAATCAGACAAGAATGGTATCTTCAGTTACCTACTTCAGCAGGAAGAAAGTCATTCTTCAAATGTAGCCATTTCTTTGCCATTTTCTAGTTCAGAAGTACAGAGACACTTGGTCAGTCAAATCCATCTCTTCTATTTTTCACCGTGCATCAGAAACCTCAAGGATTTCATTCTAGGTTAACAATTTCCTTGGGAGTATAGCTAAATGTAGAAGTGTATGAACACTGTATTAGTTCAGTACAACAAATTGCATCTTCAAAGCACCATATAAACATGAACTTCAGACCAATTAGACTATTCTATTAGTAAAATAATGCACAGGATACTGACCTACTTATTTTGCTATTATGTAAAACTAATGAGCTGTTTGGTTTGGGTTTTTTTGACCACTTATTTCTCCTTCCTCTAAATACCTGCAAATTAAAATGTAAGCTATTTAAACAGCTCCACAAAACTACTGTTAGGAAGAAAATGGAAAGGCAAGTATTTGAAACACATGCTACATATTTTAGACACTCAGAAGGATATGTGAACATGAGATCCCACCCTGAATCTGATTCCAGACTAGAGGACTATTTTTGTTTTGAACAAGAGATGTTCAGGGAGACTGCACTTTTAAGTTCAGTTGGTTTTGGTTTTCAGTTAGTCTTGTAAATAAGCTACAATTTTTTTCTGGTAGCTCATTCATCTTGTCTTTCCCTCCCCTCATTCAGAATCTCCAAGGACAATGTTCAGCTCCAGCCTAATGAGTGGCAAGTCCAATCTGCCCTCATGAGGTCCTGACTGGAGTACTGGCATTCTGGTCTGGGACTCCCAACACAAGAAAGACATAGAGCCGTTGGAATAGGTTCAGAGGGCCACAAAGATGATCAGAGGTCTGGAGCACTCCTCCTAAAAGGAAAGGCTGACAGAGCTGGGCTTTTTCAGCATGGAAAAGAGGAGTCGCTGGGGAGACCTCACTGCGGCCTTAAAGAAAGCTTACGAACATGAGGGAGATTGACTCTCCACATGGGCACGTAGTGACTGGACTAGGGAGTGACTGGACTAAAAGTGGGAGAATTTAGGTTAGATGATAGGAGGAAATTCTTCACTCACAGGGTGGTAGGGCAGTGGAACAGGATGCTCAGAGAAGTTCTGGATATCCTATTCCTGAAGGTGTTCAAGACCAGACTGACAAGGGCCCCAGTAAACTTGATCTGATGGGTGGCAACCCTGCTCAAGGCAGAGGTGGTGAAACCAGGTGGGTTTTAAGGTTCCTTCCAACCCAACCCATTCTATGATTCACTGTAAAGGATGACAGCACTCACTACAAAGGAGGAGCACATACAAGAAGTGGAAAGACAGCACAAAAAAGCACTGATGAACACAAGACTAGCAGCTGTGAATGAACTAGAATATTCACCGGTATTATCTGGGTTAGTAGCTGCTGCGATTGTCCCATTAAAAATTATAAAGTGAAATAGTTGGTTTTTAACTTATTTTTCATAGTCTGAACCACATCATAGCAGTGTGTCTCAGTGTGAGGATAGCACAAACCACATCACCTTGCTTTATGAGTCCTAAGTTAAAGGATGCTAGTAGAATGCTAGATTGCTTTCTATCTAGAAATTGCATGCATAAAACTTCTTTACGAAGGACACCAGGCTAACTGGAATGCAGTGTAGCTTGTTTAGGATTTATGAAAGAAAAGAAAGAAAAAAATCTCACACCTACTTGTTTTCCTGTGAATCAAGACCTACTTAATCAAATGCTTCAACTTATCAAAACACTGTGTAAGAACCAGAGGCTGAGTTCAGTAGAAATCTGCTTTTAAGCTCAATAGGAACAGTATTAGAGAGTTCAGTAGGAGCTGAGTAGTTGAGATAGGCCTGAAGATATATACCCACAGTAATTCCCTGTTTATAAGTACTTGTCAGTTCACTATATTTGCAGCCAAGATTCCTCAAGCGTGTTCCCCAGAATTGAATCCTTATGCACATGGGAGTAATCACAGTTTTTCCTAAACTCACAGTGTGATTAGAAATAAAGATATTGCTCTTACGTGTTACGCTAACTTGGTTGAATCAGAAACTGTTACATTTGGAACCTGCCATCAATACTGGGGCTTGTTTTCAGAAGATGCAAGCACATTAATGAGCAGTCTGACATAAACTCTTACAAATAGGGTTCATATTTTCTAAGAGACATCAATCAGCAAATACCTGAGTGCTTTATGGAAGTTTATCATTTCAGTGGACTGACAAGCTAAAAAAATTCAAGGTTACAGAACATCTTGTGCTCACTCTGATTATCAAAAAAATGAGACACATGCTGACATATTACATTCCATTTATCTCTACTGAGATATTTGGAGTTTTCCAGGAGATAAAACACTGTAAATTTTGTGCTTTAAAATAAATTTCTGACACTAATTTCACTAAAATCATCTATACATAAGAATGTACAATTGTGTACAGTTTGTTCATCCTGAAATCCTTATTATTTCAGTATAAACAGATCACTGTGGTGACACAGCTGATGAACAGCTTTGCCTTGTTCTGACCCACTCTGTACCCTCATTGACATTAGCTCTGATGCAACAGAGGCAGAGAGAAACCACGGCTGAGGGAACGGGATCACTTCATTTGGCAGTAGCCCAGTTACACTGACTTACATGCAGCATGAACTATCACAAGGAAGTTCGTAAGCATCAGAGGCATAAGATTCCTGGATGCTGGGGTTAAAAACAGTTTTGAGATGAAGCACAGTCAGTAAAAGGATTGTGGGTCTGCCCACAGTGCTTGAAGAAGTCCCTCTCAGCCTTAAAGCTCCCGTAGTTACTTTGAGTAGCAACAGGTGCCAATAGAGTACGATCCTACTATTTTAATCAAACTGAAACTACAAATATACAGAGGTTGCTCATGATTCATTTAATGATACCCGTAATTACATTCAAATAGTTATGTTTACCATCCTACTAAGTCATCAGATAAAGCCTAATGATGCATGCATGTAAATTCTTACACTGAGATTAGTCCTTTTTACTTACAATTGACTAAACTCACAGTTTCAAAATCTAAAGGCTTGCTCTTTTTTCAGTGTTTTTACATTATTTCAAAACATCACAGAGCATTTGTATAGAAGCATATTTTAATTTGTCTCCCTGCTTCTCTTTTCTGTACTCATTCATCACAAAATGAAGTCACCTTTGTATTCTTCCTAATTATCCTTTGCCTTCTATTGGATTTTTAGCCAGGAATTCGCTCAATAAAACAAACAGTTTAAAGCAAACAAAATGCAACTAGGAAAAAAAAGTGACTCTGTCAGCATGGACAGTTTATCAGAACACCAGATACATACTTCTGACCAGAAAGATAAGAACAGAGGCCATGGCATTATGATAACAGGCCAGTACGCCACACTCTGACTGATGGCAGGTGAGCAGCCACATGCTATCAGCAGCCCTACTGGCACAGCTCTGTGCTGCATCCTGTGTTGGCAACACTTTGATGATGTCTTCCCACCTTTGCTGCCAGGCCTGGGTTCTTTTGCAATCAGATAGACTGCTCCTCCTCTTTACCATGGAGCTGGAGGGTGACCGAGAGAACAGGAAATGTTGCTGGTGTTCAGTTCCTCTACCAGTTTTCCTGGACAATGCTGTCTTAAACAATTAGTGCCATTTACTCATCCCTCATCTACAAGCATGATATGCATTGGTTAGCACCTCTGAGACTTTCACATCCTGACTGGGGACATCTATGCAATCCATTTTCCCTGCTGGCTAACCCATGCCAAGAGCAGCAGGCTGATTTCTGACGGTGCTTTGCCACTTGGTGGGAACTGCTCTACTCTGCTATTTCAGTCTCCACCCACCCAACCTCCTGCACCACATGTGCTCAGAATCCTCCCTTCTGCTGGTGATGGCACTTTGCGTTTTTATCTCTGCTGCACCTTCACGCATCTAAGAGGAATTCCTCAGAGTAAGTGAAAGGAGAATTGGCCCTTTGACTGCATGTGCTACTAGAGAACTGCAGTGTCACAGAATCAAACAAATGAAGTGTTGGAATCATTAGGAAAATAGAAATGATGTTACAGGAGCAGGTAAGAGAACCAATTCCTTTCCAAGTAATACCAGCTATTCTGCCAGGGAGGGTTTCCCTCTCCATACAGCCTCTAAGCTAAGTGTGTGAAAGGACCCTCAGACTGCTTTTATTACCAGCCAAGGATTCCGTCCTCTAAAAAGCATCCTGAAACCATGGACAGCTAAAGTAGGCAGATCAGCACCTTCCCCCTCTGAGCTCTGGGCACAGAAGACACTTCTGTGGGAAGTGTCATAGCCAGATTAGTGCTGCAAGCTTATGAGTGAGCCAGAATCACTGCTGAGAGCAGTCCTGAAACTACTTCAATCTGCTCTGGTAATCAGCCATCCCTGGGATGATGGACCAAACAGGTGTCATATACATCTCCATCTCACCGAATCACAGGTAGGAAGGGACCTCATGAGATCATCAAGTCCAATCTCCCTGCTAAAGCAGGTTCCTTACAATAGGTCACACAGGTAGGCATCCAGACAGATCTTAAAAATCTCCACAGAAGGAGACTCCCACAGTTTCTATGGGCAACCTGTTCCAGTGCTCCATTACCCTTACTGTAATGAAGTTCCTCCACATGTTAGAATGAAACTTCCTGTGTTCCAGTTTTAGGCCATTGCTCCTTGTCCTATCACTGCACACCACTGAGAAGAGCCTGGCCTCAGCCATTCTTCTCCCACCTCCCAGACAGAGGGAGGTCCCAGGTTGCTCAGCCTTTCCTCATACAGGAGATGCTCCAGGTCCTTTGTCATCTTTGTAGCCCTCCGCTGGACTCCTTCTAGGAGATCCCTGTCCTTTTTGAACACGGGAGCCCAGAACTGGACACAGTATTCTAAATGTGGCCTCACCAGGACAGAGTAGAGGGGTAGGATCACTTCCCTCAACCTGCTGGCCACGCTCTTTTTAATGCACCCCAGGATACCGTTGGTCTTTTTGGCCAGAAGGGCACACCGCTGGCTCATGGTCAACCTGTTTTCCACCAGGAGCTCCAGGTTCTTCTCCACAGAGCTCCTCTTCTCATCCCCTGACCTGTACATATGCATGGAGTTATTCCACCCCAGGTGCAAGACTCTATGCATGATCTTGTTAAACCTCTTCAGGTTCTTCCCCTGCCAGCTCTCCAGTCTGTCCAGGTCTGGTTCCACAGTAACAAAACCTTCAGGTGTGTCAGCCAATCATTCCAACTTTGTATCATTAGCAAAGCTGCTGAAGGTGGACTCTATCCCTTCATCAAGGTTGCTAATGATCTCCTCTTTACAGCAGACATCCTAAGCACAGTTTCACTGGATCAGGCAAGTTATCTCAATGGTCATTTTTCCTTTATTTGGATGATGCAAAAGGTGCCAGCACATAATCAAAATCCTGACCAAGCATGTTAAAAAACAAAAACAAAAAAAAAGTGCCAGGCTGCCTTTCAAGAAACCTCAACAATGTGGTATTTGTACAGCAATTCATAATGTGCACTGGTCTGAACATGACCCTAAAGTTCTGTTACCACTGGGCAAATACATTACGCAAAAGACATTAAAAGGCTTCCCTATCATTCATCTCATGCACGCCAGCTTTATGTCAGTTTAATTACACTGGCTAAAGGGTAACAATTCCAACTTTCCATCGCTATGAGATCAGAATCCTGCATGCAATTTCCAGGAGCATATTAAATGAATTAATCCATAAATAAAACAGTCTACATTTTATATAATCAGCTTCTTGTTTTCTGACATTGAAAATACCTAACTACAGGATTAAGAAATAGCAACTTCGCGAGTCTAAAAGAAACACAAAAGGCTTTGGGAGACAACTTCCCCTGGATCAATAAAGTAACTGGAAGAAAGAGTCATATCCTGATACTGTTGGCAAAACCTTGCTCTGCTCTCTCTTAGGAGATCTGTTCATGCAGCTTTATGTGTCAGTAAATAGAGCCCCTTGGATATCACAAAAGATAGCCTGATACACAGAACTGCAATATAATTAATTTTCATATGCACTATGATGTATGACTATGTTTTTCCAAAAAATTTATTTCCTTCTTCTAATCCCTACCAATGTTATGTGGTAGACAGTAGCTTAATACATAGTTTCATGTTTTTGTGCATTATGTCTAATGGTTGGTCACTTCAGGGAGGAAGATAATTAAAGACACTCATATCCAGATATTTCTATTTCAATATATATTAAATGTAGGCACGTATTATGCCAATATACTTGGAATTTAGATCCTCAGCTGATTAATTCACTCTTTGATACTTGCTGCATCTTGTAGATTATTTGTTTAACTTCCTCAGCCATATACTTTGCAGGAAGTCCAGCTAAATAAATACCAAGGCTCTGTCTTCATTTTGAAAAGTGACTCGTTATCAACAATCTATGGACTTGTAGGGAAGTCCCATTCTTGGTGTTTTCACTGTAGTAAATACTGACTTGCCATGTGTAGTGACCTCCACACACCTGGGCTTTTTAAATGCTGGAATTGTAATTTTTTTCACTTGTATCTCCTCTCATCTTAAAATGACAGAAACTGATCTGCAGTTCTGTGACAATCCCAACTTTACATTAGACTGCAATAAGCAGTTCAAGAACACCAAGGGGAAAGTTCAGCCTATATTCATGTAACATTTTAAGAGAAGTTTTTAGCCCCTTTGGTGGTATAAACCACCATTCTTATGTAGAGTGAATTAACATACTTCCATCTGCTTTTTGACTCTGGTGGACTTATAGCAGCAGTAGCTTGCCCTGCAACATAAAAAATAAAAATAATAAAAATGCTACAAATACATTTGTCCAACACAAACAGATGCTTTTGCCATTGGAAGCTTCAAAATGAAATACTGATACTGATGTCTTATAGAACTTAGATTTTTGAAAGATTCAGCCTATATCTGAATCAGTATATAATCACATGCAGCTCTGTAATGCATATAGCCCAAACAGTGTCAAAATAATTTAAACTACTTTCATTTAAAAGATTTGTATTTATGCAAAAGAATTACTTTTGCTTTCATAGAATCACGGAATCATAGAATGGAACCTCAGGGATCATTAAGTTCCAACCGCTCTGCAGCAGGCAGGGCTGCCAACCTCTATATCTAATACTTGACCAGATTTGCCCAGGGCCCCATCCAACCTGGCCTTGAACACCTCCATGGATCTAACAGTGAAACTTAGACTTTTCTATCACAGCCTACTAAAAGTGAAGAGTATCAGTGTTAGAAGGAAAGTGCAGGTATTCAAAAGGGGAAAAAAAAAAAAAAAAGTAAATACTGTACATGGTATGTAATTATCAAAAAAATCCCTTGCTGCTGGAGTCCACACTGATTGATTCTGTGGCTGAATAACAAAGACAGAAATGTTTATGACCGAGTATTACTTGTGCTTCCTCTGTATAAGATAAGCATAATCACGTTTCTTGTTCCAAATCATAAATTCATCAACCTAGATTTCCACCCTCTCAGATTTCACCCTGTGCAGGGCAATCTCAACAGATTTATGGCCAGACTGTGAAGTTAATTGGACATATGGTCTCCAAAATGCAATCCCAAGAAAGAACCACCTACACCTCATTAATTAGGCACAAGTTAATCCTATTGCCTTCCAAAACACAACCAAGTCAGGACCTATAGACATGTGCCTCCAGAGCCTAGAATCCTTCCTTGAAAATAAATGAATGGAACACAATGTTCATTTTTCAAATATATCTAGAGGAGGTTTAAGAGGCATCACTCCTCTCATCTGGTAACTGACAGATAAAACTGTTCAGAAAAGAGGAAGCCAAGCTTCTCTGGATCTGAATGGGGATCTACATCTTGCACCTCTTAGGAGTGAGGCATCCAGCTACAAGGAGTGTGGCAATAAGGAGAGAGCACATGATAAAATACACATTGATGCTGCTTCTTCCTCTAGCTGACGTGATTTCGAAGCTGAGCTAGTATTACTGCCTCCTAGAAGCGTCCTACCTAGGTACTAGATGTGCCGTAAGCACAGATGAGTTGTGTTTATAGGAGTTGACTGCCTCCCTACCGAGATTTTGGATTGGGGTAGGGAGGACAGGCATCTCAGGTTAAGGTGTTTCTTGTTATTGAAAAAGCAGAATTCTGAGAAACATCATGCATCTGACAATAAAGGAATGCAACATTAACACCCTTGCTGGTTCAACCTCCAGAGCAGCTACACTTGTAAGATATCTTAAAACACAGTCTTTTAAGTCATAGATGAAGACATTGAAGATGAACATCCAGAAATACTACATGGAATAACACTGGCTGAAATAGTACTTTGTCATCACAGTGGACACCTTCAGTCTTCAGTCTTTGGGAAAGCAATGGAACAAGTCCTCCTAGAAACAATTACAAGCCAAAAGAAGCAGGCGACCAGAAAAACCCAACACAGACTTATGAAAAGCAAATCATGCCTGACTAACCTTATCACCTTCTGGAACAAAATAACATCTTCTAACCAGATGGGGTGAGCAGTGGACTGTGCTTCCCTTGACGTCAGCAAGGAACTCAACATCATTTTCAACAGCCCTCTCCTAGACAAACTGGCTAGATACAGATGGTGTCTGCAAGATGGGGTGTGAAACTAGCTAACAGGCAGCACTCAGAGGTGGCAATTAGTGTTTTTACTTATGCTGGCAGCCTGTCACAAGTGGGATCCACCAGGAATCGGTACTGGGCCCCACACCATTCAACATCTTAATAAATGATCTGGGATTGACAGCACCCTCACCATGTCTGCTGATGACACTAAACTGAGTGGTGAGATGGAGAGATCAGAAATAAGAGCCCTATTACACAGAGACCTCAACAGGCTGAAAGAGTGGGGAAGCAAGACCTGTATGATGCTTAACAAGCTCTTGCACCTGGGATGACATAAGCAGAGCTCAATACAGCCTCAGACCTGTAGGAGAGCAGCTTTGTTCTAAGGGACCTTGGAGTGCTAGCGGACAACAAGCTGAACGTGAGTAAGCAGTGCTGCTGCTGCAGCAATGAAGACAAATCAAATACTGAACTCCATCTGTGGGCGAATAACTAGCAGAGACAGAGATCAGCCCACTTTACCCGGTGCTTGTCAGGTGGCACATGGAATACTGCGTCCAGTTCTGGTTCCACTAATCACAGAAAGGCCCAGGTTAGAAGAGACCTCAAGGATCATGAATCTCCAGCCTGCCTGCAACATGCAGGGCCACCAGCCTCCACATTTAATACCAGACCAGGCTGCCCAGGGCCCCACCAACCTAGCCTTGAATACCTCCAGGGACAGGACATCCACAACCTCTCTGAGCAGCCTGTTCCAGCACCTCACCACTCTCTCTGTAAAGAATCTCCCCCTGACATCCAACCTAAATCTTCCCTCCCTCAACTTAAAACCATTTCCCCTTGTCCTGCTGTTATCTACCCTTTCAAAGAGTTGACTCCTCTCTTGTCTGTAGGTTCCCTTTAGGTACTGAAATGCTGTCACCCCTCAGCCTTCTTTTCTCCAGGCTGAACAAGCCCAGCTCCCTCAGCCTGTCTTCACTGGGGAGGTGCTCCAGCCTTCTGACCATCTTCGTGGCTCTCCTCTCAACCCTCTCCAACAGCTCCCTGTCTTTCTTGTACTGGGGTCTCCAGACCTGGACACAGTACTCCAGATGGGGCCTCACAAGAGCAGAGCAGAAGGGGCCAATCACCTCCCTGTCCCTGCTGGCCACCCTTCTTCTGATGGAGCCCAGGATAGCACCTGAGCAGACCGGAGAGGATCCAAAGGATGAAGATGACCAAAGGGCTGGAGAACCTGCTCTGTGAGGAGACACTGAGGAATCGGGTCTTTTCTCTCCGGAGAAGACAAGCGTGGTTGCTCTCATTCTGTCCCAAGCCGTCCCGCAGACACCCTGCGTGCCTCCCCGCGCCCCCAGCAGCGCTGCTCCCGAGCACATCCCGCAGCGGGCTGCCCCTCCAGCAGCGGGGCGGGCCCGGCCCGGCGCAGGGAGGGCAGGAGAGGGAGGCGGCCGGGGCGGTGCACGGAGGCCCGCCCGCACCTGTTCCCTCCTCCCGCCGCCCTTCTCTTCCTCCTCCTCCTCGCCCACCTGCCCGCGGCTCCGCGTCCCCGCCGCGCTCGGCAGCAGCAGCGACATGTTGCCCAGAGAATCCTCGTCCATGCCGCCGCCGCCTCCCAACCCCGTTGCCTACTTCCCGCCCCCCCGGGTCACGCTGCCCTCCGGCCTGGAGATCCTGCGCACCTACTCGGGAGCCTTCATCTTCCTGGAGATCGTGAGTGCGCGGGCCGGGCTGCCCCGGGCTCCCCTCGTCGCGCGTTTCGCTGCCCTCCCTGCCCGCCGCCCTCCACCTGCCGCGCTCGCGCCCTCCTGGCTGCGGCTCCACCGCGTGGGCGGCCGCGCGTAGCGCCGCGCCTCACCTGCCATTTTGTGAGCTGCCGTGTGGGGAAAGCGGGGCCGTGCCCGGAGCCGTGCCCGGGGCGGCTGTGTGCGAGCCTCGCGCCCGAAAACCGACCCGGAAAAGTTGCGCTGGTCGCGTTACAGGTTCTGTGCGAACTCCTTCAAGTGCGTTTAGCTGTGCGGAAGATGTGTTGAAGTAGATAGGGTAGATAGTAGGTCCTTTGAGTTTAGTGTCTGGCATGAGTGGTGTGGAGAGGAGGAATCTTGGCAGAGCTCATTTTATGAAGGTACAAAGTTCCACATTCAGAGTAGTGGGAGCGTTTCATACGTGCCTGCGTTTTGATTAGCAAACGTGCCTGCTGTCCTTTCTGCTTCCTCGCTGCCCATCGTTGTCTGGTCTGTACATAACAGAGCTGCACCTGCAGTCTTGTGAAACTGGAGAAAGGCTGGTTCTTCACAACAGCTAAAAATGGAACCCCCGACAGCAACCTGAAGGCCAATATGTGAACTGCTGGGAGTTCCGAGCTGAGGCTGGCCGTGCGTTCTACATGCGTGCAGCTGCAGTGTAACGCTAGAGAGGAGCCAACTAATTTTGTCACTGACCATAACTAATTTTATAGCAGGCTTCTTTTGGAAGATGTCTCCCTTCCAACCTTCATTCAAGGACTTTGAAGGCACAGCCTCTGAGATTGTAGTTTTAAATCTGTAGGACTTGAGCAAAAAAGTAGTAACTTGCTTTGAAATTAATGGTAGCTATCCAGCAGCACGTTGGATTGTGACGTTAAACCTTTCCGTAATAAATTAATGTACCGAGGATGCTAATTACCTGTTTTTTCAGGTATCATAAAGAGGCAGGATTTGCAGGAGAGATGGTACCTTTTGCTAGGCCAGCCAAGCAAACCTTAGAATGTAAATTCTCCATCAGACCATCATCACACAGTATCCTCACTACTCGTTCTCTAAGATCTGTATGCTGAAAAGAAAATTGGTGCTGCTGAATTCTTCCCCTAGTTAGCAATAATTCTGGAAAGCTGTGTATTTTTCTAGTCAACACACCATTATTTATAACTCATCTTTATTATCACCATTATTTATAACTCACTAGACTCTTAGTCTAGTTTTCTCTTACACTTCATTACTTAATGTATTCTTTCAGTATTTTATTACAAATACATTAAAAAAGACGACGCCGTTTCATCTCCTTTGTATGTCTCATCTGATTACAACTACAAAACTAAACAGTATGAGATTGAATCCAAATTTGATGTGTATCCCTATCCTGCTGACTTCAGTGTGTATATATATATGATAAAATATTCAGCAACAGCACAGAAATTACCTGAGTTTGTCAATCCCATTTTCAAGAGTATTTTAAGAGAGGCTTTGTCAAGCCACTGGCTAGTGCCTACAGTTTGTGAGAACAGCAGTTGGGCTCTTTGAAGATCACAGAACCATAGAATGGCTTGGGTTGGAAGGTACCTTGTAGATCATTTAGTTTTAACCCTGTGCTATGGGCAGAGCTGCCACTGACTGGATCAGGCTGCCCTGGGCCTTATCCAGCCTGACCTTGAGCACGTCCAGGGATGGGACATCTGCAGCTTCTCTGGATGGCTGTGCGAATTCCTCACCATCCTTTGAGTAAAGAATTTCCTCCTGACATCTAATCAAAATTTCCTTTCTCCCATTACTACCCCATTACATCCTATTACTACCTGCCCATGTTAAAAAGTTGCTCTCCCTCCTGTTTACATAAGCTCCCTTCTTCAAGTACTGGATGGATTACTCTTGACGTGTCTCCTCTAGCTTTCTGAAAGTAATCTCAGGGCTTGATTTGTGATACAAAGTGCTAATAAATAAAGTGCTAATAGGGGGAGAGGACAAAGTTGAAAGTTCTTTCTCAGTTCATCACCTGTATTCCTTTCCTTACAGCTGTTTGGAACAATAGTCTGGATTCTGGTAGCTTCTACACAAGTTCCACTGCCACTGCTGCAGGGATGGGTAATGTTTGTAGCAGTGACTGCGTGGTTCCTGTCCGTTGTCTTCCTGTGTGTGTTTCTCTTCGGTTATGCAAACAGAATCGCTGTCAACTGGAACCAGACAGTAAGATATTTTAGAAATATATTTTTAATTAAAATATATAGAAATATAAATAATATATGTGCTCATTCATATATATTTGTAGAAAATATATATTCTGTTTTATAAATTGAAAATGTTTTAGTGAGATGTATGCCAAGTCTGAATGTCTGGCTTTCTGTTAAACAGGAATTCAGAACTAGAAAAGAACAGAGTAGGGCTACAAGGATGACAAGGACCTCTTTTACAGTGGAGGCTGGAAGTGCCTAGCTTTCGAAAGTGATTGGAGCAGTGTGCCCTTCCTCTATAAGCACATGAAAGGCATAAGCTGCAGGAAGAGCACAGGTTTAGTAAAGCATGAAAATAAGTTGATTTAAATGGTCAGAAATAATTATGAACTGGGAATTAAAAAAATATTTTCCAACTACTAGAGAGGTGAAGTATAAAGATGTACCATTTCCTTGAAAATATTACATATATTTTTGAACACATTGTCTGATGTGGTTGTCTGGGATAGCACCAGGCCAAAGCACCCAGGTTGTCTCCTTTGTTTCCTAAGAATGTCTTCAACTGCCTTGTGGGTCAGTTCCTTAAAGCCAGGACTGCACTGGCTGTTACAGCTTAGATAATCAAAGAAGGCATGGGCTGTAATGTGGTGTAGCTTAACATTTTTGTAGATGTTTGTCATCTTTAGAGGAATCTTGGGGAAACTGCCAGCTTCATTATGCTCTGCTCAGTTTCTGTCTAGTGTGAAGACAAGACTTAATTCATGCTCTAACGGAGCGTTGTGGCTTGTGTCAGAAGTTCTCTCAGACTGTACCTTCCTATTAAAAAGGGAAGCTGTGGTTCTGTTTTTCACCAGCTGCACAGATATCTTGGCTTATTGGTTACTAATTTATCTACTCCTTGGTTGTCATAAAGTGATTTTTTATTTTGGGGTTTTGGATGCAAGGTGGTATGGCTCTAATAATAATGGGAATGACTAAAAACAGGTGGCTAAACTGTCATCAAAGTGTGAATCATCAAAAAAAATCAAAAGTCAAAGCTTCTAAAATATTAAAGCATGTTTGTTTATAACTGCTGATCACCTTCATTTTGCTCCTAGGTCCCTTAGTTTTCTTACTTACTTACACTTACTTACACTTTTTGATCATAGCTGAATTTGTGTTCTTCAGCATCAATATAAGTGTTTATCTATGTGTTCTAGTTGTTAATAGACATCTCCTTGAGACTAACGTTCTTAAAAGCAAAGTCACAGAGCTTCATAAGTTTGAGGCTCTGATAGTTTCAAACACCATTTATGGTAACAAACTGAATAATATTAAAATGAACAGGATGCTACTAAGGCAAACGTGCATTCAATCTCAGCTTTCCAACACAATACAAGCAGTAATTAAGCTAATAATGAGTTACAATTACAGAGGGCCTTACAGGGATTTGTGCTATGACAGCCTCACAAATTATGATGCAACAAAGCCCTGAGCATGTGCATCACTTAAGTAATAATAGTGTCTTGGGTTTCATTGAAACTATTTGTCAATTCACAATTATGAATCTACTTAAGGGTTGCTGGATGAGGACATAGTCTTTTGTAGATAGAATATTTTTTAAAGATGAAGAATTTCAGTCTTCTACATTGGCTGCTTTATGCTGACAGTGCTAGGTTGTGCTGTTCATTTTCTCCCCTTGTGCATGATAAATCACTGAGAAACTTTCAATGTCAGGAAACTGCTGGATGGCTTGTGTAAAAGATGTGTCTGTGGGACTCTAACTTACTCCAGAAAACTGTCATAACTAAATATCTGTAGTAAATGTAGTGTGAATCCTTTCAGCTCTAGCATGGTAGCTTAAATCCATCCTTCTCCAATCTTGAACAAAAATAATACTAGGTACATCATTTGACCACTGTTCTGAGGTATACAAATGTTTTGTAACTTGACAGAAGTGAAGTACCACTTCGCAAGGATTTTACCTTTTGTTTCGAATAATTAATTACTGGAAATATTTTAATTATTTTGTGTTATTATTCAATAAAAGGGTATAGCTGTTTATTTTAGGTTGACATGTATTTATATAAATATGCATTTTTGCTACTTTAGAAACTACATTTGCAATAGGACTCAGAAGATACGGGTCATTCAATTACATCAGAATGGATAGAGTCATGGTTTGGTTATGTTAGAGTACTAATGTGTCACACATAGATTCATGAAGAAATGTTGGCTCAGATTCTGGAAGTTTAAGTGTGGATTTGAAGGACAGCATGGGATTTTTACAGATATACATTTCACAATACATCATAACATAACTAGCTCCACTGAACTCATACTTAAAAAGAATATGATGCTACAGAGTGAAAAGTTGGAGGAAAACATGAACCTTAGATCGTATCACTCTGTATCAAACCAGATGGTGTGACAAATAGCATTCTTTGTGACCTGACTCACAGCACTCCTTTACAAAATTACTTGTGAACTGATGTATCATGCAGATCTGGTACTGATTATTTTTTGTTTGAGGTTTCGGTGATTATACAAGTATTAATGCAGTGGAGAGTTAGGCAGCAGGTTCACAATTATTTTAAATATATTTTAAAAGGATATATATATATCCTTTCAGCAATAACATCTTGGGTTTCTTGGTTATAGAAACCATAACCATGTGAATGTGTAATCTTACTGATGCTGTATAGCTTCACTGTAGTTGCTGCCAGGAGAAGAAAATTATAGAGCTCGGCAGGAGAATGGAGGAAATTAAAGAGTTTGTCTTTTGAAAATGTCTTTTCTGTATGCAGTCAGCCCTGCCTTCTTCATGGAGCTATTTGTGCTTCTTGGTGAGCTGTAGTGCCAGATGTGTGCAGCCAGTAACACTGAAGTAGCTGCATACTCAGTAGCCCACCGACAGGAAATGTCCTTGATTATCTGTGGGTTTGTGCAGAGCTCTGTGCTGTTGGAAACCTGTGCTATGAGATTTGTGTGTCAGGCCATGATGGATCTGGTATTTGTCACACAGTGACATCTGCGTGTGGTCAGACATCTGGTCTGACATGGTGCGTTCAGGTGGTAGTGTAAAAGATGCTTCTGGTAGTAAGAAGTGCTTCCTTTAATTGCAGGAGTTCTCTGGTACTGCAGAACTCTCATGCTCAGGGAGCTGCTGGTTTCTACTGTTTTTATATGTGGTAACAGATGTTACAGAAGACCTGGAAACTGAGAGAACGTGTCTCGTGGTCATAGCTTGAGATTTGGCAGGCCTGGCACATGAAGGACAACCAGCCACCTGCTGCCCTTTTTTCTTCTCTTCGTTCTGTGAATGTCAGTGGATCTCCTATTGATTGCTTCCTTTTGGAATATGACCGGAAAAAAGAAAAAAGGCAGCTGGGATGAAAGTTGGGAATTGGACCATTAGTTGGGAATTGCTGCAAAGACTTAGCCTCAAACCATTCTTAATTAAGAGAAAACAATTTCCTGGCTAAATGGAATCGAAAACTTTAGTTGCACCTTCTATCATTACTTACAGAACTGACCAGCATGCAATTTAAGCATGCTGCTTAACAAATATGCTAATGAATACGGAGCAACTGATTAATTTGAAAAGGAAATTCTTTCAATAAAAAGAACCTAACACCGATGAAGAAACAGTTTCTAAACAGAGAAATGTTCTCTGAATAGGGAAAGGCAGCACGTTCCTACTTTGATATCGGATAGTAGATAAGGGTATTGCACAGTAACTTCCAATGCATCTGAGTGCTGACTGCTGTTGTGATGAGTCACATGGAATGCTTCCTGAGTTCTCGCTTCTGACATACTGGTAGCCAATTGCACATGTGAATTACAGGAGTGTAATGAATTCATTAGTGTGTGAGATGTGGAACATTTATTGTGATTGTCATCGACAGGCATACCTATACTTGTGTATAATATTCAAAATGTCTGTAGTTTTGCACAACCTGCATATGTGCATGCACGAAGCATGTGTTGTATAGACTGAGTGTTTTGCCAATGTCTGCTTTGTAAAATGAACAGAGGGAGATTATTGAAGAATATTTCTGATATTTTGAAATTGCTCTGGAACAGGTCAGCTCTTTCTGCATGGAACACTGTGAAACTCAACCCACAGAACAGTTGAGGCAACAAAGCTGTTTTTCATGTACTTCAGTATTAGAATCCAGAAATGTCAGATGTCTACACCTTGTGTTTAACTTGTATACATCCCAGAGCAGGGAATTGCCTAGAGAAGACCAGGAGAGATGTGAATATAAAACAAAGCCTAACTCTTATCAAGACCCAGGCATTTTATTCAGCAGTATCACAAAGTACTTCCAAACTACTGTATTTTGCATAGAGTGAAGTTAGAGAGAATTGTAGAAATGCCTCAGTTCTTGGACTGTGTGCCTAGAAATACATTTCAGCTGTGTCAGGGCTGGTGTGTGTCAGGGCTGGTTTATGGGCATTTCCATAAACAAAATTGAAGCAAGTAAGGGGGTGCTTTTGGAGTTTAGGTTATAGTTGACAAGGGATTTTAGAGACTGCAAGCTTGTACTGGTTGTATTGTGATAGAGCTGACCTATACATCCCCTGTTTTTAAGCTAATCCTCACTAAGGGAGAATTCTGTAAGCACCCACTTTTAGCTTTCAAGTGATATTAAAAGGTCAGCATATGTGCATGTAGATGAGTGCATGCCTCTTAATTTGAAAGAATGCAGGGTTTGGGAGAGGGAGGGCTGCCCTTTATTACTGATTATGTTGAGTTACTTATAACTGTAAGCAGATATGAAAATATGTCATGCTTAAACATTGCTTATGATCAGTGATTGTTATCACTGCTCATTTCATATTTCTGTGTTGGATTTCATTTATGCTGAGACTAGAAGAATTAGGTACAGCAGCCCAGACTGAACCTGTTGTTTGCTTTTCAGGACTTTCTTTTCCATGGTGCTACTTTCGTATTTTATTTTGGAGCTTTTCTACTGCAAGCAGCAACTACATCTCTGCATAACTACCCTCGCGGATTAAATTCCACAACAAATATGAAGATTCTAGGTGATCATGAATATAACATAAGCATAGCAGCCTCGGTATGTACTTCATGAACTTGTATCTGGCAGTGGAATTGTTGTAAGTGCTGGTAACCAGCCTTTCAACTTGGGAACTGAGCTGGAGTAAGAAGAGGGATTGTGGGGAAGAAAAAAGTCTTTGGAAGCAGCAAACATTCTTAAAGCAGCATGCAAAAAAAGTGCAGTTATCTATTAATGGGGCCTCATGAGAGAGATGCTTAGATGATACTTTTCACAGTAGCGTTTTAGGTCTGTGATTGCTACAGAATCTAGTTTTTAGATGAGATATCTTGTAAAGGCAATGCTGGGTATTGAAGTAGAAGAAAAAGATGAAAACTTCATCAAAGCATCAGGTATGACTTTCAAGGCTGCTCTCAAATTGTAATTGTTTGGGTTTTTTGATACCTTTTAGATAGTCCTGAGCATGCTGTAGGAAAGAATCTTGGACTAGCTCCTTATGAAACTCCAGATATGTGTTTTCTGATAAAAATAAAAAGTAGCTGCAAGGGACATGCTATCTCCATTGGTAAGGATTAGAGAGCTTTTATTGATCAGCTAAGCTCAGATCACCTTTTTATTGCTATAATTGCATCATCACTGAATCACTGGTGATGTGAGTGTGCATTGCTGAGCCAGAAAATACACAAAGCTTTAGCTTTCTCCCTGGCTGGACTCCTGAATGGCAAATAAAGGTGTGCCAGCAGAATTAACCAGAAGAACTGAAACTACTCCTTGTTTTGTGTTTTGGGTTGGTCGGTTGGTTGGTTGGTTTGGTTTTTGTTGTATTTTTGGGCTTGGGTTGTTGGGTTTGTTTGTTTGTTTGTTTTTGCATCTTCCAGGGCATCTCACATACTTAAAGAAACTTCTTACATTTATTAAGTTTCTGAATCGTTCTGGGGGTACCTCTTGTCCTCAAAATTAGATAACCATAAAATTTTACACAGTAAATACCTTCAGCTCTTGTTAGAGTGGATCAAAATGGATAAACCCAAAGTATAAGATTTACATCCTCTCTTCAGGAGTAGAAAAGAAAGGCCTTTTACTTTGGCAAGCCAAGCTCTGAAAGAGTGAGTTGAGCATGTCAGTCTCAAGTTCCTCACCATTACCCACTTGCCAGTAACATAGTCCAGCACATCAAATTCCTGTATGGTCGTGGCTGGTAGACAAGTGATGTCTCTCAACTGTGTCTAAACTGAGGGAGACCTTTGAATTAATTATATATCTCGAATTCCAAGCTTTAGAGCAACTCCTCAGTCCTTGTTTCAATGTGTTCAGATCTTACTTGATATATGATAACTCATGTGACTGAAGAAAAATATTTTATCTTCTCTGACGGCAGAATACCGAGAAATACAAGGACTCTTTACCCCTTCCATACTCTTTTTTTTTTTTTTTTCCCCTAAAGAGAATTCAGTACTTCACAACCCTCGGATTTCTGCTAAGAAGGAGTAAGAGGACATGATTTTGTAACTCAACTGCTAATTAAGAGATGCTGGGAGATGGCAGATGAGATGATGTAGTTTTTAGTGTCTTTATATTTTTTCCAGAAATACCTAATAAGGAAGTCAGAGCATACAAAAAAAAAAAAGTGACCCTTTGAAACACATCAGTAAAACAATCCTATGATCTACATGACGGGGAAAAAAAAACCCAACAAGATAAAGCCTTGCTAACATTTTTTTATTTTATTTTATACTGCAATTAAAATGTATCTTTTGCTTTTATGAATAATAGTTCTGGCATCTATTCAAAATTTATTTGTCAAATTAATGCTTGTGTGGAAGGAAGGTTGTTATCACTGGATTGAATCTATATATTCTAATAGAAAGTGTCCATGATCAGTACTGGACAATATGAGAAACTATCATTTCCAACAACTCGGTTTCTAACTTCTTCCTTCTTGTTTATATTACATATTCACTTTTGCCATGGCACGATCTGCAGTTCTTATCTGTTCAATTTCTTGAGCTGTAGCAGCTTTCTGACATTTCTCAATAATCTGCTGTCATGTTCTTTTTTTCTGGCTAAAGAGTCCCAACTTCAATCTTTTTGTTTCTTTCTGCAAGTAAAGAGCTCTGCTGTTTAGAGGGACGTCTCCTTCATTGTTTGCCGGTAAAGGCATTCGTCTGGATACTTTCTAATCAAACACTAATCTTAGGTTATCAGTCTAGATAAGAGAAAACTGAAATATAAGATGGAAGTACTTGCGATTAATTTCCACAATAACCCACAAACATGTTCTGTTTATATCCTATTTCAAAATATCTTCAGCGACTAAGTTAAAAACAATAATGTGGGATTAAAACAGAGTTTATGAGAGAGCTTCGGAGGATCCCAGGTCTCTCTCTACCATCAAGGAGGTACCACTTGAATTATTTGTGTTGTAATATTAATTTAAAATAGAAAAAAATAAGTAGAGCAATATAATTGTGATTCACTTTTTTTCTTTTCTTTTTCTTTTCTACCTGTTCATCCTTTAGATTTTTGCCTTTGCAACAGCTGTTTGTTATGGTTTCAGCACAGCCCTGGCATTGAGGAGATGGAAGCTATAGCAGTTGAAGAGACTTTGATTCCTGAGTGTTCTACTTCAGATCAAATTAAGTACTACTTGTCTGTTTTACTGTAATGTAATTCCAAAAAGACTTTTTGCTTAAAATTTGTTTCCAAGTGCTGAAATGCAAATAACCCTTAATCAGGATTTATTTAACAGAAGACAAGTTTCTGTCTCTTCCTTTTTTTATTTTTTACTTTCATTGGGAACTCCTTATAAACATTATTTGTTGAATTGTAATCCAGAGTTCAGAGATAAACAGATGTTACTAGCAGATAACAGAGTACTGGTGCTAAACCAGAAGAACAGGAAGAAAACTGAAACTAAACAGACATGTTACCTGCATAGGCAGCTAAAGAAGCCAGCCCCCCTTGTTAAGGCCTGGGATTGGGCTCTACGTGTGCTGCAGCATTACAGTGTGTTCCACACAGGTAGGGCCTCGAGGCTCTTTGTAGAGTCACTGATCTTGTGTGTGCTGCTCTTTGCATGAGTCCAATCTGACTGTGATATCAGCTTAGTGTGTGTTATTAACTTTGTACAGAGAAAATATTTTAAATATTCATCCAGTGCAATCTTTCGTTGTTTTACAACCATATTCAGCTATGGTGATCTGATCATTCCAGCCTACTGTATTCTTTTGTAGATGGAAAATGTCTGGGATTGTCAAACAGTAAGTAGTTGATTAGTTTTAGAAAATCAGCTCAATCAGATCTATTTATACTGCAAAACAAACAGTGCATTTGTGTGGTGTTTGTATATAAGTGGCATAAATTTGACAGGAGTATTTGCACTGTTTTATTTTGTGGAAATACAGCTTTGTTTTTGTAACTTAAGTGCTGCTTTTGTTACTTATTATGTGAGTCAACATCATTTGAATGGAATGTTACCAAATGGTGACCATTGTCTGACCTCAATTCTTGCAGTGCAGTATTTGGTGCATCCTGATGTTGGTTTGTGTTGTAAAGGTGTTTTTATTTAGACAGATGCCTATGCAACATCTTTCTGAAAGCAGCGAAATGCAAAGCAGTCTGCCCATTACAGAGTTGGTTTTTGGCAAAAGGAAGGTTAATTGAATATTCCAGTTATGTAGTGACACCATTATAAATACAAAATTAACTTTAATACAGCATTGTGCCCTGCTCCTTAACAACTCTTGTCACTAGTGCCAAATTGATAATCTGGAGCATGAAAGTTCCCTGTCATTCACAGAAGTTTTTGCTCACTGCTTCTTGCACCTTACACTTCTGCAGAAGCTGCATCTTGGAATTCTACAGAGAACAGCAGTGGTTGGGTGAGGGAAGACAGGATGTTCCTCATTTCCAAACCTGCTCTTTCTCCTTGAGCCAACCAAAGTGAGAGCCTGTTATGGAGGGTACTTGCCAAATTTGTCAGGAACAAGGATCTCTGAGAGCTGCCAACCTCATGGAGTCCTTCAGTCCCTGCTGACCCAGCACAGAGATTTTGATCAATGACGCAGCAGCGAGTGGCAGCCTTTCCAACTTCTGGAACCACTCAGTCCTGAATTACTGCAATGGGATGTTTTTGTATATCTTGTTTTCTGAAATTTTTGTCTTACAAAGATTTTGTACTCTGCCTGATTTTATTTTTTTTTCTAATCCTTTACTTGCATTGGAACTTGTTTTGTGAATGTTTTATCTAGAGCCATATACTTTAAAAAAATATTTCATATTGTATAAAATATGTACAGTAACACTGGAGTATATGGATGAAAATGTTTAACAGACTTACCTAAGCAGCATTAAAGTTACTTAAAATGTTTATGGCAGCAGTCTGGTTATTAATCCTCTGTTTGGAAGATAGCAAAAAAGTCTGGCCTACAGACAAAAGTCTACATGGCAAGTGTGACCTTTTACAGAATCTCAGAATCGTTTGAGTTGGAAGAGACCCCTAAAGGCCATCTAGTCCAACTGCCTTGCAGTGACCAAGGGCACCTGCAGCTAGAGCAGGCTGCTCAGAGCCACATTCAGCCTTTTCTTCTGAAAGACCACTTGTGAGTATAAACATACACCCATACAAACTCATATGTATGTGCTTATATGTATGCACGAAGATAATGCATATTCATAATCGTGCAGAAAATGAACTTCCAGGGCACATTTAAAATAGATGCTCTTGATGCCTCACATAGAAAATTAAGGCTAAGGTTTCTTAAGAAGGCACAGTTTCGTTAGTGTTAGATTTGTTTAGTGATTTGCACAAATGTTAGTGAGAAAAAGTGCAAGGTCAGCTTCAACAACACTGTAAATGGGCACAGCACTTTGATAGGGTTACTTCCTTACCCTGCAGCCTAGATGTGTATTGCACACTACAGAGTATGCATGCCACAGCCCCTGCAACCAACTGGGATGATGAGGGAGAAGTCTTAATTTTTTTGCCTGTTTAAACTTACGGAAAAGGAATGACACGTGATGTCAGTTAAAAATCTGACCAGGTTTAGTTGGTCTTTGTATCTATCTCTGAGTTCAAACCCGAGGTGTAAAGATGATGACTAGTGGGTTTGGTTTAAATCTCTTAATCTACTTACAGAAACCCAGATAGCAGAGTGCAGTTAGAATAGCTTGGGAACTGTTTGCATAGTGAGGAAAGGTTAAACTTTCCTTCTTAACTATCAAAGACAAACAAAGGGCAAAGAAGAGATAAAGGTAAGAACTACAGTAATGGAGAGGTGGCTTTCATGGTTAACAAGGGCATAAATGTTCTGCTAGTATGCAAAGAATCTTAATGGTCTTTGAGGAAAATCTAAAGAAAGATGCACCAAAACAAGGAAGCAGTTGCATTCTTTTTAAAAAAAAAAAAAAGCCCTGACCCAACAACCAGTAATTAATTTGATATTACCTTATACATAACTAAAATGACAGGTGTGACTCACAAATAGTACATGTGTGTGCGTGCTGCAAAGTCTTTATGCAAATACTTATAGGAGAGTAACACAACCCTTGTGATAGTTACTACTAGTTACTACAGGTGATATGTGTGGGCTGATTCTTATACATACCATTCTTAAATGTTCACCAAGCATGTGACTGGTGACAGTGAAGAACACAAGCTTACATCTTCAAAGAATGGAAGGGGCTGGGAAGAAGATAGGGATATTTACTGTTGCAATAAATTCAAGGTGAAAGGAATGAGGCTACAGATGCCAAATGGTGTTTTCATCAGACGTCTCTATCTAATGTGAAGCTACAGTGCAGGTGAATCAGACATACCATACAGGTACCTACTCTTCTAGAATCAAAAAATATTTCATAATATTTCATATTATTTTGTATATCAGTGTTCAGTAGCTGCTGGTAAATAAGCAGTTGTGAGGAGAGACAGCTTGCAAAGGATGCAAGGAGAAGCAATAGTTCACTGGCTATCGCTGAAGAGAAGTGAAAGGACACAGTTTACAAAGCTGAACCTTTGCTCAGATGTGTTCAGAAATGATGCACAGAGGGTGCTTCACAGAAATCCTAACTCTACTGACTTGCTGAATTATCTGGAAATAAAGTGACACAGTTCCTGCAGTGACAACTGATATGTACAGGATCAGTCTGTTTGTGATTTCTCACACTTGTGTATGTGGATTAAAACCTATAAAGTTTAGCTGCTTTAAAACACTGCTTAAAAATGCAGCTGTAAAGCACATCTGTAGAAAGTGAAAGAGTCAGAACCAGGCAGAGATTGTGCAGATCTGTGTCCTCCATAAACTGTTAAAGAAAAAGCACTGACAAATCACTAAGTGAATGTCTTGTTAGCTTCAAGAAAAAAACACCTCACAGTGCTGACTCCCATTATGCTTCCTCTAATATACACATATATTTGCAATTGCTTTATAACTTTAAAAAACGTTGACATTCCTAGAATCACAGAATCGCAGAATGACCTGGGTTGGAATGGACCTCAGGGATCATGAAGCTCCAACCCCCCACCTCAGGCAAGGCCACCAACCTCCACATTTAATACTAGACCAGGCTGCCCAGGGCCCCATCCAACCTGGCCTTGAACACCTCCAGGGACGGGGCATCCACAACCTCTCTGGGCAGCCTGGTCCAGCACCTCACCACTCACTCTGTAAAGAACTTCCCCCTGACATCCAACCTAAATCTTCCTCGACTTAAAACTATTTCCCCTTGTCCTGCAGTTATCTACCCTTTCGAAGAGTTGACTCCCCTCCTGTTTATAGGTTCCCTTTAGGTACTGGTATTTTCCTGTCTGAATTTGAAGAAAAAAAGTAAGAGTATAAAACTCTTTGAGAACCAGTTTGCTCCACTTTTATCTGCATTCTGTGAAACAGATCTCTGAACACCAGGATTCTGATGCATTTCATGCTCAGTTGCCAGTCCACCAGGTTGTACGGAAGAGCTTTCTGTGGTTTGTCTGAAGATAATGGAGAACCATGATTCCTAAAACTGAGATGCCAGTGTAACATTGGACATTTTGATCTCGCAAAAAGGAAAACTGGAAAGTGAGAGCATGTATTTTTATTTTTATTTTTATTTTTATTTTTATTTTTTTTAATAATCTGCATCTTAGAAGAGAAAACAGTCCTGAAGAATCTGCAGTTTTAAGCTGCTTCTTCATATGCAAGGGTTGAGTGCTACATCCTTGGCATTAGCAAAATACTGCTGCATCCAGCCTGCCAGGGCACAGCACCTTTCAGCTTAGAAACCTGAGCTAAGTTTTGGCAACTGACTTGTAAAGCTGCATTTCAGGAAGCACAATGATCAAGTCATCGGGCTGTGGACAGTTATGTTTTTAACACCTTAGTTGCTGTGGGGTTATTGCAATTATCTATATGGATTCTGGAGATTGTGAATGATTCAGACTGATCAGATCGATTGTGAAAGGCTGCAAAGAGGCTCTTACCTGAGGACTGACAGCTGCAGACTCATACTTTATTGCAGCAATAATTGTACTCTTCAAACAACTGCTGGACTTTTTAATCTCATACGAACACGTTTTCTGGTCTTCTCAGCAAAGTGTGACCCGTATCAGTGGACCAACAATGTGGAAAAATAAACAACAGATGAGAGCAAGCCCAGAGGGTTCCTTGCGAAGAAAAAGATCTTTCAGCACTCTTCTTAGTGCAGAGCCAAGACCTCACACTGCCCTATTTTCCTGTACAATGGTGCTGGGACTTCTAGTGATCTGATTACATGCTTGGGCAGTTCTACTGACAGTGCCCAGGAATGATTACTTTGCTGCAGGTGTTGTTTTAGGTTCAATGAGCTTTTTGAGACAAATTGAAGAGGCAAAAAAAACCTGTTTTCTTTAAACAAACAAACAAACAAACAACTTTGCTACCTCTTTTTTCTGTCCATGCAAGTACTATATCAGTTTTTCTTCACAAATACTTTTGAAGAGGAAAGCATACTGTAGAATAAATTATTAATGTAATTAATGATACCATAGATCTTATTACTTCCAAATTGAAGGGCCTAGAGATATTTTCAACCTCTTGGGGCTAGCTGAATGTTTTAGCAACATCACTGCTCTGAGATTGTAAGATCTCCTCCTCTCCCTGCCTCTTGCCTGCTTATAGAAAGGAAGTTGGGCATGCAGGGAAGCAGGGAGCTACAGCATGATCTAAACAAGCTGGACAACCCAGAAACCAGTGTTGTGTATTTGGGTATAATCTGCTGTTAGGCAGCTCATGCATGAAAGGGCACAGATGGGCTCAAGATGGTTCCACCAAAATAATGCACAAAGTTAAAGCAAATGGAAGAACTCTGTGAATGGCCCACTGACTGTATAAGGAGAGCTAAGACCATAGCACTTCACTACACTTGTCCCATGTATTAAACCTAGCATTTTGTGTGAGTCTTGACTCCTTGCTACGCCTGCTTTGCAGACTGTAAATACCTTGGCCTGGGTTGTGATGCCCTGGAAAATCTGTAGGGTCAGCTTAGAGCCTTGGGCTGTTTAAAGAAGGGACAGAGTCAATAATCACCAGATGATCTAACCCAAAATACAGGATCAGAGAGGAAGGGGAAGTGTTCCCCACTTCCCAGACCCACTTCCCAACTCAATACTAACTCTAAGGATTGGAAAAAGGACAGAGCAGTTCTCCTCTTACTCTGTTCCATGACTCCAACTGGCATGGGCCTTGGTTAACATGGATTATCAGAAAAGAGGTATAGGTAGACCGAGGTGTCATCTGAGTGCTGAGGCATGTCTGACCTGACCCACAGCAGTGACAGCTGTTCCTGGGCCAAAGCCCAAGCTTCAGTCCATGACCTAAAATGAAAAAGTAAATATGAATGAAAAAACTGAATAATGATTTTGTCAACCGGTCCGAGTTGTAGCTGGAGCAAATTTTCTTAGAAAAAGAGATGTCTCATGTTAAACAAGAGGCCAAATTTTGCTTTTAGTTATAAAAATGAAACTTCCTTTGGGGTCAAGTCACATGCAATTTCAGTGATGGAAAGAAGAGCAGAATTTTCCTTCGGCACTGAAGAGAGCTGACCTTTCAAATAAATGGTATTACAAATTCCTTGGCCTTATGTCGTTTGTCTTTTCTCCTAAGGATCCTGCTGCTGGGATAAGCTCTTGCTGGAATAGCTGCTGCCATTAAAGGAAAAATAACCTGGTGATTGTGGTGGAAGTAGAAAGCATGAAGGCTCCAAGTTTAAAATCCAGCACCTGTAGGCTCTCATTGTTTTAGGGGACCTGACTGATCCTAGGCTGTGACTGGCGTAGGATTGGACGAGCTGTGAGGTACACCGTCACATCAAATTCCCAAAATGGATTACTGCACTACCAGCACTTCCTTTGTACCACCACGCTGTGTGTCTCAGAGACCCAAGTGCCTCTGCTGGACGAAAGGATATCAGGAGAAGAAATTAATGGTGAATTTGATTTCATTTTAAAAAGACCTGTGAGGAGAATGTTGCTCATTCCCACTCAAGTTTCCTGATATCAGATTAGATATCAGAAAACACTTCTTTACGGAAAGGGTTGTCAAGCCCTGGAATAGGCTCCCCAAGGGGGTGGTTGAGTCACCATCCCTGGATGTGTTTAAAAACCGTTTGGATGTGGTGCTCGGGGACATGATTTAGTGGAGGGTTGTTAGTTCGGGTAGTATGGGTAGGTTGTGGTTGGACTCGACGATCGTTAAGGTCTTTTCCAACCTGAGTGATTCTATGATCACACCAGTCAGTACCAGTAGATGGAGCTACAGCCACAGAGTGCCCTTCACGCTGGCCTTTCTACTCACTCTTCAGGGCTTCTACGTACCTTAATCTCTAAATAAGCAAAGCTCCCAGGAGTGCAGTTAGGAATGCTCCTAATAACCAAAGTAACTCATCTGAATGGATAGAACTCACATTTTTATCTTTTTTTGTTAGACATAGCAACGTCTTAGCGCCATAAACTACTAAATTCGTCTGTCTCAATGTTCATTTTACACATCAGATGTTTTTCAGGAATAATCCCAGCAGTCTGATAGAAAGCAAAGTCTCCTTGCTGTGGAGCTAAGAGGCAGATGGAGACAGTATCCTCCCTCTTCTCCTTACGGGACTTGCAGGACTCCGTTGTCTTTATTGATCTCTGTCAATCACACACAATGGCTCCCCTTGGTTAGACAAGTAGAAACCAGCTTTCAGACTTCAAGGGGATTTTGGAGAGATTTCTTTTTCCTAGGGAGTTATGAATGTTAACCAAGTCATCCCCTTTGAAATGGCAGCTGAAGAAATGGAGTCACAGAGTTTGCAAATGTTAGCAAGTTCTTTCAGTCAAACTCTTTAGACTTCACCAAACTGAGCTTGCACTGAGATGGCAGATGAACTTGAACATAGATAAATACAGGGCAAAGGATCTAGGAAAAAATGATCTATACCAAATTTGGAACGAAGAGTTACAACTTAGGAAAGACATCTTGGAGCCATGGCTGATGGCTGTCTGAAATCATCAGCTCAGTATGCAATGGCAAGCAAAAGTCAATAAAATGTTGGAGCTCCTAGGAAAGTTATTAGGAACAGGACAGAGGGTGTAATGTTGCTGCTACATTAAAAAAATAAACACATACACAAAAAAAAACAAACAACCCTGTGTTCTTGTAGTAGAGTAAAAGGGGAGCAAAACTTGTTGAGGGGTTGAAGCTGCTATCTTACAGACTGAAAACGCTGGGCCTTGGATCTGAAGAGAAGGAGGCAATGCAGAGATGTAATTGTGATTTACAAAGTGATGAGTGTGCTGATTGAACTAATCTTGCATCTTGTTTCCCAGATCATGATATGGGAGCTAGGAAGCAACCAGCAAAAGATGAGGTTAAAACAGAAAATAAAATACTTGCTTATACAGTGAGTAGTGACTTCTGAAGCTTGCTGCCACAGGATTTTGTGGAAATGCTCTAGTACCCCTTATCCAACCGTTGTAAATGCTGAGTGCTAAGGGAAAGGGCTGCAGGTAACCACCCACCTCACAGTTCCTCCTATGCAGCATCTCCTCTTGCCACCATCAGAAATGAAGCAGGGAGTGAGATGGCTCACTTGGTGTGGCCCACAGGGAATTTCTTGCATTCTGTGGGTCAGCAAAGAAGTTTGTGTCCTTTTAAAAGGAAGTTGCCCTGCAGGATGCAGCCTTACCGACACACACCATCCCTGATTCATCACCAAAATGCTGAGTGCATTTCAACTCTAAGTGCCAACTGATAGTTTGAAATTGAGATTCAGCCAAATTAAGATTTATAGGAAGATGTACAACTTATATGTCCCAGCATAACCAGAGCTTCTTCATTTGGTACATATGAATAACAGTATTGGTTCCTGGTGCTTCAGAATGAAATGGAAGAACAAGAGGTAAAATCAGGTCACGCTTTTGTGCAGTTTTAGGAACAATGAATGAATACAATGCAAACTGCTCAAGTCAGCTGGAAAAGTTTCCTTATCCTTTAACTACTTCTCTTCTGACTTTCCCTAAACAAATTTCTCAGCAACGATAAGCTGAAAAATAAGCATCTGACTTGTACATCTACAAGGTTATTGAAAGAGGAGATTGGCTGAATTTTCTTGTTCTCTTCAAGATACTTTCTGTCCTGTTTTTCTCTCCCCCAGTTCATTACTTTGCTTCTACAGCTCTGTGAGGACTGGGCTGCCTGTATGCACTTGCTCATGCATTTACATGCGCACCCACATGGACACACTTCCTCATCCCACTCACAGTCTTTACCATTAATTCCCAGCCTCCCAGCATTCTGGTTCAGAGCATCCATTTCCTCTGCTCCATGGTTTGTTTAATGCAATCCACATTTCCTCTTCGCAGTGTTCTCAGCCCCAACAAGCCTTGCTGGTAGTTTGTCCTTGCCTCTTCTCCCATCTTTATCTCTTTTTTAAGCTTCCTTATTGTCAACATTAACTGGCTCATTTCTTGTGTTAGGTACCTGCTTTTCCCTAGCAAGTCATGCAGCTGCTTAGTCATATCATTACAGGACTGTTTCTTTTGTTATAGGCAAAGCAGTGCAGCTTTTCCCAATTGATCTTTTGGAAAAGATTTAATAACTTCTGATTAAATCTTTCCCAGACAGCTCAGCAGGAATAAAGCAACCAGCACGGAGAATTTCAGCCTAATTTATTTAAAATCTAACAACTCATAAGCAACTAAAAAAGTCTTTTAAAAGAAAATGTTATTTCCTTAATTATAGGCATTATATGCTCCCTCAGTTATGCTCTAGCCATAGAATATTTAACTCTTCACGCTCAGCAAGTCCTCTTGATACCAAAGGAACGCTGCCTTTTTTGGACAAAACATCAGCTGTACGGTCATCACAGAAAAATGCTTGTATTATTACAACCAAATATTCTCAATTACAATCTGAGTGGCATTTTCCTCAAATAAATGCTAGTGCAGTTTGCTTCTCAGAATGGCTGTGTAACAGAAGTGTTTGCTCCCTCCCCAGATTATACCTACTTCTTCCCTCAAGGTCTGATGCTGTGGGGCAGCTCTCCTGGCTTTGGCTGAGTGGTGCTAGCTGATATCAGCTGAGCATCCAACCCCAAAATAGTTCTTTTGGAACTGTTCTGCTCTGTGTTTCCTTATCCAGCAGCTACCACGAAGGTGGGGGACTGTCCTGATGGTGCCCACTGGTTGCCAACCACTGTTCTCCCAGACACACACATAGATGGAGCAGGTGAAGATGGCCTGCAATGGCTGCATGATCACGAGAGAGCCCCTGGCTCTGCCTGGACCTGTGCGCCAGGCAGAAGGGAACAGACTTCTCACAGAAGTGTTTCAGGGAGGTTTGCAATGGCAAACAGTTTGCAGTTTGGGTAGATGTAGCACTGTGGGACATGGTTAGTGGGCATAATGGTGATGGGTTGGTGGCTGGACTAGATGGTCATAGTGTTTTTTTCCAACCTTAACGATTCAATGATTCTATGATTCTGTGAACATATGTCCTTCAGAGACTGTCTTGTATGTGTTAAAGGGTAGCAAGATGCCATGGGATTCAGTGAAATAGTGAAATGATTGTTTTCCCATTGTGCCCTTGTCTTCCACACCGAATGGCTATAGAACATCACTGAAAAAATCACAGAATTCCAAAATGGCTGAGAATGGCAGGGACCTGTGGATCCATCAGGCCCAACTCCTGCTCAGGCAGGCACACCCAGAGCAGAGGGCCCAGGACCACGTCCAGGTAGCTTTTGGAGATGTCCAAGGAGGAGATCCCACAGCCTCTGGGCAACCCGTGCCAGTGCTCTGTCACCTGCACAGACTGTTCTTCCTGATGTTCAAGGGGAAACTCCTGTGCTCCAACTTGTGCCCACTGCCTCTTGTCCTACAGTGGGCATCACTGAGCTTGCAGTTTTCTCCAGGATGCAGGCAGGCTATGTAGAGCTGCACATCCAGTAGAAAGGAGAAAGAAAAAGATTTAAAATATTTCCCAACTTTAGCATTTGAAAAATATTGACTGTTCCATTGTAACGGTGTGCTCCTTGGGGCTTGCTCTGCAGCTCCGTCCAGCTCTTCCCTTTGATGTTTTGCCCACAGTATAGTAAACTTCAACAAAGAAAAGAAAAACAGCTTGTCTCCTTCAGAGCAAAGAACAAATGAACTGCAAATGTGAGCTGAAACAGTACTGTGGTTCTTGCAGCAGTGGATTCTTTTAGGTTAAGTGGCCTAGAAGGACAGTGTAAAATTCAACCAGCAGAGAAGTCGGTCAAGCTGGCTGGAATTTGCCTGGATCTAGCTGAGTAGAAAATGTTGTATTTAAGAAGTTTTGGTAAATTTCTAAATTTTGGTAACTAGAAAAAGACATTTTTTCAAACTTTTTTTTAGTTCTTTCTTCTGTTCAGACTTCTGTTTCAGGCAGCTCAGTATCAAAGAAACCAAAATGAAATAAGAATAATGTAATTTCTGGGAAACAATTAGTTGTGGGGAAAGCAGAACTCGGGTCTGAGAGTTATAATCAGACAAAAACAATTTCTCTCAGACTTACCAAAGTGTATGGCCAAGTCCCCAGTATCCTTTAAGTTAAATGTCTAATCTATCTTGAACACTTCTGAAAGATATTTTTTCCTCTTGCTGTGTTCTTTGCTGTTTGTGTCATTCCTGGAAAGGGACTTCTTTTTTAGATATCGTCTAATTTTGTGGTGGGGATTGTGGATTTTGGCAAAGCACCAAAGTTTGAAGACTTTCAACACTGAAAGTTCTAAGAAAGAAATTATGTCAGATAGACTTTCTTACCTCACATGACACTTGGCCTGAGATTTACTGCTACTTTTTTTCTAGGATGCTGTAAGAAAGCTGTACTAGATCGATAGAGCAAACTGGACCCGGTCATGCTTAAAAAGCATTTTTGCTCTGCAGAGAGGGACCTGGGTGTTCTGGTGGATGACGGGTTGGGCATGAGCCAGCAGCGTGCCCTTGTGGCCAAAAAGGCCGATGGCATTCTGGGGTGCATTAAAAAGAATGTGGTCAGCAGGTCGAGGGAGGTGATCCTTCCCCTCTACTCTACTGCCCTGGTAAGGCCTCATCTGGAGTATTGTGTCCAGTTCTGGGCTCCCCAATACAAAAAAGACAGGGATCTCTTGGAAAGAGTCCAGCGGAGAGCCACAGAGATGGTGAAGGGCCTGGAGCATCTCCCCTGTGAAGAAAGGCTAAGTGAACTGTGTCTTTTTAGCCTTGAGAAAAGAAGACTGAGAGGGGACCTGATCCAGGTCTATAAATATCTAAGGTGTGGGGGGCAGAGTGGCGAGGCCAGACTGTTTTCAGCAGTGTGCAGAGACAGGACAAGGGGAAACGGCCAGAAACTGCAGCATAGGAAGTTCCACACAAATGTGCACAAGAACTTCTTTACGGTGAGGGTGACGGAGCACTGGAACAGGCTGCCCAGGGAGGTTGTGGAGTCTCCTTCTCTGGAGATATTCAAGACCCGCCTGGATGCCTACTTGTGCAACCTGGTGTAGGGAACCTGCTTTGGCAGGGGAGTTGGACTCAATGATCTCTGGAGGTCCCCTCCAACCCCTACGATTCTGTGATTCTGTGATTCTGTGAAAAGTGGGCCCATGAGAACCTATTGAGGTTCAACAAGGCCAAGTGCAAGATGTTCAACTTGGGTCAAGGCAGTGCCAGATATGAGTACTGAGTGGGAGAAGAACTCATTGAGAACAACCCTGTGCAGAAAGACTGGGAGGTCCTGATGGACAAAAAGCTGGACACAAGTCAGCAGTGTGCTCTTGCCATCCGGAAGGCCAACAGTATCTTGGACTGCATCAAAAGAGGGGTGGCCAGCAGGGCAAGATTGTCTCCCATCTACTTTTCCCTTCTAAGTTCCATCCGGAGCACTGTGTCCAGATCTGGGGCTACCAGTACAGGAACAATGTGGAACTGTTGGAGCAGGTCCAGAGGAGTGCCAGGAAGATGATCAGAGGGCTGGAGCATCTCTCCCATTAAGAATGGTTGAGAGAATTGGGCTTGTTTAGCTTGGAGAAGAAAAGGCTCTGGTGAGAACTCACTGAAGTACTTGAAGGTAGCTTGTAAGCAGGAGAGGGACTCATTTTACATGGTTTGATAGTGATAGGACAAGGGAGAATGACTTTAAACTAAAAGAGCTAAAATTTAGGTTGGATTTTAGGTTGGATGTTGGGAAGAAATTCTTTATCCAGTGGGTGAGGAGGCACTGACACAGTTGCCCAGAGAAGTTGTGGGTGCCCCATCTCTGGAGGCATTCAAAATCATGTTGGATGGGGCCCTGGGCAGCCTGAGCTGGTGGGTGGCAGCCTTGCCTGCAGCAGGAGTGTTGGAACTAGATGATCTTTAAGGTCCCTTTCAACTTAAGCCATTCTATGATTCTATGATTCCATGACTCCAGTTTATTTTCCAAACAGTCATTCACAGGTTTATCCACATGGGAACAGAAGACTTCACCAAGAAAATGCAGTGTCTCAGTGGGAGCAACATGCCTCACCAGTTAATTTGGGGTTGTAGGTTTAAAAACATGTATGTGATGTAAAAGTCTCAACCCCATTGCTTTAAGTGTTAAAGAGCAAGCTGCTCAGAGGCCTGAATGATGACTATTGTGTACATGCCTATCTTCAGGCTCAGCACAGATGCAGTGAGAGGGAAGCTAAGGTGTCCCGTTCTCAGAAGGTACCCTGAGAGGAACAAGTATCAGTAACAATGTAATGGAAGAGGTTCCAAGAAGCACATATCAAATATTTAGGAAACAATTTGCTGCTACTTTTGCTTATGTTTCTGTTTTTAATTTGACTGGTCCACACACTAAACCCTTAAGAGGGCTTAATCTCAGGATGTTTATATAGCACAGGATGCTTTGCTCACCATTGGGATGTGCTTCATGCATCACACACCTGTTTGCATGCCATGTTTGAGCACATGCCAATATACACAGGGCAGTGGAACCCACAGCCTCACCAGGCCCAGGCCGGGATAAAAGTGCAGCACAGAAGGCAACCCCATGTTTTGTTCTCCCTGTTGACGACTGTCTTAGCTGCTGAATTTTGTGGTTTTGAGCAATACTGGAAGACCTGGACTGAAGACCAGTGCTAAATGAGGAGTATTGTTCTCTCAAGCTGCTGCAGAACTATCCTGTGAAGAATTATGGCACACTGTGGGACCATGCATGGATCTGTTTTCAGATAGTCACTATGGGGATCTAATTCCTTCCAAAAAAGTCCCCATCTCAGATCTACTTGCAGTGAGATGTAAGTCATACTGTGAAAAGTCCAGCACTGTGAAGCAAGACACCAGCTACTTGCTCAATTCCCATCACTAAAGTTGTACAGTCCTATGCACTGAGCTCACTCTTGCCTTGTCACTCTGCAGACTCTGTTGACTCACTAACGAGTAGATCATGAAATCCCAAAGGATTTGTCAGATCCCAAAGGAAGATGTCTCCTTGCTGTCCAACAGCCATGGTACCTCACAGAGATGAGAAAAAACCCTGTAGTGTGCCTTTGTCCTTTATTTTTCTTTTGCAGAGTATTCCACGATGACCCTAACAGAGATCCTTCTGTGCTTTTGAGTAAAATTCCCATTGTGCAGTTGGCTTTTACACATTTCAAGGATAATTTTAAGTGTAGGCTTTCATTATTAGAGACAGAATCTAGGCATGTGAATCCATGCATTACTGTGCTCTGACTTTTCCAAAGTATCTCCCGATCTACGTTAATCAGAAGTAATGAGAGGAGACAAGGGTTAGAAAAATGCATTTCCATTAAGAGTTTCTTCATGATTTTTCTGCTATAAATTCCTTATGTAATGTAAACTCATGCAAAATGCCTCCAGTGGACTGCCAAAAAGACATTTTTGGATGATCGCTGACTCCATAATGCTCCAAGGCACTCTGTGTCCCAGTGCAAAAACATGGACAGAGGTGCTGGGGGCAAAGGCTGGGATGTGGACATCTCAGAAGGCTGCAGGCGTGCCGCTGCAAGGAGTGCTGAGGGCACGTCGCTTGGCTGCCAGGTTTGCAATTTCACCACAGAAATGTCCATAGGCATAAAGAGCAAGCTTTTGGCAAGCTGCTTTTGTACAACTTCCCTGCCAAGTGTCAGGGCTCACACTAACAATTCTGCATGCAAGTCAGAACAAAACCAAATCCCTGCTCCAATATTATTCTGCTCCCACATGGCTATCACTGAATTCATCTTGCATTTTGTGGGTACTTGGTATTAAGCATGGTAGTTAGAGACAAGACCTAAGATTCACAGAGGCCATAAGCTAAAACACCAGAACAGGTTTTCTATTTGGTCAAGAACAACATTTCAGTAAGGCAGGAAATGGATGGTGTGGCAGAGGACATCCAAGCCAAGTGACAGCAGGACACAGTTTTCAGTAATTACAGATAAAGCACCTGGCATTTGCTAGTGTTCTTAGAAGATCCAGTGAAGGAAAACATCTGGGGAAGTAGATTGTAGACTTATGGCAAAAAGCGTTCACATTTTATTTTTCAGTAAAGCTTCATCCTCCATCCTAGAGGGTGACACAAAAGTAGGACAAGTGGTTAAAACACCAGAGAGTTGTGCTTACCATCCAGAGGGACCTGAACAGGCTGGAGAACTGAGCACACAGAAACCTCGTGGTGTTCAGCAAAGAAAATGCAAAATCCTTCTCCTGAGGAAAAAACAACCCAAGGCAACAGCACCTACCAGCTAGAAAACAGTTTGGCAGAAAAGGGCCAGAGGGGTGCTTGTGGATATCAAATTAATCATGAGCTGGCAATGTGTTTTTGCATCTAGGATGTCCAGCAGTGTCCTGGGCTGCATTAGGCAGAGCATTGCCAGCAGGTCAAGGGAGGGGGATCCTTCCCCTCATCTCAGCCCTGCTGAGACACGTCTGGTCTCAGCTGGCATTCAGTTGTGGGCTCCCCAGTACAAGAGAAACATGAAGACACAGGAGAGGGAATCCAGTGATGGGACATGACGATGATAAAGAACTTGGAGCATCTGACGCACAGGGAAGATCTGAGAGTACTTGCATAGTTCAGCCTGGGGAATAGAAGGCACAGCAGGGTTTAGTCAGTGTGCATAAACACCTGATGGGGACAGTAAAATAGACAGAATCAGTGGAGCAAAGAAGCAGGACAAGAGGCAGTGGACACAGTTTGAAATAAATAAATAAAGCAACAACAAACAAACAAAGAAACATACACCACTTATTTTAATTAATTTATTTTATATTTACTATGAAGCAGATTGCTCTGAGAAGCTGTGAAGTCTCCATCCTGGATGATATCCAAAACCCAACTAGTTAATTTTCTGAGTAGGACAACTGGACCAGAGATGCAGAATTCTTTTCTGACCTCAACTACTCCATGATGCTATGACTTAGGCAACAAAAACAAAGCAAACCTCAAAAGCAAATGTGTTTTGACTTACACTTAGATTTCATTCAGACAGCTCAGCAGCAAGAACACAATATAAAACTGGTCACAGAGCACGTTGCTTGGCTAACTCAGGTGATTTTCTTCAATAGCAAATCATCTTAACTCCAGGTCCCATGTAGCTCTGTCTCAAGGTGGCCCCACCAGGAAGAAGAGCTGCTGCTCATTGGTACAGTGCAGATTTTTTCTCTGTACATTTGCAGCCAGTTCAACATATTAGACAAACCATATGTACACCATCATAGTCAGTAAGTCTTGTCTCACCCATCCCAGCAAGCACTTAATCTCTCGCAGTACCTACAAAGCACTCAGAGGCTTTGTGATGGATGTCAAAAAAAGAAGTGAAATTTTCCTGAAGAAAAACACTAGACCATATTTTCTTTATTTATGACGTCTAGTGCTGAAGAAATGCTAGACTTATTTCTTCAGTCCTGTGGAGCCTGACCTGGTCTCTCCCCTGAGGAACATCACAGTCTTTCCACTGACTTTCATATGTCTGGATCACATACATGGTGCATGTAGTGTATCTCCACCACATAATACACGGAATTTTCTCCTAACTGTTCAAAGGTATATGGTAAACTTCACACACACACACACACATATATATACACATATATAAAAGGGGTTGGATTTTACAGCCATGGCTAGGAATGAAAGTAATCATTAGGAAGTTGTACGTTGTACCTTCTGCCTACTCTAATACTCACGTCTATAGCAAAATAAAAAATCTGGAGGAATGAAGGGAAGCCATTATTACTTTTTCTATGAAAATGCTATTTTTATTAAAAGCAGGAGGTGGGCTGAAGACAGCAATCCTCTTTAAAATAACTTGGATTAAGGCATCAATAAGGGAAATTTATACACTGTGGCTGGGTTATGTCTAGCACCTCTCCCATCTTTTCTAACTGTCCATAAATAAAAATGTTTAAGGCCAATGAATATAATCAATGAATGATCTTAATGTTCTGCTTTCAAATTGTTTCCATTTCATAGGAAGTTCAAGTTTCCTTCAGTAAATGGTTTAACCTTTCCCATTCATACTCACATTCTAGTAAAATCTATTTTATCCATATTAAATCTTAGTTTACTTATTGGGGAAGAGCAAGAATGCCACTGAATAATCACAAAAGTGGTCATTTTAATGTTAAATTTCTTAAAAATATTTAGCAGCTCCTTTTCCTACTATTTGGAATAGAAAAAGGCATCACTACTTTTAGCCTCTTGGATGCATCTATGTTGGCCTTCTAAACAGACTATCTGAAATGCAAGTCTGAGATCTAAATCGGAAGTGATTAACCTCTGCAATTGTGGAGGGCCTCACTGCTTTCTTTCTACGGAGCTCTAGAAGAGGGTGGCAAAGACCTGGGAACTAAGTCCTTGATTTCTCCAGGCAGGGAGAATTTACCAGCCAGTGTCTCAAACAGTAGAGTTTGGCACATTTTCCTGCTCTCTGACAGTATCAAAACTTGGAACCTCAAGAACATGGTAGGAAAAGAGGAAATGTCAACTGCCCCTACTGAATGTGATCTACTATAAGCAAAGAAAAATATTCTTTTTTTTTTTTTTTAATAAAACCACATAACTATTTTTCTGAGAATAAATTTTCTCAACAAATTAAGCACTTTCTACTTTACAAGGAACACAAACCACCATTGATTACAAATACAGTCTATCCTGCTAAAATACTGAAGAAGATAAAATCCTAAGCATTCCTGCAGGACTGAACTCTAAAATTAAAGAGCTAGAATCATCCATGTTTCTTTTATTTTATCTAGCATTCATAATGAGGCCTTTATCACCAATTCACTTCAAACACTCTCTGGCTTTTTGTACTGGTCTAGGAAAATCATTCACTCACTCTTGCCACTTTCTTTCCAGTAGTCGAGAGGGAGGTTAGTTAACAGTCTTTCCTCACCTACTCTTTATTCATTCCCTGTGTATCACAAATATTTAATACATGATTCCAGATTCTGTTTAAGTGCTCAGTGCAAAAATTCCAAGCCACAAGCCAGGTGCTTGACAGGGCTGGGGGAGGAAACAGATTGCTCCTACCTATGGGTCCAGGGATTTAGAGCTGGAGTAGGATGAGTGGTGGAGCTGTTACCAACCATCCCTGGGGTTCTGCCCTGGAGGAAAGCTCTGATGGATGGTCAGGGCTGGCAGAAGCCTCTGGGAGAGGCAGCTGTGGAGAAGTGCTTAAATTCACAGAGGTTCCCTGGCCTTGGAAACGATGTGGAGGAGACAGTAGGATGGAACTAGTTACCGGAAAGTCTTTAGAAATGTAGCAGGTGGAAAATTTATTATATATAATAAAATATTGTAGAATCCTACTGCCAACATTTTAAACAAGATAATTCCCAGTAACAATCCACCTGGTTTTACCCTGGGTGTCTGAGGAACTGGAGAGTCTATTCAGCCTCCCACATCACCAAATGCCTTCTCACTTCTGTCCCCTTACCTGCACTCCCCTTATGTAGCAGTTAACCTACATAACACACATTGCCTCATGCTCTATTCCTGGACAACAGAACAGATATATGGGTGAAGCTAAACCATACTTGGTTTGTTCACCCTAAACCTGTGGAAGAAGAGACTTTGGGGCAAAAAGAAGAGGAATTTTGTTTAAAATTCCTCCCATTTTTGTGACCTGGCCTAGGCCAAGAATAAGAATGAAAGAAATGTGCTCTTTGGGAGTATTTCAGTAATACCTAGCAATAAGTTGTCTCTGGCAGTGATTATTTCAGCAGGATCCAGGGAGGATTTAAAATCTAAATAGAAATAGAAAGCAGCCCAGCGCTCCATTTGACTTGGTGGTAAAATTAAGACAAGTGTCTCAGCAACCCAAGAACTTTCGCCAAATATCTCTAGGATGGCATTTTAACCTTGGTTTATGTTGTGGCTGCTCCTTTTGAGAGCCTTTAGCAGAGTAAAAGGGCATAAGCCCCACACAATTTCTTGTACTGTGTCTCCAAATCTAAGAAGTACATAGTGAATGTAGAAGAGGTCAGAGGAAACATAAGCAGTCCTCCCCTACCTCTCAGCACCTGGTTTGCTATTAAAACATCTGAGGCAATAAGTGGTTGAGTTTGGCCTAAATCCCAGCCTTGTGTCTATTCTTGCATAACAGAATAGATGTGACCAATAACAGTGGTTATATGTCTGTCTCTGTTCACATAATTGCTTTGTGTTTCACTGGTCGAGGAAAGGGATTGTCCCACTCTGCTCTGCACTGCTGTGGCCTCACCTCCAGAACTGTGTGCAAATTTGGGTGTCATCATATAAGAAGGACGTAAAACTATCAGAGAGCATCCAAAGGAGGGCTACAGAAATGGTGAAGGGACTGGAGGGCAAGGTGTGTGAGGGGCAGCTGAGGTCTCTGGGCTTGTGCAGCCCAGAGCAGAGGAGCTGAGGGGAGGCCTGATGGCGGCTGCAGCTCCTCACAGGGAGCGGAGGGCAGCGCTGAGCTCTGCTCTGTGTGACAGCGACAGGGCCCGAGGGGACGGCATGGAGCTGTGTCAGGGGAGGGCGGGTGGGGATCAGGACAGGGTCTGCACCAGGGGGCGGTGGGCATGGAACGGGATGCTCAGGGCAGTGGGTACAACCCCGAGGTGCCAGAACTCATGGAGCATTTTGACAACATTCTCAGAAATAAAGCTTTGAGCGTCCCTGTTTGGAGTGGAACATTGGACTGGATAAGCTTTGTGGGTATCTTCCAACTTGGGATTTTTGATTCTGTAATTTTAGGGGCAACCTCAGTCCTGCTTCTGGGGTTTTGGCCTCCAGGATAAGTCAGCATCACAGCACAAAACTCTGGCTATGTATATTCATAAGACCTTGAGAAAATGGCTCCTGCTGGGGGCTCTTTGGAGAAAGCAAAGTTACGAGTGGGCCATCTCATAGCCTATGCCTAAAGCCTGAGTCTGGTTTGGTAGCGCTTCCTGCCTTCATCTTTTAAAATTCAGTCTTCTGCATTCAGGTCCAGCCTGAGAACAAGCCAAGTTATGCATTTTGCAATTTCATCACCTGCACTGTGAAAGAGAGATGTAGGTGTGGTTGCATATGTGGATTTCTGCAGGTACAGCTGAAGTCATGCTGTCACTTCTGACAGTTTGCTCCCAGCGCTGGCAGAATGCCTCCCAGCTACAGCTCATGTATTTGAAGGCATGAAAAACTGAATTTCTAATTAAGAAGGCATTGAAAACACAGGTGTCTAGATCGGATGCTTATTGCAGACTCCGTTTACCGGCAGAATCATGTTGCTAATCTGTTTGTAGAACTTGATTTATGAAGATTAATAAGACAGCCAAATTATGTCAACTTATGGCAAAAACCATGTATTTTTCTTTTGGTTTAGATTCCAAAAGGTTATTTTCTTTCTCATAAGGCTATTTTTAATGGCAGAACGTATGTGTACGCTACCCAGTCCTGCCAGGAGAGCTCACAACACTGTGATTATGTGACTCACCAAAAGTTTAAGCAAAAAAAAAAAAAAATTAATTAATTAATAGCCATTTCAAACCTGGAAAGAACGAGGTATGCCAGTTATTTATTTTCTTCTCTCTTAGTACCTGATCCAGAAATGCTTGGTTTCTTCTCCATTTGTGTCTCCTTATCCTTCTCAGTGTTAACTGGAAGTTCCTGGTGTCTTCTGGTGTCTAGTAAGCCAAATTCTATTAAGCCTGTATAAATAAATACATGAATAAATGGAAATCTCTATATTAAACACTGTTAATCTTGACAACCTACATTGTCACCATTTCATCTACCCTTTTCCTACACACAAAGCTCTCAAGGATGTGAGTAGCCACAGACCTTTAACCAATCTTAATGGTCACATCTGTTCTGTTGTGCAAGAGAAGACATAAGTCTGGGATATAGGCCAAACTCAACACCCTTCCACATTATTTGCCCTCAGGCAAATTACAGAGTTCTTTTCTGAGATAATTCATTGGGTTCTTTCAATTGGATTCTTTCAATTGGGATGATCCCTGGTTGTTCTGCTTTCAAATACATTCAAGAAAACCTTCCTCTATGCTTTTCCCCATAAAGTGATATCACATGAATGATTATAGAGAGAAAAGGCATTCACTGAGGAGGATAAGTGGAGAAGTCTTCATTAAGAAATCCCCCTGCCACTTAACACGAAAATGTATAGATTGTTGAAGCCTCTATTCAGGTTTATTGAGTTTAATAAATCTAGACTAGACCAAAATTTATATATGTAGGTCTTGGAAGTGAATCCATTTATTGTAGAAACTGGGAAGGGGAGGGAATTTAAGCTCTTTCATGTGCTTTGATCCACAATCCCATAACATTTCCAGTAGTTAAAAAAAAAAAAAAAAAAAAAAGCCAAGACTTGTGATGGCACCTGCATTATTTTATCTGCATATGTAAGTTAGTGGGGTTTTTTTGCAAGTAGAATAATCATTTTGGGGCATTCACTTGGTTCAGATATAACTTTCTTCTACATAGCAATCAATTCACTGATTCTGAAAATGACTAAATCGTGGACTTTTCATCCTCAGAAGAAGAAAAAGATGTCCTGCAATCTGACCACAACATCAAACTAGAAGTGGTTCTGCTGCTTGAAGAAGCTTTGAAACACATGGGATGTAACTGTGTGCTCAGAACAGATTTACAATTGTCCAGGTCAGAAACAGCAGCAAAGGAAGCAGGGCCAGAGCAGTGACTGGAAAAATCTGGGGCCTTGCTGACTATAGATATAATAAGGGTTCATTGACTAAAAAGCAAAACAAAGCAAAACAAAAAACTACAACCTTAGTCTAGAAAATTATTTTAGTTACAGGGTTTCTGGAGCTCTTACCATGGACGAAGCATAAAAGCAAACACCGTTATGCAAAAGTGAACATGATGAATTTCACAATATAGTCAAGCTTTTTATACTTTGTGAGTAACATTTTCTTCCCAAATCAAGGAATTAATAACCATTTATTAAGTTTCCCGAAGTCTAAATATCACACAATCCTCCAAACCAATGAAATCTGGTTGAATCTAATATTCTATTTGAAGAGCTTGACTTTGCAGATCAAAACTTGAAAATTTTGTGTGTTCACATTAATTTCACTGTCATGTTTATGACACTGGAAATTTAAGTATGACTCTGCTCTGAGAAGACTGAATAAGTTCTTACAATATCTCTTCATCTTATAGTAGCTTTTCATATTCCTGCTTCCTGTCCTGCCAGAGTTTTTGGCTAACAAACTGTGTATACAGCAGTTTTAGAAAAATACACTACCTGACTATAAACTTCCAGGAGTTGAACAGTTTTAATATTTTAACTTCTCTGTATTATTCAAATTTCAAAGTCATTTTCATTCCAATTTCTTTCTCACTGTGGTCTTTTAATGTATGATCCCATTGAAGTGACTGAAAATTATCACATTGACATTTTTGAGACATTGGCATGATAGAAGAAGGAGATGTGGAAGCCTGTTGTTTTATGGAGGAAGGAGTAAAATTACTAATTCAAATTAATCTCTTTTTTTAATTGCAGTAAATAGCTGGAGGGAGATAGGCACAATTCATCAGCGCTTGATTTAAACTGCTGAATCTTCATTTTTTGTGTGAACCAGTACATGCTTATTCCTGTAGGTTTGCAGCCTACATGCTTATTACCAAAAGCTTCAGATATATGTGGGTGTAGTCTACAACTGAGATTGCTTTGGCTGAATGTTCTGGACCGCTGAAGTCTTCTGACAATAGAAGCAAAAGAGAAAACCCATCACTGTATGTATAAGGCAAGAAATGCAACTTGTAATTGTCTCATTTTTCCATTTTAATAATCAAAATCTTCAGCAAGTACTCATCATTTACTTCTACCAAGACTTCCTTGAAGAAAGAAAGTAGGTAAAGTTATCACCATTGCACAGATAGGAAGATTGAGGCAGAAATATCACACATCACATAATATATTACCAATTCAGAAGTCAGAAATCTGTATCACTTAACTCTGAATGTTCATTAGCATGGTCAAAATGGACCAGTATCCTTTGGGAATGACATAATGACTTTTCAGAGAGATTTATGAGCATTTTTCATGCATAGAAAATAGAATGGAAAATAAAAAGATCAGGACTCATTACCACCATATGTTCATGCTTCTACATATTATATAGATTATATGATACTTCTGACACCTGCACCAACTCTTGCTTATGTGTTATTCAAGTGTATTAAAAATTGTGGTTCTGATTAAATCGTTTCACAGTTTACTTTTATTTATGAATTGACAAGGAACAGTTCTTTGCTCAGGGCTCTGTTTCTGAGCCATCTATCTGTGGAATATTGTTTCAACTAATTTGGTCTAGGTTATATTTTATCAAAAAAAAAAAAAAAAAGAACAAAGTGTTAGAGCAATGTTGGGCCCAACCTGGAACTATTCCTTGTATCTCACTTGTTAGATCATTATTTTATACCAAAGAAAAAGATGGATTATTTTTCCCTTCTACACGTCTCTATGATATTGCTAAATCCTCTTTGAGAAATGGACTTTTAAGGAAGAAGGGCTTGGATGCCTGAGACAGGAGCGTCCTTTGTATGCACTCACACTGCATGCTAACCTCTTCTGTGGTTTGTAAATCTTTGCAGGTGCCTCTGATCAGGGCAACACTCTGAACTGGATACGCTGAAAAATTCACCAGTTGGGAGTGTGCTGGCTGTTCCAATTGCCGTACAATTAATTGTGAACAGATGACATGCACGAGTGCTCAGCTACCAGCAGTAAAGGTCTTTTAAGTACATGGCAGGATCTATGAACTTGCAAATACATAAAGGCCAGAAGGTTGGGTTACAACCTCTGTCTAGCCCAGTCTCCTGCATGCTGCAAGCACTGTTTCTCCAAATGTTACTTAGACTGTGCCATAACTGCTGGTAGAGCAAATGAAGGTGAAGGAAACCTTTCTGACATTCTACTTTCATTTGACAGAGACCCATCATGCCCACAGGACTCAGGGAGAAATAAACAGTGAGAGATGTCCCTGGGTCTCGATGAACCCTTCCACCCAGGAACAGGCCCAAGCTGAGAGTTTACTTGGATCCCAAAGTCCCCATAGCCTACGCCTGTCTGGCACCAGATCCAGAGCCACACTGACTACACACCCATGAACCATGTGTGGATAAAATGTCACAGACTCAAAGCCCTTGCTAACACCACAGCCTTGAAAGAAACTGCACAACTAATCCCAAACTCCCTTAGCTTTTTTTTTTTTTTTGCTGTTCCTACTCTTCTCCACCTTACCCAGTAGCTTCAGACCAAAGGGAGAAACACTGAACTGTGACAATCAACTAAATCATAGAATCGTAGAATCATAGAACGGCTTGGGTTGGAAAGGATTTCAAGGATCATCCAACCCCAACTGCCACAGGCAGGGCTGCCAACCTCCATGTCTAATACTGGACAGTTAATTGATTGTTTATTTATTTTCACATATTTTCCTTATAAATTAAGCTAATGCATAGTATTGGAGGGACGGTTCATCTCCTACTTAAGCTTCTAGGTGAAGTTAGTTAAGCAAGAGTCAGATATGCTGAGACCCAACATGTATTCCCCTACGGCACTCGGGCAACCAGTCCCAAACACCAAAGAGTTTAAAGTGCGGTGCTACGGCTGTGATCAGAATAAGATTTGGAAACTGTGTCAGCTTCATTTCAAGCAGTTAAGATCTGCTGTGATTGTGGTTTGAAGGTAAGTTTCACAGTGAGCATCTTTAAATTAACTTGGATATGAATTTAGACATACAGTTACACACACCTATTTTTAAGGACAGGGATATTGATGTTGGCAAGGCAATAAATTCCAGTAATATCTCTCTGTAGAATAAAGCCAAGACAATTCAAACTCGTTTATTTTTTGTCTTCGCAACATTTTGCCAAAACCATCATTTTGTTGGCCACATAATTCTGATTTATATTCAACAAGAGTAGTAAAAAGCCTTTATAGAGGAGACAGCCAGAGTGACATTTTCCTATAAATCACAATGGTTTTTACTGCCACAAGATCCCGCGGCTCTACTTCAAATACAACTGTGCTGCAAAATGCGTGGATGAAACTGCATTCTTTCTGAATGAGAACCATGTTTCCCTTTCGCAGTGAGTGACTCCACATTCCTATCAGTCTCTAGCAGATAATAACAATATCCAAACAAAAGCAGTTTTCAGAGCTGATAGAGCAGTGATGGGAAAACATGTTCAAAGTGGGTGCCACTCTGTATTATATTATTCTTAAAAAAAAAAAAGAAAAGAGGTAGACAAGGTGCATAATGGACAGTAAATTCTTTTTATTGTGTTTCTGTTGGTTGCAGTTCTGCAGGGGAAACTGTCCTGCTGGAAGAGTATGGAACAATGTAACTGTAACTGAAGTGATATTTAACTACTGCTCTGGAATCTAGTACTGCACAGCTTCCATGTAATCCTCTAGGCACTTTAATCAGGTAAGGGAATTGGGAAATACCTATATCCATTTCTTAACATAACAAAGGAAAATCCATCAAGGATTGCTGAATTCCTTCAGGAGGAGCAATCTCATGCATGAATATAAGCTGAGGGCCACCCAGCTGGAAAGCAGCTTGACAGAAAAGGACCTGGAGATTGTGGTGGACACCAAGTTGAGTATAAGCCAGCATCATGCCCTTGCTATAAAGAAGGCTAATGGCATTCTTAACTGCATTAGGCAAAGTATCACCAAGACAGGTGATCCTTTCACTCTACTTGGCACTGATGAGGCCACACTTGGAGTGCTGTATCGAGTTCTGAGGCCCCCAGGGAGACATGATCATATTGGAGAGTCCAATAAAGAGCCTTGAAGATGATCATCTCTCCCATGAAGGAAGGATGAGAGAGATGGAACATTTTAGCTTGAAGGTAAATACCTGAAGGGGGGATGCAAAGAGAATGGAGCCAGGCTCTTTTCAGAGGTGCCCAGTGCCAGTACAAACAGCAGTAGGTACAAGCTGGAACACAGGAGGATCCCTCTGAACAGCAGGAAGCTCTTCTGTGCTGTGTGGGTGGCTGAGCACTGGCACAGGTTGCCCAGAGGCTATAGTCTCCTCCTTGGAGATCTGCCTTCAAGTTCCACCTGGATATGGCCCTGAGCCTGCTACTCTTGAGCAGAGGGGTTGGACCAGATGATCTCCAGAGGTCCCTTCCAACTATCAGCCATACCGTCGTTCTGTGCGTTTTTTAAAAAAAACCTGTAGTAACCTGTTATATACAGTAAGTAACCTGTTATATACAGTAAGACATTTATTTCCCAATAAGGGCTGACATTTCTCTTCCACAGTCCTTTCTTTTCATTGTTTGGGAGCAATATTACTTGGCTACTGCTCCATCTCCCACTCTCAAGGTGAGATGATGCAGATAAAGACTTCTGTTTGGATCAGAGATGTGGGTTAATGAAAAGAAAATTGAAAGTGGACATTTGCAGTACCACTGGAAGACAGAATCTGAACTGATTTTATAACAAAGGTCTGGAATGAAGTGGTGTAAGAATTGGAAAAGAAACATCTATGTGAAAGAAAATTGCTTAGAACTCCATTACCCCAGATCAAGAAACAAAGCCTGTGGTACTCAATCTGAGACTTGTTATACATTATAAAGGGTTCAGAGATTGACCTTGTGTGCTCCTCTTTTACAATGGAGAAGATGAATGTAGAAATCATTTTCTGATTTTGTTACTGAGATCTAGTTCTGAGCCCCCCAACACAGGAAAGACATTGACAGACTGGAGGGAGTTCAGTTGAAGGTGACTGAGATGACTGGGGCAGGAGCACTTGTCCTTGAGAAGGGGCTGGGAGAGTTGGGCTGGTTCAGCTGGAGATGGAGCAGCACTGAGGGGACCTGACAGCAGCCCCAAGTTCTTCTGAGATGAGGGGGAGCCAGGCTTTTCACAGTTTTGCCTGGTGGGTAGATGAGAGACTCTGGGCATATGCTGAAAGAGGAGAATTTCAGACTGAGCTGGAACTTTTTCTCCACGAGGGCAGTCAGGAGGTGGAGGAGATTACCCTGAGATGGTGCAGTGTCCATCCTAAGAGGGCTTCAGCCCTGACTGGGCTTGCTCAAAGCCTTGAACAATCTGGTCTGACCTCAGGGCTGACCCTGCTTTGAGCAGGAGGTCAGGCTAGAGACCTACCAAGTTCCCTTCCAATGTGAATTTTCCTATGATCCTATGACTTATTACATTTTTTTCAAACTATGTTTGAGAGAACAGATAATAACTTTCCCTAATCTTTTTAAACTCTATTTCCAGAGACAAATTTCACCTACCATGTCCAGCAAATTCCTTCCTCTGACGGCTGAAAACTGCTGATAAGTATGTCATTTATTATGGCAATTTTTATGATTTGGCACCACACTCACAAAAACCGTTCAGGAGCTGTTTCATATCAAAGTGGGCAATCATACGCAGTCATTTCAAATGGAAACCACAGGTCGTGGTGAGCTGGGCTATTCTGTGATTTTTGTGAATGAGAACTGAAAAGTCAACTACTTTTCAACTATTTAGTCTCCATATCCAATTAGATGGCATCTTTATTTTATTGAATATAGCTTATTTAGGGAGCCTACAAACAGGAGGGTAATCAACTCTTTGAAAGGGTTGATAACTGCAGGACAAGGAGAAATGGTTTTAAGTTGAGGGAGGGGAGATTTAGGTTGGATGTCAGGGGGAGATTCTTTACAGAGAGAGTGGTGAGGTGCTGGAACAGGCTGCCCAGAGGGGTTGTGGATGCCCCATCCCTGGAGGTGTTCAAGGCCAGGTTGGATGGGGCTCTGGGCAGCCTGGTCCAGCATTAGGTGGGGAGGTTGGTGGCCCTGCATGTGGCAGGGGGTTGGACCTTCATGATCCTTGAGGTCCCTTCCAACCCTGGCCATTCTGTGATTCTGTGATTCTGTGATTCTGTGATTCTGTGATTATTTGACTATACTAAAGTTTTAAATTATCTTTTCAAAGACCAGTGGTCAGTTTATCACTATGCATATGGTCAGGCACAAGAAATGCTCCCGAAGTATTTAGCTGTTCTGAACAATGCTTCAATACAATTGAGACTGCTGTTTTCATGTCCCTGAAACAGCAAAACCAGAAATATTTGCAAGCTGTGTTGACATTCTTGAACACACCATTAAGCAACAATAAAAGAGGTTGTCATAGCTGCTATGTCGTAATGGAATGAGTTTGTCTCTCCCCAAACTGGTAGCATTTTGCTTATCAGAACATTAGGAAAAAATGTTAAAACCAGAGCCAGAAAAAAAAAAAAAAAAGAAAAAGCAAGACAACAAGACAATATAAATCTTCTGTTTTATCTTAGTTCAACATTTATTGCCTTATTCCCATTTTCTGTCAATCTTTTAATCAGCCTTCGAAATTGAAAACAAACCCCCAAAAAAACCAACCCCAACAACAACAACAAAAAAAGCACGGGGAAATGAAACCTAAACTAACCAAGATTGGCCATATAACCAAAAGAAAATGTTCACAGCTATTATATTTCTTTGTCTTGTACAGCACTTCAAGAAAAATTGCTAAAGGAAAGTTTTCTTTCAGTATTTTGCAATTGAGTTTGAGTCTTGTACATTACCTCCCTTTGTTTTGTAACCCAACCAGAAGCACTTAATGTGCACTAACCACCAGGGACTTAAACTGCAAGTACTTTGTATCCCCCCACTACTTATGGATGATGTATATCTAGGACTCAAAAGTAAAACACAAACACACAGCAAGGAGTGATTTTGATGAAATTCTTGATGCAGTGCTCTTTAGCATTAGATTTCTCACTAGAATTTACTAAATGGCAAGCTATAATAAATAAAAGATTAATTTCATGAACATGATTATGTTTAAATATTAATAAGTAGTGATATGGAAACAGATAAAATACGTATGCTTAAAATCTTTAACTGCACACATTTTCATCAGTAATATTAATATTTCACTGTCACGAACTGTGTAATTGTAATTCCATAACCAGTGTGGAATGGCATTGTTTTAAAGTTACTGTGGACTGAAGGTAATTCCCTTCAGAAACATGTTTCTCAGGATGACATCTTCTGCTCAGAGTGTTCATGCAATAATGTTAGAATTGTATATTCAGCAGTATGCCCATAAGCACAACTGTTGCTAGAGTGATGTCAGGCAGGGCAGGAAGAGGTACAGGATTTATCTCTTTGGTTGTATCAGAAGATAGGTTTTTATACATTAAATATAAAAACAAGTTAGAAAATTTCAGCTTAGAAATCAAATTCGAGATTTTAAACTTTTTAAGATATTCATTATGTATGGCATGCAACATATGAATGCTCAGTTACACAGATACAGAAGAAACTGTCACTGTCTTGCTCCTTCCTGTTGCCAGATGGACCAAAAGAAGCAGTGAGCAGAAACACCCTTTGAATTTGATGAGCATACTGATGTGATCAGAACTCTCATAAAGAAGCCCATCAGCAGGCATTGCCTCTGCCACCTATCACACAATGGAGAATAGACAAACCTAGCATGAAGTTCTTCAACAGATTATATTTGCTTTACTTTCATTCAACACTGAATTAGATTTACAGCATTTACAGTATTTGGGATGAAGATATTCAGCAGGCAACATTTTGGCCAAAACTGAGGAGATAAGCATTTTCTTCTTGAGAAAATACACAGGTACACAGAATGGCCCAGGGCCCCATCCAATTTTTGTAACTTCAGCTCATGTTTCCAAGTATCTCTGAGCAGAGCACATTTGTGAACAAATATCTGTTGATTCTACCTTTACTCACAAGAATAAATCTTTCCCTTCCTTAAACCGGACCCCTGCTTCAGTGATGTTACATATCCTCTCTCCTTCAATTTTTCATCCTCGCTTGATTTTCATGTATTTCTCTACATTACTTTCTATTTTATTTCTGCACTTAATCTGCCAATGTTGTTTAAGAATATATTGCTAGGAATGAAGTATTCTTTCTCTGGTTACAACTTCGAAACTATGATCAAGTTGTAAGAAAAGCAGTGTCTAAGCACAGGGAGGAAATCAATACCCATTATGAGTTGTTTTTAAAGACCACTACTGATCATGATTTCATCGTTTACTCACGCAATCTTTTCCAATGCTTTGCAATTCTACCAGTTCATACCACTGTTTAGTCAGAATCTTTCTTGCTGTGATTTGGGCTGATCATTTCTTGCCCTATTCACTTGAGATATTACCTCAGTCTTTGGAACTAAATTTTACATACTTGGAAGACCATTAGCCTATCTCCATGCTCAGCCTTGTCTCTCTTCAGTTAAAGAATCCCAAATAAATCATCTTATCATCATGTATATTTGTTTCTAGCTCTCTGATAAACTCTTGCTGCTTTGAACTTCCTCCAGTTATCTATACATTTCTGCAGAGCTGGCACTCATCACTAGACACTGTATTCCACTTGGTGAACAGACTAGCAGGATTATTATATTATATTTTGCTTATACATCTCAGAATACAGTTTACCTTCTTCAATATCATAACATTTTTTGGACATTTTCATTTTGAAGCTCTGTTCTCTAGCCAGATGCTGCTACCCTAGTTTTACTAGGAACGAGTAGTTCTACTAGGAACTAGTTCTACTCTTCCCTTGAATTTTTGACTATCATTTTGATGATTTCTCTGATTTTTCACAATATCTTTGACTCCTAACTCTGTTCTCCAGCATTCCTGAAGTCTCTTTCAGTGCTCATCTTTGGCAAGCTTAATCCTATAGTTCTCTAATCCATCATCCAAATAATTTATTCCAGTATTGAAGATCCCTCTCAACTTACTGACAACTTCTCTTTGGCTTCCAAACTTGCCCTACATATTGGCTTGTGCCTTTAGAGAATTTTCTTGGAAGACCCACTGTGTCTCCTTAATTCCTTTTTTCTTGAGTTCTACCATTATTAGACCTTATCTGTGGACCCTGAATATGCTGAGTCTTGCTCTCAGGAAGCCTCTTCCTTTCCTAACACTGAATTAATCCAATTCTTGCCATACTTGCTGCTCTTCTGCTATATCTCCATAGCCAGCTCCTCCCATTTTTATTACAATCAAAACTAAAAAATCATCTTCTATGGATGATCTAATTAGGACCACAAAGGTGATGAACAGAATGGAGCACTTCTTCAGTGAAGAAAGTCCAAGAAAACTGAAACTAGGCTGGGAGGCTAGATATGAAGAGGCTAAGAGGGGTTTCATCAGTGTATATTAATAACTGAAGCCAGATTCTTTTCAGTGGTGCCTAATGCCTGGAAAAGAGGCAGTGGGCACAAACTGGAATACAAGAGGTTTCCCTGAATACCAGAAGCACTTCTGTGCTGTGTGAGTGACAGAGCACTGGCACAGGTTGCCCGGAGGCTGTGGGGTTTCCTCTGTGGAGATCTCCAGAAGCCACTTGGGCATGGCCTTGGATCTTCTGTTTCGCGTGCCCCTGCTTGAGCAGGGGTTGGGCAAGATGGATCCAGAGGTCCCTGACAACCTCAACCATTCTGTTATCCTGTAATTGCCTATTGTGGTTGGAACCTACCTCTTCACTTCTTGTAATGATAACTGTCTGTTCTTTTCTATAGCAGTGTTGGTGGGAATGTCTAGTCAACAATCCACTCCCTGTATTTGTACTAACATGTCGGGTAACAAATATAATAATAAAAATGTCATTCTCATACAGCTGTAATTGTATAGGAATTGTATTTATACTGCAGGACTTATAATTGCTTCCCCATTCTTACATTTTTTAAATGACTGCATTGAAACAATAATGGCTGTTTTATCTGGCTATCATGACCTGTCTAATCAAAGCCTCCTATCAAGTTTTGATAACTCCTTTGAAATTCTTTTAAGGGATCAATTTCAAGAAGGTGGGGTGTGTTTTCATTTTCTTTAATCCTTTGCCAGAAGTGGTGCTTCTACTGTTTTTGTACCAGATTAACTTTTAAAGAAAAAGTACTAGGGCAATCAAACTAAAGATATAAAAGGAATATTACTCTTAAAAAAAAAAAAAAAAGAGAAAAAATAAGAAGGAAAAAAGCAACCTCTACATAGGCTGGCATAAATACGTTGATAAAACATTGTGGACTTTAACAGCAACATCCCAAAATTGAAGACTTCTTCAGCCTTATCTAACTGCAATCATTCTCATCTTCAATGGCCTCCAATCACCCATATCCATCAGATTCAAACTACACCTTCTCCACCTTCATTAAAATGGGTTTTCCATGCTGGATTCATACTGGTGAAGAAGGTGAAGAGCACAGTGAATAGAAAGCTCAGCTAAGAGTCTGCAGAGATATAGAATCATAGAATCACAAGATTGGAAAAGACCTACAAGATCTAGTCCAAATGTCCTCCTGTCACTATTACTACCCACTAAGCTACTAAACCATACCTTGTAGCACCTCATCCAGACGCCAAAGAGAGGCAGAAGAGACATCTCTGGTTTTCTCTCCCTGATTGTTGGCATTAACCTCGTAGCTGTCACAGAATTAACTAGATCAGTGTATGCCCACGACAGGGGGCAGTAGGCCCCTGCCCTCCCCACCCCCCACCTGGCCCCATGGAGGGAGGAAGGGGGAAAAAGGAAAAAAACAGCGGCAACAATCTATGGAGGTAAACTTATTTTACTAACTATGATATCGGAATGCAAAATAATACAATATAATACAACCTAATTGAAATTGAGACTAATAAATCAAATAAGATATGAGAGAGAGTTCCCGAGTCAAACCTGAAAAAAGCTTGGAACGGCCAGGAAAGCACCCTCCAGCACCCACTGCCAGGCAGTAAGAGACCGCCCCTCCCGGAAGGCTCAGATCCCATGACTTCCATAATGTATAGGGATAGGTGCGTAGAAATTAGAGCATTAACGCCTTAATTCCAGTACATGATGTTTTGATGTGGAATATTGAAAATCAAAAAAAAAAAACAAACCCATGACAGTAGCATATGTCTAATGTGTAGGTCAAGTGAGTAAATCAGGTCTCCTGACCGCTGAAGCCAATGGAGTGGTCCACAGTGGACCACTGGAGCCAATTGGAGATTCTTGGAGTACAGTATGCTTCCAGCCCAGAAGCCTGGATTTTCTTCCACCAGAAATGGAAAAGGGGAGAAAAGTGTGTTTCTGACACATAACTGTGATATGCCTGAGATGTGCACATAAGCCAAGGCATGACTGAGACATGCACCATCTGAGCCCACAGCTTAGGTCTGGCAATGAGAGAATGATATTCCCCTCTCCCTTCTCCTGTTAGGCATATCAAACAGGTCTCAAAACTGGCTTATCAAATAGGAAGGTATTTCTGTCTTCCACCTAAAAGGTAAACAGCAACCCAACACTACCTTAATTTGCTATTATCCACATAATATAGCTTGAGCTCAAAAGATTAGAAAACAACAACAACAACAACAAAAAACAAAAACAAAACCTCAATTAGATCCATTAAAAAGCTGAGATATGAGGAAAGGTCTTCAAAAACTTTGGTTTTGCATTAACAGAAAGGTTAATGAATCTAGCACAGTTTCAGACATTGGAAGGACTATTTCAGCTGACAGAAACAACTTGAAGGAAAATCAGATAAATGCTACAGGCAGGTGCCAAAATATTTTTAAATGCAACTTGCAATGGGCTTCCTGAAAGGGATTATTTAGTAGAAAAAGAGGCAAGATTTCATCCCTGCCTTTTTTATGATCCTATTCTAAAGATTTCCACAACAATACTATAATCTAGTTCTTCAGGCCTGAGAAAGGCTTTTAAATCTGCTCTTTCAGAGGTCTTTTAAATATTTTGGCAATTGGAGTCATCATTACAGATTGGAAGTTTGTTGAAATGATACCTTAGAGACATTTGGCTTTACTTTGCATTCTTACAGAAAGAAACCATTCTGAAGGAAAAAGAGAAAGAATATAAAAAGAACTTTACTGTCCTGCTGAGAGTCACTTTACCTACTTTTCCCCTGACCAGACGTCCTACTGGAAAAGCACTGCAATGGATACCAGGACTTCAATGGCATCCTTTGAACAGGATTCTGCCTTTTTCTTGTCAAATCTTACTTGCTTTTCCTTTGCTGCCTTCTGATAATGTCATTATCAAAGATTCCCTTGTACTGAACATATGGATGCCGAAAGATCCACATAGGCTTTCTCTTTGGATTGAATTATTTCACGTGCAGGAGAAAACAAGGAGTTGGTGCTAGGAGAACATGGAAGCTCAAGCAGACTGACAAGGAAATTGATTGATCCATGGGTCAGCTCCTACCAGCTCCAAGGCTAGCCTAGGGTTGTCTGCATAGCCCTGCAAGCCATGGTGTGGTACGCTTCTATACCATAATGATTCATAGGGAAGATGTTAACTCCTTGATTTGTTACAGGATACTGCTGCATAACTTGCCTCTAAAGTACTAATAACAGATTTGCCTTTGTAGTCTTCCTACACTGTACTCTCTCCTCTCCCATCAGTAACACCAGACTGCATTCCCTCTGCTCAGAGGCCCTTGAGGTTTTGGTAGGCCACCAACTCAGACTCAGCTAGGTACTGAGATGACACTAATCTGAGGAGTAACATAGTGCTGCAATTTTTAAAAGTCTTCTGTGGTATACACTAAGAGTTACAGTATCCTAGGTCATGCTATAGGAGTATCTTGGTGTGGAATAACTCTGTCCAGAAGTTGTGTAAGTTTTCCTTGTAAGACTTTAATTGCTTTAAATCGGTGGGTACCATCATTAGCTCATGAGTATCATGAGAGCAGCAGGAGCTCAAGGTGCTAAGATTTTAAGTGCTTTCTCAGGATCAGAGGAAGGCTAGAAAAAGTCAAGATTTTACCCTTAGTATGATAGGCCTACTCTACACATGTGCTTCCAACCTGATGTAGGAACAAGCCTGCCCCAAACCTGCTGGTTTCAATGGATTTTTTTTCTATTGACATGAATGTGTTAAAGTTCCTGCTGTGAAGAGGAAAAGGTAGAGGGTCAAAGAATTGGGGAAAGCAATATTTTTGAATGAAATACCATTAAATGACTGAATGTTAGTTAGGAAAGAAAAGAAAATGTGAAGAGTCATGAAGGTAATAAAAGAAATGTGAGATGCTTGAATCTTGAGAAGGGGAACAAAAGCAAGCTAATGAAGATAATAGTATACCTAAGTTAAACTAGTTAATTAGTTAGGAAACATGCTTATGGAGTATGAATCATAATGTCAATGGGGAAGGAGACTGTTTTTCTCCAGATCAGTGTCCAGGGATTACCATCTGTCAAATAAGAAAGAGCCTCAAGGCCAAATTCAGTCATTATTTGTAGATCTCTGAGGATGTTTTTGCTTCAATTCTATTTTGTTATAATTCTGATGTTGGTATCATTTTTATAAAATATTCAGATCCTTGTTTTGATAACTTTTGTATGGAAAACTCAGACAACTTTCCAATATTGCAATATTGGGCATTTCCACCTCTTTTCCCCTGAACTCCAGACAGGCATTTTCAGGCTTTTTGCCTGCACTGCTTTCTTTCCTATCTGTTTTTTTCTCCACTGATTTTTTCTTTAGCATAATTGAAGTTTACTTTCCAGGTAATAAGGACCAAGAAGGACTACATTCAGCAAAATTTAATAGTAAGACAAATCTCCCCGTAGAGATTAGGAGATGTTACAGCAGGTTAACACTCCAGCTGGTGGGTTGCTCATATTAAGCTGTGGATCTTTGAAGCCAAATGAATGTTGTGAACTTTCCACCCATATCACAGTACAGAAACATCTGAGTGAAATAGCATTGAGCTTACTCACAATGAAAACACACAGAGGAATACATGCATACCTTCCTGCTCATCTCCATGGCTGAAAGTTGAGCTGAAGTATAAAAAAGATTAAGAAAGCCACTGGTTTTGAAATCTCATGAGAGCTTTTTCACTCCTTCTGCAAGAGAAACTGAACTGCTTGATGATAAGATGTTCCTCTATTCATATTCAGCATGCCCTAAAATGCTTTAAAACCATACACTGATAGGTAAATAAATAGATAAATAGCACAGAGAGAGTACACTTTGTAATAAGTAAAAGTCATCATTTGAATTTTCCTGGGCAAGCACCATATCAGAATGCTCAAAGAGCTTTTGGGGCTACTCAGCTGAAGCCCACAGGTCTTCCAGTTGCTTCCTACTCCTTCAATCCCCAGTCTCTGTTCTGACACTGTTGGTCACAATGTCATTCATTTTAATTGTTTCTATGATGTGTCTATTTTTCCTGTAGAGCTGAGCTGGAGCTTTGTCTACATCACAAAGTATTATAAGACTTCATAAGCTTTAAAATCAGCAGGATATTTAATATACATGTAAGGCTGACAATTTTTAAAGTAAAGTCTGAATGAAAAATATAGGCGTTAATTATTTTAGTTATGATTATCTGATGTAATTCTAAAACTTTTAGTTGTCTGACGGTCTGACAGGATATTAAAGTTCCTGAATTACATTTGTAGATCATCAAATTACTGAAATGAAAATATTTCAAGTCATAAAGGATTCAGAGTAGAAAAGCAAGGAGACATTATATGGGGAAAAGGGCTTAGTATTTTCAAGAAAAGAAAAGAAAATAGATCATTTACACAACAAAGAGCACAGATTTGTTTAAAACAAGCTGATACTGCTGAGACAATATTTGGATGTACTCTCATGGTGCAGTATACACATTTTTTATCTTATGTTATGAAACCTGGAGTGATGAATACAATGGCTTGAGAATGCCATGCAGAAAATATTTACCATGAGTGCAGACACTGTAAATTCTGGTGTCAGCTTCAGCAAATCCATACCTCCTCATGATGTAATAAACTTGTTAATTTCATTTAGGTTCCAACCTGTCATGATCAGAAGTTATGTTTTCTTCTGTATCAGTACCACACCTACCGTATAGTATTACAGGAAGTTGCAGTGATATCTATAAAAAAAATTTACCTAATACTTATTATATATTTAATATAAATATAAAATCACCAATAATTAATAATAATTGTATTTATGATATCAACAAGTTACTCCTGCAAAGCAGGATGCTTTTCAAGATACAAACTATGCTTCTGTCATGTCTGTTTTTGAAGATAATGTTCAGTGCAACAACAGCTGATTAAAAGATTGCATTTTTTAAAAATCAATATATGTCTTTCTTTTCTGCCTGTCTTTCTGTCTTTTTTTCTTTTCTCCTGGTTTGTCCCTGACCTTCTTTTATTTCTGTTTCCAGTTTATAAAAATTTTCCTCTCTTCTTGGCATGAGAAATGGATTTGTGGCCTAGAGACTTTCAAACATACTTCTGTAGCCATGGATTTCACATACCTAGCCTGCTGTCTGCACTGTATTTAAACTGAAAGGTTATACTGAAGCAAATATTTCTGGAAAAATTTATGAACTAAAAGTACTTTACAACCATTTATAATAGCATGGCACTGGTACTGAAGGACAAATGGATCCGGTAGGCAGGATACACCAGCTGTGTTTGCCAGCCTTGTTAACACCCCTATGAGCTGCTGCAGAGATTAAAGAGCAGAGCAAGCAAATGGAAGGAAATGAGCAGAGCACAGCTTTGCTTTACTTTGCTATCCTCCTTTCCTCTCTCCCCCTTTTTTGGCTTTTACTTCCTCACAGGAAAATCAAGTTTTGTGCAGGTGGCAAGCAATCTCAAAGAATATGGCTTTTCCTTTCATTAGCTAAAGAAGTGAATGGTTATTTATCAAAAGTTTCCATCTTTTTCACTTAGCAAAAGTTTCTTAGCTCTTTCTTACTTTTCACCCTTGCCACTCTTTTAATGCTTTCCCTTTCATTTAGACTTATGTTTATTGAAGAACCATCTTTCACCAACATCAACAGATATTAAGAACAAGTAGTATGATCCATTGGCAGATCTGAATTTTCACTATTTTCTAAGAACAAGGAAATCTACCTTCAGATCACTACTGACAGAGTTTGGATTTACCATTTCACTGAAATAACTATGGCCATAGGATGGCACAGAGAGCAGTCAGATAATCATCTGCTCTGATACAAAGAGTATGATTTTCATTCCTGGCCGTGGTGACACCATCTGTTCTTTACAGTGCCAATTTTTTTTTCCAACACAACTGCCACAGTATGTCCAACACAGCAGATGTTATGTTTAGTGCACCAGTCATGGGCCTAACATCTCCAACCCAACATCATCCATTGCAGATGAAGGAAGTTGTCAAATTACTGTCTGACTAATATTTATTCAAAGATTTTTTGTTTGTTCATCTGGTTATAATGTTACTTTTTGGTTTGTTTTTATTTTTAATTGTTCCACTGGAGCAAATGATAGCATTTAGATTTATTCCTAGTCTGGGCAGCCAGTCACTGAAATGCACAGTGGGATTCCTGTTCTATAGTTTTATATTTAAATGTTGTTTGCATGTCGTTGTAAAGGTTCTAGCTGTTTTGTTTATTACTTAGCTAGTCAAGAGACCTGTTCAGCATATATGATTATAGTTCAAATGTTACTGATACCAATACATATGAATATTAATGCAAGGTGCTCCAGCTTCTTGTAAATTTTCTTGTCAATACTTCATATTCAAAAATTATGAGCCAGGAGGAAATGTGAATGTCACTAATGAAAATCAATGCACTTCATTTTCTACAGCATCAGGAATGCCTTTCAATCTATTTCCTCAGCTGTGTGGACTCTCAGTGGAGTGACGCTCTCAAGACATTACAAGACTTTCCTCTACACACAGTAATAATCTAGAAAAAAAATCACATTAATCATTTCTTAATATTTGCTTTTATTTAGCTATAAGCAAACTCAAATGAGATGCTGTTCAATTTCCAACAGGATTTGGGGTCCAGACTGGGCAAAGTGACTTACAGGAATTGATATAAGATGAGATAGTCCTATATTTTACCCCACACACCTCTGCAAAAACATCAGGGCTGTCGTGTTCCAAAACATGTGGTTTTGTGTGTCGAGCATTTAGGCTGTCAGGAGACCAATTTCCTTTGGATTAAGTTGCTCAGTTCTCACAAGATCCAGCCACACCTGGTGGTTACCACCTGAATAGCCCTTTCACCTTGGTAAATCTATCCCAGCACTCTCTCCAGCTTTGGCAGGAGCAGCGATTTGAAGTTAGAAACACTGCCCTGGAGCTTCTTGTCACACCACCTCTAGAACCAAACTTATAAATTAAGTAGCTAGATTGGAATTTCCCCCAGGTAACTACGCTGTCATCTTCACAACTGCTCTCCAGCTGCACAAGTCGTAATGGTATATGCAGCACCATGTGCTACCAACAACTGCCAGGAAAAGTAGTCACAAGACATCCTGAAATGACTGTATTTATTTCTTTTAGTACTATATGCATCTTTGGCTTTCCTGTGTTAGTGGCCAGCTGACTTGTTCAAGGAATTATGAACGCCAGCTGAAAGAAACAACATCTACCCTGTCACCAAAAGTAAAACTCTTGATGATCTGGAAGACACACAAAAACACACCTGTTGTAGGAAACTGATGACAAAGAATCAACCATAACATGTACAGCAAGAAACAGTGCAGGCCTACAGACATTGATGGGAGTGGTGGCAGCATCTCAGAGATGTTTAAACTTCAAGAGAACTGATGCTCTCTAAAGCTTTGCTGTTCTCCCGTGCTGTGTCCTCCAAGCATTGAAGATATGGAACAGAAGCTACATGGGGAAGTTCCTTCAGAACTCTTCAAAAAGGAGATGAGATCACAGGAACAGAGCATGAGGCTGAACCCTCGTTACACATGAATAGGGCTTCCTGCTTCCATGGGGGCAATTCTGCTTCTGTTTCGGGACCTCCTGCATTCCTCCCAAATCACTTCTTTGAAGAGAAGACTAAATAGTAATCCAGACTGTAACTGCAGATGTCTGGATCTTCTGCCTGTTCCTTCAATTTAGTAATGCTTACTAAACAAGTAAATGTCATGTTAACCTCGACGAATATTTGCACTGTGTTTATTCTGAATTCAGAAGCAAATGTATCAGCAAGCACTTGTGTCCCAAGGAAAAAGCATGTGGATTTGAATCCATTTCCACAAAAGGGAAAACAGAGGTAGACTTTCTCAGAAGCTTCTAGAAGCACCAAAGAAAAGAAAATGGGTAAAATGGAATCAACTGCGTTGAAGCAGTCTCTATAAACAAGCCCCCAAGTTTGATTTAGAAAAAAAAGACATGCTACTCTGAACAGACCTTTTCTGCTCTTTGAGTTTCAGTAGGAAAACCTGAAGAAAACTTAGAGAAACACAGAAGAAAAAAAAAGAAAGAAAAAAAAGAAAAAAAAGAACTGAGCAGATAATTTACAAGGAATATTGAAAGTATTAAATTATTTGAGCTTGGCTAAACAATGACACAACAACATTTTCAGTCTACAAGTATTTTTAAACTTTATTTTTAAATGATGTTTTTACAGTGAGGCAGCGTGTAAGTGAAGTGACTATGTAGGCAACTCCTTTTAATACAACATCTCCCAGGCAACAAGACCAGCAAAAATAGAAAAAGAGATTAGATGACCAATTGTTTCTTCCATCTCTCACGTCTTCAATTCCTTTGCTGGATGGCTGATGCAGTGCTCGGACTCAGCGACTCCTCTGGGTGGGTGAAGCTTGATTCGGTATGTTGCCTTTGGCAAAAATCATTACATGCAGCTACAAGGTATGCGATGCTGATATTGTATGGCTGTAAAAGGAGAAAAAAATTCTTTGAAGTGCCAATAGAAAGTCTTGGCTATCACAAGACCAAAATTTCAGTATTTCCTTATGAATATTTTTAAGCTCTAACTTAAGGAAACAACAAGGAGATTTTGGGAAGATTGGACAATTGATCCAGGAACCATGGCTGGGAACAGTTCCTTGGAAAGGCATCCAGCTTGATAGCCCTGAACTTCATGGACGCTGCAGCAACACAGAACAGATGATGGAGAAAATGCAGATGCATAATTGACTGAGACAGATGAGAGATGCTCAAAATCAAATGTTTGATTCAAAATGTATGGTCTTCAAATTCATTCCAGTTAGAAGAAGGGAATACCTTGTGCAGGTGTTCCTGATACAACCCCCTATAGCTGTTCTCTGCCCTTGCCCTTCTCACTCTTGTAATGCACCCCTCAGACCCCTACCAGAGTGCAGTTGCTGTACAGTGGGTCAGTGCTTGATATGGGATACTCCTCTTTAGAGAACATATTTTCATACTTCTCTGTCTTCACCGGTTAATAACTTGTTCTATGAGTAAAAGCTGGTTTTAACCTTAAGAGCCTTAAATGGTAAGAATTACTTCTGAGACTGCCTTGACATCTGTGGCACAAAGCAACAGAGATCACAGGGAGTGCTCGAGCTAGGAGAGTCCAATTTAACTGCCTTTCATTTGTTTTCACTGGCTTGCACTCTCAGTAGTTTTGAAGCCTCTAATTCAGATCTCACCCAATTCAAAAACTCTGGAACTGCTCAGGGCACACTGTAAGTTTTACTTGTTCTCCCCAGTTTTTTATTTTTCAGTTAAGGCCACAAAAGACTATGACAAAAGCATATTGCAACATGAAATGAGATCTATAAAATATATTTTTGTTACTTATGGCCAGATTATTCAGTTCTTGGCAGACACCAACACATATATGGGAAACAGGCATGAAGGGCAGCCCTAAATCATGCAGTTTGCAACAAACCTCACTTGGCAGTGTCAGAAGCTACAACAAAACTCGCTTGGCAGGTGGTTGAATCTATTAGCCATACCCCTTTCTGTCAGACATGCTCAAGGAATGGCTGTTCTTTGGAGAGGAAAGAAAGATGGGGAAACCCCACTCAACTGAGCTAACTTTCTGATGGCAGAACATCAATTTAATCATCGTTAGGTTCTTCAAAATGCCAGCCTGTTCTTGCAGATCTTGCTCACACAAATATTCTTATTCTGAAAAACTCTCTAAGAGACAACCATCTATTAGATGTTTTGTCCAGAAAGACCCCAAAAAACTCTATGTTCCAAATGATCTGTTCATGTGCCTCTTCTGTAGCTCTTGAAATCGTTTAGGTGATAGGTTCCTCAAGATTTCATGGGCCATATGCACCAAAATGAATCTGACTTGGTGAATAATTAAAGGAAGATTTCCCCAATACATTTTATCCATTATCATCTTATGCAATAAAACAAACCAAACTTAGCTATTTTGTAATATCAGTCTAGTTATTTCAGATACAACATACAATTATACAAATAGGGTTAGTCAAGTTTTAAATCAAATGAAATAAGAAAATACTATCTCACTTCTTTTGAGAGTAAGTATTAAAGACCCACTTCTTGCACAAGTCTCATTCCTTTTCTTCCAAGCACAGCAGAAATTAGCACTACAGAATGTGAATATGGGGTACTAAGTGTACACACACATAAAATCATTCTAAAAAAGAGTAGGCATGCATACCAAATCCATAGCATGAAACATCTACCCCAGAGTCCTTGTATACAAACATCATTTTGGTGGAGTGCAGTACAACCTTCAGGTTACTTCAGGCACTTTGTTCAGTAGCATCCCCTATCATCCCTAAAATAATTGTGGGGTTTTTTGTGACCATAAGAGAATCCCCGCAGCATGAAGAATTAAATGGAGATTTGTGCACACAGAGTATCTGCTCTAAGGATTGATAGCCCTACGCTGTGTGGACATGTGATGTTCCTACATATTTGCAATAACATGGATATCATATCTGTGCTTTGTTTGTCTTCTTTTCCAGAAATTTCAGAGCATATGAAACCACAGCATACACTTTCACTTGCAGCCTTCTGAATATAAGGCTTATAATTTTGTCAAAATTAGAAACTCTAAATGAGAAAAAAAGTTTTCTTAAGGACCTAAGATTCTTAGATGGACTGGCAATGTGCACTTGCAGATGAAAAGGCCAACCACGTCCTGAGTTGCATCAAGAGAAGTGTGGGGTCAAGGGAGTTGATTCTGCCCCTCTGCTCTGCTCCTGTGAGATCTCACCTGGAGTACTGCATCCAGTTCTGGAGCCCCCAACACAAGAAGGACATGGAGTTGAATAAGCTCCAGAGGAAGGCCACGAAGATGATCAGAGGGCTGGAGCACCTCCCCTACAGGGACAAGATGAGAGAGCTGGGTAGGACTCTTGGGCCTGGAGAAGTGAAGGCTTCAGGGGAATCTTATAGCAGCCTTTCAGTATCTGAAGGGGACCTGCAGAAAAGCTGGGGAAGGACTTTTTATAAGGGCATGTACTGACAGGATGAGGGGAAATGGCTTTAAACTGGAAGATGGTAGATTTAGACTAGATATTAGGAAGAAATTCTTTACTGTGATAGTGGTGAGACGCTGGAACAGGTTGCCCAGTGAGGCTGTGGATGCCCCCTCCCTGGAAACATTCAAGGACAGGCTGGATGGGGCTGTGAGCAATCTGGTCTAGAGGGAGGTGTCTCTGCCTATAGCAGGGGGGTTGGATCTAGATGATCTTAAGTGCCCCTTCCAACCCAAAGCATTCTATGATTCTATGCTTCTACCTGCTCAGTGCTCAACACGCCCATGAACTAGCACACCCAGCACCTATTGTTGTACGAAGGGACATGGTTTAGTGGGGAAATATTTGTGGTAGGTAGGATATTGGTGGTAGGTGGGCAGTTAGACTGGATGATCTTGGAGGTCTTTTCCAATCTTGGTGATTCTAAGATTCTGTTGTTCCTCTTGTTTTCCAAAATAACACAGCGTGTGGCAGTTTCACCTGGTGACTTGTGCTGTAAGAATTCCCAGCATGTCCCACAGCTAAAATAGGTCTGATGGAAAGAAATCAAGGGATCTTTTTTGGTGGAATTTGGAGGCTGGATTAAACTGGAACATTCTGTGCATTTCTTTTGAGTACATAAAATTGTCTGAGTCCAAAGCAATGATGCAACTCCCCATCCCCACATAATTCATTCTGTTTTCTAAATTATGTTTCAATATTATTTCATTCCAAAGTTGTATTCAATTGTATCTAAAAATATAAAAATCCAAAACATGAATCTCTAAAATAAAGATATTCCAATAATTTTTTTTCCAAATTTTTAATTTGCCAAAACTGTTGGTTTGTTGGTTATTTTTCAATAAAGTAGGCATACCTCAAAAAAAAAAAAAAAAAGAAAGAATCCAAATCACAGTCACACAATTCATAGGTATTGCCAAACAGATCATATTGTTTCATAGGCTAAATGGAATTGTGAAATACCACACAAGAAATACTGTCCTAAATAAAAAGTAGACAAACACTTCTATAGTAGAAAGGAGTAGGAAGGATAATTTATACTTAATTTCAACTGCAAAACACAACCATGCTTACATCTGAGGGATTCATTTTGAAAATTTTGTCATTAGAAAAATAATTACGTCTTAAACTTAAAAGAATGAAACAGCAAACAGCGTTAAACATTGAGCAACAGCTGTTTTTATGGAGTATCCACCGTTCAGCTGAAACTTCTCTCTTCTGGAGAGAAAAGTCATCAGTTCACTCCATGTACTAGTGAGGAAGATTTACTAGCCTGGTTTACTCGGCAAGAGCATAAGGGATCGTATTGACCTACACTGGCCTGCCATATCTTCATCATTCCATTTCAGCTTGCTCTGAAAGTAATACATCCTATTTATTTTCATTGAATCTGTAATAGATACGAGGAACACAATTACACTATTTGATATAGCAAGTTTCTGGTTACAGAAACACTATTTTTCACCACAGTCATCACCATTTTTTTTGCCACTAATGAACAAAGCCCACATGCTACACTCGTCAAAATCTGCATGGCTGTCTGGAACGTGGATTGTCTTTCACATCACTGTCACCACTGCTGAAGTGCACTACCCACCGCCTCACTGTGCTCACATCCACTGTTTGGTCTGTATAAATATTCAGCAAATGTCAATGAATGTCAATGGGTGCCATTTTATCTGTACGGAGGAATTCAGTGACATGCGTTTGCTTCATATGCACTTCCATGTCAGATGACTTTTTGTCAGACTGCCCCTCTGCTGCCATTTGTCACACAGCAATAAAGTATAATGGAATACTGCTGCAAAGTCACAACTTCTACTGTACACCACCAACATACACCTCTGTCATCGTGGGCCAATGTAGTGAAATACAAGATACTACTTTCATAGCAGCCCTGAAACAGGATTTGCAGATCTGTTTCAGCATGACCAGATGTCTTTAGAAATGGAATGTCTTACTCATGGTGAACTATTACTGCTCCTTTGATAATCTTCATGCTGACCAGACCATCAGGGCTTTTTTGTTATTGTACTGTATTCCTTCTCAGAATCTTTCCAGTGGGGTATTCTGAATATTTTCTGGGTATTGATGTTACCCACTAGATTCTATTCAAAAGGCTATATATATATAAATATAAAAATATGTTCATCTCTTTTGTGAACACAGCTCCTTTGCTTAAAGGTAACAGGAATCCTACTGTGAATAGGAAATACTGAGTCTTTATAAAATGTTGAAGAGATTGCGTAGCGAATTGTACAGCTCTTCATAGGAAGAAATCTTCTTGGTTTTCTCAATAGTTTGATGAGAAATAGAACAAGTCATTAAGACTGACATCAAAAATACTATCAAGAGCATCTAATATTTGCAGTGCAAGTACCACCTTCACAGTCACAGCATCCATCAATATTAAAGCTCCAAACATTGAACATAAACCCAGAAGTTCAGTTAAATATTTGGGTTTGGATAGCTCTTCACGCAGTGTGTATGGAAATCAAGGAGGCAACAGTCTAAATAAACTCTCATAAAGTCAGAGTTTACCAAACTCCACACTAGCCACATAGACTAGCCATATAAACAGAGACAAATGTAGGAGATTCCACTAAGACAGATTTTTCCTGAAACACAATGACTGTGGTACACACCTCAAAGTAGTAGCAGTAAGGGAGGGCTGATTTGAAGGGGTTTTGGCACCCACTCACCTAAGTGAGCAACACAATTAACACCTAGCAAATCTTCTTCCAGCATCTCTATCAGCTCAGACTGATAGGGCTCTTTTATTTACAGCAGTTCCATTTGTGGCTGAAGAACCTCTTATTCTGCTGCCATATGTAGGAAGGAAACAAGGCACCAGAAGCAAGTTTGTAACCAAGCCTGCTGGTTTGCTATTAGTGTGTCAAGTGCATTGTGAATGGAAAACTGATAATAACACTGATAACATGAATTTACTGTGGTGTTTATATACATATATTTTGTTCCATATTTAGGTCATTGAACATTCACAGCTCGAAACATGTTAGGAATTTAAAGCTGTCATCTAAATGGAGAACTTGCTAAACTCCAAAATTATGATATTTTCAAGAAAAATATAGCATTTGTAAATGTAGAAATTTGTATTGTAAATGTAAAAATTTTGTGCAACTGGCTTTTGTGAAGTCAGGAAGCTGGACAGGTGGCTATCTTTGAAAAGAAGGATGTTGCCATGATTTCTTGAATGTTTGTAAGACTTGCTTTAGACACTTCTGGATAGGAATAGTGTCAGTCATTAGAAATTCTCTAAGAGTTAAGCCAATATTATTTGTCACCTCTACTTCCAGTCTGGTGGTTGTGTTGGTGGTAAAATATCCATAAACCATCAGGTGTTGAAGAAGTAAACAGGTTGGGTGAAAATGACATATTTAGCATTACTAACTCCATGGAGGTAAAGATCTAAGTGAAATGTCACGTCCAGAGAACCATGCCAGAGATTTAGCAAGGCAGACATGGAAATCCAGAGTGAGAAATCTTTGCCTGCAAAGGCTGATATTGACCAGTGTGGGAGATCATAGCTGTGGCTGAATTTGAGCATACATTCTCTGTACAAAACCAGAAAGCTGTACTCCTTCCAGAAAATACAGACATGAAAAGCATGTTGTGTCTTGACAATGTGTCTTCACAAAGTACAACAAAAGACCCATTACCTTGCCTGCTTAAGCATTTACCGCAATAGAAGCTGAATTTTAGAGTTAAGATTAGAAAACACTTTTCTGCATTTGTTCTGCACAGCCCCTTGCTGATTTACATACCTGTGCATGCTATATCCCTAACAGTTAGAAACTGCAGATTACCAACCTGTTGTCCTTTTACTAGGTACTATGCAAGACTCTCCTTGCCTGCGACCTCGGCACAGAAAAGCCATTAAGTTTATTCTTAGAGTTGGAACTCTATTGCTGGACTCTGCTCCTGAACTCACACTTCTCAATGCTGTTCATCAGCTATATCTTCCTGCAAAGTAAACAGCAGAGGTTGATTTCTTTACATATTAGGAGGAATTACTCTTTGCAATAACCATAGCCAGGGCGGCAAACCAAATATTATCCTGCTTGAATACAGTCATACAAAAAAGCAAACCCAAAGAAACTAGACCATTCATTCATTCGTACCTACCAGTTTTAAAGCATGAGTAAGGGCTATTCATTGTCAGCTGAGCCAGCAACATACCCGTCCACCTCAACATTATTTTACTCTCTGAAGAATGTTAACAAAGAGCACTTTCATATGATAAGAATGTGATGTCACTCTCAAAAAAGTTGTAAAACAAGTACAGACAAAAAGAATCACGTTAGAAAGATGAAGAAGCATCTTAGAACAGGCAACTTCAACAGACTCCAAATTAAGCATGCTTTGGAGGGGCAGAAATATCTGGAAAAAAAGTGTTTGGACCTACTGCACTAAACTGCAGCATCATCCTAATTTTATAACTGGTATTTTATAAGAGCACGGGACCTTAATAAATTTATTAGGTACATAAAGCTGTTAATTTTTCAGAATTAAGTATGCTAGTAAATGTTCTCTCTCTGTTTTTTTTTAACTCTCTCTAAAGTTTTATGTGGTGAAACCTTTTAGGAGTGAAGTAATCTCATTTAAAGGGAAGGTAACTTTCAGTGGCTGTGGATGATCATTGGCACTGAAAACCTCATCAGACGAACAGGCAAAAACAGATCTTGTATGTGCCCCTCTGGCTTACAGCCCTGCTTCTGGGAAAACTACAGGAGTAGCAATGCTTCTTTTTAGCAAAAATTAATACTTGGCCAAGAGCATCGGTGATTCTGTTCACAAGCAAGGCACTGTAAAAAGTGGCTTTACACTAACTGCCTAAATCAGAGGTGGTACGCAAAATGTTAGAGAAAAAAAGAGAAAAGTACGTTGAAATGACCTGTGAAGCTCTGGATAACTGAAATAACGCCCATGCTGTAAATAAGCATTGAGCAGTTCTCTGTTCCCCTTGGCTGTCTCTGCTGTTTAGGAAGATGAACATGAGTGGTCAACGTGTGACTTGTCTCTGTGCTGGTGAAGTTTGCTGTTGCTTGTGGGGACAACAGGCTGCTCCAGAAACCCAGCTGTTGCCACGTAGCATTAAGGAAGGAATGGTAATTCTTGTCCAAAACAAAACTTGCGTCTGATGATTGCTGGTTTTGTGCTGAGTATTGCTTTGGCTTAGAGCTACATCAGCCTTGTAAGTTCATGTGTATCACTTGTGTTATGTATTAAGCTGAAAAGGCATCCTGTTTTCACTGATCTGCCCACAACTTGTTTGTTTTTCAAATATTTTTTCTTTAACAAGCCACAACAGAATCTGTTGCTATGATCTGCCTTAGACAAGTGGGCAGAGAATATCTGTATCCTAGAAAGACCCAAGGCTACCACGGGCAGAAGACAATTCCTGACAAATAAGACACATTAACAGATTTAGTTTCCCATAGAATGGTAGAATGGCATATGTTGGAAGAGACATTAAAGAACACTGATTTCCAAGGCCCCTGCTGTGGGCAGAGCTGCCACCCACCATATCAAGTTGCTCAGGGCCCCATCCAGCCTGGCATTGAACACTTCCAGGGATGGAGTATCCACAGCTTCCCTGGCAGCCTGTGCCTCACCATTCTTGGAGTAAAGATTTTTTTCCTAAAATCAAACCTAAATTTTCATTCTTTTAGTTTAAAGCTATTCTCCCTTGTCCTATCACTATCAGACCATATAAAAGTAAGTCCTTCTCCTGATTATAATCTCCTTTCAAGTACTGGAAGGTCACTGTGAGGTCTCTGCAGAATCTTCCCTTCTCCAAGCTAAACAAGCCCAGCTCCTTCAGCCTTTCTTCATAGTAGAGGTGCTCCAGCCCTCCGATCAACTTAATGGCCCTCCTCTGTACCTTCTCCAACAGCTTTGCAAGAGTTTCTGTGCATGGGGTCCCAGGCCTGAATGTAGCACTTCAGATGGGGCCTCATGAGGGCAGAGTAGACGAGGACTGTCACCTCCTTCTCCTTGCTGCTGTTCCTCTTCAGATGCAGCCCAGGATGCTGTTGGTCTTCTGTGCTGCAAGTGCACACTGTTGGCTTATGTCTAGCTTTTCATCCACTAGGACTTCCAAGTCCTTCGCAGGACTGTTCTCAATGAAGTTCATTGATGAGAGGTGCCACCCTGTAATGCATGTCCCTTCATTGGTGGCCTTGGTCCAGCTATACAGGTCCCCACTCGATGTGGGGAAGCAAGTGGGCCCTGGACTGTGGGGCAATGTCCTGAGGGAGGGAAGGAAAAGGATCTGAGGGTGATAGCTGACAGCCAGCTGAACATGAGCCAGCAGTGTGCCCAGGTGACCAAGAAGGCCAAATGGCATCCTGGCTTGTATCAGAAATAATGTTGCCAGCAGAAGCAGGGAAGTGATCATCCCTCTGTACTCAGTTCTGGTGAGGCCACACCTCGAATGCTGTGTTCAGTGTTGGGTCCCTCACTACAAGACATCAAGGCCCTGGAGTGTGTTCAGAGAAGGGCAATGAGCTGGTGAGGGGTCTGGAGCACGTGTTTTATGGGGAGCAGCTGAGGGAGCTGGGATTGTTCAGTCTGGAGGAGGCTCAGGGAAAACCTTATTGCACTTTACAAATCCCTGAAAGGAGGTTGTGGTGAGGTGGGGGTCGGCCTCTGCTCCCAGGCATCAGTGATAGGACAAGAGGAAGTGGCTTTAAGTTTTGATTTGGATATCAGGATCAATGTCTTCTCCAAAAAAAGTGGTGAGGTACTGGCACAGTCTGCCCAGTACAGTAGAATCATCGTCCCCGGAGGTGTTCAGGAGACATCTAGATGTGGCACTGAGGGACACGGTTTAGCGGGCATGGTAGGGATGGGCTGACGGTTGGACCAGATGATCTTCGTGGTCTTTCCAATCTTAACGATGCTGTGATCCTACCAACCTACAGCGCCGGCCGGGCGGAGCAGACCGGCAGGGCTTCAGCCCCGGCCGCCGCGTCGGGGCGCGGGCAGGGCTCGGCACCGCCGGGCAGGTGGCGGAGCAGATCGAAGAGCGGAGCGCAGCGCCCAGCCCGGCTCCAGCTCCCCGCCTCCGTCCCGCGCTGCCGGTGGCGGGGCGTGTGAGGAGAAAGGGGGGGGGGGAGGGGGTCCCTGCCGGCCTCTATATAAGCGGACGCAATGGCTTTGCCGGCAGAGCCGAGCGGCGCGGCGGGTCGGCGGCCGGGACCATGGAGACGGGCGGCGGGCAGGGCCTGCCCGTCCTGCTGCTGCTGCTCCCGCTCCTCCTCCGGCCGTGCGAGGCAAGTGCTGGGGGCGCGGGGGGCGGGAGCCGCCGGGCGGGCGGGCGGGCGCCGTGACCCGAGGCCCTCGGGGCCGCTCTGTCCCCGCAGGTGAGCGGACGGGAGGCGGCGTGCCCCCGGCCCTGCGGCGGGCGCTGCCCCGCGGAGCCGCCGCGCTGCGCCCCCGGAGTGCCCGCCGTGCTGGACGGCTGCGGCTGCTGCCTCGTGTGCGCCCGGCAGCGCGGCGAGAGCTGCTCCGCTCTGCTGCCCTGCGACGAGAGCGGCGGCCTCTACTGCGACCGCGGCCCCGAGGACGGCGGCGGCACCGGCATCTGCATGGGTAGGTGCGGCGGGACGGGCGGGGCGGGCCGAGCTCTCCCGCTGAAATCCGCTCGCTTTCCTCACCAGTGCTGGAAGGAGACAACTGCGTGTTCGATGGGATGATTTACCGCAACGGGGAGACGTTCCAGCCCAGCTGCAAGTACCAGTGCACCTGCCGGGACGGGCAGATCGGGTGCCTGCCCCGCTGCAACCTGGGCCTGCTGCTCCCCGGCCCCGACTGCCCCTTCCCGAGGAAGATCGAAGTCCCCGGAGAGTGCTGCGAGAAGTGGGTCTGTGACCCCAGGGACGAAGTGCTCCTGGGAGGCTTTGCTATGGCTGGTGAGGGGCTAAAACTCATTATCACAGTTGTTAGGAGGAGAGGAGGATGCGATGGAAATGTCCCGGGGCTTGCAAAGTCTGAGATGCGGCCGCTTTGTGCTGTTTTCTTTTGTTGTTGTTGTTTTGTTTTTCTTTTTTTTCATCTAGAGCGACCAGTAAGTACACCACTGGTTGTGAAGAAAGGCAGAGGTTGACAGGTAAAAGAAAAGATACTCAGAGGATGAACGAGTTGGACGGACCTTTAAACTCCCCTGCAGTGAACTGGGACACCTACAGCTAGATCAGGTTGCTCAGAGCCCTGTACAGCCATGCATGTCTCCAGGGACAGGAGAGTAATTAGCCTGAATCACTTTCCAGTTCTGGAATTGCTATTTATCTGGTACAGGGCAGTTCTGTGAGTAGAACAAGGTCATAACCTTCCAAACGTTATTTTCCCCTCAGAATCAAAACTGTGGTCTTGCTATTTGCTCTGGAAGAATATCTTACATCATAATACCATTCTTACAGCTTAGTCTGTAAAAGACTTTTTCCTCCCCCAAATTCCCCAGCTATTACAAGTAGTCAGCATGGCAGCTAAAATGCCAGCAAATTCCTGTCTGTCTGTGCTAGAGCTCTCATCATTATTGTTGGCATTAAAAGCTTTCTGAAGTACTCGGAGAAGCAGTAGTTACAAATATGAGTGGATCTGGAAAAAATTCCCATTCCAAAACACAGAACTCATCAAATGCTTTTATAACTTAAAACAATTAAGCTACATAATATTTTTGCCTATTTTCTTACTGATCTACGCCTCCTTCTCTCAAAAGCAGTCTATCAGTTCAACATGAATTTTCATAAGCTACTTTTACTGAGATTTGAGGGCACTGCATTCTCTTCCAGTCACTGCCCTTTGTGCTCTTATGGAGTTACTTATGCTGAAACTCAGCTAATCCATTTGAAAAAACATTAAGGAAGGATTCAGGAAGAAAAGCTCTAGTAGTAACTTCAGAGTGCTATGAAGAGTCAGATGTAAGGCACATCAGATATAAATGAAAAGCTTGCCATTTTTCTGCTGACTTTCATTTTCTTCGATTTTTATTTTTTTGACAGTGATAGGCAAATCACTTTAGAACCCTAAAGATCATCTAGTTCCAACACCCTCTGCTGTGGGCAGGGTTGCAAACCACTACATCAGGCACTGGGTTTGACCCTAGGTCCTTAAAATACCTAGCGATTGATTATGACGATTCTTTGTGTCGATGGCCATTCATTGTAGAAGGCCACCTTTTTGGAGTTTTACTTTGCAAAAGGTGAAAATACATTTCTAGAGAAGCTTAACAGCTGAAGCTTTGGGAATGACAAAGGAATATTCATGTGACTAGCCTAGTCATGTTTCCTCATTCTCTTTACTGCTGTGATAACCACTGAATCAACCACAGTTAGCAATGTTTGCAGAATGGAGCTTAACACATCCATGAGGGCAGAACAGTGATCAGAGTTGGCACTGGCTTTGAGCAACTAGGAGTTTCCCTCCCACCCTCCCTTTCTCCTCTCCTCCCTGCTTCCTTCCCACAATAATCTGTCAATAACTGACGAAGTTGGGTGACTTTATGACTGTGGGTGTTAAAGCACTTTACTTCCCTGCTGTTTATTAGTTTAGATAAAACATATGACCTCTCTTAAGTCATACCTACTATAAATATTTTTGTGACAACCTAAGAAGAAATTTGTGATGTATTTCCTTTGGAAAGAATGAAGACTAAATAGTTGTTGCACCTTTATGTTGACCTTTATGTTGACCTTTAGCCACCCAGAACAACTGAACAAGCAGATGTTAAAATTCTTGAATTATGGGTTTTTTAGCTGTATTTGTTTCATGTTTCATCCCAGATGTGGTAGAGATCAATTAGATACTCTGCTTTCTTGAGTTTTTCTTAATAACAAAGTTCTATGGCGTTTTGTTTCTAGCGTACAGACAGGAGGCCACACTTGGGATAGATGTGTCTGATTCAAGTGCCAATTGTATTGAACAGACAACAGAATGGAGTGCTTGTTCCAAAAGCTGTGGAATGGGCTTTTCTACCCGTGTTACCAACAGAAATCAGCAGTGTGAGATGGTGAAGCAGACGCGACTTTGCATGATGAGACCTTGTGAAAATGAAGAGCCATCTGATAAGGTATGCTCTGAGCAGTGACAGGAGCAGCATCTCTTCAGCTGTAATTCTAAGGCTGCAATATTTCAGTCTAGAATGCTCTAGAAGTGTATATACATACGTATTTTAGCATACATGCAGCAAACCCTTTGTTTTTCCAAAGCATTAGATTTGTCGTGTATGCTCAATAGCTTCATGCTGCACATCGTTTGAGGCATCCCAGAGAGATCGAACATATTCATATGCAGAATGGATACATCATATTTCTAGTCTGCCCTTGTAGAAGTGCAGAGAAATGCGTGAATCTACTTGGGTAAACTAAATCTTTTCTTAATCCTTTTGATGTTTTGCCAAAAGCAAACCCAACACTGACACTTAAACAGCAATAAATATGTTTCTAAGAGAGCTGACTTTTCAGCTGCTTCTAGACATTTTACAAGTTTTGCTGCCAGTGAGAATAATGTAGGTAGGGAAGAGGGCCATTTGTTTTGTAATGTTCTTGTGTTGGAAAGCATTGCTGAGACCTTTGCTGAATTCTCTATGCAGTTTTGAATGCTGTGTTTTCAAAAGGATGTGAAACATTTGGAAAAGATTGGGGAAACTAACAGGAATGGTCAGAGGTCTAGAAAATCTGTTCTGAAGAAAATTTGATTAAACTGCACTTTAACTGCAAGCAAGAGAAATGATGCAAGTTTTCACAACTGTGTTGAGATATTACAGCCTGAATCTGTGGGAGATACGTTGAGATATGGTGAATTTAGACTGCATGAAAATTGAAAGTATGAAAACCTTCCAAGCAGTAAGCATAATGAACCATTAGGATTGTGCTTCCTAGAGAAGTGAAGGCTTCCCGGGACAGGTTAGACAAGCATCTGTTAAGAGTAACATGGATAAAACTGGTTCTGCCTTGGGTCACAAGAATTGGACTTCTGCGTTTTGTTTTAGCCTTCTTTTTCTGAATTTACAAACTTGCTGTTTGTCTTCCTGTTTTTCTCTGATTGAGCTACAGTTGCCTGAGAAGTTTTCCATTAGAGTAGAGTTTCATAATGAACATCAACTTGTCTTGTCTCAGACGAAGAAAGAAAGCTTTAACTATTTGTCATTTATTACTATCCTAATAACATACTGGTGTCAAAGCGTTCCTGCAGGAGTGAGGACTGGTAAGAAACTAGTGAAGTAGCTGCAAAGTATTACTGATGAAGATCTAGCAAAGACAACAAATGGAAGCTTTCTGAGTAGACCTATATCCTTGCATGTCAGTTCTTGATTGCTTTCTTTTTTATGCATTGATATCTCTAATATCTTTTCTTTTTCTCTTAGAAAGGGAAAAAATGTGTCCGAACAAAGAAGTCCATGAAAGCTGTTCATTTTGAATACAAGAACTGCACCAGTGTGCAGACTTACAAACCTCGTTACTGTGGCCTCTGCAATGATGGGCGATGCTGTACCCCACACAACACCAAAACGATTCAAGTTGAGTTCCGCTGTCCTCAGGGAAAATTCCTAAAAAAGCCAATGATGTTGATCAGTACCTGTGTCTGCCATGGCAACTGTCCTCAGAGTAACAATGCTTTTTTCCAGCCACTAGATCCCATGTCTAGTGAAGCAAAAATTTGAAATGTATAGTTTAGGTGACCCAAAAGGTATGTAGTTTGTACAAAACTTGACCCACAATCAGGTGAATGTAATAATTGCATATGTAAAATATCTGAGATTTTTTCTAAACAGTCTAAGTGCCTTTTTTTTCCTGTAGTTTACTAAATACCTCATGATGTTTCACCCCTCCAAATGTCTTTTATTCACTTGAAGGAAATTTTGTACCTTGGACAGAGCCTTCTTTTTTTTCTTGACAGTGGCATAACGATTATAAAGTCCACAGCTAGTCTTTCTCTCTGAGGCTAGGGGACCATGCCGTGATTTTCAGTAGCAGTAAGACTGGGCTTTTTAATAATGGATTCCTTGGGGAATGCATGATAATATGTCAAAAAGCTTCCATGCTCTTCACTTCGCATTGCACAATGTGTACAAACACTTACACAGCCTTCTTTTTTCTGTTACAGTTAAATTCTTTCTGATAACTAAAAATGTTACTGATGAGAGCGCTGCATTCTCTTGGCTTGTAAAGTATCTTCTGTCTGTACCTCTTGACTTTCTCTGAGAGATTAGTTTGCACATAGCCTCAGAAATGACATAGCTAAGATCTCGTATCTTGAAGCATAGGAGATTGATAGCTGATAACAAATTTCTCTTTCGTAGCTTTATTAGCAGCCTAATCCAAAATCCGCTGAAGTAGGTGTCTTAGGAGAGCTTGGTTCTAACCAATGTCTGTCTATAGATATAAGGAGTTGTATGCAAAAATAAAATTTCTGTAAATTCCTTTAAAATACTAAGTGTATCAGATGGTGCTTCACTTACTAAAAAGAAGTTTATGTAAATAGAAACTGTATATATTGTAATATAGCTGTATTAGGTAAATAAACTTTATGTGATCAAAAAGTATTTTTTCCTAAAGTTGTTTAATTTTTGGTTTTGTTGTTTTTTTTTTTTTTTTTTTCCTAAAAATCAGTAAATTATAATGGCTGAAACTAATGGGAGGATAAAGAGTCTGCCAGTTCCTAAAATCAAAACACCCGATCTCATGATGTTCTTAGTGTACCTCTTCCTAATCTGTGCCCTAAGAGGTATGTGATATCTTGGTTCAAGAAAGGATAAACATTTGTGAGGAACAATTAGAGGGGTTTTTTTCGGAGTAAGTTAGCCTAGGAGACAGAGTGATGTAAATAAATACTGTGATGCAGCTGCCGAGATACTGGTGGTGGAGAAGAAAAACTGTGTGACTTGGAGTTTGGTTGTAAAGTACTAAACAAAGTATTTAACTTCATACTGCAGCATTTCTGCCTCACAGATTGGCCCATGACCTTGATTATGATATGTATCTGATAGCAGTACACCTAAAGAATATAGCGCCTGAGGGTGGCAGTTTCACATACAGAATCATAGAATGGCCTGAGTTGAAAAGGGCCATAATGATCATCTAGTTTCAACCCCCCTGCTATGTGAAGGGTCGCCAACCACCAGACCAGGCTGCCCAGAACCACATCCAGCCTGGCCTTGAATGCCTCCAAGGATGGGGCATTCACAACCTCCTTGGGCAACCTGTTCCAGTGTGTCACCACCCTCTCTGTGAAAAACTTCCTCCTAATATCTAATCTAAACCTCCTGTCTCAGTTTAAAACTATCCCCCCTTGTCCTATCACTATCTACCCTCGTAAACAGCCATTCTCCTTCCTGTTTATATACTCCCTTCAAGTACTGGAAAGCCACAATGAGATCTCCCCAGAGCCTTCTCTTTTTCAAACTAAGTAATCCCTGTTCCCTCAACCTTTCCTCACAGGATAGGTGCTCCAGCCCTCTGATCATATATGTTACATATCTGATCACATATGTTAAATCACGTGTTTTAATAGCAGTATGCAAACAAGTCCCAAGTGCAATTGTGCAGACTTACAGCTGCTTAGACATAATTTAGTATGAGTGTAAGAGGTAGCAGTACTTATGCCACAATCATGAACTAGACCACACAACTATGTGTTAGGAAACAGCTCTGTTGCTCTTTTACATCTTTCATCCTTACCTGGTCTCTTGCATGGTTTTCCCCAATAATCGCACCAATGATACATGCATGTGCACCCACTGCTATTGCCAAATCATCCCCGTCTGTTTTTTCCTGTTGAAAAAACTGGAACAAGTCTAGTCTTGTCCCTCAGTTGGAGCATGGCACTGCATGCTCCCTGTTCTTGCACTGATCGATTCCTGTTGTGCAGAATTTGTGAAGTTCTTCCTGGTTTTGCACCGCAGAAACCTTATGTGGTAGGATATGCTGAGTGTTGTAGATCTCTGTAGGTGTCTAAGGAGCAGTTTAGAATCTAGGAGAGAGGTATAAATATTACTTTCACTCTACATCTCTATATGCTTCTCTGAAGTTTGGTCTGGTTTGTGCAATGCTTTTCTAATATAAAACAAGCTATCAAGTATTTCTCAGGATCATCTTAAATTAAATGCATCATAATTTGTAAGATATGAGCCACCAAGCAATGCAACATTTGGCCAAATTTAAAGACTCTGGATGACCAAAATCCAACTAATGCTCATTCAGGTGTAATTAAAGAATACAGTCAGCTTCTAATCCTGAGCTTTGTTGTACCAAGACTATGATTTTCCCAAAGTTAAATTATTCAACTTGAGCAAAATTAAGTTATTCAAATATCAATATATTCATATATTCATATATCAATATATTCATATCTTCACAGATTTCCATCTGAGCAAGTTTGTGCCCGTTGCCTCTTGCCCTGGCATTGGGTACCATTGAAAAGAATCTTGCTCTGTCTTCTTTGCACTCTCTCTTCAGGGACTGACTTAGATAAAATCCCTCCTGAGCCTTCACTTCACCCAACTCTCTCAACCTCTTCACAAAGAAGAGGTAATCCAATCTGTTAATCACTCCAGTGGCCTTTTACAGGACTCTATCCAGTATGTCCATGTCTGTCTTGTACTGGGGTGCCCAGAACTGGACACCATGTATCTGGAACACCACCTCAGCATCACCTCAGTGCTGAGTAGAGCACTGAGTGAAGGATGAATTCAGCTCTTGCAATCAGATCATCAATAAAAAAGCTGAAGAGAACTGGCCCTTTAACTGAACCTTGGGGAATATCAGTAGTAACTGTCCACCAGAGAGATGGAGTCCCATTCACTATGACACTTTGAGCCAGTTCAATACAGAGTTTAGCATGGACCTATTTCACTTGCAGCCAGAAAATATGTCCAGAAGGATTCTGTAATGGACAGCATCAAAGGCCTTAATAAAATCCAGAAAGATTACATCCACCACCATCCCTTCATCCACTACACTGTTGACCTTTTTGTAAAAGGAGATCAAGTTACTAATATTGAATTCAATTTGATTCGGTTTGATTCAATTCGTTTTGTTTCTCCTACTGAGATAGAATATATTCTATGTATCAGATATGCAAACAACATTTCAAAGCATGTATTTCTTGACTAATCTTGAAAATGCAATTGATTGCTTTGTCTTAGCCTCATGACGAGTTTTTACTAACTGCAAATCTAAAGAAGACTTTACTAACAAGTTTTTTGAGTTTTGTCAATGTAACAGAGACATATTACTATTTATTTCCCACACTCCTCTTAAGAATTTATTTATGTTTTGCGTAAATACAGCTACATGTTTTGCTATAAATCTACCATTCAGAATTCAAGTCCCATTATTCTTTTTTCTGTGCTTGCACAGTCCTCAAAGAATAATGAAAAATAAAATGTAAGTATTGCTAATATGCTTGTTCTTTTCCTTTCAATGACTACATAAGTAGACCAGTTGTCATCTTCCTTTATTAGCTGCTTGACATTAGAGTGGAAATCTCACAGCAATTTAAATCTTACAGTGAATTTCAGAAATATCATGACTTCACCATTTCTGTTTTCCAGTATATTTCCAAGGTAATATAAAAACACAGTAAAAAATAGAATTGCCCTGTATTTTTCTGTCTAATCCAAGTTACAATTTGTCTTCACTGTATTTTTATTAAATCTGTAAGTGTGTGGGGAAATAGTGGGGAAGGGAATTCTGTTACTCTTTTTAGCTCTAATTTTTATCTTGTGACAAATCTGAACTTCATAAAATAGGATTTTATTTCTCCCCTCTGACAACTTACTACCTTGGAATTTATATTTCTTCTTAATTTTTGAAGCAATTGTAAAATAATTCTTTGGTATGACAGTATTAACTCTTGTTTTGAAAGCCATTCTAGTTATGTTTACCATGCTAAATTTTGTAATATGAGCTCTCTAGTGCAGGCACAAAATTTTGTATGGCCTGTGGGGGAATTCTGCTCTGGATTTCCCATTACTAATCCTAGTTTATATATTATACCAGCAGGAACAACTATTCTCTGATCAGAAGTTATTATGCTAATATCAGTCAAGAGACTTCCCAAGCAGATGTGAGAGGAACAGTTTACTTGCAAATATCTACTAATTACTCTTTATATTTGTTTAAATCACTGCACTTAACACTGTTATTCCTATAAATATGCAAAGTTAGAGCTTGCAGCCTGTACCTGAATGATTAAGGACATCTTTAAAATCCAGTGTTCTCTCTGTGTGGACTGTAGAGGAAGCCCAGATGATTGACTGTTTGCCAGTGAGCTTGTTAAAATAACATTAATCTCATGATAAGTCTCTTCACTCAGTGAAACAGTAGGAATAGCCATCGTCGATCGATCGATTTGTTTGGTTGAATGATTTGTAGATTACCTAGCAGGAAAAAGTACCTTTTTATGTCCCAGGGCATCTGTACTAGATGTGAAAGTGATGATGTTAAAACAGTGACAAAAATACCACACTGATTATTTTAATGTTTCTTTGTTCACAGCTGTTGTTGTCAGGCGGTTGTTATTTTCAGTGGTTGAATTAAATACTGTAAAAAAATACTTTGCATTTCATTTTATGGAGGGAGACCTGAATGTCTGGTCTCTTATGCTACCTCTTCTCTTCAACCTCCTGTTACTTCAGGATGTGTTGAGGCTCTGTTTTTCACCTTCCTTCATATCTTTTCCATTATTTCCTCCTACAAAATGCTGTTTTCATCACAATTCTCAAAGTCCATATTTATTATTCACTTCTACAATGCCCTTAAGTGGCAAATTAAACGTGCATATCCCATGGCCAGAGAAAGATGTGTTGAAGAAGGTTTGCTCTGCGGTATCACTGGATCTGGCTCAGATCAGCTCACCTGAGCTGGAGTGTTCCAGAAAGGAAAAAGACATGAGGACAAAACTTTGAACCTATATATAACACAAGTTTGTTCTCTATCAGAGTGGAAAAATCTGCATGCTAGGCCCTGAGGAAAGAGTGCTGCTTTGTTTTCTTCCCTCTCTTTTGAATTAAATAATTATGTTTCAAAAACCCACAGAAAGCTGGTGGGTTTGGTTTTTTGTTTGTTTATTTTGTTTTGTTTTGTGTTTGCAAATAGAAAAATCCTTGCATGGATTGAGGCCTAACTGCATAACTGTATCCTTGGAACTGCCTTCATAAGCAACTGCAAGCGCTGAAATGTATAACGATCTGTACCCTTTCCACTTAGCAAAATCTTTACACTGTATAGTAGAGCTCTTGATTCAGAAACAAACTGCACATCTTTGGGTAGAAGAAGAATTGGGCTTGCTACATCTGTATACACCTTTAATATTTTGCAGATTACATGGTTTGTGACTTTCTTACTGTATGGGATAACAGCTTGTGACTGAATATTGAAATGCTGTTGCTCTCATCCCAGGACCCCAGCCCAGCTCCAGCCCTTGGCACTGGGGTGGTAAACACTGCCTCCTCCATCACAGCACAGAGCCCCTAATCTTGGTCCAGAATTACAAGCAGCATTTCATCTCCAATTTGCGAAACAGCATAGATTTCAGTGCAACAGCCTAATTCTCCAAACTACAGTGAACGAGGACACCTGGTGGCTGCAGGCCATTTCACTTTATAAATGACAGACTTATTTAGGATCTCATCCTGAAAATCATAACTGATACAGCCATCACTGGTTATGGTGACATTAACAATGAAGCAGAGCAGAAGCTTAGGTAGCTGACTTATTTTAAAATGCTTTCTAGTTTCTGTCAGCAACAGGTTGTCCTGCATGCCCCCACCGCATCAAGGCCTGATTTGGGATCATGTCAACACAGTGCTGAGGAATAGTTTCTGATCAGTTAAGTGAGAAAGACACAAAAGATGAAGGAAAGGAGAGGCCCTTTTCTCTGGCTGGTACACAAGGCACTAAAAGCTCAGAAGACGTGAGCAGAGCAGCTTCCTTCACACCACACAGTTTGTGGTGAAACCAAGAAGCGAATGAGTCACAGCTTCTGCCTTCACCGCACGGGCTTTCCTCCTCCTCTTAGTGGTATTCTTTCAAGTCAGTCCTGAACTTCAGGGATTCATATTGCAGAGAAAATATAGCAATATGATTTCTTTTTGGAGAACTGGGGAGGTCTGAGGCCTAATGCCTAATAACTTTACAATCTAGAAGGCCAACAAGCTCAGGTAAATTTGTGGTCTCAGGAAATACGAGTATGTGCTTCATGGTGAAAATACTGCTTTCTGTGTACAATGTGCATCTACTTGTAACATTCTTACTTCATTTGATGGCAAATTATTACATTACTGTATTTTGTTTTTTATTGTATTTTATTTATTATTGTATTTCAGGTTGCACACTACATGGTGAATATGGCCTTGAGTACTGTGTTTGGTTTTGGACCCCTAAATACTAGAGAGATACTGAGGCTCTGGAGACTTTCCAGAAAGGGCATAGAAACTGCAAAGGGTCTGGAGCACAAGTCTTATGAGGTGTGGTTGAGGGAGATGGGATTGTTCAGTCTGGAGAAGAGGAGGCTCAGGGGAGACCTTATCTCTCTCTACAACTTCCTGAAGGGAGATTGTGTCAAGGTAGGGGTCAGTCTCTTCTTCTGCGTAACAGCAATAGGATAAGAGGTAATGTCAGAAGTTGTGCCAGGGGAGGTTCAGGTTGGGTATTAGGAAAAATTTCTTCTCAGAAAGAGTAGTGGGACATTGGAACAGGCTGCTCAGGGAGGTGATGGAATAACCATCCCTGGAGGTGTTCAAGAAATGTGTATATGTGGCACTGAGAGACATGGCTTAGAGGACATAGTGGGGATGGGTTGGCAATTGGACTAGATGATCTTAGTGGTCTTTCCAAGTTTGATGATTCTATTCTATTATATTCTATTATATGGCTTTGCATCTGTCTTTCTCAGGATATCTTTGGAGAAAATAGTCATCTCTCACTTGCACTGACTTTTATCCAGACTTCTTGGTCAATCTTTTCTCTTTCAGACTGTAGTGAACATTTTAGTTTCCATATCAGAGTCCAGGAACCAAACCTAAGGAACAATCAAATATTTGCAGATCATATATGGAAACAGAACCACTTCTTGAGAAAGCAATGAAGATAGGAGCCAAGAGGCCAAGAAGAGTCAATAACCCGCTCTCAAGGGAGTTGGCATGCAGATAGAGAAGCAAGAGGAAAAGCTTCTGTTGTAATAGTCAGGCCCACATGAAGGGATGAAGAGAGAAAAGGGCAAGTGCATAGTTTGGAGAGAGACAAAAATTGCTGATGCCAGTAGCAGCTGCACATCATGTTCCTTGTGGTATTTTCAGCCTTTCATTGAAATTTAGTTTGGGTTTTTGTTCCTGGGAAGAATTGATATGGTCTTGCCTTAATTTGAATTTGTTCAGCATTTGAAAGGCTCCACTTAAAAAGAGTCAGCTTAAATGCACAAGCTGAGCTTACCCTTTTTTCAACATTTCCATATGTGTTTCAGACTGACCACGAGAGGGAGGCAGCTGAAAAATTATCAAACTGTCACGTTTAGAATTCTGCTCTTAGTGAGAAAAGAAAACGTCCACCAAAAGAGCGTAAACAATCTGTCTTCAACTTTAAGGGAAATATTAATCTTTTTGCGGTTGTTATCGGCTCATATTCTTTTAAGTAAGATTTTTTAAAAACTTAATAATTGCATTTACAATGTAAGTCAACATTTTCCAGAGGAAGGAAATCTGCTAATTGAAACAATGCTCTTGCTTCTGTACAAGGAGTGAAATAACAAAAACAGTTCCTCCAAAATTTCCTCCAACCAACAAACTCTTATTGCATGATTTATATGAAGTAGATCAAAGGAAAAATCTTTCTAAATTTCAGTGTGTTATGACATACATTAAACCTAAAAATACATACTTGTACTAAATAAAAACTTGTATTCTCTTCCTATTGGAATACTCTATGCATTCTAAGTCTTTTCCCCAACCCAATTTGTGTGTGTGTGTGTGTGTGTGTGTCTGAAACATTTTTTTTAAGCAGTTGACTACCAAAACCCACAGCACCAGCAACAAGGCAGATAAAAGCTGGCAGAGAATTTAATTGCCTTCCTAATGGTCACCAACAGATCAGTGACAGAGCCAAGAGTATTAGGTACCAGCTAGTATGTCATGGAAGACATTTGTTTTTTTAAGTGATGAAAATAAATGGAGGTTGCTCTCTTAGCATGCCTCTCCAGTGAGTGTGCTGCAAGAAGCCCTGGAGCACTCAACGTCCAAGGTTAGTGTCAATGTGGTGCTATGAAAAGCAGCTACGGAACCCTCGGGAGCATATGAGAAATAGTCTTCTTCCATCTGTGAGACATCGGCCTGTCAAAGATTGTCATTCAGTAGCAAGCCTGCAGAATAGGTCACCTTTGAAAACTATAATGAATAACCTCGAAAGAAATCTCTATAAAATCTTCAACATGCGCAAGACACTAGCCAAGGGCTTAATAAAATACACAAGCCCCACACGCAAAAAAAATAGGCAAAACAAACAGAAACCTATGGCAACTCCAAACATAACAAGATGGACCTCATAAGGAGGAATTAACAGTAAATCTCTCAATAATGTGCCTTTCGTGGCCAGAGGTCTGCTATCTCCCCAGGGTATGGAGCACAGAGAAACCAAATTAAGCTGTGGTTATCTGATGTCTCTGGTGAGATCCACTTCGTCCTACGCCGGAGCTCAGTGGGTAGCTCAAGCCCAGGACCGGGAGTCAGAAAGTCTGCGTTCAGTTCCCAATTCTGCCACAGGCTTGCTCTGTAGTACTGGTCGACTTACTCAGCCTCTGTTTGCCTCAGTTTCCATGGCTTAAAAAGTGAGGGATTGCAACAGGGCTGCGATACAGGAGGATGCTGCAAAGCCCAGAACAAGGCTACTTGCACATCTGCCAGCTCACGGGAGGTAACCACTGTCCAATGTGGCAGCTTCTGGATGTTCACCATCACTTATTATTGAGTTCTTCAGATTCCTGAGGGGAAGGACAGCTTTCAGAACTGCCCTGTTTTATGGACAGCAGATTGCTGGAAGATGTGGCACTTAATTGCAGGAGGTTTGTATGCCTGCATTCTGAACAGTATGGTGAGGGGAGACTGCAGCACCTTGGTCCGTGAAGCCTGAGGCTCATTGCTCAGTGTGGTGCTAGCAGTGTGGGAAGATGGGCTGTGCTCTTGCAGTACCCTGCTGAGAGACGTATCTGTGCTTTTCACCTATCAGTGACCATGAGTTGCTCAAACCACAGCTGTAGTAACAGACTGCTGAGACACAAGGAACCAGAACTGTACAATATGACAGATAGAAAGGGATACAACAGTGCAACCTTTGTAATGTGTTCCTGCTGGAAAGATATCTTCACCCCCCTGGTTACATGACACCATGTGCAGCAGAGCCAACAGCAGACAACGAGCATTTTATGCCCCCTGTGATCCATGCAGTTTACAGATCGTGTCTCATGGCCTGGGGTAAACTCAATTTCATAGAAAAGAAATCTTGGAAGAAATTCTTAGACCTTAGTGCAAACCTATTCATGTCACTTGGCAGGGTCACATGCCATTAGGCACAGTAGTTTCCTGTATTTCCACGAAATGAAAACCTCTCACTCTGCCAGCTTTCTGATGGAGGTGTATGTAACTACACAGAAAGGAATGTGCAGGAAGCCTGTGGGGAAGAAGGAGCTGTAGCCAAGGGCAAAGGGCATGCAGATGGCATGCAGAAACAAGGGACAACACTGAGCTACAGAGGGGCTTATCCTGGTTGAACTTTGCTTCAAATCACATTAAAGGAAAGTCAGTAGAGCCCCTCCGATGTGCAGGACATCCAGGAATCAGCCTGCAGAAGTGATAGGCACAAAAGGAAGTATCTATAGCAAAAAGTGAAATTTATTTTAAAAGAGAACGAGTAGCCTTTCAAACTCAAGCCATTTCAATCTTTGAATGCCCCAGGTAACATTGCCTGTGTGAGGTGTGGTCCACTTCTAATTTGCTTTGAGTTGAAGATACAAGGATGCAACCAAGAACTCACATCTTCCCTGGGATCTGTGGTCAAAACAACTGTGAGCCTCAAGAAACTCTTTTGGAGTGTACTGGATATACTGGCTATGACAGATGCAATCCAAACAGCAGCTGGAGGAGACTCTATGATACCAAACCAAGATGACAGGGGGCAAATCAGTCAGAGCTGGTTTTCTTTTGCAGACAGACAAAGAAGCAAACTGTATGAGGCAATCCATGCTATTCCTGAAATAAAGTGGATCTGTGAGGTGGAAAATGGAATGGCTGTATTGGAAATGTCATTTGTGACAACAGACAAAAGATGGCAGAAGTCGTAGCACACAACAGCCACTTCGGGTGATCATAGGAAAAGGTGGAACTCTGCCAACTCCAAGTTTTGAAACTCCAAGGTCTTCACTTCCTACAGACACCTGGCAGAGAGATGTTAAAGAAAGTTAGCAGTTAGCTCATTTGCAAGGGTCTCAGCATTCTCAACACAGAACTCACACACAGACCTTACTTGATGTCATTTCAAAGCACCTCAAGATTCTACCTCTTTGGGACATGTGTTCTCTTACAGAACTACAAATTAAGGCTTGAATTTATCTCTCTGAAAGAATAAATCACAGAGAACATCTTCAGACAGTTTTACTGCATTTAAATAGTTGATAGTACTTTCAGTGACTGACAATCATTAACATAAGCAGTATGGAGTATAATCCGACAGCTTTTGTCATGGGGAATGCTGTCCTTTAGTGTAATTTCAGTCATATCTTAGTTCTTATGTTCCCTCATGGCCTCTTTTTACCCTCTTGCATTATTTTTATTTATTTATTTATTTGTTTGCACGAGTTCTTTGTAGGCTGTGCCTGGATCTTCTGTCTTCACATGGCCATTTTTTAGATGGTTCTACATTTCAAATGAAGGTCTCATTTAAATTTTACTTCTAGGAATAGAATAAGACGGCGCAGGACAAGAACAGGAGCCTGGAAAACTAGAAGAAGTGGAAATATATTAATAAAATATCTGGATTGTGACCAATTAGAAAGGAGTCCAAGGACCATAAAAATCTTCGCAAGTTGCCCTGTAAGCACAGAGGGGACACTTCACATAAATGACTTTGGCAGTTGAGCCAGAAGTGGTGAGGACCAGTGCTCCAGCCTTCAGGGCTCTCTGTTGTGTGCCATTTGCAGGTCTGTTTTCCACTGTGCGATTTCATGCTTTTGAAGTTGTCTGATATTTGCATCCAGAAAATCACCACAAGAAATTGCATCAAGATGTGTTTTAATATACTTTATTTTTCCAGACAGTCCTTCTATCCACCTCCCAACCCTCAGAATGGTACTGCATACATAAATAAGGAACAGCATTGTGAAATCACCTCCAATGTGATGTAACCAAGGGCCAGTCTTTAAAGTCTGTGCTGTTCAGTGTGACCCACATCAAAAAGCCATGCAAAACCTGGTTCCCAATGCTCACACAGCACTCTGGGTAGTGAGCCAGCCTGCATGCAATGCTGTCACTATGTGTCATGTTCTCACTGCTGAGATCTTTGGATCTTGTTTCTGTACTTTTGATTCAAGAGTTCTAAATAAAAGCCAATTGATTAGAATTTTTTTTTTCTTCATAGAACAAAACAGTAAACAGTATATTAATTGCAGTTGAGATAATAATAAAAAAATAATTTAAAAATACACTATAATCCTTAATTCCCTTAAAATACATCTAAAGATTTAGCTGAAATGCCTACAACATTGTGCAGACAGCAATGATATGGTCACCAAAAGAATACTGCATCAAACATGACCATTTGGTAGACTCTTCTGAACTTGGAATCATTTCGTCTTTGAGTTTACTGTTTCAGTTTTCAGTTTTACTGTTTCTGTTGTGAGTTTTACTGTTTTAGCCCTCTGTCAAGAAGCAGTGTGAGGCAGCACACAGAAAGCAGGCGCATTCCTGAAACAGAGGTTGTAAGAGTCATGGAAAGCATTTTCTGAATAGAAGATGTGAGAAAATCTCAGCATAAACTTTCTGTAGCTACTTTTTCAAATATGTGTGACACTGTATTTGCTTGGAATTAGGCTTGGAAAAAGGCCTAGTTAGCTGCAGCTGGCATCACGGTGCTTGTAGTGATGCAGTCATGATAAGTTATACAAGAGTAATAATGGATTAAATGCGGATTTAACCCCCACACAAATACTTGGAGCTCCTCTAACTGAAATAACACGTCTCACCAACAACTGAAGCCACCACCAACAATCCAACCTCTTGGTCTCTGAATGTTGCAAAGCCTTTTAGATCCAGTGGGAAAACCTCTGTGTTTTGGTCAACTTTTCATCTTCTTGACTAACCAAAGATAATTCTGATTTAGGTCAAATTGAAACAGGATATTGGTCTGCACGGGGTGCCCGTATAGAGTGACTTCACAGTGCCTCACCACTTCAAAATTGGGATTGTTAGGTCATGTTACTTATTATCAAAGCAAAGTTTGACATCCCAGCTGCTCGGTGCATCTGGTCCTGGCTGACAGCTTGGTGGTAGCTGCCTCAGTAACTTGGAGGAAGAGCAATGCAACACTGAGGGAGTCTTGTATGAATCTGGAGGTGAGAAGAACAGAAACGAGACGTAATGTTATGTTATGTAATACAAAGCTGTGCATGAAATGGACAGCATAATTTGATAGAAGACAAGGATGATGCTACATTAGTGCAGCCAGGGATGTGTCATGGCACTCAGAAGAAGAAATATTTCTGTGACTACAGACTATACGAGATATTCCAGGATTTACTTGGAATTCAGGAGGTTTTTGTTTGTTTGTTTGTTTATTTGGGTATTTTTTAGGGGGCAGTATCTAATAAGCATTTTTTTTCTTAAATACTTTTCTTTAGTAAAATTGAATTTGAGCAAGAGTAAAGAGAACAGAGAAGTGGAAGGGCTGCCTTAGAAAAGACTATTAGAAGAATCTGAAATAAACTTAAACACTCATGGACAAAAACTGTGATTACTCTCTAGAGAAAAACAGACCAGCAACAGAGAAGTAAAAGACACAATAAACTAGAAAAGCCTGGCCAAGGATACATGGGTGCAGACTGCCAATGAAGAAGTTTAGGCTGGAAATTTTAAAAGGGCTTTTTACTCATGAGGTCAACAACATATTCCAATAGAAAGAGGAAAATCATGAAACTAACTTATTTCCAGTGCAGTGCTTGTTAATTTCATTTGAACCATCAGTTTTAGCGCAGTATCAAAGGTCTTCAGTTTGATGTTGGATTGCTACACAGACTGAGACATTGGACAATCCCAGCTATGCACAGCCTTATCAGAAAAAGCAGTCAAGCACCTGATTGACACTGGAACTTGACTGAGACATGGGAATTGCTCTTTTACTCCTCCTAAACCAGCTCAGAAGTTCAGCCTGAGGTGTCAGCTTTGCTGCAACCCCACCAGCTTGCAGTATCAGACACCTATATCCACACCACTGTGATTCTGCTTTCAGTGAGGTGACAGTGACACGGATGCTGCTGTCTTCTTGTTACATTCTAGCAGAAATTTGTTTGCTCACGAAGTGGGATACAGGGCTTTGTGGGAACTCATCCTGACTCATGTTCAGTGTAGGGTAAGGACCACATAGCTCAGTGAGTCAGGAAAGGCAAGAGGGGGTCAAAAGTCCAGAAGGGAAATGTAAGCCTTGTCCCTGCTCCCAGGAGTCTTTCTGTAATTTTACCAAACACTGGTTAAAGACAAGAAAAAAGCTTTGGTAGCAGAGATGAGAAGCCAGGCCACTTCCTTCCCAGCTAAACACCCCGTGCCCTAAACTAAAAGGTCATGTTTACGCTCTTCCTCTCCTCCAAAGCATCCTGAATTCTTCCCTACAGCTTCCCAAGAACAATGCAGCAAATCTAGTCCAGAATAGGCCAGAGCTGGTGACTGAGAGGCTGCTTCTTGAGAGGAGCCATGGCTTTGAGCGATGGACATCTGCTGCAACCACCAAAAACAAGCATGGATGGACATATTTCTTTCCTATTCCTCTCTTTATCAGTAAATGTATGTTGTTGGGGAAGTGGTGCACAGAGGCCATGTGCTGCAGTACCCCTGCAGTCATATACCGTAGACATCTCCATCTTCTCAGATCTCAGAGAAAAAAGTCTTCAGGAGGGTTTCTAGGCTGAGGATCACTAAGCCTTTCCAGGATATCCTGCAAGGAGTGGCATTCCCCTGTACTCAGCACATTCTTTGGCTTGCTGTGGATGGGGGTACTCATCTGAAGTGATACTGCTCCATGTGGCTGAATGTCACCATCCTCCAGACTAATAGGGACCTTCAGAAGCTAAATGTGGTAGTACCCAGCATTAAGGCAGCTGTCTCACCATTCACAGCACTGCAGTCTAAAGCATGGCCACAAGTGCCTTTTCCACAATGCTCCCATGGTTTTCCTGGAGCCTACCTCCAGGTACAGAAGAGGAACTGGTGTTCACTGGAATAGCCTTGGGCTAATCCTACTTGTTAGCTGACACATTTGGAAAGTGCTTGCTTAAAGGCTATAAGCCTTCAGACAGAGTTTGCAAAGATCAAGCAAACTTTTGCCTAATCTTAAACATCCAGCCTAAACTGAGGTACTTTCCATTTTAGAGAACGACTCAGTTTTTAATTTAACAATTTTCCAAAGAAAGTAGGATTTATCACTTTCATCTCAGCTTAATCTGCCCCAACAAGCTGAAATGACCATTTCTTAGAAGTTTCTCTAATTACTCATATTCATACATCTTCCCAACTCCCACTTCAGTGAATGAAATATTTCAGGAGGAAAACTTTTCCCTTTTCCCTCCTGAAATATTGCAGGTCTGGGAAGAGTAGACCACTAAATATGTAGGTCACTCAGAAAGTAATGTCTTCAATTTATTTCCATAGAAAATACAATGGATACAATGAGCACAATAACACTATTTGATAGAGCAAACTCTCAGCTACAAAACACTATTTTTCATTATAACCACCACCTCTAGCTATGCTTTGGTGGCTTTTTGTTTTGTTTTGTTTTGTTTTTTGCCAGCAATGAACAGGAATCCACATGCTGTGCTTGTAGAATCTGCACTGGTGACCAACTGTTACACAGCTGCTAGGGTTGTTGCTAGGAAAATGTTGCCCATGCAGTTGGCTGAAAAAGATGGAAGTGAGAAGGCACCAAATTCAGATTATATGATAGTTGTGGTAGGACAGCCCAGCCCAGATTGGCAACAGTCTTCAAACTGCTATTGGGCCTGGTGTTATCGTGTTGCAAGAGAAAGGTTGTCTTCTCTTCTAGCCTGACTCTGAAGTCTGAGCCTTCAGCTTAGTCAGCATCACAATGCTGTGGTCAGAGCCAATGGTTTGTCCTGGTTTGAGGAAATCCAGAAAGATCACCCCTTTCTTATCCCAAAAGGCAGTGCACATCACTTTATTTGCTGAGGGTTGCATCTTGAGCTTTTTCTTTGATGGGGACTTCACATGTTGCCATTCCATGTACTGCTGTTTTGACTCTGGCTCATAGTGGTGACAATGACATCTTGTCACTGGTGATGATGTGATACAGGAAACTGTCGTCTTCAGTGTCAACGTTCATTAGGTCCAGACAAATTTGCCTATGGTGCTCTTTCTGTTCTTGTGTGAGCATTTGTAGGACCTACTTGGTGCAAACTGAGATGTTCCAACATTGCCATCATTGTTTCCAGTGCACTGAAGCTGATATTCAGCTCTGTGCACAGTTCGCTGGTCATAATCTGGCAATTTGTGTGCATGAGCTGATCTAGATGCTTAATTTCATGGTGTGACAGCTGTGCATGGCTGTCCAGAATGTGGCTTGTCTTTCACATCACCGTTGCCACTGCTGAAATACATTGCCCACCACCTCAGTGTTCTCACATCTACTGTTGGGTCTCCATAAACATTCAGCAAGCATCAATGAATGTCAATGGGTGTCAATGTTTTCTGCATGGAGGTATGAATTGAATCATGGAATCAAAGAATGGCCTGGGTTGAAAAGGGCCACAATGATCATCTAGTTTCAACCCCCCTGCCATGGACAGGATCGCCAATCACCAGACCAGGCTGTTCAGAGCCACATCCAGGTACAGGGCATCCACAACCTCTCTGGGCAACCTGTTCCAGTGTGTCACCACCCTCTGAGTGAAATTTCACGTCTTTACTTCATGTGCACTTCCAATTCAGATACCATTTTGTTAGACTGCTCCTCTGCTGTCGTCTGTAGCAACATGTAGCAGAATATTGGCAGGAAGGTTCATCCTCTATTGCCATATGACCAGTACTGCTGATGTCACGGGCCAACATAATAAAATAGGAGTCATTACTTTCAGAGCAGCCTTCATTTGTCAGTATCTCATGACATCATTATTATTAAAAAGTTATTAGTATAGCAGCCAACACACAAAAGGAGAGGGCATGCTGTAACTTTTAACTTGGTATAACAGAATACAAAAATACAGTTGATGTACATGGTTGTCTGAGTCAATGGTTCCCAAACTTTTAGGGCAGTGGGGCCACCATTAATGCTAAGATCTTTTTGTGGACCACCACAAACTCTATATTATCAACCTTTTAATTGAAAAGATAAAAAAAAAAAAAAACAGATGAAAATTCTTCTGTATGGCTCTGCAGACCACCTGTGGACCACTCACCATAACTTCATGGACCACCAGTGGTCTGAGGACCACAGTTTGGTATATATCAGCCAAGTGACTGAAGGATAGAAAAATGCCAGAAAAAGCAATGATAGTGTACAATGCCATTATAAAGGCATTACACATAACTACCCATATGGATAAGAGTTCTATAAACCACCCACAGCTTTCCATGTGGGAATACAGTTCCAGCTCCTGATTATCTTCTTGTTAATGCCTCCCATATTTTTTGCAGCACATCCTGGGATTTGTTTATATGCATGAGCTTTGTGCCACAGCCAGTAGCTACAATTAAGAAATAATTACATGTGCTAGGGCCAGGAGGAAAACTTGGCTACCAGTAAATTTCACAACCAGTGGTTCTCCTACATCTAATAAAATAGTTTAATTGGGCTCCTTGTTTGCCTCATTCTTTAACTAGTTATGGGCCTGAGCTACTTTTTCAAAGTCCCTGAGTCTTGTGGGTCTGTATTTTAAGGCCTGGTTCTCTTCCTGACATAGAGGAGGTGGAGCAGGGAAAAGCAGAGTTCCCTAGCCACAAATGACTACTTCAGGTCTTGCCCAAATACAGTTTACTTATATGTTTTGGGCATCCTTGAATTCTTGGTTTATGTTTTTAGGTTCATCCAAACTCTAAATACACATAAATCTTTGAATAGCAGATACTTGTTTAATCTGCTGCAGCATACACGTTTACACACATACACACACAGAGGGTTTATCTGCAGGACAGTGAGGTGCTGTGCAAGATTGCCTTAACTATCTCCCAGTGACCTTGCTGAGGAGTGCACAGCTCTGCACAGAGCTCTGAACAGAAACCTGGAGGACCTTAAGGGCCAGAGCCTTTTTGCTCCTGGTGTCAGTGTGTACACCACAAGTCAGAGTGGCACATGCTGTCTCTAACCCAACTTGCTCAAACGCCAAAAATAGTGTTGCCAGGACTTCACGGAGCAGTGTAGCTATATTGTAAGTGGCATATTCTCTACAACTAGCAAGCTTACAGGCTTCCTTGGTGCCTTAGGAATTAAAAAAATCACATTCAGTCCTCACTCTGTCACAGAGAGGTAAGTGAACACCATGAATCATAGAATCATAGAATCATAGAATGGCCTGGGTTAAAGAAGACCTCAAAGATCATCTAGTTTCAACCCCCCTGCTATGTGCAGGATCATCAACCACCAGACCAGGCTGCCCAGAGCCACATCCAGCCTGGCCTTGAATGCCTCCAGGGATGGGGCACCCACAGCCTCCTTGGGCAAACTGTTCCAGTGCATCACCGCCCTCTGGGTGAAAAACTTCCTCCTAATATCTAATCTAAATCTCCCTTGCCTCAGTTTAAGACCATTGCCCCTATCACTATCCACCCTCGTAACAGCCATTCCCCCTCCTGTTTATATACTCCCTTCAAGTACTGGAAGGCCACACTGAGGTCTCCCCAGAGCCTTCTCTTCTCTAAGCTAAGCAATCCCTGTTCCCTCAACCTTTCCTCATAGGAGAGGTGCTCCAGCCCTCTGATCATCTTAGTGGCCCTCCTCTGGACTCTATCTAAGAAGCAGCAAAGTCCCCAGTTGGCAATAGGATTGTTACAAAATGGGAAGTGTGAGGAAGCACAGAGGGAAGATTTCAAGCAGACAGAAGGGGTGAGTGGGCCTCTTTGGATCTCCGTCACCATTGCTAACGTGAACTCTTGTAAATGCACTTGAAGGCTGAGAGGACATTTTATGTAAAACTCATCTTTGGCACTTTCTGATTTGGATTCAGTACATCTCTTTGGACAGTATTTCTGGCCATTTGGGAAGCAAACGGCATGCTATCATTTGGATACAGAAAGGTTGGGTCAGCTGCTCTAAATCGCACAGCAAATCAGCAGCAGGGCCAGAAACCGAGAGGGGAATGCTGATTACATGTTCCATGATCCTGACCCACTGCTGCAAAAGGCATCTTTCACTTAGCCAGACACAGGAGATGGAAGGAGGCAAGGGAAGAGTAAGATTAAAAAATCTGGAAAAAAGATTGCAGAGAGGAAGACATTGCATACCTCCCCTGAAAGGCTGTCACACAGGAACAGCACTTCCAGGCCAAGCCTGAGGAGACAAATTATCTCTTGAGCAACGTCAGCAAAGGAAAGAGACAAAGTTACTTAAAGATTGGACTTGACCCAGTAAGCCAACTCATCTTTGGTTGGTTGTAGCAGAATCTTGCCTTTTCCTTCTTAATCCTTGACCTTTTCTTGGAAAAAAAAGAAGAAGAAGAAAAGAAAGTAAAACTGGGCACAGCTCTGCTCTGGGGAAAAAAAATAATATGCAGCACATGGCTTCCTGAGATGGAGGAGCTGTGGAGATTTGTTTTTTCATACAAAGATTATGTAGATAAACTCAGTTTACACAGCCACAGCACTGATGCTACTGCTTGCCATTGCCAGTGGCATCCCACCACCATGTACTGCTTTGTCTCCTTAACTGAGATACGAATGCAACATATTATGAAATAATCCTATGATGCTCTGGGGAAGAAACAAAAAGAGAGATTTTGTCATCTTCTGCTTCCAGTGCTCAGAGCCAGGCCGTGGCAGGCTGCTCTGGGAATGCACCTCCAGGTGGTCCTGTACTCACCCTAGGGAGTTGATGGCTTCGGTGTCCTTCTGCAGCTTTGCAGCTCTCCAGGAGGAGATAACTAGCTCCTGTAAGGGTTATACATGTGAGTTAGCATTTATACACTTATTTTTTCCTGTTTTTCACAGAGTGCTTTTGGAAGTGCTGAGAATTGCTAGGAGGCTATGTGTCTGAAATAACAGGTCTGTTTTTCTCATGATACCTCAAAAAGTCTGCTTGGAGGAAGTAGGGTAAGACCAGACCTAATCTCATTCCATCCTGGATGCTCCTTGAGGGATTCAAAAAGCCTGTGAAATAAGAAAGAAAAAAGAAAAAGAAAAAAGAAAAAAAAAAAAAGCAGAGAAAGAGAAGGAACCCACAGACAAAGAAATCCATCTTTATTTGGGTTTCCCCTAAACACATGTTTCTCAACTGCATAGTGCTTCTCACTGAGATGATATTTCCTCAGATGTCTCATGACTCATAGAGCTACATAAGTGATGTTTGCCATTGGTTGGGACACTAAGTGGTGCATATTTAGTTTGTCTCTATCCTTTTGCATTCTTCTCCTTATTTAGTTTTCCCAGCTGCTTACCAGTAACTCCTTCCATCTCTGACTATGTCCATAGTGACCTTTCAGGATGAGCAGACTTACAAATCAGTTATTTGCTCTGAATTTATCTCTTTGTTTCAAAGCAACTTTTGGATGCAATAGTCTGCTCTGTTTTGCAAACAGTCTATTTTTCCATTCCCTATGCTTGAAAAGACCAAAGTCAAATAAGAGATACTGATATTGTTCTTAACAATGAAAAGCAAATGATACCACTGTTTTTTTCATTCTTCCAATAAGTCTGTTATTACTCTTCACTTTCTCATGCAAACTTCTCACATTCTAGTGCACTCAGTGAGCAAATCTGAAGCTGTATTATTAGTGCATTAGATTGCCATATGCCCATAAAATAGCAGTGGCATCATTCAGTAACAGCACACCCAGAGGTTCAGCTGCTGAAAAATGGACTATTTAGGGGAGCCAGATTAAGAAGTGCTGGGCAAATGCAGATACTTTCATAGTAAAAACCACATTTTTTCCTCCTACTCATCAGCAGTGTTATCAGGCAGCTCTCCTTGCACTAGGAGCTGATGTAGGGTACAGCAGGGCCTCCCCATGCCCGCTTGTAAAGGACATGACACTGCTCCACAAAGAAGCACCTTTGGAGCCTGCCTCAGTTTTTCACCACAGCTTTCTCTTGAATTAGTTTTAATACAACAAAGAACCAAAGCAAACAAACAAAAACTCCATTTTAAAAGAGGAAAGGGGCTGAATTCCCCAGGGGCAGTTATTTTTCACTCCACTGGAGAGCTAACAAAAAAACTCTTCACTTTAAATTCCTCTGTGGGATTATCTGTCTCCATCAGTGTAGTCACAATTCTTCAGACATACCTTCTTCCCATGAAACAAGAATAACACTAAGGAGATGTTTATATGAGGGTCACCATATGACCCTTAGCCCCACCTCTGCTCCCTGTGGCACAGCATGCCTGTGAGACAGGGAGAAACCTGTTCCCTCTCCACAAGGCAACTGGAAAGCAAAGGCCATCTCTGAGGCTCCTCACAGAGCTCTCTCTTCTAACCAAAGTCACTTCTCGCCCTAAGTCCAATTCTCAATTTTAACAACTCGAGTCAGCAGCTGCACAAGCCCTGCCTCTCTTAGCAGTGATTGTTCAACACAAAATCATGAAAATCCTACATAAAACCTGCTGGGAAGCAAAAATCAGACACCTGGAGGGGGCAGTTCTTTCCAAGGCCCCTTCAGCAAGGACATCTGGGCTATAATGCACACCAGTAGGATCTGCCTTGTTTGCAATATGCAGCTCTTTTTTCTGTTGAGGCCACATTAGCCTGGGGAACAACCACAACTCCTCTTCTTTGTCCAGAGGAGAAGGTATGTGTTCAGGGAGGCTGAGGCTGGAGACTCTCCTCAACCTGAAAGTGTGAAAATGCAGAGCCACTAAATGGCCATCACCTTAGCATCTGCCCTGACAGCTGCCAGAGGTGATCTCTATGTGAACAAAAAGACAAGTCTCCATGCAGGAGTCAGACTCCACCCAGCATCAGGCCCAGTGGTGTGCCGTGCTCCTTAAGGTCTAGCTTGAGGCTGCTCCTCACCCCACACTGTATTCACATTGGGCTCCTAAGGCGGTTTGTTCTCTCTCTCCATTAGCAGGATCTCAAACCTCTATCTGGGTTTTCCTTGTCAGTTGAGGGTGAGCCCCCACAGCTCCCTGAAAGCTCACTGGATCACACATGAGATCCATGGAGAAGCAGGAAGCTGATGATGGGGTGCAACATGGCCTTCTTCATCACTGAGCTGTCCTGATCCTCCTAAGCTATGCCAGAAGCTCTCACACCTACAGTCCTGTGAAATGTGATGACATTCATTGACACAAATATCTGTCACTGAGGCAAAACCAGAACATCCAACTGTATGTGATAATGCATGGGATGGCTATGGTGTGATATCTGGGCCAGGCACCTGGCTCTGAAAAGAGAGGCCCCACGAGTCCTCATTTAACTTGCTGGGGACTGAAGGCAGGCTCAGTCTGAACAAATGACCTAAAAGTGAAAGGCTCTTTTTCCCATGCTAAGACTAATATTTTTCCCATCCATGAGATATCATAGTGGCTACACATCAACTGCTGCATTAAAAAAAAAAAAAAAGCATTTTGCTTGAATATTTTAAAGACATTTTGGCTAAATGCACTAAAAATAAAAACCTAAAACAATCAATATAGTAAGTTTTGGCTGATTTTTATTTTACTTTTTATAATAAAAAAGGAAAGAATCCTGAGATTCTCCTGATTTATGTAAGGCAAACTGAGGTGTAGCACCATCCCAAACAGCCATGCAAACCTGCTGAGATCAGAGCATCTTGTTGCATGTGCTGCTAAGGTCATGCTTACACTAACCTCCTCCTCTGCATCAAACAATGCAAACACTCTTCAGCCCATGTGCTCAAGAGAGACTTTGCAGCTCCTGGGGAACAAGGCCCCCCAGGCTGTGGCCACTAAGCAAAGACCCAGGACAGGTGCAGGGAGAAGCCTGCTGCTTATCTCTCGCGTTTCTCCTCACTCTGAGTTTCATTGTGGGTCTGTGGCCACCCCAGGCAGCAGGGAGGACTTTGGGCACCACTGAGGGCTCAGTGGGAGCAGGAGCTGCCCATCCTTCCGTGCCTTCTCCAGGAATAGCAGCGGTGGCCTGGCTCTCCAGGGCTGGGCAGAGGAGTTCAGCAGCTCCTGCTACTGCCAGGATGGCGTGGTGGCCGGTCAGGGACTCAAAAGCCAAGATTCAGCCCCTGCAGCTGCTGTGGTTAAACCATCTTCTTAATTACGCAGGAAAATGTCCTAGAAACCACAATTTACATTGGTTCAGCTCTCCCCTGTCTGAAACCAGAGTAAACTGCACAAGAGGAAATCACAGCTAATAGCAGATTTTGCCTATCTGAACCAGTGTTATCAGGACTAAGGGACATCAATGGCAGAAATTAAAGGCTTCATCTGAAACAGAGATGGTAATATCTGAGACTTTTCTCAAGCTTAATAGATTTTTTCATAGTTCTCTTTCTCATGGTTCATATTTGCTGTGGCTTATTTAGCCAGCTAAGAAGCTACTGCTGCTGCTTGTGTTTAGCAAGCTCTGACCATTTCCCTAGTATATGCCTTAATGACTATTTCTATTTTTTTATTTGTCATGGGCAGCTCTGTTCAGAAGGTGGAACCAAGAACAGATTCTGAGACAGATCAGCTTGCTGCTATGACGACTGCCCTTGCTGTGCAGTGATGTTTAAACCATACAAATCCATCTCTGCAAATGTAGGACAGATTGCTACAGAAGCTGTGCTTGTAAAGACATTGTGGACTTCTTACTCTGAGTAGACTTAAAATTACTTTCATCATATGGTTTGGAAAAAATAGCCAAACCTCAGGGATTACTAATGATGGGCAAATATACCAAAGTTAGCATTCTGGGGAAGGAGTAAACAGTAGCAGTGCTTGAGATCTGACATGGTGACCCAGGCAATGATACTGATCAATGCCTTCCTGGAGGCAGAAAAATTAGAGAGTGTGGAATTAGAAACACCATTCAGTTTAAAATGAATAGAGCCTTAAGCAAAACAGAAGGGAACAACCTTATAATGTTGTAAAAGGGCTTTTTGTTTGCCCCGTACCATACCTCCTTTCATTGTGCAAGGCTGTTATCATCTTTCATTAGTGGCCCTTTTGGCATGAAGTTTTTCTCCCATGAAACGCACAGATTTTTATGGGCCAAATCGGGACCATTAAGCTAAAATCCTGGATGCGTGGCAATGAAATGTGGATGAGGATAGAAGGTTAAAAGCACATGAGAAACAATTGAATCACTTGGCAAAAAGAATAAGCAAGTAAATATTTTGTGGCTGAATAAATGTCAGGTTGTGTGAGCCTTCAGGAACATACAGGGAAATAAGGCTATGGCGGGCTCACAAGACTCAGTTTAAATTCCCTGCTAACCCAGATGCAGCAATGTGTAGCTCTAGAAAGAGGTCTTGTTTTTCCAGCATAAATTGCCTTTAGTGAACTTTTCAGTGCACTTGGAACTGGAGGAGACACAAGCATTCAGCTGGGCAGTGATTGCTGCTTCCTCTGGCACCAGGGATGCTGTAGGATTACCTGCAGTGGGAGTCACCAGCAGCAAGAGTGCAGGGAGTGCCCTGAATCCATCTGCCCATACCATGAATGCTGAAGTATGTGCCTGGAGAGAGGCAGTCATGTGTACAGACCTCCTTGAGTGGAAGAGCGAACCAAATATGGGTCCTCTCAGCCCTCCTTGGTGTCCCTACCACCACTCCATGAGGTCACACTCCCACACTGGCCCCGTTCTTGCTTTGGGTAGAGTGTGTCATTCCAGATCTTACTTTCCATCAACTGCCTTTTGTTATAGTCCCTCAAAATGGGAGTGCGGAGAAGGTTCAGTTCCTGTATCAAACCAAGTCAGTGGGTTAAAAACAATGATAGTAATCTTGAGATGACCTCATGGCAGGTCCTGCAGAAAAAGGCTCTGCACAACTGGAGCTCTCTTGCAAAAAGCAGGAAGTCACCAATTCACAGCTCTGTCACCAAAGTAAGGCAGGGGGAAACTTGAATTTGGAGATCATCCACTCCTCCCACAGTGCTTCTTACCAGCAATGGAAAAAAAGCAGGTGGAGGGGTACTTCTTACCCACTCGATCCTGGCAAAGAGAATTAAGAAACACCTCCAGCTTGAGAAGGAAGCCTGGAGATTCCCAAGTGCAAGCAGGAGAACATGACATGAAGGACAAGAGAGCACACAGCTCTTACAGGAGTGGGCACGTACTGACACCTACGGAAACTTGGATATAAAAAAGCAGCAGCCAACTCAAGGAAACATCAGTATTAGACTTGTCCTGACAGCTACGAAGGAAGGAATCAGAAAGGCTGCTTTACATTAATTGAATGCAGCCCAAATGAAATCCTAACCAGCAATTCTATACACTCTGTGCTTTCAAGACGTTCAGTTACGCAAAGCTGAAAACAATTATGAGTGAAACTGTTTCTGAGACAGAATTTAAACAGGAAAAATGTGAGTGATAATTGGGAACTATTTAAACATAATTTTCTAAATGCCCCAAAAGGCACATTCTCACATTGCACAAAAGAGGTCAAGTGGAGTTAAAAACAAAAGCAAAACAAAACAAAAGCACAAGCTGGCTTAGAGAGGAAATTAAATCAGCTTTTGTAAAAACCTTCACAAACAATCCCCCTCCACCACTCTCCCAGCAACAGAATATAAAACAAACCAAAAACACATATATCATAATGAACAAGGAAGGAACTGCTGAAAACAACTGTGTATCAGACCTCTGCAAAGGTAGATGCCTGGAATGGGAAGCAACAGGATACAAATGGGAGTGCTCGGCCATGAGAATGACAGTGGGAAGGGGCTTTCTTCCTAAGTATATAAGAGGAAAAAGGCCTCCTAAGTGCAGTAATTTTTCACTCTTAGATGCTAAATGTAGAACTATAATGGAAGAACATAATGGAAGATTTTAGGAATGTTTCCCCTCTCCCCCCAATTTTTTGGGCTGTGTTTGGAGAAAACAGAAATCTCAGTCCTGTACTGGGCTGACTTTGATGCTGATGAAATGCAATAACAAAAAGGGTATGAAAATCAGACCTAAATAAACAGGCCTACATCACTTTGCATCAAGTGTCTCATCTAGGAGACAGGTGCGGTTGGACTTTATGATCTTTAAGGTCTTTTCCAACCTGAGCAATTCTATGACTCTATGATTCTTTGATTTCCAGCTAATCAGAGCATTGAGAAGGATACAAGATTGTAAGAACATTACAGTTTGGCCAGTTTTCAGAATTCTATGGCAATGTAAGGAATTGCAGACTTACCTGCCTGACTCTGAATGCAGCTGGAATGATGGGATAGCTGCAATGGGGCTTAGTCAGCAAAGAACTGGGAGTGGAGGAGCAGCAGGAAACACACTTCTTTGCAACAGGTACATGAGAAATAGCTCTTGTCAAACAAACACACATCTTCTTCCTGTTGAGATTACAAATGGTGTTAGTAAAGGCCATCATATTGTCACCGTGTACTTGAATCTCCATAAGGATCTTTCAGTTTGGAACTGAAGAATTTGGGAAAAGTAATGCAACAGGAGAAATTCAGGTTAGTGCACAATGAATATGCTCAAAAATGTCTAGTCAAGAAAGCACTGTTCAGTGCCTCTGCAATAGGATCCAGAGGACAGCACATGGAAGGAAAGATGTGAAGATGTGCTTGCTCTGGCTGCAGACACAAGCCTGTCCCACCACATCAGATCCCAAATCAGCCATACTCTGCCCCTGAGGCCTGGAGGATTGTGCTAGGGGAAAAAGACCATCTCAACTCAGCAGGGCAGGCTGACAGAGATGGTCTGCAAAAGGTCACTCTCCCAGGTGTGAGTACCTCACAGTTTCCTGCAGAGTTAGAAACACAGAATTATAGAATCATAAAACCCATTGAATTGGAAGGAACCCTTAAAGGTCATCTAGTCCAACTGCCTGCAGTGAACAAGGACACCTACAACTCGAGCAGGGTGCTCAGATCTTGCATGTGTCCAGGGCTGGGGTATCACTTGGCAACATGTTCCATTGCCCTCACCACCCTCATTGTAAAAAATTCTTTCCTTATCTCCAGTCTAAATTTTCCCTGTTCTGGTTTGAAACAATTTCCTGTTTTCCTATCAGGATGTTATGCTACAGGTTTTATGCACTCTACCCACGGCAGCACAAGCTGTTTACTTGTTTACAAGTTGGCCTCTGAACACTTCATGAGTCCAAAGCAAGCTGTGTAACCTATTCAAGGCCTAAATTGAACCCAGGTTTCTGAAAGGCATTCCAGTGCCAGGTCCCCAGAGCCACCAACAGCAGCTGGGCAGAGCTGGGCAGCAGGATTGGGTCAGCTGAAAGTGTCCATCAGCCTCCATTTCCAACTCCCACAGTCTCTGACGTGGCAGGGCCTGGGACCTTGCACATACACACAACCTCCTGGGCTATGTAGGCTTTCTGCCAGTTCATTTAGCCTCCAATGTAGTCTGACACCCCAGCCTTGAAGGATCATTGACGTCAGTGCTCATGTTCACTGGAAATACACTTATTTGCCCTAAAAGAGGCATCCCTAAAGTAACTGCAAAGTCCAGACTCCTGTACTAACTTGATCCATGGCATTTACAATAACTTCTAAGAAGTCAGTCCATGAGAACAGTGGTTTTAAATTGCTGTGACAGATGGTATGCATTTTGCTCACAGCTGGTTGTATGTTAATATGTTATGTTCATTTGAAAGGATTTGGCCAAACAACAAAGAGAAATGCCACCAGTTTGCTCCGGCCTGGCTGCTGTGCTCCTAGTCAGGCTGAGACATCTGCAGGGAAGGGAGATGGTGTTCTCCCCAAAAATCCCGGGAAAGGGACACAGGTGGTTGGCAGGGAGGATGTGGTGAGCAGAGGAAATATCCTTCCTTTGCCCAAAAAAGAGCAGAAAGCTGAAGAAGATGCCCAGAGAAGACAAGGAAGTTGGCAGCTGTTGGGGATACCACTTGACGGTGGCTGCCTTAAGCTCCAGCCCGACAGAAAGAACCTGATGGTAAGGACAGCAAGAGCAGAAGTGAGATTTGTTTACAAATCTTAATTTAATCCCAAATTCTCCTGAAGCTTTCTTCTGGCGTTTTCTCTTCCAGCAACATTTGGCAGCATGGTTCACAATCTCCTCCTGCATCTGGGCCCACTGGCTCTCAGCAAGGGCACAGTTCTGCAGCTCTGGATATCTCCTAGTCTTCTCACAGTCAACATCATCTGCAGGCAAGACATGAACCCCAGGGCTCTTAGCTTGATGCTGTGATTCCACCTCTCCAGACAATCTCTTCTTTGAGCACTCTCATCTCACCTTTTTACCTGGGCAATTTGGCTGTAACGGTACTTCCCTGTAAAAGGCAAGGATTGGCAAGGGAAAGAGGTTAGGCATCTCTTCGGAAACTCTTCAGACACATTCCCAGACTTAAGTCCTATTCAGGCATGCAATCATCCCTCACTGTGGGAGGTATTACAAGGATTGTAATAAACATTGCTCAATAAACATTTAATATCCTAAATTATGTGCCATTTAGCTTAAGAAAAGTTAAATGGGAGACTTGCTTTATTATATGTTTAGGAAAACTATGGATTTTGGTGTTCTGATTTCATCTTTTAAACTCAGAAAAATTTGGATTTGATTTGAGCCTCACTGCTGAGAACAAAAGAATGAGTTGCTCCTTGATTTTTCATGCCTTGTTTTCATCTTGTACTTTTTATACATTAGCTTTATTGATGTGTTAGAACAGATTTAACACAATGGGTAAAAAAAAGGACTGAGCTCTGTGGATAAAAAAAAGATAAGTGGTCTACAAATAGGTGCAAGGTTGGTATTCTCATCTTTGGCCTTGACACTGCATAGCTTTTTGCAAGTTTAATCCTTTTCAGTCCACCTGCTTACACATGTATTTTATCCTTTACTTCATTACATCATTTAATTCATGTTTAATTCAACATTTAAAGATCATTTAAGAACTATTTTGAGCGTTATGCTTAGTGCTTACAGATCTTCCATGGCTCCACATTTAAAATTCATAAATACACAGAAGAAATCTGTTGAAATGAATGGACCACGAAGAATAGAACAGACTTTGAAAGGCATTGGCATTGGCCAAAGTTAAGTGTCTATTTATAGGATAGTTAAACAGATACTTCATTAAGCTTTGGAGCTTGTCATCCAAAGCAACACCAGAACAAACACTACAGTAGTCAACAGCTCATATCAAGATAGCAGTCAAAAATGCCAAAATCTATTTTCTCTTTTCCTTGTTCCTCCAAACCTTCCAGAAAAAACTTTTCAAAACATCCTGGACAACCTCAGGCCAAGGAACTTTATCTTACCAAAATAAAAGGCCATTTTGACATTGTTCATAATTTATGATAACAAACAACAACATTCAAAGATTGCTTTGTTTGTTTTTACTAAAAGTTCACTACCTGATAGGACATGAAATACTAAGCTCTTACTTCAGGGCCTTTAATCACTGCTATTTTGCAGATGCACTTGGAGATATGTGATTATTTTCTTTTATAAGTTCTTCTGCACTTATCCAAGTATTTAAGAATTTACCATAGTTCGTAATACTTGAAAACAAGAAAATAAACAAACAATAAGCTCCCCAGAGCCCTGAATTTTGAAATAAACTCAAGCTAATGGAGCAAACAATTACTATTCCAGCATGCAGAGCTCACACAGAAATGCAATGGGCAGGAAAATTTATACATGTAATTTGCAGATGACAGACATAATACTTACTTATAAAGATCAAGGTTGTTTGCAACCATACATTACCATTTCTGGAAAATCAATCTACATTATTTTTAGTACAGGTTAGGAACTGGGAGTAATGATTGAGTGATTTGCCAAGGACATGGTCAGACAGACTTGGACAAGTGGAAACTGTGAATTCTTTCCAAAGGGAACATGTATCATAGTCACAGCTGGTATCACTATGTAGGAGCTCGATCCTGCGACTCGTGGTGTAACAGACCAAGCATGTTTTAATGCAAAGCCTCCTACTGCAATGTAACAGGAATTATCCTCAGGTGGGCATTAGTTCAATCTTGCACCTACACCAGGACTACAACAGGACATAGCATTTTACACTTGGAAAGTGCAACACTCCCAACACTCTTGCAGAAGTACATAAGAGAATTACTGTGCTTTGCAGGGAAGCAGGCAGACACAGCAGAAAAGCCATGGAAGGATTTATACTTTATAAATGTTTTTTCTAAAACCCCAATGCACTTCTCCATCAAAGCAAAGCTCAATGTAGAAAAACACTTTAGAGTTTTAAACACACAGTCAAGTGCCCTAGGAAATTAAAGAGATTTACATCTACAAAGGTGATCTAAGCACACACTGCTCACAAACTGACACAGATTTGACATCGTCAATTGAATCCACATTCCAGATACAGACGTATTTTTATATCCAGGGCAGTTGTGTGGTACAACATATCCCTTGTGTTAGGTACAATAGCCCATAGTATTTCACTCAGGAGTTGTTCTGCAAAGGGGTAGGTGTCTACACAAAAGAAGTAGAAAGTAGAAAACAGTGCAGACACTGAGAAGAGTTTTCTCCTTTGCTGGCATCCTGCTTTATCTAGAAAAAAAGCAACTTTTTAATCATGCTTCCCACAGAGCCTCTTCTTTCTCCAGCTGGGAAGTTTGTCCAGGCAGTTTCCAGACCAAAGACGTGGTCTCTGCTGCCTTTCAGCCCCAGCTATGAGATACTCAGGATCCAGCTGTGGTCTCAGCAGCACACACCAGATGTGCCGTGCTCATCTCATGCATCTGTCTAGGGCCCTGCGATGCCCAAGGGTGCTGCACGCTCACAACAGCCAGGACTCCTGGGGCAGGAGTGATCCTTGGGAGCACCACAGACACTGTTGCCCACTGCACCCTCCCATATACTAGGCTAAATTGCAGAATACTTCCCTGGAAACAAATGGTATCAGAGGAGCAACATCACCAGATCTTTCAGTTAATGTAACCAGCCTTCTCATCTCCGGGGTTTTGGATAGCTAGCCAGGCAAGAAAAAAGTAACTCTTATTTATTATAATTCAATTTATTCTGCTGTAACAGTTAGTGTTCATCTATTCTAGCAATAAAATATGTCGTGCAGAATGAAACACTCATATTTCCTAGAAAGGTCTGGCACTCTGAAATACCTTTTTGTTGGGAAAGAACTTCTTGGAAGTGATTTACACTTAAATTTATTAACTTGTACAGATTAAGTAACCAGGAGAATCCCAAGTTCTGACCACATATAAGACACAATGTAAAACTAACCTCCTTCCTTCAATAAATGTGGTTAGTAAATGGCTTGGCAAACCTCTGCTTGGGCAGGGTGGACAAAAAGTAATTAATCCTGGGGAGTCTCGATCTGTAGATAATGCAGTATGAGATCAAGATGAAAGGCAGGAAGAGATTAAGCACCTTTCAGAGGGAAATACTGCTTTTCATATTGCAAATAGGGTGTATCAAAGAAAACACAAATCAATCACATAGTTTTTTCATTCAAATGTTAAGCATAGCTTGAAGAACTCCCACATATCCTAATGCAAGCAGCAAAGTGCTGCAAATACTGCCCCTCCTGTTCCTGCAACCCTACAGAAATACCTGCTGACGCTGAAAAGGCACAATAGCTGATAGAGAACAATGACTAAAATGAGCAGTGGGTGGTGCAGTGAGAGGATTTTCAGCTGGAAACAAGGTGTGAAACAATGAGGAAAGTGTTGGGTGTAGGAAAATGATTCTGGACAAGGAGTGCTGTGAAGAAGAGCTGCTAATGAACTGGTTGAACCCTTGTGTCGTTTAAATGCACAGCAGGGAACATTTGCACAGGCAAGAATAGGATGATCTAACAGGGACTTTCCATGAATAGTGTCTGGTACAGCAGAACTGGCTGAAACTTCATCTCATCAGCCCCACCTCTCCTCACGGCTGGTTGTTTCCTTTCAGAAAAGAGGCGTCTATAGGACATAAAGAAGCCAAAACATACTCAGCAATCTTTGCATCTTCTGCATCCTCCTGACAAATTAGTCTATGATCCATCACGTCCCTTTGCAGACATCCTCTTCCCAAGCAGAGCTCTGGGCCACCTGTCACTCTTATTTGAAACACCTGTTGGACCTAGGTTGGACCTTCTTGTTGCAGGTCTACAGATACAAAGGCTGTGGAAGGGAGGAGCTCACACAAATGGCATGATCTCATTACTCGGCAGAACTACCTTGGCACTCTGAAGAGGAATAAGTTTTTCACTCACAGAGCGTTCCCAGCAGTATCCTCAAACTCTGACACTACCTGGACACAGGCAGTTCCTGAAATGCTTTGCTGAACAGAGAACTCAGCAAAGCCAGAGCCCTGCTTTCAGGGCTTATGAACTGGGAATGAATCCCACTGGAGTCAATGAAAGCTGCCAGCAACACTGAAAATCAAGTAGTGTCAACTTGAGTAAACAGGTAGCCAGGCAACTTCCTTTAACTCTATAAAATAATGACTTCCATACAAGCAAAGTCCTCATGCTTTTGTCTGAAGTTCTCTAGGCAAGAGAGTTAGAAGGCAAGATAGGAAGAAAAACTGGGAACTGCTTAATTCTGCCCCACTGCAGCTAAGGAGACAGTTGGATATAGGGGCACACTCTAGAGATGTATTCATTTTCACTTGTCATGACCTGCAGCAGAGATTTACTTTGGTAGCAGCTGGCAGTACCCACGGCTGAGCACCCAGTTACTGCCCTGGGGAGCAGCCCTGGGATGAGGTGCTGGGAGCTGGGCTAAGCTGGGAGCACAAAGAAGACGAGGTCTTGTCAAGGTCAAAGAAGACAAGAGACCATACTAGCTCTCTGAACTGGCAGGAGGCTTGGTCCAAAAGGAACCCAACTTTTGGCATACTGGTGATCTGGATTGAGGAATGCTCAATCAGATAAGGACTGGAACCAGAACAAAGCCACTGGGAGATGAGGAAGGGCAGCTATAGAAGTTGGTAAGGCCACTGGTTTGCGGAGCAGTGAGACTTTTTGAGGCTCAGCTGTCTCAAAGCACTTACAGCACAAGCCCACACCCACATGGGTAACTGGATTCATTTGAAACATTACTAAAGGTAAATCAAAATTATTGGTATGCTTTGTGCTGGGCACAGATAAAGACTGTGGTGGATCATTTCTCCTTATTCCATCTGTTCCAGATGAAAGTACATCTAGTCCTTCTAGGCCAATTCAACCCCTCCATCACCAATTACCACACTTTTTGGTTATCTGACTGGGCATATCCTCTGTTGATTCCTAACCCATTTCCAAGTACAATGAGCCACATAAATGTATCTCTAGCTTTTAAATTGCTCAGTGAAGTCATCTGTAACTCCAGGTGGAGTGGTTTAGTAATTTAATTCTGTAGGCACTGAGGAAGAAATGGTCTTTGCTGGGAGAGGAAGCACTCATTTCTTCACCCAGCTCAGTGCAGTTGAAAGAATCCATGTCAAGAGCCCAGGAACATCACACAACCCATTTCTGCAATGCCAGAAAATACAGCCTTCTGCTGGAGGTGGTGACTTGTTAAGCCATTCCAGAAAGTCCCACAGGAATATATCCTCAGGCAAAAAACAACACTAAATTATGTGGGGACGGACTAAGTGGCTGCTGGAGAAGGATTATCTTTATGCAAGCTTTATTTACTGGCGTACATTTAATTATGAGAAAGGGAAATACAATCCTCTCTATGACTAAAACTAGAATTAAGCAAAAGTACCCAGGGCATAAAATGTAGGCATGTGTTCTCATAAATCTAAATCCATAAAATAAGTACAAATATTAAACAAGCCCCTTTTCCAGGAATCAGTTGCAACAGTTTCATGTCTTTTCAGAAGAGATGTGCTTGCAGCTTAAAAAAAAATACATTTTGGAAGAGAGTGGGTGTATTATTTAAATACCAGAAAGGAAGGAGAGCTTGTTATGATAAGAATGATGTTGACACAAAAGGGATAAGAAGGTATAATCTGACCACAAACACATTTAGGCCTGACATTTCTTATCATTAGTGTTCTGAATCGAGCTTCCAGTTAGAGCATGAATACAACACCATCGTAGCTCCAACTTGTTGCAGGTTTCACTAGCAGTTTCCTACACCAGTTTCCTTCAATGTTCAATTTGGGATGCAAGTAATCTGGAAGATTCTCATTTCTGAAAGTATCTGTGCACCCTTTGGGGTGAAATTCAGAAGTGCAAACTCTAAGATCGTAGAGTTTTTGATACTTCATTTGTTATCAGGTAATGCTTATTGTAAAAGAAAAGCTCTAACCTCTGTCCCATGCTGTGACAGCCTTGCAATTCCTTCTCAATTCATAGTTTGTGCAGAAATTTTGAGTGGGATATTCCATGCTCCTCCGTATCTTCAAATGTTGAAACCATAGTACAAGCTAGAAGCTTCAAATCTTCTTAATGCCTTTGTGGCAAATGCTGTATTATAAAGCTATATGCCTTTAAATATTCAATGGCAGGGAGCGTACTGGGAAGAGCTGAGGTTCTTGGTCCTGCTCTGCAAGTCACTCTGTGCGGTGACTCCAGCGTTTCTGATGGCTCAGCATTTCTAGTTATGTGATGTAGACCACAAACAGCCATGATGTCAGGGGTGTTAGCCCAACTGTGCAGCTGTTCCCCTCTTTAGTCATACAGCAGGAAAGAACATACAACACAAGGACTGTTAAGTTAAAGGCAAAACCAAAGGGGCTATTAATCCTCTGTTCCTTCCCCATCTTACTCCATCTTAAACCTGCTCCAGGTAGCTGGCACTTTTGCTTATCTTGCACAATGAAACACTTTTAATAAGCAAGTAATTTCCCATAAGATAGACAGAATAAACTTCCCACAGAATCTTTTCTCCAAATTCAGAGCAACATGAAAATTAAGCACACCAAAACTCTCTGAATCATGGAATCACAGGGGTTAGAAGGGACTTCAAGAGATCACTGAGTCCAGCTCCCCTGCTAACGCACATTCCCTACAATAATTTGCCCAGGTAGGCATCCAGCTGTGTCTTGAATATCTCCACAGAAGGAGACTCTACAACCCCTCTGGGCAACCTGTTCCACTGATCCATCACTCTTAGTGCAAAGTTCTTATGGAACTTCCTATGTTCAAAATCATGAACTTTTCCAGGTTGGAAGCAAATGAGACAGTAAGCATGGAATATGCGCTAACTACATTGTGTAATGCAGAAATGAGAAACTGGCTAGATCATTTATGCAGGCCAGCAGAAAGGGATGAGGAGAATGGAGGGAAGAAAGATAGAACAGGCAAACAGTCTCATCATCTTGGGAAAGAAATGAGGACAGCATCAAAAAAAAGGCCAAGGGGAGTGAGATGCAGCAAAGTCATCCCTGGACACCCAACAAACCTGAACCTCTCAACAAATACTCCAGCAGTAAAGTTTAGAACTGGATTAAGGACTGTGTCAGATTTGGGGTAACAACCAGAATAGCTCATGATTTTGACCACAGGAGGGCTCCCAGGTTTCATGAATGCATATGGCAGCCTTTGTAAAAGGCTAGAAATGGATCAAGAAGCATGGAAGATGAAAGTCTTGGAGCTACATCCTTAGTTCAGACCGGATGCCTGCTAAACAAGCTGAGCATGCCACAGTGTAATGGTTTTCTTCTTCAGATGAACAAAAGGTACTATTTTCCTCCAGATTTCTTTTTCTCTATTGTCATGAAAGAAATGCTAAAAGATGCCAGGTCTGAGTTCTCTACAGCAGCAAATATTTCTACTGATGTTACTGATAAGGATACTCTTTGAAATCAAAGGGTTTTTTGCTGGTGTCTGGGAATAACTTTTACTTCACGTGGTAAAGGACTATCAGTGTCTGACCAGCCTGCACCCCACACGGATTAGATACAGCCTAAGAGAAGATAAAACACAGTCTTGACCTGCTTCATAGAATCATAGAACCATCTAGGTTGGAAAAGTCCTTTAAAATCATAAAGGTCAACCATCAACCTATCACTATCACGTCCACCACTAAACCACGTCCTTAAGCTCTACACCTCTTATATACTTCTATGGATGGCAACACCAACACTTCCCTTGTCAGCATCTTACAATGCCTAACCATCTGCTGCATGAAGAAATTCTATCTGATATGTAATTTAAATCTCCCCTGGTGTATTTTGAGGCTGGTTCCTCATACCTTTTATTTCTCCTTCATGTGCATCCAGGGAATGGATTACAGAATTCAGTCAGAGGGCGTCTAGGTGCAGGCAGGGATTAGCAGTCAGTGCTATTGAGCATCTGATTAAGAGAGAGGGGTAGGGACAAGTGTTCATGTGGTTGTATGACAGGGGAGGAAGAGAAAGATACAGTTGCTATTGACTGACATTTTCCAGAGCACCATGACCACACATCCCAGAACAGCTCCCAAGAGCCAGACAGAGATACGGAAAGGACTAAAAATACAAATGACAAAGTGCATCAGGAAAATGGCAGGTGAAACTACAACCATCACCACCACTATTCCTGGGAATTCGTTAGATGAAAAGGACAGATGAGTGGAGATGTTTCTCCATAATTCCCACTGAAGACAATGTTGAGACAGTTTCCATCCTCTGGTGTAGCTGGATTGGGCTCAAATTTCACAGTCTCAGAGGAGAAAATACTGGCATGAGAAGAAACTGGAATTTTCTCAGTTACAATTAACTTCCTAGTTGGTCAAGTCTTGTGTGGAGAATTCCTGGTTTAGGGCATCCAACCCTCAATGACATTAGATACCTCCATGCAAAGCCACACATACGTAGAAGTCACCACCTCAAACTCTCTGAAGAGAGTTTTCACTTACAAAAGTTGGTTCCTGGGTTTAATTGTACTAGAAGAGAAACTACAGTTATACCCAGATCCTCTCTGCAGAGTGTAGGACCTGACAGTACTAAGAGCTAGAAGAGCTGGCAACAGTTGTTGCTGCAAAGATATGCGTGCACACAGAAAGTGCACTAGCTAGGCTGACACTTGAGCTATTTGGAAACGGTGAACAGATCAAAACTGGAAAAAAAGTAGAAGGTCAGAAAAAGAATAGTAGTGATAAAGAGATAAGATAGGAAGTTGCCCACTTTGGGAGAGAGAAGATACACACATGTTGAAGGTCCAGGAGATGCTGGCAGAAGGGCATGGGAGCTGGAGAAGATTTATTTGTCAGGTTTATGAAGTCCCTGTTGCCCCTGTATCCATCCTCTTCTTATAGATCCATTCTTTACATAGAACAGATGAAATAGCTCCCTTCTTTCTGCACAGGGCCAGGAAACAGAAAACTCAGGAAAACATCCCCTGGCAAAGGATTTCCTCCTTTTCTGTTGAGAGTTTATGATAACAATCCCACTTCTTTTCTAGTAAATTCCAGTTTTAGGGTCAATCAGTTACAGCAGTGCTAATCCACGATTACTCATTTTGCCTGCTTATCTCTCTCCATGGTGAAACCCGCAGTATTTAGAAAACAGTGGGAAAAGGTAAGGCTCCAGAACATCAGTGCATATACTGTGGATGCTAATAGCAGGGCAGAGATTTTTCTTTATGAGGGAAGGTCTAAATAGGTTACAACTCAAACTTTTGATTTGTGAAGGCAAAGAAAGCTGTGGTTTCACTTACCGCAGTTGACTGCAGCAATGCTGCTTTTTATGTCAACATACATTTTAGTAAATGTTAGCTTGTACTCTGTAGTGATGGACTGTTAGCAGTAACCTTGGGAATAGTGCTCTTATCTCATATTTACACAACAAGTGCAAAGAAACGAGATTAGGTATTTTTCCACAATGTTGAAAATGTTGGTTATTTTTTTCTCCTTTCTCGAACAAGGACTGAACTTTAAACATTTCAAACATGCTTGTCCTCACTTGGAAGATGTGCTGTTAATGTGGTACCAATCATTTGCTGGCAAGTTCCACCCTGACTGGAGAATACTCAAACTAGTTTGAGTGTACCTTGTGTCTCAGGTCAAGTGCAACAATTGCGTAGGACGGCAAGAAGGGAAATGGAAAGGAGAGTCACAGAAAGGACTTTTCTGATGAGCGATATCTCCTCCATCTCTCACACAGAGCAGCTGAACAAAACTGAATGGCTCTGTAACAAGAATTTAAAGTTAATTAAAGATACTTGAGGGGGGTGTAAGACATCAGTGGAACATCAGCTCCAGCTGCTACAGGTCTGTGTCTTTCAGATGAGATTTTCAGGACAGATCACTCTGTCCTCACATTGTGTCTTTTGCTATGATTTTGCCATCTTAACCATACCATGCCATAGGTCAGGTCACCTGCTTATCTACTACTGATTTTGATTTTGTTCTGGTATGCGATTGTGGAAAAGGAGTTAAAAAAAAGTAAATTTCTCTTAGCAGGGATATTCCAGTTGTGCAACTGCCTCTAGAGAATTTTTCTCAAAGCAAAAGAACTTTGTTAGGCGTGTAGGACGCTTACAGTTTTTGTTGCTCTGACAATTGCTCAACTGAACTGCCTCCAACTCCTTAAACATGCCTCATATTTACATCACCAATTGCAAACAGTAATTACCCAAACCCTCAAAACTGGTGTTTGCCTGACAGACAAACTCAGTACTTGTTCTCCTCAGCGGACCTCTTCCAGAAGCCAAAGTAATATCAAGAAAGGAAACATGCAACAGAAGCAAACAGTGTTTCATATTTTCAAAACACTCTAACATGAATGCAAAGCAGAGGGGTTCCTTCCTACATGCTGCCCTCAGCTAACATCTACCACAATGAATACAAAAGGCAAATTACAAGTTTGCACTCAGAAGTCTGTTGTTCCTTCAGAGCCCGTGCTGCTTAAAGGGATTTACAAGGCTTTAGCTTTGCACTGGAGCTTTTGTGTCGATAAGACATCTTTCAACAGGAAAAAAGAACATGCAATTCAGAGAGGTCACCACAAACATTCCCCAGCTCAGTGACTTCTGCCAGCATGGTGAAATGAAACGGCAATTCCATACAGCAGCACGGGGCTGAAGAGAAGTGAGCAGAACAGAAGTAAATTCCCAGTATTTATTCTCACAGCAAGAAACTGAGTTTCAAAACAACAAAACATTTCCCTACACACTAATCATTCTTCCTTGAATCTGAGATAAAGCCTCTCTCTCAACAATCATCAATAATTGTGTTTCAAAAGCAAGTTTCTCTAAGCACATAGGAAAAAAAAGCATCTTTCAGAGCTTAAACATTCTGTTGCTATGAATGTCATCTTATTCTGGGAGAAAATAATGAAATAACATTATTTGCATTACGAATAACAAATAAACAAAAAAAAAGCAACTGATGAATGTCAAAGCAACATAGTAGTGGTGGTCTTTGGGTTAGTTTATGAACCAGTACTTACATTATTGCTAAAGTTGGAACTGGAGAAATTAAGTTTTAACTGAAGACTGTCTTAAATCCAGAGGAAATACTCTTTGTATCAGACATAAGAATGTAAAGTTTATTATGGCAGGAAGCCTTGCCAAAAGCTTACAGAAAAATACTTCTGTGCTACCAGACAACCACAAGAGACAACTTTTAAGTTGCAAGGATAGGATGTTTCCCAATGCTTCATATCAGAATTTCCATCCTAACATTTTGGGGGGATTTTAAAGGTCTCAAATTTCACGCACATCTAATTTAAACAGAATTTGACACCTGGAATAATAAAACTGTCTACTGGTAAGAGGAATCAAGTCATTACGATGATCATCAGTGTTAACATGATTAATTCCAGTTTACCACTGTCTCTTAGATGGATGTTACAAAGACGTAAGTTGCGAAAACTGTAGCAGATTAATTTTACTTAGGAGAACTGACTATTCATCTGCCTACATGGCCAAGATGCATCCCACCTCTTCCCACCTACATTCGCAGCCCTCAAAGAGAAAACAGATGCAAATCACTTTGGAGCAGAGAGGGAACTCTGAAACCCCCAAAGATGTCTTTGTAACAGAGCTACCACTTGTTTCAGCCTTCACTGCTTTTCCAAATTCCTCAACAGGTATTCTACACAATAATTCATCTTTTACACGTTCTAGTAGACTAACATTACTGCGAGTCCTTATTAATGCTCCATACTATGTGCCTTGCATAAAAAACTATCCAAACCAAATCAGTCTATTATCTAGAAATCAGTATGCAAGTGTTTCTTCCACTGCTTTGGGATTGTGCCATCAGTATCATGTGCAGGGGCTTGTCAGGATTAAGAGACTGACTGCACAGAAATAGCCAACAGAGACTTGGCCTGCTTGACCACCTGATGGTTGTAAATCACATGCGCTGTATGGTGTTCACATTAACAGAAGTTACATATGCACAATCAGGCCAAGGAAGTTCCTCTGAGACTGGGGGTTGGCATTAGGGCCTTGGACTCAGTCTCAGCTTAGGAGAAAGCTGCACATTATGACCATTAGAGTGAGATACAGGAAATCAGACTTTCTTCTTCTCCTGGTTAAAAACCCATTGCTGGATTTTTGACAATGTTATCTCCTTCAACATCTGCCTTATTGCAGCTCCCCTCAGAGTCAAAGCAAAAGGTAGTGGAGCGGGTATACCCAAGAACCAGCCCAGAGTGGCACTGGGGGAGAAGGGATGTGATGCAGCCTTTTGGGTAATAGCAGATACTATCGACTCATGTCCTCCCCATGAGCTCCAGAGCAGGGCCAAATGGCTCCAAGTGCAGGGTACTCCTGGTGAAGTTATACCAGCCTACCTCCTCTCCCAGCTCTGCCACTGCAGCAAAACCTAACCAGTAGTTACTACTGCGGGTGCCATTATGCAGTCTCACTGCTAAGCCCCAGGGCAGGACATCTGAGCCCCTGTCATCCATCTTACCAGAAAACCTAAGCTCTTGAGAAGGCTGAAAATGAAAGATGTAGCAGCATTCAGCTGCTACCAAGTCCCTCTGAAAGTCCCTGTGAAAGGAAACCAAAAGACATTAAAAAAACTGAATGTGTGGTTTATTATATTTAAGATGCTATTTGTCTATAGGGTTTAAATATGTCTGTCACATAGTCAACAGTAAATGAATGTAATTTTACATGTTCAGTATTTTGATACACAGTACAGGACTAAAAGTGTGGTAAAGGAGATGGGAAATTAATATTTCCTTGATTCACGTATCAAATTCTGCAGCACCAGATAAAAGCTTGTGTAAGGACTTAAGCTGCAGTATTACAAGCGCTACTAAATAAACCAAGAGGCATACCTATATTAAACATTAGAGAAACAAAACAAATGACACAAGGGTTTAATATTTAAGATTTGATACAAGATTAAAATACTAATATTTTTAATGTCCTGGTTTCAAATTAATAAATATAAAAACAATATAAAAATATACACCAGTTGATAAAAGAATGCACTGAGCAAGGTTAGAAAGCTAAATTTCACTTTCAAATGTATGCAGGTATGTCTTTAGGGAGAGGATTTCTGTGTAGCTGCGACTGGTCTTTCGGAAGAAGTCCAAGCTCGTGAGCTGCTCGATGTCCCGCACCCGTGCAGTGTGCATCTTAAGAAGATCTTCAACCCACTTTGATTCATCTTCCAGACTCTGAAATGAAAAAAAAAAAAAAAAAGGTTTATAACTTTTCACATCTGAAGTTAACTCTGAAAGTAAAGGTAGCTTTTCCAGACATCTGAACAATTAACAAGGACTACAGTCACCTGGAAAAGCTGATCCCATGTTGTAGGTATTTCAGAACAGGCATACACCTTTAGAAAATTCATTGGTCACCATATAAAAAAAAAAATTTGTCACAGAAAGAGCTCCATATCAATCAGCTGTTCCGTATCACCAAAACCCAAACCCTAGCACATGTGCCCCGCTTTTAAACATTATTCTCATCTGATTTGCAACTCAACTGTGGGAAGACCTCCTTGAAAGCAGCCCTGCAGAGAAGGACTTGGGGTCCTGGTGGATAAAAAGCTGGATATGAGCCAACAGTGTGCCAGCTTGCAGCCCAGAAGGCCGACTGTGTTCTGGGCTGCATTAAAAAAGGGATGGCCTGCAGGGAGAGGGAGGTGATTGTCCCCCTCTACTTGGCTCTTGTGAGGCCCCGTCTGCAGTACTGCGTCCAGGCCTGGGGCCCCCAGTACAGGAAGGTCATGGAGCTCTTGGAACGGGTCCAGAGGAGGGCCACTAAGATGATCTGAGGGCTGGAGCACCTTTCCTATGAGGAAAGGTTGAGGGAACAGGGATTGTTTAGCTTGGAGAAGAGAAGGCTCGGGGGAGATCTCATTGTGGCCTTCCAGTACTTGAAGGGAGCGTATAAACAGGAGGGGGAATGGCTGTTTACAAGGATGGTATATTTATAGGACAAAGCGGAATAGTTTCAAACTGAGACAGGGAAGGTTTAGGTTAGATATTAGGAGGAAGTTTTTCACACAGAGGGTGGTGACGCACTGGAGCAGGTTGCCCAAGGAGGCTGTGGATGCCCCATCCCTGAAGGCGTTCAAGGCCAGGCTGGATGTGGCTCTGGGCAGCCTGGTCTGGTGGTTGGCAAACCTGCACATAGCAGGGGGGTTGAAACTGGATGATCGTTGTGGTCCTTTTCAACCCAGGCCAGTCTATGATTCTATGATTCAACTAACACAGTATTATTTTAATCTTTCCACCTTACTTTTTGTTGACCTCTTCGATTCCTTACACAATTAGGACTACACCTTTTATTGGTAGCTGTAAAATACTGCTATTAAAACATACATATTCACAGATAGGAAAAAAAAATACAAAAAAGACCCCCAAAAGCCAAAGAAACAAACAAAAACCTTTCACAAGATATCTGCCAATATGAAAAACAATCAGGAAGGTGCTGCTGCCAGAGTGATGGGGTTGGACTGTGTGGGTGTAATCTCCCTTAGGGAACTGCTCCAAGAGACGCAGTCACCACATCAGCTCCCTGCTGCACACCTTGTACCAGATCCAGCATATGTTGGAGCCATCCACAACCTAATTTATCCCACTACAAAAATCAGAAAAACCTGCCTTGCAAAACCCTGCAGTTACAGGCTGTTTGAGTGTGTTAAATCAGCCCAGTGTCGTGTTCCAAGCATCCCTGGGGACGTGGTGAGGAACAGACCTGGAAGAAGAACAGGGCAAACAGGACTTTTCCCCCTCTGTCCTTGCAGGCTGGTACATCTGGGGATGTACATTAGGAACAGAGGGGTTGAGCCTCAGGTTAAGGATCACGTACGTGACCTAGAAATCTAGCTGATAAAATCTGTCTTTCTGGGCTTGCTCCAAGTGACCTTCTGACAGCATCAGAGGATGTCTCCCTCCAAAACACACCCTCACACGAAGCTACAGTCATGCCAGAGCCTACCCAAAAAAGATGTCCCACAGACCAGTTTATGGGTCACTCTGTAAAGCCCAGGAGGGTGAGCTTGATGGTTTGCATAGAGAGAACACAAAGTACTAGTTAAGTCACAATCAGCTGCTCTAAAGCAAATGTCCATTTGTCAACAAGTGACACTTGCTCATTTTTTTTAAGCTTTTCAGCTCCAAACCCACTTTCCTCTCCACGCTGGTAGCATGGCCCAAAACCATGACTGGAACATGAAATAAAGACCCTTACTAAGATGGAAAAGAAAGGAACATGCCCTGCTTTTTCTCCTCCATCTGTGGTGCCATGCTCCAGGAACACCACATGGCAGCATGCAGCCACAGGAATACAAGAGCCCTGTTCAGCCAGTCACATTGCTTGTCTGCAGACAAGCCTCAACGAGGCAAAATGCAATCACTGTAACATTTCTCCAGTCTTCAAGCCTTCTTCTGAACAGTAAATCTGCTCTGGGCAGAGCTCACAAGACTGTCGGGCTTGTCTCAAACTGAGTCCAGTGACACAGCATTTCCATGAGCCTAGAAGATTGGTCAACTGGTCCGCACTAATTTTTCCATTCCATAACTGGCCCACAAAATCTCACCTCGAGCAGCAAGGATTTTAAGCACAGTGATCAGTTAGCATGGTATATATATTGTTGTGGAAATGAAGTGTGCATTGAAAATGATGTTTTTCTCCATCTTTCCTTGTTAGTCTCACTTCAGCAGTACAATGGGTCTTAGAAGTAAAAAATAACCATCGAGAACATGGAGGTAAATAGAAAAAAGCAATAAAATAGGAAACTAACCTAAAATCCAGATATGAGATATTCTACAAAAAAGAACTCCTGTATTACCCATCTCTCAAATATCAGATTGTTGCCTGCACAAGATGACCAGAGTTATATAGGTGGATGAGGAACTTTCTTGTTAAAAGAGAAATTTTGTGTCACTACCGAAAAAGGAACTGTGTACTAGAGGAAGTTTCTAGTAGTTCCTCCAGCTTTGGTTTTGGAAAGGATTTTTATTTAGTATTTTCATACATACTTTTTGTGCCAAGGTCATTAGTTTGCTACTAAAAGCAACTGGGAGCTCTTGTCAGTGCAGAGGAAGACTGGAATACCATAATGCAGGATGCAGATGAGGGAGTCCCTGGTATAGTATGAAATTTGGTTACCCATGTTGACGGTAAGAATTTCTGCTAAGCTGGGAGATTTTCAGGTGAAACAGCAGATAGAAGGAAAGGTCGTGGGTGTGCTGGTTTATTATGTAATATTGTGAGCCACGGTTATAATGCAGCTATAGAAGGAGCAAATCCTAGATAGTACCAGAGGAATCACGTGAAATGGAAAGAAAAGCATTTCCATTTCGAGGTATAAGCTGGAATACTTTATCTCATTCGTGATCCAGAAAAAAAATCAGACAGGAATAGATACATAGGAAGGCTACTAAAATGCTCTTCCTCTCTTATAAAAAGAGCATAAAAGATCCTGGTCGCCCATGAACAGAGAAAAGTATATGCTTTGAGGATCATCGTAAATCATCAGCAGGGATAAATCCCAAGGAAGACCACTGAAGGGCTATTTAAGCCATAGAAAAATGTTGACACAAGAATAAATGGGTATAACCTCACCATGAATAAACACAGTTTGGAAATGGAACAAATTCTAATGAGAAGAGTAGTGGTGTTCTCCAACGGCTGTGTGAAGAGAGAGAAAGTGTGTGTGACAAGAGCAGAGCTGAGGAAAGCTAATATTTCTTTACATCTGAAAAGAAAGCTGTGGAGAGGCTAGGGGAAAATTCTTATATTATCCCAAGCATTTCATCTGTGAACTATGTAAGGTTTTACACAGTCACTTCTTTGAATACATGAGATGAAATATCAAGTGCAAAAGTAAGACAAACTGGATTGGAATAGCAAAATTTTGCCTGTACTTTCACTCAAGAACTACAGTTCTTGATATATTTTTCAAGTGCTTCTTCATTATGTCAGGCATAGAGCAATAGCTGCTAATGAGCTCGTATAGCAGAACTGAAGTCACACTAGGAACTCTAAATACATATACCATAAGTAGCATGACCAACAGAGAAAAGAAGCTTGGGTTGGAATATAAGAAATCAAAGAGTAAAAATTATTGCCAGCCATTCATAAAAAAAAGATTTCAGAAGTTTAAAAGCACAATGACACACAGCAGAAGGAAGAAAAAAGAAAAAAATCACATACAGGCAGAAATACAAGGACAGATAAATGCCAGATAGTAACTTGCAGATCCCCAACTAGAGCTTCATTCAGATGAAGGCAGGCTGGAATAAAAACACAGTGAAATACCTTGAAGACTTTCCAAGTCTTCTGATAGAAGACATCTCTGCCCAAAACAGTTAAGAGTCTAAATGGAGGGAATCCAGACCTGCTCAAGAGAGGAGTACTGCTCCAAAAGCGTGGTTTCAAAAAGAGTGACCTGAAAGTAGGCGATGTTTGATGAATGAGAAAGAAACAGTGTTCCAGGTGAATTGTGTACAGAGTTGGAATTACTATTTCTGCTTGTAGCTGGAATAGGAGTCTTAACTTTTTGTGCCAATACAAAATTCATAACATTAATGCGTTCATTCAGGAAACAGACTCCTGGCAGCCTATAGTGAAGCGTCTGTGTGCAGGAATCCGCACAGCTGTGTAATGGGAGAACAAGTTCAGGCGGAAGGACAAGTCTAAATACAGCTGCCTGGGAGGACTGCTGTCCTTGCAGAGTGCTGGAGCTCATGGGGACCCTAACGGCTCTCCTGCCACACCATCAGCTGTAGGGCATTTGTGCTGCTTTCTGCAGTTCTGAGCAAACTGAAGCCTTCGTACATCACCAAGAGTCCTATATACAGCATTTTTCATCCCAAAGGAAGATAGAAGAGGAATAAGGAGGGTGGCTCATCATCTTTGATCTCTGGTAAATAGAATCTAAATTTTTCCCTTGAATTGAGACATGATCTGGATCCAGCAAGAGCTGCTGGCAGCTCTACCTTCAGCAGGTTTTAGCATACAGTTTTAACACTGTGTGGGTTGGATGTAATCGTGCCGTCTGATGCATCCAGACTGCAAGAGCAGACAGATTATATTGTACCTGCATATGGAAACAGACCTCCATAAAAACATTAGGCTGGCTGCCAGCACAATACATCTACTCACAGTCTTTTTCAGCCTGAGGTTACTCTGACAGAGTCTGCCAAAACATAGAAGCCCACACACTGTTTACAGCCAACCTAATGTATTTTAGTTCTTCCAGACAATTTTAGGTGCAGTAATAGTTCCACATTTTCTCTGTTACCCCCATTTGTCATAGAGGAGTACTGGAGTACTCCTGCCTAATGAGTTGAACGTGACACTTAATAGAGTCAATACCTGTACTTTCATTTAAGATCATTAACAGCTAACTAGCATCTTCCCTGGGAATATCCCAGGGAACATTTACCATCAGCAGCAGAACTTACATTGCAGCTCTCATCGTTGTCAGGCCGGTGGGGAAGGATGTACGAGAGAACAGAGAGTGGTCCATCACACTTGTCAGCTGGCTGAGTGAAATCTAAACAGCTGGTTATGATGGCATAGTAATGAGTAGGAACAGGGATGGCACTGCCTTCCACAAACCTGGGGAAGTAAAGCAAACATTTACCCACAAAGAACTAATCCATTTGGAAGAAGAATTACACAGACAGTGTGGTCTTTCCTCCCTTACGTGTGAGGATGCATGTACTTGTTAAGATGTGTTTGATTCACAAGCTCTGTCTGAAAATGAGCATTTCAATTATCTCATGTTTTGATACTGTGCCATAGAAACACCACATGCCAATGCTGAAAGGTTTCTTCAGTTCAGGGAAACAGAGAGCAAGTTTTACAGAATTAACAAAAGCTTAGAGTGTCTAACTCAATAGCAGTATGGTGTGCTGTGGTAGCCAGTTGCAACTGTAAGCTTCCAGACAGCTTTAGAGAAAACATTATTTGGAATATAAATCAGCTTCATCTGAAGGATGAATAAACACTCCATTCCAAACTCAAGGTGAAGAGTTACATGGTGAGTTGCCATTCCCTTAATTTTTCTCCTGTCTTACTCACAAGGTCATTCAGTCTCGATGAACCATTTTGGACAGAGCCACGAAATTCATCTCCTTCCCAAAATCAAATGAAGTGCAAACAATAAATTGTTTGAGATAAAGTTATCACTAAAAGAAACAGCAGTAAACCAATTTAAATACAAATTCTTACTGTTTGATCTTTTCAGGTGTGTCATGTAAACCATCATAATCATAGTCAAAGATTGGTCCACTTATAACATTGACTCCATTTCGTTCAGTGGCATATCTCTTCACTAAAACCCTTTGGAAATAGTTCCATACCTCTATGGGGGAAAAAAAAAAAACCAAAAAACTAAAATTTGGATAAACATATTAAGACATGTCAAGATTATAAATAATTTTTTCTTTCATGAAGATGAAAATCCAGTGGGCATAATTCAGACAATAGGAGAGGAAATCAAAGACTAAGCTTTACAGGTTTACTGCAACTTCATTCTGTTTTGGTCAATAAAGCCTATTCAGAATTCTTTGTTCTCTCTTGAATTTTTTTTCCCAACTAGCAATAAAGGAAATGCGTGGTACCATCCTAAGCCTGGCATTGCCCTAGACATTGCACAGAGAGTTTGCTGTTCCTTCACCGCCAGCAGAAGCAGCTATTCACACACTTTTGATGTCCCTGTAAACATTTCCTTTGTCCTCCTTATCTAGTTACTGGGTATGTTGGTTTTTCCTTTTTTTTTCTTTTTTAATTCACAAAAGGAAATAGTACCATGATTAAAAGCAAAGCCCAAATATTTTAAAAGTCAGGGAAATACAAAGGTCATATTATTTCTCACAAATATTCCTTGAATACAAAAAGTCCAACTTCTAAATCAGGTGCAGTCTAGGATGGCCAAATTATAACAAAGCAGATTATAACAAAGGCAGAGGTTTGCCTAGTAGAGAATTTTAACCATGATTTTTGTGAAGAGCATGACACTTTCTCCCACTACAACCTTCTGAATCTTAACAAGTTGTTTACAGAGACTCACTGAGAAACACACTGGGATCTCCAATTGCATAATTGTTTTCCTTCTTTTTTTCCCTTCTCATTTTAACACTAACAGAAGTGCGTGCAAGCAAAACAGCTCTAATTTGTATAAAGTTAACTTTTGCCTTGCCAGCTCAGATGCTTAGCTCATGGTTCCTCAGCACTGACAGCAGCACCAGCCTCAGGAACTTCCTTCCCTAGTGTGTTTTGCCAAACTCCATGCTCAGGCTGGTGCAGAGGCACCCACAAGCTGGTCTAACAAGAACCTCAGCTGCAGTAACCACTTGGCAGTCCCACTCCTTCAGCTGCTCACTCCTTTGATGCATCAGCCTTAACAACAAAAATAGCCCCAAAAGGAAAGATTTTTGCAGATGAATCAGTTCCCACATTGGTTTTCCACTTGCAGCCACATAGACAGCAATGCCAGTGCTGCAGCCTCGGGGCATGATCCTGCAGCTCCACTAAAGTGGGAACTGCTTAAGCCAGCTCCATGTAATGAGTGGTCTGAGCTCTGCATTGCAACCTGCACATGTGTATTAGTTCATAATTCCCCAGGAGTACTACAAGTTACAACATTTGTTCTCAGATGATCCTTCACTCGGTTGTGATGAAGTTGGAGGCACTGGGATAAAAAGCACTGCTGGTGGTGTGTTGTTCTCCTGTGATGAACATCTCAGCTAATTTACATAGACTAACATTAGCATAAAAAGAGTTTTATGGAGTGACTTTAGAGTGGGAAATCCCCAATAATTTTGCTCTCTATAATCAGTTAAGTGTGCCTTTCTTCATATTTCCAGCAAACATCACCATTTGTTCCTACTCAGAGGTTTTGCAGTTAAAAGCACTCTTCTTAGGCTAACAAGAAAAAGCCTCCCATAGTCTTTGATGTTTATCCAAACCTCCCTGGCCTAAAATCTGAATTGGAAATCTCACAACAACAGGCTCTTGAGATTCTTTCAAGGCTTCCCAATTCCTGCCAAGCCAAAAAATGCCACCAGAATAGTTTGACGGTTTTCCTACCTCTTGGCAACACTCGAGAGAAAAGTGATGTTCAGACAAAAGGAACTTTAATACTATATCCTTGCAGCACTGAAAGTTTCAGTTGGTTTTAAGTCATTCCTCACTTTCCATAAATTGGTTTATTTTTCCTTTTTCTTGAAAGGTAATAAAAAATTTTGGTCTACCTCTAAGGGTAGGGATAGAAAAATCAAAGGTGATCCAGATGCCATTTGTCCCTGAACTACAACATGCTAAGTGCACACTCCCAGACTACTCCTGTTGGAAGGTAAAAACATATTGCCTGAGTACATTCTGCACAAACTGGGGCTATAAACAAGAAAATCTGAATGGTTTTGCACAAACTGACTTTGACACTTCAGCAAGATTGCTGAACTACAGGAACTGTGCCTGCCATCTTAGTCAGCAGCAAGGAAAATAAACCTCCCTAAACCTTAAATGTTTCTTCTGGTACAAAAAGCCTATGCCTTGAACTAAGATTCCCACGTATATTATCTGCTGCTTAGAGGTAATTGGATTTATGTTCTAAATTTCTCCCATCCATTCATTCCACAGTTCAACAGACATTTAAAAAAAATGTTACAAGCTTGGGAAAAAGAGACAAAGCCATAGAAACAACACTTACTTTTGAAAGCAGGATACATTGGAATTATATTTGTTATTAGAAAAGCATCATACTTTGCTTCTGCAGACGAACTTAGTTCTGAAAAAAGAAAAATACTAATGAGATGAAATGTCAGAATTCAAAGAACATAAAAATGTTTTCAAAAGTGGTTTTAGTGAGTAACCAAATGGAATACTGTCATCAAAACAGAAGTCAGCTGCTCTGTGTGCTTTCATAAAACAGTCACACAATTTATAGGCAGAGGGCTGTGGTATTATCTTCTAGTTCTGAGCAAGCCTGCAGCATGAGTAATTCTACATCAGAAATCCATTCTAACCTATTTCAGTCACTGTATAAGGAAGGCAGAGCAATGAAGTTCACATCTGTGACACAGCAAAGTTGTATCCCATGAACATTTACTAAATCTACAAGTTTTTTCCAAGACTTAACAAATATAACTGCATCAGAACTCAGAACATTCATTTACAAAGATTTTCTACTAGCACTGTTTCTGGAGATGATAGAATTCTATTTTGTTTTTACACTGTGCAGCAATCTAATATGGATTTACACATTATATACATTTATTCTTCTGTTGTTTGAAGTCAAAATTATGAATCAAATAGATTTCCAGCTTATATGTGCCAGTATACTTCCACTGACATTAAAGGGCCAGCTTTTGAAGACTGTCTTATAGCTTGTGCTTCTAGTCTGTGCAACTCTGCTTTCACCTTTGTTTTTATTAACTTAAGTGGTACACTTCATCTTTTTTGTGCATGAAGCTAAGTACAAGTTTGGAGTATCTCTCCAGTCTTGTGAAAGTGAGAGGTCACAGTCATGATGGCAACTTCTGGCATTCAGCCCTTGGTCCTGAATACATACAGCAAGAATAATATATCCATCCCATCTGGCATCGTATGTAATGCTGGTGCTGAACCAGGTCCTCTGTGTGAAGGAGGGAATCACCCCAGGAAGTTGGGAAATTGGAGGATTCCTATCTATATTCTTTCTCAACAATCTCAAAAAAACCCTCGAGTCCCTTTATATCTGGGTTTTTTTTCACACCTAAGGTTTTCTGTAGTTAAACAGAAATTTGTAAAACCACTACTTTTATTTAAAAAATGAAATGAAGTGTCATGCATATAAATGACATTCAAATCCTTGAATTCTATAGACTTGCTACTGAACTTACGAGGAGGGAATAGGAAGCCGTAGGAGAGCTGCTTGTCACCTCTGTAGGCTGAGCAGCTCTGGCTGTTTCCTGGAGATATGCGGAGATCGGGCCTGACACAGCTGGTCAGGTGCTCTGGGACACCGGATACCTCTGCCTGCATTGAGCAGTGACAAGAAATGTCAGCACTTATAGCTAAAAGAAAATGGCATCTTGTAGTCTACAGATTGTAAGACATTGTGTGGGATCCATACCCCAGCTCTACAACCAAGCCTACCCCTCCTTCAGGCAGCTGGAATTCAAATGAAGTAGCTGATCGAAAGAAATTGGGAAGACAAATTCCCATTGAGAAAAGCTGAGAGTTAAAATGAAAACAGGAAAAGAAATATTCAAACAATCTGCCTTAGAAATTCTTTTTTTCTACAGTATTATTTTCAGTGGTACTTGGGATAATTTCTGATCAGAAAATCCGCTTGGGAAAGGGGACTTATACAAATACAAAAATACACATAGCAAATAGACTTTCCAAGAATTTTTTAAAGCAATTCCCAAGAGAAAAGACATCACCAACCTGTTTGGAAATAGTGTAGGATGTCCAGAGAGGCATCAGGAATGTTTCACTGTAGCCACTTTCAAAGTCATGGTGGTGCAAGATGTTGTACTTTGTGCGGTACAGCACTGCAGGGCGCCCATACAGAAGATGCTTCTCTACAGATCAGAAGAAATTACACTTAAATTTATCACTTAAAACCTTGAAGTTGAAAAAAAAACTGCTAAGGATATCCTGTAACATAGGGAATATTTGTTCGTCAGTAGTTTCGGTTGGGATCCCACTTCCAGGCTCAAAATTCACTTTGAGCCTACAAGTTTTCTCTGCAGTTGAAAGACTGTTGGGGTCACGGTATGTTTCTCCAGGCACAGGAGACAAGATCTCTGTGCCTATTTGAAACACATGAGGTGAAAATCACTTTGTTGCCTTAAATCTGCTCTCATCCTATCACTCACTGTCTCAGTTTTCCTGTTTTTCTCTTCTTCCTCTGTTTTCTGTAAAACATTAAGTCCTACACAAAAGGAAGGCAAAGGAGTCTACTCAATAAAAGTGTATATTTTTTTTCATTTGGCTGATACAGATGATATTCTGAAGATCTACATGCTATTTTCTGTCAGCAGTATCAAATTAAATCAAAACAAAAAACTCTTTTCCTAACTTTGGCTACCAGAAACACCTTCAACTCTACGCAATTCGCTTTTCTTCTGCTGTTCTGATATGTTATGGTTAAGTGTCAGTATCAGATACCTCTGATAATGTTTTTACTTTTTGTAAGCAAAAATTAAACAAGATAGAGGAAAAACAAATTTCCTGGCTAATCTTGCACTATGTTGCATGATTCATTCATTTTGATAACCAATTGGGAAACAGGGTTGGCTTGCTTTTGGAAATCAAAGCATAGAAATGAGGTAACCAGCCTAAACACTGTTCATACATGGGCATTTAACCTTAGAGAAAGGGGCATGTTTTATTAGTGTTTGAGTCCATATAGAAGATATTTTTATAGGATGCAGAAAATAAATACGAAAAACCATGTGTAAGGACAAAGATGATAAACTTCCTTTCTTCAAGAGAAGCTGAAGGAATTCTTCCTGCTGCATATGAATAACAATCATGTTCACGTAAATGTTCCCCAAATGGGACAAGTGAATTACCAACTAAATACAGGAAGATCCAAGAAAGTATGCTATAGCCTGTCACAAAATATAACAAAATAACTTATACAAAATAGAGCTTTTTGTTGTTCACACAAGGGAAACCTAATTCCACGTAACTGACAGCTCACAAACAAGTAACTGAAAAAGATACATATGCTCATTTCTTAAAATACAACAAAAGTACTTTTTTTATACTACTGGAACGAGGAAGTATCCAAACCTAAACAAAATAAAGATGTTGAGATATCCAGGAGCACTGCTTTTTTTTTTTTTTTTCTTTTTCTTTTCCTTTTTTTTTTTTTTCTTTTCTAATGCTTGAAATAGTTACAGCCAGGAGTAGCCCATCACTAATTGTAAAAATCAGTTTCGCAAGATGAAAGCTGTAAAAAGCAATTTACTCACAGAGAAATGAACAATTTCACCTGTAGAAATTAAAGGATAGGCTGCACTGCCTGCTCACGGAAGTAAAACTAAAGCAGCTTTGTAAGGAATCACAGTCATCTGATAATCTGAAGTATCTCCATTCTAAACCTGTTTAAACTTAAGTCTAAATTCAAAGATTTAGAATTTGCTAAGATGGAGAAGAAGAAATATAAATCTTTATGATGAGGGGGACGCTGCCAATTATTACTGTTATATTTTTAACCTGGATAGCAGCCCTGACACACAGCTGACAACACAGCTGCAAGAACATCAGGTTCAGCATCAAGGGCACAAGAACAGATCCAGAGGAGAAGGGGATACTTTCTCCTGGGAGAAACACTGGTAATGAGGGACAAAGTTGCACTGAGCATCCCTGAACCAGGGACTGCTTATGTACTTGTTTGATGAAAGTTCAGTGGATAACCTGCACTCTAAAAAACAAGCATTACAAGCCAATCAGGAGTTGTCAAAGAAGCTGCACCATCCTCTCCACTGATCAGTGCTGGAAAACCAGTGTGCAGATGTGGTCTATGTTTTTTATCCCATCTATTTCTTGTGCTTAAATAGAGCACCGCTTCATGCTCTCTCTCTTTTCCTCCTTTTTCTGCTTCTGCAGCAGAGATTAAATCTCCTAACAGTGATGGAAAAGAACTGAAACTTGTCTCACTTTGAGGGATTCTTTGGTTCTGATCACAGCAAAAGGTAGTGTGCACTTCATCATGTGAGCAGCAGTTAGTCTTGCCCACATAAATCACGTATGTCTGTGTGTTCTTTTGACAGTTATTTGAAAAGTTGATTTACTACACATTAACTAAAATTAAACAGGAACTTGTTTGGTATCAGTGATGCAAACTAGCTTGCAAAAGAAAAGAGAAATAGCTTTTATTAACTGATGCACCAAGCTCTTACCTTCTGTTCCCTTGACATGAAAGCGCTTGTTGAGTTCATCCAACTTGTTCTTCTCAAGAATAGAAAAAAGAACAAGATTAGGATCACTGGAGCATCTTGTTGTGTTAGGCATCTAGCAAAACAAAACTAACACTATAAAACAAAGACAACTGTTTTGTTTCCTGTTTTCCAAGAAGCAATAATTGTTCCAGAAGCAAAGAACATTTCACAGGAAGGATCTGGGGAATTCCTGCAGATCAAACACTCTCGAAATAGCTATAATAGCTATAAACTTTATTAGACAATTGTGGCTAATAGTGGGAGTATCAACAGAGGCTAACACCTACCTTATCATCACATGTACATCCTATATCAAAATCTGATGCAGAAGGTAGAGCTACAGGATAAAGTGGCTTAGCAACTTCATCTGGCACAGTTGGTTTATAAACATTGGCTCTTAGCAGGTGATTCAAACTTCCATGGGTACCATTATTGGGAGCAGGCTTTAATCCAAGCAGATCTATGAAAACACCCAAAGAAAGTTAATGATGGTTAGACTGGAAACTTATGTATTTAGCAATAAATATACTTAGTGAAGATACTTATTTGCAATACTGTTTACATCTATGCCGTCCTAATGAATGCTTTTAATGTAATAAAAATGCTAATCCAAATGCTAATGCAAATCCTGCCTGAATAGCATGGTAGACTGTATGAAAAGAAGGTTAATTTGCATGAAGACACCAGAAAACCATTTTATTATAACTACTGCAGTTTCCAATACAAACCTACAATCCAGCCACCTGGATCACAGTGTTATTAGTGACCTGCTTTGTACATATGGGATAACTGCCTTTTTGATACTTCATGTTTGGAAAAAAAAAAAGAGTAAATAAGTTAATTATACATTCAGCTAGAAAGCTTTATTCCTGTGTTAAATCATTATTAAATAAAAGACTGTACAGAATATCAGAATGTATCATCAGTAAAAGTTTAGGAAATGTAATAATATTAGGAGATGCCACAGAAAGCTAATTGATGCCCCTGAACTGCTCCCTGAAATGTGGAGGTACAGAAGACTCCTTCCTAGACTAATGAGGTCTGTATGTGCAAATATGCACTGTAGTGGTGCATATTTGATCTGTGCCAAGCTGTGTGAAGCAGAACTGCGTTAATACATTTTATTGGCAAGCTGCTAGAGCAGAGCAAGCCCAGCTGCCTGAGAAATGCCCTCAGTTAGTGTTTGGGAAGGAGACACTGGGGAAGGGATGCTGGGAGGGAGACAGGGCCTGAGCCCACAGGTGTCTAAATAAACCCTTAAAGCAGCAGTGGTTAAAGCAGCATGTTTCTCTTACAATTCCTCAAGCAGGCAGCTTACCACACATGACATTGTAAAGTTCAATGTTTTCAAAGGGAGGTACTTTGGTCTTGTATTTGAATGTAGGTCCATAACCTATGAAGACAGTCTTAAAAAAAAAAAAAGAGAGAGTGAGAAGAATGCAGAAGAACAACTTTAAATCATAGGGTTTATTTCAGTGAATATTTACATTTTAGAGATCTCAAATATCTTCTAGCTTAACCACACTTCGGTAAAGATTACTGCATTGCTTGTACCTGCATGCTGTTTATCTTGTTGTCATAGCCATGGTCTCCATGGAAGAAACACTTTCCTGTTGGTTTCTTGTAAACATCCACAGCTTTCCTAAATTGAAAAAGTATTAGCTATTTTCTCAGCTTGTGACTGAATACTATTTTACAAAATATGTGGAAAAGTAAGTATTGCAGCCTAAGAAGTATAATTATCAGCTTGCCCCTGAGCACTTTTTTGCATTTGGTTTCATCAGGGCCATGTATAAGCAAGCCATACAGTGGACTGGATTACCCTACAAGTTCCTTTATTCATGTATATTAAAATTATGCCCTGCAAAAATTTGATTCAAGCCTTATAAATTACTGGAGTTTTTACTACAGCAACCAGGTCAAAAACAACCATTTTTCTGTCTGTAAGTATACAATTAATTACAGTTACACTAACAAATGGATCACTGGTGAACAAGATTTCAGAACATATAATTAATAAATAAAGGAAATATGTTGATGCAATTAATAAAAAAATAATAAACTTGGGTCCTCCAGCCTAATCCCATCAATTCCAGTAAAATTCTTAAAGCTAAAAATTTTGATAGGCCTAAAATTCTGTCTTCTTTTTTGAGATGTACATGAAGGCTAGCCACAGAAACTATACAAGGCAAATGGCCAAGTGGTTAGTGGAGTTATGCAAGAAAGTATTTGGAGTTTCTCATTCACTGCTTCAGCAGAATGATCCTTGCATAATTCACAGCAAGATATGCACAGATGTCAAAAGGCACTTACAACACCCCGTGTGTTTGCCTGGCAGCTATATAGGTAAAGAAAATTACCATAATTTAAAGCTCATAACAGAGTGGCATATGCTAAAATCTGTCATCTTCCAAGAACCACTGAGTCAGCTCTATGCATTAAGACCCAGTCGTTCTCTTGCTGTAATACAAAATGTGGCAAAAGATCAAAGCAAGAAAAACAATATACATTAAATCAGAAACTCATAAGCCAAGGCAATTCCTCTTCTGCTCACTCTCTGGTTTTGCTCCATCATTTTGAACCAAGAGTATTAAAAATTGTCCATGCTTTATAACTGAAAATTCAGAGGCAAATGGCAGAGGCCAAGCCAAAACAGGGTTTGCTTTGACCTAAAACATGCTGTTCAGTTGTGGATTTGTTTTGCAACAAAATACAATGCAGACATTTCAGTGATGAACCTATACTACACTTTCACATGTTCTCAGGTTTACATTCAGTATGTCAATATCTCAGTTTTCTTGCCATTTATCCTGTACATCCACCCAGCCTCTTGTACCGTAACTTCTCTAGTCCTCCCATATTCCCCACTACCTGGTTGGAATAAGTTTACACCTTACTAAAAAAGTTTATCAGTTCCTATATAGGAGCTAAGTAGTCAAAAACACAGTTGTTTGGGAAAGGAAACTAATCTGGGTTTCTCTCTTTCGTCCAGCAACTGCTTTTTCCAAACTGGGACCCTGAACCTAATGTTCAGAATCTCACCAGGAGTTCAAAACTCCTCCTGTTCCCAGATGGCCGGAGCAGGACACTGGCAGACAAAATAGTCCCAGGTCTTGTTTTCTCAGAAAGAAAAACACACTGACACCAGGCTGAAAGCAAAGTTTACCTTGCTACATGCCACTTGCGATCGACCAATAAATGGACATCCTCAATTCGTCTATTGTAAGCATAGTGCAAGCGTTTAGGAAGGTGATGTTTCAAGTATGGCTTAAAGTGCTGGTCTGGCTTCCTGCACTGTAAAATAAATGGTTACAGATGACACTGCTGCCAATTAGCTCAGAGGCACATGAAACCCTGAAGTACAGAAATCAAGCTGTTAAGTGCATTATAGATGATGTCTTGGAAACAGTGTGTACATCTAGAGTACGTGGTTCAGTCATTTCTTTGCAACGTTTACGTAAAACCGGGGCACATGGAGTAATCAAAAGATTTTTGGAAAATTTCATTGTCATGGAGGTCTTTTTGAAAGCATCATGTAAAATGTCATGCTTACTTAAGAATAAAATTCTTCATCTGTGAGCTAACCAAACCCAAGATTGAATTTCAGAGCAAAGATAAATGCTGAAAATACATCTTGTCTGCAGATATATTTAAAGCAATCTGGTTAACAAATCTCTCTTTTTTTTTTTTTTTTAAATTAGTTTTTATTTAAAATACTTCTTTCCATTAAGAGCTCGGTTATGGTTGAAGGCTATCAAATGAGCTTTTTTGGCATTTTCAAATTGCTAGTAAAATATTTATCCCTAAAAGATTATTTTCCATTTCTGAAGGAATGGATAAATAGACTCAATTCAAGGAGTCACGATGGTCAGGGAGGTTCTGTCTCTGCGCTGCACAAAAATGTTATAAAAGCTACTGCAGCAGCAAACAGTGGAATTTATGACAAATATTAATCTGCACCCATGAAGGTTATCATTTAACACTTTAGTCCTGTTAATGGCCAGTATTCCTACCTAAAGAGTGAGGTGGGAATGCTGAATAATGCCCAAATTAGAACACAAAGTGAGCAGCACTAAATACTTACTGTAAGGTTGGCAACAATCACTTTAGGGTCATCTGTTAAGCAAACAAAAAAAACAAAGAGAAAGAGAAAAGTATTTAAAAAATAAGAAATTTGCAGAAGATATCACAAGGTAAGAATTTATTCTTATAGAAGAACTCTTCCTAAAGGTTGGCTGATATTTAATAAAAGAATGCATCAGGTGGGATATGCTGACTGTGAACTAAATTTAACCTCTTATCCTTTATGTAATGATATTTTAGTTGCTCAGGTAATGTTGCTCACTGTTTTATGATTTGAAATACCCTTAGCTGAACAATTACTCTATTTTCTGAAAATATAATTTCAAGTCTTAAATACAAAATCATCCTTCCTGAAAGATTCTGAGAGCACATTTGAATGCAATAACATGCTTCCTTAAAAACAGTAAGATAAATACGTTGTGTTTTTTGTCTCTTAGTTCTTCACTCATTTCTTCAGTCTTGAGGGGAAAAAAAAACAAGTAACGACAAATTCTTAGTAGCGGAAAATCTTTTGCTTAACTCTTATTGTTTCACTGCTGAAAGCATGACGTTGCTGAGCATCAAATGAGCGGCACCAAATCCCAAAACAAGCTACAGACTTATCCATGGCAGAGGAGCGTCTGCAGGTATTGATGCAGTATTATGGAATAGGACAGCAGAAAAGGAATTAAAAAAATGGATGATTTGGCAGTTACTGGAGGCAAACGCCAGTTCTAAAGTCAAGAAATATTCTTCTTTGTTCTATGTTCAAACAGATGATTTACATGTGATTGCAAATATCCAACAAGGAAGCTGTGGACAGAGGCCAAAAGAGAAAAACTATTGCAGGAAACCCTGAAGTATGACTCAGAGATCAGTCTAGTTGATCTTTTTGAAAGATACTACCATTCATCCTCCAAAGAAAACTAACTCTGCTCAGCAATTTGGGAATTCAAAGATTGAAAGATCCTCAAAAAAATATTCTCAGAGGAAGTGAAATATAAATTTGTAGTAGACTGAAGTGTAGAAATTCAGTCTTGTGCTATCCTAGTACATTGCATAAATGTACACAGTATTTCCAACAAATTTTTGCACATCCATTCTGTACTCCTGTATTCTGAGCACAAATACCCAGACAAATAAGTCTCTAATGAAATAAATCAGTATCTAAAAGTTTAACCACATTATTATTATTTCTGCTATCATTCTAGCAATCTTTCATCTTCAGAGTCCAATGTTTTGTAAAATCTGTCCTCAGCCTACATATATGTGCATTGCTATGATGAATCAATAGGATGTCCCATGTATCTGATCTTCCCCTCTTCCAAAAGTCATCATCCTTGTAGCACAGTTTGCATCAACACAGATACTTATGGTTAATTTTTCACTGTTTATTGTTAGCTTAAAATGCTGGCAAAGCAAGGTTTGTCCCAGTACTCAGAACCAGAGTGGTCATGATGCTGGCTCAAGCCTATTGTGGCACTGCTTCCCTGGAGGGAAATCAGGGCAACAGACGTACAGTTGGGACAGTATTATCTTAAATCACAGAGCTAAGTTTCACCAGAGGACTCCTGATTGGTTCTTGCACATGTTGAAGACCAGATAACCTTGAACACCAAGTCAGGGTGAGTTTCTCACAAAGTTTAATTATTACTATAATGCCTGAATGCGTGCTCTACAGTTCCCCAGTCTGTTGCTATTTACAACCTGCTCTGTTCCTCATTTATGCTAAAAGCATGAAGTTGAACTCAAAATTAGTAATTCACTTTCTCCATTAGCTCAAAAAAGATATCAGACCTTTTCCTTATATCCAAACCAGACACTACTGAGCTCCCTAAGTTCCATTTTCACTGAGAGAGAGAAGAAGGGCATAAATAAAGTTACAGTGACATGTATGCTGCTGTCTGAAACTGCCTTCAAGATTGTTCTTACCAAAAGAGATGATTTTTAACCCAGAACATTTCAGTTACCCACTTGACCACAGCTCTGACACTGTAGGGTCTGTGAACTACAGATTGGAATTGGATCTTTAGTGAGCTCCACTCTGAATGTCCCACCAACATTCTGCAGACATACACCCTTTGGAATACTTCATCCCAAGGAAAGGATGGAGTCTAGTTCTCAGAACATAAAAAATACAGTTAACTTACATTTTAGGTTATTGCTAGACCTAGGGCGAATTCTCCCTAAAGATCCAGGCAGCAGAATGATATCTTCCACGTTGCTCAGATAGTTGCTCAAAAATTCAGTTCTTTCACAAGTAGTGTCTTCCATCCCTGCAGAAGGAAAATACAAGTTTAAACCAGCTTGAGAAACACATTTTCCAAAACAGCACAGGAAAAATAAAAAACAACCAAACAGGCTATGTACTCTTTTCCTTTGGGTGACAAATCTTATTATTGTTTTTTCCAGTCATCTAGTTGCAACGTCAGACACTGATAAACCAAATTAAGAGTGCTTTTAGTACTTGCCTGCACAAGAGAAATACCAGTCTCAACACTGAACACTGGAGCAACAGGCACCACATCCACCATGTGTGCACTGACACATCTTCAGACTGAGCTCATGGAAAAATCAAAGTCTGTTTTTAGTTTAGTGTACTACTTTGGGGTTGTTGAATTTTTTTAAACAAAGGATTTTAAGAGAAGTCGTACACAAAAGGTATTGTCTGTTGGTGGTCTGTTCTAAGTCAGCCACAGATAAACAATTCTCTCCTACAGCCGCTTGTGGTGGAGAGGAATGTGTTGCCAGTCGCAGTCAGTACAGCACAACACTACCTCCCCTGGAAATTCTTCCTGTCCCTTAACCTTCTCTCCCCAAAGCCAAAAAGAAGGCATTTTCCATTTTATTGCTCGTTTAGCCGTTCTTGTGTGATGTTCCTAGACAAAGACTTACACAGACCAGAATCCTTACAGATGCATGATTAATCTGTGACTTTCAGTAGAATTGCTAAAATGGTATGAAAAAGCAGGTTTCTCTCAAACATGGTTACGTTTATCACTTAATAAAATTTTCTTTTGGCTTTGTGATTTATTCTCATTGCAAAGTTTCTTCTGACTTAAGAAAAAAACAAAACAAAACAAAAAAAACCCTACCAATAATATATCTGCTTTCTGGTGACTCTTCACCTGATCTGAAAATAACTTTTGACTGTTTTTCCACCTTCTTTCACTACTTTGATGACATTTTCTATTGAAGCTAGACACAGCTCCTTACAGAGATTAGTCTTTCTCCTAATAGATTATCTCATTAAGAGATTGAGATTATCTTGTCTCATTAATTGCCAAGGAATGTCTTGCTCCACTCCTCTCCTCACAAAAAAGGGATCAATGCTATTAAAATGTTTTCTACTACAAAAACTTACAAAAAGAGTATTTTAGGCACATTATGGTGTTCCAATACGTGCAAGGAGAGTTGTGCTTGGATGTCATATTGAAAATGCCAAGTCTTGAGAAACTCTAAATGGAGAATACTCAGATCTCTGATGTGAAAGAGAAATGTCCTCCAATGACGATTAACGGGAAAATAGAGTTACCAGCCTACACTGACTGGCTGTGGTTTGGTATTTAAATGAGTGGGGTTTAAATCAGCACAAAAGTAACTTGAACTTTCATTTAAGCTATCTATTATATGTACAGCTACATTGTGCAAGCTTTCATATATTGATGAAGAATTTGTCTATTTTACCATGATCACCAACAAATATGACATTGACACATCGATGTAATTTCAGCTGCTTCAGTCCATCCATTAGTTGTCCTACTGTCTTGTCAATCTCTCTCAGGGGATTTACCATCATCTGTACAAATATGTAGAAAGGAGAGAAAAAAAGTTAACTGTCATTGTAATGTTCCTCCTTCTACTACAAGTGAAGGTCCTTTGGCAGAACTCTGATGTGATAACATCCAGGTCAAGAGGCAAAACCTTGGCTGAGTTGTTACATCTACAACTACTGTACTATTTCCATTTTCATCATAGAATCATAGAATGGTTTGGGTTGGAAGGGACCTCAGAGATCATCAAGATCCAACCCTTTGCCAACCACTACTAGATCAAGCACTAAACATCTATTGCAACATGAGAAAGCCACGTTGAGATGCTGTCACAGGACAGTAGAAGATCTTTATGGATGATCCTGGGCCTCCATTGGCATACATATCTTTGTAAAGCAATTAGAAAGATTATTAGAAAAATGCATGTGAATTCCAGTTTGTTTCTTATAGATAAACAGCTCCTTGTAAGTGGCTATTTTATGTGAATGGTTTAGTCAAAACATGAAATGAAGCTCTGGATTTAAGATTCATTCAAATAGTGAAGTTCACTTCAAAGGACATCTGATACTAGGATGACAACATGCAAGTCACTTGAGTAGCACATGGAGCTTGGAGGGAGCATTCTTCATCTTCAAAGCCAACAGTTTCCCAAATCTCAAGTGATAGTTTTGCCAAAAGTGTCAGCATGTCCCAGAAGACAGATATGGAATTGTGATTTCTTAATTCAAGCTTCTTTAAGAAAGAAAACAGAAAACACCAAAACATACTAACAGGATTGTGATTTTAGCTATAAGAAAATGAAACATTTTTACTGGGTAGAACATAAAAAGAAAATGTTTTAAAGTAAGATTTTAAGCAGAAGATTCGGATTTTGCTCTGGTTTTGATAAGAAAGCATATCTTGTATGGAGACAGTTTGATTTGGCTGGTACAAATACAGAACATAATATTCCTCCAATGAAAAACCTGACAAATTTTGGATGAGAAAAAAACAAAACTTTGACAGAATTTTCTGAGAAGAAACACCGCTTTAGTATGACCCAGAAAGCAATAGTTCAGAAACTCTCCCTCTGCCTGAATTAAGGGATGGATGTTAAACGAGTCTGATAGCGCGTAAAAGATGAGATGGGAAATGTCATCTCCCAGTTGGCACTGTAAGTAGATGAAGAAGTGACCTGTGGGAGGGGAAAACAAGAGGATATAGGAGGAATAGTTTTGATAAACTATGTAAGATGTCCAAGTAACAGGTGATATTTTGAAATATTTGAAATCAGGAAAGACTAAGTAGTCAGTTTTGTTAAAACCATGGGACAGTTCAAGTTAAAATGGAAAAAAATAAAAGGAAAAAATGGCAAAAAAGAATGCTTCTTACATCAGCACTTTCTCACTATCAACTCTTCAATGACTGAGAGCGCACTTTTTATGAAATTCTATTTGCACAACATCAATCATGTAAGGAAATACAATTTTTGAATCCAAATTCTGAATCCAAAGCTAATTTAGGGAAACTGGAAAGCCAGGTGGATTTCAGCAGGCTTCCAGAGATTTCAAGAATTCATGCTTAATGCTAATTTTGTTTAACTACCCTCATTCCCAATTTCATCTGCAAGTCTGCAGTGACATTTCTGAAAATGTATAAAAGTCAATATAAATGACTCTATTTTTAAAAGAAACAAGACACATGAAAAAAAATAAAAATAATGAAATCCACAACTCACCTTTCTGTTTTTACTATTTTGACTGTGTTCAGAGTAGCCCAGAGAACAGTCTTTGGTAGTATGACTTCACTCACTGCATTCTCTCTATTTTTTAAGTTCAGTTAGCTTTTATTAGTCTACTACACTCAGGCTGTTCCTCAACTAGTCTCTGCAACTTAAGGCTGTAGGTGGCATATTCAGGCAAGTTTTTTTGTGCTGAAGTGCAGCTCATGTTTTTCCCCAGGCGCAACTTTCAAAGAATTATTGGTGAACAAGTAAGTCCTGCATATACCTTTCTTCACCCATATGTTGATATCAGGGCTTTGCAAAGATGTATGAAAGCGTATCATCTTTCAAGATACATGGATATCTAAGTACTGAAGAGTTGGTATTATTGCGAAAACACTGAATATGAGATCTGAATCATACAGATCACAATTGGATTCTTTTCTGAGTTTTCCTTTAGAAGAAGCCTTATTAGGAGGAAGAAGAAATGTCACTGTTTATTTTAAATGGTAGAGTCCAATCTGTACTGTATTCCATCCTTACCAATCAGCACCAGAAGATGAATTTGCAGATAGGATGAGAAACATCATGCAACAAGCTTTGTTTTATTTGGTTTTGTTTCTCAAAATAATAGTGATAAACTCACAGTAAGGATAAGAAGAGGGATAAGAAGCTTGTATGACCTTTTCAATCACAGAAGGAGAAACAAAGAAGGAAAAAGGAGAGCTATATGTGCTCACATAAGTAGGAATACTGCAGGTTTGTACCAGACAGCTAAAACTTGGGAAGGTAAATTAATGAGTAATAGCAGTATCATTACAGTTATAAGTTCTCCTCTCAAGTAGATCTGTGTTAACTGTTCTTGAAGCTTTGTGTGTCCCTGTCTGCCCCTTCACACTTCCCGAATCTGTCTCAAAACAATTATTTTAAGTTCAATCATGGAACAAGTTAAAAAACACATCCACAAAAATGCTATTTAGAAGAGTGCCTATAGTTTTTTTAGGAAACAATGGAGCAGGCCAAGGTTCTTGTTTGATGCCTAAAGCAGAAATATTTTGGTTTATATAATATTTTGTTTATGTTTCTGTATTATTTACTTAAAATTCTGAAGTGAAAGAAATACTGAAGCGGCCTCCCACCCCTGACAGCGTGTTTACTTACTGCCAGGTGGAGAAAGACAATATAATAAGGAACACGCTTTTTTGTTCTCTTGCATCTTTTCCTAATAAAGCAATTCCCATCTGACATTTGCCCAGTGAAAACAGGCACCATTTCCATTGCAAATACACTGCATTCAGAATCATTTGCACTCCAAAGCCACTAACTAGTTTTTACGTAATTGTTTCTGAAACAACTTTTACAAGTTCTTTCCCTTTTAGATTTTATGAGTCATGTTTTCAAGATGTCTCCAGAACCCGGACAGCTAGATATAGAATCTCAGATAGTCACCAGGCTCCCAAGAACTGGGGAGCTAATGAGGGCTGGCAGCACTAGTACTGCCTCCCATGGATTTATCTGACATTGCCTCCAGCTGATGGCTGGATTCATAAGAGGATTTAAGATGACTTTCCCTAAAGCAAACAGGCTGAAACAAGAAAAACAAAGCTCCCAGAAGACTGAGTCTGCTTTGGCTGCTTTCCTTTGTGTCCTTCAGTACACTCACAAAAGTAAATCTGCAAAGTCCCAACCTGAAGCATGGATTGATTCTCAAGTTGAAAAAGGTAATGCTAGAGAAGTGCCTAAAAAGTGGCACTTCCATCATAGAATTTTGGAATATGTGTAAACTTACTTTCTTCCGACGAACTTCCGCAGCATACTGATCCACTGTACGTACTTTTCTTCTTCTTTGCTTTGGAGCTGCAACTGGTCTTTCCTGTCTCCTCTTAGGAGGAAGCTTTCTCTTAGGTCTCTTAGGCGGAGTAAGAGGGGAGCCATAACTACTCTCCTGTACTGGCGGGGAGAGATGTCTGGACTCAGAAAAAAAGCCTGTCTCGACTCACATCAGAGAGCAAAGCCACCTATGCCAGCTAATCCTTACGCATAAATGGAGGCCTTTTCAAAAATTCAGGCCTTTGGACAATTTAGCATCTGTCTCTCTTTAAGTAGGAATACACCAAATCGTACCGAAAGCAGAACAGCAGTTACAAGAGCAGACAGCATCAAAGCAAATGAAATTGGTGTTTCAGAAAATAGATGGGGCTTCTGGTTTTGAAAATATATAGCTATGAGCATTGTTTTTCAAAACTGATCAAGTGTCAATTCATTAGTATTATCAAAAGTAAACTTAATTTCAATTTTAGTAAAAATCTCTGCATAAAATGTCAGGATTGTCTGGGGCAGAAGGCAGGTGGACGTGCATCTCACTTGGGGGGTGGTTCAGGTATGAGTACTAGCACCTGTCCAGACCAAATGGCTTTCTGCAAGATTTTCCATACGTGTTTTTGGTCAAATAAGTGACAGTAGATATTCTCATCAGTAGCATTAGCATTGTGTGCCAGGCCATAAACCCCACTGAAATCACCAGAGTCCCATTAATCAGTACTGGAGACTGCAGTTCTACAGAACAAAGCCATAAAGGTGAGACTCGGTTAGCTTGGAGCTTGCATCCTTCAAATCAGCTAGGCAGGGCATATTTATTAGTGGCAGAGCCTTTGAAAGCAGCACCTGCCTTGTTAGCAGCTTTGAGGGCAACTTGAAAATTTAATTTTCTTAGTACTTTTGGTATGATATCTCATGTGGGTAATTGTTCATAAATGCACAAATATCTGGATATACAAACAGAAGGGGAAAAACGTTCTAAGACATAACTGGAAAAAAATACCATCCCATTAATCAACTCACTTGTAATTTGAAACTTTACCACTCTCACTGACTTTACATGAGTCACAGGCTCTTGGCACTGCTCTGGGTTGCACACAAAGCAGTGACAGATGATGCCTACAAGGAGATATTTACTAAGATATGCTGCACACAACGGAGCACGCTGAGTGGGCTTGAGAAGAGTTGGTGGTTTATGATGATATTTTACATCTATGTGTTTAGTCAGCTTCTCACAGTTGTTCAGTAACAGAGCAACGTAAACAGGGAAGGGAGGGAAGGGGATGTTACCATCTGCCATGCTGTTTCATTGCTTCCAAGGCAAGCAGCTGGAAAGGAGATTCTAGTCCAGTCTCATTCGTCTCTCTCCAGAAAGGCATTTTAATAAAGCAGCACCAGAGTTTTCTGTTTTTAAAACGCTTCAAGCTTTGTGCAGTCCTGATGAGAGGAGCGGCAAGGAAAGGAAGGATTCTCATTTTACTCTCTCTGAACGCGCTCAGACAGAGCTTCAGTATGCCAGAAACGCGAGTGTAGGAGACCCAGGTCTGAACACTGACAATGGCTGTCTCAAGACAGCGTGTTAGAGGAGCAGCAGGAACAGTGTAGCAATGCCAGATTTCGATGTGTTTTAGAGCTCTTTCAGTAGTATACATCCAGAAGTTTTATTTTCAAAAATAAAAGCTAGCTAAGATTAAAAAAAAAAAAAAAAAAGCCAAGTTCTTATTAACCAGCCACATCTTAGTTTTGCTTGAAAAGAGTCAGAACAGAGTTACGGAGGAGGGAAACAAATCCCTCCCTCTTAGTCCCCTGGTAAAAGGGGACTGTAACATCATAAGAGTAACTAGCCAGCCAAAGCTCTGCTTCTTGACCCAGATGGACCAACATACCAGAGTTCAACTGCAGAAGCACAGAGGGAAAGAAAAAAAAATTGCAGAAGTAAATGAAGAGCAAGCACATATTTGATAACTCGCATAACTGCCCCTGGAAATGCAGCAGAATCCATTATTATGCTTCCTGAGAAGTGCATTCATGTCCCTCCAAACAAACAAACAAAAACCCTGCATAGGCAATCAATTTCATTTACACTGAAATTCATAATGTTAGAGAACATGCAAAGTTAGTGTAGTGGATGTTGACCATAATAAGTATTCCATTTATACCAATAAAGTTTAAATGCTTCTAATTCCCTTTAATCCTAGCTTTTAACTCTGTACATAGGCTGTTGTATACACCCTCTGAAGCTCTAAGTGCTATCAGCTGAAGTCTGGAAGTCGAAGATTATTGGCCATGGATGCCATTTGACCTTTAAAATTATACATTTGAAAAACATTCACAATATTATTTGGCATAAGAAGCTCTAGTAAACACCCACTTTTCTAATGGACTTTTGTAGGATCTGGAAGATTCTGAGGTATGAAACAATTTCTCAAGCTGCCATATGCAGCAACAAAAGCTCAGCATGAAACCTTGACTCTTCAAAAAAGAAGCAAAAAGCTTATCTTAAATATAGCAGATAGTTGTTACAGGGTTTATTCAAACGTAAGTGCTGGACTGATCTGCCTTTGCACGAATTAAAATGAAGTGGTCAGAATTATTCCAACTGTCCAGCCACTGCCAGCTGTATACAAGAAAAGAACAACTGCACAAGGAGGTCATGCTCTCAGTACCTAGGAAGCAACTGGACAGGGTCCCTTTGAGGACTCCTTCCCAGCTGTTTTATGTAAATTTTGTAGCTCCCAAAAATAATATTGAAAACAAAGTGTCAAGAAAATCAACATAAAGTAATTCCCAGCTTCTCTATCCTGAAAGGAGGCCCCTCACAAATCTCTAAGCATCTGTATACTTACACAGCTGTATTCATTTACTTAAATTTCCATTCAGAAAGTTGTGGCCACTGTTTGAACTCCAACCCCATACATACTCATCTGCTAAATTGTCTGTTCTCAATTTGCTAGAAATCAATTTCAAGCACTTCTTGTGTTTAACACAAATGGCATAAGTCAACTCATTGGTAAAAATTTCATAAGCTATTAATTCACACTTATTAAAAACTTATTAAGAACACACTTATTAAGAAGGTCAGCCTTCAGATAACCGTCCAGAAGAATCCTCAAGCAATAAAAGCCTTTAGGGACTTTTGCTTTTATAGGGATTTTTCCTATAATTATACAAATACACTTCACTTTTTAGACACTTCTGATCAATCTGAAAGTACATTACTCAGCATAAAATGCTGAACTGGTTTGTTAAAGGCTGGAATGTAAAGAACAAATTCAGTATCATCTTCTTTATATTGTCCTTTAAGTCCATGGAAAGAGCCCCACAACTCTGCACAGATGGAAGTGGTTGTCTACAGATAAATAAAATTACAGTTGTCAGTCATAAGCCACACACTTGTAATACTTCAAGAAGAGGAACTGTAAAGCATCATTAAGTAGTGTATCCTTGAACTGCATCTGAATCAGACAGCTCTCATTATCCATCTCTTTCTTGACCCAGTCAGATACCTCTACTGTTTTGAGTCAGATGACAACATGAAAACATATCAATGCCTATCAATTTAGCAGGAGTGTTGGCAGATATTAACTGCAGGATATCCATAAAATGGACTTTATCTTCCCGTCCACTATGGTGTTTTCAATTCCTCTCAGATGCTGCTCTTGGGACCATGACTAAAACTACTCCAGCAGGGATGCTACCCACAGCAAATCCATAATCACTGTAAATTTGTTTAAACAGCCCCAAATAATTCAAGTACATTTAATAAGATTAATGCTGCTTCTCTTTGCTCACTTCTCCAATAGAGGAAGCTACCAGATGTATAGCAAACAAGTAAGAAACATCTGCTGGGTAACTGGCTGCTCAGGGAGATTGGTATTACCTTCCAAAGGGTAAATATACTCCTCAGTTTTCAAAGATTTGAAAACATTTGTTTACCCTTTAAAAAGCACATATGAAAACTCCTGAAGTCTTGTGGCTGCGACCTACAGGCATATGTTTCCACTGAGACAAGAGGAGCTTTGCCAGCTGTTCAGTCCCCAGCCACCCCAAGCAGTAAAACACTTGGGCACAGAACTTACTTTCCCTCCCCACAAATCCCAGACAACCACACAGTCTTTAAGTTCTTGTAACCTGCACCACGCTGGCAGAGAAGCTGTACTCATTGGCAATCCGAACCCCAAACAAGGGGTTAAACTACTGCAGTGTTTTGCACATAATTTTTCTTTAAAATACCTTACAATGCTTCAAAATCTTTTCCAAACTCAACAGCCCAGCCCTGAGGGAGCAGTATTGGCAAAACTATCCGAAATCCCCTAGGGTCTATATGAAACTGGAAATAGCTGCTTTTTACAGCTCATGACAGACTAGAATTATTACTTTGGCTACTGCAGGCTGTTCGCTTTAAATAAGCCTTTCTCTTCACTGCATTTTTCCTCAGTATTTTGTGCATTATAGTTTTATTATGTTTAAGAAGGATAAACTGTTTGAGGAACATTAAATTCTGTTGTCACACCCAATTATAATCTTATCTTTGCCAAAGAGAGATTTCCATTTGCATTTTCATATCAGAGAGAGAAACAATCTATGAAAGGCACGGGCCGTTCCTTCTCAGAACTGAATATCACAAGATAAATCCTTAAACAATAATTTTGCTTTCTCTGGCAGAGGTGATGCATACTACAGAAACGGGTGAAAAAACTTGCTAAAAATATTACTTCTGAGCATCAGCAGTTATTCTAAAAATGAATTCTAGACGTGTGCTTTTTCTACGGAAGAAAATCTCTACTAACCTCTGAGTTGAAAGGTCCATATCTGTGGCCAGCAGCATCTGGTTGCTCGGAGTAGAAAGCATAAACATAAGGCCTGAAAGAAAGAAAGGCCTTGTTCGGGACAGCTTTCCTTCAACAACAAAAAGCCCCAAACCTGCCAGGTCAAGCCAAATAAAACCAACCTTGCAATGAGAGTTGGCTTTAAAGAGAACTGTTTCTCAGTCATATGTTTCCATGGTATGATTAAGCAATTAATTGTTCTACAACTTTATTAAATCCCAGAACACATGCCGAGAGACACCCAGGGTACCATCTGAGGACGCACACTTTCTTAGCTCTGTAAGTGGGATCACAACAGTCGCCCTCCAGAGCTTTGCAGCCAGCAGCGTGTGCAAACTTGTATATGGAAAAAACAGTCATCATTAAAATCTTAACATTTTCCCAGTCCTCAGAGTCCAGTTCTGCCACTGCCGACAAGGTTGTTAAGCTGTATTAGACTCAGTAGGCTAAAAACTATCCGTGTTAATCCATGTAATTAAATGCTTCTAGATGGGAAAGAAATTCATACCATACATTTGTTAAGAATCAAAATGAAGATGGTTAAAAGCTAGGATAAAAAAACAAACAAAGCCAACCAATCAAAACAAATCAAACCAAATCCTGAAATCTATGATGGTTTAACAAAATTAAACTTCCCCTTGCTCTTTTCCAGTTATTTTTGAGAAGAGTATAAGCTAGCAATTGACCAGTAACAGGTTGAATTACCTTTCGTTATCCGGAAGGGTCAGCCACTGCAGTATTGTTAGTATTCTGCGCTCATGGGGAATGACGCTAGACCACAAAACACAAAAAATATGCCTTTTTATCAGAGACTACAAGAAGCATCAAAACAGCCTTGCTGTGAACTGATTCTAATGTGACCGTCATCAACCATAATAATGTCATTTCCTTTTAGTATACTGCATCTTGTTTCTTGTTTGGAACTGATTCTTATTTTGCAAATAGTCACTTCTGATCTCTTGCATGTCCACATATGCCTAAATAAATTGGATTAAAAGCTCATAAATGGAGTCAGAAGAAGGTAGGAAACCAAACCATTCTAATAGCAGTGTCTAAAGATCCATCCTGGTATCTTTAACCCAGATGAACTGCTTTTATGCACAGTAGCGCTGCTGTTGGGATAGCTGGCATGAGTAAAAACCATGGCATTTTTCACACTGGTACAAGTCTAAATGCTAGTCTTAAAGACATTGGAAAAACTCCCACTGACTTAATAGTAACCAAATAGGATTAAGCAGGTGTAAATCAAACCAGAGTCATCTGAAACATCAGGCAGTCAGCATGGTGACTCGCACAACATTTACAACTTCTCTCTGCAGAATAGATAAATCACAATTCACTGTTATCCTGAGACGTCTCACTTGGCTGCTGAGGCCAAATTATTGTTATGTGAATGACTAAACAAGTAAACAGCTGTTACATTTCAAAATATCTCATCTTAAGAAAGCTCTACAAATCAGTGACCATACAAGTATTTTAATACAACAGCATCAATGGTTTCAAATTCCTTTAGATCAATTGCAGAGTCCCAAGAAAAGAGTCAAGTACAACCATCTTGGATTCACCATAGTGAATTAAATTCAGCATTTTTTGGAAGTATATTTGATGGAGAAATACAGATGTCATTTTGAAACAAGTTACTTAATGGCTTGTACAACGACACTGGTTGCCATCCTCCATCTACACAGAAAACTTCCACTTGTAGAAAAATTATAAAGATGAGAAATAACGCTAAAATTTGCAGACAAAGAAATATCATAAGACAGAATAATGTTAGGTATTGCCGTTTTGAAACTTATTAGTTGCCCAATTTGAAAAATCTTCATTATTTCAAAAATAAATCACTTGAGACTTAGAAGTGTTTAAACACTACTGTTTCCCTAAAAGAGTTTACCTGAGTTTTTTCACCAAAAACAGTTCATACTCCAAATGATACAGTTTTAAGGAGGATGTATTTCATTTGTATGTAACGTGGCTGAATCCCTTTCTTTCTATGGGTATATATATTTACAATATAGCCTTGGTTATTTTCCCTAATGTTTTATATGTATCCCCCAATATGGCTCAGCCAAGGTGCTTCTGGTTACTGTGTAGTTGTAGTGCTTAGGTATTGCATAAATTTCTATGCTTTATAGAGAAGTAGATCAAAGCTCTGCCTGGTAACTGACTTGCAAACCTAAACCTCTTACCAGCTATATACACTGTACATTTATTATTTCCTCCATAAGCTTATGATATTCAGAGCATCAAAGAGTATTATTCAAAATGGAACCAAAAAATAGGCAAATCCCATCAGTACTTTTAATCTTGATAGTATGACCATTTTCTTCACTCCTGCAGTCTTGCCACTTAAAGGAAATGGAGACATTGATACATCTGAATTCCTCAGAACTCAGAAGTTATTAAAACCCATTCATTTTTAGTTAGGAAAATGTCTTAGTTGGGACAAGGGAAAATAATTCAGAACCATTAAAGAACAGAATAAAGAGCAAAGGTCCTCAAGGCTATCTCTTAATAAATGGGAACTAGATTATTATTATTCAAAGGCCAGGCTGGATTGTAAAAGGAGGGAGTGAATTAGGCTGTTGATGTCACATGATATGAGGAAAATAAAAGTCTTGCACAAACACTCAGAAGTCTAGAAGGCTTTGCCAGCAATACTGAGGAGGCAAAACAACACAGTCAAATGAAGGAAAGTAATTTTTGACACAGTCACTCTTTAGTTCAAACAGCTGCTAAATATCGGTGTATAAACCTGTATCAAACTGTAGAGTTAGCTTTAGTTATGAGAAACATTTGAGAAATGAAACGAGAGGCTTACAGGTACAGTCTCCAACTGATCAGCTACCAAACATTTACAGCACGGAAAACAATTAATAAATATTTGCACTGAATTAATTCAGATTTATTAGTTACAAATATCCAGAAAACAGAGACACTTACACAGACCAGAAGAATGTGCCAGCTTTCACCCCTTGCTTGGCTGCAGTAATCCAAATCTAATGAGGAAAATATAAGAGGATTAGAATGTGTTCAGATCCTTAATGACCCTCTGAAATCAAAAGAAAATGTTTTCAAGGCACATTCTTCTACCCTGAGCTTAGAAATAAAAATTGCAGGCTTCAGCTTCCATCCCTAATTTGAACATGTGGAGTGACAAACATACACAGATTCTGTAGCAGTGCATCAGCTGATGTTCTGTAGTTTCACCCCTAAATATCTTTGTTACTTCTAACGGAAAGCATTACAATACATGGACTGAAATTTCTCAAGTATTTCACCCCATTTAATTTTCAAAAATCAGACATACCTCACCTGAGCTCTTTAAAGTTCAAGTTTTGAAGGACAGTCAGGTAGGAAAGAACACAGCTCAATACTCAGCAGGATCTATACAAAAAACCCTCTTTGCTGATTCTACCATCAGTAGCCATCAGCAAATGATGAGTTGATAAAGAGTACCAAAAAATAAAAGGGAACAGAGGTATAAAGAAAGTGTGAAGGAACATCTTCCTCCATAGAAGTTTAAGAACTTTGAGCTCACCCAAAGTGGTGATGGATGGAAATGACAGAAACAATCTTCCAGAGTTTTTCAAATTCATTTTTTAAACTCATCCATTTTTCTGGCAATTAAATAGTTTGGAGCAGCAACAATGTATGAGTGTAGTTTTGTTTGGTTTGAAACTGGCGATGTCACTGGGTTTAAGGTACTGTTCTCATAATGGGAAAACATGTTATTAATTTTTTCTCTTCCCACTTCTACAAAACATTCATTATTTTGTAAACCGCAACTATATTCCCCCGTTTATTACTTTTCAAGTTAGTTTAATCTTTCTTCAGTGAAAGCCATATCATACCTCTAGTTATCCTCATTGCCTCTTTCTCTTTTCTTTTTATTCTAAGAATATCAATAGAAGGCAGGGGAATCAGAATGACCAAATATCAGAAAGGTTCATAATCAGTTTGTAGCCTGGTGGAACTGAATTTCTTTGCAAGGATCTAGCAAATTATTTTAAAACTTATTTCAAAAGTGGTAATGACTTAAATGCTAATATTATGCATAAAACTAGAAAATTGCTTTCCCATGTCATTATTTACGCATTCCACAATTTAGTCATTTCATTAACATTTAAGCCAAAGCACAGATCCCTTCCTTATTGATTGATAAATCTTTGGCTTACTTTAAATCAGCTCTTCAAAATACATTCAACGCCACTCTTCCTTGCTCTATCAGGCACTTATGAACTGTCATCCAGGCATGCATTATTCAAATGTCATGCATGAATTTTTCATGCATTAGTCTTAACTGAATTTAATTTGGCACAGTCTAATGAAAGATCATTTCCACACTGAGGCTGCAGTTAATGGAAATTAAATTTGGATATTGTTCTGTTCACAATTTTGGAAAAATTGATTCTATTTTCCTTTCTAGTGCCATGATCACACCTCCTGCCTTATCTTTACATCTTTTACTCCTTCAAATTTGAGAGGACTAAATCCAGTTCATTTAAAATCACAGCTATAAAAAAGCCAGTTATTTTCATTACATCCTAACGTTCTGGTAATGCATCCACTCTTTTTCAGGGAAGAATATATCCAAGGTAACTATAGAAATGATTGTCTAGTAAATGAATGCAACAAGAACAGAAGGAGAAAGTCCATGAGTTTCATTTTACATGGGAATCTGGACACTACTGAACAACAGAGAGACTGTTTTGGAATGCTCACGGACAAACACTGACTGACTAGACAGAAAGATGCGGGTGAAGGTGAGGAGAGATAAGGAAAGGTGCCTTCAAGCTGGAGACTGTATGCTGTAGTCAGAGGTGTGCCTGTAATGCAAGGACATATCCACAAGCCTGTTTGTGTCATCTATGTCAGCAAAGGGTATATAACTCCAACCCAGACCCTGTGTCAAACTAAGACAGGAGCTACTCCATACTCATTAGTGGTTCTCGGCCTTCCCACATGAAAAAGAGTCAACATTTAAAGCAAATACATTTTCCATTGCACTTTAGATTTATTCCCAGAGCAGAATCTTACCACAGCAGAGAAGAGAGGTCAAATATAAATTTAGCATAACGAGTGTCAGCTCCACTGCTGTTATGCTCTTTGGTCTTGCTGTACTTGGAAAACCATTGTCCCTCCAGAGCTGCAGCAGATTTATTTTTCTTTGAAAGTGTTTGTGTTTCTGCAAACTTTAAATAATTTTGCAGATAACTTTGGGATGGTACCAATAAACTAAGTCCAGGGAATTCAGTTTTAGAATTTTACCATCTGTTTGACTTTCTAGTGCTTTGGACTGCACACATACAGGTGGTCCAGTCTGCATCTTGTCAGCTAAATGAAACAAGCCAAGTTCCACCCACAGCAGCTGAGTATGTCCTGTGCTGCTCCTGACTGTTAGCACTGCTGAAATCACTTGTAGATGTCTTTTTCAGGCTTCTCCTCTATCATACTACAGGATCTGACAATCTCTCCCAGGTGATCTTACTGTGGATCACCCCTAGTTGTACTATCCTCTGTCAGCAGTAAGAGAACAGTAGTGTCCCTAGACTGGCTACAGATAGGGAAAAAATGCTCTCCCTCTGCTCCTAATGCAGCAATTTACATTGGCATTAACTATTTGAATGAGAAAATGCATCTGCTAGACTTGAAACAGCTAAGACTGTTGATCTGTTAAAAGCGAAGACCAACAAGTCAAATGGTCCATATCTGTCTGCAACACATGTGAAGTAAGTTTGAAATGATTCCCTTAGAACATTGCCAGACAGAGACTGGCTGAACCCAAGATTACAAGAAAAATGCTGGACATTCATCCCTGTTTTTTTGAACAGAAGATTAAAAAAAAAAAACCCTTGGTTTATTTAAAAGCAAAATAATAAAGTCCAGTGTGATTCAACACCATACCTAAGGCCACTACACATAACAAAGCATTTGCAGAGACATCATTTAAAATGAGAGGTAATGACCTCAGGCTGCACCAGGGGAGGTTCAGGTTGGATATTAGGAAACATTCATTCTCAGAAAGAATGGTCAGGTATTGGAACAGATCACCCAGGGAGGCAGTGGAGTCACTGTCCTTGCAGGTGTTCAAGAAACCTATAGAGGTGGCACTGAGGGACACTGTTTAGTGAGCATGAGGGGATGGGTTGATGATTGGACTAGATGATCATAGAGGTCTTTTCCAACTTTAATGATTCTGTGATCTTACAGTACTCATTGAAGCAGCAGCAGTCTCCCAGGTGAAAGAGTTTTCATCTACACTGAACAAACTTTAAATCAAACTTCTAGTGTGTTTTGAAGCTGTGACAGAATATGGTGATGGCAGTCTCTGTTTCTCTACCAGAAGTGCCCCTGGTACCATACCCTTTACTGATTAGCTAAAATTAGGTAACAGACTGGCAGCTGGAACAGATGATGGGCATGCACAAATTTACTTCCTACCCTTGGCTATAGGATATTAACTCTAGCAGAAGATCAAGGCAAACTGCTACTACAGCCTCATTGCCAATGAATATCTCTCAGTGTCATTAACTTAAATTCACTAACTTTCAAGACAGAGTACAAGTCATTCATGCTTCTTCCAAGTTAATGAGTCTGTGCAGTCAATCAGTGTACAATACAAAAGAAAAAATTAGATGATGTCCTCTCAACAATGTCCATGTGAAACAGTCAAAATCAGGAATGGAATAAAAATTGTTTCATCTCCTCTCTGTTGCTTAGAGTCACAGTCTTTAAATTATTTAATCTTAGATATTCCAGTACTGAGCATGTAAATGCAATTGTTATATTACACATCTGTCACATCTGTTCAGGTCATTTATCATAAAGTGTACTATGTTACCCATTGCAAGGTCAGTTCCATTTGTGAACTTACGTAATTTATTTGCCATACATAAATACATTGGCTTTAACTGCTAATGTTAGTTAAGCAGATACGTATAAAATTCTACGTCAGATGAGCACCTCTGGTTTTCAGATGGGACACAATTTTATAATACTGTAAATATAAAAAGACCATATTTCTGATTTAAATTGCTTACGCAAATAAGAGAGGAATACATATTTAAAATTAAAATATATATATCAAAGATTAACTAATCTGTGCTCATATTGTGTTCATACTGTGTCATATCGGGAAGTGAAGGATATCTAAATTTTCCATCATAAAAAGATTTGGTAAATCACAGAACCACTGATTTAACTCAAGTACACTGGCAAACATCCCAAGACATGATAAACAGTTAACTAGATGCCTACAAGACATCTACTGTAAGCTAAGTATATCCTCTTTGTTGAGAGACTACAATTACTCTTTCTTTTTCTCCTTTATTTACTGATAAAAATAGAGGCTAATCAACTTTAGGTGGAAGTGCACTATGCAACACACAAGTCCCAAGTTCTCCCTTCTTTCACTTGCTAGGCATGTGTTTGCACAGATACTACAAAATTCTTCAAATGGCTGTTGAATAGTCTTTGAAAACCTGCACAGAGAGCGCAGCATCTCCCTACGTTTAACCTTCTGTGAACAAATGAATGTCCATGCATTTTCAAGGTCTGCCTGTGTCCTGTTGCATCATTCAAGAACAGCAGTGGCACACCTCAGGTCAGGGCCAACAGGAGGGGCAGGCCTCATTGCAAACTGAGCAAACACAGCTGCCAGCCAGGGAAGGAAATCCATGTCAGGAATGGAGGTAGCACAGACACCCGCTGCAACTGGGAGGAGGCCATGCATGAATGGGAAATCCCCTCCACGTTTAGGATTGATGATCATTATTTCCCAAACAAACATAAACAAGAGTGGTGCAGGCAAGTAGAATTAACTTGGCACAGTGATGCTACTTGTTACCTTCCTGCATCATTTGCACTTTTCCTGGTAAGGAAAAAGTTGGAGTCATCACTCCCACAGGCCTTGCTTTAGCCATATTTCCTCTTTCTTACGATTTTAAAAGTGAAAGTAAAGTGTCATACAAGGTGCCCTAAACCACCCTCTATGCTATTACAATTAAGATATTTCTGAAAAGAGAGGCATTTTTAGAGGCAAACTCACATACAAACTGGACAGCCTTCTCAAGGGGCCTCTCTGTCCTCATTAACTACAGCCCTCATAAAACTACAGTATTATACCTATCATCTTCTGATCTTAAGGAGGCCAAAGGATTATTTCTAAGGATCATGGAAGATCACTGAGAAAAGCAACATATTGCCTGTATTGTAAGCTTAAACTCACTACGCCAAATCAACATGTGGAAAACTACTGCTAAACAGAAGCCAAAGGCAGCTGGGGTCTTAATTTAGGCAGTTGACTTCAGTGATTGAAGTTACTTGGATGAAAACAGTTTCAGCCTCATGAAAAATGAGCAGTGAAGTTAGTTTCTCCTTTGAGAACAGGGCCTCTGATGCTCACAATTTCTGTGAGACGCTGTAGCAATACAAGGAGTGGTTATGCAGCTGTTTCCTGTCACACACTTTTTTCTTCTAAAAAACAAGGTGGTTTTAAGCTTGTATAATAAATAAAGGTTACATACTAAGTCAGAAAAACAGGTTTCAGGAAGTCTCACCACCAGTTAGAGGATCTCTAAGCACTTCCAAAACTACCTGCTCCCTCCTTCCCCTTTTCCTATTGCTCTTAAAATAAATTTCTCACAATTCCTTGTGTGAAAACATTAAGCTACTCATTTGACAAATCCCACTGATGCCATGTGTTAGCTTGGCTGCTTCCTAGCAAAGTGCTCACTATCAGAACAAGTAATTTAACAAAAAAAACCATATCCATTTTAACAAACTATATACAATAGACTTATCCAGGAGCAAGGAAGTATTTTAGGAATGATTAATGTTAAAAGACATTCTCTTCAAGGCAGTTTTTAGCTATAATGTGAAGATAGGGACCCCAGTAATAACTTCTTCCTTCCTGGGGAAGGTGGGCAGTTTTAGATAATAATCCCCTGTTCTGTGCTAACCAAGTACCTCTCCAAAGCTGCGTACTACACTTTGAGACCAAGACCTAAAAGGCATCAGTTGAATAACACTTTGTGATGTACAGGCAAGATTTTCTTTCTTCCTCCCTTAATTTTACTGTCTTTGAAAACTTATCCTTTCTTGGCAGTTTTTAATCAATGCGATGTTTAGGTGAAATAATTAAAATTAATTAGAAATTCACTTAGATATCAAATTCAATTAGAAATGAATTAGAACTATGTATCTAATCCACATACAGGAGAGAGAACTTTTTCTCCCATCAAAATCTCTGCCCTCTAATTTTTAGTAGCTCACTGTCACACTTCCTTGATTCTGCAAATAAATACATGCAAAGCGTGCATTTCCTCCATGTGCAGAGAGGGGATCATTTATGTGAGTAGATTTCTTGCAGAAATGTTCTCTCTTCTAAACCAGACAGTGTGGCCACTCACATTTGCCAGACTTACAGGTTCTCCTCATAGTAAAGTGTGTAGGAACTGAATTACAGCCATTCCTCTATGCATGTTCCCAATTCTCCAAGGAGATTTCCAGCTTATTATCTGATTCTAACACTTCCTTGGATCAGCTGTTCTATTTTAACATCCTTATTTGTGTATATAACACTCCCCTTTATCCTCTGAGAATTTTTTTCTAGCGTGTGGTCATCCACAGTTGTGTAACTTCCTTGAAGTCTTTTCAGCTGACATTTTTCATGACCCTTGTTTACAATCCAGAATGACTTATATTCTCTGTAATAGCAGAGGTGTTTCTAATGAGCGGGTGTTAGAATTACCCAATATCCCCCACTCAACATGACAGCTGATGCAATATACACAGGCTATTAAAATATTGCAGTTTAAAAATAGAGACATTTGTACAGTCCCTGAAAGTAAGTTTGAGTTATTCCTACATAAACTTGGTTGAGATGCACAATTAAATTTGCAATGAACAATTAAAATTGCATCTGCCTAACAAGCTATCAAACAGCTGACCCACAATACTGTCCATGAGATCGATGTTTGGCTGCAGCAAGCACACTGCAGATGCTATTCAGTGTGTGGCTCTTGCTGTAGCTAGGATGAAGGAAGAAGCTACCTGCTGTCACCCTTTCACTGCTCCTAATTTTAATCCTGCTGCTTTGCTCAGATCTAGATGGATAACAGCCTGGCCCTGCATCACCTTCTCTACTCTACACAACCTATGCTAAAAACTAATCTAGGTCATAGCTGGATAAGGGAGCAACTACGCCCCTCATTACTGCTGACAAATTTTACAAGTGCACAAATACCTCATTCTGGCTCAGCTACAGCCAGACATCTGCCTGTCACACATCTGCCTGCAACTCTAAATGGTCTTGTCTTGCATTTGTTGTGGACTAAAACCACATGTGGACAAATAACACATGCTTGCTAAGTAACTTCCTTTTGCCTCCTGGGATACTAATGTCTCAGAGATTGAGGATGACACCGATCATTTGAGCAAAAAGCAATGACAGATTATGGAATTCCCAGTCCCCTTCCAACACCCATCTCCGTTACAGAATCATAGAGGTTGGAAGGGAGATCATCCAGTTCAACCCCCTGCTAATGCAGGTGCCCTAGATTAAGTTGCAGTGGAAAGCATCCAGGCAGATTTTGAATATCTCCAGAAAGACTTCACAACCTCTCTGGGCAGCTTGCTCCAGTGCTCTATCATCCTCAAAATATTTTTTTTCCTCATGCTTGTATGGAATTTCCTGTATTCTAGTTTATGCCCATTGCCCCTTGTCCTGTCACTAGGCACCACTAAAAAGGGCCTGGCCCTATCCACTTGACACCTTCCTTATATACATTTGTAAGCATTGATAAGATCCCCTCTCAGTCTTTTCTTCAGGCTGAACCGAGACTGGTCTCTTAGCCTTCCTCATATGGGAGAGGCCCCTCATCTTCTCTGTGGACTCTCTCTGGAAGTTCCCTCTCTTTCTTAAACTGGGGAGCCCAGAATTGGTCACAGAACTTCTGATGTGGCCTCAGCAGGGCAGAGAAGAGGGGGAGGAGAACCTCCCTTATCCTGCTGGCCACACTCTTCTCAAGATACCCCTGGTCCTCTTGGCCACAGGAGCACCCTGCAGGCTCATTGTCAACCTGTTGTCTACCAGGACACCCTGGTTCTTCTCCACAGAGCTCCTTTCCAGGTCAGCCCCTAACCTGTACTGATGTATGAAGAAATCTAGCACTGGCTCCCATTCAGAAGCATTCTTCCTGATTACAGTCTGGCTCCTCAGGGAGTAAGAAGGCTTGTACTGCTTCCTGTAAAAATGGCCTCAATTTCTGGTGTAGAAAATGGCACTATCTGGTTTAACTGCTCAGGAAGTTTTCACATGCTAGGTCCCCAAGTAATCAATGTAGTATATGCACCTTGGCTGCTTGCATGTAATACTTATTAGTTTAACTTAAAACTATCTTTGGTGGCAAATTAAAGCAGGTCACTAAAGCATATGGTAATAGGAGAAAGTTTAGTAGAAGCAAAGGGACCTCCTTTTAATCCTTACAAAGAGGCCATTTCCATGCCTAAAATAAGAATTCAGACCTGGAGAAAACCAATTGCAATGCTTATTCAAGAGAGAGATCCGCTCAGCCACTGCTGCTGTGTTCTAGGCAGAAATTAATTCACAAACTTCTACACCCTCTGCAGCATGTCAGGTAACAGCAATCACTTGTGAACTTAACAAATAATAATTATGAAGTTGTGCCATGCTACTCTGACAGAACATTAATACTAAAACTGCCAGAAGAACATTACTAGGACGAAAACCTGAGAAACCCATAATGAAAAGGAAACACTGTGCCACAGTGACAAAAATACAGTAATTCGTGTTAAACTGCTGCCTAAAGTGAGGGTTTTTTCCTAGCCACATCTAATTTATACTTATCAACACAAGCACCTTTCCATAATCAATGGCTTTATTATTCTGAAAAGCAAAAGCCAACTCAAAACGTTACACTGCATTGATAGACACAGGGCCAGCCATGGGGAGATCAGGTACAAATTGTTCACAGATGTATTTTTTTAATTGTTATTATTGGCTATGTTCCACAGCACAGGGGGAGGGGAAGGAGGAGGGAGAGAGAAGGAGGGAATCTGAAACTTACTGGTTGACCTCCCCACCATCTGTGATTGAATTTCTCTCGCCCTCGAAGACTGAAGCTGGCATCAAACACTGGGTCATACATTGAATTGCCAACGATTCCATGTGATTCAGGATAGAGTCCCTTTGTGCAGAAACAGATTAATTAGTAAAACCCTAATGCACATAAATGCAGTCCCCATAGCTATCTGCAAATACCACTGAATTATTTTAAAATGGGTGTCTTTGTAACAACACACCAAAAAAGGTTTTAACTTCAAGATAAGCACATTTAAAATTGGCTATAGTAGTGTGAAAACAGCAGGAAATGACTGAATTGTGCTAAAAGAAAAAAAAAAGCACAAAAACTTCTGCTGCTGGATACTTTGAAGTATTTTCTCACTGGTTAGAAGTTAGTTTGAGGCCATCAAAAATAAACAAAAAAATTATGAAGATTCATTTGAACTCTGAGTTCCTCTTTATGAATTCCCTTTCTGGAAATGGTAATTCATTTTCCAGTAGCAAGAGTTAGAATCTGCATTCCCATTTTATAATAGTTTATCTTTGCTAGGCTTCTGCTTCAGGAGCACTGTCACATGGCAGTGTTTGCATCTCAGACTGGGGACAGCCTGGCCACCAGCTGTGCCACCAGAGCACAGAAGTGATGGTTCGTTTACTGCAGAACCCAGGCAGCATCCAGACACGCTTAGCAGCTGTAAATTTTAAGTGGGTTGCTAAGTCAGCCCTACTGACTTCAGCTCCTCCAGTGAAGGAACAACTGCTGGTTGTATTCTGGGTTGTTGTTTTTTTTTTCCCCCAGAAAAACCATGACCTGTAATTATACAGCAGTACAAATAACTGCAAAAACAGGCATAGGAAAATGCAGGAAAGCTGTAACATTGTGCACATTAGAGAGAAATGCTTTGTCTCAAAACTTCAAAATACTGAAAAAAAAACCAAACCTACTTAACATAAGGGAGAAAAGGATTGACTGTGAAGGAGTTCTATTAAAAAAAAATCTTGCTTCCCACAACCCACATTTCTAGTGAAGTGCAACATTTTATCACCAAAAAATCCTTCCCAAGGACTTACAGTAGCGAGGGTGTACAAGTTGGGGAAGGTTTTTGTAGGGTAGACTGGCCTCATGTAAGGAGAATGCGTTCCACAAGATCCTGAAAAATCAGCAGGGAATGCAAACGTTACAAAAGTGAAGCTCTGAGACTTAAAAAAAAAAAAAAAAATAGAAGTCAATTGCTTTCACTGAAAATGCTGCAGAGTGGTTAAACTTTAACCAACTTAAATGAACATCCTCTGATGACCACTGGCAAGTCTTCCTGCAGTGCTAAATCCACACATGCTACTTTGCACTTCACAGTAAACAACTGAAACAGAGAAGCTAGTACTACTAAACTCGCTACATTTCCATGGACTGCTGTCCCTTCCGAGTTCTCCCGCTTTCAGTGTTCATACTCACTGGAAGTGTCATGCTGTTGAATAAAGGAACATGAGAAATCACAGACTAATTTTAAATGACAAGTACACTGAAGCGGGAGTTTCACAATAGGCTTTGGCCACAGCTCCCCAGTTGGCTACACAAATGCAAGGGCCAGCAAATACACAGGGAAAAAAACACCTTTCAAGGATATGAGCATGTACACAAGCTACCATACTACACTGAAAAGCTCAAACATACAGCGTGTCCAGTACACTACAAAACCAGGACCCACGTCTTCCGCATTTGTGACTCAAGTGCAAAATTTTGCAGGCACATCTCAACTAGCCCATACAATGGTATGATACATATCACGTACTGAAGATTCATTTGTTTGCTGACAAACCAAATTAACACCACCAGTTCCGGGTTGCATTCCCTAAAGCAGCTCTCTTCTCATTCTTTGCTGTAAGCTACTTTAGCCAGGGTCCTTCAAGCCACCAGATGATACTATCTAAACCTAAGAGGACTAATGCAATTTGCTTTTATGGAAAATAAATGTAATCTTTATTAGAGTTTTGAGTCAGAAAAGCCATGCATTTGGCAGAGCCCTTCTACACGCCAGACCCATGCTGACTTTTGTTACTCAATACACAATGAAAACAACCAGACTGCATGACACTGTCTTTCGTTTATTGTAAGAAAACAGATGTACTCACTCAGTTTTTCAATATTGGGCATGACCTTGTTCCCTTTCTTCATATATGATGCACGGAAACCATCAACAGAGAAGATGATCAAAGGAGGACGAACAAAGCTAAAAAGCAGAAGCAGCAGGAGTATAAGTCAGCATTTGAAATTATTTTATATTTTTTTTAATTTTCACTTGCTAACTGAAGGTCCAGAGAATTTAAAGTATGGTTACTACATGTGCTATGTGTTATTTATTTATTTATTTATTTGGCTTACTTGCTTACTCAATAGATCAGCATAAACTTCATTCTTAGTAACGTTCAGACTGTGGTCACGGTCAGCTGAAGGGCTACATTCCAACATAAAAGAAATCTTCCCTAGGCAGCCAGAAGTACACAGCCCAAAAAGGCAAATGCTTACAGAAAGAGATGGAAAAGAGCAAAAAAAAAAAAATAAAAATAAAAAAAATTACAAAAAAAATTGTATGCACAAGGACCCAGCCTAGCACACAGTCTGCACAGTCTGTAGTTAAAAACCACACGTTTCAGGACAGCTGGTCTTCTGTCTTTACAAAAAGTCCATGTGGCATCTTGTGCAAGCTCTAAGAGGCACAGCCCATTCTCACATACTAAAGATGATGGTATTCCTTGTCATTTTATTATATTTTGTTTACTACTTCTACTTGGATTTGAATCCAAGTAGTCATTGATGTGTCCTGGATAGACATGCCTGAGTGTTTAATGATGGTCACTCACTGCAGGGGTAAGATATCATTGTTACCAGGAGAACAGGAGCTCCTATTTCCTCCAAACTCTTCTAATAGCACAGACTGAGCTGCAGTGCAGTGCAGCACCTAAGCAAATGTTTGCCTTTAAGCATAATAGTAAGATAATTGGTTTCAGATGCTCTTATATTTTCACTGCTCTTCTTTTGCTTTTTTTTTTTTAAGTCAAGCCTATTACCCATTGCAGTTTTGAAATCCCTTCACTTAGTAAGATAATATTAATAACAAAAAAAAAAAAAAAGACCTCAGACAGCCTAAATTTTAGAGAAATCAGAAAAAGATTCCCAAAGTCTCAAAGGGTGCTTAATTATCTTTCCTGCTCAGATAAGTAACACAGGGAAACCCATCAAAGGTGATCCAAGGACAAGAGTTCAAGCCCCCATATCATACATTAACAACCCAATTGTACAAACCCTGAAGGACAGGGAAGTAAGCAACTTGCTATTCAGCAAAGGCTTTACAAAGATAAGGCAGAAACATGATGTTCAGAGTGCTGGACCACTGTCCTTGTTGTACTTGGCTTTAGGGTAAGAAGAAATCACTTACCCTGCTGGACATTCAGGAGTTTTTATCTCTTCACAGTCATCATCCACCCAGTGGGTTTCTCCTACCAGAAATTCAAATCAGAGTTTAAGAAAAAAAATCTGTGAATACAGCATCAGATTTCAAAGAAAAATTCAAAAAAATAAAGTCTAAATCTGTTAACAGACTGTCTCATCATACTTTCACAGACAATGATCAAGTGAACAAATGCTCTGGCTACATTCTATTCAACAAAAATATCCAAACTGTCACTTCTAGGAGCAGCTCTTAAAACTAAAGCTAAAACTTTTTCATGAAGGAAATGATAGTAAAGCTTTAGCAATACCAGTCATTTTAAAAATTATTTTTTTATTATTTTCAGTTTGTCAAAAAAGTACAGCAGTGTTTCTGGTTGCCAATTCATACCCTCCATCCCACCAGGTCTGACGTCTCCATGACCTGCTTCTACTGGCTAAAGACACAAAATTATAAAATAAGACTCTTTCTAGGGAACTTATAATATGAAATATGATAACTTATAATATGAAACTTATATGAAATAGTTTTCAACTGGTTTAGGGAGCTGAACAGGTCATGGATCAGGTGAAGCTGCTTATGATCAGGAGCAGTTGATAAAAAAAAAGTATTAATAGTCTTTTAGAGTTAGCTTATTAATTTACACAATCAACTGTTTTGTTAAGCTTTTACTACTGAATGCTGACTATATATTGGCTCATGACTTGCACTTTCACAGGTCAATTGAAAAACAAATTATTAGCTAATGAGGCTTACTTCCCCACCCTAGCACTATTAGGGGAACTGTAGCTCAGTTAAAAGAACAAAACAAAAAGCGCCATAGAAAATATTGGCAGGAAATGTGTCCTGCAGCAATTCCAATTGACCATGATGGGATGTAGAGGGATGATTGATTTCCAAGGGAAAATAAAGATAAACACTATCCTCAGGTAAGCAAAAGCATGAATAAAGAGGAAACACAGTTCTCAGATAGGGCTTATTCCTATCAGGATATCAGAGTCACTGAGATTTGTTATTAGGCAATTAAAAAAAGATTATGTACATTAAACAGTAGATGTAAATTCCTCTGTCTTGACCCTTGTAAGTGGGAGCTCACAAAAAAAGTCAGGAACTGTGAACTGTATTAGTATTTAAATAGTCTAAGCCTTGGGTCTCATTGGGAAGGGGAAGAAAATAACCTTGTTGGAAGATGCATATTTCACCTGAATTCCCAACAGCAAAATCCAAGTAAAGAAAACCCCACTTTCAGCATTTTGGAAACTGTACAGTTGGCCAAAACGGTGGAGAGGGGTGGGGAGGAAATCAAACCTTAAATTCTTCACCATTAAACAAATGAAGAATTTAGAACTTGGTGAAATACAATAGTATTCTATTCTATTCTATCCTTCTAAGGCTTGTTTCCAAGGACCAGAAGACCTCCATAGAATGGGAGACACATTATGCAATGCAGGACATACTCCAGACCATCGGGTTATATGGGGTGATAATTAAGCCTTCACAGCCTGTCCCCAAATCAGCCAGTTCAGGCTGTATTGCTGACATCATGTGTCTAGAAGGTGATATGGTCATTCCCACCTTGTAACCTGGAGCCCATGCTACCCGATGCGTAAATTAAAGCTGTTATATTCTCACAAACACTGTCCTGCAAGAAACAAAGCCTACTTGATACAAGTAGTTTGAACAGATGCTTTTGTAGTAGAAATGGGAGAGGTTTCTGAGACAGAGATAACCTATCTAGGAATGCTCAGTTCCTTCTGAAACCATCAGATCTCCCAGCTTTCCTTGTGATGCAGTCAAATGCACCTGAATACCTTTGTATTTTGTTTTAAACTCTTTGCTCATCCATGCCTAATCTTTGTGTTTCAGAATCTCTACAGGGTTTCTACTGTCAAGAAATTAGTTCACCTCCACTAGGAGTACAAAACTCACCCTTTCTTCCTCCCTATTCCCAATATTCAGAAAAAAACAAGAAGAGGGTTTCTTCTCTAGAAAAAAACTTTACCAACAGGGCTGCCTACTATTAGGTTCAAAAGATAAGAGGCAGGAAGACCAAAGACATACCTTTGCAAACGACTTGGTAATTAGTGCAACAGTCTCCTCTACTTAAGCAGTCTTCAGAGCAGTGACAAGCATTATCATCATTCCTGGTTTCTCCACAGCGGTCTTTGGTACATTCCCAGCCTCGAGCTAAAATATTCACAAGTAGGCAAGAATGAGAGATCATAATCAAAACGAAAAGCACTCACTCAAGCCTTAATGACTACATCCAACTTTATAGAGTCTTAAATCTATTGTCCCAATTTTTGATTTCAAGTATGTCAAGCAGAAACAAAAGGGAGCCTTGTGTCCTGCAGATACAGGAGGACTCCTACATCCACACAAGTGCTTCAGCTACAAACAGTTGTTGTAGTCCAGGATTTGTACAACTGGAATGCCAGAAAATACATGGAGGGGAGAAGAAAAGAAAGGCTGTTGAAAGATAAATGAATCTGTCTGGAGTGCAAACTAGAAATGTCAGTGTTTTTTGTACAATTCATCCTTTTTTGCCCAAATATTCAAGTCCCCAGATCAACCAATGGGAAATAAGAAAAAGTTGGAAAGAGATTATGTGGGTAGAAATTGATATTATGCTTCCATCAGATCCTCACAGACAGAAGGAGCTTTCAGTACCTCAGTGGATGAGATTCAACACCAACTGCAAAGTTAGAAGAACTTGAAGAAACATGGCACAGTCTTCTTATCTTGCAAATGATGCTAGGATCTAAAGGCCTGTCTAAATTAGGACAGCACAGTGCTGCATTTTAGAATAGGGCCTGAGGATATAACTGTATGGTTTCCCGTATGTTCTGGCCCAAGCAATAAGAAACTTAAAAGATTGCTTTTCACAACATGCAACCAGTTAAAAAAACACCAGAGCAATTTCTCTTACTCCCCATTTCTCCTTGATTTGGGACCTTCTTCCAATAAATATATCATATTTACAGATAGTACATGTGATAATCATCTTAATAAATACCTATGGGGTTATAAGAAAATGTACTCAACAATTCTAAGAGCTACAGAGGTATCCACACATTTGAGTGGATAATGTACCCTGTGGACTGGAGGCTAAGGAACTGAAAGTCTGTTCTTTTGTAGCAAACATTGTGCCATGCACTGAAAGTTTTCAGATCCTCATATTTTTCAGTCATTTACACTGGGACAAAACAGTCTTAGCTTTAAATTTGGAATTTCTTGGCCTGGAATCAAATCATTTTTTCATGGATTAGCTTACAATTTTTTGGTACCAAGCTATTGAAATGATATCATTATAAACAGAACTGAGGAAGTACTCTCAAACATCTCCCATCCATGAGCAGTGATAGTTTTAGTCATTCGACTTCTCTTTTATTTGCTTTGTAAGTGTAATTCCTTGGTAAAGCAAGGAAACATTTAATGGCAAAAGTAGAAGGCACCTGTGTCAACTCTGACCACTAAGCCAACACTCAAAGAGATGAGTACAACTAATAATTCAAATGCACTATGTTAAGAAACAAAACATCACTCATAACCCTCTTTGAAGTTTCCCTCTCCTGTGAGTCATGAAAAAAGAAAGTGAATGTAGAACTGTATTTCCATTCCTCAGGGTCTAATGAATTGAAGGTAAACATCTTTACCAGTGTGCTATATGCATCCTGACACTTGGAAATTAGAGTCTGGAGCAATGGTAACAAATTCGGCCTGTCACCTCTGAACAGATCTGCACTGCTTTAGCACTCCCAGCTTTCAAGGTACTTTCACAAATAAATGCAATGAGCAATCCAAAAGCAAGCATGAACTGCTCAGTTATTTATCTCCTATTTATATCAGTTATACACTTTGGAGAAAAAAGGATGGCTGACACTGAGAGACCAACCTCCCGTCTTTACTACCTCTTCACTGTAATCTGGAAGGACAACTGGTGCCTGAATATCAATTATTGTTTGTGAATGAGTATCAGAATATCTCCTTTTCAGGTAGTACAAGCAGTAGCCTGCCCTTTTCTGCAGAAACTATGGCAGAAGCCCAGCAACAATAGATGCATATCCCTACTGCTCCCAGCAAGGGTATGCGGCCTGCATTTTGGGTCAAGACAAGTCAGCAAGGGGAGCAGAAGACCTGGGTTATGGCAGGGAGTGCTGGATTATAGCAGTCAGTCCCAACCAGTCACATAAGCCAGACATCATCAGCCCCCACCAATGCGGGGCAGGAGACTCATCCTACCTGTCTTTAAGCACAGCTCATCAAAGTCGAAGCAGCAGCTGTTGTAGCTCTTGCACAGGTTGTCACAGCGGCAGCCAGGAGGCTCTGCCTCTTGAAGTTCAAAGCATCTGTTTTTGCAGGAGCCAGAGGTACTGATCCAGGGGGAATCTGACAGGACTGTGTGGAACAAAAAACAGGGCAACATCTGTCAGGCCAGTAGAAGTGGGACAGGCAACTCAGCCCCAAGCCACTTGGATGAATGAAACCTCGGCTGCCTGCTTAGGGAATGGAAGGGAGCAGGGAGAGGAGAAAGGTTGCTTGCAGAACCAAAACATAAAAAAAAATTAAAAAATTTAAAAAAAAATTGCAAAAAGGCAGCTTTTTTTGGGGGGGGGGGGAGGGGGAAGGGAAGAGGAAGCAGCATGCTGTGATAGCATTCCGTATAGAAATGGACCTGGCTTTACCTATAACAATCAAGAGATCATTAGCAGAAATGTATTAATATCTGCAGGGCCCAATTCCAGAAGCTGCAACTATTCCTTAGAAGCAGGCCTTTGTTTTCAAAAACCAAGTGACATTTTCATGGTTGGCTGGGCAGTTCGCATAGGAAAGAACTGCAATTAATCTACATGCAGTCAGCAGGACTTGGTCTGCTGTACTGGAAGGTGCCAAATCAATGTCAAGCATGGGTGAAAACCATAAGATGCTCTATAAATTCATGGAGAAGCAAGTAAAGCAAGGCTTTTTGATGGGCTTCTGCAGAGCGTTAAACTATAAAATCTAAACAAAATACTGAAATATATAAGAAGTCAATGTATTTCATGTGTAAAACTAAATGAAAGATGGATAATCTGATGGATAATGCATGAATAATGCATTAGACTTCAATAACCTACTAGCTGCAGCCCTTATTGTCAGAGCTGATGTGTGTTTCCCAGCTATTTTCTCAAAACTTATTATCTCAAACATTTTTCCTACCAAAGATTCCTATGTAGCAGCTTGTATAAAGCAGGAAAGTTGTGTGCTACTCTACTGGGGTAATGCTATTTTATAAAATAAACTGAGACAAATTCGTGTTATTCCTTAAAAACAGAAGTGTTCCAGGGAATATTTCACAATGTCACTGGTACTTTGAGGGACCAATTAAAATTAAGTATTTTTCTTCTAGACTATGTTTTGGCTTCAACTTTGGCAAACCTCAGCATGGTTAGCAGTATGATTTCAAGAGAACTGATGCAATGGCACTTTTGGGAAAGAGTTGTTCTGATCTTTCATGTATTTTTTCCCTACTCTTTTACATGGCTGAAAGTTTAGTCTCCACATAAACTGAGAAAAATATTTCCAAACACAATGGTACTATTCCAATACTTTTAGTGTTAGAAGATAGAAAAGAAGATGGAGAGGAAAGTTAGAGGCGATATAGGTGATATATGTCCCATCGGCTGCCATCACCAGCACTACTGGTCCACTATTTTTCTTGTGGCACTGGCAACAACACGGGTTGGACACCAGCATTAATCACTGCAAGGAACTGGGCAGCAAATCAATCCTTCAGCAAGGTTACAGTGGGTGGGTGGGTGGGATGACAATGGCTGTCATCATGGATCATGATAGTGGGAAGGAACATTCATCTGCAGACTGGTAAAGGTAAAATCAAAAAATCATAGAATGTCCTGAGTTGGAAGGGACCCAGAAGGACCATTAACTTCCACTCAATATTTTGGTCCCATGGACCTTCTTGGAGCTAAAAGTGGTTTATCTATGCTGGCTATACACAGACCAGTGTTTTCTTTGGTCATACAAAAAGGCCACTAGTCTATGTGAGAAATTAATCACATGAGAATTGTTTCAAAGCACGTAAACACTCAGGTTTTCAAGAGATATGAAGTACTGGTCCCTATTAACGACAGCTGTTTTGTGCCAAATGCTCCTGAATATATGTTACTAAAGAATGGTTCTGTTATTTAACCTCTCCTCCTACTTTCCCTTTGGAAGCTAGATAATACACTCGTATAATCACAGATTGAATAAACTGCAAATCTGGACTCAAAGGTATTACATACAACCATAGACTATATAGTATCATGGAATCATAGGATGGCCTGGATTGAAAAGTACCACAAAAATCATCTAGTTTCAATCCCCTGCTGTGTGCAGGGTTGCCAACCACCAGACCAGGCTGTCCAGAGCCACATCCAGCCTGGCCTTGAATGGCTCCAGGGATGGGGCATCCACAGCCTCCCCGGGCAAACTGTTCCAGTGTGCCACCACTGCCTGGACGCAGTACTCCAGATGGGGCCTCACAAGAGCTGAGTAGAGGGGGACAATCACTTCCCTCTCCCTGTTGGCCACCCCTTTTTAAATGCAGCCCAGAACACAGTTGGCCTTTCAGGCTTCAAGCGCACACTACTGGCTCGTGTCCAGCTTCTGTCCACCAGTACTCCCATGTCCTTCTCAACAGGGTTACTCTCAAGGAGATCTTCCCCCAGTTTGCATAAATACCTGAGATTGCCCCAACCCAAGTGCAGCACCCTGCACTTGGCCTTGCTGAACCTCCTGACGTTCACATGGGCCCACTTCTCCAGCCTTTCCAAGTCCCTCTGGATGGCTTCCCTTCCTTCCAATGTATCGACTGCACTGCTCAGCTTGGTGTCACCTGCAGACTTGCTGAGGATGCACTCGATACTATCATCTATGTCACTGATGAAGATATTGAAGAGCACCAGTCCCAAGACCAACTCCTGAAGGACACTGCTTGTGTCCGGCCTCCACCCTGACACAGAACCATTGATCACACCTAATTGGTCAGCTGGAGGCACCTTTGGCTGCATCCAGCTAACCAATTCTTAATCCATCAAACAGTCCATACTTCAAATCCACACCTCTCCAATTTAGAGAGAAGGATGTGGTGAGGGACCGTGTCAAAGGCTTTGCAGAAGTCCAGTTAGATGACATCCATCGCCCTTTTCCGTTCCACCAAAACCATCACTCTACTGGCATTGCTCTCTTCATTTCAAAGGAATGAGAAGGACACCATTTCAGAAAGCAAAGAGACACACACTAACATGGATTTAGGAAGAAGAAGGTGTAAACCTGACCGCCGATTACAGAAGTAACAGCATCAATTCTATCTAAAGGAATGCCTAGCTGTTGTAAAGGGCAGTTCATTTGTCAGGAAACCACCACAACAAACTGCTAACAGAAGCTGTGCAATCTCTGATCTGGGAGATTTGAAGAACAGGTTAGACCAAGATCTGTCAGCAGCACTTCTGAAATAACTGCCCATGTATTGGGATAATATCTACAGAGCTGGTCAAGCTTCCTTCTAGCTCCATCTTCTATGACTGTGATTAGGGTTTCCATTTCACATAAGGATGGCTTAGCCTAGCTACCTCATTTGTCATTTTTTCCAGATCTCTTGGCAACGTCCCTATTAGCGGTGTGCCAAATTTTCCCAAATTCCATAGCAAGTACAAGGCATGCCTCCTGAGTCAATGTAAAACACTTTCCACATAGCAACACAAAAGTAGATGTGGCTTAACTCCCTGATCTCTGTATACGTTATATATTATACATTAAGATCATTCCTTTGTTTACCATGCCTGACCTCAACTTTGCAGCCAGACCGTGATTTTCAGGTCGTGCACAATGCCATGGTACAACTACTGGTGCATGCAGAATAGTTCGAAAATATATCATCAGGAGCCCCATTCATGGTTAGCATTTTAATACTGACAGAAGCCCTTGTACAGAACAAACTTATGCAGTTTCAGATTTCCTTTTAAAATTCCTGCATCTGTCTGCAAATTCTACGCTGACATTTGCCTCCACGCAACAGGCAAAGGAGCCTCTCACATGAAGATCCTGCTCTTCTTTTCTAATAGATAGAGCTTTCTATATCCCTTTCAAGCATTCTTTTTTGTCCACCTAAGCTCAAAACAACCATCTAATGATTGTCCTTTTTATATATTAGAGATCTATACATTGCGTATACACTATAAAATGAGATCAAGAAAACATTATAGGCATTATGGTACTTCTTTGGCATGCGTGTACCATGTATAATGGGCTATGGAAAAAAAACAGATGTTGGATTTGACTTACAGAGGAATTCTATACTAAATGAGAACTGAAGTTTGTCTACAATCGTGGCATACTCCTAGAGAAACCAAAACTTGGTAATATGTGGCAATGGTTGGTAAAGAGAGTGCTTAGTCAATAAAAAGAATTAAACAAATTTGGAAATGAATAAACCAAGGCAGACTAGAGTTGAAAAAAAATTTATGGCAACCATTCATTCTGCATATTTCCTAACGCTGGGCTTCTGATGAAGTACAACTGGAAGTCATACAACTGCAAGAATCTAAATAGTTTACTTGATCATAATGTTTTTATTTTGTTAAAAATGCACCTCTCCATCATAAGAGTTTACTTTCTCTTCCAGACTCATGCGGCAATAACTTTTTCTTTGTTATCACCTTCCAGTTTTTACTGCAATAAAAGTAAGGAGGCTGCCCAAACACACAAGGGACAAAACCCTCCATTACCTTTTGTCTTTCAATGTTGACACTTAGTCCAGACGATATCAACGCCAGGTTCAGGTCCAATCCCAACCATATGTGAAATCTCCAACAGACTGCCCCAAAATAACCCTTATTTGGGTTATTTTTATATTAAGCCTTTTTGGGAGATATCCTGTATTTCTTGCTGTTCTCCTGGGATACTGAGCTAACCTTCCTGCTACTGGAAACAGCACACAGCTGCTGTTCCTAGCCCTGGCAGCATTGAATGGTGCTGGTGTGCTCAGCAGAGTTGGCACTGATGAGCTGCAGTTGGTTCCCAGTATCAGACCTTTGGGACTTCAGTGCAAGGCAGCCCTGCCCTGAAACCTAGGCAGCCTCCAGTGAAAGCAAAGCACTCAGGTGTTGAAGGTATAAAATGTAAATCCTTCACATCACTGTTACACACATTACCCAAAAGTTTTACAAACTAGAGATTAAATTAGGAAGAAATTTGATTTATGAGCAAGTTTCTTTAACTATTATATAAATACCAAAAGCAACTGCCACTATCTTTCTAGTTACCTAAAATACCTCTGCTCAGTGATCAGCAGCCTGACTGTGACTGGTTTCTGTGATTGAAGGGGAAAGGAGATCACAATATTCTTCACCAGGAACACAACAAACTCAGGCCACCAAAAACAAGTTTATAATGAAAATTCACAGGCTATCATTACAGATGGGTACTGAAAATGAAACCCTTTCACTTCAGTTATATTAGCCAGCCCTAAGAAAGGTTCCCTTTCTCCTCCCAAAAGAAAAAACAGAGACACAACTCAACTCTACATCTATTTTAGGTTTTGTTAAGAAAAACACTAGTTTTCCATTGTATATATTTTTCCACTCAAACAATGCCTGAGCTCACAAAACCCTGTAGTGCCTCCTAACACAAACAGTCCCTTCTATGGCCCATTCTTGCTCTCCTCCAAAGGTGAACAACCGACCCCTAGACAGTACATCTGCTGGGTGCAGGACACTAGCACCTGCTCAGCCTCACCACTGTCAGATGTCTGCCTTCTACTGTTCACAAGCTAGCATGACCTCAGAAGCCACAGAAATCCCCAAAGCTTTCCTCAGCAGCACATTCTTGAAAGTGTTACTCAGAATTAGAGAAACTGCTTCAGTAGTTACCAAAAGTAAACTGGCACCCTTAAACTGATAGAGCTGTTTCTTTTAGATCTAAAAGGGAAACTGTACGGAGCACAAAACAGCACAGGAGAGATGAAGCAGCTGAGGAAACCGATCTCTGCAAGACTGATGGTGCTCAATCCTAAAATAGGCTAGATTTTCCATAGTCGCATGCACACAGAGCAAAAGTTTAAGTAAATAGGAGTCCTATAGGTGAGTCCCAAAGGTCAACTGACTCAGGCTCAGTGAGTTATTTCTTCATTATATCCTAGAGGTAAAAGGAACAAGCAAACTACTGTTTCAGAGTAGGAATGGTTTCTAAACACCACACATAACATAAGGATATTGCGATCCACAATTTACACCCATTACTGTACCTGAGATTGGGCCCTCATCCCATTCTTCAGATCTCCTAAAGCGATTTGTTGTAAATCCCATGCAGACATTTACTCCAAAGGCAAAAGCAAATAAAGATATAACCTGCAAAAGCAAAACAGCAAAGTGATCAGACGGTGCAAATCCCAGACTTCCAAGCCAAGAGCATTACGATTAAAGGGGCAGAGATGGTCCCTGTACATTCGAGCTCCCCAGCACTGCAGTTCCCATCACTGGCACAGCAGCTGACAGAGTCACCGTTTTAGAGTCTCACAAACCAGAAGGGGTTTATGAATAAAACATCTCTTTCTGAAGCTGAAACGCTCCTTTTTGTAGGACCTTATTCAGGAGAGACGGGCTACTCCTCCTTTAAAAGCAAACACGCTCCTTTCCTTCCTTCCCTACCTGGTGGAAGTGGAAGCAGCCCTTCTTAGCCATACTAGAGGATTCTTGAAAAGCCCGTGCAGTACCGTCCCTTTTGCTTTATAGTGAGCGCAGAGCTCTGTTTGCTCTGGGAGTTCGGGCTATTAGCTACAAGTAATCCCACCTGGTGAGGTTGACAGGCTCGTGTGATTTGTCCAGGGGGTGATTTCATCATGTTTCACTCACAAATCGCAGCTCCGAGTGCAAGAAGCTCCAGGCATCATCCCTCGCTGCGCCCTCCCCCCAAACACACACACGCACGCTTTTATGTGGTTTCCTCTGGCAAAGCAGGGCTTTCTTCTCTCGCTGCGGCCAATAGCTTTTCCTGCTCATTTTATTCTCCTCGCAAAAGTAACATGGCTCAAAGAGAAACCAAATGCGTCTCCATCTGGCTCAGAGAAGAAGAAAAAGAAAAAGGGGGGGAAGCTCGCCCAGGCTGAGAAATGGAAATATCCCCACGCCACCCTCCAGTGCCACAAAGCGTGGGGCAGCGACCTGGGCACTGTTCTCGCTCTGTGCTGCCAGCCGGGTCGCAGTGTCCCCACGCCAGCGCAGGGGTAGCTATTCAGCTCCCGCAGGGTGCAAGGCGCAGAGCGATGGCAACGCACACGGTTTTATCCGGAGGGCTGGAAACCACAGCCTTTCGGAAAGGAAGGGAAGTGGCACGTTCCTTCTGCCCCACATTTTCCCATTTTCTTCCCCAGCAGCAGAAAGCTAAAGTGTTTGGAGAAGCGCTTCTATTTACACAGCAGACGATAATGCTGAGCAGAATTATGGTTGAAATCAGTTGTTTAAATATTGTTTACCAAGGCAAATTATTGACCAGTGTAGTTTGCTACTTTTTTTTTTTTTTTTTTTTTTGTCTGATGGGACATTCATTAAGGTATTTACTAACAATGGCATTTAAAGGGACAGAATCAAGGCTGTTAAGCCTATGGACAGACTTATCTTCCCTTGCAACCTTGTCATATTGTATAGTGGCATTGAGAAATACATAACAGATTTCTTTAAACCATCTTGCAATACGAAGCACACACATTTTTCAGCTTTGCTGAGAGGTACTTTTTAGCTGTTGCAGTATTTGTCCCTCTCCAGTGCATAGCTTTGCAGGGCTGAGTCTCCTCTTTGCTTCTCCCAACTCCTCTGCCTGACACTCGTGGCTCAGAGCTGATGTTTTTTAATGCAGTTTTTTAACCAAGAGTGGATCCATTGGGCAGCTGTATCTTTGCACTGCAAGCTTCAGGGAAATGTTATTGGCACGGGAAGACCTCAATCTTAGCTATACCAAGACACTTAATTCCTCCCCTTGCACAGATCAGGGGTGTGAAGTTAAGACTTTCCTAATGTTTGCTTCATCACCACCTTGGCTGAAGATGAAATAGTCAGCTGAAGTACAGGTTGCATAATGTGCTGAAGGCAGTCTTTCTCTAGCAAAAAAACAAACAAACAAAAAAGAAAAACAACAAAAAAAAAAACAACCAAAGACCTGTGTACAGTGGTCTGGAGCTAGAGAAGAGTAATAACCAGATTTTGTATTAGCTGTTCCTATAACATTATTCACTCTTAGCCTCTGATATATCGTTGGTTAAATGTCTTCACAAGCAAGTGCTAGGTATTACAGCAGTGCATGTCAGCAGCAGAAAGGAAACCAAGCACACACCAAATTGCTTAAAATGTCACTTATCACAGCTGATGAAGTTCACGATTTGATGAGTAAAGCATGAGAATCAGAAGATTGAGCTCTTACAGCCTGGGACCCTCAGATACCAAGTTACCCTGGGCAAAACACAATTGAATTTTCAAATTGAGTTGTCCATTTTGAGTGACCAAGGCAACATATCTAGCCTCAATTTCAGAGATGCCAAGCCCGTGCAGTTTCTGCATGTCTTCCTAATGTGCAAGTACTTAGCTCTTTTGAAAAAAAGTTAAAAATGACCACCCAGAAAAATGAAGCAAGAAATAAAACCAAAATATATAGCAGGATGGGTTTCTCCAGCTAAAAATATAGATATCATTTTTTTTTTCGTTCATGTAACATCTCTGCAGCTTATAAACTGCACAATTCCATGTTAATGGAGAAGTTCATTTTAAATTTCCTGGCTCACACTACAAGTACGTTATATTAATTAACATCCTTTGCAGTATCCTTTGAGAACTATAGATGAGAGTGATCCTGAAACTGCTAATGTTTTTCTTATGTGTTATGTAAGACACATTTTCCAGTAGCTCTGAACTGACCGCATCCTCAGATGCACAATCATCTTTTTGTAACAAGGATTCTGCCTGAAGCCACCCCGCAGATGCACAAGGAACCTATTAGCATAAACAAGGTTTAATTATTTTGTTCAGGGAAAATTTCACTGCTGGGAGCACTAGCAATTAACTTTTTAACAATTAATTTCCATTCTACTCATCAGAAAAAGAAATAATAGAGTGGAAATAATATGTTCCTGACCCTTTGGTCACGCAGTGGTTCAGTATGAGTTTTAGGGCTTAAATTAAACACATGACAAAGGGATTTTAACAAGATCAACAGAATACGAAATGCATTTTTATCAATTATTGTCCATGAGCATGGGGATTTAGCATTTATGTCTGCTTAATACATGTAATGGCACTAAATGCTTAACTCAGAATGCTGAACTTCCAACCAGCCACTAGGTGACACTTTAAATGAGTGATTCATATTATGACAGTTCCAGAGTTAGTTTGTCTCTGTTCCACAGAGTTAATATAAGAAGGGCAATATTTACTGTCTTGTATAAAATTGACTTTTTCTTGACCTGCTTTGTTTTGTGATTTGTTTGTGTCTGTTTTTGTTCTTGGTTTCTGTTTTTTAATGAGAAAGGAAATTGCAGAGAAATCAAGTACATTGGTTGAGTCAGTAGCTGGGGATGGAGTAGGCTCTAAAGAAATGAGCCCTCCTAGCTCCTCATCTCTATTGTGCACTGCTGGGAGCAATTAAATAATAAGAGGACCAGCGTGAATGTTTCCAGTGCAGTTAATGGTACAGGAGTAGCAGAAATGTGAATTTGATCTCTCCCTCCATATACATCTTTTAATATAGTTGTGGCCAAGAGAAAAAGGCTTGTCAGGTAGAAAAATTTCTTATCACAAAACCTTTTGATAAGCTACAGAAACTCTGTCGCAGAATCCAAGCAATCTCCAAACTGAGTGCCTTCAGATACCTGTACAGTGAAAGCAAATAAGTTTCCAGCAACTGAAGCAAATGTGAGAAGATGTAGGCACCTCACTGAAAACACCCCAGTGTTTTCAGCAAAGCCAACATGATGAAGGGACAAAGCCCACCAGTGTCAGAGGACAGAAGGAGAGCCAAGAGGGAAGGTGACAGCCTGCAATGAACAGCACCACAGCAGAGACTAACCTGGCAATCAGACCACAGCCATATACAGGAGCCCAGAAACTGAACTGTATGCTCCAGCAAGGGATAAATTTCAGATGGCTGGAAAGCTGTACTGGAAAACAAAAACATGCAATCCATTCATAAAGGGTAGGTAAGGATACAGATGTTCATAGGGATATGTGAAGGTGGAGGCAGGGTGTAGAGCACAAGAAGCTGTTAGGAAAGACAAGAATCAGACTGTCCCTTCTTTGGGTTGTTGAACATAAGTGAGAATAACAGAAGCTTCTGCAAGGATCTTTTTTCCTTATACATGGAAAAGCTCCATTTTGTCAAGGAGGTGATCTCCATGGTAGAGAGCACCGGTCCAAGGGATGAAGGGCTCCTCCACCATGTCTGCTGCTACCTTGTAAGACTGGAAGACCCACAGGCCAGGCTGCACTTGTGAAAGTGCCTGCTTATGAAGAGCCTCAAAACACCACCCAGCAGTGCCTGAGGGCTTAACGAATGCTTCATCAATTATCTGTCTGCTCATCACCATCCTGAAGAGAAAGGTATGCAAACCCTGTGCTCAAGTGCACCCAAGGAGCAGGCTGAGAAAGTCTTTCTGGGCCAGAAAGATCCACAAAGAGGCAGCAGACCCTCAGGGAGGATCACGAACAAATTAAAGTCTTCAGAATTGCAGTTCTCTGCAGTCCAACCTGAGGCAAGATGTGCCTGAGGCACCTACAGGCCCATCAGCATTTCTGAGCACCCTATACGAGACTCACAGGGAGTGCCCAAATCTAGACTGAACATTACTGAGAAGGAGCAGCAAAGCACGTAGTGTCCTCCTCACTTTGCCTTCCTGGATTAGCTACCAAACAAGATCCTGCATGAAACATAGGAGTAACAGGTCCACACACCTGGCCTAAACTGCTGCCTACCCTGAGAGAGAAGAGATACCACTGACCTAAGAGGATCTGAGTCCCACGCTCTGCTTCATCCTCACTGGGATGAGGACTGAAACCCCAGTGGGTGACCCAGTGAAAACAGGAGGGTGTAATGCAATACAAGGATAAACTCCCCAACACCCCACATCATACATGACAGCTTCAGTGACTGAAGGAGAGCTGTGAGTTTGGTCAGAGCACTGCAGCTCCTGAAGCCATGGCAGGACATTATCAATAATGCAACACACACACCTGACATTTGTGAACATACACAAGCAAAGGAAGGTTTGTGAGCAAAGACAGCTAAGTTAAATGAAAAACAGGCTAGTGTAGAAAGCTGTGTGTACCTGAGAGCCTCCCTCCTTCCAGCAGTATGGCACCTAACAGACCAGCTGGTCCAACACGTGTTAATGTGTCCTTGAGAATCACATACACAAGAATAAGAGCATAAACACCAGTCCAACACATATGCTTTCATCACCTTCAAATATGTTAATACCTTCCGAATTCAGTTTCTGGATACTATTATTATTAAGAAGCAGCACAAGTACTTTACTTGCGAGTTCATCACAGCCAGTCTTGATGGCTTTATATGGTAGCAAACATGTGCCTACATAACCACTGTTAATTTCCTGATTTTTATACAAAGTGTATAATCTCTTCCATTCTGTGAAAACCACAGTCCTTTAAGAACAATGAGTTAAAGCTAAAAGAGAAAAGAAAAATAAAAAAAAACAGAGCAAAGCTGGTAGTGTTACTTAAAGATGAAAGAAAGCTGGTTTTCTAGACCTCAAGACATGTTCCTACTTTCTTTCTGTAACTTGTGTGAACATCCTTTACCATGTTTGGCCCTTTTTCAGAAGAATATCAGCTTTGAACTTCCTGGATATATAACATATCTTGTGAGGACTTCTACAATAATCTTGTAACATAGCCCTCCTACTTAAGCATATTTACTCTCAGCCCAAACTTCATTTTGGCACTCTTTCCAAGCTCAAGGCTTGGTTATGATTAAAAAACTTCCAAGTGCTAATCTCTTCCCTTCAAGTAAAATGTGGATATAATTAATACTGCACTGTTTACTTTCAATTTGTTTTCTTTTCCAAACAAGATTTTCCATTTCTTTGTTTCAAATCTCTTTTTAAAAAAAGTTTTTGGCATTTGGATCAAGAAAACTATTTTAATTGATATTTTTCTTCTTGTTAATCTAAAAAAAAAAAAAAATTGGTATTTTCTAAACAGCAAAATTCTATTTGATTTCAGTTTAAAGAGATATGTCACTGAGAATATTATTCTCAACTTGCTTTGGCCATCTGTGCTCTCCAGCACCAATACATGTTCTGGGGAAAAAGCGAAGCGAGATGAGGCTCGATTCCTCCTCAACCAACAGGGGCATGTCCCCATTTGGGAACATTCTCCTTTTGCTTCTGCAGTTGCACAAGGAGGTATTTCAAGACTGAAGAACTGGCTGCTCTTACAGCAACCTGTAAGTGCCTGTACCTATGAAAGCTTTTTTGGCACGGTGAATGGATGCATGAAGGTATGTTAGACTGCAGTCCTGTGACAGGCTGTGACAGAGCTGCAGTTCAACAAAAAAGAGCTATGGGCCATCTGAAGCTTGAACCTACCTCATATGAACACAAGTCTGATTCCAGCTCAGTGCTATTTCATTTGCAAAGGGGCTACAAAAGTGGAGTACTAAATGCAGTGGTGCATTTAGTCCAATATAAAGAGAAGGTAGTCTACTAAAAACAAGTCCTGAAGAAATCAGAATAGCTGATGAAGAAGAGATGTACTCTGGTGAAGAAAAAAAAAAAGGAAAAAAGAAAGAAAAAAACCACCAAAACAACAACAGCAACAGAGAAGCCCACACATTTATTAAAAGCTGGCTACAGTCCGGATCTTATTCATTGAATGTCCCCATGATTCCTCCGGCAAAGGAGGATGCAATAGCAACTGCACAGGCTGCCCCTTAAAGGAAAATCCATCAAATGACAACACAGCTAACGCTCTTACAGATGCAGAACCATTCTGGATGGAATGCTTTGTCATGTAGTTGAAATACTCATTTTATACCACAATCTGAAGATATTCCCAGCCATGAAGAGGAATTAGGTGTTTGAACAAAACCAGCAGGTACAGTCCAAATGTAAGGCACCTGTCACAGTCATAGAATCATAGAATCTTCATATGGTTGGAAAAGACCTCTAAGATCAAAGGAGACTTTACTGCTCTTTGCAACTCCCTGAAAGGAGGTTGTGGTGAGGTTAGGGTCAGCCTCTTTTCCTGTTTAACTAGCAAAAGAACTAAAGGGAATGGCCTCGAGTTGTACCAATGGAGGTTCAGGTTGGATGTTTGGAAAAATTTTTTCTCCAAAAGAGTGGTCAGGCACTGGAATGGGCTGCCTATCACCATGTGGTGGAATCACCATACCTTGAGGGGTTCAAGACACATTTAGATCATAGAATCGTAGAATCATAGAACGGCCTGGGTTGAAAAGGACCACAATGATCACTGAGTTTCAACTCCCCTGCTATGTGCAGGGTCGCCAACCACTAGACCAGGCTGCGCAGAGCCACAAGATGTTGTACTAAGGGACAAGGTTTAGTGGGGAAATATTGGTGGTAGGTGGATGGTTGAACTGGATGGTCTTGGAGGCCTTTTCCAACCTTGGTGATTCTATTATGGTTCTATCACAGAATCACAGAATGGCCAGGGTTGGAAGGGACCTCAAGAATCATGAAGCACCAACCCCCCTGCCACATGCAGGGCCACCAACCTCCACATTTAATACTACACCAGGCTGTCCAGCGCCCCATCCAATCTGGTCTTGAACACCTCTAGGGACGGGGCATCCACAACCTCTCTGGACAGCCTGTTCCAGCACCTCACCATTCTCTCTGTAAAGAATTTCCCCCTGACATCCAACCTAAATCTTCCCACCTTCAACTTAAAACCATTTCCCCTTGTTATCTACCATTGTAAAGAGTTGACTCCCCTCCTGTTTATAGGCTCCCTTTAGGTACTTCCAGGGATGGGGCATCCACAAGTTCTCTGGGCAGCCTGTTCCATCACCTCAGCACTCTCATTAGTAAAGAACTATCATCTAAGTCCAACTGTTGATCCATCCCCAGCATACCACAAAATCACATCACTAAGTACCACATCTACACATTTCTAAAATGCCTCCAGGGACAATGAGTCCAGCACCTCCCCAGGCAGCCTGTTCCAATATCTCACCACTCTTTCTGAGAAGTTTTTCCTAATATTCAGCCCAAGCCTCCCTTGGTGCAACTTAAGGCCATTATCTCTCATCCCATCACTGTTACGTGGGAGGAAAGGCCAATTCTCACCTCACCACAGTCTCCTTTCAGGCAGTTGTAGAGAATAAGGTCTTCCCTGAGCCTCCTCTTCTCCGTAGTGAGAAATCCCAGTTCTCTCAGCCACTCCCCATAAGACTCGTGCTCCAGACCCTTTACAGCATCTTTGCCCTTCTTTAAACATCCCAGTAGACAGGCTAGCAATCACTTCAATTCCTCTCACTCCAACCATCCCACCACTCCTACCTAGGGTCACAATGTGAGTTAAAAAAAAAAATCCTTTCTTTCATTGGTTTTTGCAGTTGGATGAGTTTTGTGCTCTAGTTCTCAGACCTGGGAGTAGCATGTCTGCTGTAGACAGCAGCAAGCTGAAGCTGCTACTGCTTCTGAACCCTAGTCTGGGTAATGTCAACGTGCAGCATCCCTTGGCTGGAGACAGTACAGAGCAACCTGTCTCTTCCCTCATAGCTCTTTGTGTTTCCTATCATGCATCTGCCACTGCCTGTTTTAATAGCAAAGCACAAAAGCTTAAAACAATTGCATATTATTTTTTAGGTCATTTTGGACAGATGGGTCATTTCCCAAGCATCACAAATTTTCCTAAGTTGAACTGTGTCATGCCAGCTTTTTTTTTTTTTTTTTTTTATTACGGCTGAGTGCAAAGATGACAAATGTAGGAACAAAGGGAAAAACATCCTGTTGGAACAGTACTCCCTGTATTCGCAGGGTGAGAAAAGTATAAGCAACGTTTCAACAACATAACAATGCAATCCAGTGCTGTTTTTTTTTTTTTCCCAACCCGTATCATAATGTGTAACTGAATACATTTCAAGCTGTGCAGGACTGCAATATGAAAAAAAAAAAAAAAAAAAAAAAAAGCCATGAAGGAAAGTGCTAGAAAGCAAAAGTATGCAACTCTCTGGTAGCATAGGTTTACTTAAGGATTATCAGCCTTTTTTCTGTTGTTGTTGTTGCTGTAAATTCTTTTTGCATCTATTTAGCATAAAACTTTGGAACGGAACAAAGAGTCATTTTTTATGGATTAAACAAGGTGACTGCAGTGAAACCAGCCACTTTATTAACAGATTTCTTCAATATTTTGAAGTGGATAACCTTACAGACTTAGGTTTTTTTTTCTAATTCATTTTTTTTCCATCGAACTGTACAAGATTTTCAGAATTAATCTGTTCTTCCATTTAATGATTACTGACTGCTGTACAATAGAAGAAGCTCTGCTATGCTCAGCCCTCACGAAAAGAGATATATGTTTCCTCCCCACCCAGTAAATCCCTTTTCCACAGCAGACACCAGTAAAGTCAACTCCAAATTATACTTGTTGAAGCTTCTCAGAGCAGAGACAGATGTTCCTGAGCATTCATATAGAGGTTGCAGAACAGCTGGGGCTGTTTAATTTTGTATTCTTCCTTCTGTTCATTGTTGCCCCTTCTCCAAGATGCTGCAACATAACACCCTTGAAAGCAGTGCCTGTTTTAATGCAATGTAAAATGGACTTGAGTAGAATAGAGCTCTGGTGAAGAGCTATTTTTCCAGCTTTTTCAGCTTTTCTCCCATCTTTGCCAGCTGAAGGAAAGGCCCACTGTCCTTGCTCACGTCTGCAAGCTCAACATTTATTTATTTCAGGTGAAGAGTCACCCACTCCAGTTGCCTCCCCCTGTCCCCTCTGCACGGCACTGCAACAATCAAAGCAGTTTCACTGCTCAGCTTATCTTCCCTCCAACTTGGTGTTGAGGAATACTATGATAAAATCATCTTATATATAAAATGAAAAACAAACAAACAGATCTTGGATAAAGTAGCAGGGATGAGCAGTGGAACCTGACAGGGAGCAGAAATACCTTTAGGTGAAGTCATAAAAGAAGGATCCCTATCCCTGGGGCAAACCTGGATCTCTTTGCATTATGACAAGAGCAGGAGCACGTACATGCTTCCTCTATAGTAGCTTAAGTCACAACAGCTGTTCTGCAAATGAGTATCAGACCAAACCTCGTGTTCATAGCCCTGTTTGTAGGCAACCTGAACCTGCTGAAACACCTGCTTGAATCTGTAGATGTTTTCAGAAGATATAAAGCAAAAAAAAATTAAACAAGGAAAACTGCTTGTTACAGAGTAAGAACAGAGGGCACAGGTTAGAGGTGTGGGAGGCCTTTGGAGAGGCAGCAGCTTCAGCAAATAAGCTAGACTTAACGCTGCCAGCAATATCTGGAGGCACCCAATGTCCTACTACAGTCAGAGCTATATTCCAACATCCCTGAGGAAATGCTGAGCTAGCTGGCAGAGAATCATAGAATCAGAGTGGCTTGGGTTGGAGGGACCTCAAAGAACATCTACTTTCCAACCAATGTGATGCAAGGGCAGAAAAGTTAATCTTGAATTTGGGGGTGAAAAGAGACAGTATGTTAGGAGGACAGATCTTTGGAGGCTCCAAAAGAGGGAATATTTCCTTTTTGTTTCCTGTTTTGGGGTCTGCAGGGGATAAAACCATCCCTGTGATCTCTCTTCTACTGTTAATGCTCTTTTTCTGTTGTGCACTAGTGCTCAAGTCCAATATAGGCTAAAGGACATAACTGTAGGTGCATTGAATTTATTTGGGGAAGCACAAGTGACCTGAATAATTAATCCTTTTGGACATGTTTCCTTTAACAGAGGTCTTAGATTGCGGCATCAAGCAATTCTTTGGTACAATCCTGTCATTTACAAAGAATGTCCAAAAAATGCAGTTTCCCTGAGCACAGAAAGGAATTCTATTGTTTTGGATATCTAAAAGGCACTTAAGGACTTCTTACATTTATGCTGAATGAAGGGCTATCAGCTCCAAAGGAATTTCGCCCAACTTCATAGCAGTGATCCCTTTTCTCTGCCCTACCCTAAGCACAACCTTGTCTTGAGTTTGCCTGTTGTCTTCACTGCCACCTTAGCTCTGTTGGTAGCAGCTTGTAAAGAAAGGAAAGCAAGAACTCACAAATGATTCAAGTTTAGTTATTTACAATGCATTGTTTCATCAGAATTCTTTCTCTTCATCCCAGAAAGCATTTTCAAGATATCGCATTCATCAGTGTCACATCCACCAGGCACATGGAGCCAGTACAACTGAAAAGGTTTTTCCTAGGGAAAAATATACAGCAGGTGTAAGCAGCTATTCTGCAGATATTAAATTCTACTTTAAAATTATCTTATTCTCTTTGCCTTTTTCACTGCTATTTGTCAGCAGTGCTGATTGTTCCTGCCTTGTCTTGCCTTGAGGACTCACACATAAATAGGGCAGTTTAGAGCAATCCTGGCAGAGATGAGCTGTTGGTATCTAGTCACTGAATACATAGGACTGGGATGGGGTGTAGGCCATATTCCTCCCCTCTGCTTTGTTATGCTGCATGCAAAGTGCCCTGGGAAGCATTCAGATCCTGTCCCAGGTTTGCACGGGGTTCTCTGGAAAACCTGGAGCGATTGGCAAAAGAATGAGCTGGTGGGTGAGCTTGTGTGTAAACAACCTCTCCATGGGCCACCTCTGGCCAAAGTGCAAGCAGCACAGCCCAGCAGTGTAGGAAGCGTGCCCTGGCCTTGTCCTACATCTGTCTGATTTTGGCAGGTGCCAATACAAAGCCAGAAACTGGCATTATGCATTAGGTCAAAAAGCCTGCATGCACAAAGTTTTTTTATCCAGGATAGTTTATATATCCTGAGTCCTTCGAGCAGTACAGATATGAGACAAAGGGCCTCAGATGTAGGTGCTGTTAATGCAGCAGAGAGAATAAAACAGGAAATTGCAGTAATGGAGATGGGATGTAGCTGCTGCAGGAGGGAGGGTTTCTGCAGAAGAATGGCAGGAATAGCTTTGGCCATGTTCTGCCAATAATGTGCAGGTTTCTACCAGATGACATGGCAGTACAAAGTAAGGTTATGTTAAAGGATGAGCATCCCTCTAGGAAAAAAAAATTAAATTAAATTAAAAAGCAAAAGCCAGCAAAGAGTTGCTTGATAGCAAAGTCAGTGGTGGCCTCCAAAATGAGAAGGTTAAAATCTTTACTATGTCTGTGCCTGGATTTGGTAGCAGGGGTGCTGCAGGGCCTCTGTGAGGAGAGGCAGGGGCTGCCCACGCAGGACATGGCTGCAGGCCAGCTCCAGGCACTGTCACAGGGCATGGCTGGGCCCTGCAGCTAAGCTGGTGACACCTTGGGGAAAACATTTCAGAAAGGACAACAAATATTGCACAGGCAATGAGGAGTGAGAAAATGTGAAACAGTCCTGCAGACACCAAAGTCAGTGAAGGAAGAAGGAAGGGGGGCACTGGAGCAGGGGTTCCCCTGCAGCCCATGGAAGAAACCCACACTAGAGTATGTTCATCCACCCTGTCCTTACCTCAACCCGCAGGCTTTTCCATCGTATTTTCTTCCCCTGTTCTCTTGAGGAATTAGAGAGATATAACAGCCTGGTGGGTTCCGGGCAGACAGCCAAGCCAACCCACCACAGCTTCCTCTTAAAAAATCTTCACACAATAGTTTGAAATTAGATAAACAAGGGAGAAATCCTGCAGATTTCTGAAGTACTTCACAATAGAAAGAGTGGAAGAAAGGCATAAAGTTTCCTACAGAGATGGAAGGAGAGTGACTGGACAGGAATTGTATTGAAGAGGCAACACAATTTCTCTCCAGTTGCTTAAGTGAGGAATGTCCATCCGCAGTAGAACAGCTCTATTTGGTTCAAACAGAAACAGAACACAGGAGCTAAGCATACTTAATTAATACTAAATTTTTCGTCCAGTTATTCATGTACTGAACTGAATTATTCCTGCATATTCAGCAACTGAAATTTCTAAGGATTTTTTCATTTCTGGAAGAAAATCAGTGTCTTGAAATATGAAGACTACTAGGACAAACGATCGCTGACTATGGATCTTCCTGTTGGAATTCAAACAGTACATAAGAGCAAAGTCATTCTCCAATGCCAACAGGGCCCACATATGTAATTATGTATTTATACTTCTTTGTGTACTGAAATGACAGTGACCCTGTCATCCATTACTCAAAGTGAGTGGAGCACACACAGTTTCATGGATTTTGAGACACTGAAAGCCTGTGAGATCTGACATCCCATGAACACAGTCACTATTTCACAGGGTGATGAGCCAACAAGAGAATGCACCCCAGATGGGCTGGTGCTACACTGGGAGCACTGAACCCTCATCCAGTGAGTTGCAGTGGGGGTCAAGTATGTCTCCATCTTCACAAGCACATGAAAATGAGTTTGACACACCAGTAACACGTGTTGCTCCCTTATTGTAAGTGATTGTTAATTTGGTGAAGCATCATGAAGGAGCACTCAAAATGGAAATTCAGACAAGGTGGTGCTAGCTCCAGCACTGCCAGGAGCGGTGTAATGCCACCACCTCTCACAGATGCCTCAGAACCACTCTACCTCCACTTCAGTTCGCTGTGGAAAGGGTTACAAGTAGCATCCCTGGGCTAAGGCTGCTATGTGAGCATTGCTAGTAACAGCTAAAGCTTTCAAGAATGACACTAACCTATCTTTATCTGTCTGGCATTCAAGCTCAGCTAGCATCCTTTAGGAGTAATTGGAAACCTTCTCTGCTGCAGTGACAGCAATGACATAAACTCATAGTTTAAGCACTGTGTTACACCCTCCAAAGTAAGGCAAGATTCTGTAGCATGCAAAATGGAGTAGTCTTGTTTTCTTAACATGCCATACAGATCAATCTGCTAGGAGGAAGCATTTCTACAGCCATGCACTTCAAAAAAAGCTCCTTCTTAATATAAAAATGCCCATAATAATCCCTAAAGAGTTCAGCAGGTCACTGGTAGCCAGCTTGGAGCAGAGCCAGCTTCTTTTGTTTTCTTTTAGGTATACACAGCTCCAGCTGCCTACCCAGCACCCTCAGTGCTGATGGACACTGAAAGGAAGCTTGCAGACACAGAAGTAATTAAAGGAAATCGCAATTAAAATCTTAGCAAATCAGAAGCCAAAGAGATTCGGAAGAGGGAACCAATGATGATTACTTCAGAATCAGACTTTAAAAAAATCATTACAATTCCAACCACGCTGAGCACTGCAAGGTATGCATGGTTTTGTTAACTCCTTATCGACTTATACCTCTAATCAGCACTTTGCATCTTTGGCACAGGGAGTTAGGAAAAACAAACACAAATATTGTAATACTGCAATGATTAAAGAAATTCATGCATTTCTTTCAGGAAAACAAGGATTAGGTAGAGGTGCTTGTAATGGGAACCTTATTTAAAACAGATTGCCTTTACACCCAACAGATGGTGAAGATTTTATACAAATCAAATGCCAGGTGATGTGGAGCTAAACTCATCATCACTTCTTGACGTGACATTAATATTGCAGGAGGTCACTACAAACAAAACAGACATTTCTTTGCTTGTGTGTGTACTGGATGCCAATTTTAACACTGCCGTACGGTAATGAGATATGAAAGGCAGTTTAAATTTAAAAGGTTAAGAGAGAAGGATATCTGCATAAAGCAGAACAAGCTGTAAGAGATCTACTATGATTTTTTAAATATCCTTACTGCTCTGTGCATTAAATAACGTGTTCTACTTTAATTATGACTCAGAGGACTCCCATCATCACCCCTAAATGCACATCGAAAGGACTCTCAGCTTGCCAAGTCCCAGTCCGAGCTGCGCTTGGCAGAAATACACTCACGTCGCTTCACAGCCTGACTTTGCTTGTAATTATATTTACTTCAGCCTACTTCCACAAGCCAGAAGAAAAACACGGGGCAGAAGGGGAGGGAGGATGTGCCTACCGTACCAGCGGGTCTTTTTTCTCCATGGCTGAGGTTTGACGTAGAAACTTCGCTTCGCCCCGGCCCCTGCAGCGGCTGCCCTGGCCCCGGGCCGGCTGCTGGGAGCTGCCCGGCCGCCTTGGGCTGGGAGCTGGAGTCAGGGTGCCAGCTGCCCCGCAGGACAATGGCTCCATTGGGACAGTGCTTGGGGACAAAGGCACTGCTTTCAGGATTGATTTTATATGCACACATGTGACCTTTGCCTGAAATGACTCTATGGAAAGCCTCCCTGTCCCGAAGATCTGCTTTCAAATGCAGCGGACTGATGCTCTTGCTTAATCTGTGTTTTTTTTTTTTTTTCTTTTTTTTTGCCACGAATGCCTCAGGAGAGGTCATGTGCAGATAACAAGGTGGTGTCGAGCCCTTTCTAATCATTTAATAGTGCTATTCAGTAATGGATAGGGTTATTTTCTTCACTTTCAAAGTCTTTCACCAGAATTTGCTAGCTGGAGTGCTTTTATCTGCATTTAGGAATTTAACTACAAATCCAGAGAGCCCTAACTTCCAATCTGGTGCCCTGAGCCACTTCCAAACTCAAGCCAGCTGAGTTTTAAATGTGTACATCCAGATAAGAACATTCTTCCATTTTTTCCGTGGATCTGTAGGATACTTTTTTAAAAATTAATTTCTGTATTATAATACAGAAAAAAAAAAGTGATTTTTAAAGTGTTTTTGATGTTTCTTACTTGACAGGATGTAAAATGGAAGCTGTCAGTATTTAGCACACATGAAATCTAGATATTGCTGTAGCTGTGCTGGAGATAGGGGGATGAAGGAGTTTGTCACCATGATACGGGGATGCTGCAAACACTGCAGCTGTAGCCGCTGAAAGGCAGCTCCCTTGGAGGGCTTCTTTATTTCGTTAGTCAGTTAAATAACATTTTCCATTGTAAGATCTTGATTTTTGCTGTCTACTGCTCTGACAGAATGGCTGTTTTACTTTATTACTTTTCACTGGCCATTTCTGTGCTGGAAACAGTGTGGATTTTTTAAACCTATTTTTAAGTTAAGTCAAAATATGCCAACCATTTTTTCTGAATAAAACAAAGGGTGAATACTTTGCTGTACTGACGTTATACACAGTTCTCTGTTCTTTCCATGAACAAATCACAGGATTATATACCTTCGAAGCAAGAGATTGGATATGGGGGATCAGGGAAGAATGGCCTTTTTAAAGTGAATACGTTCATCCATCCCTACCAAATTCCAGCTGGATTTGGTCAAGTCATAAATCTTGTAGAGATCTTTGTGCATGCTCAGCACTGTGTGCAACTTGCTCACACTTAACCACTGAGCTCTCTGGAGGTCAACTTTTCTGGTTGGCTTTGAGCCCCTTACAGCCTGGGGTGCACTGCAGGTTTATGTCAAGGGAAAGGACTTATAAAAGATGCACAGCAGAAACCAGGAGTGGGTCACCCACTGCCAGCAAAGCTTCAGATTAAGTTGCCCACATCTTCCCTATAAAAAGTGTGTGCTTGTTCACTCTATAGATCCCCGAAACTAAACCTAATCCCTCTGTGAACTCTCTCCATGACCCTCCACTCCATCCTCCCTACTTTATTAAATTGAGACAGGGGAAATTTAGGTTAGATATTAGGAGGAAGTTTTTCACACACAGGGTGGTGACACACTGGAACAGGTTGCCCAAGGAGGTTGTGGATGCCCCATCCCTGGAGGCATTCAAGGCCAGGCTGGATGTGGCTCTGGGCAGCCTGGTCTGGTAGTTGGTGACCCTGCACATAGCAGGGGGCTTAAAACTTGATGATCATTGTGGTCCTTTTCAACCCATGCCATTCTATGATTTTATGATTCTTAAAGCCCCTTCTTTTATCGTTGGTCCTTTGAGGTGTTCACACAAAAAGGAGGACTTGGGCTGCTGTTGGTCAGACACTGTCACCATGCAAGGTATGTTACAATACACAGAGACCATGAAATCAGACAGATTTCAAGTGTTTTAGAAATCCTGAAATGCAATGTCAGCACCTTTGCATGTCAGATCAAATAATTGCAGAGTTAGAGTTCTATGAGTGCTAAGTGCAAACATTTGCTTTTTTTAACTGATTATTTTGCAAGGTCTAGAAGTGAGATATCTGAGCATCCTACAACACAAGGAAGCAAGCGAAGTATGGGAGAAGAAACAAATTAACAAACTGACACAAGGTCTTCCCACCTCGTAGCAGGCTGTTCCCAACATCCTACTCTCTAATGTTTGTTTGAATTCCTTTTAAAAGAGGATTCCCCTTGCTTCCCTTAGAAGCTGTTGTGCAGCTTTTTGTATCACTGACAATTTTTTCCTTAGATTCCCAGATCCCCATCTGACTTTAATCTTTTTTATTATTATTATGTTTTTGTGTCTTATCGACATTTGGAGGCAATCACAAACCTCCAACCCAGCACTGTTAGTGGGTACTAGCATGATTTAACATTCCCCAGTATATTAATTGAAATCTGAAAATATTTTAGTGGATATTCACCCTGGTTTAACACCACAGCATTCTTGGTAACACAGCTATCTACTTATCTGAGTCACACTCAATTAAAATAAATCTTAGCCAATTCTCTCATTCTGTATAAACAAATTCAGGCGCTGCCATCTCTAGATGTCACTGGGAGCAGCAGGGCTCAGTTTGGACGAAGCTTGTTTAGAATTAATGACCAGGAACCAGGATGGTTCACATGGGGATACATGAGTAAGAGGCTTTCAGGCCACCACTCTTTCAAAGCCTGTGACCACTGTTGTACTTATCAAATATCCCTTCCCTACAGCTTTGTCTCTGATGAGCTGCAAGCAGAGCTGCTGGAGCTGCTTTGTGCAGTTGGTTTAGGCAGCAGCAAGGCACAAGCAGTTCAGCTCAGGACAATGCTGGACGTACTCAGGAGTGTTACTGCTACACACAGGAAATTTCCACGTGTGGCAGGCAGGTACTTCCCATGCAAAGGAGCAGCTCAGCTGGAGAGACAAGTCTTGGATTAGGAACTGAAAATCCTCTCAAGTCTTATCTTTATAATGCAAAACTTTTGAAACATTTGGTCTAATAAAAAAGTACAAGTTCCAGATACTCTAGGTTCAGAAATGAATATTCAGGAATTTGATTTTACAAGAAATGCACCGAGGAGAAGACTTTCTGAGGGACATGGTTTCAAGCTTCTGTTTGCATCACAGGGCAGGCTATGCTGGAAGGTTAACTAGAAGAATAAAATGTATACTCTCCTTTGCAGGACTCAGAATTTAAGGGGATGATACCGTATGGGACTGAACCTGAAGAAAATGTCATAGAGGCTGTGCTTTAAAGCAACTGTCCTACCCACCAGAATCAGAGTCTGGGATTCTGAACATCTCTTGATCTTGTGCAATCAGAGGGAGCAGCTATATACTTAAATCAAGCCAAACATTGAGCGCCTATATATGGATTTCCAGACCTAATATTAAGGTCCTGGTTTAAAAAGCTGTGTTTACATATATCCCTGTCTCCTAGAAATAAAGATCTTTTCAACATTACCCCTTTTAATCCCTTCATTTTCTGCATTCATTTTTAAACAGTAGTGTTGCAAATAAATTCATCAGAAAATCAAACCAGCAGTTAAAACTGCCGTGGGTAGGACAGCATTAAAATCAACCACAAAAAAAAACAGTGCTTCAAAAATATTGTACTGTAGATAGTCATGAATAAAAGAAGATTGTGACTTACAAGAAATATATGACCCCTCCTACAGTTAATCTATTCCATATTTGTTGATTGAACGTGAATTACAGTTGAAAAATATCCCAAGGGATTACTTAATATACTGCCTAATCCAGCCGTCCACCCCCTGCAAAGAACAACCTCATGCGGTTTTGCTTCATTAGGAGTTTCTCTGCAGCTCCAGTGTCCCAGCTCAGTTTCACCTCCTGCAAACAGGTCTGAGCATGAAGAAATGACTTCTGTGGCCAGAACTGTGCAGAAGTATGTAACTCTGAACAAGCTTAATTGCACGAGTTGAGCTAATGGAAAAACCATACTTTGCCTGACTACCTTCAAGGCATGGTTGGAGTTATCCCTTCTGAAACCTGAATGGATTATGTGGTCTTGTATCTCTGGCTTTGCTTTGGCATGTTTTCCATTTTTTAACCCTTAGTTTACAGTATTATGGCTGCATAACAGTTTTGCTCATACTCCAAAGCTTTACCACTTCTCCTCTTCAACATTTTTCCTGCAATGAAATGATTTGTTTCATATAATCACAGAATGGTAGGAGCTGGAATGGACCTTTGGAGATCATCCAGTCCAACCCTCTGCTAAAGGAGGTTCCCTACAGTAGTCTTCACAGGAAAGCATCCAGGTGGGTTTTGAATATCTCCAGAGAAAGAGACTTCACAACCTCTCTGGGCAGTCTGTTCCAGTGCTCAATCACCCTCTAAGTAAAGACATTTTTTCTCATATTTGCATGGAACTTTCTGTGTTACAGTTTGTGCCCATTGCCCCTTGTCCTGTCACTGGGTACCACTGAAAAGAGTGTGGCCTGCCGTTTAGATATTTATAAGTCTCCTCTCAGCCTCTAGGCTGAACAGTCCCAGATCTCTCAGCCTTTCCTCATAAGAGAGACGCTCCAGGCCCTTAATCATCTTCATATCCTTCCTCTGTACTCTCTTTGGAAGTTCCCTGTCTTTCTCCAACTAGGGAGCACAGAGAGTAGACAGAGGGGATAACCTCCCTCAACCTGCTGGCAACACTCTTCCTAATGCACCCCAAGATACCATTTGCCTTCTCAGCCACAAGGGCACACTGCTGACTCATGTCAATCTGTTGTCCACCAGAACACCCAGGTCCTTCTCTGCAGAGCTCCCTCCCAGGAGGTCAGCCCCTAACCTGTACTGATGCATGCAGTTTTCCTGCATAGATGTAGGAATCAACACTTACCCTTGTCATTGTTTCCAATGCAGTTTGTCCATTAGCAGTAATATTATGACATCCTTTATCCTCAACTTATGTGAAAATGTATCTTCACTTAGAAAAGTCATTGGATCCACAATTTTTAAAGGGTTTTTGTCAAAAAATTAATCTTCTACTCGTGAGCTCTGTTAATCACAGTATGCCAGGCTGTGCACAGCAATGAAGAAACACTGCTTTATAAATTTGCACTATTTTGGGATCCTCCTCTCTGATATCTAGTGGATATCTGCCACAGAGAACTTGGGATGGAAGAAAAATGGCCGTGAACAGGAGCTCTCATGCAGGGAGACAAGTGCAAAGATGTGAATAATTGTAAAGATCATAAAGTCTAGTTCTGTTCTCCTTCACTGGCATGAAAAACGGTCTGCAAGGCTTACTCAGAGAAAGTGTGAAGTTGCTGAGATAGCTTACAGCTTTATCTCTCTGCCATCACACAAGGTACTTCATGCCCCAGATAAGGCCAGAAAAGGATGTAGGGAAGAACACAGTGTCACTGACATCTCTCAAGATCCTGCTCCTTAGCTCTAGGGCTGAAACCATGACTCCTTTACCTTGTATCCATATCATTCTACACCTTCAATCTTTCTCCTCTCACAGCTGTTTTCTTGCCCGATGTCCTGTCCTGAACAGCATCTGTAATCTAACAGAAGAAACTGCTCCATCTCATTTTAAAGTTTTTGGTCTAGTACAGTACGTACAAGTTCTATTAGATTCCACATCCTGAATGAAATGTATAAATTTCTTAAATGAAACAATAACTCACAAATTGTTAGTAGGGATCAAGTTAATAAAATCTTTCAAGAAACCTGACATGCATATGTCCCAGAAGGGAACAATACGAATTTTAAGGCTGCTTTTATCTTCTACAGAAAATCTATTGTCAGAAGCTGGCAGTCAGGGCTTGAAAATAATTATTTCATGATAGTAAGGAATACACAGTCAAAATTTTAGAAAATTATGAACAAATAATGTAACTCCCCACAAACTCTCTCCTCTTTGACAGAGTAATGCACCAGATAACACAAAGTCCAGGTGAGAGCAGCCAACAAACAGAGCCAACATACCCCAGAGAGCTGTGAACTAAGAAAAATCCAGAAGATGTTAAGGGATGAAAGGCTGATGGTGGCACCCAAGAGGTCTCACTGCAGGACAGGGCTGGAAGCACAGCTGGTTTTGTAGGTCATACACCATCCCAGCCTTCAAAACACGGCAAGGGATCCCGGCCACCCACCAGTTGCTATGCCAGCAAGAAGCTTGTGGACCACCAGCCATGGCATGACTTGAGTTGTTCATATAGTGTTTATAACACAAGAATAACAGCCTGGCCACTATTACAATAATTTGTGCCTTTAATGAAGCCCTGGATTTCCACCATTCTGTGAAGAAAGTATGCAATGCAAGTGAACTTATACTTTCATTTCCAAGAGTTTCGACTGAGGCCTACAAGGAAAGCCCTTGTAGAAAGAAGCTACAAGGCCCACTTCAATGTGGGTTGGGGCCTTCTGAGTGCTAGGCAGAATGGTGGCAGCCACTCCTGCACCAAGATGCTCTCAGGCCCAGGGGAAAAAGAGAGAGCTCACTGGCCTGCTCAGTTTGGGCCACTGCAGGGAGGAGCTGCTGTGAAGTGAAGGCTTTTAGACTATACAAGTGGTCTCAGATGAATTGTACTATTTGAGACTTCTAATTTGACTCCAGTTTGTTTGCAAAGCTTGGTTTATACTCCTGCTTATAATTTATCTTCTGCTTTTGATTTCTCACATCTGTGTCCTTTTTCCAGACCCCCCTGAATGGTTTTTATTCACGAAAGCTTTAAGAGTTTTGTTTTTGTTCTAACATTTTTGCCTTCTAAGTTGTTTTTATTATGATGCACACCATGCTGAATGCTCTGGCAGCCTGCGAGGGCTGTTTTCTAAGAAGAATAAATTATGGGCATTAATAAAACAAAGCGCTGAGCTTTTGAACATTTGGTTTCAACGTGGAAGGATTCTCTTTCATATGAGAATCATGTTGAGGATTTATTTCTAGGGGGAATTTTTCTGTTATTAAGATCTAACAAAGCAGTATTTTACTGAAGGCTTTTTTGTTTTTCCCTCATCCACTCTGTCATGGTTATTGCAAAGCTCTTCTGCTGTTTCTCATTTCACTGCAAGATACCTATGTGCATATGAAAGGTATAGTGTGCAGGGTTTCCTTTTAAGTTTTCAGCTAAGTGGGGGAAGGGAGCTTGGGAGGTTTTTGTTTGAGCTTCTTTTGTGGAGAAAGATTAAGGTAAGGATTTGGAAACCAGGGGTAAAGTAGTTCTTTAAAATAAAAACAGATCTCCCCTCTGTAAACACATGCCAAACAAATACACAGATTATGACAAATTGGTTGGCTGTGTTCACAACCGTGCTAGTGCAAAAAACAAGAGCACTATAAGCATGATTTACAATATTTATTTGGACCTCCTTGAAAAGTCTTCCTTTCAGTAGGCTCTATCCTGCAACATAAGCAATTTAGCTCTCATGAGTAGTCCCATTGACTAAAGGCAGGGCGCGAATTTACAGGGTCACCTAAACCAACAGAAGAGTTTTGAATGCAACAATTTTCCCATAAGTCACTTCCCATTATACCCTTTTGCCACCTGGATTACATCTCCTTAAATATGCTTTATTGGTCCCATATGCCTTTATTCAGCGAAGTGCTCAATCTTTGATGAAATGGAAGAGACGTAAGCGAGCACTGAACGGCTTTTCTGAGCTGGTGCTGCAGCCGCACTCCAGATTAATGCCTCCTTTCATATAGCTGCTGCCCTGCACTACACACATGGAACAGCCTCCCACTTGTAGTTCCCAAACATGCTCGCCTTCTCTTCCAAATCAGCACGCTCAATCCTCCAGCTCACATCTCTACTGTTGTTGATGCAAGGGAGGCTATTTTGCAGGGAACCATTGAGTATCCAACACCACCATGTGCTTAAACTTCCCCGGACTTTGGTCCCCTCTGGTTCCCAGGAGTGGAGTCTCACCCACAGACCTGCACGTCTTGGGCTGGCATCCAGCCTGGTACCTCTGCCCCTCCTCCCTTGCGCCTCACTGCCTCTCTCTCACTCCAGAAGGCTGACTTTGGCTGACCAACCAGCATAAAACACTTTTTTCTTTCCTATCTGATTTTAGTTGGATTGGGTCTCTGGCTATTTAGCAGCTGACTCACCTTGCAAGGCCAGCCACTGAGCTGATGGTGCATGGGAATCCCCAGAAGTGGAGCAGGAGGAGGACAGGGTTACCACCTTCAGCAGTATGGGATCAGTTCTTTGCAAAATCACACCCTAATGAGAAAAGAGGCACAGAGCAACTCATCTATCTCCCACATTCTCCTTTATGTCTGTGTTTCACAGTACAAAAGTATGAGAAAATATTTTGTTGAAGACTTCCTGAAAACAGAGGCAGTCCTTGCACCTGGGTGGATTTTTAATCTGCGTTTAAACATATTTCAGAGTTAGCAGGCATTAGCTATTAGCTAGTAGTATTAAAGATGCAAATAGCTTGATAATGTAGTGCTCCAGATCAAAAAGAGGGGGGGGAACTGTAAACTTTGCAATGTTTGACTTGAACTCAAGTGAAAACATCTGACAGTTTTTATTGGTGTTTGCACTTCTCAGTGATGGGCATCAAGGTAAAAGTGACCCGATTGTTGCTTTTTATCATTTTCCAGCTGTGGTACAAAACCAGGAGTCTGTTAATTACTGCAGACACCTATGGGATCAGGTTGGCAGCAGCAAGGCACTCTGAGCCCTCTCACTGCTGTCATGAAAAACCTCATGTGTTTCCTTCCTCACCGCATGTCTCACAAAGAGATTTACTGCTGTGTTTTAACCGCACGTCAATGAGCCATTCAAAATGTTCAGCAGCAAATTTGGAGACTTATCTGCAACAGCGTTTTCCCACTGATAGGCTATAATTTATAATAAGTGTTTGCATACTTCATTAGTTGCATGATGAGATGAAATACTACAGCATGGCGGCCTAAATGATGGAAGCAATCAGTGGCACTGTGTTCCTACCAAGAAGAGTGAGGAGTAAGCAGGAACTGAGAAATGAGATCAGATTTCTTTGCTGCACTGTACTGCTCACAAGCAGCAGCATGCAAATGCATGGGAATACCAAGAAATTGATGTTCATTTACATGTTCTGAGGTTTCACTTTACTTCTTACCATCTTTTACCATCAATGCCACTTCTGTCAATTCGTTTTCAAAAGGATGCCCAGGCATCTCAGTGAAGACAAGGACCTATACAGTGAATATATGCAGTGATCACGTTGGCTTGTTAAGTCAGCTCTTAATCAACAAAGGGCTTGAAATATATTTATCTGGATGGTTCTAATGATTAATGATCAGAGTGCACAGAAGCACAGGGCTATTGTTCTATAGGTCTGTGCCACTCCAGGGCACTCCTACCAGCCCAGAATAGAAGTCCTCAATCCGCTGGGAGTCTGGGCTAGGATATGGAGACAGGGGACTTCTTCACTGCAGAAAAGGAGTCAAAGCTGTAGATTTACAGTCCATGTTTGGATGTCAGGGGAAAGTTCTTTACTGTAAGACTAGTGAGGTGCTGGAACAGGCTGCCCAGAGAGGCTGTGGATGCCCTGCTCCTGGAGATGTTCAAGACCAGGTTAGACGGGACCCTGGGCAGCCTGGTCTGGTGGTTGGCAACCCTGCACATAGCAGGGGGATTGAAACTAGATGTTCATTGTGGTCCTTTTCAACCCAGGCCATTCTATGATTCTATGTGCACAGTATAAAACTTGGTTAGGTTGGAGTGGAGAGATAAGCTGTGAGGCTTGGGGTGGGTGAGAGCTCATTCTTTTCTTACATGGTGCTTCTTGTCTCTTGGCACTGTGGTTTTGATGGCTCTCAGCTGCTTTCATGGTGGGCACAATGGGGAATGGGACAGCGAGGAGCTCCTGCAGTTACAAGAAGTTTCCTGTTACCAGAGATGCTGATTTCTTCTCAGCTGACCAAAGCTCAAATTGAGCTCAGGTGGTGTCAATTCCTTCTCATTTTTTAACTTGTGCCCAGAGCATAATCTTCCTCCATGCTTCAAAAAGCAAACACCAGGGGCTGTGAGCATGTCTAGTTGACATTGCTGTAACCTCTTTTGCAACATATCCGTGTTGCCAGAAGAGCACATAAAACTGAGACACCAAGCCTCAGTCTCTTATGCCTCTTATTAATATAAATAGCCATATTGAATTTATGAAACATTTAATCTAGGCTAATCCCAGATGAACAGGTGGTAGTACCAGTCTATCTTCCATTTTCTCTTCTCACCTATGGAGACTTTCACACTGTTTAGCGTATGAACACTGTGGTACAAAAATCACATTTTACCTTTCAGAGAATGTTCACACCACCTTCAGAAAACATTTAATTACTGTGGAAGTCGAACTTTGGTGGTGAGCCATTAGCTTTTGTACATCTTTCAGGGGAGCAATACAAATTGAAGAAGTAAAATTAAGCACAAAACATGCTCCTCCATACTTCTCTGCACACTGGTTTCCATGTGTTTGGTGTTTGAAGCAGAAGGGATTAGGACCATATTTACTAACATACCACAGGCTGAGTGAGAGAGGCGGGGGGGGAGTAATCCCTCAAAAAAGCCTGTTTGTTATAAAATACCACAAGTAATCAATATACCCAGAAGAGCAAAAGCAGAGATGGAGCAAACCCTTAATGTGAACCAGACCAAATAACATGAAACAATCAGCTCAATGGGTGAAGTAGTGATTTGGCAAATGTTCTGACACTGCTTGCCATGGGATTTCTGGGCAGTCATGGTGAAAGTAAGTAAACAGGCCTCATCAGAATAACACTAACAGACACTGCAGTGGGGCACAGCTGAGCCATTCAATCAGAAGAGGGATTCCTTCCTTTACCTGACAGTAAATCCCACTCTGCATTGCACAGCAAAGCAGAGCAACTTGGATGTAAGTGTTACGTGGGGTTTGCTTCTATCTAAATATTTTTGAACTGGAGAAAAAGCAGCTTGGTGGCTGGGTTTACACTTCAGAACAGAAACAAGGATTTCCCTCAACTAATCCATATCCATTTCTAGTCTTCAAGAGCCAGTCTGTGAGCTGGCATTTTGGGCTCCCAGCCTTGTGCTCTATCCATTGCACAAAGAAATTCTGTGTTTCAGTAGAAGGATTACCCAGGCCTTCCTGGGCTTTTCAAACCGAATCAATTTCCTCACCTGTAAGAAAAGTTTAAGAAGTTTAATAGATGTAAAGACTTTTCAAAGTTCATCGTTTAAGTGCTAATTGCTAATCTCCATGTGACAACCAACATTTTTTTTTTTTTTATTGCTTATATTTCATTGTAGGAACTCCTCCTATCCCCAGGGAACATGGACTGCACAGAATGGAGATGCAAAAAAGGGATGGTTCGTTGTGTCAGAGAGGGATTCGGTCTATCCAGTAAAAGGAATAAAACACATAAAGTCACTTTATAAACCTTCAGTTCCAGAGCCACTAATCCAGGGTTCCTTTAATGTCTTCGGACTCGGATGATCTCGTAATACCCAGTCCTTCTATCTGATTAACTATAAGGAGATGTGAGCTTTTTTGGTGACATCAAACTCTGTGGGGGCTGAGGGGAAATTTGAGCCAGTCCCAGAAGACTGGAAATAACAGCAACAGTTGTATACAAAGGTTTGGATTTTTGGATAAGACAGCAGGGCCCATGGGAAACATTCCTGCATTAAAGTCAGCATTTGATTCCAAAATTTGACATCTCCAAGGTGCTAGAGAGCTTTCAGAAAACAAGACCATCACTCAAAATATGACAGGGACTTCAAATTGTTACAAAATCATTTCCAGCAGGCATTAACACTAAACTCTGAACACTGGAGTTTGATGCAGTTCCAAGAAAGGGTTTTGCTAAGCTTCAGAGAGGATGTGCTAAATTTGGAAAGCTGTCCAAAGAGAAAACCAATTATTTTCACCAGAAGTCCATCTAATGTTTTGCAATGACCTTAAAGCAGACAGATATAACAAGGGATGGCAAATAGCCACTGATGTGAATTATATTGCATCCCAGCTCCAAGGTTGCTTGTCAAACACAAATGGTAATCAAATCTGGAGATGATGAACAGAGTTCAGCATGAAGCTCTGAGGGGCTTGTAGCTCAGCTGAGGGACAGCATCCTGCCTTCTACAGAATTGCTCCTGGCTGATCAGGTGTTTCTCGGGTACCGAGAATCTGATTGAGACAGAGACCAATTTTGCGCTGCCAGAAGACACTCACTTAAGCCAATAAGTCTCCTGAAAATGTTAGTATGTTCATACCTCTGCAACAGCCAGCTTAGCTTGGTCTTAGAAGTATTGATCTGGTCACCTAGATGCAAAATATACTGCCATAAGTGCACTCTCCATCACTCAGACCAGGATGTATCCCCATTCCTACTGGAATTTATCTTCCAGCAAGACATGGATACACTCTGCTGTTCCAAACCTGATGTGTTCTGTGTGTTCAGGTGCTTTTTGCAGCTGTGGAGCCTTGTTTCCAGTTACACTGTCCACAGAGAAGGAGGTGGTACTACAGTCCCCTTGGTCCATCTGATTCCCCTCATCAACACCACACTGCAGAGCAAGTGAGGGGTATGTTCCAGTACTGATACACTTCAGTTCATCCATTTTGCAGTGCTCAGTGCTGCTGAGGAGACAGGGGCATGGTATCACAGCCCTGCTGCTCCTATGCTGCACAGCTGCACAGTGGGCAGCAGGACCAGATAAATGTGACACCAGCAGCAGCACAGGAATGCCCAGCATGGTCCCTGCTTATGAATACCTGACTTTATTTATGAAACACCATTCAAAACCATTCTGTGCTTCAAGAGATACCTTTGTAGAAGTACCCAAGTGATTTCCAAGATATTACACCTTGAGGAAAAGGCAGCATTATCAACATTTTCAGATGAGACACAGAGAAATTAACTAATTGTAAGAAACTGGCATAAGGTATTACTATTCCCAGTTTTTAGAATGCATAGCAGTATGTAAGAGTTCTGTGACATCCCATAACAGGCATGAGCAGAGACGAGCTGCACTGGGGTAAGCACAGACCCCTTATTGTCTCCAGCCAGAGTTATCAGAGCTGCTGGGTTCACCAAATCAGGACTGTGTATCTCAAGCTGAGCGCTGAGTGAAGAAGTTAGAAATGACCTTTTCTGAAAATTATAGCTGAAGTGACCTGGCAGCACAGTTCTGTCAACGATACAGTAAAAAGATACAGCTTTCCAGAACAAGACTCAGCTGAGCATGACTGCACTGCTCCTGCCCCACAAGGCACAGCTTTCAGGTCAACTCATCAAAATTTGATACCAGGGGCCCAGATGGTCTCTTGTCCACTTCAATTGCAACCTTAATCATATTCTCCAAAGGGAATACTTCGGTGTGGTTTTTTTTGTTGTTGGTTTTGTTGTTCTGTTTTCTTTTAGAGATTGAATTAGAAGGGCAGTTTTTACTCCATCTCAATGATGTGGCACGAATTGCTGGTTCAACAGCAGCAGTTTGAAACTTAGCAGGACTGCACAAGGTAAGGCTGTTCCAGATTGCCTTTTTTTTTTTTTTTTTTTTTGGTAACAGTTACTTAAAGAGAACCATGAAACATTTTAGCAAATGGCTGTGCTGCCAAGGAGCATTGGAGATTCCTGTATCTCCAGTTATAGCCCAATTTCTGTAATGGATTGTGACTCAAAGGGATTTTGTCCAGTCATTTTCACCCGTTGTCCCTCACTGCTCAGCTTCTCCACCTTGCCTCTGTTCTCTCTCACACCATTCTTTAACTTCCATTCTCTGTCAGCTGTTCCTCGTTCCAGCTCCTCGCCCAATGACTTTATTCCCTCGCTCCCCAAGCTAACTTGACTTTCAATTTCACATTTCAGTCACCTTTGGCAGGGGTCAACCTAACCACCAGATTTCTCTCCAGAACGACCTAGGCCAGAGAACCCATTCCCATCTGCTGCCCCTGCCCTGCAGGCAGTGATTTCATAAACTTCTTCAGCCACTGATCTAAGTCTCCTGGCAATGCACGGGGTTTAGCTTTCACCATGCTTAAGACTTTTCTGGAAATTGAGTGAAGACTTGTAAACCACGTGAACGGTTTGGGCAATTCTACCTCTAACATCCACTGAAAATTGCAAGTCTTGTCATTATTTCAGGCAGATGTCAGTGGATGATTCAGGACTCAGATACACATAGCTGCCAGCCACTGAGAAGAAGTCCAAGAGAGAGTCCAAGAGATGATAAAATTGAACAGAATTGAAAATTATCCAAAGCTTGTAGCTTGTGTTCAGCTCCCTTGGGAACACACAACGCAAAGTGAGCAATGGATTCCAAAGTATTAAGAAATAAGCTAGCGTGTAAGAAAAATAAGGATCTCCTGTTGAATTAAGGAGTTAGGTCATTAATGCTTGTTCATATTACATTACTCACACTTGAGAGACAAATAACTATCTGTTTCCTTACTAACCCATGTATTTATTTGAACAAATATTTCCCAAGAAGTAGGGAGAGAGAACCATTTCAACAGAAAATAAAAAACAGAAAAGTTTTTTATTATGGTCTTATCATAACAAGCCACTTCACAGTACACTGATGTGTATCATATACAAGCATCCATTGTAAAAAGCTCTTAAGTGTATCTCACTTTAGGGTGCTGACATGTTCACTCATTCTCAGAGGTCATTAGCTCACAATGAGGCCTCTCGTTTCCATATGCCTTACTGAGGTTTTGCTGTATTTCAGAATCAAGCCTCAATATGGGCATTATTGGCTTAGAACGTGATCAGTGTCGTATAATGTCAATTTATGTATATGCAATATGTAAAAAACTAGAAATACTTTATATATTTATATTTAATATGTAAATATAATAATATATGTAGTAAATATTATGTATACATGTACATATAGGAATCCCACAATCATTTAAAAAATACTGTTAAAAAAATCTAGGCTCTGTATGAAAAGGATATAATACATGACCAGGTTCAGCTTCACATGCTTCATATGCTTAACAGAAGGCTTATCTTTAAAAAAGAAATATACGTATATCTGACCCTCAACAAACCTGCCTGTTTTCCTCTCAGTCCAAAATGCTGCCCAGACAGGCCTGCCTGTAAATGCAGTGCTGGAAGCGTGCTCTGAGCAGAGGAGCTGCTTGAGTGTTGGTCATACAAATGGGTTATCACTGCTCAAGTCCACCTCTCAGCTCAGTTCCAGCTTTTCAGAGGTGATCCAGACAACCAAGGGCAGAACACCATTGATTCAGGCAATAAAAAAACTCACAAGAGAAAGTCAAAACATCTGGAAAAATAAAAAAACAAAGCATGAGAGCAGGCAGCATCTAATCAGCAGACTGCTCTCTTGTACATGTACAGTTATAACCATCTCTGTAGTTATCTGGGGGGCATGAAAGGTTGCTTCATACCTTCTGCAGAAAAATTTTTGGAGCTCTCAGTTCTGCTCTTCATCTCAATGGAATTTAAAGCCTTGACACCCTCAGCACATTCTCTATGAAGCAAAAAACTGCAGAAGAAAAGAAGAAAATTGGGGAAAAGGAAGCAAGGAGACACGGGGGTTTGCGAGAAGAGAAGGAACGTGAGAGCAGACAGTGTGTGTTGTGGCCCTTGTTCATGAAGTGAATTCAGCTTGTAAAAGAAACAGAATTCCTATCCCAGTCCTTGCCCCTTCCCTAGCCTGTCAAGGTGCTTTCACGACATGAGCAGACACACTAAATATCCTGAGCAGCTCACCTAAACAGTAGATGTGCCCAATGAATGCATCAGTCAGGAGACATAATGCTGAAGGAGGAGCAGGAGGAATAGCCCTGCCAGTTATGACTACAGCTTGGGTGAGCTCATGTGTTTCTTGTATACTTTCTCCTGCCTCCCTGAAAAGTTAGGGGAGTTATTTTCACGCAGGTGGAAGACTTGAGTGATAATTTGAGGGAAGAGGGGAATGGTGCCCAGAGGGGAACTCTGCAGATGAATAAACGTCCCTAGCCTGAATGATACTGGAATCTCTCTCCGGTGAGTGCAAAACCCTCAAGAATATTAGGTACTAGACCGGTAAAATTTTCCACCTAGCACTTCTTTTAACAGTAATCACATTATGGATGCCTTACACTGTTGAAATCCTACTTTGAATAGAGTTTAAAGAAATGCCTTAAGATGCACAGCATCCCTGTTTTTCTCCAGCAGACAGGAATCTGCTGATGTCACTCCAGACTTCAGAAAGGGTAAAAGGGAGGACCAAGGAAACCATAGGCCTGTGAGCCTCATTTGTATCCCAGGAAAGGTGGTGGAACTGTCCTGGAGGCCATCTCTAAGCATGTGGAGGACAAGAAGGTGATTAGGGGATTAGGGGCAGTCAGCATGGTTTCACCAAGTGGAAATCATGCTTAACCAATCTGATAGTCTTCTATGACAGAGTGACTGGCTGAGTAGATGAGGGGAGAGCAGTGGATGTTGTCCACCTGGAATTCTACAAGACTTTTGACACTGTCTCCCGTAACATCCTCATAGGCATATGAAGAAGTCCTATACAATGAGGGTGGTGAGGCACAGGAACGGGTTGCCCAGTGATGTGGTGGATGCTCCGTCCCTGGAGACTTTCAAAGCAAGGCTGGATATGGCCCTGGACAACCTGCTCTAGCTGTGGTTCCCTGTTCATTGCAGGAGAGTTGGACTAGATGGCCCTAAGAGGTCCCTTCCAACTCTAAGGATTCTATGATCCTAAAAACAAATTTGTATTCATATATTTTAAAATTAATGCAACTGAATGTATTTGGTATTTTCAAATTAGTCAAGCACTCCATAACAAATATACAAACCTCAACCTTTTAAAATGACTGCATCCTTTGGTTAAAATATTAGAGGAACATTTTATATGCATAGTTCTCCAAATGCAAGAAAATAGTAAGATGTCTGGATGGACTCTGTGTGTCCATAAGGAATAAGGAACATTGTGCTTGATCCTCCAAGAAAGTAAACATGCTGTGATTGCCTCCAGCCATAAAGCAGGGAGAAGAGCATGGAAAGCTGAGACAGGAGATTCCAGCCACAGTGCAGAGTATCATCCTGTTCCTTTGCTGGATATCTCTGTGTGATCTGCCTCTCCTGAAGCTGGGACAGCTCTCAGATGACGAGTACAGCAGTACATTGAAAGAAGAATTGAAAATAAAGAAATAAGGGAGAGAAACAAGTGAAGACTGCGGCAGCTCCATTGTGTGAGCCCAAACCTGTAAGAGCAGTAGGAACAGTGTTAGGAAGGTGAGTGACAGAACTGATGAGCCCTTTGGTCTCTCCACGTCTTCCCTGAGGCAGCAAACAATTCTCCAAACCTCTTCCCCCTTCACTACCTCAATGTTTTCAGAGCACAGAAAAATTCCTAATTTATATTATATATAATTTATATATAATAAAACACTGCCAGGGACTTTCGTGACTGCCATACCAACTTGGAAAGCTGTCCTCCAGTATTTCACAAGTTGCTAAAAAACACCTTCTTCCCACGTAGGCTTTGATTTTCCTTCTGGATGGGAGATGAGCTATCACAGCACGTGTTTATAGTGTCAAACTTCTATACAGTTAAAAACCCAAAGATTCAGGAAAATAAGTGATCGGATGCTGAGCAGAACCTTGTGCTGGTCGGTCAGTCAGGACCCCACTGCTTTGGGCCATGCTGTGATGAGCTGTGAGCCCCTTGCTGCTCGCACTGCATCCCTTCAGGTCCTGCGCTGGAAGCCACAGGCGATGGGGCTTGGCACGGCCATCCCCAAACAGAGCCTTACTCACAGCTCCGACACCGGCAGCGAGCCTGAGTCATCGTCCCTCCTTTTCCTGGAAAGGTGAGGGACAGATGACTTCCAAAAGAGTGTTTTTTCCTGAAGTTAAGTTTTTGAAAAAGGGAAGAAATGAACAGGTCCTTGAAATGTGCTTTCATTTCTACAGCTTTCAACTTCTCAATTATCGAACACTTATTCTTTATAAAAAAGAGCAATTCATTTAGGAAATGAGAAGCACATTTTCAGAATGAGGTACTTCATGTTAAAACTCTTCTGCAAGAAGAGGGGTAAAAATAAATTAAAAGAATAAAAATAATAATTAAAAGAGCTGGTGATCTTTTAATTGGTTGAATTATTAGAAAGGTGACCTGAGATCACCATTCAGAGTCATTTTTGAAGAGCTGCTATTGACCCTTACTCCTGAGACCATTCCCCTTTTATTTTCAAGGCAGCACAGAAAATAAATGCCAGTCTGTGAGTCTGTTTCCCATCAGTGCTCCAAAACTTTTGGTGTGAGTCTGGTTCAGAACACCCAAACATCTCTGAACCTATTCACAGTGCAATGAAGGTAGGGACATCTTCAAAATGGAAAACCTTGAGCCCAGTCCCATGCTGTCTCCAAATGATATCAGATGGCTGTGGAATAACACAGGCTTTATGTATTAGCTGCTATGGCTTCATGCGTATGAAAACATGTGCATGAAAACACTCAAATTATTATTGCCATTTTACATTGTAAAAACAGGAAATAAATATAAATACATATTTTATGAATATATATTCATATAACTATTTATATTAGTATGAAATATAAATATATACAGTGATTAAATTTCATTCTAAACATTTCTATTTACCTTGTATATTTTTCAGGGCCCTTATTCAATACTAATGCTCTGTTAAAAATCAGGTTCTTAATTTTCCGTGAATAAACTGCCCTAGGGAACTGAAAATATTGACATGCCTTAAGTTTCCTTACATGAAAAAGTTACACAAATTATCAGATTTCTACAAATACAAAATCAACTGAAACTAAATAGCTTTTGTATTCTAAAAAGCCAAACAGTGCAAGGATACGCTGCTGTCGAGGATAGCGACCCTGATGGAGCGCTTTATGGGAGTGCACAGCTCTGTGCCAGCTCACCCGAGAGCTCAGGGATCTGCACTCTGCTCTTTTCTCTACAGCACCAGGACAGGTGGGCAAGGAAAAAAAGCTGAAATGAATGCTCACTTGGACGCCGGGGAAAGAAGCTGTGCCCTAAATAGATTTGTAGACGTGCTCAAATATCTAAGAAGAGCAGCACTTTGTGGATGTCTTATTCTATAATTATGCTAAGAAAAACAAGGCAAGAACAGTCTGTGATAAAACTGCATACAGGCATTTTCATGACATAGTTCTTTACGGCGAACAAAAAGTTCACATTAAAAACTGAAATGCCAAAATAAAATTCTCCAAACTTTGACCTCTGCATATTTTTACTTTGTATGTGCAATGCATTTTCTTCAGATACCACTCACCTACATCACAGAATCAGTAAGGCTGGAAAAAAACACTGAGATCATCCGGTCCAACCATCAACCCATCCCCATCATCCCACTAAACCACATTCCTCGGAGCCACATCTACGCTTGTCTCAAACACCCATAGGGGCAGTGACCCACCACTTTCCTGGGCAGCCTATGCCAATGCCTCACCACTTTCTGAGAAGAAATCTTTCCTAGTGTCCAACTTGAAGCTCCCCTGGCACAACTTGAGGCTATCACCTCTCTTCCTATCACTAATAACCTGGGGGAAGAGGCCAACCCTGAGCTTCTGTTTTTGTTTCACAATGAGCTACAAAGCAGAAGTTCGAACCAGAAATGAGTACTCAGATAAACCACACATGACACGTCCAACATATCAACTCTAAAGGTGGAGAGGATGAAGAGTTAATCACTATCCAAATACAAATTTTATGTGGAATTGACAAAGTTATAATTTTGAAAGAGTCATCAGTTTTTAAACAGAAGAAAAACCCAAGCTGAGCCACATTCACAGTCAGATCTTTGGCAAACAAAGAGCTCTGTTTCCTACGCCTTCTGTAAGTCCCATCACACCCAAGTAGTCACTACAATAATAACTGAAAAATAGAAGATCTAAGTGAACACTGAAACAAACTATAACAAGAAATCTTAACCCAAAGGTCTCTACTGTGGCAGGGCACAACATCCCCCAACCACCCTCTACAGATGTTTGCCAATTTGCTGCTTACAGACCTCCAAGAAGAGGCACTTAACCACGCAAGTATTACATCTTTTTCCACCCTAACTTTTATCATTCCACAAAAATATCTTTTCTTACAAATACAGTCAATTCCTTCCTTCTCGCAGGAAATAAGAAGAAAAGCTTTAAACAATATTTCACATGTTCAAAGGAAGAGTTTTTTTCTTCTAGAATACACACTTCCTTGTATTTTTTTCTTATATGCATCAGTTCCATGTGGGGAAAGTTGCCCACCTACTACTTCCAAACTGCTGCTCAAAATCACTTGATGGATAATTACTTTCATGGATTATATAAAACTATCCTGTTAGTCCTCAAGTGAGATTTGCTTTCACAATTGTACCAGTTGCTCAGTATTTCACGTTGTCTCCTGCTGAATTTAACTTGCTGCCCTGGGGCCACGTGTGCAGCCTGCCTGGCCATTCCGACTTCTGATGGCATCTCCCACTTGTGAGCGCTGCCTGGCTAGCACCACCCAGCTTTGCGTTCCATCCAACACAGCAGTGAATATACACTGATGGAACCAGGACCATGACATAACTACAGAAACCGTGTTGGAAAAGTCTTCTTAGCTTTTTTCCTCTAATTTGCTAGGAACTGTGTCTTCACCACGTTTCCTTACCGTATATTAAATAATTTGCTTGAAGTCATACAGCCAAACAGATGACGCTAGAATTACTGTGGCAGCTCCCAGTTCTGTGCCCGTATCACTGAACAATACATTTCCCTTCAGTATAAGGGTGTAAATCCACATCTCCAGAAGCAGAAACACCAGCCTAAATTACCTATGATCTCATTTTTAAAACATAAATGCCTCTGCCTTCGCTCTACCAAACAATGCCACCTTTCATTGCACATTAGCCCAGGTCTCCCACAAACACCTTTGGCACTCTTACCTCACTCCTTAGCCAAGGGAAAAAATAGCTAAAAATATTTCCATTGAGCTATTACTATAGCCTCCTGAACCTCTCCCTATGATTCACAATTCATGATGCTAACAGAACAGCTCTCTGGCTCCAGTTAGTCAGCTGAACAGCACTCGCAGTCAGCCCACCCAAAAGATGCTCAGTACCTCATTCTACCCATGCCTGGAGCTTTTCCTGTTGCATCTCTAGTTCACCCAGATTGCAAGAGCTTGCAAGCTTTGCAGGCTACAGAGGACACAAATTGCACCAACCTGGGCTTACACCAGCAGGAAGAGCCCTGCACGGCAGCAGGCAGCCAGTGCATTGTGCATGGAAAGACTCCAGTGCTGCCCACTCCACCATGGCCAAATCCAGCTCAAATGTATTTTAACACGTGCTCTGATTACAACAGCTAGCAGCACTATTCACACAGTATTAAAGGGATTTGGCATTTTAGTAACAAATCAGTGTGTCTTACAAAACGCATCTATCACCTTTCAGTTCTACAAAGAATTTGTTATCACAAGAAGTACAGGATTCAGCAGCAGGTATACAATATAAAAGCATTTATTAACTTCCATGAATAAGGCTTTAAAAAATCTTTGTGGGTCCCTGTTGAAAACTCTCTCTTTGCCTTAGAAGGAGAATCGATCTCTCACAGGAATATGGGAAAAATTCTGGAGAAAATATTTACCTCACATACAACCATCTTACAGAAACCAAATGTGGTACGAAACCTGGGCAATAAAAGTCAACTAATACATGGAAATAAAACCCCTGCCTCTACATACACATAAAGAGAACACATAAAAAGCGGCAGAGATGATTTATCTCTAAGAGCAAAACTTTTAAAAGCTTCTGTTTTTAAATAAAACATTTGCCGAGTGTAAATAATACACTGCATAAAACACAGCAAAAAAGATCTGAATGTATCCATCATTTCAAGTCCCAGACCGAGGTGAACCTCATAGCGCATTGTGCCTCTGAATTCACAAACTGATACTGCAGAATGCTTCCAAGAAAACGCCTTTCAGAAGGAGGAAATATATTTTAATCTTTTAATCCTTAAGCTTTCAAAAAATATTTTCAGTTTTAACAAAGACATCTTTCAAAAGCATATTCCAATGTCAAGCTTGAAGAAAATTCTGCCTTTGTCAAAATGATTTGAAAACTTTATTGGATTATTAAAAGCCTAATTACAGGACAAAACATGCATTAAGCATTTTGCTAAAATTACAAAAACATAATTGCAGAATGTCAAATGTTCACATTCATAATAAATACCGGCAGCTCAAAAGCAGCTCAACTTTTTTTCAAGAGTTTTAGCATCTGAACAAGGAAATTGTTCTATATGCTGCTCTTAAAATTTGGGCATTACATCACAATAGTTAAAGCAAGAAACAATTCAACTGGAGACTACAGAAAAACTTTGTCTTCTCAGGAGGTCTACACTCTGTTATACAATGCTACTCTGGAAACAGCAATTCACCAAAGGTCTGGCAATTGGCTTCTGTTTAAAATATACTCTTCCTCATAACATCCTTCAAAGGATTAAAACATAATTGATTCTGGCAGTACACATGGACATCATGATGTGCAGGGAGTTGCCAGTGGACATGGGGTGCTTACAAAAAAGGGTTGTTTTCTTTGTTTAAAATGGAAAAAAGAGTGGGAGGTGCAGGGAAGAGTGAGATACAAAATGACTCAATCATTTTTTTTGAATCAGATTATTTCAACAACTGCATATGCAAATGGAAGGCTTCAGACGATGGTGGCAGAGTTTCTGAACTGCTGAGGCAATGCACATATTCCTATTTCCATTAAAAAAAAAAAGAAAAAAAAAAGACAGAAGCTACAGTTATATACATCCTTGTAAGCATTCAGAGAATACTGCAAGTTGAACTCCAGATAAGCCATTAGTATCAGTCTGAAAGTGATGGGGATCGGATTGATCGTGCACTGGCTGGACTGTTAGAGAAAGCAAAGGGATCCTTTTCCTTTTCTTTACTATCATGTTTATGTTTATGCTTATGTTTATGCTTGTGTTTCTTCTTCTTTTTCTTGTGCTCATGGTGGTGATGGTGATGGTGGTCACTGTGTTTTGAAGAGTTGGACTCCTTACTGAACACGGAGAGCGGAGCTGCTGAGACAGGGTGCATGGTCACCTCTCCTGAAGACTGCTCTTTGCCTAGAAAACCAAATTGATACAATGGGCTTAACATTTTCAAACAGAAGAAATTCTGAATTACTATGTCAGATCTACATTATCATTTGAATGTGCAAACACAGAACCCCTTACTATACCAGTGCCATTAACAACTTCTTTGTTCAGAGACATTTCTGAAGATGCATTTACTACTTCTATATTACTGATGGAAGGTACTCCTTCCTCCCTCAAAAGTACAAATGCATCCCAGATAATTAGCAATTGTGAAGAGATAAGTAACTGCAAGTTAGATAGGCATTGAAATCACACATAAAACACATTTAGAAGGTCAGTATACCCAAGATTAAACAAAATATAGTTGCTCATGGAAACTGAGAAACTGACACATTAAAGAGTAGTTTTGGGATGTAAACTCCTTTTAGTCAAGAACTAAACTCCCTGCAATATACAAACCTTTCTGATATTGAACAGCATAATTAAACTGATACTTCAACTACAACTTCTGAAGGAAGGCTGTGATGAGGAGAGGTTTGGCCTCTTCTCCCAGGCAACAAACAGGACCTGAGGAAACGGCCACAAGTTGTGCCAGAGGAGGTCTAGATTAGACATAAGGAAGACCTTTTTCTCTCAGAGGGTGGTCAGGCACTGGAATGGCCTGCCTAAGGAGGTGGTGGAGTCACCGTCCCTAGCAGAGTTCAAGAGGCATCTGGATGAGGAGCTACGAGATATGGTTTAGTGCTTGTGGTAGCAGTGGTAGTGGGAGGATGGTTGGACTGGATGATCTTGTGGGTCCTTTCCAACCTTGTGATTCTATGACTCTATGTTTCAAAATTGCATTTTACCATCAATTCAGTCTATTTGAAAGATTATACAAAGTTTTGTTCTTAAACAAAAATTCAATAAAGACAATTACAACATCTTTATCAGAACACACTAAAATTTCATTATTTCACACCAAATGCAATAGGCTCCCAGAGGAGGAGAGAAAGGGAAACAACCTAAGAATAGCACCATTAATTAGTGGAAACAGTTAGAAGCTGGGAGGCCTTGAAGTCCTTTAGGTAGAATTTGAATCAAAGCACTCGCAGTGCAAGGACGTGCTTTGAGTACTGGATGTGTATAAAGGCACCATCAGACTCTCAAAGCTTTTACTGAAGTGGATATTCTTCCCAGCTGCCATGACTGTTATTTTATTTGTTTGGGTGGTTTGTTTTTTTTTTTTTTTTTTTTTTGCTCCCTCCAGTTTTTGGTGAAAATATCTCTGTTCAATAATAGGGAATGATGTTTTATACCTTACAATAGTCTTTTTCTGCATATTTGCAAATGCATTTTTCCCTGTGTGTCTTTTGCTTCTGTATTTTACTTTGAGAGCAATAATGATTCTTCTGTAGTAATGCTTTAATCCAGGAAGTCTGAAGTGCCAGCTAGCTGCATTACAACAAGCACCGTGGAAGATTTCCATGCAGCCCTTCCAGCCTTATCAAAGATTAAGAATGGATTCAATCAAGTACACATGGAGGAGAGTTTTTGGAGGGTGCAGCTCAGATGTTTTTGTCTGTTTTTTCTAATAAAGGCGGAAGAAACAAAATCTGCATCTGTGAGCAGCACTTGAAATTCAAAATAGAAATATGAAATCTTTTATGCAGTGTGGATAATCAGTGATATTAGAATCTCTACGGCTTCAAATCTTCAAAAAAATCAAAAGTGATGTCTTTCTAGAAATACGTTTGGGCTCAAGTACAGTATCTGAATTTTGTGCATTATAGAATTCTGCTGATGTTACGGAGGTCAGACTGGAGAACAATAGTTTCCCTTGCACTTAAAATCTCTAATACTCCAATGGTTTTTTTAGAAAAATTTAATTCTGTATTCATCAGAATGATTCAAGTAAGCAACTAAAAGTACAAATATTTATTGCCAGAGCTCATACTGACCCCATTTTTTGAAGTGCATAATGGCAAACAGAAGAAATGCACACAAATTCAAACTTCTACTTGCTGACTTTGCAGTCATTGCAATGCAGTTATTACAACTCTTTTCTATCTGGAGTAGTTCTCAACTGTGCAGACAGAAAGCAAACAGGTAAAAAGCCTGCTTCACAATTTAACTCATTCTAATTATATTTCTCTTCAGGAGTACCTGTATGTAAACTTATCCCCATAACCTAAACTCATTTGCCTAAAGCATATGGCTCTTAGATAAATAGGAAAATTTTGCTTTTAGCTGTTGCAAGCATGCAAAAAAGACAGTATGCAGAACAGTAGAAAAAGGAGCATTTACCTGAGTGAGCATTAGAGAAGGACCCTAGACAACTGACGTATGTACTACCTGACTTCATTTAAATATGCTACAGTACTTAAAGGTGGAGCCTGGCAGTGAAAAATGCTACTTTTAGTAACGCAGAAATAAAGAACATAGCAAAAAACCTAAAACAGAACCTCTCAGCATTCATCCTTAAAAAATATCTAAGGTAAAGAATATGATCTCACAGCAAGCTGCAGGCACATATCTTAAAATATACAAGGCAGACTATAGACAAAAGCAAAAACCCACATCTGTGACACAAACCTTTAAACCTTCACAGCTCCATTAGTTCTAGAATTTGACGTGGAAACTAAACCTGTAAGTCTAGATGCTACTTTTCTACCAACCTCTAACCCTAAACCAATGTTAAGCCTTTGAGCTTTAAAAACATTACCCAGAACTATATAAGGATATGGGTATAGATTTGCAAGGATGGTGTAGCAGTAGCTTTACTGCTGAGTGCCAGTGAATACCAAGGATGCAAAAAACTCTCTTAACACTGCTGCACTGACACCAATGCAGGTTTCGTGTTGTTTACTGCACTACCAGCCCTGCTAAGAAACAGTCCACATTATTGTACTGTAACTTATTTCAGCAAGGTTGTAAAAAATTTGTATTTCAAGCTGTTATGTAAAATATCATTAACTGCAGCAACTTGGAGAGCATATACAACAGTAGTGAAAGTCACTGTAAGTCACTGACTAAAGAGGTGGAGATGAACACCTGGAAACTGAAAGGCGAGAAGATCTTCAGAAAGGAGAGAATTCTGATCCAACTGCAGCTCCAGGACTACTGACACTTAAGGAAACAATCAATAATGATAATACATAATAAAATGTAATAAAATAATGTAATGTAATAAAATAAAAAATGTCAATATGAAAAAAATTCACTGCAGAAATCTACTTCTACCGAGCAAATAGGAAGATCACACACGTTTTCTTCTGTGAGGTCAATGAGAGTCAAAATCTACTGTGCTTCCTTTGTTTTTTAAATGTAAAACTGTAAGCTACCTGGAAAATGTCTTCTTATTTTTAAAGTGTGCTTTGAAATCAGGAATCAAATAGAATCCAATAGATATTGGAGAAGACCTTTAAGATCACCTAGTTCAAACATCCATCTACCACCGATACTGCCTACTAAACCAGGTCCCTAAGTTCTACATCTCCCCTCCTTAAACACCTCCAGGGACTCCATCACGTCCCTGGGCAGCCTTGATATACACGGACACCAGTATGCTGATCCTGGGAGATGGCTCAGAATGGATGCATACAGACTGCTGAACTCTACTGCCAAGAAAACACTCTATGAAAGATTCTACACTTTTGTACCTGTCAGATTCATCTTGTAATGAGACTAGCATTACACATGCACAGTACTTCCTTTTCAAGTAGGAAAGCAAGGCTAAACGGAGTTGTTTCTAAGGGCATTAAAACCACTCTCATGTCACCGGACTGAGATTGATGCAAGGAGTCATGAAGAATTCCCTCCTCCTGCAGGAAACCCACTTCCTCCTGGCACAGGCAGTGGGATGGGAACCCGCCTTTCTCAAATAATAGGAGAGGACAAGCCCAGGAGCTCATTTTTGAAGTGGTTAGTAGCATTCCTTGGAAAAGAATGCACATACATGTGTCTGTCCACTTCGATCTCCTCCTGTTTTGAATGTAGATATTCCAATGTAATTATTGGCTTTTTGGTGTTCCAGGGAGCTTGGTAGTTGTTTAAAATTAGACAGGATTACCCTCCCATGGGAGAAGAGATCAGAACCTTTGTGCACACCTTGTTACATGGAACAATACACATGAGGGAGAATAAAATATAAAAACAGATCTCATGGTTTAGTTTTAGGATGAAAAGGTTTTAGATCTTGATAAGCTTTAAGCAATATTTTCTGTCATAAATAAAAATTTGCTGTCAGATAATTACAATATCCTGTCCATCGATTACGTAGGGCAAAGTTGTTTTCTTCATTGTCTTTTTATGTTTGTTTTTTCAAGAATCATCAGTGCATGAACAATGCCATTGGGTAGCTTTTTGGCTATACTGTTTTATATTGGACCTTTACGATTTGGTAAAGCATAACTTGAGACTTGAACATGGCAACAAACTTACATGAGATCTTCCAAGTGGCCTCTCCTATATTTCTGATTGTGTGTGAAGAGGGTGGGACACCACAGACTTACAGTCTGTGTTTCTTTGCATTTACAATCTATTTAAAACTGCTGGCTTAAGTACGACTTTTCCAAATGGACACTTGTTAAAAATGATCCAATTGGCACCCTGATTTATTCAAATGTCACCGAAGAAGAAATTAACTTCACAAATCACAGCAAAGGGTAAGGCCCATGGGTCCAGTGTTCTGGCTGAGGACAGCCTGGTGTTCCAGAACCTGACACCGACCACCTCTGGGAAGAAGGTGACATCAACACAAGTATGCTAACACTTAATATGTCTCTCCCAGAACCCAAAGAAAGCTTTCTAACGAGAAAAATCATGCACTCTCTGCCTAGTAGTTGAATTACAGCTCTGGCCGATGTGTTTTCTAAAGGGCTAAGACTAAAAATGCTGAAAAGACTTTGAAAACTATTTTGACAAATATCGTTTCTCTTTATTTCTACTTTTCATTTTAGGATTGCCCTGGAAACACCCAACACCATTTTTTAATTTCATGCCTAGTTTACGTATCTCCTCAATCATCAATGAAGTGCATACTGAGAAATAACTGAATATAAGCAACCCTAGGCTTCTGTGTTGAAGCACTGTCTGAAGAAACGTGATTTTCAAACCATGCATCTCTGGAAAAAAAAGTTATGCACTGTTCTGGTAATGCTCTTTTAACAATCGTACTGTAAAGCTGAGAGTTCAGTTGAAGAGAGGTCTAGTTACAGAAATATCTCCTGAGATTGTGCTAAACAAATCAGTTAAATTGGTTCTGATATAAAAATTTTAACTACTTTCAATTTACAGATTCACTTGACTTCATGCAATTTTTCACTAGATTTATAACAAAAAAGGATGCCTCTGCTGAAGTACTAAAAAACAAGCCCACATAAAATATCTTTGTAATTGATGACTGTTTAACTAGCTTCCTCTTCTGACTTTAAAAACCATGTTGCTTTGTTCTTACATTAAAACAATAGCTTGACTCTGGTGGTATTTTACTATGTTTACTCAAATCTTCTAAAAAACTTACAAAAGAAAACACATACTTAAATCAATATGTCAATTCAGCTCATTTGAAAATTTAGCCTTAATCCATCTTCTTTCTCTGCAAGGTTTATATTTGTATTAAAGCTGCTTTTATGCACTTTAGGATAAAGCCCTTGAAAACACCCTTTTTTGTGAAGCACAAAATTAACCACATGCTATTTCAGTGAGGCAAAATTAGCTACAGAACCTCCAAACTTATGAGTTACCAGTTTGGAAGCAGTTATATTTTAGGCAGTAAAGTCAACATATGTATATTAGATGCTATCGAACAGATACTATGTTAATATTTTAAGCTATTAAAGGGCAGTCTAACAGAAGAGTTAAAACAACTTCTCCTCCTTAAAAAGCATAGAAAAAATCCGTCCTCGTCAGTGTTGTTCTTTCCATTCAAGCAGACTTTCCTTCAAAGGAAGTCTGCTGACATATTTGCCTGTAATTCTAATTTTTATGTAACCCCCTTGGCCAGGAAGCCACGGACTAGAGTCTAAATTTTGAGGTAACAGTATTCTTACAGCTAACTTTGATAACTTGGCTGAGCAGCAGAGAATGACTTTTTCTGTGCTTTTTTCTACCCAGTCAAATCATTACTTCCTGAAATTTCAGACAATACCTATGATAACCAGTTAGTCTGTATGACTGTGGCTTACACACATTCAAAGTTAAATGTACATCTATAAGGCAAAGCACTGATCTACAACATTAGCAGTGGAAATTTCAAGTGTAACTACTCTGGAAAACACCAAATAGATAAATAGAATAGTCAAAAGGTTTTTCTGATGTGAGTTCTGAATGACAGGATGTCTTCTCAAAGCCCATGGCTGCTGAATGTGACCAGGAAAAAGGCTTCTGGTGTCAGTGCATAAAGATGACATTGCTTACTTAACTGCTCCACTCTTAGCATTTGGAAGTAGTATTGCACTTTGAGAGGAGTAAAATACAGAATTAAATAGAAAGAATCTCTTTTAATCTAATTTCAAAGAAGTCAACAATGCATGACAACAAGTCACCTCACAGCCCGAAATACGATGTTAAAGTTACTGCATATATGAAATCTAGTCTTGAAATCCTTCTATCTTACGACAGGGTAGGGAGCATTACTACTATTTTTGATAATTTAGTAGCAAATAAGTATCTGTTTTCATTTTAGAAATGTGACCTTGCACAGTTTTAGAGGTTGAAAAGAAGCTACCAACTTTTTGGTACTGCAAAAACAATCAGCATGAGTTGTGCACTGTCTGAAAAATGCAAGTTTGTTTAATAACTTCTTGCAAAATGCTCAGATTCCCATATAACTATCAGAGTCTAAAGTTCTATTATCTTTAGTAGAATTTAAACCACTTTGTGTATGAACAAAGGTGTTGTAATTATAGTACTGAAACCTGTAATCCTGAAAGAGTAGTAGTACACGGCTGCTTTTACTGCCCTTGCAGCAGGTCTGTACCTTAAACTTTAATATCCATGTGCAGAAGCACACAGAAAAAAAAAAAGCTTTTAAATATAAATAATATTTTATTGGCTTTATGGGATTATATCAACTTGAACAAATCCAAATTATCACTCAGAGGGAGGGGCAGTGTGAGGAAAGTAAAAACAGAATACACAGATAAAGCTGCATTTAGAGCCAACATGAGCTTCCTCCTTGCAGCTGCTCCTTGCGGGATGTGCTTGGCTGATGACCTAACACTTCATGTGACATGTGGGGACATAACCCACAGCTGTGAGATGAAAATTAAGTATGGACTGATTGCTCACTGCTTTCCAAGTAAGAGTCACAGTGTTGAGGCAGATTACAGGATCTCAGATTTGGTAAGAAGATTCTGAGATCATTTCAGAACCTGTATAAATCTGTTTCACAATAACCACTCACTGAAGTGTACCCCCATCCTTTGTCATGCCTGCAAACAATTAACAATTCAAAGGTCCTCAGGGAATACTATCTGTGATTTCTCCATAAAACCATTCACACACAAGTGTTCTATCTTATTTATGTATGCTTTTATTTTTCCCCATCTGTTTGAAATTCTTTCCCCCAAGTATGATATTTCCTAAACATTGAGCTGCCTTTATTTACTCAGTCTGAAATTCATACATTTCTGCTTCTAAGAAAAATGCTATGAATAAGAAACAGGTGAACTTTTAGAAGCCAGGAGTATCTGTAGTGGAACTGTTTGTAAATGCATAAGCCACACACACAAGAAAAAATTAATCTGATGTTTTTTAAAGTAATGCTTTCATTAAAAATATAAAAAAATCAGCATTTGTCTCATTTATTATCTAGATGGGAGAATGTACTGCAGTGTACAAATACCTGAACAGCAGAGATGAGAAGGTACGTAAGTGACACTCGAAGTAGATTTTCCTATATGCTGTTAGTCTACAAATACAGCAGTGAATGGGCTCTTATTCCACTTCTAATCATTCTATTTATTCTGAATTAAAGCACAAACTTAATATGAAATAATTATGGAGCACAGAGCTGGCTGAAAGAGGGTCCCGTAAGTCCTATTTGTGAAGTACTTGGCTTAGTTTTGTTTATGACTTTATATCCCGTAGAGTGTGTAAGTCTAGTAAATCTGTTGCAAAATATCATGTAAGAGTTATAAATACTAATCCTCAGTGGATCAGCTTCACGCTTGAGTGCTCTGGATATGTCATTCTTTGCTGTAACAGAAAATGTAATCATTGTCTGTAACACTAAGGACAAAATTCAAAGCAGCTCTGAGAGGTTTAAAACAAAGGCTGTGTGGCATTACACTCCTACACGAGGAAGTACATTTTCCTTTTCTCTACTAGGATGGCTGTGACTTAGGCAAAATGTTGTGAGCATTGCTACTCCACGTACCTAACAGAAAATCCATCCTGGTGGAACTGGCTGTACAGGCACACATTAACCAAAGGCCATCTGGAATCCAGAAACTAGACCTCCCTGTGTTTTATGTCCCCATATGAACTTAATTTGTTAGCTGAGCAATGACAGCAGTTACCTTTTATTAAAAAACAAACCTTAGTGGCTAGAGCATCTGCCAAGGAAGTACAACGTAAGTTCTAGGCCCAAAGGGAGTATGAACCTACAGCTTCCACATCCCTGGCCAGCACCCTAGGCACCAGCCTCAGCAGGATACTTCATGCAGGAACATCCATTAGCCCTTCTCTAAAATAAGGCCACTAAAATGCCAGAAACACTCAGGTCATAGGGGATGCAGATGAGGTCACTTGCCAGCATAGCTAAGGACACAGAGCAGAGAACCGAGGAACTAATGTTCCAGATGCGGCTGCTAAGGTTTTTTTTTGTGTGTGTCTTTTACATTAGACAAACATCAGATAAAAACAGAAAAACAAGTGAAAGGGTAAGTACTCTGAATCCTACTTCTAGGATCAAACATCTAACTTTTACACATTGCAGAAACTGCAATCTGAAAGTCATGAGACTTAGTGCAGGGTGTGTACTACCCAAGATCTTGAAAGATTAGTTACACAGTCACAGAATCACAGAATGGCCAGGGTTGGAAGGGACCTCAAGAATCATGAAGCACCAACCCCCCTGCCACATGCAGGGCCACCAACCTCCTCATTTAATGCTAGACCGGGCTGCCCAGGGCACCATCCAATCTGGCCTTGAACACCTCCAGGGACGGGGCATCCACAACCTCTCTGGGCAGCCTGTTCCAGCACCTCACCACTCTCTCTGTAAAGAATTTCCCCCTGACATCCAACTTAAATCTCCCCTCCCTCAACTTAAAACCATTTCACCTCATCCTGCAGTTATCTACCCTTTCAGAGAGTTGATTCCCCTCCCCTCTGTAGGCTCCCTTTAGGTACTGAAAGGCTGCAATGAGGTCACCCTGCAGCCTTCTTTTCTCCAGTCACTCGACCTCAGCTCAGCTCCACTGCTGCATCTGGTAACTGAACTTATAAACACAGTTAAAAGATTTTGAGAAACAAAGACCATTGACTGGTAAGTTGTGACAGGCGAAGAAAGAAGGCAAAAGCTCATCAACAAAGTTCAGTCTGCCTTAAGGTATTTAAGAAGTGCGTTTTTAACAAGTAGTTTTGTCAAATATGTTATGACAAAGTTACTGAAATAGTAATAGCAAAAATATGCAGCAATGATATATTTGTAGATGCAGTCTTCTCTACCTTACAAAGCTCTCTGAGGCTTGCAGGTTTTCTGACTACTGAAGTTAAGCTAAGTCATTAAGTTGTTAAGAAAAAGAGACTGTTAGTTTTTCCAAAGGATAATCATCAACATTATTATTTTTAAGGTCACAACTGTGGCAAAGTTTAAGTATTTATGGGGTTCTATTCCTATTTTTGTTATTTAATTCATTTTTAAGCTTTTTTTACTCTTATAAACCTGATGCACACTTATTTAGATCCGTATGAAAGTACACATGTACATAGTTATCTATTAGCATGCTAGGAGCTAAAAATATACTGTGCACTCTCTACACACTTCCTTGAAATCAGCCAACATTTATCACCTACCAACAACACACATATGAGAATAAGTAGTATAGTAGCAAAAAAAAAAAAACAAACCAACCCACAACTAATTAAGTTGAAAATTTTATATTATCATTTAACAATAAATGTATTCATACCTGGTGTTGACGGTCTCTCCAACATATTCAAATGATGGTAAATAAAGGCTTGACTGTCATGAACCGTATCCATATCAATTTCCTCCTCTTCTTGAGAGTTTGAGAACTAAGATATTGGGGAAAAAATAAGTAGATGCTAATAATAAATCCTTAGGAATATCACTATGTAGAATTTAAAAAATTTTATTTTTGAGATAAATTGGGGGTGAGAGGGAAAGGAGGTGATATCTACCACTGCAAAGGAATAAAAATTCAATAAAATTAAAAAGCATCAATGTCTACCCTTCTTTCTAATTTACTGTGAAGCTGTATGAACAAGAACATTAACTGTCAACTTTAGTTCTTGCCAGCCAATAAAATATCTGATGGGAAATGATTTTGCCAAAGTAAGCGTAACAACTACTGTACACATATACACAACATGTCTTTTGTTTGAACACAGCTTTAAGGAAAGCCAGTAGAAGCCACTGCTGTTATTCTGAATACCCTGCATATTGTGCAAGTTGAATTTCCATTTCTTACTCTGATTTTGAGTTTGACTTTACTGTCTTCATTCTTCTCTAGTATTTGCCCTGGCTCCAATGGAGACCCGAGTGGCATATCAGCCTTCCTCTTCACCCCCTGCTGATGACCAGAAATGCTGGATGCTGTTTCCTTAATAAGATGATCATCCTCCTGAAGCAGCATTAAAAGATCAAAATTAGAAGATAGCAAGAGCCACGTTTCAGCCTAAAAAAGACCTGATAGCTGAAAGCACTTCTGAGTAAGTGGGTGATTTGAACAAAGTTTTCCCTGTAGTTCTGGCAAAAAGTATTTTCTAAAACCCTGTATGGATTTGTGCCAACCTCTCTTACAAACATGGTTTCTCTTTACTTCTATTCCTGCTCCCTCTGCATATCTAGCATTGGCATCTTTTCTGTCCCTTCTCACAATCATGGTACTGTTGGTGTGCAACAACATTCACTGCTTCTGAATGGCCTTTCTATAAATCTGTGCCTCGTAGTCTCTCCTCATTCCAAATCTCTGCTGAAAAGCTGTGACAGCCTCTCACCTACACGTGGGATTTTGCTAAATCTTCTTCTCATTTGCTTTAAAAACTAATGCTTCATTTGTTGAATACAAGTCAGAATAAGTAATAATAACCTTCTAAAGCAAATTTTTTGATTTATTAAAAAAAAATAAATCTATTTTGTTAATTACTGCTAGGATAAGCAACAGAATGAGGGTCAGAGGAATATAAAAATAACAGGAGAGTCTAATAAATTAGACATATAGTCATTAGAACAGGAGACAGGTGTTCCAACAAGTCTAATCCACAAAATAGGGAATTAAAAATAAGTATCTGTAGAAGTAAGCATTATCAAAAGCCCACTAAAAAGCTAAATAAAAGCCATACCATAGACTCTAAAGAGTATGGGTTGTTCAGCTGAACTGCTCTTCTCTGTTATACACAGGGTACCCCAAAAATTCTTGCCCTGAGCAACTGAAACTGAATTTTATGAAGTGGATAATTCTTATAATCCCCAGCACATTCAAGATCAAAACAACCTGTCAGCATTGATTTTAACTCATTTGTGCTCTCAAAATGTACACAATATACTGCTTTAAGGAATCTAGTTAGTCTGATGTGTTCTATCACCTGTTAATTTTTATACGTATTTCCCTCTTTTCGTTCTTGCTATTTAACTCAACACATAATTGTTGTGAAATACTTCAGAGTAAACTTCGACTGATGCAAGAGACAGTCTTTATTTTACATTAATCCTTTGTTCTTTTTTAATGAGGAAACTCAATTCTAGGTGTGCTAATATGATCATCTATGGAGAGTTGAAGACTGGAGATGAAGCTAAGGAAAAGATACAAGGGATGAAGCATGAACTGAGGCTTATACTAACACTCCGTTTCCAGTTTAAGCCAGCAGTGACACTCAAAGAAGGAGCTTCTTTCCCCTTCTCAAATCTCTGTCCTGGGCCACCACAGGCATTTGCATAAATGCACGATGAACTGGACTAAGGAAATATCTATTCATAAAGTATTTTTCAACCAGATCACCTCCCGATCCAGCTCATTGTGCAGTAAAAATGGTACTGAAGGAAAAGCAAAGAAGAAGCATTGAGAGGATTTTTTTTTTTCCCATCAAGATTGACCGACTCCTAAAGAACTGCAACTTAAAATCTGGCAACAGAATGTCCCATTATTTAATTCTGATGTGTGTGTGTATGTGTAATAACTTAAGACTTATTACATGTTCTACAAATAAGCAGGGTAGCTGTAAGGATATGACTCCATTATCATTTTCTCCCCCTACTGGAAATATCTGGCATGGTACTGTGATAATTTGCACACTGTATACTTGACATGAACTATGGGATTGATAATTATAAACATAGCAATAGTAAAAAATCCCATTCAAAAGGCTGGAAAGAGTAGTTTCAAATGTGATAGTCACATGTTCATGTTTTTTTCAGGATCTACTCCTAAGCAGCTTCTATCAAACAGAAATTTGAAACTGTTAAGAAAATTACTTATTTCCACTTACATTGGATTTTTGTCTCCTAATCAACTTTGCCCTACAAAAAGACTTAGGAACTATTCTGAAATACAATAGTGGTAACTATTCTGAAAAAATGAAAAGTTGAACAGCTTGTAAGATCCATTTTCCAGCTACATCATGGACTGAGTATTAGGACTGAAACCTCAGAAGCCTGTAAGATATCAAACTGAATATATGCAACTTTTCAGAAGTTGTTACAAATCCTTCAGAGCACAGGCAGATTCAAGTTCAATGAAGAACTATTAAATTTCCAACTTTCTATCTCTTGAAGTTGTTTAAAAAGAGGTGTATTTTAAGATGTAATAGAATTACTGATTTTGTTTGGGAAAACTGTATAACTTGCCTATAAGCAATACTCTTAGTCTAATTAAAAAAATTTCATAACAGCATCAAACATTTCTGTGAACCACTTTGTGTCTCATAAACAATACAGGAAAAATATAGTTTCATAAAGAATACAAATGAAAGGTGAAAATACCAAGAAGTCTGCATATTACATGCAAAACAGTTAATTCAAAAGAGGTATGGAATGTGTAAGCTTTTTAAGTGGAAGGAATAAAGAACAACAAGGTGCAAAGACAGCTTGAGCACAATACAAAATGACATCAGAAACCAATGCATTGACTTAAAGCCAGCTGAATCAGACGCATGCAGACGGGTTGTGCTTACGGTGTTCTGAAATACTACTGGCTGTCCGTGATTGTTAGCAGCATTCACAGGTTCCTGATTATTTGCCGCTGATTCAGGGATAATCGTTGGATTAAGCACAGCCTTCTTTTCCTTCAGATTAAGAACAAGTCCGAGCTCTGGTAGTGGTAAACACGAAGGTCTGCTGAGGCCAAAAAGTGTGAAATAGAGATCTACAGCACCACAGCGTAATCTCCAGTCATGGGAAGTTCCTAAAATCCAGAGGAGATCATTGTTAACATAAGGTACACACTTTTCCTGTGCCACAAGGAAAACAATTTAAATCAACTTGTATCCAACAAAGTATGTACATCTTCTGGGCCTAAGACACACCTCCCTCATTACTCCTGCCTCTTTTTCACAGAATCAAAGAATGGCCAGGGTTGGAAGGGACCTCAAGAATCATGAATCTCCAACCCTCCTGCCACATGCAGGGCCACCAACCTCCCCATTTAATGCTAGACCAGGCTGCCCAGGGCCCCATCCAATCTGGCCTTGAACACCTCTAGGCCTGTTCCAGCACCTCACCACTCTCTCTGTAAACAATTTCCCCCTGACCTTCAACCTAAATCTCCCCTCCCTCAACTTAAAACCATTTCCCCTCATCCTGCAGTTATCTACCCTTTCAAAGAGTTGATTCCCCTTCCATTCTGTAGCCTCCCTTTAGGTACTGAAATGCTGCAATGAGGTCAATGAGGTTTTGTTTATTCAAATTCATCTGCTAGATGCTGTTTTAAATAAAGCAGTAAGTTATACGATGAATGTGTTTAATATGACAAGATTCAATATTTAGCTGGAAAACTAAGTGTTTTCAATAAAATAAAGAAAAACATAATGCTTTTATTTTTAAAGTTTTTTTTTAGGTTTTACTATTGGACAATTAAGTTGAACTTTTTTTTTCTAAAAAAAAAAACCAAACCATAGTCTCACACAGCACTAGATTTGGTTACAATTGCCTATGCTTTCCATGAAATTTAGTAGGAGCTTTAAATATGACAGTGATTTGTAACCTCTAAAAACCACACTGATAGAGAGCACAAACCAGCAACATGTGAACTCCTTTTTTAATGTCTAATGACTACAGTGACTATTATGTCATTTATTTCACCGGATATTCAATACTTTATTTTGTATTCAAATTGGAGATACATTGCTTTATTGATTTATTTTTCACAACAAGCTCTGTACTCCTTTATATCTTCATACACAAATGGTCAAAGCACGTTTGGCACCCATCAGAACAGAAAGTAACATCTGGTGCAATGCTGCAAACACAGTGATTCTGGTGCTAACTCAGCCCAGCTCTTTACTGACTTCAAGTTTATTGGACATACTGTTCCACAGCAGGAATAGAACTATATCTGGTAAACAAGACACAGATGTGCCAACTGCTGTGTTAATATGGCTGTTCAAGACATCAAAAAATGAAATTGTAAGATCTATCCCTGTATATACTGAGTTTCATGGGACTGAACAGTATTTTGAGTAAGCTTAGTCGTACACACACAACCCACATACAAGAAATTCTCCTAAGTTTCATGAACAGTTGGGTAAGGAGAAAGTGACAAGAATATTAATTTGGACATCTCTAACATTAAAATAATCTCCAGAGAACGACACATTCACAAACATTACTGTTAAAACTATTCTAATATTTTAATATTAAATAATGTGCTCAACTAATCAAACTAAATCTTCTTAAAATGTGATGAATTCCCATTCAGTATCTCTCTCCTTTTCTAGGAGAAAAGTTAAGATCAAATAAAATTGGTTGCTGAATTTCTCAGTAATCACTGGAAATTGCAACCTCCATTAAATTGATAATGTTTCACACAGAACAAAAAAATCACATATATCAAAGTCAATTTTCTAGTACTTGCTTACTTTAAATGAAAACAACTCACGATTGTGGAATCACGCAGTTTTAAACCTGGCTACTAGTTTGTCTCTCACTGACATTACCTTTCTGAACACCCTGGAATGCCAACCTTATGCCTTACAGAAGATAAATTGAAATATTATGTCATCACGATACATAGAAATTTAAGTAGTTTAAGTCCCAGGAATCATAATAAGAATGTATACCCTGCTTGTTATATGTGAAAAGAAGTAATGGTTGTAAGAAACACTGCACGCTCTCTTCTCTCAAGAAAAAGGAAAAACAAACTCTCTGATGGGAACATCAAAATTGTTTATTTTCTGTGCCTGACACTTGGCAAATCCTACAAGACTGAACTACTGGTAGTCTCCTGGCTTCAGCCCCTGGTGCATTGCTGTGAACTTTTAAACACTCAAAATAATGATACACAGAGAACAGACAGCCTTCAATGACCTAAAAAACCTATATAAATGTTTATATGTAATCTGTAGAAATGTAGCAGATGTTAACGGGCAGTTTGTCAGGTCTGGATAAAACTGCTTCAGTGATGAAAAACAGGTCAATGGTAAAGATGTAAACCCTTATCTCATTAGCACCTTTCCTAATCACAGAAGGCAAATTAACCTTGAGGTTCACAATACGCTTCTAAAAATCTCTAATAAATTATCCATGCAAATGATACCCTCTCATATTCTCTGAGAATTTGGCCTAATCTACAGCTAACTGTAAAGAAAAAGGAAAAACATACAGCTTCGCTTGGGAAAACATTTTATGTGAACATCTGGGTCAAAGAATAATTTTATGCCAAAGTGTATCAAAGCACAGCAGAGGATTAAAGAAAATAATGAAAAACATGTTCACTGGTACCCTGCATCACTAAGGAAGTTCAGGAGGTATGTGAATGAGAACTGCAGAAATTGAATTTTCCAGTTCTATCAATCTTACAACATTGAAAAAGTGAAAACCAACCTGAATTCATCAGTTTCCAAAGCTGATCTACCAAAGCTTCATTACATAAAGGTGACTCCATGTTCTTGGTAAAAGGTGGATTCTTGGTCAGCATATCCAAGATCTTATGCCTAAAATAAAAATGATTTTTATGAAATCCAAATCAACACGTTAAGAATACAAAGTCTGTTCCATTTGCAATGTTCTTACAAACCAGACTTCTCCAACACACAACATGCTCAGATAGATTTTTTGGTCAATAATTTCAAAACAAAAAGCAAGCCGCAACAACACTTTATTACCAGACATCATTTCTTAAAGTTAGATACAAAACTGTAGACTGTATTACACCATTCAGTTTAACTACAGTCTTTTTTGCATGCTCACAACCTGGAGTTAGGCTGACAAAGAAACTGCTTTCATACTGACATCAAAGGATTTTTAAATATTTTAAATTTTTATGACTGTGATGCAAATGACAGGAACAAAACCACTGACTTGCAAACCCTTCTGGAAAAGAAAACTGTCACTCTTAAGTTGCATGGGTGTATAAAAATTCTATGCTTACTGTATTTATTTACAATATTTATACACTTGAACTGAAAGCAGATAGAGTTTTCCACTTCAAACCTAGCCTCAGAAACATTTTACCAATGATAATAATTGTGAGTTCCAATTTTAACTATATTCTCTGTATAGGAAGCTTTCCCCATGCTGTGTTATATATTTAGAACAAGAAAACTATCAGTTCTGATTTTTTTCTTCTTCCTTTCAGAATAGGCTTACACATAGCACTCTTCAAAATTTAAACCAAATCCTCTATAATGAGACTCAAAATGAAATTTCCTTCCTGGACTGAAGCTATGCCTTCACTAGTGATTTGAACTGTACCTACTTTTATTAGCAAGAATGATAGAAAAAAATAGATTATAAAAAAACGTCATAGTTGTAAGATTAAGAGAGCAGCTAAACTGAGAGAAAAAGTAATACTTTTAATCTCTGAAATTCATTGATATAGTTGTAACCATAGAAAGTAAGTGCTGTGGAAGAAGAACCATTATGAACTGAGATGTTAAAAGTTTCATAATGAATGTGCTATAATATACAATCACACAATGCTGAAAATGAAGTTGAAACAGGAAATACTAGAAGTTACACTGTATTTTCATATGTTATCCTTTCACCCCATCTACAGTCTAACAATTGCTTTGCACTCATGGCTGGCAAAGCACTGTATGTATTATGTCTCAACCACTGTATAAATATCACAGTATCTTCTTGCCATATGCAACATCAGAATTGTCTATTCATTTATGATTAGGAAATGATTTCTAACTTCAGATATTCACAAGAGAACAGAATGAGAAAGATAAAAATAATATAAGGGAGAATAAAAACCATGTACATTATCTTCTGAGGTGCCAACTGCTGAAGCACCAAAATGCAACTCCATTTATGTAAAACAACAAGGAGATAAACTGTTTTTTGTAAAGTATCAAGCAGCTAAGCACTGGATCTATCCTAGCAAGTCCTGATCAAGAATTTATGTAGTAGTTCCAGCATTAGTAGAAACACCAACTCACTAACCTTATGTAGGGTACAGGATCATTCTGAACCATTGTGAGCAGCCATTGTAGTTCTTCATAGCTCCTATCAACTGCAAATAATAAAATAAAATAGCTATAAAACAGACAGAAAAAACAGAAGTTTGTACAAGATGGTCATGGCTTCCTGTATTAGCTACCATTAGAGGTTTGAATTACTGCAGCCGAAAATTCATTAATTATAATGAATTCAAAGTAAACCATGTAAACCACCTTTTAACTTCACAGCTAAATAGAAATATGCACACAACTCCTTCATGCCCAAGTTGTTCAGTAACTACCAACTCTGGTTCTTAGCACATGACTTTGTCATGAATGCTGGTTAAAAAGATCACTAAGAAAATAACCTTCTTTACTTTAGGAAGCACACAGTACCAACACATCCAAATATCCTTTCAACAACCTACACTATATTTTCCACACAGAACATAGACAATTCTAATACAAAACAATCTGTGATTATTATCTATAAACCAGGTAGAAATAGGAAGACAATAGGGCTTACTTAAAACTCTAAGCACACTCTGAAACCCTCCTTAGTTTTTTAAAAATCAGCATACTCTGAAATTAAAATATATTTTGAGTCTTATCAGCATATGCTTCTTAGAAAATGCTGCCTGACACAAAGTCATCTTATTTAAACTGTTTAAATCTTTGCTAAAGAGTCTTTAGCAGGCAGCTTGAAAGTTAGCTCTGCTCTTCCTGCAATTTAGCCACAACAGAACTGCTTACACTGATGAGGGATAGGACCAGGCTGTTATTCTCTGCCCCTAAATGGGATTTACTAGCTCATGTTCTGCACCATTCAGATCACAGTTACGCAGTTTGGGTTGATTCCGAATGATGCATCTGAACAGACCAGGACCACAGTGGCAGATTTGCCTTAAAAATCTGGGGAACCTTTAAAAGCTATCCACAGGACATGCTTTGAAGGGATTAGAGGCTGCCTGCGCTCAACTCCATGCACAGCGCTTTTCCTGGCAGCTACCCTGCTTGGAATAGAGGCAGATAGAACATTGCATACAGAAGTTGTTTTGCATGGAAGAAAAATAATATTGTATAACCATGAGCAAGAAAATCAGAACATGTGTGAACACATTAAATCATAATTGTAAGAAAGCTGAAATCATTTTAACTGCAAAAAAAAAAAAAAAGGATTTTGAAATGGTTCATTGTAAGAGGATAGCCACTTAGACTGATAGTACTGGATAACAGAATCAAGAAGCACAATAGCTTTGTGGTAAGAGAAGTCTTTTTTGGTTTCCTAAGCCTACTTGTGCTTGAAATACAGTATCACTTCTTTAACATTTGCCTTACAAAGCAGGCCTGCTAGACTTCCAAAGCTTTGTTACTAACATTTTTAATCTACTCCTCAAATTTGTATAGCACTATGACATTTTGAGGAGCAGTGATAAATTTAACCTGATCTTCAGGAAAATAAATCTTATTAGCCTGATGTCAGTTTCTCAGTTGCAGCAGAGCACCTATGAGACCTGAAATTTTCATTCATGCAATTGGGTAGTCACGGATATTTATTGAGAACAGTTTGTTGTTACCTCTTAGAACATGCAACTTCTTGGAAGTATATATATAACAGCTAACAGTCACTGAACTATCAAAAGCTACCTTTAAAAATGTTAATAATATCTGTTCACTTCAAGTTTTGATTAACTGTCCAAGTCCTTATATGCTGCCCCAAGCATTTTAGAGTTACCATGTCTCAGAAAAAGCTTACTATTAACAGCAAAGAAAACAACTTCTTCTGTTCCATGGAGAAATTTTTTTTTTCCAAGTTACTTTAAAAGAAAAAAAAAAAAAAAAAAAAAGCAGTGCTATTTCTTCCCTGAGAGTTGATAGAAAAACATGGGAGTTCCACACTGCCCCAGAAAATACAGACTTTTCTTTTTATGGAAATAACAAAATCGGTCTGCTCCCTTTATACAAACTGTTAAAAAGGCAGCTTTGGCACAAGCAACAGGCATTTGATAGCTGCTGTTTCACATCCAGTATGAACTGGAAACCAGGTAACCAGGAATGACGAGAATCAGACATCTTGGCACAAGATGGCCCATCCTTTCTTCTTCCAAAGCCAGAGACTTTGGGCCTTGTTAGACAAACTTCTAACTTCTACATGGGTAGCTGGATTTTGTTAGCACACTGAGCTTTCAGATTTACTTTTATACCAAAAGCTACCTAGTCTAACAACAGGAGAAAAGGCTAAGTTTGGTTTTATTTGAGGCTGTATTAGAGAAACAACACCAACAGTCAGTTAAGATAGTAGGCTGTGTTGGGAATTATCTGCCACAAAGTCAATATATCTATTTATCTCTGCTATCTCTTCATCAGAAGTTGTTGGTAAGGTAGTACAGTGCTGGAATTCTATAGCCCATTATTTCCAGACCTCACAGCAAGCTCACTCAAAACTTCCATTTAGCTCAATTTCTTCAAGTAATCTTTCTACGATTTTTTTACCATTCAAGTTCTCCTGTCCTGTGTCTGTATTTTGGGCAACTTACCATACCTTACTTACACTTCATCCCATTTTGATGCTCACATATTACATAATATATTACTTCAAAATACTTAGCATTTATCAATGGTCCTGGTCAACCAGAGAGGTCCCAGTGTGCTGGAAGCTTGCCAGTGTGAACCTACAAGAAGAGCTGTAAGGAGGATCTGGAGAACTACAGGCCTACGAGCCTGACCTTGATGCCAGGAAGGTTATGAAACAGATCATCCTGAGTGAGATCACATGGCATTTGTGGGACAACCAGGTGATAAGGCCCAGTCAGCATGGGTTTGTGAAAGGCAGGTCCTGCCTGATCGACCTCATCTCTTTTTATAAGTGACCCACCTGGTGGATGAGGGAAAGGCTGTTGGTGTAGTCTACCTTGACTGCAGTAAAGCTTTGACACTGTCTCCACAGTATTCTCCTAGAGAAGCTGGCAGCCCATGCTGCATACCCATACACTCCTTGCTGGGTAAAGAATTGGCTAGGGGCCAGGCCCAAAAAGTGGTGGTGAATGGAGTCAAATCCAGTTGGTGAGTGGTCACAAGTGGTGTTCCCTAGGGGCTGGTATTGGGGCCTGTCCCATTTAATATCTTTACTGATGACTTGGATAAAGGCATTAAGTTTGCAGATGACACCAAGCTGGGATGAAGTGCTGATCTGCCTGAGGGTAGGAAGGCACTACAGAATGATCCGGACAGACTGGATAGCTGGGTTGAAGCCAATGGGATGGAATTCAACAAGACCAACTGCCGGGTCCTTCACTTCGGCAACAACAAACCCAGGCAATGGGTTTGTTACTCTTCAAAACTCTTGGGGCAGAGTAGCTGTAAGACTGTGCTGAGAAAACTGACGTATGGGTGTTGAAAGACACTCAGCTGAACACGAGCCACAGTGTTCCCAGATGGCCAAGAAGGCCGGTGGCATCTTGGCTTGTATAAGAAATAGCATTGCCAGCAGGAGCAGGAACCTTCTGTACTCAGCTCTGGTGAGGCAGCAGCCTGAGTACTGTGTTCAGTTTTGGGCCCCTCACTGCAAGAAAGACCATGTCCAGAGAACAGCATGAAGCTGGTAAAGAGTCTGGAGCACAATTCTTATGAGAAGTGGCTGAGGGAACTGGGATTGTTAAAGTCTGGAGGAGACTCAGGGGCAACCTTATTGCTCCCTATAATTACCTAAAAGGCAGATGCGGTGAGGCAGGAGAAAGCCTCTTCCCCCATACGATTAGCCTTAGAACAAGAGGGAACGGCCTCAAGTTGGGCCAGGTGAGGTTCAGTTCGAATCTTAGGAAAAATTTCCTCTTCCAAAGAGTGGCCAGGGGCTGTAACAGGTTGCCTAGGGAGGTGGTTGAGTCATTGTCCCTGGAGATGTTCGAGAGAAGGTTACATACGGTCCTAAGGGACATGGTTTAGCGGGGAAATACCGGTGGTAGGTGGATAATTGGACTAGATATTCTTGAAGGTCTTCTCCAAGTTTGGTGATTCTATTATTCTAATAGAAGCATTTCCCCCTAATACCCAACCTAAATCTTCCCTCCCTTAACTTTAAACCATCTTCCCTTGTCCTGCCAGTCACAGGGGTATCAAATGGTGCATACAAAGTGTGTTACAGATCCAGAATGACTGGTGAATTACAATCTAGTGCTTAATTAGTTTTATACATGAAAATCGTTAGTTTCCAATTCCCTCTAGGAAACCTGTCAGGATTGAAATTCAACCTTAAAATGATATTAAAGAAAGCTATTTAGTTTTTTGCTTTTTTTTCCCCAAAGATCTCCAGCAGTCAACTATATTTATCATGTTATGAAATAGAAACATCTCACATTGGCTGTGTATAACAAATGGCAAGGTGGAATAAACCAACACTCATTAGAATAATTTAAGTTTCTAAAATGTGTAGTTATAAAACACACACATGAAAAAAAAATAAGAGAATAGTAAGAAGATAAAGCAAAGCCAAGAACTCTGACTACTAATTACTGCTGAACTCAACTGAATCAAAACCACTACAAACGGTGTTAAAAGAAATCAGCAGCACCCCTCAGCACCCCTTACTATTTCTTATCATACAGTCTATTCAACGTTTCAAAACTTCAGATGTTTGATTCAACTTGTGAAACAGTGAGAAACAATGCTCACAACTTCGTAACATTTGTATTACCAGCCTTTCTTATCAGCACATCAACAAACAAATTGTTTGTCAAAATACATGAAAGAGTACCTTTTGTGTAATCAACCACAGCCTCCAATGCTGCTATTCGGACATCTACAAAGTGCCCATATTCTGCATATGACTTGAAGAGAGCAGGATCACTTGGGACATGACCATTCTTTTGAAGCACTCTAATGGCTTTTAAACAGCTAGAAGCAAAAGAAAGGAAATTTATATTAGTCTTCCAAAATGCCATCCACAAAGTATAGTCTTTCTCTAGTATTAAGTTATCCCAATCAACAATTATTTCTACAGTATTAACACATAGCACTGAGTAACTCTGAGTTAGGCAGAAACACTGAAGAAAAATTCATTGTGTTAAACTCAGATTGATTTAAATACAACTGTACTTGCACAGAAAAAATAGCTCAGATTACTGTTGTATGCGCTATAGATATTGCTACAATTATGCTTTTTGCAAAACTTTCATAAATTTGTCATTAAAGAAGCAAAAGCATGATCAATTTGTGTGTGCTCTTAACAGTCTACATTGATAGAGATTAATCTTGAACAACAGAGCAGTCAAGACAAACCTACGCTACCAACTTTTGGAAACAGCGAAGAGTTTGCCATTTAAGACTAAAGTATATAAGCTAAAATCTCAATAACTACAGAAGAGTACACAAAACCAAAAAAGTAGTGACTGCTCTCTTGTATGTGTACAACAAAATTCGTTCTGATGAACGAAAAGGTGGGCTTGAGCCAGCAATGTGCTCTTGCAGCTTTGAAGGCTAATAGTATCCTGGGCTCAATCAAAAGAGGGGTGAGTACCGTGCCCAGGCCTGGGGCCTGCAGCATAGTAAAGAAGTGAAGCTATTGGTCCAGAGGAGGGTCACAAAGATACTCAGAGAGCTGAAGCACCAAAAGGCTGAGGGAGCTGGGATTGTTTAGGTTGGGGAAGTTAAGGGTCTGGGGTGACCTTACTGCAGTCTTCCAATATTTGAAGGGAGCTTACATGCAGGAGGGGGACTGACTTTTTACACAAGTAGATGATGTGAGAACAAGGGGAAATGGATTTAAACTGGAAAAGGGGAGGTTTAGGTTAGATGTTACAAACAAATTCTTCACTCAGAAGCTAGTGAGGCACTGGCACAAGCTGCCCAGTGAACATGTCCCATCCCTGGGGCAGGTTTGATGTGTTTCTGGGCAGTCTGATTTAGTGGTTAACAACCCCGCTTGCTGCGGGGGGTGGGGGAGGGGTTGGAACTAGGTGATCTTGAGGTCCCTTCCAGCCCAAGCCATTCTATGTTTCAGTGATTATTAAACCACACCTGACTGTAATCGTGTGTCTATAGCTAGGAAGAAGCTTCTCCATATTTAGGAAACGGGTAATTTCTTCAAGAATAAGTCGAACATCAGGATTTAAGTTATCCAGTGTTCGTACTTCATTGTTCACGCTGACTGCAGGAGTCACAGAGTTGGCTAGGGCATCAATCAGCTCAGCACGATAGTAGTTGTCTGAAAACTAGATAAAAAACAGCATTTAGATGCAAGATATAACAAAATATATTCTTAAAAAGTTGAATAATGTTGAAGCACTGTTACAGAATAAGATCTTAAAACAGAAACCATGTAACAAACTGTGAGAAAGCAAAACAGTTAAATAAATTTGTCCTGAAAAATGGATTTGAGTTCGAGCAAGCAGATGAACTATTTTATATTACATTAATCTTCACTCGGGAATACAACTATATTAATAGTAATACATTGCTTTACAAATATTGAAAAGTCAAGTATTGAAAATTTTCCAGATTTAGAAATAAAAGTAATTCTTTTTAAACATAAGCACCCATAACTACTTCCCTCTCTTTCTACTCAGTACAAAGGTTATCAATCTAATGGTTGACTGACATCTCTGAAAATCAGAGGGTTTATATAAGTAGCCACTTCAAGAGCTCCTAAAGCGAACTAATTGATGCCTCTGTTTAGTAAGGAAAATCTTGCTTCTGCTTTTGCTCCTTTTCTCAGGCTCACAGTTCCAAGCCCTTCCCTTGTGCTAGCTGTGGCATTTATCGATCACATCAATTTACCAAACAACAAGAGTACAGAAAAAAAATTATAAAAAGAAATAAAAATTATAAAAGCAGAATGAAGTACTGAGTTTGCATATCAGCTAATTTAACCTAAGCAAGCCGAAGAGTGACAGATACAGCAAAAGGTTTCTAACATATGCTTGGAAGGGACATAAGGAAAAGTGAAGTGGGATATTTCCTTCGGTGGTAGAGAGATGTTGGTACAACTCAGCACATCCTGTCTGATCTCTACCTCTTCACCTTCCATCATCCTCTCACTTCAGTACTCCTGGCCGCTACACACCAGAAAGCTAAGTTTTAAGAGGCTTCAGGCTTGTTCCACTAAACATCAGGTACTTAACTCCAAAGATTACTTTGGAATCATTCTTGCAGATGTGTACTTCTTAAACTAGGGATGTGGAACCTCTTATCTTAGGATCTTAAAGGATCATCCTATATATGTGTTCTATACGCTAAGGAAATTAAGATGATACTTTCAACTCAGGGTTTAGTGATGAAACAACACTAAAATGAGCTTCACCTTTTATTTAACTGAGTCATTCTGTTCTGTACATACCATTAACAAAAGATTATTTCCTTGCTCTTTTAGATATTCTTCTCAAAAGTGCTTAACATCCAATGCTATATTCATGCAGAAAATGTTAACCCTCGTACACAATTTCTCAAAAAAAAAAAAAAAGTACGTGTCCAAATGAAGACAGGCAGATCCACAATAAGTCAACAAACACAGAGCTTTCTCCAAGAGAAACAACCAAGAAATGTCACCTCACATGTCAGCTACAGAATTTTCTTTAACGTACTGTTTAGTTTAGCATATCACCTTTTATCAACTCTCCTAGCTAAGTATTTACATTAGTGGCATAATACATCATGCAGTGTATTAACTTTAAGGTTCTCCAACAAAAAAGTGAGAGAGTAAAATAAACACATTCCTTACCTTATTCTTCCTGTTATCATTATACTTGATCAAATCCAAAATAAACATTAAAACCTCCTTAGGACAGAGGTTGTGAACATCTCTCAGAAGGGCCATGGCGACTGGCATAGTCTGTGTAATAAAAGTAATACTAGTATCATTCTTACAACAGTGAAATGACAGTTACACCCTGAAAAGAGCTATACCCTGAAAACAAGCAATTAGATTTGCAGAAACAAATCTCTGACAAAAATTTCTTTTTGAAAGACTTACCATATGCTACATAACTTTCAGTTCAAAAAGCAATGCAATTATTGCTCAATAATCAGTCACAGAGCAGACAGAAAAAGTCATACATGCAAGAAATGACTCAGCTCAAGGCACTGTCTAAAAGGTAGGAAATGGAAAAAAATGAAACAAAGAAAATGGTGAAATTCATTCTGACACTGACATCCAAGTTGAGTGTTTATGTGTGAACCTGGTGTCTATGCCTGATATGTACGATCAAGAGACCCCGTACAGTCAGTGGTGCCTAAAGAATTATTAGACAAATAGGTATTAATCTCACTAGATATTTCTTTTAGAATCCACTCAAATAGTTTCAGCAATCTTATCATGGAACTATAAATTTAGAACACGAAATTAAAAATCTAAGGGACAAAAGCATTAAGACTTTAGTGGGAGAAAATGAACAATGAGAAAAAGAGCAGAAGATGACAAACGATGTTCAAAAAAGAGAAGGGTGGGGAAAAGGATGAAGCAGTTTTGGACAGAGAAATAAAATTTAAGTTTTCTCTGATCAGTAATATGATACTGGTGAACTAAGAATTAAATCATCCAGTAATTATAAAGTTAGCCTTGAGAGAAAAACCACTGTCATTTGTTTTAGTTGTTACTCACTGTACACTGCTAACTATACATCTCAGGAAAAAAAAGTGCATAACATGAAAAGAATCTGCAGCAGCAGCATGATGCTGACAATGAGTGGAAAGGAGGCAGAAAGAAGATTTAAATAGTGCCTCGAACTAAAAAGGCCACCAATTTAAGTTAAAGTTTATAAGATTTTTTTTGCATAATGAAATCAATGCCATTAATGAAGATGGCTGACAAATTCACCTACAAGAGCAGATCATAGAATGGCTTGGGTTGGAAGGGACTCAAAGGATCACTGAGTTCCAACCTCCCTGCCACAGGCAGGGCCACCAACCTCCAGATCTGGTACTAGATCAGTCTGCTCAGAGCCCCATCCAACCTGGTCTTGAACACCTTCAGGGACAGAGCATTTACAGCCTCTCTTGGCAGCCTGTTCCAGCACCTCACCACTCTCTCTGTAAAGAACTTCCCCCTGACATCCAATCTAAACCCTCCCTCCTTGAGCTTAGAGCTATTTTCCCTTGTTTTATCACTGTCTACCCTTGCAAAAAGTTGATTCCCCTCCTGTTTATAATTCCTTTTAAATACTGGAAAGCTGCAAAGACCTTGCAGCCTTCTCTCCTCCAGGCTGAACAAGCCCATCTCCCTCAACCTATCTTCACAAGATAGGCGTTCCAGCCCTCTGATCATCCTGATGATTAGCTTTGTTACTGTGCAGTACGTTCTACTTAAGAACTAACTCAGATATTTACAACTAATTATTATGTGTACTATAATCTTCTGAAGAAATTGCTAATTTAACTGCTGCTGTTCAGAGAAAAATGCTAAGAAGTTCTGTTAACTATGAAGATGGAAGAAAAGGATATCAAATAGGAAAGAGCCAGTTATTTTCAACTTTTAATGAAAGCAAAGTGAGACTATGTTATTCATGTTCCAGCAGTCGTCCTCCATAGGAACATTTTCTTTTTGACATTTAATTTAAGGAGTTCAGTGGAAAAACAAATTTTACCTTTTGCAGAAAGTAGCTTTGAAAGTTCATAAAGTTGTTGGTCTTCACAATGTTTGGACAAGTCTTACAGCAAAACATTCGGGTAAAGAGTGACTTCATGGCTGGTGGTCCTGTCCATGTACTTACCATGGAATTTGCAATCTATATAATTAGGGGAAAGGGAAATCACATTACCATCACTGCTGTAAGTTTAAATTGGCTGTAAAGAAATAGAAATTTCCCCAAATAAGAAATAATAATTGCCAGGAATGTACTGCCCTTCAAATACAAACATATTTTCAACAATATATTATATTACATTAGCTAAGTTTACCCTGCCATCCCCAATACATCTTCTCTACATTAAATGTACATTTTTAGGCAGTTGTTTCACTTGGAAGATGTCTGCATCTAAACACCTTTCCATGACAAACTTCTGTTTTTAATTATTTCATCTTTTCTATTTAGATGAATATTCTGTTTTTATTAAGCCAAATTTTCTGACTCCACAGAACCCAGTGATGGAAGAGGTTTTTACAATACCAATATCCCAAATACACCCTGCCAGTAACCTCAGCCTAGACTTCAACTAGGCTTTAGCCACTCTAAGACTAAAAGACCACCCCTAAAGCAAAATGAAAGTTAGCTACTACAGAATCACAAGGACCTACAAGATCTAGTCCAACTGTCCTCCTATCACCATTAGTACCCACTAAGCTACTAAACCATATCTTGTAGCACCTCATCCGGACACCTTTTAAACACTGCAAATGCCATTCAGCTTTAATTTTAGTTTGCAATCAAACAATGTATTGAGACAAGTAAATCTATTGCTATAATCTGTTCTGAGGTTAGGAAGTTCTGCAAGGACAAACTGTCATTATATGCCTTCCCAACACCCTGGGGTTTGCGTATTTGTGAAATGAAAGCGTGCAGAGAAGAGTATCTGAGCATGGTGAGTGTGTTAACAAACGGGACCAACACATCGTACAGTTAAGGACTTACCACTGTTTCAAATTCTCCAAAAACTAAGGAAAAACATGTTTTCACACAGAGGAAAAATGATTTTGACTATTTACTTCCAATTTAGGTAATCTTATTCCACAGGGCATTACACATGCAGTAAGAAAAGCAAGTGGTTACTTGAAGATGGGTAGCAATCAGTATCACCATCTCTCCTATGTAAGATGGAGGCATTACTATTAAAGACATTTTCCTTTTAAGTCCTTTCCTTTCCTTTAAAGGAAAGCTAAAGGGAAATAAAACAGTACAGTCCTTTTGCAAAAACACAAGTTCACTAGCTACAGATACACGTGTAGCTTTTCTTACATTGTGCATAACAAATCTTCCCACAGAGGAAGCTTAATCACAAAGGCTACTGAGAAACCATGATGACAAACTTATAACTGCAAACAAAAATGTAAACAAAAAATATTACAAGAGACTACTGCATTTATAAGACATTCCCAATTCATTACAATTGGGGTACAAATGGTCTATTTATTTTTTTTTCCAATTCTTAAAGTTTCATGCTGCAAAATATCCAAATAAAGAATGGTATTTTCAAATTAAATCAACAGTGGTAAAATCACCATTTTAACTCTATTTCTGCATCTTTCACACAGAATTTGGCTATTTATTTGACCTAAAAAGTAATTATCATGAATGGCTCTGGAAATCCTTATTGTTGGGAGTTTGTTTTGTTGGTGGCTGTTTTTAAACCTCACAGCACATCCCAGCACTGCAGCAGACCACAAACTACAGGTGGATAAATCAGCCTGCTTATGACTTGATATTAGTATCATAACATCACTACTTTCACTGTTCTCTGTAGAATCATTTGCCATGAACTACTCAGCAGTGTATGAGTGTTTGCATGCTCGCATACACATGTATTTGCTCCATCAATGAGGATTTAATTATATTATCTGGATACTTGATTGAAGTGTTGTTTTACAATAAAGCATGCAGTAGATTTAGAAAGTGCAATAAATTTGGTTTTATAACTGCATTATCACCTATCATTTTCCTGTATCTATGTAAATTCACCTCGAACATTTCAGAAAAGTAACCACAATCCAGCCAAAAGCTGCAAAATATGAAAAAGAAACTTCTCACTGATAAAGCATGGAAGATTTGGCTTTTCCTAGCAAAGATTAGAAATTCTGAATTTTTCTATACATGAAAATTGAACTGAGTCAATAGGAAGCAATTCTTACTAGTAGCCTGATGGTGGAGCTACTAACAGAATGCATTACATATTCCTTCAAGGTAGCTTGGACAAGCGTATCTACAGTCCTTCCCATCCTTCCATGCCTCTTCATCTTGATTTACTATCATAGCCATACTTCTCACTAATTTTAATTTCTTTCTGTGAGTCAACCACCTTTACCTCCAGACCCCAGCTGTTTTATTTGCTTTTTTCTTCCAGGACAACAATTTCATACAAATTTCATAGAAATACAACTAAGAAAAACTGGTTATGATTATCTGCAGGCAAATGCAAAAGATTTCAATGCAAAGACAGAAAAAAAACCATTGAATTTCAACACTTTGACAACTGCTCTTTTAATATTCACTCATGGAAGGCATCTACACTTCTAGATATTCCAAATGAATTAATTATGAAATACACACATTTTAAATCAGGTAGCAGCAGTACTGATTCTAGCACAAAAACTGGTAGTATTACATCAATGTTTCATGATATTAAAATATACTATCAAGCATCTATTGGATTCTGACTTTCAAAATATGGCCAAAGTATGTATTTGTATACGAGTATACAGCAGAAAGAACATTATATAGCAACAAACGAACCTCTAGAAACTATCAGTTAGTGTGCCTCTGTGCCAGTAAAAGTATGTCAGTGAGTTACGCCAGTAATGTGCCTTTTCAGAATTTCTTATTTATTCTTTTCTGTTTCCATCTAGATGTTTTATAAGGATCTCTACTTTAAATTCTTAATGTTAATTTTGTATCTAAACAAAAAATATCTTCCTTTTTCAAGGAAGGCTACTATCAGGCTGTTGAATATTTAATTGCAGACCAACACTGTATTTATCTTGTGTCCTGTTCAACTTAACACAATACAGAGCAGGAATCCGAATTCACGTAAGACAGACAGATGAATTTCAGAACTTCAGATTTCTCAAAAGAGAAGCCAAGGAACTACCCAGTAAAACAAAAAAAAAAATAATGTATTTTGGCTCTGAAAAATATTAAATAGAAGTCTTTTATTTCTGCCACTTAATGAAATCTGGAAAAATCTCTTGTGGTTTTCATGTCTGACATCTCAATTTTAACAATTATGAAAGCCTTCTGCAGTCTCCATTTACAGACTAAAATAATACCGCTTTCCTTTCAAATCAGTCAAGTTAAAAATACCTGGCAAACATTTTTAAGAGGCTACATAATCAAGCCAATTTAAGTACTGTGGTGAATTTTGACCCATTTTCAAATCCTTTAGTGTCTAGCAGATTTCTTTCCTATTCCCATCCACACAACCTCACCTTTGCAAGGCAGAAGCAGGCTAGCATTCTCACTCGGTAGAAGCACTGTTCCTGTTCCAGTATATCAGTCAGTGCAAGTCGTGATGCTGGTGTAGGGAACTTTTCCAATGCCAGAATGGCTTCTTCTTGTGCAACCACATCTCTCTCATATCGAAGCTGATACTGCCACATGAAATCAGATTGTTCAAATTCTACCTTCCTCAGTACCGACATATCAGGGTCTATTCTTATCCAGAGCAAAGGGGAATCAGCACTAAGACAGACATGAAAAACGTTAATAGCCTACAACATTTCAAGGCTGTAGAATGTCAAAAGATTTTTTGATTTTTGAATTATTTTCAAATTACTAAGTATATTTGAAATGTCCAAGAACTGTAAAAGAATTAAGGTTAGAAAGAACTTCTGAAAGTCACCTCATCCAGTCTGCTGCTCCTAAGATGGCAATTCTACAGACTCCTAGGGTAACTCTCCAAATCCTAAACATGTCAGTGTACGCCACATTTCACTATTTTTAATCAACAGACATTTATTTGTGAAAAACTACTATGTAATCTCAATACATTTCAACCTCTGTCCTCAGACACCAAAGCTGTCATAGCTGAGAACGTTAACAGATTAAGTGACTTGCATAAAGTCATATGCCCTTTCAAAGGCAGTTCTAAGAAGATAATTAGGATCTAAGTACAATATACTAGATAACTTGAACACAAAATCAAGTTACCAATACTTAATGCTAAAGGCTGTTAAATACAATTTAAAAATCTATTCAAACGTCTATTGTTAACATAGAACTTACAACAGCAATTTGTGCAATGAAATGATTCCCTATAAAATTATTCCTATTTTACATGAGGTTTATCTTACAAGCAATAATTTCAAAGAGTAAACTGCTCTGCTTCAATGAGACACCATTAGTTTCCATGAAAAGAGTCTACTTTGATCAGCCACTAAACAAACTGTCAACACCTTCAGTGCCTCTGAAAGCAACACTGCTCCAAATCTAGAAGGGTAAAACAAGTATTTACATTGAGTAAGAATTTGCTTCCATAGAGCTAAATGTTTTCAACTGACCTCACCCAGCAGATTCTTCTCAGTATGAAGCATTTCACCACTAATTTGTAAACTAGAATTATATATATATATATTTTAAAATTAGTCAAAGAAGTCAGGAACTTGTCTATCTTAGTGCTAGTTAAATATTCTTTATCCAAGTCCAACAAGTGATCTGACTTATGACTTGAAATCTGCCAGTCATATAATGAAGCACAACTTTACTATCTAATTCTTCAAAAAACACAGAACAGGAACAAGGATCTGTCTCACAATGAGAAACATCAGCAAACAAACTTACTCCATAGCAGAAAGGTCCATGTCCACCTCCTCTCCATTCATCAGTGGAATCTTTTTCTTCTTATTTCTATTTAAAAAAAAATGGAGAAGTAATCAACAAAAAAGGATATTCAAAAAATTATCATGCTAGATAAGATATGCTTAAAAATGCTGAAGTATTGTATGTAATTTACCACACCAAAAAATAATGCTCTCTCCAACACACATAAAAACGAGCTGAGCTGTGCATTAGTTTTGTTCGGAAAAAAGTCATCAATACATTCCAGTTGCTTTGAACTCAGCTCCCACAGCATTAAGAAGTACACATCAAATAAACAAAGTACAGTCCAAGATAGTTATCAAAATGTATCAAGAAACCGAGAATCCATATAGAAAGTACACTATTTTCCTTGCTTATTAGGCTTAATGAACAGCCTTGGGACTCAACTTTAAACTACGCATATTTTTCATGAACGAAGATCCTCCCAGGCAAGGCATCCCATTCAAAAGCATTTTGAACAGTTTCATGAACTATCAGAGCCTTCAACTTCTTCACCACACAAACAAGTTCTTTACAGAATTCAATGCCCTGGACATTTTTACTTATCTATACTAGCACATATAAACAGCAAGTAATTTTTAATCCTTACCTTCTGCTTTTAGAATGGCAAGGTATATCATGTTTAAGACTGTTTTCTTCAATCTGTAATGTATGGTTAAATGATCCATCAAGTTCTTGAACTGTCACTTTAAGAGGGCCCTTAAAGTTGAAAAGATTAGTAACATTAGAAATAACACCTTTTATTGTTCCCATCATACTTAAGTGAAGTGTATAGGTACAATACGGAAAATCGACCTTACCACGTATTTCTGAGTCCCAGGAGATGTGTAGTCTTGTTTTATTTCCAATTCCAAAACATTTCGTTTTCTATTAAATGCAAAGCTACCATAAAATTTGACCACTCCGCTCTGATCTCTGAAAAGCAGTATAGGAAATCTACAGCATAATGCAATAGCTATAAATACAATTCTCAAACTTTTCACTCACTTTTTACACTTGTTTTATGCTTACTCCTAGAATTTCCAAGCCCAAGAAAATCAGGAAATGAAAACACATTTCTTTCATAAGAATTTTTTGACTTTTTTCCCTTCAAAAAGATTTTTAATGTACATTCCTGTACGACATTAAAAAAAAAAAAGTGAAAATTATTAAAAACAAAAAACAGAACAGTAATAACGGAAAAAAAAAAAAATACATCACTCCCCTACACTCCCACATCTTTGATATACTCTCAGATAAATGAACCAAAGAGATCTTCAGAAATTTCACTAAGAAATGTTTTAATATAATTTTGAGGAGCGACTGAAGGAACTGGGGTTGTTCAGTCTGGGGAAAAGAAGGCTGAGGGGAGACCTTACTGCTCTCTTCCGATATCTGAAAGGTGCTTACAGTGAGAGTGGGGTTGGTCTCTTCTCACTGGTGACAGGAGGGGAAATGAGGGGAGGGGAAATGGCCTCAAGTTGCACCAGGGTAAGTTTAGGTTGGATATCAGGAAAAACTTCTTTACAGAAAGGGTTGTTAAGCACTGGAATAGGTTCCCCAGGAAGGTGGTTGAGTCACCATCCCTGCATGTGTTTAAAAGCTGTTCGAATGTGGTGCTCAAGGACATGATTTAGGGGAGGGTTGTTAGAGTTAGGATTGTATGGTTAGGTTGTGATTGGACTTGATGATCTTTAAGGTCTTTTCTTACTTGAGGAATTCTATGATTCTATAATACTCTTCAGTTATTACTACAAGCTGGAGGATGAAAGGGTGAGTGCAGCCCTGTCAAGAAAGTACCTGGGGGTACTGGTGGATGGGAAGCTGGACATGAGCCAGCAATGTGCCCTCACAGCCCAGAAAGCCAACCATATTCTGGGCTGCATCAAAAGAAGCATGGCCAGCAGGGCAAGGGAGGTGATCCTGCCCCTCTGCTCTGCACTGATGAGGCCTCACCTGGAGAACTGCATCCAGACGTGGAGTCCTCAGTATAGGAAAGACAGACATGTTGGAGTGCAGCCAGAAGGTGGCCACAAAAATGATCCAAAGAATGGAACACCTCCCCTGTGAGACAGGCTGAGAGAGCTGAGGTTGTTCAGCCTGGAGAAGAGAAGGCTGCAAGGTGACTGCAGGTGATCCACTTACTTCAGATAACAATGCTGACATTTAGGCATAGGTGTAGCTTCAGTGTATAGAGATAAAATATCTACTTTCCTCAAGTGTCTGGCACATCAAAATATGAACGTTAGAATAATATCTTTGTATTTTGTGTACTTTTGATGATTATTCTACGGATATTACTTTTACACTGATTTTTAGTTAGATACAGATGCATGGATGTTATTGGTGGTGAAAATCCATTAAAATACCTAAAGATAAGCAGTTATTTTTGCTTTCTGTTTTAACAATAAAACACAGCTTTGCTGAAGTCATGTACCATTTTAATCTATTGCCACAATAACTAAAACTCCCAATGAAACCAGCTAAATGAAGCAAATTCAAATTTGCCCTCAAAACAATCTAAAACAAGAAACTCTATTTCTTGATTAGTATCACAGACATTTGAAAAATGAACAATTAAAGGTTTATTCTACCCGACTTTGGACTAACACAAGCTACCAAGCTATTAAATGCATTAAACTATTAATCTGTACTTTAGGTTACTCATTCCATGCTGATTTACTGGAAATCACATCTAAAAGTGCACCAGACTATAGCATTTTCCATGTCAGACTTCAGCATATTTCTATGGGCAGTGTCCTCTGGAATCCCTTTAGTATAATTTGGCCTTAAATTCCACGAGAGTTCTCGTGATTCTTTCAAAATAAAAATCACAGCAATCCTTTATGGTAAAGAACACCTCAAATGATAGCATATAGCTCTGAATGACTACAAAAGGACAATGATCCTGGGTCTCACATCTATTTTTAATTCAAAGAATAATGTACTTAACTGTTTAAAGATATGAAATACCTTCCTTCACATTCCTTTAGCGGTGCCAATAAAAAAAAATAAAATCATTCTCAATATTAACAATCCAGACCAAGAATAAAAAGGATACACCCACTGCTTTATTAGAGGTTGGATGTCCTTGCCAGAGACATTTGAGATAGATTTCAAAAACCCAGATGTGGAAACCAACATCTGACTCCACATGTGCGACTGGAACTTTTGAGATGAAGCAGTGCTAGCCAGACTCAACAGCTTGTTGAAAACCTAAAATGATAAAAAAGGTATTGTTTTAATTGAGCACTTTAATGCACAAAATAAGCTTTTCTTTCCTGTTTATGTGCAAATAAACACAAACTACATAAACATAAACTACAAAAAAAAAAAAACACCTCATCACCTGGCTTCCAAAAAAATATGAAACCATAATGCAAAGGTTAACGAGTATGCTAAGCAGCTTTCTACGAGATTCCTGTTTGTTCTGTAACCTAAGCTGGCATGTCACGTGCTGCTTTATTATGTATGGTTTAATGTAAAATTTAGGAAGAGTCCGTACATTTTCCAAAATTATCTACAGTAAAACAGATCATGGAATATATCTGCTTTTTAGAAACTAAGCATTAATGAGGTTCTTCATTTACCTTTCTGCTATCTTTTTTTTTTTTTTTTTAATATTATTAAATTTTTTTAAGGAAAGCTTTCAATCTCCTATATTTTCAGCCTGACAACAGCTGCTGTTAGTAGCTTTTAGCACATGGGTGTCCAACCCTTCAGTTTGCTTACATTGCATTGAGTGAAGAGAAATTATCATTGGTCACATCAAAAATATATAATATAGTTAATGTATAAGGTAACAAAACTCCTTTTCTAATTAGTAATTTTATTAAAACATAAAAAAAGAGGACAACAAAAATATATACAAAACTGACAGGTTTGACATATTTTACCAGATGCACAAACAAGACATGCTTAAAAAAAAAAAAAAAAAAAGGCATCTGAAACTGACAGGAAAAAGTGCCACCTGGTTGGGTATTTGTAGCAATCTCTTTTTTAACATAATCACAAAACATTAAAAAAAAAAACCAACTAAAAACCCAAGAAAAACTACATGTTTTCTATTCCACTGTTTCTTCTAATATGAAGATTTCTGCTCCTCCTAGCATGGAAAATTTATATAGTGGAAAGAGCAGAAGCTGGATTCTCATGACTTTATTTATAATTTGATTACATCAACTCACAGAGACTAGCTATGAGTCTGTAAAACAGGTTTTCAGTATTATAATCAGTCACAACAATTCAAAGAAAAGGAATACTTAATATTAAGAGAATAAGCAATATATTAAAAATATTACTAATTACACATAAAAGTTAACAGTGAACCTTATTCTACCAATTTTATATTTGTTCTATACTTTCGAAATTAAAAATAGAAATGGAATCCTATCATACACTGATGTGATCTTTTTTGATCTCCATTTTATGAATAGAAGCCACCAATAAAGACAGGCAGTTCTCTATATGTCACAAAAACATTTAAATACTGACCTGTAACATAAATTCCATGCTGATCCTATTCTCAATCAGTCTCATGACAAGATGCGCTTTACACTGGAACATAGTGTAATATTCCCAGGACAAGGTATGAGGGTGTTTAATAGAAAAATGTAAGTGTGATGCAGGGCTGAAAAATAACAAGAAAAAAAAACAACATTGTTTTGCATTTTATGGAAAGAAAACTAAAAAACTTATTAGCAACAAAAATTACAGGTAAAGCAACCATTAGGATCTCTTCTATTGCTTTAACACTATTAATTATGACATTTAAAATGACTGTACAGAAAGGTTGCAGGGGTGCACATACCTGGAATCGAGTAAGTATTGTATAGACAAGTAATGCAAGCTGTACTGTAACTTCTCAAAATGACACTGATGGGGTGAAAAAACACAGCAGGGGTGAAAAAACACACACAGGGAGTCTGAAAACTACTCATGACTTGATATTCTACCTGTCCCACTTCTATTTAAAAGTAAGTACAAAATACTAACATTCACAATCAAGTAAACAATTGCTGTAATTAAAGAAGAGGAGGAGTTTTAAGATTCATAGCAGACTTTTACATGATGAGCCAAAGGAATTATTTTATTTTTGTTAGGAACATTATGCTTTCAATACTTCGGAAAATGGATGCCTTCTAAATTAGATCTCATGCCAAAGAAGGCTATGCAAAACATCATGTTAGCACTGCCACACTGTTTCCATAACTTGAACTTTCTGTGGTGCTCCTTCAAACATACCATTTGTGTCTATAAGCAAAATATTTCAAATGATTTAACTTCATTCCATATCAGAAGACAAACAGTGAAATCCTGAAACTTTTTAAAATAGGACTTAATGGCTGTAGAGCAGTAAAACACCAAAAAATCTATTTTGGGGTGTTTTGAAGTTTTACCTTTCAGAACATAAGCAGACCTATAGTCTAGTTTCAAAGTAGAAGGGTAACTGTACCTCCCTTGAAAAATAAGACCTTTTTGCCCCTTTTCAATTATTTGAGAAGGTAAGTCTGAGTTTATTTTAATGATGAACCAAAGTTGAGGAAACTGTATTTTACTGTGCTTGACACTTGAACTTTTTTTTATGAACTAATAACAAACATCTTCAGAAATGGACCCATGCTACATCAGGCCAACTTCTTAAGAAAAAGGAATCCAGACTTATTTTATGTTGGCTGATGGAGAATGACAAATTAGCCATTGTAATATAGAAAACAGCAGCTACTTAACATTCCTGAGTTCAAAATAGGGTTGTCCTGTGATTCTCACTTACAGATCACCTAACTAAACCATTTCAGGATGGTTCAGATAACTTGTCCAAAGATTTTATGACATTGCAAGACAGAATGAATTAATTAAAGAATTGTAACAAAAGCAACAGGAATAAGTTTGATCTTTCATGCCAGCAATCTCTGGAAAAAACTAGAAATCTTCAAAAATCTATGAAACAAGTATATTTAATTTTGACTTATCTTTCCATGCACTTCAATGTTGTATGCCAGTAAGAAGCATTTTAAATGCAGAAAATACCAGCACTTGTCTTTTTAACTGCAACTCTTAAGATTTCAGGAGATGGCAAGGACCAAGACAGTTATAACACCTTAGTATTCTTTTCCTATCCTTTTACTTAACAGGAGATTTCCTTGGCTTTACTCACAAATGTCAGTATAAACATAAGATTAAAAAAACATATATATTTCTGAATTTAAGCAATATTACCCATTCTAGGTGTACTGAATACATGAATAAGAACGTGCCTAGGTTTACTACTTGCTCTTTCCTGTTTAGAAAGTACTGAAGTCTTCCATATCTAACTTGTCCTGTTATTCTGAACATTTCTGCATCTAGGATAAGGAAGGGTTAGCAACCATGACATTGAAATGCAAGAAGGAAATTGAGGTTGTGGCTCAGACATCATATAATAATTTGGTCTTGCTATAAAACTATTTGTCCAGCTTCAAAATACTCACTTGATTGACTTCAGTAAAACTCTTAAAAATTACAACCAAGCCAGGACCACATTCTTGGCCTTCTCAAATTTACTAAGTGTTGATTGATTTTGTTACTGTTTATAGTATTTAATAGCAAATCAAAACAGACCAGTTCATTTGAATTTAAGAGTTCATTCAATTGTAATGTACTTCTTTCCATTGTACCTTTCATCAATCATTCAATTCTTAAAGCTGTTATCATCATCAAACAAGAAGTAAAATTAGCAATATGGGCCTAGAACCTTTGTCAACGTGAAAAATGGGTTAGTTCTTCCATTAAGATTTAGAACACTCATGCTCTTGGACACACGTCAATCATTTGATAAAAACCCTAATCCTAATCTTATCCTAACCCTGTAAATATGCTTCACCCACTTGAAATACATCTATTTAACATCTCTTGAAGCTTTCTATTTTTACAATAGCATGGTGCTACCACAAAAACTGAAGAAAATCAAAATCAGAGAGGAAGAACACAACATGAGAACGTAATGAAGATTTTGAAACATTCATCTATAGAAGTGTTAACCTGGAGTTTATTTTCTTTTGTTCTCCTAAGCTATGGGATTTTTTTCTTTCAGAAGAAATATTCTGAAGAGCAATGTTTCTGTTGCAATACATATGAACAGAAAGAATTTGCGATAACTGTTCTGTGCAGAAGTTAATTGGTATGAGAAGTTACTTTTTTCCAGTTATTTCTTTCCATATTTTAATTTAGTTCAAAATAGGATTATCAACCAATCTAATTTTTATTCTTATTATTGTAAATTGAAACTGCAATAATGCAAATATAGTTGACAAGAAACATATAATAACAGATAAGTGTAACAAAGAAATGCACAGTATATGTTGAACACAAAAACAGCAAAGAAAAAGAAAGCTAACTGTACTCTAAAAAAGCCTAAAGATTACTAACCATTCTAGAAATAGCTCAGGCCAAAATTCTGGCTCCATCTTCCCTCTCATCCTCTTACTAAGAAGTATTTTCATAATAGTATGAAAAACATTCATTATACTTAATTCCCTTCAAGATTTAAATTGAAAGAAAAATAAAACAACAGTGATACAATATACTCAAGATACTTTATGAGACTGGTAATATATGCCTTGGACAGCTGAAGTTCTTCAGCCTTTGGCCTTACGCCACACAACACACCCAAGGCATATATTAATGGCCCCATAAAAACATACCCTGTAATGACTTGCGGCTTAAATAAACATACTTGTCTTTCTCTTTTCCTCCTCCGAATATTGGATGCAGCAGAACTCCTCCGGTCTTCAGTTCATATGCCACTATTTGATCTAACTCCTAAGAAGTACAACATGTGTAAGCGAGTGTAATTTCAGAAAGCACAGAAATTAGTTATAGAAGATAGAGAAGCTTTTAACATTATTGTTCAAGCCATACCTCCTAAAGAAATATGTTTTCAAGCACAAACTAATATTTTAAAACCAGTGATCTTCCTCAGCATGGCAAGCAATAATAGGACAGTTGAAACTGGCACTTAACTCTTGTTCTCAATCTGGATTATGGGTCAACCTACAACACCTAAATCTATAATAATCTAAACCTAATATCAACACATCTAAAGAATATTATTGTCCATTGAGTAAGTTTCTTCCGATCTTTTTTCTTTATTTGAATGTTTCCATTCAGAGTAAAGTAATACTGGGTACAGCTACATAGGAGACTGCAGAATATAAAAGCTCACCTCACCTTGACCTACATCCAAGCCAGACAGAAGCAGGCTCTGTGTCTGAATTTGTGTGCTGCTGTGCCCATGCTAACAAGCACACTTAAGGCAGGATGTTTGCTCACTGTCATCCAACAGTCAACATGGCTTCTGGATCAAATCAGGTCAGTTTTAGCATAAGGAGAGTGAACTGCTGTCTGCAACCCCATGTTAGACAAGGAATTTCCAACGTTGACACATTTTGATATATATTGATTCCTATCAACTTGCATCCTTTCATATACTAACAATATGTTAAAAACAGTAAGGGAAGCTGTGACAGCAGCATTTCTCAGTTATATATGGAAGCACTTAACTAACACACAGGGAGAGTACATGAACATCTAATACTCAGAAGCAACTCTGCACACAGCACTGGACTCTGGTATTCTCTATTGAACAACCATGTTTAGCACAGGAATGGTGAGGTGAACATGCCTTATTCAGGTAAGGATAGGGTACTGGGTACCTGTGTGGGTAAGAGAAGTAATTGAAGCCCACTGGTAGAAAAAATGTGACAAGATGATGAAGATATATATCTTTCTATAAATGAATGTCACTGAAAAGAGTGAAGAGTCACTACTGTTATGACTATTAAGTTCCTGTCTTACACCATTACACTTAGAAATATAACCAACAGACAGAACCTTCTTTTTCAGTACAGGTGACTCTTAATGGAAAAAATAATCTTAATGAAAATAAAAAGCTATCAACTTTCACCACAGACATCAAACGTTTCAGGTCCAACAATTCCAACAAGTTCCCCTTCCCATCTCCAAAATCATCCACAGTATGTTCTAATTCAAAGGAAGGTACATGCAATCTTGCAATATGCAGGCACAGAAATATCTGAGCACCAAAGAGTGTCATCTCTTCACTCATCATATACAGCTGGTCAGAAGCAAGACTGCACTGTATCTCTTTCAAAAAGCTACTTGGTTTACTTTTATTATCACACATTCATACTGTGTTTTATGAGTTCCTTGGGAAAGTGAGCTAATTATAATATGAACAAAGAACGAAGTGTAAAGACAAGTAGCTGTGGGTAAGTAACTCTTCTTGAATGACTTCCTCAACCTTATCCTTAAAGTCTATCCATATCCTAGAATATGAGAAGACTGCCAAGCCCATATAAAATGAAGTATACTTTCCTGCTCAGACATCAGAGTGATCACAGAAGAACGAAATAAAGACAGAGCATCCATCAAAACTTTCAACGGTCCTCAAGTTACATCAGTTTGGGGAAATGATGTTTGTCAGTTCACATGGCTAGATGGTCAGACTCAGAGACTTGCAGTCAATGGCCCAATGTTCAAGTGGAGTCTGGAGTCTAGGAACAAGTGATGTTCCTCGGGGATGAGTACTGAGACCAAAGTCATTTAACAACTTTGTAGGCAGCAAGGACAGTGGGATCAAGTGCACACCTCCCAAGTTTGCAGTTGACACACTAGAGGGAAGCGATGCCATCAAGAGGGAGCTGGATAGGCTTGAGGAGGGCTCATGTCAACCTCATGAAGTTCAACAAGGCCAAGTGCAAGGTCCTGCACCTGGATGAGGGTGATCTTAAGCACAGATATAGACTGGGGGGAGAAAGGCTTGACAGCACCCCTGAAGAGAAGAATTTGGGGGGGGTGTCAGTTGAAGAAAGATTCAACATAAACCAGCAATGTGTGCTTGCAGTCCAGAAGGCCATCCGTTTCTTGGGTTGCATCAAGAGAAGTGTGACCAGCAGGTCGAAGGAGGTGATTCTGCCCCTCTACTCTGCTCTCATGAGACCTCACCTGGAGTACTGCATCCAGTTCTGGGGCCCCCAACACAAGAAAGACATCAAGCTGTTGAAGTAGGTTCAGAGGAGAGCCATGAGCCACAAAGATGAACAGGGGGCTGGAGAACCTCTAGTCCAAGGATAGGCTGGAAGAGTTGGCACTATTCAGCCTGGAGAAGGTTCTGGAGAGACCTTATAGCAGCCTTCCAGTACCCAAAGGGGGCCTAGAGGAAAGCTGGAGAGGGACTTTTTGTAAGGGCATATAGTAACAGGATGAGGGAAAATAGTTTTAAACTATAAGATACAAGATATCTAGACAGAATAAATATTAGGAAGAAATTCTTTACTGTGAGGGTAGTGAGACACTGGAACAGGTTGCCCAGAGAAGTAGTGGGTGCTCCCTCTCCCTGAAGGGTCTCCCTGCAAGTTTTCAACACTAGGCTCAACGGGCTTTGAACAACCTAGTCCAGGGAGAGGTGTCCCTGCCTAGAGAAGTGGGGGTTGGAACTTGATGATCTTAAAGGTCACCTCCAATCTAAACCAGTCATAGAATCATAGAGTGGCCTGGGTTGGAAAAGACCACAATGATCATCTAGTTTCAACCTCCCTGCTATATGCAGGGTTGCCAACCACCAGACCAGGCTGCTCAGAGCCACATCCAGCCTGGCCTTGAATGCCTCCAGGGACGGGGCATTCACAACCTCCTTAGGCAACCAGTTCCAGTGCGTCACCACCCTCAGTGTGAAAAACTTCCTCCTAATATCTAACCTAAGCCTCCCATCTCTCAGTTTGAAACCATTCCCCCTTGTCCTATCACTATCAACTCATGTAAACATTCTACGATTCTATGTTTTTCTAACAGGATAAACCACTATGATACGTATATTATCAACTGACTTGAGACAGCTTCACAGGTATTCGCCTACTGTTTTACTATAAAGCTAGTATTTAAATGAGGCCAAAAAATACCTGATCAACTGTTGATCTAAGCTATCACCAGAGCCTTTCTAAGGTACAGTCATCACAGTATTACATCTTCAGTTGACCAAAGAGATCTCCTTATAGATTTTGCATTCTATTTTAAGTACTAAAAAGTACTGTTTTTCTGTTAATTGTTTTCTTTGAGGAAAAACTCAGGCAAAAACTCAAGAAAAAATCAACTGCACAAAAAATGGATGAAAATTATTATTTGTAAGATAGTTGCAGAAACATACTTTTGTTAATATATTTGGTGTTTAGCTTTAAATTTTGATACCATATCCACAAATTATAATATAATTAGGAAATACTACTATTATGTTATTACCTGTTTAATCCAGTGACGATATTCATTAACACCGAAAGTTTTTTTCATCCAAAGGCCATATATGTAACCAGAGATTCCCTTTAGCACCCATTCATCTGACCTATAATAAGAAAGAACCACAAATTATGACACTTCAGAAAGTATTTCATAATGGATAGTATTTTTAACTAGCTCAAAATAGCCACAGGTTTCAGCAGGTTATATAACATTCTCTAAGTCAATAGAAGTCTGATGAGCTGTGAACCAATTTATGTAACTTGGCACCTGGATGGGACTAATGAAACTGAAGAGCCAGTGAAAACTGAACTTCAACCACAGAAGTCCAGATTAAAACATAAAAGCAAACTACCTTAGCTGAAACCATAACAAAACAATGGAAATAGATACAAAAGCTAAAATGACTCCTAATCTACATGATCTTAATTTCTTGATACCTCTCTCAATGCAATGGAGAACATTTGGACAGCAATGAGACAAAATGCCTATCTGCACAATTCAAGGGACACCCACTTAAAAAGAGTTGTCTTAAGTTGTCTTAGAGTTGTCTTAAGAGAGAAGAACGTGGAGAAGAACCACAAAATGAACATGAGCTAGAATCCAAAGCATAAGAATGGCAGATATCTGACAGAAATTCTCTGATAATTATACTCTATGAATGTATAGCTACCAAAGCACAGTACAACAGTGAGTAAAATAATTTGAGAGAAGACACATTCAACTACTACAGTCCTCTGAACATATACATCTCACATTCCTGATCTAAGGGAAAAAAAAGCTATCCTGGATTTTCATTTACTGAGATAGTTTTATTACTCTTCTGTTTCTTCTACAGTTACTTCTTCACTTATATCTCTGGTAAAATACAATACACAAAATAAATTTCAGTTCCCTAAATTTTCCACTTTTTCTAGAGAGTACCACAGTAAAATACTTACCAGGACATTCTGGATATAAAACACCCAAAAAACTGCTGGGCCAGGGCTTGTGCCAAGCACCTCCTTGTCAGTGGAGTTTCATCTATAATCATTGCGCTGTGCAGGAGATTTGTGCTGGACCCCATAAAAAGAGAATAACACAGTATGAGCACAAGCTCGAAAAAGCAAACCCCCCCTCAAAAATAAATTTTAAAAAAGAGACCTTGTTTTAAAAGCCAAAACAGATACACTATTTCTTTCACTGGTTTTCCAGCAAGAGATCAACTTTTTTTTTTTTTTTTTTTTAAATAACGTTAATCTAGGCAGATCTCTTACTACTATATATACACAGAATTTATCTTTTATAGAGCTAAAGTAGTTGAATTGGTGAAAATCTTTTGGAGTACCCTCTCCCAGCTAAAGTAAAGCAAAACATAATCAAATGAGTACATTTAAGCTGATCTTAAATATTTCATGCATGGTGCTTCTAAATCAGAAAACCTCTGCCAATTTTTTGTTGAAGATGCGAATCCAACATCTTTAAAAAATATATAATGAGAAATGCTGTTAAAGTCTGTAAAGTCAAAAGACAGCTCTTTCATACTAGGAAACTCAAAACTCAGGCTATAAAAATAATATCAGGTATTTCCCAGTAGTCTTTCTATGCTCACAGATTTAGAAAGCATCATTTTCTCAAATGCTAACCTGAAAATACTCATGGATGCATAAGCAGCTACTTCAACATATGCTTCATCAATAAAAACCGTCTTGAAGCAGGAGTATGGATAGCGGCAGGTCAGAATCTCCTCATAAAACTCAAAAACCTCATGAAGGTATGACGTGGTATGTTTGAGCAATGGAAGTAGTTGTGGCAAGCAAAAGTGAGTCACCTACAAAGGAAAAAATTGGTACAGGACTGATGAATATGTTTAAATCTATTTACATCAAATTAATTAATGAAAGAGAAAAAAAAAAACAAAAATGGTACGACTACTACAAATCTATCAGAAAAAAAAGCACTTTCAAGCCACGATAGTAACTATAATGGCAGAAAAGTACCAGGTTATCTACCTACATTGTGAGAGTAACAACAAACCATTGTTTTTAAAAATGTATTCAAAGATGACATCTACCTACCGATGTCTATCATTTAACATAACTTTTTTTGTGACGTTGTAGTCTAGTGTCTTCAGGAGTATTATTTTTCTCTTACATAATAATGAATGAGACACATAACATCTAGTGAAGCAGTGTTATCATTTAGGAGACAACCTAATAGAGCCGAAGCTATGAGTAACCTTCAATATTACTGTTTTCTCCAAAAGGTAACTTCAGCACAGAAATGAAGTTTAGAATGGTTTGTAATGTCAAGTCAACTTTATACAAATCTAACTCCATAGAAATTTATCAGTTTGCTCTTCTCAAGGACTGATTTTTTTTTTTTTTTAAACAGTAGCTACCTCTTTAATAAAAAGAAAAGGAGACATCTATAAAGATTATTACCTCATGCATGTATGGATCAACAAGAATTTCAAAAGGTCCTATGGCTAGGGAGATGTTAGAAGCAGCAGTTGGAATTGCCAGCATATAATGAAATGTCTTCTTTCTCATGTCATGGGTATATACAGTTTCCACCAAATCTCCATTTGAAACAGCCACCATTGCAGCATCCACAGTATACTCGAGTTTCCAGGTACACAGCTCAGAATATGAATCAACGCAAGGAAACCAAAATCTAGGGAAGTCAGTGTGTGGCAAAGATGGTTAACAATTATGTTTCACAAATGATATTTCTTTCAAGTTCCAAACTGTATCTTTTAACACTGTCAACACTGACACGCTTCTACTATACGGTAACGTGTATAAATATACACTGCTTTCACAAAGCACTGCAAATTTCTTTACCTTTACCTCCTCAGCTATAGTGACTAGAAATCCTAATGGTTGGGTGCTATTTCACACTGGTGAGCTCCTTTCAAGCAGCAATTAAATTTTCAAGTGTTCAGCTTTACCAAGAATTCAGAGAAACTGTATTTCCTACACTTTGAGATTAAATAGGAACTGTAGTCTAACATTCAAAGACAGTATTCTTACCTTGTAGAATTTTGATAACCACATGAAAAGACATGAGCACCTCTTTCTGCCATGCTGCCCTCCATGTTGGGTACCACAAAATGAAGACCTCCTTTTGGCTGATCCAGAGAAAAATTTATGTGCACCTTTAGGACTTTCAACTCTGCAGTATCGAGACAGAAATCAAAGAACATACATAAGTTATGTGAAAGTCATTTCAGAATAATCATTCAGTTTCAGACTACTGGTCTTTCAAGACTATCTGTTTAATTCCTTCTCATCTACATACAGGTTCACCTTACAAATACATGAGCTTACAAAACTGACCTCTTAACTCACAGGATATGAATTTATGAGAATTTTTATTAATTGATAAAAACTTCAATTGGAGTTGCATTTAATCTTCCTATTCCTCAACAGTAAAGATACAGCTATTGTACCTTTATCGTGGTTTTGTTTCTACACTGCTGAAGTTACACTACTGAAATAATTTTCTACCAAAACTGCAAGTAACAGGCACATTCTAAAAACATATACTATTATAATTCACAGTTTTTTAAAACCTCATTATATTTAAAGCTTCTCCTGTGACCGAAATGTCTTTGCTTTGGTTCAGTTTCACAGAAATCTCACCCATGAAGAGACAGGCAAGAAAAGAAATTCAAGCAAATAGAGAAGTTTAGCCAAGAAGTGTAACCATAAACTGGCATTGCAGCTTTGAGAAAAACTATACTTGTTGGAATATTTTTCTTTCTAGGTTTGCGGGTAACACAATGGGAATTTTAACTAAAATTACAATAAAATAACAAAAGTATTTCCCAGTAAGATGTAACTAACAACAATGCACAAATGTTTTCAAAGTGAGATGGGAAAAAAAATGTAGCTTTATAAATATGTAAATAGACAGATTCTGGTAAATTATTTTCTTTGTTGACTCATGTATACTTTATAAGTGTTTGAAGCTGCTTAATTCAGCACCCATCACACTCCATTATACCCATGTATATTTCTGGGCTCAGCACCACCCAGAGTTTGTAAAGGGTGCTGCAACCACTTCTCCATTTTACCAACAAACACAAACGTATTTTTCAGATTTCAGATGGAAAGATGAGTGTCAACAAAAGAAAACAGTAATCACCATTTCATAAAATAACATAATGATATTTCTATTTATTTAGATCTCCTATACGAACTCACAGATAGCAATTCTCTGGCATCTTAAATTAAGCTTTCAGTAAACAGTCTCTTTACTTTACCATCAACGTGTTTCCACAGCTCTGAGGGAACCTTAATGCAGAGTTCACCATTTCCAGCATCTGGGTCCACAGCACTGACTGCAGCAGCATAGGCATTGGAAAAATAGTTGAGATTCCTCCTGTCAGAAATAGCCGTTTAATTCTTAAAGTATACAATGAACCCAATAAAACAACTTTTAAAGTGACATGATTTCTATACCAAATTTCATGGGTAAAAAGGATAGTACTTTTTGGTCCCTGGAAACAATTTAAAAAAAAAAAGATTGCAATCATTCATTTATTTAGAATGCAGAATTTCTACAATAGAGTTACAGCAGTTTAAGTGACTATATACCAGCTGACAACACATTTCATTCTAAAGCAGTATCATTACTTTAGTTGTGACTTAGATGAACTGTCTTCCTATGAAATGAACAGGCACATAGGCATGTTTATTGTTACAAGCTGAATTCTATCTTCTTATTGTTCAGTATTATCATATTCACATACTAAAAGATTCACCAGTCAAGTTCAGAAGTAGCTTTGCTTTTGCATCTTTATGCTACAGCTTTCATGTTCTTTAAAAATGGATTTTTAACTCTACAAAACACGGGCATGATGTCTCTCTTAATTCTAATCCTCTGGTACACAGATTTCTCTCTGAGGAGAAAGTATTTCAGTTACTCATCACCTCTGCCTTCCAAAAGGAATTCCGAGCATTTAGCTGTGCACCTCTGATGAATCCAGCAACTGTGGGGGCAGAGCTGCAGTCAAGCACAAAGTTCTCTGCAGTGGTGCTGCACCACAATGGAGTAAATTAACTTTTGGCTGTGAACTCCATTCTTCCATGGAATCTCAAGTCTACACAAAGCAGACATGATCTCATTTCAGTATTTTACTTACTTTCATCTAACCACTCTGTATTCACCACCCACCAAGAAAACGGCATTCAACACAAACTGCAGTACCTGACTTGGAAGAATGAAGGGTAATTAGCTATATCAAGACCATCCCAGAAGTCAATACGTGTCAAATACCATGCTTATACTCTCAGCCTTACTCATCTGAAAAACTTAGCCAAACACCAAAATATACTGAGGACATATTTTCATCCAGTTCTTGATCTTAGGCAATGATAATGCACACATTCCCTGGTGCCACTACGAAGAGTGAGAATTGCAGGAGCACTCAATTTGCCTATTTAGCTTGAAAGCTTCTGAAACGGGACTAAATACAGGAACACTTAAATCTTAAGTTTCAATACATAACCATTAATTTTTTTTTCTTAGTTGAAGTGCATCTAAAGGTAGTTGAATGTGTTTACTGGAATATACTTCAACTATATGATGAATTCAAACCAGCTTAAATTTTTTTGGTAGAGAGCTTTCAGTTGGTTTAACTCCCTGATATGACTCACCAAGGGCTCAGAGCAGTGCTAATGCTGAGGCACAGGAGACTATTACGGGCATCAAAACCACCTCAACTAACACTGTTGTAAGCTAACTTGAAACAGCATCCGACAAAGGCAAACAAGCATCATTGGGAAAACTGTCTTTTAAAAAGACTGCATGACTGAAAACTACCTTCTTAATTAAAGAAATTAGCAAGAGAAAACAGTAACACTTTAATAGATTATAATGCCTCAAAGATTTTTCACTTTAATGTAAACTTGTTCTGAAAATTCATGACTGTCAATAGGAAACTCTTTTCCAGTACATCAGTAAGGATTTTTTCCAAGTTTGAGTCTCATGATGAATCTGTGGTTAAATTTTAAATATCAATGGATTCATAGACAGGAAAAGGTTATGATTTTATAACATGAAAGGTAGACTCCAGAGGGCTTAACATTTTATGGGAAACAGTCTATTCTGATATTTCTATTTTTGTGAAGTGTTCCAGTTCAAATGGGTGATTCATTGTAAAAGGAATCCATTAAAGACTTAGGAACACAGACTAATCTTTTCATAGGTTAGGCTACTCTCAGGATATAACCATTTTAAACAAAAAACAGAGCATAAGCCAGAAGCCTTACATCCCAAGAAATAAACATAATGGAAAGTGTGCACTGACAGTGAAATAGTAGTATGAATTCATGAGTTTTCCTGGTAGAGTCATTTTATTAACAGAATAGACACAAAACACTGTTAATTACTGACCAAGAATGTGCTGTTGACTGACTGACAATGAGGAATCTTGTAAAGACATTTCTTTAAAGCTACCCACTGATTCCTAATACCTCCATGCCAATTATCAGCTGCATTCCTCACTAGTAGGGGCAGCAGTGCTAAGTAACTGCTATGCAGAGCAAACACACAGTTTATAAACAACTTTCTTTCTGCAGTATTTAGCATCAACTTCATAAAATAAGATCTTTGCTCCATAAGTAATTCATTACTATTTCTACTCTTGTACTTTGCTTCCTAACTACAAATTAGTACTTACTTCTGAAGTCTTACTCTAAAACATAGTACAGAACTTAAATATATTGCACGCTATATGTATATATGTTATGCACATACATTTCTTATTAATTTATTAATAAAACAACAATCTGAACGTCTGTCACATTGAAAAAAGAACTTTTCTTGCCCGCAGCTAAGTGCTTGCCATCCCCTTTTTCAAAACTTCTCTACACTTCTGCTAGGAAGAGATTAAGCAATGACAAAGTGCATCATGAGTTTACAACTAGATGAAGAATCCAACCAGGGGAAATGAAGGTTATTTACTGCAGCAAATCACAAAGCAGCACACACTTTATTCACCAGTAACTTGTCTGTTTTGTGCATAGGTTAAAAGCTGACCCCTGACCTCTCAGATGAAAGAATTGTACAACACATGCCCTGAAGGCTGTCACAAAGATCTCTTCTGCAGCTACTGCTGCTTCCATCTAAACCAACATCAAAACTGGAGGATATCAAAATGTCTTTAAGAATTACAAGCTTCACATTCAAAAAAAACCCAACAAAACAACAAGTAGATGAATTAATGAATGGACAGGTATACACTGCTCAAGGTTAAAATTATACTGAATAGAGTACATACACACAGGAATGCAGTACGTGTCCATTAGTGAGCTATACAAAGGCATGTCTTCCTTTATACCAAAGCAATACTAAAATGCAATAGTTTCTCAAACCTGCACCACAGTTATCACAAATGTTTGAAGCTAATATCCCAGCAAGAGCAGGATAACCACAAACTTCACTTATCAGACCAAAACAGAAGTCCTTTTTGCTGTGACTATTTAACAGTGTACACTCTTAAGGAAAAATAAAACAAAACAAACAAACAAATACACAGAAGAATAAAATATCTCCTTTGTTCATTTTAACTGTGAAGGGGCTGAGACATGAGTGGTTGTCTCAGTAGTCAAATAGAGGCTGTAGGATTTCTGCATACTACAGCTTGGAAAAATAAATTCCTTATACAGACAGAATCAAGAAAGCTACAATTTACAGTGAAAACAGGGAAAAAGAGGACAACAGAAGCTGCTGTAACACTACAGCAACAGGTCTAAGACAAGACCCAAACAGATGTGCTCCAACACTACTTGCAGGCTGGAAGGCAATACTTAAAAGATTCCAATCCCTTCTTTAAATGCATGAGCTAAATGGGATTCTCTGCCACCTTGTGTACAGAGGGCAAACTTATACACATTGTTTTACACTTTACAGTGAACTACTTTCTAACTTTTCAACTTTTTTTTTTTCAAGACAGTCAGGTACTGACTGTTAAAAAAGCAGTGATGCCCGGAAGACTCAAGAAGAAATCAACACCTGACCTATAATAATCTAATAAGGCTTTCAGTTTTATCTGAATGATATTTTAGACTGATGGACAAACTATCAATGACATAAAAGCTAAAAATACATTTTGTGTACTAATTAAAGGTTTATGTGAACAGGAGTAATGAAAGATAGAAGCTTTCTTTAAGTTCTGATACGTGAAAACCACAGTCTGCTCTCAGCCTATTGTGTTTCACCTGGCACGTCTCACCTTCAGATTTCATTTACTGCTCTTAAACAGGATAATTGGGAGAAGAAATAAAATTTTAAAAAGATATGATGTGCCACTGTGCCATTAGGATGCTAAACAATGTTCTTTCTTCACAAAATAATAACAGTTTCACGATTTCATCAATTATCTCTTCTGATTCATTTCTTAACATAATTGAGTGCTATGACTGTTTTAAATGCTTCTTTCTCATATCTTCCAGATGATCACAGGAGGTCCCTGCCAACCCAGAAGAGTCTCATTTCATATCAGCCACTGTTAAACAGCTGTAGCACTTTCAGTGAAAGGCCTTTAGCAATTCTGAGAACTGTAAACTCCACCAAGCCATCCAAAAGAATATGTGAAAACATGGACATCCATTTCAGCAAGGTCAAAAGAGAACACACAGCCATTATGTTTCTCTTACCAAAAAAAAAATGGACATGAGATTTTTATCAGTTTCCTTATCAACAAGTAAAACCAGCTAATACAATAGGTGATGCTTCACAACAAAAGAAAACACAACATCCACAGAGTTTAAAACACTTCACTTACTGCTTTGATTCATGGTGACAAACCTCCAGCGTTGGATCATTGTAGATGAAAGCTGCTTCCAAATCATTGACCCTTACTCTGTAAATCCGGCATTGTTTACTATTCAGTTTGATTCTATTCAGGTTTGCAACTGTGGGAAATATTGTCAGTTCCACGTAGCCCTACGAAAACACAAATCAACACTTCCTTTAAAATCTTTGCCAGTTCACCAAGCAAAGATATATTAAAAATAAAACAAATCAAATGCATTTCCAGAGGAAAATCATGGATAAAATATTAATTTTGTACCTAAAAAATAGTATTTTCCTTGTATATTTCTAAAATACATTTTATTTCATATAATCTAACAGGTGAATTTTCCCAGTCACAAAACAAATAATAATAAAAATCAGAACTTGAAAAGGACTGATAACTGTATTTATTTTACTGGAAAATATTTGCATCTGCTAACTAGATATCAAGTTTATTACCAACCTTTTTCATGCCCGTGTTTTAGGTTTTAGCATCTAAGCTTGAAACAATGACTCTTAAAATCTTAGTAGATTCCATTCAGCCATACATCTGCATTCACAAATAGTCTCAAAGGCTTGAGGCCTCTTCAAATCTCATGAACTCACGTGCAAGCTACGAATAACTTTATCCTTAATACCAACTAACACTGTTAAAAGTTAATTCTTGACTGCAGATTGCTTTGTGGTATTATCCACTTTCTTTTGGAAAGCTTTGTTTTAGAAAGCTTTTCCTCACAGAGGTTAGAACAATCACTATTACAAGGTATTTCATTTGAGGCATCTCTACAAATGATAGACTTAAGAGAAAACATAAGAAGCTGAAGAACATAATCAGCTTGTGTGTGCAGCTGTTACTTCTAAAATCATGAAGGAAACCCACACTTTCCATTTCTTCTTTCATATTTTATTAAAACATACTTACTACAACAGACTTTCTCTGAAAATTTATGTTGTTGATACAAACTACCTGGTGAGTCGTGCTGGAAAAAAAAAGAATTAAAGAAGTAAGGTTTTGCACAATTATCAGTATTTAAAATAATATTTCAAGAGTTATAAATTAACAGTGATCATACAGTATACGGTATAGACAAATTCTATGCATGTATTTGTAAGGAGAGAATTTGCCATGCCCTATGTCTCTCACTTAAATAATTTATGCTGCATGCAAGGCCAGAAAAGTTCCAATAAAGGCAAAGTGCAGCATCATATCAATATAAATGGCACCAATAACATACAAAGGTACCTTCAAAAGCTTTTGAAAATTGTGTAACAGTATGTAAATATACAGCATTAATGATAGCTTGAAATCAAGTTCTAGTATTTTAGCGATGGGCAAATAGCTGTGGTGCCCCTGTTCAGTGCAGAGGAGTTGGACTAGACGGCCCTCAGAGGTCCCTTCCAACTCCAAGGATTTTGTGATTCTGTGATTCTAATACTGGACATGGGACTCAGCCCTAACACTTGCAATCTGCAGAACCTGGTAAGCTGCTTCTCACACATCATTTACTTAAGTGGATAAGACGTGCAAAAAAAGGTTATAGTATGCATTTTTACAGTTAGAACGTTATAAAAATGTATTAGACAATTGTGATACATTAATCAAGATCAGTACTGTAAACAAGTCAAACGCATTCACTTAAGTTTTGAGTTGCATATCAGAACTCCTGGTAAATAAAACTCTGATTTTCTAAGTAAGAGATAAAATAGTAACTCCAACTTTTAAAAACTTTCAGAACTTATTTCTATATATTTTCTGCAGTTGACAAAGTCCATTCAACACTTCAGAGTACTGACTGAAGATACAGTCTTATACTGACACAGCTTTTATGCCATGTCATACACTGTACAAACATACTCATGACTGTGCATTAAAAAAGGACTTGGCTCCAACTGAGAGACTTGAATAAATCTCCTACAAGAAAATTATAAAAATCTAGTATTCAGTGAATTCAAATATCACCTACATACCAAAATCCCTATGATACCATCAGTAGTTCTGTTTAAAGTTATACAGACTTCTAAGGAAATCACAAACATAAAAAAAAAAAAAGTACACAAATCATGGAATCACAGAATGGCCTGGGTTGAAAAGGACCACAATGATCATCTAGTTTCAACCTTCCTGCTGTGTGGAGGGTCACCAACCACCAGACCTGGCTGCTCAGAGCCACATCCAGCCTGGCCTTGATGCCTCCAGGGATGGGGCATCCACAACCTCTTTGGGCAACCTGTTCCATTGCATCACCACCCTGTGTGAAAAACTTCCTCCTAGTATCTAACCTAAACCTCCCCTGTCTCATTTTAAAACCATTCCCTCTTGTCCTGTCATTATCCACCTTCGGAAACAGCTGTTCCCCCTCCACTTCAAGTAGTGGAAGGCCACAATGAGGTCTCCCTGGAGCCTTCTTTCCTCCAAGCTGAACATCATGAGAACGTGAAAATTCTCTGACATATGCAACCAATTTCTTTATAATTTGGCTATAAACTAACTGTAAAACAGATTGTTTGCTCAGACCTCCTCAGCACAAATGCTTGTTTTTATTTATAAATATACTTGTGGTCATACATTAAAAAGCCTGTGAGACTAGAGGGCCTGACACACCAGTAAGAACGAAACGTGATAGCATGATCTGTGGTGCTGATACTGCCTGGAAAGATCTGTAAGCTCTGAGGAGCACAATGTAAATTTCTTTGCAAGATGAGACTGCACGCTTTACACCCTTTCTGTCCATGAGATCACACAAGACAAACCCCACAAGACACATGCACTGAGAGCAAGCTTCTCCAGACTGGAGTTTCAGCTCCTCAGGTGGAAAACAACTGCTCAGCCTGGAGCCTGCTCCGAACGCATCAGGATCCTAAGTATAACAATCTTTTAAGAAACAGATACTTATAATTTGTATGGCCTTGGGCTCTCAAATCCTTTGTCTCCTTTCTTCCTGTTCATCCTGACCAGCAGCACTGCGACACACCACAGGCTGTCAGAAGGACACCGGCATCCTCCTCGCTCGGTGGCTCCCGCGGCTTTTCCCCGTGCCACGCTGCAGGCGATCCCTCATCTCCACAGCGGGTCCGTGACTGACGGGTCAGGCATCTCCAGCTCGGCTCAGCACCATGATTACAACGCCAACAACGCTGTCTTTTTACATAACCCTTTACGAGGTAACTCGCAACCCCTCCGTCTGCTGGAGTACGACAGCAGCTCACACGGCAGCTTCGGGAACCAACCGGATTAATGGAGAGCACTGAGCGCGGAGGGGCTGCGGAGCGGCCGGGCGGACACAGCAGAGCCCCGCTGACAGGACACCCGGCCGCGGCAGGGGAGAGGCGGAGCGGGGCCGCCCGCGGCTCGGTCTTACGGACGTAGCTCCGGCCTGGGCTCCCTCTCGTCCGAGGTTGCCGGGCAGGGCCGAGCGGGGCTCCCTCAGCAGCTCGGCCGCCTCCCGCCAACGCGCCCTGCCGCGGCAGCCGCCGCCATTTTGTCGGCAACCTCTCACCCCGCCGGGTGAAAGGTCACAACCAGCCCGAAGGAGCTTTGCTTCTTTAAGAAGGCAAAATCTCCCGAAAACACATTTTGTTATTCAAAGCGGCGCCACAGTGACTCTCTAAGGCAGCCATAAATGAAAAAAAAAAAAAAAAAAAAAAGAAGAAAAAACGCCGAAAGTAATCCAAGAGGCGTGGGGGGGAGGGAAGTCAGGTCCTGTGCACGCGCATGCGCTCTGCGCGCCTCTGGCGCAGCCCCGAGCGGGATGTGTGCGCATGCGCGCAGCCCGGGCAGTGGGTGCGTCGGTAAGATGGCGGCGGTGAGTGCTTGGTCACCAGCCGCACAGGGCGTCCTGGAATCTCTGCTGCAGCTGGACAGAGAAACCCGTGCTACCGAAGAGCCTGCCTTTTTTGGTTCCTATCCGCATTATGGGTTTATTGCAACAGCAGTAGCGCCCCAAGGGAAATGTTAATCCCGGCGGCGTGTTGGTTCTGACGGCAAGGCCGAGGTTAACTGACAGCTGTGTGAGGTGCAGCCGGGGCAGCACGAATGTGGAGGGACAGTAATGTGCCCGGCTTCAGGCACGCTCCAGCTGCACAAAGCCAGCAGCCCAGCACCAAAACCTGGTTGCTTTCACACATGTGACCCTTGGAATGCACGAAGTTATATTATCTGTGGGCCAAACTCAAGGACATACCCAGCAAAGATCGATAGGAAGATAATAAAAGACTGCAGTCCTGCCTTTTGATTCCAAAACCAATTTAAGATACTAACAATGCTGCGCAAATCTTGGCAGGGACAAAAAAAATTAAAATAATGATGCAGTCTGTCACTCTTCCTTCATACTCTGTGAAGTTGCCCTGTGAAAAGATTTGAGTTAGAATTACCAGAACACAAAATCTAATTTCTTCATAACCTGCAATTGCTTGTTATAAGCAAGTTTTGATTCATCTGCTTTATGTTAAAGTTAATGCATCAAAGAAGCTAATTCTGTTATTCTTTTCACTTCTTTAGCAGCATCTCATTTTGAACCTCTAACAAAACACACCAGAAATACTGTCAACAACAGGTAGAAAAATCACATGTTAAAACACTTCAGATAATATTAAATCATTAACTATTACGATACAGCACTACTCCTGTAACACTTAAATTCTTGTTTCACAAACATAAATACACTAGCATAAATATACTGTTATATCACACACTACAAGACTATCAATTGTTTTATGTATTTCAGCTAAAGAACCACATATGGTCAAATTGAAGTTGTTTTAAAGGCTTTCAAATTCTGACTGCTGTTATCTCTGAGAGGGAACACCAGTGCTATTAAAAGAAAGGACCACAGCTGTTGAAACCAGACAGTGAACAAGGCAATTCTTCCAGGAACTGAGCCCAGCTGAGCCTCTCTGCAACTGGTCAGATAGCACATTTCTATGCTTTAGAAATATGGAACACAGAGAATCAATCCTGCATCAATACAGAAGAATAACCAAAGCTCAGGAAGTAGCTTTTATTCAGCTAAATCCCAAAATCCAGAAATTGTACAAGTATAATTATTTGATTTTGTTTCTTCCATCTCCACCTTGCATTTACTAAAAGTACATTTGGTAATGAAAGTGTTTCACTGACAAACGCAAACTGCTTTTAATAATCAAGAAACTTCAATTACAAGCACTCAATTTTAAGGCTATATCATAGCAAATTTCTAATGAATTGCTCCGAGCAAAATAATATTCCACCCTAAGTTTTCAAGGCACAATTTTTATGTGCAGTTATTTTCCATACCAGAATCATAAAAATTCATATTACTAAGTTTGGCAAGTTCTCTTTAAAGCAAAGGCAATCTTCTTTAAAGGATGAATTTTACATCAGCTACGTTCTAATGACGGTTTATAGGAACTTCGTAACATAATTTTCTCATGTCTTCAGAGTTGGTTTTACAAACCTTATTATGCATTTTTTTCCTTGTAATATTTAAAAGGCCATTTTGCCAAGTGTTGAACTATCAAGAGTTTGTGTCAACGTTATTCAAGGCCACAAAAAGAGCCAGCTTAGTCTCAGTTAACAGTAATTCATTCATGAGCTTGTGAAGGTATGAGTATTCAAAATGTCAACATAGCAACAAAATCCACACGCTTAAAATGCTCGCTAACGGACAAAAGACTAAACATTTTGTTTTGCTGTTAAAATCAATTTGATTCAATTATTATTAAGGTTTTAATTTTTAATGATAGTCTTCAGTTTATGGATAGACAGCTAAAGCACATTCAAGAAACTTCCAGCATAACTGTAAACACAAAAAGAAAGAGACAAAGGTGGAAACGTGCTGCAGACACTATGGTTTCTTAGAAGAGACAAGTTCTTTCTCATTCTACTTAGCTGTGCAGGAAACTGAATTTGTTCACAACGTTCAGCTGCTTCAGTTCAAGAATGCCACATAACATTTGTTGACAACTCCTTCTCCCAGAAGGGGGAGGAAGAAGCAACATTCAATGTTACTCCATACGATATTCTCAGTTTTTAAAACAGTATTTTTTATGAGATAGGTCTTCTGGAATTATAAACTTTAATACCATTCTGCATTGAGGAGCGAGCGTATTTTGTCAGAAGCGCACCAACCGTCTGCTTCTCTGCACATAAGTCTCTACAGAGGAAATAAAGCAGATGACATTAGCATTAAACATGCTTTCATACATGATGTTCAGTGAAATGACTGTAAATACGGCTATAAGCTGGACTTGGGGAAAAAAAGAAAACCACAAGACTAACTCTCTGAATGCTTTGAATTACCTAAAGTTTAGAACTTGGCTTGAAATTTAAGGAATGGGAAAGGCCATGATTTCCTTGAGAAGCAAGGGTTTTGTTTTGTTTTAAATTATTATTACTGTTCTCTAAAACTAGCTTTGAAATAATTATATTAAAGTAAATTTAGAGCCACTCAAAAAATTAATGAAGTAGCTTCTGGGTTACCATTATTTATGCCTGTCCACATGCATCCTGGCTTGGTCTTTCACATAGCGTTGTAATGTAGGACAAAAAAAGGATGCAGTACAGAAAGCACAACTGCAATACAGCTCTTGAGTTGTAAATATGGAGACTAAATAAAGGTTCAAGATATTTTCTTCAACTCAAGTCATCAACTTTTTATACAAGTTCAAATCCAACAAATATAGCTACAGTTCCCATGAGTGGGGATTCTATTCATGTAGAATTTGTAGCAATTTCAAACACAGTACTTCAGACATAACTACATAGCTGAAAGTCAGCCATGCAGAAAGGGAAGAATATGAACTCCAATTATAGCACAATTCTGCTTAATTGATCTCCTTTTTTAATACATCCTTACTGGATATAAGGGGTAATATCCGCTTCTGTCCACTTTTCCCGTATGCTGAATAAGCTGTTGAATCTTTCCTGATTGTCTTCAGGTAAGTCTTCTACTTTTAGCAGAAAGATGGTTTCTGGTCTTGAGGCTTTATCCACAAGGGCCAAACCCTGTAGATCAGCATCACAGAGAAAGCTTTAATTAAAATGAAAACAATTGAACTTTCTTCATTCTACAGTGAATCCATAAGAAGTTACTCTCTGTATCTCCAAAGCCTTCTAGAACTCACTGCTTGCTGCAAGGAGGATGTCAGAAATAGTACTTAAAAGCTGACAGAAATACAATTGATCCCCATCAATCAATCAAATCTAGATATAACACTTAAGAATTCATACTTTATATTTTTACCTTAAGCTGATCAAGACTCGTTGACATCCCTTCAGGGACACTTTGTTGCCAGACTTCATGAAACTCTGATAGATTGAATTTAACTGCATTTTGCAAAAGCATTTGTGCTATAGCTCTGCATATTTTATCTTCACGCATTTCAAAGTAAACTTCCCCTGCTGAGAAACAAAAGACACAATAGCTTGGACTCTTGTTTTTTTTTGGTAGTAGAACAGAAAACAGCCTCAAGTTTCCGTTCCATTCTAGTCTTCTTTAATGATATCTTCTCATGCTGAAGAACAAATCATCTTCTTTTCCCTTTTTCACAGTAACACTTTCCCACAGTTTTCATTCCTAACTCTGAATGACTCGTATTAAAGTGTTTGCTGCCTCAGTTGAACAATTAGAACTTTTATTTCTGCAGTCATCCTTGTAATATCAGATTACAGGAATAAGGAGAATTTCTTTCTATTCTCACTTGGCAAAAGTTCTCTGAAACTCAGTCATACTGCCTTCCACCTTTTCAGTCTCCCTATAATTCAAAACTATTCCTTGTGCAATGTGCCTCAATATACTAATCAGAAAAGGACAATCTGTATCACTACAACTGCTCTCCTGTATCCTGTAAGGTGGTGTGCAATTTCTACTTTGATCAAAGGTGAGATGAAAACAGCCATGGAAAAGAATTTAAATGAAGGCACTGACCTATTATGTACATAGGTAAGACAGGCAATGGAGATGTCTGCTTCTTACAAGATGAATTCAGGGAGATCGATAATCCGTTGCACAATTAATAGCACTATCAATTGCTTAAATACGTGACATCCAAGATCTACAGTATCTATAAAGACATTGCATTCAGTTTTTACAAGCGATCTATCTTCAGTCACAAAACTACTGTTTGTAAACATCTAACATATCACTTCAGGTACTTCATTAATTTTCTCTCGTGTCCCATACAACTGAGCAGCTTTTTCCTATGGAACTTTCTCTAACAATTTTACTAATTTTTTATCTCACCGTTTACTTCTTTCTTTTACTTAGTGTTTCATTTTAGTGTAGCACATTAATTTGTTTGAGCCATCCTCATAAAGTTTTCAGTTACTCAGTAACTATTTTGTTTTTCAAATTTAAAACATATGTGCTTTTCCAAACTTACCATCATCAGTGTATTTCTTTCCATAGCTTAAAAGAATATGCTCTATCATCTCTCTGAGAAAAAAAGAAAAAGGAACCGTGTTATCATTTCCTATTTATATCATATTTCATGTATTTTTCACAAGTGCTGTCCCTCAGCCCATCTTCAGGCCAGTACTCTTCAGCATGTGTATCAGTGACACAGACAGTAGGATCAAGTGCAGTTTCACCAAGTTTACCGATGACACCAAGCTGAGTGGTGCAGTTGACAAAATAGAAGGGAGAGATGTCTTCTGAAGGTACCTGGTCAGGCTTGAGAAGTGGGCACACAAGAATCTAATGAGGTTTAACAAGGCCGAGTACAGAGCACTGCACTTGGGTTGAGGCAATCCCAGATATGAGTACAGACAGAGAAGAACACATTGAGAGCAGCCCTATGGAAAAGGTCTTGGAGGTCCTGATGGACAAAAAGCTGGACACAAGCCAGCAGTGTGCTCTTACAGCCCAGAATGCTGGGCTGCATCAAAGGAGGGGTGACCAGCAGTGCAAGGGAGGTGACAGTTCCCCCCTACTCGGCCCTCAGAGGCCACACCTGGAATACTGCATTCAGGCATGGGGTCCCCAGGTATTACAAAATAATAAATTGCAGTCTGTGGGTCTATACATGAAAAACATTTAAAAGAAATAACAAAACAGCTTATGGTGCTGGCTTACATCAGGGAACCAAGTAAATGGACACCATGTTTGGAACTCATCTGTCCTTTAGAAAGCTAATAGCAGTGTTCTCCTAGGTAGATACAGCTGAGAGCTACTAATGCCCTTGCATGTTTTAGAGCCAAAGAAAGTTTAGATTCCATTTACTGGGGCATTAATGATAGAGTTATAAAGCAACAATTCTAATAAATAACTAATAACGATTTAACTAATAATCATTAATCATGGCTTAGACAACTTTAAGTACTAAAAGTAACTGCTTACATGGGCTCTAGAGGTCCAAGCTCCTCAAGACATGTACGTAAAGGAACCTTATTCAAAGACCAGGATTCTGAGTCTATCAGCTGAGTCACGTGATTCAAGAGTTTCATCTCATAGTCAAATTCTAAAACTCTCCAATATCCTGCCAAACAGAAGAAAAAAACATCAGTGTTAAAAGGAAACTTAAATATTTTGACTCAGTTCCTCTAAAGGAACATTACAGAAGTCTGGGTATTCCCATCCTGAGATAAGATGTGGAAAAAACTAATAATTTAGGCAGAAAACTGCCTGATCTAGTGGGCTGCAACCCTCCCCATGGCAGGGGGTTGGAACTAAATGATCTTTAAGGTTTCTTCCAACCTAAGCCATCCTATGATTCTGTAAGTAAAGAATACTCTTTAAAGATAAATACCTTCAATTACACAGGCACCTATAACCTGCAGCTGGTGCAGTATTTCCTCTTCACTTGCTTGAATCAGACTTAGCAAATCTTCTGTTGTGTACTGCAACAAGGAAAATAAAGGAGATAAAACAGGTTATTCTTATGCCAATTTTGCTTCAGCAAGCATGTAAAAGGCATTATGCCATAATGAAAGAAAGAAGACTGATGAATTTTCCCCAAGACTGAGTTTTCTAAGTTTTACCACTTTCTGGAACTTCTCCTGTAATTTACAACAGTTTCTCAAAGGGTGATTAATATAAAAACCAAAAAGTCTAACTATAGAGAAGTCTTTGTGCCATGCATTCCCAGGATGTCAAACTAGCTCAAGTAGGCATAATAAATTAAGTATCACAGCAAGACTGAAAACTGAACGTGTTCTATCTTTCCTAAATCACGTATCTTCAAGAAACTCTCCACATAAAAGGGGAAATCAAAATCTCTTTCAGTGCTGATTCTTTTATTACTGGAAAACTGACAGCTTACCAGCTAGTCAGTGTAAGAGCTAATAATTACCAATGTGTAGTAGATTTAAAATTTAATTCAGAGCAACACTGTGAAGCATCAGCAAAGCTATTTTTCTAGTTAAGAATCATCATTATCATAGATAGATAGATGATAGAATGTTTCTTCACTTTAATCTGTCCATTACCAACTACAAGGCAGCAGACTTACTTAGATGACTTACTTTTGATACTGTTGAAGTCTGATCTTTCACACTATCTGGCCCTTCATACGGATCTTCCATCAGAAGCTTCCTCAGTTTCTTCAGTTTAGGTCGACATCTCCTTAATTCCCAATAGTTGTTGGAGAAGCCAGCAATCTACAAGAAAACACACAGACTCTTACAGCATTTTAATCTACGATTCGGATTCAAAGGAGCTTAACCAAAACATTATCAGCAAAAAGTTTTCACCTAGTCACTGAAAAAATAATATATTAATGGAGAAACTACTTTAAAGATGAAACAACCATTGTAATATTTTCAGTCAAAAAAAGATTACCAATAGTAATAAAGAATGAGCCTATAGCTGGCTGATAATATACATGTTTGCAATGAACATGACTAAGGGACCAGTTCATCTCTACATACAAATGATAGGCTGTCACACAATCACTGACTAGAGCTTAGTGTTAGGATGAAAACCCTTCCTATATTACCCTGTTTCCATCTTCCCTCCTTCTTCCCATGGGTGGGATCTACTCATGGTCTTTTTACATCTCAATACTTGAAACTTCACATCATTAAGATTAAGTAAGACAGACATTAATAAGAGAGTAGGGTACACTTCCATGCAATAAATACATCTCTGTTTCAATTAACACATCATCTCTATTTGTTATTCTGGTTCCATACAGATTTAAAAGGTCCAGCAGGAAGCTCAGGTGTAATCAATTCAACTACACTAATCTAACAAATCTTGATCATCCAAGTAATCCTGAAGTGTTTCATAGGGAACAGCTTGCTTTTATTAGAAGATTCTTTAAAGAACAGAGAGTATCAAAGCCTTCCAGCATTGATTCTGCTGCAACAGCAGTGGGGACAGAATGGCAGAGGTGGAACAGGCTGCAGGTTTATGACTACTGTCCCAAACATTCGCTCCTTGTAAAAAAGCCTCCATGAAAAAGTCAAATAAATATCCTAAATGCTTTTTCAGACTTGTTTGTAAAGCTCATCCATTTAAAAAAGAAAGCCATAAAACAAAAAAACAGAACTTTGAAATAATGTTCCATTTAAATCAACCATAAGTAAACAACCTGCATGCAGATCAAGTCCCATTCAAATTCTGACACTGAGCAAACTCAGTTTTTAACCCATTGTTATATAGCTTGCTTAACACAAATTTCAGCTATTTTTTTTAAACAGAATTCTGTTTTCCTTCCTCCATGTCAAATAGCATTTACATAAGTGTTACATTCTTTTTCTGCCAAGTTCATTTCTGAGCAATCTTGAGATAAATTACGAAGACACTCAGCCCAGAAAAGAAAATAAATTGCTCTAATTTACACTTCAAAGTTCATAACTAAAGCCAGTCTGTGCAAGCTGAATGAAATGGCAGATGCTCTGGCTGTAACCATCAGTCTGCCAAGTGGTGCAAAGCGCGATCATGAGATTCCAACAGAAGGGCAATGAAGCCCCCAAACTACCCAACAAACGCAGTACCTTTTGCTGTGTCTCACAGTTTGCCTTAATACACCATATAAAATTTCTGAGAACATGAAAAAAGCTTTCAGAAACAGAACTCTAGAAATTACTCCTATATAGGTCACATTTACATTAAGCTGACAGATATGACTTCAGAAACTAGTGAGATCACTGAGAATAACTAAAAAGAATATGGAAGAAAATTATTTTCTCATTAATCTACTTTAGTTTGAATTAACTTTTTCCACTAGCTGGACTTATGACTTCATGGAAGAAACAATGATGTTGATATTGTGATTATTATATTCATCTAAGGACAAGCAGGGTTACTCCTCAATGATGTCATTATATCCATTAGAGCAAATAATGAGCTAGTAATAATATTTTCCTAACTATTTTTGGAAGAATTTTATTAACTGCACTTCAGAATAGGAGAGAACAATGAATTCTTTGAACTCAGAGCTCTAAAATCACCCACTCCAACAAATCTCCCCAGCTGCTAGTTGCAAAAAAGGGTAAACTTTGAATATATTTCTGTATTTCAAACATAATAAAAATGACATGGTAAAATCTGCCTTTTGGGGAAAGCGCTCATAAGAATCAATGTGCAAACAGCTTATTTTTAAAATAGCTGCCAACACTGAGAAATCAGATATTCTTTGAAATCTTTTAATACCTACCACAAGTAATTACTATCCACTCAAAATAAACATAAGTTTGAACTTCTTAGAAACAATAATTAACATACATTACAGATGGAGTTCAGTTGCCTACACAAGAGCCCTAGAGCCATTTTGGTCACCCAAAGGTATAGCATGCCCCTTGTGTGTAAGGCACGTTTGTAAAGACATCTCCTGGGGCTGTCAGGTATACAAAGAAGCTACAGGAGATCTGCATCCTTCTGGAGTGGCAGCTTACAGCTGGACCAATACCACAAAGCACCTAAAATGGCACAAGTCTATGTTTAGGCAACTAAATGCCACTCAAGGTTTCACGTAAGCATCTTGGAAAAAAAACACAAAAAATTACAGAGAATAAGGGATTTGAAAATTAAAGCAAACAAGCAAAAAAAACCAGAAAGGTATACCTGTGAATGAATAATATTACAAGATGCTTGATCTGCATTCAGCTCTTCTGGAGTTTTGCAGCCAGGAATAAACAGCAGCATATTTGAGGTATCTGCTATTTTCATGTCGTAAGTTTTATCTTTGCTGCACAACACTGCTTGTTCATCCTTTTCACCACGGATTACCAGGCTGAAAAAAAAAAAAGCACAAAAACATGCATTTGTACCTCTATTTCTCTATTTCAGGATGAACATCTAATAAACTCATCTGATATTTTTTCACATTTACAAGTTGGTAAAGAAGCTACAAACCACAGTTCTATTTAGTACTGGCAGTCACGTTATACCAAAATGTAAAGACGTAATTAATCTAAATTAATCTAAAATATCTTCTATGTTTGTTCTTTTCAAGTTTTTCAACTCTGAAAGACAGTATCCAAGGCTTTTTTACACAGGTCATAGCCTAACCTCCTCGCCTATCTATTCACACAAAACCCTCAAAACAAGGGGTTGTTGATGCTTAAAGTTCATGAACCTTAGAAAGTAGATTATGACTAAAGTTGTTGTTTGCTGAGGACTGAAACTAGCCCACCATAGAACGGGAAGCAAATAGAAACTGTTTATTGCACAGTGTCCTTCAGATAAAACAGTGTCCTTAGAGAAACGTGCATATTTTCTTGTAACTAATTCCAAGCAGAAAAAAAAACATAAATATCTAACACTTCCAGATAAAAATCAAGGCACAGCCCCTTCTTCAGCCCACATACTTGTAAACAGAGCTTTTTAGTGAGGACACAACACCAACATAAAAAAACTCAGCTATGCTCCAAGAGCATACTCAGCACCACTTAGTTCTGAGGACTTGGAAACCACTGGCACCCCATCATCTTTCCAATAGGTACGAACAGCCCTACTAACAGACATCACCCTCTCCACTCAGAGGGTAGTGAAGCACTGGCACAGCTGCCCAGAGCAGCTGTAGGTGCCCCATCCCCAAAAGTGTTCAAGGCCAGGTTAGATGGGGCCCTGGACAGCTGAGCTGGTGGGTGGCAGCTCTGCCCATGGCAGGGGGTTGGGACTTGGTGATTTTTAAGGTCCTGTCCAAACTAAGCTATTCTATGATCTCTGAGGACTTGAGAGGGAGTTCTAGTGTTGTATCATTTAAAACATTTGCATTACATCAGTGGCATTGCAGCTGGTAAAGGAAGAAATATAAAACTGTACCTGTACCTCCTCTGGTTTCGGGCCAGAGTTGGAAGATGTCACCAAACCATCCTTCCAGACACAGCAAGGGCTACGCATGGCCTTCGCTGTCCTGTTTTGTAACTTACTGATGCTCTGCATCCCACTCCAACAATGTGCTACCTCGCAACCTCCCAAGTTACAGAATCATAGAATTACCAGTGTAGGAAAAGACCTCCAAGATCATCCAGTCAACCGCCCACCCCTCACCAATATTTCCATGTCCCCCAGTATGACATCTGCATTCCTTGAACACTTTCAGGGATGGTGACTCCACCACCTCCCTGTGCCACAGCCTGACCATGGGATTCTTTTAAAGATGCCAGCTTTTTCCAAGCAAATTTCGATGCCACTGTTGACAGATACCCAGCAAGAAGTTCTTTCACTGCAAGAAACTTCATCATTCAAGTTGCTGCCCTGGTCAGATGGAATGCAGTCTGCCAGCAGGACCTGAGCTTGCTTATGGCGCTGCCACTCAGCCGCACCCTATAAGAGCACACGAACCACGAGGACACTGACCATCCTACCCCTGTTTTTCTTACTGTGCAAGCTCAGGAGAACTATTCTGATGAAATAATCGTGGAATACCCCGAGCTGGAAGAAACCCAGAGGGATCAGCGAGTCCAACCGCTGGCTCCACACAGAACCGCCCAAAACGAAACCATCTTTCCGAGAGCACCGTCCCAGACTCCCGTCAGGGCGCGTTTGTTACAAGCCGCGTCCCTTCACACCACCGCGGCAGTTACGCCGACAGACGAGCAGCGCCCGGCACCCCGCGCGGCCCGGCCCGTACCTGCGGCCCGCCTCCAGCTCCGCGCACAGCCCCGCCTCCAGCTGCAGCAGGCAGCACTCGCCGGCGCCGCCCTGCGGGCCGAAGCTGAGGCAGTGCACGGCCGGCAGCAGCTCGGCGGGGTTCAGCTTGGCGGTGCGCAGCGTGGCGTCCACCTCCGCGCGGCTCCGCATGGCGCCCGCCGGCCTCCGAAAGCGGCGCCAAAGCACAGGGGGCGGGGCGGGGCGGGGCGGTGCAACGCGGCGGAGCGTTTAGGCGTGTGCCGCCGGCGCGGGCGCGGTGCGTTGATTCTGTGGTTGCCGGTGGAGCGGTCGGCTGTAGCCGGTGGGGCGAGCGGCTGCACGCGGGGCTACTCGGAATCGGCCTTCTCAAGTCCTCTGTGTGAGGCTTTGTCACCTATCCTACGTTCAGGTTTTGTTTCAGTGGAAGCTGGAATCAAGCCGCTGTGTATATAGGAAGCCTGAGGCACTTTTAGCTTTGCTTAGTCTCTAGTAATGAACAGGTGCTCACTGGTACAAGTACAGTCTTATTTCATTTCCTTTAACAAAAAGCAGAAAATCACTGTTCCATCAAGTAAAAGTTCTCAATTTCTGCTTAAATAAGTTTAATTGTACTAGTTTTCATTTATATCTTAATTTGTGCAACTTTCCAATCACCTTGCATGCCTGCTGCTTCTCCTTTCTCCTTTTCTCTCTGCAGAATAATACTAAAGAGAAATCAAGGAACTGAAGCCAACACTGATGGAGTTTGTGTCTTAACAAGCTCTGTCACTTAACAGATATCTAACTGGAAGAAAATCACAGAATCCTACTTTGAGTTGGAATGGAGTCTTAAAGACCATCTAGTCTAACTCCCATGTGAGAAGCATGGACACCTACAGCTAGATCAGGGTGCTCAGAGCCTGTATAGCCTGACCCAGAGTACCTGCAGGACAGGGCATCCATCCCCTCTCTTGGCAACCTGTTCCAGAGCCTCACCACCCTTACTGTAAAACAACTTTTCTCTTGCATCCAATCTAAATGGCTTTTCTTTTAGTTTGAAACCATTTCCCCTTGTCCTATCACAGCAGACCCTGCTAAAGAGTGCCTGTCCCCTTCTTTCTCATAATCCCCCTTTAGTTACTGAAAGGCTGCTCTCAGGTCACCTCAGAACCTCTCTTCTCCAGGCTGAACAGCCCCAGCCCTCTCAGCCTGTCCTTGCAGGGGAAGTGTTCCATCTCTTGGATCATTTTTGTGGCCCTCCTCTGGATGCACTCCAACAGGTCTATGTTCTCTCCTGTACTGAGGACTCCACATCTGGATGCAGTACTCCAGGTGAGGCCTCACCATTGCAGAGCAGAGGGGCAGGATCACCTCCCTTGCCCTGCTGGCCATGCTTCTTTTGATGCAGCCCAGGATTCGGTTGGCTTTCTGGGCTGTGAGGGCACATTGCTGGCTCATGTCCAGCTTCCGATCCATCAGTACCCCCAAGTGCTTTTCAGCACACATATGCTCCATGCTTATATTCCTCAGCTTGTACTGGTGGCAACATGATTGCCATGACAGAGGTGCAAGACCTTGCACTTTGATTTGTTGAACCTCATGAGGTTCACCTTGGCCCACAGCTCGAGCCTGTCTAGGTCTCTGTGGATGGCATCCCAACTCTTGGTTTTATCAACCACACCCCACAGCTCAGTGTTGTCTGCGAACTTGCTGAGGGTGCGTTCAACCCCATTATTGTTGTAATTGATGAAGAAATTAAAGAGCACCAGTCCTATTACTGACTCCTGAGGGACACCACTCATCACCGATCTCCATTTGGATGTTGAGCAACTGACCATCACTCTTGGGATGTGATCTCACACCAATGTGAAGCTTTGAACAGCCTGCATCCTCAGCAGGCCTCAGAAGGGGAGGCAGGAGTTAAGTCAACTATCAAGCAAGATTAGCTTTGATATAGTTTTTCAAGTGACTAATGTTAATGGAAATTATTGTTAATGGAATCTTGTCGACTAACATTGACAGAAGTTAGCAAAGCACAAAATGGATTGCTGAAGATTATTATAGTCTTGCCTTTGAAGTTCCTGGCACTGTATAATATTTCCTAGGGCTCATCAAGGGCTCATCAAGGATATAAACAGCAAGGATGTGGACACACAATAAATCAGGGACAGCTGTGACAAATCAAAGAAAGTAGGTTCAAATAACTCCAGAGCTCCATAGCAAAGATATGAAACAATGAACTGTGAGATAACATTCTTTGTAATGCTACACATCACCAGTATCAAGCTCTAGACATCAGGCGTGACATTAGGAGGATGACTTTCTAGGTGTGATTTCAATTCCTGGTTTTGGGAACTATAATAAAATCTGGGACAAGATTGGGCTACATGTAATGGGGCATTTAAATGTCAAAGAAGATTGAAACACAGTACACAGTAGAAACTTCTGAGTGACCTTCAAAGCACAGCATAGGTGGCTATGAAAATAAAAGATAGCAAAGGCAGCACTGGAAAAATTGGCACAGCGCTGAAGTTGAACACCGTAACGAGTTATCAGCCTGCTGATAATTACACAGTTCACAGTTACAGCTGCTGGAAATTATTCCACAAGAGAGGCTCAGCTTGATTAGAGCTTTACAAAACTTAACTCAAGGGTTAGGGTTTTTTTTCTTTTTTTTTTTTTCCCCCGTTCAAATGCCATCTGCAATATTTAACATTAATGAGAACATTACATTTTTGCCTATTGAACAACAGTTTCTCATTGCTGGTAAATATTCATCAGTTGACATGTCCATCATGTTTCAGTACAGAAGGTGGTCATGGGAGCTGGATCTGTGGATGTGGCTGCAAACCTCTGAATGACATTTTGGTGATTGTCACAGACTTCTGTGAGACAACGGCAGAATAACTGTCTACACTGAGTGTGCTACATTTCCATCTTAAAAAATAAAAGCAAGAAAAAAACAACAACCCAACACCAGGCTATAACTGTGCCACTGTATAAATCCATTGTGTGTGCCTATCTTGAATAAAGCATGGCATTCCGACCTGTGAGCTGTTACACAAGATACCGAAGAGGGCCTCCTGAGACATCTGATTTTCACAGAAAAGAGACTAACCTGGTTAGTTCATTTCAGTTTGAACAAATTTAGAAGAAGATACAACAGATGTATAAGCAATTATGAATTTAAGGAAAAATGTGCATCTATTCTGTGAGAAGTGGTGAATACCACTGAAATGAACAAGTTATGGATAACAGGAGAAAAAAACTTATTATACAGCACATCGTGGAACATGAGAGATTCTGTGGAAGTCAAAATGAATGACCCCTTCTGTGGAATGTAATCCACAGAAGAATTAGAAAGAATCAGAAAGGTTAACTTTTGTGATGTGTTTGTCTATTAATCACAGCATTCTGGCTTTAAGTCATAACTCAGCACCCTATATAAACTCAGACCCTCTGAATCACTCTTCTGCTCTCCACTGGAATTGATTCTTGAGTAAAAAATGTTTCTTTTTCTTTTTTAACAAATGAATAGATAGCTAAAATAGAGACCAGCACTTCATGTGTACTATGTTGTAAGCGTTGATTACTGTGTATTCTCATGTCTTTGTAAAATACTGATATCTGAGGATGTCAGCCAGGAAAGCACCACAAAGCAGAAGATAAGTCCAAGACTCAAATGGGGAAAATTTCATACAATTATTAGAGAAATCAGAGAGTTCGTTGCTAACTGGGATAAGCACTTCCTCTTCCGCCTCAGTGGGGTAACAGAGAAGTGCAAAACAGTTACATTCAAATTAAGAGAAGATAAACATGTAATCAGACCTAAATATTAGTGTGAACAATGCCATGGCCTAGGTCAGTGTGCCTCTTATTTAGTGGTCATGAAGGGAACTCTTGCCATAAGCAATAAAGCAGAAGAAAGTATAACAGATACACTTAATTATTATATATATTTTTTTTCAATAGTGTTTTATAGTGTTTTGTGGCTAAATTTCAGTCTGGAGATCTTGCTAATAGTGACATTATAAACATCATTCTGTGTCATCTGGCAAGTTCTCACACATGGCCTTGTTTCCTGATTAACCAGTATCTGCACAGTATGTACTAACCTCAGGAAGTTTTATTTTGGCAGTTTATGCATTTGTAGTTCTTGAGATATTGCTAGGGCTAAGCATTGCAAGTACATCACAGCAAAAAGTTCTGCAAATGATGTGCTCATTACATCTGCACGAGTCTGAAATTAAAATAATAATAATAAATGATAAATGAATGTGAGAAGAAAATACAGGTAAAATACAGCATACTTTGCAAAATATAAAATAGTCAGGAATATGCTTCCAATATTCCATTTGTGGGAGAGTATGCAACAGAGAAGTGCGGTGACATAGGAAAATGACAGTGAAAAACAACGGGATGAAAATTCAGATGAGTACCACGAAGACAATGTCAGAAAAGCATTACATAGGAGGCCCTTACACACAGCAAATTAAGATGAGCACATCTTAAAAATTCTGTCCATCGAAATCAGTGTTGGCATGATCAAGAAACTGTAGAACAAGTATTTATTTCTGTGTAATTTTTTTTTTTTTTAATAAGTTAGAGGGTTTTGACATTTTGCAAATCCCAAAGAAATTGGATGAGTATGGAGAAGGAGACCATCCAGTGCTTACATTTGTGAAGAGCTCGAGTAACTCAGGTAAATTTATAATATAAGAATAAAAAGGACAGGATGAGTGGAAATTATCAGTTGAGAATATTCTGTGGTCTGGAAGAATTAAAAAATAATAATAAGGAAAGATTTCTCCTCTTATGGGCTAGAAACTCTCTTTGCAGCAATTAGCATATATTATGATTCATTGTTCTACAGGACAGAAGCTTTTTAGATTGATTAGAGTCCCATGGTTCATAAATCATCCTCCTTCTCTGGCTCATAGTCCCAGAAGACCTTAACTAGGAAAAGCTGAGAAGTTTATTAGTATCTTTTTTAATTACTTTGAAGAATTCTGAGAATTTAATTAGTTTTAACCTAGGTTCATGACTGTGGTATAACACTGTATACTGTATATGTCTTTTTTATACAATAACCCTGATTCTCTACCAGTACCATACTTGTAGCATATCTGCTCCTTATTGTCCATTGAATGTGTTGGCAGTGAGCTGCAGCACCTGACAAAGCACCCCTGATTCTCTATCATCATCCTCATTAAACCTTGGGCTGTAGCCTTCCAAAAATTCCAAGAATGACATTAATTTGACCTTGTCATTCTCAGCTTTCCTCCTGGTGCCGAATGACTGGAGGAGCAGACTATTCCCCTCCCACCCTGTTCCCCAACACACTTAGGACACCATCTAGAGACTAGATTGTCCTTTTTAGTCCCACATCATCTGCTTGACAAGAAACTGCAAAAAACTCTGCAAATATGTCAACATGTTATTCTGAAAACCCTAACTATCTGCAGTACTTTTTTCCTTCTGCTGAATACCAGAGGTTGTTGTGGGGCGAAGCATTTTATTTTCCCATTGTGTCAATGAGTAGTTGGAATTTTCTTACACACTCTGTGAGTAATGATTAACACTGAGTGGCTCACAAGGGGCATCAATGACTTGAGATACTGAACAGTTTGATATCACGTGGTAAGATACAATCAATGAACAAGAGTAACTGTTTTCATTTCACAGATGTGTTGGTGGAGATCTGCGATTATGCCCAACTCAAAAAATAGCTTTATTGCCTGTACAGTTAGGAGAGATCCTTGTAGTCTCATCTTCTCCTATCTGCATGTCACAGTTTTGGCACGGGCCTTGCCTAACCGAATTGCATTTCTTTAGGAAATTGTTGAGTAAGTAGATGATGAAGCTGATCTTGTTGTGAACTGCTTGAGAATTGATGCAGTGTAAGGCCTGAGGTGAGATGCTGCCTGTCAAGCCTTCCTTGGAGATCTACATTTTAATAATTTTAATGAAACATCAATAGCAATTATGAAAATTAGGAATCTTTAACTGAAAAGTCTGTGCAAGTTTTGTTTTTAAGCAATTTGGTGCTGGGGTCTGCCAAATTTGTTGTAAGAAATGTACAGGTGTGGCCAACTCTCTTCTGTGTTGGAAATATGCAGTGAGAGTGTTCTGAAATGCTTTCTATACCCTTTTCTGACTTCTCTAACAGTGACAATTTGAGGGCTCCTCTCCAGAGAGCAGTCAATGCGGGCAGAGAAGAAAGGTCTCATGGCTGCTGGTTGCTGTGGAGACAGACAGCTTCCCACTGCGAAGACAGTGTAATATAGGGAGGAAAAGCTCTGATGGACATCACAAAGAAAATATATTCCTTCCACCTTCTGTCTCAGCTTGGCTCTGTTGCTTCAGTCTTTCTTCCATCTTCTCATCACTGCTTGATTCTCTCCCTCTTTTCTTCAGCTCAAGTCTCACTTCTTTATTATATCTTCTCCCCATTCCTTTTCACATTCTTTCATGTGCCTTCTCTCCTCATTTCACCCCACTTTCGTGAGTGTATTTGTCTTGCTGAAGTTTTCTTTCCAGACAAAATCACTGATTCTTTTCTCTTCTGCTGAGCTATTGAGAGCAGGACGGTGCTTCCACTGCAGTTCAGCCTGGACAATATTGCTATTAGGTTCTATATTTCAACAAACCAGAATTTGTTCTTATGAGAGAAGATTGCTATGGTCCTGCTTCATCCCAGCAGCCTCTATATGTGCCTCCTTCCACCAGCTCCTGTGGCACCCAGTTTCCTGGATGCAGAGCTACAGCAAAGCTGTTTCTCTGTAAGGATTTCTGGTACTCTGTAGTGCAATAAAAGGACTGGTTATAGCTGATCATTTTGAAATATCTCAGCATGATGCAGTATCTAGTTTGTTTTAGAAGAATGCTCTCCTAAACTTATCCCATTGCTTCAGCACTCCAAGAGATCTTTAAATGTTTTGAGAACACAAGACAAACACCTACTTGTAAGACACATTTGTGAAAGAGAATATTAACTTACTAGTATATTATTGGCTTTATTTTTATTACCTTGAGTAGTTATTCTGGTGTTCAGTCTGTAGAAAAATAAGTGACAGTTGAGTATGCTTGTGTTTGCAATCCTATGCAAAGATTGTGTTGTTTAAAGATTTTTCATAGAATCATGGAATCACAGAATGGCCTGGGTTGAAAAGGACCACAATAACCATCTAGTTTCAATCCCCCTGCTGTGTGCAGGGTCGCCAACCACCAGACCAGGCTGCCCAGAGCCACATCCAGCCTGGCCTTGAATGGCTCCAGAGATGGGGCATCCACAGCCTCCTTAGGCAACCTGTTCTAGTGTGTCACCAACCTTTGTGTGAAAAACTTCCTCCTAATATCTAACCTAAATCTCCCCTGTCTCAGTTTGAAACCATTTCCCCTTGTCCTATTCACTATCAACCCATGTAAACAGTTGTTCTCCCTTCTGTTTATTTTTCCCGTCTAAAATTACTGCTTCTTTAACAATCCTTTCCTTTGTTGAGCATTAGTTCACAACGATGTTCTGACAGGTATTTTGATACTCAATTGCCTGCAAGGACCACTGGGTGGCAGAGCGATCATGCACATAGTCGAAGCATAGAGTGTTTCACAGGGACCAGTTAGGCCAGTGAGAACAGCTGCTGGTGGATGCAGATGCTCCAGAAGATCTGATACCTCAGGTTTTAGCATCACAGATATCCTGTAGCAGTGGTGGCATGACTGCAGTGTCTGTGCCTGTGTCCCAGAGGGCCTTCCCTCCACCTGGGGAGCAGGCCTGTGTTCCTTAGTGCCATGTGCTGCACAGCCCTACCCAATGGCAGGACAAAATGTGGTTTAGGGTGCCTGTATAAGGAAAGCCTGAGTAACCTGGGTCTGTTCATCCTGGGGGAGAGAAGACTGACTTGGAGATATGATCAGTGTTTACAAATATCTAAAGGGAGGTGAGAGGAAAACAGATGAGGCCAGGCTCTTCTCAGTGGTGTGTAGTGATATAGGACAAGGAGTATTGGCCTAAAACTGGAACATAGGAAGCTCTGATCTAACATGTGGAAGACCTTCTTTATGGTAAGGGTGATGGAGCACTGGGACAGGTTGCTCAGAGAGGCTGTGGAATCTCCTTCTATGGAGATACTGAAGACCCATCTGTGTACTTGTGCTACCTATCACAGGGAACTTGCTTTAGCAGGGGGTTGGACTCCCAGGTGTTGCTTCTCAAGAGAAAACAATTTTTATTTAAATGTGCATAAGCTTTCAAGGCTGGATTTAATGCAAAGTCAAGCTGTCAGCTCAAGCCACAATGGTTTAATCAAAACTGTTTTCAAACAGCAGCCAGATACCAGGGCATATGTATTAACACAGAGGTGGAGGACAGCCTTAGGAGCTGTCTTTTACCACTTAGAATATAGGAGTTGTCTTCACACTTGAGATGTGGTTTAAAAGAAGCTCCTTCTCAGCTGTTAGTCATGCCTGCCAGCTGACTCACACCTCCCAACCCCAATCTGGTTACTACAAAAGTCCTGAACTGTAACCTGGGTTAAATGTGTAATGTGGCAGTTCAGGCTGCATGAGTTTGTAATTGCTATCAATTAAGTGCATGATAAAATAAGAGAAAACAAGGCAACAAAAATGAAAGAACTGTTCAAAGTAACATTCCTACCAGTTTTTCAGGTGCTTTTTGACAGGTAAATATTCTTGTGATGTTCAAAATTAGGATTTATTACAAAACTGCTGAAGATGCAAAATAAGACAAATTAGAAACTATTCCAGACACATAATAGATACATAGAGGGACTTCAGTGTAACAGAACAAATGACAACATCGAGAGTGCAGAAATCAATTACTAGATTGGCTAACAAAAATGCAAGCTTAGCAGAGTGCACCACCAACAGTTATTGAGTCTACAGGTCTGATATGGATTTCTCTTTTTTTTTTTTCTTACTGAGGCTGTTTATTTTCATAAAATGTTTGTCCACTGACAGGAGCAAGCCCTAGAACATGTATCTGCCTCATGATAGTGCTTTAGACATCAGCCTGCATATGAGTCTCAGTATCTCTGACCCGGAGAGAACCTGGCTATTTAACATGAAATGGAAAAGCTGGGTAAGGATAGGCTCAGAAAGCCCCTTTTAGATCATCTCTGCATGTCTCAGGATCAAAATAACTTTTTCTCTATATTTCATCTTGTTGTTACAACGATTGCCAGGTCGGCAATACATGAAATGTAAGGATCTGAACAGATACAAGTCTCACTCGTGCTGAAATGTTAGACATTAATTGTGATAGATCCTCCTGTTATCTCACCATGGTGGCTTTTGCAGGAACTTGGATGTTATATTGCAAAAAGAGAAGTATAAAACATGCTTTCTGTGTGTGTGTGTGTGTGTGTGAAAACTTGCTGACTTTTCCTGTGGTTTATCACAAGACTAAAATTAGCCTGGCCAGATGCATTCAGCCCTTTGAATCACACAAGCACTGATTCTTCTAACCAGTTTCTAGCAGACTTAAATTGTTCAAACTCAGAGCAGCAAATGAACAGCAATGAATGTAATCTATGCACTGCCAAGAATGGGAAATACTATTGTACATAGCATGAAAAGAGGAGGACAAACTGGACAATACCTGGTAGTTTCTCTGCTTTCCTTTGCCAGACCTCTGGTACTAAGGAAGTTAACTAGCTGGAACACAAAGACAAATAAGATCTCTTTGCAAATAAGCATGGGAATATAGAAAAAAAAAAAAATTAAACAAAAAAACACTGAAACCACACACACACTCCTTTTTCCAGAGTGTTGGAAAATCTGCTTAGAAGGGAGACCAATTAAAGGCCAAAATCATATGCTTTTCTGTCTTCTTGAGTAAGAAAAGAACCAGGTGCTTTTAAATGTGATGGCTCTTACACAAAACATGCTAGGAAAACAAGAACAGCAAGCCAGTCAAACAGCTCGTCTGCCAATGCCTTTTATCCCTGAAGTGCTTCACCATTTTTTGCATGCCTTAATGATTTCTCCATCATTTTCCTGTTTCAAAAGCTCTAGTCATCCCAGCAATGAAAGATCAATCTTATGTGAACAATGCCACAGAAGGAAGAAGTGTACATAAGAACACTGGTAAATTGTTCATATGAATGTCTCACTTTAAATTAAGTTTGCATTTAATTAATTAGTTGGACTAAGGAATTAGTTTATCTAATCTTAAATTAATTTATCAAGTCAAAATTTAGGCCACAGATGTAATATTCTATAAACAGAGTTCTGAAAGCAGTATTCTCATTTGTAGGCATTTATGTTTTACCATTTGTATATTTACTCAATGCAACAAGAAAGTTTAGGCAAATCACTAGAATTGCTTTTAAACTTGAATACAGGGTCATGTCCCAGTGCCATGATCTCTGGGGTTCAAATGTATGGCTTTGTGCCTTGCTGTATGTCAGAGAGCCTCTGCTGTCACCACCACTGGAAGACTTGAGTTTTCCCAGTGCCTATGCTACCAACTCTGCACCAGACATATGCAGCTCTTGTTGCTCTGGATGTTGTGGAGGATGAGTTTTAAGATGTCGCTGGGCTCCAGCTCAAAGGTTTGTCACACTTTTGGATGAGGAATGTCTTAACCTTAGCTAGCTACCTTAATATCACAGGATCATGGAATATCTCAACTTGGAAAGGATTCATATGGCATCTTGGCTTGTACCAGAAACAGCGCAGCCAGCAGGATCAAAGATCATCCCTCTGTACTCAGCTCTGGTGAGGCTGTACTTTTTTTGTTCAATTTTGGGCCCATCACTACAAGAAACACATCAAGGCCCTGGAGCGTGTTCAGAGAAAGGCAGCAAAGCTGTGAAGGGTCTGGAGCACAGATCTTATGGGGAATGGCTGAGGGAACTGAGGGTTGTTCAGTCACAGAAGAGGAGGCTCAGGAGAGACTCTGCTCTCTACAACTACCTGAAAGGAGGCTGTGGTGAGGTGGGGGTCGGCCTCTGCTCCCAAGTAGCAGTGACACACGGCGAGACGGAATGGCCTCAAGTTGTGTCAGGGGAAATTCAAGTTGGATGTTAGGAAAAATTTATTCTCCAAAAATGCGGTCAGGCACTTGAACAGGCTGCCCTGGGAGCTGGTGGAGTCACCATCCCTAGAGGTGTCCAAGAAACATTTAGGTGTTGTACAGAGGGACGTGGTTTAAAGGGAAATATTTGTGGAAGGTGGATGGTTGGACTGGATGATCTTGGAGGTCTTTTCCAACGCTGGTGGTTCTATGATTCTACTATTAATATGGATCACTGAGTCCAACTCTTATCACTTAACTGCAGTCACACTAAGGTAAAATCCAAGTATGCACTCACATATAAAATAAACAGCAGTTCCTGAAATTGTTCCTATGTTTATACAAAATATATGTGTATGTACTCATCTGCTTCCCAAAGTTTACCTTGAGGAAAGTTCTTTCTCCTTCTAAGTAACCTTGCTGTAAGGATCTCACGTGCTTTCTCACCTCTCAATGCAGTGTCAGGGTCCTGGAGGTCAGTCTGCCCTGGGAGGAAGGACCAGGACAGTTTAATCTTTTGCTAGATCTCATATTTCTATAGCAGTTTGTGCATTAAAAACATACAAGCTAGAAACATCCAAACAGGTCAATTTATGTAGCTTAATTCTTGCTCTTGACTCTGAAACATGATCCTTTGGGATTATGTCAGTTAACTGTTGAGGAGAGACATCAGGTTTGGGATGATTGATACCTAATCCCTTCCTTTGAAGTACACTGTAGCTGTAAGATATTTCAGTGTGAACATGTGGAACAAATTACAAATGGGATATCAGTGTGCAAAGGCAAACATAGCAGCCTATGAGCATTAAATAATTAAGTACAGGAAATTGCACTGACCTGTGAGAATAATCTGATATGCAAGGAAAGAAATGTGTGTCAGGCTGCAGTTCCACAAGCACCCAAAGTCAAGCTGCTGGCTTGTCACTGCTGAAAGACAGCTTCTTCCCCTTCTTCCCCTTCCTCTTCCTCCTCTCTATTCTTGCTCTCGGTCAGCCAGGCCCACTCCACCCCATGAGATCCACAGCCACCTGCACAGCTCTGCTTACTGGCCCAGAAGAAACTAGCCTCATTCTGTGGACTTCTCTGCCCATTCAGCGAATTTAATTGCAGCAGAGGTGGTGAAATTATGGAAACCAGTGTAAGTCCCATTGCAAGGATGTGCAGCCAGAGCTGAGCGGGGTGATATTTCCCCCTTTTAGAGATGGGGAACAGCTGAACCAGCCAAACTCAGGTAATAAAGTCCTACAATAACATAAATGTACAACAACATTCTCTTGAGATTTCTTTGTTTCAGCCACACGATAAAGTGCTTGATACAAATTACTGTGCAAACTCTTGATCTGAAATATAAGGTCAGATGAGATGGTTGTTTCAATTCCCTTTTTATTTCTAGCTCCATGAATGTGTACTTCATGTACTTATAGTATGAGCGGGATTAGAGGGTGTTTGCAAGTATTGACATAAATGCATGTCTTCCAAATTGACAAGAGGCAAACTCAAGCTGCAGTGTTTGCACTCCTAAGTCTTCCCTCCTTGGCCCATTCAACATGAAGGCAGATTCAGTTCTTCTTCACCCACCACCCATTGGTCAGTAGGGTTCTTTCAGACACACTGAGACATTCCCTACAGTGACTGTGCTGGGCTGAACCAGAGATGCACCTGGTCCAATATTCATCTCACAAGTGGCTGTGAACAAATGCTAGGGAGCAGCAGATAAGGCATATATGGAACTTCTTGCAAGTGCTCGCCTAGCTTCCAATTATTTTTAGCAGAGAATTTCCTCAGCTGGACGTGGCTGCTGTCTGCTTACTAACGCTCCTTGGACTTATTTTCCAACTACTTGTCCATTTTTTCCTTGACTCCAAGTTATTATTATTATTATTATTATTTTAATCAAGAGCCTCTTTTAGTAGTAAATACTGTAAATCTACATGGGGTGTTTGAAGATCCACCTCCTCTTTCTTTTCAGCCTGGTTTATACTGGGTTCAATTCCTTCACATTATTCCTTGTTAATACTTATCCTTGTTCTGAAACCAGTCTTGGTCATCAAACTATGACAATATTGCAAATATGAAGCAGATACATTTTGCCATGCACATTGTGTGTGCAGGCAGAGAGAAGTGCATGAGTGCACGATCAAGGTGTATCTTAATTATGCTTTGCTGCAAATTAAAACCCTTCTTGGACCACTGCAGAAGCGGCCTTGGACTTGTTTCCATTCTGGTGCTTTTTTCCACCAGCAGCGCTGACAAAGGGTGCTCATGACCTCGCACTTCCCATCTCCAAGACTGAATATTGCGAGAAACGATTTTCAGCCCCCAGGAATTCTGCGGCCGCCGTCGCCGGAGGGACAAAGAGGTGAGGTGGCCCGGGAGCAACGTGTGAGAGCGGCCCTCGGGCCGCAGGTTGATGCGCAGGGAGCCGGGCGGCGGGAGGCAGCGGCGGAGACAGCGCGGCCGGGGGCAGCTCCGCGCAGCCCATAGCCGAGCCATGGGGCGCAGCGCAGCCCCCCCGGAGCCGCTCCCGTGCCGGGGGCTGCCGGCGCCTCCCTGCCGTGTGACAGCCGGGGGGGGCCGCTGCTGCCTCGGCGAGCCGTGCCGCGGCGGCCGCAGCCATGTGTTTCTCTCCCCGCCCGTGACACAATAACACGGGAAGCGGGGCGGGTTTTGGAGGGGGTGAGGGGGCGGGGGGGGGGGGGGAAGCGAACCGAAACGGCGCTCCGTCTCCTCCAGGTGAGCGCGGCGGGGGGAGGCTGCCGGTGCCCCCGGCCACGAGAGGGGGATCGGAGCTGCGGCGGCGGCAGCTGCGGTCGGGGGGGCGGGGAGGAGGGGGCCGGAGCCCGCTCCCCTCAGCTCGAGGCGCTGTGCCCGCAGGCGGCGGCGATGGAGGAGGGCATGAGCAGCATGCAGCAGAAAGCGACCGAGCTGGAGCACATGGCCGAGGTCCTGCTGACCGGCGAGCAGCTGCGGTAAGCGGTGCCGTGCCCCTGCCCGGGCTGTGCTGTGGGACCGGGGTACCGGCGGGCGGCGGGAGGGGTGGGAGTGAGGACGTGCCCCCTGGAAGCCGAGCACCTGCCCGGCTGCCCGCCCGGCCCCGGCTGCTCGCAGCCCGCAGCCCCCGGACCGCTGCGATGTCGCGGCAGATGAGGGGATCCCCGCGGGGAGAGCGGGGCTGTGCGGCGCCGAAACTGTTAACTGCAACGCCTGACTCAGTTAATTTTTAATTTCTGGGATGTGTTCTGTTCAGTCTGAACCCATCCACTAGGAATTGTAAGGCTTTTGGCTTGTCAGTGAATCTTGTGATTCAGGAGGAAATATCCCATTATTATTACTGTGTGTTAGATGTGTAACTAGGAAGAGAATGGAAAAAGCTTTTGCTTGAATTTTTTTTGAACTTTTTGCTCAGGTTTGCTTCAGTGTTTGCCAAACAAACACTGCAGAATGGTAGCAGTGTTGCTTGATTGGGCAGGTGCCATCCCTGCTGCTGCTACAGGCACTGACATTGGTACTGCTAGCATTGACATGGCAAGCACCATTGGCACTGTGCAATGCACAGCAGTGATAGCCACATTCAGGCAATACACATCTCTGTTGTTTGGCTCAAGTACTTCTCCATGCTTGAGATTCTTCATCTGAGCAGCTTGAAATGAAACCTGGAGTGGAAGGATCATAAAATCATAGAACAGTTAAGGTTGCAAAGACCCATTCTGTCCGTCAACCCATTACACCATGCACAGTAAACCATGTCTCTTGGTGCCACATCTACAGGTTTCTTAAACACCTCCAGGGATGGTGACTCCGCCACATCCCTGGGCAGGCTGTTTAGGAAACACCAACATGCAGGCTTTGCAGGGTGGACTTGGTGCTAAGAGGTTTGTTAAAGTGCTGACAAGACTCTTACAACTTCCAACTCTCCTCAGAAAAAGCTGAATATTCAGTTGTAATACAAAATTTCTATTGAGATTTACTTATGACCTTCTGTATTCCTTTAAGTTAAATGTAAAAACAAAAGCTTTGCAATCATTCCCTAAGGAGAGGATAGAACTTCAACAAATCTGGCTCCCACAGTCAGCTTATTACTGTCACAGTCAAGGATGACACTTATAATTTCATAGAACCGTTAAGGTTGGAAAAGATGTCTAAGATCATCTAGTCTAGTGTTGACTCATCACCACCTTGCTCTCTAAACCATGTCCCTAATTTTATTAAGGTAATTAAATGTGATCCTATTTTTGGCCAAGATCATCTACAAAATAATTAATCCCCATCTTGGTTTCATGAAGTTACCTATGGGCATTCCCTTATGAGTACATTGGAAGTGGCCTAGATGACCCTGGACTGGTTTGATAGCACAGCCTCCATTAACGCCTAGCTACTGCAGAAGAGATCTGCTTCCCCTTCTCCTCCTGCCCGTGGTTCCTATGCAGTGCAAGCTCACATCCTTGCACCTTTCCATTGTGGCCACCTAGCGAGCACACTGGTTTTGTGAGATGATGATTGCCAGCATCTCACAAAACGGGTGAGGATGGGTGGTGGGAATATGGAGCCAGAAGGAGGGAAAGGAGGTGGTGGGGAAGAAGCAGATCTCCCATTCTGGCAGAAGGATCTATTGGATCAGCTGGAGCTGTCCTGGGAAACTGCATCCTAAAACATCTATCTTCCCCTACCTCTGGTAGCTTCGTTCTGTTTCTCTGTGGGATGCTCTATGCAAGGGTTTTCCAAACAGTAACAGCTGCAGAATAGATGACAGAAAACTGGCTGGTAGACAAGTTTTGGCTAACCATGCATTTAAAGTTTCCCTTTTCTTGTCCAAGATAAGTGTATAATTGTTAATGCTAAATGAAAACATGGAGGGCTTTCAAGATCAAAGTTTGGTTATCTCAGAAGCCTCTGGGGCAGACAAACAGACGATAGAAAACCAACACAGTCGCGCATTCAAGGAAACGTACTGTACTCTATTCTTAGTGATCCTTGCAAATGCCAGATAAGCCCTCTTGGGAGTGATGCAGCAGGACAGGTGACTGTGTATTTGGGTGAAAGTGCACATGGGCAGGTGTTGCATGCTGCAAGATGAAAGCATAACTTGGGAGTAAAGTGTAAGATGAAACTGAGCATGGTGTTGCTTACATATAAGTAAGAAAATGTATGTACAAATACTCTTCTACTAGACTAAATAACATGTGTCTAAATGCAGATGCTTGTGATAGCTGCTTGATTAAGATTCCTTACAAAGTCCTATTGCTCATCTCACCCCAGCCTCATGCATTGCCTCACTGGCCCATTTCTGTGGCCTGCTTGCTGTGTGACCCTCCTTGGTTGTGACTTCTTTATGCAGCGAGGGCTGAGCTCATTGCAGCAGCACCTGGTGCTGGCACTGGGCTGTCACACAGCAGCTTTGGTCAGCAGCAACTCGTGGGAGATGAGGCTGTGATGTAAATCCCAGTCTGTGGTTCATGGATGATATGATACATGAAAAAATAAAGGACCTTGAGTTGTAGGTTAGCTGATATGGTAAATTTTCACATCTGGTAAGGTCCTCTGCCTCTAAAGCCAGCAGCTGGCTAAGCAAATACTTAACCAACTCTTTCTGTTGGTTAATAGGAACAGATTTTTTAAGGTGAGGACTTCTGAAGTTTGGGTCTTGATAGGCCTTTTAGTTACCAGGCTGGTGACCATGAAACAAAGCTGAAGACTCCCTGATCCCAGCAGTGTGGCCCTTCAGGACAGACCCTATAGCAGCCTCAGAAGACTAGAATGAGAAGGTCAAGTGTTTGTATGGGCATGGTCTGGCTGAGGGCTCTTCAGGCACTGATAGCTCTGTAAGGGGACAGACCTCTGGGGCTGCCTAAAAGCACCAGCTGCCCCCACATTTAGTCTTCCTTGGCTCAGCTACACTTTTGGATATCCTATGGCTATTCAGTGGTGAGCTCTTTCATTTGAGAATGGCTGCAGTACGGATATCCTCAATAGGTTACAAATGATCTGAAGAATGATCTCCTGAAGAAACCTGTGCTAGGAAGGAGTGTGTGGTGTTTGTCTTCCTGGAGACATGGAGAGCCATTAGAAGCCTCAACCCAGCTGAGTCCCCACCTTCAGACACCTGCCTGGGTGCAACCCTGGAGACTGGGCATGCAGTACATCCTCTATGGATGCGCCTGAAGGGAAGTGCCTCAGCCATGGTGCTTTGGATATTCATATAATCCTAGAATGGCTTAGTTTGGGAAGGGACCTTAAAGATTATCTAGGTCCAACCCCCTTGCCACACACAGTGTGGTCAACCACCAGATGAGGCTGCCCAGGGCCCCATCCAGTCTGAACTTGAATATCTCCAGAGATGGGGCATCCACAACCTCTCTGCAGCCTGTTCCATCGCCTCACCATCCTCTGAGTAAAGAACTTCTCTCTAACATCTAACCTAGATCTCCCCCCTTTTAGTTTAAAGCCATTCCCTCACTATTAGACTGTGTAAAAAGTGAGTCCCCTTCCCCTGCTTGTAAGCTCCCTTCAAGCACTGAAAGGCTGCAATGAAGTCTCCTCAGAGACTTCTCCAAGCTAAACAAGCCGAACTCCCTCAATTTTTCTTCACAGGAGAGGTGCTCCAGCCCTTTGATTACCTTCATGGCCCTCCTCTGGATCCGCTTCAACAGCTCTGCATATTTCTTGTGCTGGGGGCCCCATGTCTGGATGCAGTACTCCAGGTGTGGCCTCTGAGAGCAGAGTGGAGGAGGACAATCATCTCCCTTGCCCTGCTGGTCACCTCTCTTTTGATGCAGCCCAGGATAGTCACAGCTAGACATGTGATCCATGGGGGGTGTGTAACAGCACTACTGAAATTGATCATGGTTTTATCCGAAGCAGGGCAATTCTGGACTCATTTCCCTGCCAGCAGAAGGCAACATGTTGTGCCCATTTCAGCACTGCTTGGCGGAAAGATTAAAGTCTTGCTGTTGGAGTTTGAGCATTGACTTAGTTACAGTTGGCAACCGACAGTGGTTTTTTCAACAGGGATGTTTTGATGTACTTGCTGACTGCCTGTCTTACAGCCAGAGTTGACTGATACTTCATTCAGCAACTAATTACTTCTTGATCCCAGATTGCTGTTGAACTTTGTTGTATCTTCTGAGAGTCTCTCATTTCTCTTATAAATGTATGCCATTGTTCAGGTTGTCTTCAGGCATCAGTTGACCAAAAGGCAAGATTTTAAAAAGCACTTATTTTTTATTTTTATTTTATTAGAAATTGCCTTTGTGTACACGTTGGAGCTCTCTGAATTCGGTGTAACTGTAATGATATTTAATGCTTCTTCTCATCAGATTTTTAGATGCGCCTTTTTCACAAGCTTATAAGGGAGGCAGCACCTTCCCAATTCACACTTCAGTTAATTGTTTTAATAAATAGTTAGGAAGCTTTTAGACGAGCTTTGTGTGAGTAGTACCCATAGTTCAGCATCTTCTTTCTTTTTGCTTAGGAAAGAATGAAACATGTTTCTTATATTCTTCCTGGAGAGACAAAATGTAAGATATGGTTCAACAAAAATTTGTTTGCCTTATTATTGGAGTTTGCATGTGACTTTTGTTTTATAAAAGAGGTTTTACATGATAAACAGATGTAAATTTTGAAGCCTAGAGAGAAAGGTCAGAATCAATTCTCAGTGATCTTCCATGGGTCTTGCTTCAGTAAGATTATCACTTATGAAAACTTCTTAATACATTAGAGTGCGTAACTATCAGAGGCATTAACTTCTGCAGTATGATAGCACTTACAGGTCCATAAACTTTTTTCTTATTTGGAGCAGTAAACAGTCAACCTTTTTCACTCTGGTAAGGGTCAAAAGTTCATTGGCATTCGAAGATGCAATTAACCCAGTGGCGCATAGCAGTAACAGTTACTAGAGAAATGCAATCAAGAAATCATGGCATTAATGTATTACTGTAACATAGAAATATATTAAGCATATAGTTACATAATTTATCAAATGCTATCACTGTGCTTAGAACAGCATTAACACTCCAGTGATGCACAACTGTGACAGTATAGAGACGCACTAAAAGGAGCGTGAGGAGTCAAGATACAGAACTAGCCAGGGTCACTTCCCCTACAGACAAGTCCAGACTGATTGTCAGATATCAATCAATCTTACATGCCACTTCTGGAGATAGAATTCATTGAGATTAGATTTTGTGTTCTTCCTAAGCCTATCTAATACTGTATGTACTTTTTTACCCCCTGCACCATGTTCATGCACCAACTTTAATTCTCCAGCAGTGGCTGCATTTCCATTAGCGAAGATCTTCCTAATTGGACTCAAAACTGACCCTGAAAAAATAATTTTCTTTTGTCTCACTTGAGAAGGCTCGTGTCTGCTTACTTGTTCAGGGCAGATAGGTCATGGGAGGTTATATCATCAGATCTTTGTGGAACAAAGTGCTCCAGAGCTTTCTGTCCAACTAATTTCACTGTCATTAATTTGTTTTCCAAAATCAAGCAGCCAAAAAATTGGCAGTCTTCTCTGTGAAATTCCACCAGAGGAATGCCCTGCAAGGAGGACTATGAAGTGAAGGGTGGGAAGGTTGCAAAACGGAGTTCTTTGAAATCAAGAGGCTTCCTGCTAAATCAATACTATCATAACACATTTAGGTATACATTTTAACTCAGGTAAATTAATTTTATAAATGTATACATTCAGTTTTTCTAGAATCTCTGATATCCGATGTACCTTCTCATGTCTTTGAATCTTGTGTGTTTGTACTAATTTTAATTATGTTGGTGGTGCCATATACATATATGATTCAATGATCAGTGATTTATGGATCCCTTCCATCTCAGGATATTCTATGATTCTGTGATACATGTGAGTGTGTACATATACATTCATATAGGCATATATTTGTGTATACACACATACATACACGTACACACATATATGTACCTAAGGTTCCTGGGCCAGGAATCTCAATTTCTCCTGTTTTTCAGTAAAATTTCTGATTTTTCAGCATTTCTGTAAATTCAGATGGAAGGCTGTCATTTGTTCGGGTCTTTCCCTTCAGCTGTTTCAATAATTGAGTTGCTCCAGTCAGCGGCTCTGAGTTAAAGTAGCTAACAATGCATGTGCAAACAGCGATCACTCTTGCTCTATGTACACAGTAAGGCGGATGTTGTAAGAGTGGTTTGGGCTGTATATTTTGTGTATTCCATTCCAGATGGAGTGAATCATTAACCTCTGTCTCAGGTTAGCAAAGATTAGCAGGGAAGCAAAGGGTACTGTATATGTAGCGTGTGCAAGAATGGGTTTTATTTATTTTAGATTATAGGAACTGCCTATGTACAGGTAAAGGAGCATGCTCTGATGTCGATGCTTGTGCAGGGAAGGAAGGATGAATATTCCACAGGCAGCCTCACTTTGCTGTGTGCTGCGCTTAGTGCACAGCCCCAGCTCCTGTGGGGGCAGCGGCCATAGGCTGGCAACATGACAGGAGCACTCCTATCACTTGTCGTTATTATTTACTGTTTGTATAGTGATAGCGCCTAGGAATTCAAGCTATTCATCAAGTCCCTGCAGGGGTAGGCACTGTGTGCTCAGAAGAAAGATAAAGCTCTTGCAACACAAATCTTGGCCACAGCTTGTGGCAGGTTTTTGCAGCAAACACAGAGCCCAAGACTGACATCCCCAAAGCACTGAAAAAAGTACCGCTGCAGTGTGGAGATGCAGAACTTACAGAGCATGGGATGGGATGGGATGGGATGGGATGGGATGGGATGGGATGGGATGGGATGGGATGGGATGGGATGGGATGGAGTGGGGCGGTGTGGGATGGGATGGAATGGAGTGGGATGGGATGGGGGAAGCTCTGGCAACAGTTTTCAAGAAAGAACCCACTCCTTTCCCCTTCCTGAGTCACATCTGTAGAGTAAGACTTGGCTGAAGCCAGGAAAGATGTCAGCCAGCTTTTGCTGTTGGATAAATGGAAAAGGACGAGGCAGTGATCTGTGCACTGCATGCCAATCAAGCTATTCCTTTTATCTGTAGAGTCTGGTGCTTTTTGAAGTGTAAAAATGTAAGAATTTCAGTGCTTTCTGTGATGTAAAATTTAAGAATTTGAAGGATACTGTCACAGCAGCAAATGTGAGCTTCTTTGCAGTCCAGTTGACCTCCTGCCATAGGTTTCTTCATCCCCACTATCAACTGTTCAGGCGCTGAGAGCTGGCTTGGAGATACTTCCTGGCTTAGGGCCTGCTCTCAGAAACAGGCAGTCCCTCACGAAAGGCCAGACCCTTCCACCTTTCTTACTGCTTATTCTGCTGTTTATATTTGAAACCTCTGCTTTGTGGTTGACTCTCTTGCCTCTCTCTTCCTGGCACAGCATGTTTTTGTGGCCACATTTGCTGTTAATTGTTCAAATTGTGTCGAAGGCAAGGGTTGAATACAATCACCTATTCAAACTTCTGTGGGAAGAGGTTAAACCAATGAAGAACTGGCAAATGGAATGAAAGTTGTGGTAAGAACATAAACAGGTTTGCTACTTGGGCCTAGGCTTGAAAGAAGAGTACACCCCATAAAAAAGCAACACACAACAAAGTACAGAAGCAGTCTTTGAAGAGAAACTGCAGCGAGGTGCTAATAATAACAATGTAATCATAATGATGGGAACTGCAAAGCTGGAGATCTCAGCAGAAGTGCTGGCATTCATTGGGTGAAGCACACTTCACATGTTGGCTTGCTGGTTTTCCTTAAAAAAGAGCAGGGCATAGAAATATACATTCTAAACAATTTTGATGTGTAAACCACTGGATTTAAAAACAGCTTAAACCTTAACAAGAGTCCTTACTTACAATGGTTTGACTCAGACATAATATTATGAATAGTATGGTGAGGCAGTTTTGCAAAGGCAGGTTGCCTCAGCAGAGGGAAAGGTGAGGAGTTTTTAATCAATTTCATATCAAATGTCAGCAACAGTCATGCTGGTTTTTTGTTGTAGTTGTTGTTTTTAATTGTTTGCAGGATTGTCCTTCGTCCTGAAACTCAGTTTTTTCTTATGGCCTTAAGAAGACATGACTCTATTGTGAATGTGCCTTTGTTCCTTGCAGCAGAAAAAATAGCAGTGATCTTAAAGAAGGATTAAGTATTTAAAACTGCACTGCCAGGAGAGTGCTCTGCAGTGGGAGTGGAAGTATAAAAAAGTGCAGCTGTGGTCCTTCATTTTTGGAAAATTCTGAAGCATAGAGGGGGAACAAGTTTCATGGAAGCACAGAGCAAGGGAAAAGGTAGCCCAGAGGCTCACTCAGGCTCTGAAGGAGCCCTTAAAGTTGGAGGAGCCTCCAGGCAGTCTTAAACATCTTTGGACCGTCCCCACTTGGTGACCTGCACCATGGCAGTGATCAGAAGGGCTTTATGTTGGGTTTTCAGTTGGGTCTTCACAAACCGATTCACCACATGACCACATAAAAGCTTTTTCTGGAGAAGCATGGGGGGAGAAACAACCTTACACCATTTCACTCAGCTACGGTTTAAGGCTGTGATTTTCTGATACAGCAGATCTATCTGCAAGCCACCTCTGCCCTGCTATTATTGCTTCCCTTGCACTTCTCACGGATGTTCATGGGATCCAAAGTTCAGGGAACTACATCAGTTGCAGAGAAGTGAGGAAAGATTAACTTTCTGAACAGGTTCAGCACGCAGTGCCAGTGCTGGGGTGAGGAAACAGACAGAAATGCATGGTCAGGGACAGAGAGAAGGCACCGTACAGCCACTGCTGGATTTGCTTGGCCACCCCTTCAGTACTTCATTTGCCTGCACACAACCGAGGACAGATATTTGCTTGATTCCTACCTCCTAACTTCAGACTCCTATGGAAGATGGACTGTAAAAATAAGGTTGAGTTTAAGTGCCTGATGCAAAGAAGAAACAGTTGGCTCAGAAACCACTTGTTGGCACTCTATTGGGTTTATTTTTCATTCAAGGTTTTTAGCTTTACTTCTGTGCTCCTGTCAGGGTGTTGTGCATCAAAAGAGTCAAATGTATGTATTACAAATTGTACTATGCAGTTTGTAAGACCAGCACATCACAGTGCTACCAGTATGACATCACTTCTTCAGAATGCAGCTTCCATCTTAATTATCAGCTCTATAATTTTGTAATCTTCTTGGTTTATTTCTTATGAGTGCCTCAATCCAATAAATGCATTGAGGTATCAAAGGTGCACTTAATAAATAATTAAAAAATATGCCCGTTTGGGCTTTGTAATTCAAAGCAAGTACAGAAGCTAGTTTTTGCATAAGGGAGCTGTAATTCTTCATTTCCTTGCAATTGTGTGGATGATAACATGAGATACCGCAGCTGTGTCACAGGGTTTTTCAAGAAGAGAGCTCTCTGATTTGTGTGGAGCACCAGGGGCTGTCGGCAGTGCATTTTACAGCAGAGTTGAGCTGGTGTGTCAGGCTGCTGCCACAGAAAAGGGCAGGGGAGTCGGGCTCCTGCTCTGCTGGAGGGCTGCACTAGTGCTTATTTGACCCTATGGTGAGCAGCCTGGGGAGCTCAGACAGGTTACAGTTTGGAAGAGACCTCTAAGATCATCTAGTCCAACTGTCCACTTACCAGCAACATTGCCTACTAAACCATGTCCCTATGTACAACATCTACACCTTTCTTCGACACTCCAGGGATGGCAACTCTCCCACCTCCTTCAGCAGTCCATTCCAATTACTGAACATTCTTTCAGAGAAAAAGTTTTTCCTGATATCCAGTGCCAATGACAGTACAAGGGAGAAATTCAGCTGGCCTGGAGTCAGAGGTGAGCAGCTCCAGAGACTCCACAATCCTATTGACTTCTGATGGAGTTGAACTACAATACAGCTGTGCCAGGCCAGGAGACCCTTTTCACTCTTTTTGGCCATCTTTACCTTGCTATGTCCCACTTACCTTGTGCCATCTTGAGAACTCATTAAACCTCTCCCTGAGTGCATTTCACTTACTAGCTTGGCAGAGGAGACCAAGCAAGAAGCAAAGATTATTGCCAAAAAACACTGGAAATGTACCTGAAATCAGAGTGGGACCCTGTTTTGCTATGTTTATTCTGACAAATAAAACTGCGCACTTTGCAAACCAATGAGTTATCCAGTCACTACTAGTAGCTCCCTATTACAATTAGAACTTAAAATCCTTAAGGTGAGATCCTCCATGTAGGCTCAGCTGCTTTGTCAGAACTTTCCTTGAACATGAGAGATTCCATATTTGATTTGTATGCTTCAAACAAATGCCTGCAGCTGGACAGACATCCTCTGGTCATGATACACTGCTGTTGGATGGACAGCATATCTTTTGGCCTGTCTCATCATTGGGCTTCCAAAAGCCACATGCTGCTGATTTTCAGTACTACAAAGAATAAAGAACCCATTTATACTGGGGATCCTGAAGATCACAGCCCAGAGAGTGCAAGGCACAATGCAGCAAATGGAAAGATGGCCTCGCTCCCATATTGCTTATAGTCCAAGTGTAAAATAAAGGGATAGCAAATGGATACAGGTGTGTGCATGGAGAACATGATTTGTGAAACTGCTGGTTATTGTTCTGGAAGTGTAGCTTCAGCACACCACCTGCTTATTGTTATGCTTTTTGGTAGAGATCACAGGAGTGCTGGCAGGATTTGGGGCACTGCATCCAGATATCTTTGTGGATGTTTGGGTAGGAGTGTCCCGTTGAGACAACAAGCAGAAGCTGCTTGCTTGAAGATTTAAAAACTAATGGCAAAGATGGAACCAAATGGCCAGCTAGAGCAAAAGCCAACATTGCTTGGGAGGTGGTGATAGGAGAGATGGGATCTTGAAAGTAAAGATAAGCACAGTAATATAATGTTTGATGTGACAGAAAAGAAGGAGGAGGCGATGGAAGAAATCAGGGAGATGGGCAGTGTGATAGAGATGAAGAGCTGAGGAAATTATCTTTCCAAGGGCATTCCAGTTAGATAAGAGCCAAACAAGATGATGTTTGCCAAGGGCAAAGCACAGAACAAGTCCTGAGGTATGAGATAATAGGGAGAAATTGGAACTACAAATGAACATCCTAGGGGAGAATTGTGGCTGCCCCAGAGGTGAGAAATCCACAGGTCTTCTGATGAAAAGCAACACCAACACTATCATATGAATAATTTATGAATCTCATAAAATCTACCTGATTTGGAAGATTCTCCCATCCTTTAGGAACACAGCTGCCATGTTGCACAGAGGTCTTTCACCTTGCATTGTGGAATTTTCCCTGCCTTTATTTCCTTGTTTATCTCACTGAGAGCTATTGCCAAAACTGGTATATTGCCATAATGTTCCCATTATTGTTCAGCTAAATTGTTGTATGATCTACTGGCTCTGTGTTTGCACCACTTTCTTGCTATACTGGGCCAAATGTGTTTATTGGCAAGAGTTAAAAAGAAGTGTTTGCATGTTGTATCTGTTGCTCCTCACATTGTGACTTGTATCTTCAAAGCACTGGGGATTCTTACAGCAGGCCTGTGTATTCCTTTGTGTTTTCACAAGCTATTCTCAGTTCTGATGTAGCAGGCAATCCAAACTTAGGGCATAATTACAACAGGGTTCATAAAAACAATCATTTTTAATTTAATTCAAATGAGCATTGCAGAACATTCACAGGAAGCTGAAATTGTGAGAGCTTGTCTGAGGAATCAGAGCCCAACACTTACGCACATCCACTCTGGGAAGAGAGTCTGACAGCACATGGCCAACACATCACTCAAAGTTAGGATCGCAAATAAAGGAAATGACTTCTGAAGAGATACTTGCTAAGAATTATTTATAGTGCTGATTGTTTGCCACAGAACAATTTCCTTTCATTTCTTGCAAAAAAGATTCTTCTCTTGATAATTGCACATCCTTTTCTGCAGAAGTGTAAAACTGTATAGTGTAAAAATCAAGGTGATATAATAGAAAGCTGTTAATTGTTTCCTGACTCTCAGGATGTAATTAACTTAGACTTTCCTCTAGCTGCAATCAATTTTAGTAAGACATGAAAAGAATAATTTCTAGTTTAAATTGCTATTCTGGTGCTCAGTCAGAGGAAATAGAGTGAGAGTGATATGAAGAAGGCATAAGTAGCATTATCACGCACAAATTCAAAAAGAGATTGTACAAATACTATTTTGAGAATTGTTTGTTAGTTACTGTGGGCTGCACCTATGTAAATGAAAGGTAGTAGGAAGACAAGGAGACAGACTTCAGTTGCACAGGGATAGGACAAAAGGCAGTAAGCGCAATTAGCAAAAGAAAGTCTCCTAAGATGTCTGAAGAAAACTATTTGCCATGAGGATAGGTCAAAAAATGGATAGGGACCTGGAGAAGTTTTGGAGATTCCATCCTCACAGATATTGAAGTCTCAACTCAACTTGTGACTTACTCTTGAGTAACTTGTACTAACTGGAGTAACTTGTACTAACTGGACCTGCTCTGAAAAAAGGTTTGACCAGATGACCTCGAGTCCTCCCTTCCAACCTGAATTACTCTCAGTTTCATGAAAACATGGCACGATGTCATGTTGTTTTAGCTGTAGTAAATGATATTATCAAGATTTTGTTACTGTTTAATAACCAGTGATTATCCTATCCGTTGTACTGGTGGGAGGGCTTGAGAGAATGTTTCCTGACCTTCTTCAGTGGAAAATGAGTCGGGTTAGTTTGTACAAGTGATGTGGTGATTGACAGTACCACTTCTTTCACTATGTCCAGCTTTTCAAGCAAATTTAAGGGCTAGAAAAAATCCAGTTCCAAACAAATGTTCAAAAACTTTTGAAATCTCTCAGTCCCCAAATCTGGATTTTTATGAGTGTGAAGGTGATAATGTGGTTTCATTGACCATGTTGTCTTAATTCGGGCCAGGATTTTACCCCCAAATATATGAGATTCATCAGGTGCCAACATTTCAACTCATTCCACTACCAAGAGAGCTTTTCAAAGTGAATATAAGTTTATCTTTAGAACCATTTCTTAAGAACTTAGGAGTGGAAATGAAAGTTCACATACTTTGGGCATACTTGTTTTATATCAGTCCTTGAAAGACGATGATAGAGAGAAGAACAAGGGCTATATAAGGAGTAATTCATGCTTATAGGCTGAAACATCACCGTAATGCCAGAAATCACACTGGCTGTGTCATGTTGGCATTACAAGTAGAGCAGTAATCTCAGGGCAAACCACCTGCTCCTACTGTCTTACTGCCAGCACAGCAATGGGACAAGAAGATCAAGTGCTCTCAGATCATCTTATGTGGACTTTGTGTAAAAAGTTGCCAATTCACTGTTTGTTTTTGTGCTTGAATAAATTATTGCCTTTCCATAGTCCTGCAGTGACAGCTTTGCATGTGGAAAATGGAATTTCTGTCTACCTTAAGGGAGGTATAAAAGCTGTTAACACTTTCTTCCCTTGTTTTATCTGATAATATGTTTGGAAAGCAAAGAGATGTATTCCTTAACCCTTACGGATACAGTGAAAAGCCTATTATTGAATCAGTTACATGCCCCACCATTATCCAGGTTACTTTTTAAAATAATAGTATTTCTCTCAACACACGGAAAGTAATGAGATTTGTCTTCCTCTTTGTACCATTTTTCTTTATCACAGTGACACAAGGACTAGATCCTTTGAAATATTTCATAATGGTTCCTATAAAGTGGTGGTTTTTACAAGTGCTGTATTTTAGGCAGACTGTAATGAATCCAGCAGGGGTGTTAGCAGGATAACTGCTTGCATTCACTCTGTTTTACTGCAGCAGGTCTAGAGCTGCTCCAAATGAACATATTAAGAACTTCGTATGATTTGTTTTTGAAATCTGTAAATCAACACCAGAGGAAACAGTGTATTCTACATAATTTCATATGAAATATATTTGTGCTTCATGTTGATTTCTTTTCTGACGAATCTGGAACATCTGAGTTTATTCGAGGCCAGTAACAACAGTACTCTTGAGAGACACATTACTGGGGCAAAGGAGGAAGAAAAAGAGATTGCGTAAACTGTTCCAGAGAAAAACAATAAACATGGAAAGAAGAATTTGCTTAAGCTTATAGTAGCTGGGAAAAACTTCCAATGGACTGGAATTGAGACATCTTGTTGCAGGCTGAAAGCTGTACACAACATGTCTTTTAATGCAAAAAAATCACTACTTCACCTCAGAAAAGGGTAGACTATGGAAAAATGACTAAACCATGGCATCTTGTTAGCATGCCCCTGTGGGTCTGGGTTGCTATAGTGAGATGTGCCCATGACCTACCTGCCCTGCTGTGGTCTTCCCACCATCTGGGAGCAACCATCCCCTGGCTGCCCACTGCCTTTCTTTAGGACAGGCAGTGTCAAATCATGGAATGATTGAATCATAAGGCAGTGAAAGACCACTGAGATCATCAAGTCCAACCCCAACCCATCCCCACCATGTCCACTAATCATGTTCCTCAGTGCTACATCTCCACATCTCCTGAACACCTCCAGGGTTGGTGACTCTACCACCTTTCTGTGCAGCCTGTTCCAATACCACACCACTATTTCTGAGAAAAAGGTTTTTTCTAATATCCAACCTGAGCCTCCCCTGGTGCAACTTAACACCATTACCTTTTGTCCTATCACTGGTTGCCTGGGATGACCTGAATAAATAAACTGGATTTAGGAATAACTGGGCCATTCACACTCACAAGTGAGTGAATATCTGAGTTTGCATCAGGGCAGAGTGCAGGCCTGACTTCTATCTTGTTGCCCATCTGAGGTCTATTCCAAATTATTGACTTCAAAGCCAGGTTGGACGGGGCCCTGGGCAGCCTGGTCTAGTATTAAAAGTAGAGTTTGGTGGCCCTGCCTGTGACCAGAGGGGGTTGGAGATTCATATTCTTTGAGATCCCTTCCAACCCGGGCCATTCTGTGTGTGCGTGATTCCCAGTATTGCTTTGGATTCAAGTTCAGGCCTGAAATACAGCTTGGAGTACATTGTAAACATAACCATATTTTTGTAATCTAATTCTACCAGCATTCAACTATGGCTGAAATCATATGTAAAGCCGATGCTGTCACGTGGTGAATAAGGATCAGGGTGCATGATCTGAGCTATTAAAGCAACAATAAATCACAGTCTGAATTTACCGTCAGAGCACGTGAATACCTGTTCACTGAGCTTTCTGCATGTGTGGAGAGATTATTTAGCCTGGAATGAGAAATGCCAAACACATGGCCCAGCAATGAGAGCAGGCTGTTTGCTGAAGCAAGCAGAACTTCTCTAGGCTCCTTATGTATTTATTTACTTACTCATTTATCATTTTAAAGGAAATTTTCCATTCAATTTTAAGAGCAGAGGAAAAATGCTTCTGTAATGTTTATCTTTTCAAAGCTCATCAACTTCTGAACGTTTAACAAGGGCTAATCAAGCATTACAAGATCCTTCATAGCAGACTGACAGAAGGAATTGCTCATAAAGAGTGGTTATGCAGCAGCTGCGTATCTGTTTGTGTCAAGTATCTGATGTAGAAGAGTGCTGAGCTCAATCAAAGAAGCAATCCCGAGGCTAGATTTTTGTAAAAGTAAAATTCTTTAAATAGAACTAGTCTTTAAATTAATTGTTATTAGTACTTTTTCCTTAGTGATAGGGTTTTTCATTATCCTGCCAGAATTTAAGTCCATGAGTAACTTTGTGTCACTGACTAATCTCCTTAAATTCACAACCATAACTGATCCCTCTACGTGCTTGTATGGCCTAGATAAAGAAAGTGATTTAAACCAGATAGGAACATTCTTTATCATTAAACCATCATTTATCATAATATGATCGTTTCTGTTTTAAAAAAAAAAAAAAGCTGCAATGTTATGTTTCAGAATTGTTGAGTAAAATTATTGCTTATCGTTTGGCATAGATACGTTTGGAACTAATCTAATGTACTCTGGAGCAAATAATAGTTTTCCAACACATTTTGCATTCTTCTCTGTAGATGGAGATAAATTTCTTCTTCATTTGTCACTTCCTGTAAAGCCTTGTGAAATATTACAAATTTCTCTTGAAGAAAAAAATATATAAATGAGCAGAATGTTAATTGGGATTATACTGCTTTGTTGCCTCTAGCTGGCAGTGAAGGTCATATTTCACACTTAAAGCAATGTTTTTCTTAAGCAAACATGACAACTTAAGAGAACTGAAAAAGGCTGTAACGTGAGTCTCCTCAGGCTTCTATCCCATTTTGATGTATTTACTTTAATAATTATACACTTCATATTATTTCAGTAAATAAAATAAAAATTCATATGACACTACATAAAATGAGACAAATTCCAAGCTTAAATAGAGCAGGGTGACAATGACTCTACAGCCAGCTAGCTATTCATGGTAGCTTCTCAGCTGAGGGCTGAATGGTGCCTACAGACCCAGTGATCTGAGTCTCAGCGGGATGAGTGGTTGTTGTATGCGGAGGCAGGAAAGCCAACAGGATACAGAGGCTTCACCCAAAGATAAATGCAGATTTGGGAGGTGGAGAGGGCAAAGTGGTCCTCTGCCATGGCTCCTGGCTTCTCTGCTTTGATTTAACGAGGATGTAGACCTGCCCCTTAGTCATTATGGATGCTGCTGGCCAGCTGATGGGATTTCCTCACAGCAGACACCCAACCACTTTTTCACACAGTTGTATGTCACAAGGGTCATAGAATTTTCCTCAGATGTTGTTGGAAAACATGCTACAAGTTTCATGCTGACTATAAACTAATGATAGTCCAGTTTAATACCAGTCCCTCCAGTCAGCCATCTAAGGACCACTGCATATCTGCACAGTAAAAATTAAAACCAAGTAATACTCTGCTGCAAAAACAAGGAAGCATGCTTACAAGTGTGGACATCTTTAGTCATACTGACAGCTCAAGCGCTTTAGCAAAAACAGCAGGTGTCAGAGGTTTATGTGGAAGTAATATGCATGCAAGCAAAACCCTCAGACACAACCTGTTCTCTCTTTAAGAACAATAAAGCATGTTTTTGTGAGTTACGTATAACTACATACCTCATAATACACATGGATTGTTTAGTCCATTGAGTAATGCTGCATTCACATCATTGCACAGAATCAAGAATGAAATTTAGACAATGTGGTGTGTTATTAGCATTTGCTTTGGCTTCTCCCTTGCTGTCTCACAGAGATATTGCCCTGATATGCAGACCCATCCTCTTGTGTGCACACTTCAGTTTATACACTTAGCAATTAATGCGTTGTAAGCTAATTGCATCTATTAGTTCATTAAGAGAAACCACACGCCCTTACTTATGTGAAAGCCAAACCTCTATGACTTGCTTCTCATGGAAACTAACTCAGATTTTAGCAAGCCCTTTCAAGATGGTTTCCGTCTATTTATCTACATAACCACTTCTACTTAATTTAATCACCAAATACCTCAGTATAGGCAGGACTTGAAATCTTTTTCCTCAGTTGAAACAGGACTTTCAACAGGCCGTAATTCCTGCTACAGAGCATCCCAAGATGTTCTTCCTACCTGTAATACTGCCAAGGTTGTTTACAGAAATCAGCATACGTCCTGTAAGTATAAAAGACAGGACTGAAAGGTCTTCTGACTGGATCCTTAATCACATTTCTCCAAAAGGTTGGTAAGTTATTACTTCAAGTAAAAAACTAAAAATTTTGCTCCAAAACTTTGTCTAATTTTGACCTTAGCTTCCCTCAGTATCACTTGGGTAGATTTTCTTGTCCTCTGCTTTTAACTCACCCGAAAGATTATAGACAACAGTTATCTTCAGCAGCAGTGCATCCTTCTGTGTATTCCACTGTTTATTATTCTCTGTTCACAGAATCACAGAATCACAGAATGGCCAGGGTTGGAAGGGACCTCAAGGATCATGAATCTCCAACCCCCCTGCCACATGCAGGGCCACCAATCATCCCACCTAATGCTAGACCAGGCTGCCCAGTGCCCCATCCAATCTGGCCTTGAACACCTCCAGGGATAACTGTTGCATCAGTTAAGCTTTATTTTATAGGTTAGTGGTCAACCACTGGATTTCAACAGACTTCTGGAGGGCAATGGAGAAAAAGATCACTGTAATCATGTCTTTTTTTAGGGCTGCAACCTGTATATTGCAGTGTTGCCAGATGCAGGAGATTAAAAAAAAAAAGCATAAATAGGTATAAAAATATAGTAAGGATTTTTTTTAAAGAAATTTAGTTCAGAACACCATTTCTATTCACTATTTTTTCACTTAGTGTTTTCACAGCTTCTTTCAAAATAAAAATAAAGCCCAGTATACAGTTATACTAAACATGAAAAAAAGGAGAATTCATTTAGAATATGAAGAGAGAAACAGAATGTGATGATTTTAATACAACAATGTATACTGAAAGAGTATTGCTTCTATGCTTATTTTAAGTTGAATCTACATATTTCTTGGAAGTGGATATGAAATCATAGCCTGAATATAAAAATCTGATTGCTATCAGTAGTACATAGCACTAAGTATTTTATTACTCATTTTATCACCTGTCAGGTACTGGCTATTTATGCTTAATGATGTTCATGATTACATAGCACAGTAATTGGATACCTCATTGGCTGCTATTTAGAGTTTTGTAGAGAGATGGAAGAAAAATTGCCAGAAATCGAAATACTACTGCTGTATGACTTACTATTAACAATGAAGGCAGAAAATAATTTGCTTACTTTCAGTAGCACTACTAGGAACTGCTGGAAGGAGTGCAAACAGCTAGTGCCCCTCTGAGGGCAGAACATAGGGCAGCCATTGGTCTGCCCACTGTGCCATTGAGGAGAGCTCCTGCAGGTCTGTGGGGCTCAGAATGGAGCAGCCTTGCCTATAGGGGCTCTGAGAGCAGGGGTCACCCAAAGCAATAAAATCTCTTTGTAGAACTGCTTGTCACTCATTGACAGGGTGGGAGAGGTACCACAGCTGCACCTGAGATGAGACTAACTTCAATTCTACCAGAGAGTTCTTGGGTTGCTTCTGGCAGATAGCAATACTTGCACTGGCTGGAGTACAGATGTGTTCGGTACTGATGGGCTTTGTGGGTGTTGTGGGTCTGCTGTTCCTGGCAGTGGGAGATGGGTGCTGGGAGGACCCAGTTTGTTTTTGAGGAGGTCTGAAGCCTCCTGGATGCAGTAAAATAACACAGCATGGTCATGCTCACCTTCTCCCCGTAAATAAGTGTAAAAAAGACCTCAGCCTTGGTGTATAAGGGATTGTTGCTTTTTGATTCCCCTAGCCCATCAGGACGCAACAGGCTTCCAAGAGAAGGATTATAACCCAGCCATGCATTCTTGCACCCACAGTCCCTTGTGTCCTGTTGACTCCAGCAGCATAGCCCTGCAGTCCAGCATCCTGCTCTACATTCTCCGATCTGTTTCTGCAGGTTTCTGAGAGGTAGTGAGAGTAGTAATAGTTGTAGCAGGAGGGCTTAGGCTGTTTAAGCCACATTTGCCCTGTTTAGCATTTCAAAGGACATTTGCCTCTCCCAGACAAACTACCAAGATAAGAAGTATACATTCCGTGACACAGATTTCACTGTTTGGTTTTAGGTTTTTTTTTTTTCACTGACCTCCCATGAATCTTATGTTGTTCCTTCCTTAGACTTCTGTCTGTGAAATATTTTCTTTATTGAGAGAGACTTTTGGCAAAGGTCCATGAGAATTGGCGGGCTTTTGATTACTCACAGAATCACAGGACTGTTAAGGTTGGAAAGTGCGCTAAGATCATCTTGTCTAATCATCACCCCATGCCTGTGATAGCTTTAAACTACGTCCTTTATGTGACATCTACCCTTCTCTTGAAGACCTCCAGGGATGGTGATTCCACCACCTCTCTGGGCAGCCTGGTCTGATACTCGAACACTCATTCTAAGAAGAGGTTTTTCTTAAATTCCAACCTGAATTTCCCCTGGTGCAACTTACGGCCGTTATCTCTTGTCCTGTTGCTGTCATCTGGGAGAAGAAGCTGACACCCACTTCGCCACAGCCTCCTTTCAGGGAGTTATTGTGTTAATTCACCAAGGGATGTCTATAACAACAGTTGTCCTATGGTTCCTGATCTGAACTTTGAAATTGTGGTGATTTCCCTCTCAGTTATGGTAGAAGTCTTCAGTTTAGATTTAGAAAGATAGTTTGATCCCCCAGGAAATTAGTCTCCATTGTACTTTTTGATTTAGTTAGTCTAAGAATATCCTTGCAATGGGGACTAATAATGTGAATAAAACCTAGTTGATGAGTGTAAGCAAAGATAGCTTGTTCTAAAGTGAAATGTGTACTGGTTCCTTTGGGAATCCACATAGCAGTATCACATGGACCCTGACCTCAACGCATTATTCCCTTGCATGCATCCCACCTCATCTGCACAAGACGAAGAGGGTAGCTGATCTCTAAATGTACCTGAGAGGAGGCTGCAGCAAGGTGGGTTTTGGTCTCTTTTTTCAGAGTTTAGCTTAGACATCAGGAAGAATTTCTTCTCAGAGATGGTGGTGAGGCATTGGAACAGACTGCCTGGGGAGATGGTGGGTTAACCAGCCTTGGAGTATTCATGAGATGTATGGATGTGGCCTTATGGACATGGTTTAGTGGTGGATTTAGTAGTGTTAGGTGATGGCTAAACTTGATCTTACAGGTGTTTTCCAACCTAAGTTGATTCTATGATTCTATGATAAACACAGTTAGATTTGATCTTCTTATGGACGGGGAGGTCTGTGAGCTCCTGAGATTTAAGAGTTTCCATTCCAGCTGGGGTGGAGCAGGCAGATTTCCCTTTTCTTGTGACTGAGGCACGTGAAATAATAACTCGCCTACACTTCATGTTTTCTTTTTTGTAAAACTCAGTTTTATGCTTTTGAGTGAGGCAGAGGTGTTCAAGGCTAAAGTGTGCAGGCAGTTAGAAGCACTAGTTGTGAAAAGTAAAATGCAAGTGAAACGACTTGGTAGGCAGAGAGATTAGCAGCTTTACAGCTTCATGTGGACGTGAGGAGAAAGTGTCATTAAAACTGTAGCTTTGACAGATACTGAGTTTCCCTGCTTCCCTAAGAAGAAAGGAGAGGTGATGCTGTTGAACTATCTTCAGGCATGGGTTTATCACAGTGTGAATAGAAGAGTAAGGGAGTCAGCAGTCTTCTCTACACATTCCTTTACCTTATAGGGTCAAACCAAACAGAAAAGCCTACATAAGTTTTCCCAAATTTGACATAAATTTTATCTACAAAGCATATTTCCATTCATTGTTTAAACAAATCAACAATATTATGATGTGCTGTTTTAAATGAAGACCAGGCACAAGGCCAGATTATTGCACCTTTGAGTTTTAAGAACACAGCTTTGGTTTCGTAAGCAGTCTTCAGTTTTGTGACAGATCGAGACAAAAACACAGATCGCATTTCCCAGACACACAGTCTGGAATAATCACCGTGAAGGCTCTGGATCTGAATTTCTGGATTGAATCTGTGGGCTGAAAGAGTATCTCCAAAACATGTCATGTTGATTTCATCCTAGACCCTGCACCATGCCAGCATTGGATCCCCAGAGCTTGTTTTGACCCCTGCCCATATCAGAAGGGCAGAGTGAGTATTTGGGACACTGCTGTGCACTCTTGGTGACCTTATTACCTTCTCAATTTATAAAAGAGGCAGCCCCAAATGCAGATTGTTGTTTCTTTGGAAGCTTTGGGCTTTCCTCCTCTGTGTGCCAAGAGACAGTTTATCTGAGATCCTTATCTGGCTATGTGCTCTGGCTTCTCCTCACGTTGATTGTATGGCTGAGGGCAAAAAAGGTAGAAATAGACACGGGGATAGGAACTGATAAATGGAGGTTCTTTGAAGATCCCCTCTCTAACCCTATTTCAGATGGTAGTTTCTTCTGTGCCACAGATACCAAATTAGAAATATCTTCATCCTATTTCCAGTACAACCCTGTATTGTAAAGGGTGTTTTAGCTCCTATGAATATCAAGTAACAGAATTAAGTGATTGCAGAGCTGAAGCATAAATAGAAAGAGGAACAGCAGCAAACTGCTGACATTTCAGCTGAAGCTTGGCAAGCCCATCTGGAAATGCTTGTCCCAGCAACACAGATCACATTTGCACAGGACCTTCATGGTTGCCTCTGTGTACAAAGCTTACATCATCACTGACCTACTTCTCTTTTTATGCTGTCAGTGAAAAGGCAGAAGAGTAGCGTATAGGGAATTATAATTCTTAAGTATTTCATGTTGTTCTGCATTTTCCCGTGTGTGTATATATACACACACTTTGCCATATGCTCACTTACTTTGTATGAACAGAGTCTGCAGGTGACCTGTGAGTGCTAACTTCTAATGGGAATTACACTCCTACGTCACTGAGGCTCCTTGTAGAATGCCACTCTTGATTAAGTACCTACCCCGTGCTGCAGACAGGTCATATGCTGATGTTGAGAAAACACCTTCAGAAAAATGTCAGACTTAGTGACTTCTGAGATACAAAACTTCTCTATTTTCAACAGAAAGATTTCAACAGAAATATTTTTAGTTAGATTTGCTAGGATAAACGTAGGGACTGCTCAGGGACATGATTTAGTGGAGATAGAGTAGTATGGTTAGGTTGTGGTTGGACTTGATCTTTAAGGTCTTTTCCAACCTGAGTGATTCTATGATTCTGTGACAATGTAGGATGTACTCGAGAATGGCAGATGAATCGTTCAGAAAATTACCAAGAAGAGCAGCAGGCTTTTTGTCTTTTCGTGCTTAGAAATCAGGAGTAGATGGCGTTCTGAAAGATATTAGCCAAGTGCAAGCTGCTGACCAGATGGAAGGAGCTGGGTGAAAGGTTTGGATTGTTGGTGACATCACTACTGTCTTCAGCCATCACAGTGGTCTTCTGTGGGGTTTAAAAGCAAAGTTACATTCATGTGCAGTCACTGCCTTTGCAAAATCCCATTTGTTCATAGAGAGATGCAGTAGACTTCAGAAAGAGTATTTCTCCTAGTAGGAAACAAAATGCAAGTTTCATGTAGCTGTGAGAGCAGTTTCTTCCCAAAGGAGCTCCTGAGTCTTCCTTTCTTAAGCAAAAATTTTGATTTTTCTGTTATCATGACTTTTCAGACAGTTGGTAAAGAAAATGCCTAATGGCTTCTCAGCAAATAACATTGTTCCTGGCTAGCTCTGAATACACACTGTGAAATGGGTGCCTTTTCCAAGCTACACAGGAAGGAGACACTTTCATTTGGAGCAAGAGTCCCTGCATGTTGTTCATTAGGAACAACTCCTGCTTAGACAGGGCCCTGAGAAAACTGTTCTGGCATGCATATATGCAAATACAGGATGTCTTTATTTGTTGCAGGCATGAATATGAGCCATCGATATCAATCTGTAAATACTAAAGGGTTGCATATGCCTATTTCTGTTCACAGTTCTCACATTGAGTTCCATAGGTAGTGTAGACTGTGGTCCCAAGGGAAAATCTGGCATGTTACTTTGAATAACATAGGGAGTTAGCTAGGGATGTACTGGTGTACACTAGATTCTTTTCTGAGTTAAGTTCCACACAGTAGTCCAAAGGCTTGTTGAACCAAGGTTTCCCCCATCACTCCCAATTGCTCATCCCTCCACTTCTGCCTCCTTCCCCCTCAAACTGCTCAGGTTTGGTAAGGGAGTTAATTTTCCTAAGCAGCTCTTGAGAGAAACTTCTAGTGAGAGAAATATGCCTGATGTCAAGTGATGTCTTTTCCAGCCATAATGTGGATGAACTGACAAAATGTGATTAACGTTCTGTAGAAAAAATCCTGAGTTCTTCTAATGAGAAGCCTCTTTCCAGATGCTAAGGGGTAAAGAATGTACCACTTTACTTGATCCTTGGTCCCAGTGTATGACTGTGTTCTCTGCCACAATTTTTTCTCCTTTTTATCCCTTTTGATTTGGCTCCTGATAAATATGGCTGAATACTGACATATTTATAGAATTCCTTCCTAAACCTTTGATTTATGTACTGCAATATTAGCTCAATAACTTAATCTGAGATTGTTATATTTGTACTGTGCACTAGGCACAATTTCAATTTATTGAACTACTTCTCCTCCATTAAGTTTGATTTTTAGCTGATTCATAGAGGTGAGGAAGCCCTAGCAGAGAGGAGGGCATACACAACCAGGGAGAGTATAAGTTTTTCTTTCTGATCTCTATTTAAAAAAAAAAAAAAAAAAGAAATAATCCAGTAGGGATACAGTGGCTATAAACTGAGAATAATTTCCCACTTCCATTTGGAAATTGTGTGTAAATATATTTTTTAATCATATCTTGAGGCTTACGTGATCATGTTCTGTTTGGCTTAATGATTTTGTAACCTCTTAGCAAATTTGGAGCCACATTAGCAAGTGAGTGAAGGCAATTAAGATAATGAAATTTCTGTGAGCTATGGGAATATAAGCAAAAAGGTATTGAGAGAGGCACTGCTGTAATGCCCAGAGTAAGAAAGAAGGCTGTAGTGAAACCATGTATCTTACAGCTTGCTAAAAAAGTTAAAATAGATATGAGTCCACCAATTGAAGGAAAGTCTTTGGTCAGAATTTAAGACAGAAATACTCAGTTGTGATGCTCTCGTCTGCTGGCTTGTTTACGGAATACCATTGCCCTCTTGGCACACTCTAGAGTTTGTGCAAAGAATTTAATAGAACAGGTTTTCCCTTTTGTGTCAGATGAGCCCTGTTCATTCAGACTTACAGCTTACTTACTTGACTGAAAGATAGGTCAAGCCATCTACATACGTATTATATTCTTCTATTGTGTAGCATATGAATTGATGAACATTAAAAAAACCTGAAACATATTTAAAATGGAAAGCTCAGTCAGAAATAATGATAATTGTGCATTCTATAGTTAGAGCTGTGTAGGCTTTTCTTTCTAAGTATGGCAACAGCTGCTAAAGCACATCTGGAAAATATTCCTTAAGCAAAGATATTTTAGCTCAGAGAATTTCACAATGCATGTGGCGTTCACCAGTACTTCTTTCCAGAATCCTAATCTGATTTATTAGTGTTTTTAATATAAAAGTATTCGTTTTTTTTTATGCTTGCAAAGTATAGTTTTGAATTTCTATTATTGATTGGACGTTGCAGTACTCAAAGCCGAACACTGCAAAACAAAAACACGGCTACTCTACTATTTTTAGGTAGAAGTCTCGTCTACTGCCATAGTAACATTGTCTTTGCCAATTTCAGCCAAGTAATTTCCTTTTATTGGATTTTAAAGAGAAATGTTTGTTTCATGCTGGAATCACAAGGAGAGGACAACTGGTCTCATGGCCGGACTCCTCTGTGCTTCCCTAGACTCAAGTTGACACTCTGCTCTACTTTCCAATTTGAAAGCCAGAGGTAGTTGTATCCCCTACAATTATTACAGCATTACTTGGCACTTCTTTGAAGTCAGCAAGAGTATTTGCATGATAAGACCCTTATAAAAGGTCTTATAAGAGCACTTTGAAATGAGCGACAACATTTCTCTTCATGGTAGAAGCCCAGGAACTGCGGTTTCCATGTTTTCTTCATAACTGAGGTATATACATGACACTGCAAAAATGGAATTATTAAATTTATTAACAGAAAATGAAAAGAAATAAACAAGAAAACAGAAAACCTATTTAAACTTTAGAAAATGTCTACCCAGTAATTTATTGATAAAGATGTTACTCATTATGTTTATTTGGAAAAAAAAAGGCTGAAATAAGAACCGTAGAATCATAGAATTATAGAAGCATTTGAGTTGGAAGAGACCCTTAAAGGTCATCTAGTTCAACTCCCCTGCAGTGAGCAGGGACACCTGCAGCTCAGTCAGGGTGCTCAGAGCCCTGTCCAGCATGAGCTTCCACGTCTCCAGGCACTGGGCATCCACAAAATCTTTGGGCAACCTGTGCCAGTGCTTCACCACCCTTACTGCTAAAAGCTTCTTCCTTATATCCAGTCTAAATCCCTTCCATTTTAAAAATAAAGACATGGAACTCTAAAGCCTTTACTAATCTAATCGGGGTTTTGCATTCTGACCCAAGCATCTCAAAAACAGCCAACCTACTTACTTTCAACATGATGATGAGATTTTGCAGATAGATAGCATTTACCAACAGTTTGCAGAGTGAGATATCAGTTTCCCTTAATTATGAGTAGGAGGCAACTTTTTTATGCTAGATAACATTGTGTTGAAACAGCTTTGTGACTGAATTTTAAATCTCAAATGCTGTGCTTGTGCAGCTGGAGGCAAAATGCAGTTACCCAACCAATGAAGAAACTGAAAAAATGAATGGTGTTAAAAAAAATCTATGGCAGTGATACTGAGTGACATGAAACACATTAGTGGTAATGTGGGAAAATTAATTCCAATTTATTGACAGTTTAATTGGCAAACAGGAAGCATTTAATGGGCTTTGTATGCTCTGCTGTTCTTCATTTCCTAGTCTTTTCCACTGGACAGAAATACAATGTTCTCAAGTATGGGGTTTGACATGGTAACAGATGTTTTGTGTGGATTGCCTGGCATGGGTGAAAGGCTCTGTTCTGCTGCACCCAACAACTGCAGAGCATTTCTGTGGAGCGAGGCCTGGGTGAGCCTTCTTGGCTCAGCCCTTTTCCCAATCTCATTGGTAGCAGAGGGTCTTTGTACACCCAATTCATGGGTTGATTTTGGACCCACAGGCTCCGACTGCATGAAGAGAAGGTCATCAAAGACCGGAGGCACCACCTCAAGACGTATCCCAACTGCTTTGTTGCCAAAGAGCTGATTGACTGGCTGATTGACCATAAGGAGGCCTCGGACCGAGAGACAGCAATTAAACTTGTCCAGAAGTTATTGGATCACAGCATTATCCATCATGGTAAGCAATATCAGCTCTAAGCTAAGCAAGCAGAAATCCACTTTGTGTTCTTCACTCAAGTATAAGACAAGTAGGTTCCTATCCGTGCCAGGAAGGGGACACCTGGCCTGAAGGGTGCTGCCCCACAAGGCCCCCTGTGTCCCCAGGGACACCGAGAGGCAATCAGGGTGAAGAGTTGTGTTCCCCATGTCAGTACAGGAGGGAAGTGCCTGCAGACTGTGCTGCTGCTTCTTTGCCTCTCAAGCATCCTCAGTTGGATCCTGCCCTCACCAGTGCCTTCATCACCACTGCCTGCCCTTTCCTCCCTTCCCTGTTCCCCCTGCACAGCCCCTTTCTCCCTTCCAGCTGAAAAACCCATCTGAAAAATAAGCCAGCAAAAAAAGCGTCATCTTTCTCACAGGGATTTGTTCTCCAGCTCTCTTCCTCGCACCAGCTGCACAAACATTTGTGCTGCTACAGCTGCAAGAGTTAGATGTCCGACTGCGCCCTGATTAATTTTCTCCTAAACTTGTTGTGTGTTTGAGACCTGTTCCATTCAGCGCCTTGAATAACAATTTACACTTATGAAAAGGAGGCTACCAAATCAGTGGCAGCATTTAGTTGCCTTTTAGTGCACAAAGAGGCTGGAAAGCACACAACAAAGAAGATCCAAGTCCTCTATTCCAGGCGCATAGTATTGCTTATTTCAAGAAGACAAAATGTACCATTTGTTTCTTTTTAAATAGAAAATAGAGCAACTGCTAGAAGATGACTGTCGAATTTGTTCAGGGGTCACTGTCTGTGCAGGAATACTGCTGCTATCAGCGGTGCATTAACAACACCTTAATTAAAGGAAGAAATGCACATACTGAACGTGTGCCACTTCTATAGCTTCTGCTCAGCTATTAAATTAAAATTCTGGGTTGTTATGGAAACTGGGATTCACGATAGATAGTTAAAGAATAAAGTAATTACAGGGTATTCAAATCTGACTACTTAATCCTCTATTGAGAAAATGTCAGTGAAGAGTCGCATGGATGCCTGAGTGGCTTAATTTAATTGAGCAATAGATATCTTATTGCTGAGTGCTTGTTTAAAACTTTAACAGCCTTCAAATGTTTTTTGCTTTAGAATCCAATTGCACACTCTAGCTTTGATATAAATTATATATATATGTGTGTGTGTCTGTGTCACATGTAAAAGAGGTGCCTGTTGAAAATTTTCATCCATTACTCTCAAAGTTAATAAAATGGTTGGTGAAGTGAGCGAGGGCTCAGTCAGGTAGGTTTAATCAGTTCTGCAGGATGCTCAGAGCATCCTTTCCATACCAGTGCCAAATGGAAGTAGTGCCAGCCACTGTTCCTGTGCCTACGGTGAGCCCAAGCCAGTAAGCTGACAGCTCTTTGCAGCACCTTGCCTGGGCAGCCTTCCCTTGATGCATGTCCTTGCTTCTGGCATTTGTAGGAACCCATTGACATCTGCTCTCTTGTAAATCCTTACTTAGTATTTCTCTGTGTGTTCCTATTGTACCTTCCATTTGCTAGCTGGCATGACAACGCAATTGAGATGATTTTAAGAGGGCAGAAGGCTTTGGTTCTAAATGATCCTGCAGTGAGTCTCAGCTTTCCTGCCACATGGTTTAACTAATACAAGTAACATTAAGCAGTTTGCCAATCTTTAAGTTATTGGCTGCTCTACAGTGGTGTCTTTTAAACAGTTTACATCAAAAGGTTTTGCAGGTATCTAGCAGGTGAATGCTTTGTTGCTACTGGTGTCCACACTAATACTCATGAAAGTGATGAACATGAATCCCTTGTAGCTAGAAATTTTGTTATTTTTCTGAAAGCCTTCTTCAGTCTTTCATCATTTATTAGAACTTAAGGTTCTAATTTATTAGGTTGTACAACCTAATGTATTAGGCTGTATCCTGTGCTCAGGGGGTTCGGATCCAATCATGTTTGCTTTGAAGTTCGCAGTGAACCTGCTAAATGGATTCTCAACCCTTTAACATCCCTATGAAGATTTTTTTTTATTTTATGTTTCAGTTTGTGACGAGCATAAAGAATTCAAGGATGCCAAACTGTTCTACCGCTTCAGAAAAGACGATGGGACGTTTCCGCTGGATAATGAGGTGAAGGTGTTCATGAGAGGACAAAGACTGTATGAAAAGTACGTTGCATTCAGTATCCTTCAGGTGTCAGTAACAGCGCTGCAGGGGGCAAATGGTGTTTGTTCATCTGATTTTCATGGAATAGAATCATAGAATTTTGAATATCTTGCAGCAGTGGGGCTGTGCAATCCCATGGCTTTATTTTGTAACCCTTCTTTCTTTCTTTCCCATATCCCTTTCAGTTTTCTACCATGTTCACTTAAAGCATTTGTTTATAATGAAATGACATTTTTTTATGTTCTCATAAAATGCAATAGGAAAACCCAATGTAAATTTAAGTCCTTGCACTATATTTTATAAAAATAGTCACAAATGATTGGCTCTGTAAAACTGTAATCACAAACCCTACAACTTTAGTACATCAAAATGTAACGAACAAGTGTCTGAATATCTGTTTAGACTTCACTGGGAGGTATGATTTTATACAGTAAGTGAAATTAAACTTCACTGTTCCAGCCTGCAAAGTTTCTGCATCAGAGAGATTACACTAAAAATAGTTGCCTGAAAAAATAAGCCAAGAACATCTAATTAAGATTTGAAATTAATGATTGTTCTGGGATACTGAATATCCCAATGGATTACTTCTGTCAGATAACCAGGCAGCTTAACTATACTTCGCAGTCTATAATAAATGAGTAAGCAGAAGGCTGTTATCACAGCCATGAACCCCCACTGCACAGCCCCTTATTGCTAGCGTGTCCCAGGGTTTTCAGACCAGTGCCTACCCCTTCTAGTTTCCCTGCACAAGAGGGCAGGTGCAGAACAGGGGAAGGCTGCCAAGAGCCAAGAGCTCAGAGCTGCCAGAGGATTGGGTGTGTTGTTGGAAGTGCCTTCCAAACACTTGGCCAGCTCTGCAGCTTTCTGCAAACTGGGGGCTGGGTATCCTTACTGGAGCTCTATACCTGGCACCAGGATAACACCAGGTTTAAAAGCTGATGATAAATGATGTTATCAGGTTAGGAGGCTATGAGCGGCAATTTGGTCAAAGAGCAATTAATCTGAAATACACATTTAAAAAAAGCAGTTGTAAATGTTGCTCCTTTTGTTGTATCTGCCATGCACATTTTCCATAATCATGACTATTAATGTGAAAACAAATCAGGCAAAACACAAGGAAATACACTGCTGGGAAAAATTACTGAACACGCAGAATGATCAGTTGAAATGCCCTTCTTCAAAATCTCCTGTGCTCTACGTAGTGCGGCATTTGCTCCTGCAGACTGCAACACGCTGCCCCCAGGCACTGCCCGTGTTATGGAAGGTTGATTGGTGTGTCTAGACTGCAACCTTGTTTTCAGTTTTAGGTTTTTGTGAGCAAAATAGTTTTTTCTTGGTGAGGCTGGTAATGTGCCTTGCATGAAACCAGCCAAGGCAGGAAAAACTGTTCTGCCAGAGTTTCTACTTCCATCCCCATTTCTCTGTGTGAGCAACCATCCCCAAACCAACACAGAGTGTCCAGCTTGCCCTACATCACACCTGCAGAACAATGGTTATAATGGTGTTCATCTTGGAAAAGGAGCTAGTGCCAAAAGCAGCACCAATATCTAAGTATAACTCATCCTCATGAGGTGGTTGCTCCTAAGCAACACATCTAAAAGGTTATTAAACTTTTAAAACCCATCCCCAGTGCTTGACATAGTGTAGATTAAAAAATACATGGCATTTCAGAACCAGTTTGTGACAGTCAAAACTACTAAAAATTCACAGTGGATCACTGGAAATTTTTGTTCTATTCATAGGAGATAGGGCTGCATACCTGGGCTGGTTGGGCTTCACCTTAGCTTATGTAGCAAAGCCTGTTGGACATTACACTGATTTCATTATATCCTTTTCCATGCACACCTATTAGCAACACCTTTTCAGTTTCATGGATGCATTTTAAACTCAAAATCTGATGCTGAAAGTAAACTAGTATGGAAAGAGTTTTGCAGTGAAATATGGGCAATACACCTTTTCTTATACTGTTGGGAAAGAAAATACTAATGTAGCATAATTAAAATAGTAGTTAAAAGGCAATAACAGGAGAAAGTGTTTATGCACAGATGTGAAATCACTTACCAGCATATTGAACTTGTTTATCAAAATGTCCATAGGTCTAATTTCAAGAGGAATGTGACTATGACAAAGGAAATCTGTTTGCATACAACATATTTTAGAAGTGTGTCTCAGCCCTTCAGTTATTGCTGCCTTCATTAGGCTTTGCTCATTTAAGATAGGCATTGTAATATTATTTTCTACACTTCCCTGCCCATCACATCAGGGCTGGAGTACTGTTACATTCAGAAGCCAGCATAGTTTGTGCTTGCCAAAAATTGCAGACGTTACTCAACATCATTCATGCAGATTTTTACCCTAAATGAGTTAACTAAGCAAAAATATTTAAGAGGAGCAGCAGACTCTGTTACATGGATAGAGGGGCAGATGGCAGGTTCCCAGCATTCTGATGCCCTGTCCTCACCCTGGGACATGGGACATGAGGTCTGTCCCCTGGACAAGGAGCAAACTTTCCCTGTCCTCCTTTAGTGTGACTGTAGAGGTCCTTGTACTTTGTACTCTCCTCTTCTGTGGCATCACCTCCTTTACCTATTGTGAATATCTTCCATGGTTGTACTTGCTTAATTAAAAGGTTTAAAATCAGTCTCTATCTTCCCCTCATTTCCACTGAAAACCATAGATAGCTCAGATTGCCTGCATATAAATGCAAACTTTGGTAATCCTTCCTGTGAACTTGCTTTGAGCTTTAAGTTCATAACTAGAGATGAAACATAATGGGTTTCCTATTGCTTTAAGCTTTCCTAAAACTCCCTGAAGAGTTTATTAGGTCCGTTGACAATATCAGTTTTCACATTCCGGAGGACTGACCAAAGAGATTGAATATATAAGCATGTCTCCTGATCGGCAAAATCCTGCAAGTCTTAATTAAATCCAACACAGACTTTTCATAGCTTTTTTTTTTTTTTTTTTTTAAATCAAGTTGTGCAGGCCCCATATTTTGATTATGTTTGCAGTTCTCACAGGTGTAGGCCAGGTGCACAGGACTGATGTCTTTCTGGTGCAGTCGGTCTTAGGAGCTGCACTTCATCTCATGACACTGACTTCAACTGGTATTCTCAACCAGATTTTACAGTGAAAGAAATGAAATTTTATGCTTTTAGTTTCAGGAAGCCATTCACATAATTCTGAGACTGTGTTCTTAGATAAAACTAAGTTTAAAAAAAAAAAAAAAAGGGTTGAATTTCAGTGTTTGGCCAAATATATTCCTTCCATGTAGGACAGCACAAGTTTCAGCAAATAATACACTTTGACATGAATGGGCTCACAGTTGTTTGAAACATGAGAAAATGGACGAGATGGAGGCAGTTTCCAGTTTTGACCAATGAAAAAGACCAGGCTTTTGGCTGATGGAAATTGGTACCGTCTTGTTGACAGCAGTAAAGTTACAGTGATTTACTTCAGTTAGCAATGGATTACTGTTTCTGGGTTTGTAAAACTGTCAATTTGTTGTGTCTGTTTGTTCACAAGTCCAAATCCTTTGCAGTGCTATTCTGGGCACACACAGAAGAGTGTGAAATGTCAAGCTGAGTGTTTTTCCACTTGATACTCTTCCAGTTTTCTTCTGTGGCTTTGTAAAAATCAAACGATTAGCATCTCTTTTTCAATGAGCTTCATCTGCTGCTTCAATGAGCTGGTCAACTAATTATAGACTCATCAAAGAACAATTAGCGCAATCCTCGGGATTTTTTGTTAGGTGCCCGCAGAGCCTGGGTAACCAGCTTTGGGTAACCATGCAGCAGATGGTATGAAGAGGCATGAGCTTTGGGTTTGCATTTTTTTCTGGGGGGAAAATGCTAGGTGAGTGAGAGACAGTTAAAGATGGACCCTTGGAGCTCTCTCTCTATTAAATGTGCTTAGTGTGGGAGAAAGAGATAAGTTTTCCATGCACACATATGCAAATCAAAATATGAAAAAGAACAAAGCCTTTGCAAGAGTTCTGGAGTCATTATGTTGTCCCCTGTTACATGCATTCTTGCTTTCAGCTTCATCCCTGACTGGCTAATTTTGACTTTCATCTTGAAGATGTTGGCAATGACCCCCCAACACCGACAGGAGCAGTTCATTATATCTGCTACTCAGCTCCAGCTGGTGCACAGCAGCCCTTGGTTTGCTGATCTGCTGCTTGAGGTCAGATTCACTCAGCCCAGGCTCCTGGTTAGCTCTCATTAAAGTAACTGAAAGAGCTCCTTCAGGGGGAATAACAAAGGCCAGATCCCATCAAAGCTCTTTATTGTAATTTCAGTTGAAACTTTCCTCTCTGTGTTCCTATAGCACCTATATTTCGGATGCCTGACTTCAGAACTCAGAAGACTTAGAGAGGTGGTGTTATATATATTTATTGTGCCTCCCACAGTTTCCATCAATCCTGGACAAACTGACAGTTTAAGGAAGAGATTGTCCACATATGGACCTACAGGAAATTCAAACTTCTGATCATGATAAGGGCCAAGACTGAGAGCTTTTCAAGTTTTCATGCTGTAGGTCAGTTGTGCCTTTAGTTTCCAAATACTTGATGGGGGAGAAGCCTTGCTAGGAAAAAACCTCAACCATGCCATTCTTGAACTGTTATTCTGAAAATCTTACCATTAATTTATAGTAAATAGAAAAATTAGGAACAGGAATGAAATTAGTGAATAAGGAATCTCTGTTGCTCAGTTTCCCAACAACAGAAAGGAGGATTTCTGTATTAAAAGAGTGACTCTCATTTCTTTTCTTCCCAACTGTTAACCTTAGTTTTGTGTTAATAAAATACTAAGGCTTTTGTTTTGTTTTTATGTTGCACCATTTGTTTACATTACTTGAACGGAGAAGAATTTTCTTAGCATATTTAAGCTACATAACTTGCCAGTTGCTGGCACATACAATGTTCCTCTTCACTCTTGTGTTACGCAGAGCAGATGGAGGCATGGTGGCTCAGATGTGAAAATGTTTTCAGGTGTGCAACTTTGCTAGCTGCAGCTGCATCCTGGAGTGCTGCAAGCCAAACATTTACCAGCCACCCAGACCACAGAATTACCTTTTCTCCTTCCTCTTCAATTTTTCTGCAGCTGTTGTAAAGCTTAAGGGGAGGATTTTCAAAACCATCTAAGAGACTTAGGGGTACAGTCCTGCTACCTGTAAAAGTTAATTAGGAATTTCTGAACACATTAGTTACGATCTGGTGTTTTTAGGTTGATTTTATTTAGAAATGGGTTATATGTTAACTTTTAGAGAAGCTAGAGAACTAAATATGGGAAATGTGAAACTGAAACCCTTTATTTTCATGTAGAGAAAAAAAAGGAGAAAGCTTCAACTTTGTACAGCAGTATAAAACCTTAATTTCTTGTCCTAAGACAACTTAGGATGTCTTTCACATCTTAAGTTTAGATTGATAGCTTGAGGAAAGGTTTAATAAGTCAGGGAGAGATTCACATCTCTTTGCTTGTGAAATTCTTGAGAAATTTGCCAGAAGGGATCTGGAGGAGGTTGTTTTTGGTTGTTTTTTTTTGGTTTTTTTTTTTTTAAAGCATCATTTTCCTTACCAATTTTTTCCCCTCCAAACCAGGTTGATGAGTTCTGAAAATACTCTTCTGCAAGCCAGGGAAGAGGAAGGGGTCAAGTACGAGAGAACCTTCGTGGCATCAGAGTTCATTGACTGGTTGATCCAGGAAGGAGAGGCTACAACACGGACTGAAGCTGAGCAGCTTGGCCGCAGGCTTTTGGAGCATGGGATTATACAGCATGGTGAGATATTTACTGTCAGTTAGCTAAAGCTATGCTTTTTGTAGTCCTTTTTTCAGGTAAAGTCATGTGAAGGTGCTTTTGTCTTGCTAGTCATATACCCAAGTTCTAGATAACTTCAAGTTGTTTAATGAAAGAGTGGATTTTTCCAAAGTTCTTTGTCTTAGTTCTGAAAATTCTACGTCAAGTACAGAGGAAAACTAGAGTTTGGGGATATATAACAATAACAAGGATGTGGATGAAAATAAACACTTTTGTGCTTTAGTAGTTAATGTGCTTGCTATCAGCAGTAAGTGTAATTGAGATAAATTGCTTTGTGAGGATCACACAGGGATTAGAGCCATCAATAAGCTACATTTTCTGTGTAGAGTGAAAATGACAGGTTTTGTGTTTCTTCCTGCTTAAGGACAGAAGCAGAGCACTGGGGTCAGAAAACAAGCTTCTCGCTTGGTCATGTTGTGTAATCTTTCTGGTATGCTTGGGTAAAACAGAAGGTATCACTTTCAGCTCAAGTGTTACGATGTTGGTCCTGGAGGCATTACTCCTCTGAGGCACAAATCTGATACTTCGTTGTGGTCCAGCACAATGTGACTGCAAGTGCGCTTTTATCAAGAAGGTCCCTCTATCAATGGTGGAGGAGAGTTTTCTCACTGTGTGTCCCTGATAGTGAAAAAATGAACACCCTTGGCATTTAAATCCATTTATCTTACTGTCATCATCTATTCACAGTGTAAGCTGCACCTCTTTGACTGGACATTTTCTCCCATAAATGCACCAGCATCACCCACAGGAGTGATGAAAAGGGTGCTCAAAGACAGCAAAACAGACTGGTGGAAGCTGTTAGCAGTGCTGTTTAGTGCACAGCAGGAAAGTAATCAGATCCTGATGTTTTCAATGTTGTCAAATCAACACTAATTCTGACGGAGAACAAACAATTCACAGTATTAACAGGCTGTTAAGTTACAAGGTGCTAGATTGACTCTGTAGTCTGTTGCTTTGTGAGACAACCCAGTCGTAAGGAATAGAGAAAAGATGGGGTATAGTGACCTGCATGGTTCCTTCATGGTTGTGATCATGCTCACGTTATCTTGGGTTTCTGATTACTGGTAGCTACTTCTGAATGTTTACAGTAATCAGCCTCCAGTTCTATAATTACCCTTCTGCTTCCTATGATTTATAGGGTGCCAACTGCTTGGGGCTTGTCGAAGAGGAAAGGTATTCCACCTCTCCTTGTTATAGCAGCAGTGATTTAATTCCTATTTTTACTGGAGTGTTTTCAATGTATTATACACAAGATAAATCACCCTGAAAAAGATAAAGAATAAAAAAGACAAGAGTGAGGCTGATGCTGCTGTTGGCATTTTTGCAGAGAAAATAAAGTCAGAACTTGATATGTAGTGTGAAGCTGGATTCACTTTTCTATTGAAATCTTTGCAGAGCTAAGAAAGTCAGGATGTGACACTCATTGCAGATCAAACATTGCTCTCATTGAGCCATTGGCAGGGAAATAGTTTTGTCTCTGTCACACAGGGTTTCTGGGGAGACTTCTGACAGTGCTGGCCTTGCTCATCTTATGGGACTGCCCTGACCAGTTTAGGAGAGGATGGGCAGGCAGTAAAACTTCAAATGTCAACATCATGTGCAAAGCATCCTGCTAGATCTGAAAGTCATGATGTGACGATGACAAGGGGTTCTGGGAACTGTCTGACTGACTGTTGAAGGAAGTCACCTTCTCGCCCTGCAGTACTGTTGTCTTCCTCACTCAGCTGTTTATGGACAGAGGCAGCTTAGTGGGACCAGCTGAGGAAGCCGGAAGTGTAATAAACCTCAGTAATATCCCTGAGATTTCTCTTTAGTAGACATGCTTTGTGCACAATCGCAAACATACTTCATTCTCCTCTGCATTTCACAGAAACTGTTTGTCTAGGTAGCTTTAGGAATATTGGTGACAGAGCAAGTTGAATAACCACTGAGCTGATGGGAGATTCACCTGAGCAAGAGGATATGATCTGTGTCTTTTGAAGGTTTATACAGTGTCTCCTTTCTCTAACAACAGAGCTCAAAGTGAGATCTCACAGTTCTCAACTGGGGTGTAAACCCTAACGTGGTGGGAATGGTATTCTCTTTTTTCCATCTCTCTGAATTCTATGTCCAGTTACCAAAATAAAAATTGTATTTTCTGTCTCTGATTGCAGCAAGTCCACTTCACCCCACTGTATTCCTTTTGTTGTGTATTGCATCAGCAGTCCACAAATGTTACTTGACACTAATTGGCATCCTTGTTGGCAGAGCCAGCAGAACAGCTCTTGACGGAACAAGAGTGGAGAATGAAACATTTTTCTGCCCTAAGGGTAATCTCTTGCTAGCAGGATTGTTTGATATGCACAATGTGGAATAAAATGAAACTTGCTCTACTGTTCTTATTAAGTATTTATTACCTTACCTAATGCAATACAAAGTAATAGAAACAGTTGTATCGAGTTGCCGGTCTCCATAGTAATTCTCCAGCCACAACTGCATTGTGCAATTTATTTTTACTGATCCTGACTTTCATTTCAATTACTCAGAAAAGTTGTATTTTGCAGCTGAGGTTCTGTAGTTAAAGCAGTTTCCTGTCGCATTTGCCTTCACTTTAATTGCTCAGACACCAACCAGGTTTCATGCAGGAAACAAACACTGATGCTAATTTTAAAAAGGAAAACATTGATTTAAGAGGAATTGTGTAAATGCTGTAAAGACATCAGACGGTTTAAAAATAATCCTCCTGATATCTTTGGGCATGTATTACTACACATATTTCCCCTTTCATAAATGAAAATGATGAAATGTGCTTAAATGCTGAATTGTTTCCTCCGAGAATTCCACTGGCGCATACAAATGGTAACCCACAAACTGCTGTTTTCACAAATAGGAGCCAGATGTCCTTTCCTACGAACTGATACCCCCAGGTACCACAGAATAAAAACATTATAGGTAGCAGGGCATTATGCACTATACGTTTCTTGATGGCTTGCGTTGACAGCGTAATTGCCAGTAGTTATTATTCTGCATTTGTGAACACTGATGGTCTTTGCCAGAATACAGGAATGAAGGTTGTGGGAGGAATTATAAACATGGCTTTGTGCTTGTGACAGCAAGGACAAAAGGGGCACAGAACACATTTGGCAACTGTATGAAAGCCCACTTCTAGTATGAGGTACATAGAGCTTTTCAGTGTTAAAAGGTAAGAATTCCCTCTAGGAAGGTGGATCTTTCCTCGTTCTTCTTCAGAGGGAAACACTGGAATGGATTAAGTGCTGTGGTCAAAATTCACATGCAGTAAAAGGCAAACTCTTTGCCAGCACTGGGATAGATCAGACAAAAGCAAGAGTGGGCTGGAGCAGGCAGAGCATAGCACAAGCATTCATGCAGTCACAGAAAACAGAGATACTGAGATGTCCAAGGAGGAAAGAGAATATGCTTGGGGTTCTTTCTGGCATCGTTTCTGTGTCTGTGCCAGTTGTTTATGGCAGCTTCTGTGGCTCTTACTCTGCACCAATAGCCTCAATTGCAGAGAAGTGCTGACTCAGACTAAGCTCTGTGGTCCTCCTGCCAGGACTGACTGGGTGCAGACCCTTGGGAGGATAAAGTTCCTGCCTATCTTGCAGGAAACTTTAAGGTCTGGAATATCAAGTGATAAGTACTTTCCATTTTTTAAATCTGATTAATAACAATAAGAGGGACTTATCCATTGTTAGCATCTTCACAAGATGGGTAATTACTTTTCCCCTGTGGCAGCCACCAAACATTTTGAAACCCTTTTCAGTGTTTTGTGATGTTTAGACACAGGGTGCTTGTCCTGCAGGGTGCTCAGTGCAGCGTGTGCATGCGAGATGTGCATGATGGAGCAGCAGTGCTCATCCTCCCATGCCAACTCACATTCTGTCTCTTTTGCTGTTGCTATTTTCCAAGCTGCTTCTTGCTTTTCAGTGCATGTGCTTTGTGTGATTTCCTCTCTGATGCACTGCATCTGACATCTGCTCAGCACCTTCCCTAGGCAGTGACTGCAGCATGGTTTAGCAGAAGTGGTTTGCATTGCCACTCCCTACCTGCTGTAATTCAGCTGTGGGTCTAAATGCAGCTTCCCAGCCCTGGACCAGCAGAGGAACACATTTGGTGGGTGTTGGAAAATACATGGTCTTTGCTTTCCTGAATGACTGAGGAGTGGGAAGATCTCTTTTGGAGGTGACTGGCTAGCAGATACCTTGCTTGAAACATCTGATTAGTGCTAGGGTTTTATAATGATAATAAATGTGTGTTAAGATGTCCCTGGCATGATGTTCTCTCCTCCGCAATAACAATACTTTTAGGTTAAAAAAGTTTAATTGGACTCACCAGCTTTGCATACGTAATGCTTAGCACAGAAGCAGGTGCTTGCCTCTTCTGAAGCATTAATCCTTTATCAGCAAAACTCCACTGTGCAAATTACTTTCAGAGATGAAAACAAACATTTTATAGTGACTTAGTGAGAACAGTAAATATTGACATATGCTATCTCTCTGTCTCTGTGGAGAAGTCTTAAAGCATGTGTTGGACTTTCTCTATTCTCTGTGAGGATTGCATACCTTTATTCAGCAAAATTGCCCTTAACAAGTTGATCGCAACATTTAGTTGTGAGCACCCAGATGTATGATGCAGTTAAAAGTTGCTTAAATTCTGAAAGTGGATTAGATATCTAAAAATTTATTTCTTTTCCTCTTGCTGAAATGTTCACCTACAATTTCAGTAAATTGTAACAAGTCACATCTACTTTATATGCTCCATTGCTTATGATTAGTCAACGTTTCTTATTTCATTATTGAAAATTTACCATGTATGTGAAACATAGACTTCTTTCTTAATTTGTGATTTCACTTTGGAACCCCTTTTCTTGAAATTACTAATTACTGTGAGCAATTTCTAAATACCACTGAACCATCCCATACGTCCTTGACTTAACTGGCCATAGATTTCCTCCCCCACAGTTAACACACGGATTTTTGTATATTTTTTTCAAGTTGATCTAACACCTGGAGCCTAGCAGATGTCGTATTCATTCTATACAGTCCTGAAAGCATTCAGCCTATATAGTCTTTATCTAAAGCAGGAAAGTGTTTGTTTCTTTGAAAAAGGCACCCACATGTCTGTACACTGCAGAAATAACGTATGAAGATGCGTGTTCATATTAACTACTGAATTCAATCTTTCTGTCAGAGAATGGGTTTCAGTTTTTAACAGCTGCAGCACAAAAAAGATACCCAGATGGGCCTTTTCATCTTCAGCTTCCCTTGTCTCAGCCTGCACTTTCCATACTTTATTTGGAAGCAGAGAAAAGCAGTTGGCTATGTTCTGTAAACTTGCTAAATTAAAGATGATAAATCCTCATACACAAACTGAAAAGGCTGATGAAATGAGTGTGATTCAACAGCGGCTTTCTACTCAGTGTAAGGAGTGTATTTGGAAATAGACTGCAAACCTGCTGGAAAGAGCAGATGTATATAGAAACATTTTTTTGCGTACCTATTTTAAGGCAGCTAAAATAAGATGCTAATGCACTGAGCAGAGCACACAGCTTTAATAGAAGCCGGAGACTTCTATTTCAGCCCCTGAGGGATCTTTGAGACCTATGTATTGTAATCCTGATGTTTTGAAGGCAGCTTAAAAGTTGCCTAGGTATTTTATTCATTGCATGAATATACCATATTTCATAGAAGCAGCTCAGCTGGTTTGATCGCTTTTTTTTTCTGGACACTTGTCACTTGCTTGACATGGTCACTGCCTTCACCCTTAGCTGGGCTGGAACAGCTCTCTGGATTCCATATTTCAGCAATAGGATCAGCCTTACAGTTGTATACTTACTGTACAGTACAGTTCAGTACTTACTGAGCTCCATTTGCTGCTCCCAGTGAACTCTTCATAATCCAAATGAGAAAACAATCCCACGTAGTACAGCTGCAGTGTGGGGAGCTGAGAATGCAGTGTGAGTGCATTCACAGGTGGGCTTAAGTACAGTCTTCGGAGTGTGTGTACTTTGATAAAAGATGGGAATGCAAGTGCTGTATTTTTATGGTGCAGAGAATCAATGTCACAAGGCTGCCTGCTGGCTGGGCATCATGCTGCCTCTGCCTTGACTGGAGGGAGCTCCAAGCAGGTGGAATTCATCCATGTGTAAAAGGAAACCAATATGAATAGGTGCCTTTATTAAAATGGATCTGCAGAAACCAGATTAGCTTTAGGAAAACAGGAAGAGGGGTGGAAAAAGCATTGTCCAGTATAGAATGAAGTGTCCTTTATTCTCCCCTGCCACATGTGTGTCGGTGAGGGCCAATGAGCAGCACTGGGGCAGGAGCAGCTGTGTGGCCATGCTGGTGGTGCTGAGCCAGGTGAGGCCAAGGCAGCAAGCTCAGGGCTGGGCAGATCTCTAAGCCTGAAGGTTCCCCGAACCAAAGTGGATGTACACCCCCACTGTTTTTCTGCTAGGAGATAGAATCATAAATAGAATCCAAAACAATAGAATGGTCTGAGTTGAAAAGGACTGCAGTGATTACCTAGTTTCAAACCCCTGCTATGTGCAGGTTGCCAACCATTAGACCAGGCTGCCCAGAGCCACATCCAGCCTGGCCTTGGATGCCTCCAAAGATGGGGCATCCACAACCTCCTTGGGCAACCTGTTCCAGTGTGTCACCACCCTCAGTGTGAAAAACTTCTTCCTAATAAAAAACTCTCCTACTAGAAACTGAGCTGATTTGTTTCCTTCCCTTCTAAACACTGCATCTGCTTAGGAGAAGGGAGTGAGGAGGCAAAGGCTTCAGGGCTGGAGGAGAGCCCTTGCCAAGGGGAGGGACAGGGCACAGCCAGGACCTCCCTCTTGGCAATCAGCAGCCCCCACTCCTCCCCACAGCCTGCCAGAGAGCTTGGTGTTATTTCATACCATTCCACATTTGCTTTCAGTGTGATGGGATTTTTTGGGGTGGAAAGTTGTGCATCTTTAGAGGTCAAAACTGTTGTGGTCTTCTGAGACATGCAATGGGGAAGGAAAGAGCACTGCAGCCAGTAGCGGGGGAGGTCCAGAGCAGTCTCCTGCAGCTTCAGGCTAGGTTTATCTCCACTTTAATAGAGCAAACTGTCTCAGCAGAAAGGTAAAATCTACTTCAGGATAAACTGGAATTACTGTCTTATACCAAAGGACTTGGAAGCGTGCTTTGTGCTGCTGGGAAGGGTTCAGTGCTTCTTGTGGCTTGAAGTAGGAAAAGATCTGAAAAGATCAGTGCTTAGAACTCCATGTACATTGCCAAAACTTTTCTAACCTTTTAGCCCCAGCACAGGCACACACTCACTCAAACTAGCACATGTTTAACTGTGTCCTCCACTGCACTGGGGAGAGCAGCTCTTCAGCTCCTCCTTGACACGAAGGAGCCTTGTCCCAGCTTGAGCCATGGGCTCAGTCACTGACAACTTCATGTTTCTGGGGAAAAGCAGAGCAGTTGGGTGCACTGCAACATGCGGTCTGCTGGAACTGCAGCATTCGGCTGGTAGAAAACATTCACCACCACACTGGAGATGTACATGGATTATCAGCCCTTGAAATCATGGAGAACTGAGGTTGTGGGAGGGATCTGGGGAAAGAGCCAGTTATCAAGATGGTTTGATTTTTACGGCATGAATCACACCATTTATTAAAATAGGGTTTTGTACTTTCTTAAGTCTCCTCAGTTCCATGCAATCAACTTAGAGCTAATGTTTTTATCTCTGCTGTGTATCAGTCTCCTTGCAGAAGAAAAGGCCGTTTGGACCCTGTGTAGATCCCTGGATTTTATGCTGGAATCAGAAGCTGAATGAAGATTTGCATGGACATTGCAGTTTATAATTCAAATAGTTGGACAGAAGCTGCAGAGCAGCCAGGCACAAGGACTGCCAAAGTTGCAACATCAGGTGTTCACAGTCTGAGAAATGCCAAAATAAATAGTCTGATTTTTCTCTTCTTAACGGTAATGCAAATATGGAATGGCCATCTAAAAACTTTGCTGATTAAATTTGAAAACTATGGATAAATGAGGCAGCATATAAATGATTGAACTCTATTAATTAAATGGTCAGTATTGGTCATTATCCAAGAAGAGATTCATTTGCATGTAACTCAGTAGAGGGTAGTTTATAGGAAATGAGAATAGCAGCACTGCTTGTTGGTGTGAGACAATGCAGTGCAGGGGAAGGAAGATGCACAGGGCACCTAGATGCATCGTTCTGAGTCTATGCTTTTAGCACAGTGTGATTGTAGTCACCATTGCTAGGGGCTGAGGTGTATGAAAGGACAACTGTAAACAGAAGAAGGGGAGCGATGCTGTAAGGATGAGCATTTTGTAAGATCTGGGTTTTAGTTAGGATAAAGAAGCTTTGAGGGGAACTGGAGGAAAAGTAAAAAATTAGCCCTAATTTAAGGGACAATCGTAAGTGATTCACCACTGTGAAGTGATGAAGCAAATCAACAATATGTCTGAATGTTGCTTCGTCACATCACTTCTTTACAAAGTTTTCCTAGAGGACCTTATGTAACTTTCCAGCAAAGATGTTACAAATTCCAGGGATTAGAAGCTAAATGTGTTCAACCTTAAGTCTTTATTGCCTGGCATGGAATGTTATGGGAACTGCTCATGAGTAGCCATTGCAGGCTGCTTCAAAGGAAGATTAAACTGTATTTTTGTGAGATTAGAAGACAGTTTTATAATTCTGCTTCTGGGAGGAACGTTGTGCCCTGTGTATGCAGGAGATTAGACTGGTGAGTTGTGACTGAATCTCCAAAGCTTGCCAGCTGTGACCATGAATTAATGTTCATACCCTGCCCTCTTGGACCATTTCTATGATTTTGGAGGTTGCCAATCATCATATATTTTTTATACTCTTTGGTACAATTTCTTTCTGTTTCATAAAGGGCACATCGTAACATGAACGTGTTGACACATGAGCAGCGATGAATTAAAATGGAATGAAAAACCCATGAGATCACCCCACACCTTCCTCTTTACATCACCTTCATCACGTACAAAACCAGATGCTGATATTTTAAGACAGACCAGAATGGGTGCGGGTTTCTCTGTGCTGCACTGTCAAGGGCAGAGAGCTAACTGAGGAGCAGTTAGATCAGTCTTTACCTGGCAGCAGCAGCTTCCACAAGAGGCACAGGAGCCTGGAGCACGAGCCTTGTCAGCCTTAGTAACATTATCTGCTGCTGCCTCTGAGTCAACAGTCAAGGTAACAACCTTAAAATTACCTTTAAAGAAGCCCCTTCCTAGCAAGTCTCTGCAGCCCTCCAAGCTTCCTGCAATCAGCTTTGAAAATGTTTCCACTCCCACTTTTCTCTGCTGATCTCAGCAAAATGCTGGCTGCTGTGGCAGGGAAGTGAGCACCCCTGCCTGCTCTGCTGCCTCTCGGCCAGAGTGTACCAAGCCCAACAAAGCCAGCCTTCTGTGCTCAGCGTCCAGCATTCACATACGTGGGGCTTGTGCCAGCTGCTTTCCCCTAAGGCGAGGGCATGCATGTGTCCATCCAGGAGCACTTCAGAGACAGCACTGCTGCCTGCCTCCCCCTCCTTGTGAAGAAGTCAGAAAGCTGGCAATTCACACACATACAGAAGTCCCATGGGTCACACCAATAAATTTTGGTGAGATATTTTATTTGATGTGGAAGGTACAAGGTTTGAGTTAAGTATGCCTGTTTATTTTTTAAGATTTAAGTATTACTTTTTAGTCAAGGAACGTGCATAGTTACATAGTGCTACAAATGCATTATTGCTCAAAATGAGGCTGCAAGCTGTTATTCAACATTCTCTTATGAAATGTGAACTATCAGTAGAAATGAAAAATTAAGCTATGAAAATCAATGAGCGTTCCACATTGATATTACTTGTCATGAGCACTGGGGCTACAAAACATTTGTCATGCAAATTACATACAAATATACTACAACACAGAGTAATTGTTCTTGTCTTTTCCACTTACCTTCATTTATTGCATGAAAATTCACCCTTCTGTGGAGTGAAGTAATTATAGGAGGGATGAATTATGTCAGTGTAAGACCTAAGCTTCACTATTCTAAGTATGTAATGTTACAGTACTTGAATCAAAACAGGTATTGTTATTCCAAAATATGCTCCAGTGTCGCAGCATAAAATAGACTATGATATGTAATTTCATGGTCAATAAATATTCTCAAATTTGAGTGCTTTATTATGTCTGCAACACAGGCGTGTGTTGATCTCCAGTTATCGTAATTTCTGAAGACTGTCAGAGCACTTCAGTGAATGGCACAAACAGAATTGAACTGTTTTACTTAGGAGTAGTGGTGTCATAATATTTAAAATGATCCAGAAACCATACTGATATTTGTCAGATGGCAGACAGCTGGTAACAGTAATTGTGCTGCCAGGTGAGTATTTGTAGGGCCCCCTTTTGTTAAATATTATGAACCCAGAATTAGGCTGACTGCATGGTGCTTGTTTTTTAAAGTTTCAGGTAACTCTTTGAGATGTCAATATAGGAAAATAAGAAAAAAAATGTGGTTTTTGAAAATTTGCACTGAGTTATTCTACTACTGCAGTGTTGTATTACTAGAATACTTTTACTTGTTGTGTCAGTGGTTTGAAAGGGAGAGTACTGACTGGGAGGACCTTCTTATTAACTCTGCTTCTGACAGCAAATCCTTTTGTGGATGTAGGCAAGTCTCCAAATCTCTCCTCTTCTATTTTTGTTCTTCAAAAATAGTGATTGTCCATAAGAACTGTTTTATGGTATTGTATGCTATGAGTGTCCAAAGCAAGGAGCACAGCAGCAGCATGTGCCTGCAATAATTAATTGAGGTGTCAGAACGCAACGATCAATTGTTTCTAGTGGTAAATGGACTCAGTGAAGCTGTGTGGCCCCCAGAGGATACAAATAGCTGATCTGAGAAAACAGCAGGTTCAGCCTTGAAATGAAACCCAGTAAAGCTGTGTGGAACTGTTCTGATACTCTTTGAGGGAATGAGCTGGGCTAGGTATCCAGCTCTCTTGTTTGCACGGTGCTTGAAACATCGTAGTTTGGCTGCCTGGCATGTCCTTTTATCTTTACTCTTGAAACAAAGGTAGAGCTTCAAAAGAGGAGCAAAAGCAACATTGCAAAGAGCTATGTGCAAGTGCTGTGCAGCCTATGGCACACTGTGGGACTTGGGCAGAAGGTCACTATGGCAGCTTGGACATGAGCACATGCCATTTGGAAAGCTCCTGTGTCCTGATAATTCTTTGTGTCCCAAAGGCACAACGTCCATCTGTGCAGTGTCCTGTCTCTGGCAGTGGCCCAGGAAGCAAGAGACAGGCTCCTCTAGGCTTCTCTGCAAGATGGATTTACAGTTTGGCCCCATATGGCAGCTTCTGTGTCCGTATGGAGGGCTGAGGCCTGGGCGCCACAACAAGGTTTGGCTTCTTCTTTCCTGTCTCAGTCACGATAGCTTACTTTGCTTCCCTGGCATGAATATGGTCTCTGAGACCAGAAACTACTGTAGACGTCTGGGCTTTTTGCTCTTTGAGGCTGTTCCTGCAGCTCACAAGTGTCAGACTCTGGCGTACATGTCTAAATACAGCCCTTTTTCCAAGGCTCTAACGTATGTAGAGCTCCTGGAACAAAATCTTAAGGAATTAAGAAGGGATGAATGTTAAAAGGAGCATGTTGAGAAGTGTAAAAGAAAGGATGAGCTCAGGAGACACAACTGAGAGCTGTGGGCTGGACATCTGGTTTTGCTGCCTTTAGAGCCCAGATGCTAGGGAGATCTGAGAGCAAAGTGACAGCATAGTGTCTGGCAGAGGCTGAGGCCAAATGGCTGAGTCTTCTTCTGCAAGTGTCAGGCATGGCTGACCTCCGATCATGTACCTATGTTATTGTTTATGCATTCCATGTAAATAAATACCTGTAACCCAGGTATGTGATTCTACGATTCTGTGATTCTGTGATCCAGTATTGGAAGAGATGCAGTTTATAAACTGGGTAAATCCAGAATCTAGATGAGGTGTGTCCAACTCACAGCCTATGGGCTGCGTGTGGCCCTGGAGAGCTAGTAATGCAGCCCCACAAGATCATCAGCTTTTAACATTATTATGTATTTGATTAGTGTGTCTGCCAGTTCCAAAAGTTCCTCACAAGTATGGATGCTGATTTTGGGGACTTAATTGACTTTTCTGAAATAAGTTGGCTAAGTTGGGGTAAAACGGTAAAAAGATTTTATGATGTGCTAAATGAAATCAAGTCACTTATGGAATCAAAAGGAAAATTTACACCAGAACTTGAAGATGAAAGCTGGCTCACAGATATAGCATTTTTTGTGGATTTGATTGCTTGTTTAAATGAGTTAAACATGTGTTTTCAAAGTGAAAATCAATTTATCTGTGCTAAGTTTCAAACCATAACAGTGTTCAAAATGAAACTCAAATCATGACAAGCTCACTGTATGGCAAATAATTTTATGCATTTTGATACACTGGCAAAACACAGTCTTGGGTGCTGCAAAAAATAGGCAGCTGTGCTTTCCAGTGTGGTAAAGGAATTTGAGGATAGGTTTCAATATTTCAAAATATACAAAAACATCATTGTTTTTGTATATTTGCAACTCCATTTCATAGAACCGTCATAGAATCATAGAATGGCCTGGGTTGGAAAGGACCACAATGATCATTGAGTTTCAACCCGCCTGCTATGTGCAGGGTCACCAATCACCAGACCAGGCTGCCCAGAGCCACATCCAGCCTGGCCTTGAATGCCTCCAGGGGTGCAGTCAACGCATTTTCAGTCAACAAAAATACATTACCTGTGAATTTTCAAATGGTATGCATAGAGTTGCAATCAGACATTCAACTCAAAGAAAAGAATGATGTTTCTTTACCAGACTTCTATAAGCCCTCTCTTACCAGAGGAAGATATCCCTCACTTCACAATCACTCCTTATTCACAACACCACTTTTGGCTGTATGTGCATTTATGAAAAACTGTTTTCAAGGATGAAGCATAGGAAGAGTAAAATTAGGTCAAAAATCTCTGATGAACACCTTCAGAACTCACTAAGAATTGTGACTACTACCATCAATCCGGATACTAATGCATTGGTTTCACAAAAACAGAATCAAAATGCCTCTAGCTTTATGTTTTTGTTACCACCTTCTTTTTATGTTTTAATAAAAATATATCTAAAAAAAATTTTTTTTAATGATATACACTGAGTATATTATATATTGTATTTGTGGCCCAAAACAATTCCTCTTCTCTCAGTGTGGCCCAGGCAAGCTAGAAGGTTGGACACCCATGATCTAGATCCTTCACAAAAAGATCAACTGTGGGAAGTCATTTCTGTGGAACAAGGAGCTGAATGAAGGCGGAGAAAATGCAGCCAAAACCTCTACAGCAGCTGTGTGGGATCCTGCAGCAGTAATGCAGGGAGTGCTCAGGGGAGCTTTTCCGCAACTCAGCAGTGGAGCGGGCAGTGCATGTTGGGACCTGGACCAGCTCCATCTAGCTGTTGCATTTCACACCGCTATTAAGAGGCAGCTTCAGCACCAGCAACTGCACAGACGTTGTGCTGCTGCTGCAGGCTGCAGGCACGCTGTGTTCGCCAGCAATCTGGGATTTGCTCTTGGTGTCAAAACAGGTTGTAATTAAGACTTCTGTTCATTATGTTAGAAATGATTTTTGGCCGAGTGCCTGTTCCCAAACCTCGCGTATCCGGGCAAAGGAGAGGAAGCGGAATGCAGGAAGCGTCTGGGACACCGTGTCTGTGGTGGCTGAGACAGAGGAAATGCACAGGTCTCGTTTTTCTGCTGCCCATGGCTCTGGAAGACACAAGCAGTGTCTTTCCAACACTGAGGCATTGGCACAGATCTGAGTGAGGGAGCTAAGTCTGCTGTAGGGACCAGCAGCTCCTCATGGCATACAGGGTTGACGTGTTCCTCTTCTGAGCCTACAGCAGGGACAGGAGAGGGACAGGATGTTTGGATACGAGTGTCCAAGGCTCACTGCAGGCAGCTATGCTCGGATTTCAGTCCCACCAAACACCTCTATCCTTTTCTTTTTCTAGTGTCCAACAAGCACCATTTTATGGACAGCAATTTGCTCTACCAGTGCAGGATGAATTTCCGCCGGCGGCGGCGGCTGATGGAGCTGCTCACCGAGAAGTCTCGCCTGGTGCCAGAAAGCCACGACAGCCCCTTTTGCCTGCGCAAGCAGAACCATGACAACAGAAAACACACCAGTTTTCTGTCAGGTGACTCATCAGCTGCACTGCTCTCTGTAGAGTGACTGCATGGGGTGTTAAACGTCCTCCAGCATCCTTTCTGCGCGACGGGTTTCACTGTTAACCTGAAAACAGTCATGTATCCCTGTTTGCAGGGATTATCTCAATTTACCCAATTTTTAGCTCTTGGCGTAGCTTTTGCTCTGATACCAATAGCACCTCAGTTGTTGATCAAAAATCAGTGTCCTGAGCAAACAGAATGTGTTAAAATCCCCGCGAGCACAAAGTAATTTGCCCCATATATTCTGTGCTGGTTTTGAGAAAAATAAGGGGAAGGGGGCCTGCAGTGTTTGCTGCACAGAAATATCAAGCAGGAACTGAAAGAATAAGTGGAAAATTGAATAACTTTTTCCCTATATTGAAATGCCTCCTAGAAGATCCTGCAGTGGGAGCAGTTCGGCCATCGTGTTGGCTAAGGTGTTACGATATTCATGCAGTGACCCTTCTGTGTGTAACACGTTTACCCCTTGAGAAGGTGAAAGCATGGCTTATTGCTGGTTCTTAAAGAATCCAAAGAACTGCGTTCAGTAATTGACACCAGTTCCCTTTCCTCCCGTGTTTTTGCAGTGAGCCCCACCAAGGAGATAAAGATCGTGTCGGCGGTGCGGAGGAGCAGCATGAGCAGCTGTGGCAGCAGTGGGTACTTCAGCAGCAGCCCCACGCTCAGCAGCAGCCCCCCGGTGCTCTGCAACCCCAAGTCCGGTAAGCACCAGCATCAGCTTCTGATGCACAGGAGATGGGTACAGGGCATCTGTCTGGGAGAAGAGGATGTGAGGAATGCTCAGCATCTCGTCTAACTTTATCTTTTCAAGGGTAGATTAAAAATTCACTGCATCATGAGTATGGGGGGAGGGGCTATTAGCATCATCCAGCCTTGCTGAATGCAAGCCAGACATCTGCCTCCTGTAATCTCAGCACCAAGCCCATAATTGTGGCTGGAGCTGCAGTTTATCTCCTTGGAGGACATGCAGCCAGAGAGCCAGCTTCGCCTCTGCACTGCCAAGCCCTGGGCCAACCCAAACCTCCTCCTTGAGACATTCCTTTGGCGTAAGTCATGGGAGTGTTTAACTGTCCAGTGGCCACAGGAGTTGTTATGAATTAACACAGCTCAGAATACAACAACATCTAAAGCTGGAGGAAGTGTTGCTAGTGCCTGTTTGATGCCATTGCAATGCTTTCCTTTGTTTAGGTCTTACACAGGTCTGTTTGGGAAGGTAGAAGTAGTGGTGAGGCTTGCGTTCTTTTTGAAAGGATTTCCTACCCCACACAGGAAGGTTAAATGCACCCATTCTTCCACAGCTTGGTTAAAATTGTTTCTCATTGTACATCTGTGAAGGAGAAAACAGACTGCAATAGATATTGTTTCAACCCCTCTGTTTCCCTCAGGAGGTGCCCTGAGGTTCAAAGCCCATGCTGCCCTTTGTGCTCCTTGTTATTTTGGATTCAGTATGAATGTCCCCGTTCTGCTCTGAGTGGAGGCGAGCACACAACTGGTGGGCAGGAGGTCATTTTGGGACTCACTGTGTGTTTGGATGTGGGGACTCTTCTGTCAATGTGTGAGGCATTTGGGGATTGGTCTGTCCTTCAGGAAGTGGGAAGGCAGGGGTGTTGCATGGGCAGAAGCATGCAGTGAAAGGCTGGCTGCTGCATCACTGCTGAAGCAGTGTGGGGAGCGTTGTGCATAGGGAAAGGCTTCAGTGGATGCATATCTGTGTTGCCTTCAAAGTAGTGCTGCCATTTAAAGTCACTGCTAACAGTAAACTGCTGCTGGGCATTCAGTGCCACCTTCCCACATGTTTGTTCCTCTATTAAAAGTGCCACAGCGTTATGTCTTGGCAGAATATCTCTCAGGTATGTTACCAGAAAGGCTGTGACAGTGTAGGTAGTCTGAACCTTTGGTCCCAATACACCATTAATTACATCCTGGAAGCATTTCTGGGACACATAAAGCAGCATTCATGTGCTCTCCATAAACGTGTGTGATATCTGAAGCATGTCAGCTATTCCATTCACTTTTGGCTTAATTATATGTGAAGTGTCAACCCATGCGTAGTGAGAACAAGTTTATTTTAATGCAACTGATTCTACAACACTGGAAGAAAAAGAAGCTGATGTTGCCCTTTCATAATTTTTTTTTTTAAACACAATCTGCCTTAGGGTAATTCCTCTTGTAGCACAAGTACAGATCCACACATCACCTCACATAGGTTAGCATAAGGCTTGCAGATGTAAATGTTACGGAGGAATTCTTAATCCTCTGCTGGTGTATAAAATGAGTTTTTCACCAACAGTTTCCTGCTACCCAGGACCAGAGCATGTTGCTGAACTGCATGTTAATAAATAGAAAACAGAGGCGTCTTGTCAGATGAGTTCATGGCAGGGAAATTCTTTTATAAAAACAGGTCATGACTTGACCAGTCATGTAGGAAAACAATTACCAAACAAGATTTCTGAGGGTATAATGAAGGAAAACACGCAAGGGTGTCCTGAGTGGATGGTTTATCTGATGCTGATTTATTGACTGAAGACAGCCATCCAGGCTTTTTAAGTGAAACGGACATGCTTTGTAAATTGTAACTGGCTAAATGACCACTTGCCAAAATCCATGGGGAAGAAAAAAATGACATATTGGTTTGTACACAGTAATTCTTCCTACTTCCATGATCATCATTAAGAAATTCACGAATGTCTCAGAATACAATCTGGGAGAAATTTTAACTGACCTGTGGCTTAAAAGGCAGACATCATCAAAATCATTAATTACTATAGGAAATCAATCCCAATTTGGAAGGTGAGGTAGGCAAATGCAGTGAACTATATGTGTCTTTCCATTGCCTTTCATCTTGTAAAGCATGTACAGACAGATAAGAATGATATGCAGAATGGTATTGCTTTGGTTTGACATAACTTTACTGTTAGTTTATTTAGGTGAAAATTACTCCATTGCACAATGAGGTAGTGCAGAATCACTTTCAGAAAGTACCTGTAAATCACAACCAGCTATAGACTGACTGGGCTCTGTCTGGATAGGAGGGCATTGGATGTCTGTGCTTACAATTGCAGAAACCTCTTTGTTGGGATAATTCCTGAGCCAACCAGCAGCAGTGTTGCACCACAAAGCCAACATTCCCTGTCTTCTGCCAGGGAAAATCCCCTCTGATTCCTAAACAAAACAAACAAACAAAAAAGGTTGGTGGAAAAAGTAGAGATTTGGAAGTGACAAGGACTTCTTCTTGTTTTGGGAAGAGAAGGACAGATTATCACGCTTTTTTGCATGCAGTATGACCTGTCTGAATTTTCTTGTTACTGAATTCTTGGATTCCAAACTGACTCAGATGAAATGTGTGAGAGAGTCTATAAGAAAAGCTGCTTCATGCTGTGGAGGTTGGCCACTTGTTTCAACACTGGGCACAAGAACAGCCACTTGTAATGCTTGTGGTCGTGTTCAGTGGATGCTGATTGCAGACAACAAAGTTTGTTGCCTGAACCCTGTTTTCCAAAGATCTCATCATTAGTGCTCAGAGTTATTCTGCAGACTTTTCCTTGGCTCATCTGCTTATTTCGAGTAAGACTTCAAGAACTAAAGTGTTTATGGGATGTGGGACAGAAGGACATTATGTTCCAACATTGTGTCTTATTTATTAGGAGAAGCTCCAGATGAATGTTTATATTGAATATTTATTTATGTATCTCTACAGTATTAAAGAGACCGGTGACTGCTGACGAGCTTTTGATGCCTGGAGCTCCATACGTCAGGAAAACTTTTACAGTATGTCTCTGGTCTTTGTTTCTGTGCATTGTATGCCTAAGGTAATCCAAACAGACATTTTCTGAAGGGATAATTAGTGCTTATTTGCACTTGCTAAGGTTTGTACTTTTAAGTCCTGAAATGTGTTATCAGTACTGCCACACATTTCAGGGCTGATTCTGTACTTGTTTATCCTGTCTTTATGTCATTGTAGTACTGCTGACTTAAATGGGTTGTGAAATTACATAAAGACACTAATATTTGTGTTATGCAAACTCATCTAAACTTTGTGCTCCTGGTACTACATCCACTGTAGGTGTGGATTAACTACCCAAACTGAAGTTTTTTTTCTCAGATGTACTTTTTCTTAGACTGTGATGGGAAAGAAATTTTGATTCAGTATTAGAGAAAATCTGTGCAAAAAGACAGTTTTGTACCTGGTCAGTCAGTGGAAAGCATTGCATTTTGCGGCCTCCTAGTTCAACAAAGGGAAAGTTTGTTGAAAGCAAAAGGAATAGTGCCTTTCCCGTATCTTATATAAGAGACTGTACACAGTTTTTGATAAAATATTATCATACAGTGTCCAGTAAAAAGGAGTTGTCCTGAATTTAGATGTATCAGAGTGCTAGCAGTGCTCACCTCCTTCTTTTCTCTTTCAAGATCGTTGGCGACGCAGTTGGCTGGGGCTTTGTGGTGCGGGGCAGCAAGCCATGCCACATTCAGGCTGTGGACCCCAGCGGGCCGGCAGCTGCAGCTGGCATGAAGGTGCGTGCTCTAAGAGGGATGCTTCACTGTGGTGTTTGGGCTTCTTGGTGAAGGTCTTGGGCTGCTTGTATTTGGACATGGGAGGTACTCTTGTTTCCTGGGCTGAGTGCCTTTCAGGTTTAAGTGTTTATAATCATTCAATTCAGTTGCCTTTTTCCTCTCTTCATTTTTTTCTGTCCTTGAGGTTCTTCATAGAATTATAGAATGGTTTGGTTTGGATGGGTCTCTAAGATCAGCTAGTTCCAACCCCGCTGCTGTGGGCAGGGATAACTTTCGGTAGAACAGGATTTTCCAAATGTCCCGTCCAGCCTGGCACTGGAAAACTCCAGAGGTGGAAAGTCTTCAAGTCACTTTTCCCTGTGAAACTCACCTCTTCTTTCCAAGTGGCTTTCTTGATCTTTTTTTCTTTTTTTCTTTTCTTCTATGCTTTTGTTATTTTTATCTCTTTCCAACTCTGTACGGATTCTAGTCTCCCTGCCCTTTACTTATTTTCCTGTATACAAAGATGGAGCTAGAAATACAATATAAGAAGGGGACAGACTCTTTAGCGGGGTCTATGGTGAGAAGACAAAGGGAATTGGTTTCAATCTAAAAGAGATGAGATTTATGTTGGATATAAGGAAAATGTCTTTTACAGTGAGGGTAATGAAGCACTGGAACAGGTTGCCCAGAGATGAAGTGTCCCTGGAGGCATTCAGGGTCAGGCTGGATGGGGCTCTGACCAACCTGATCTAGCTGTGGATGTCCCTGTTCATTGCAAAGGAGTTGGACTAGATGACTTATAAGTATCCCTTTCAAATCTATGGATTCTTTGATTCTACGAAAATAATTGCTACACCTACTCCAGTGTCCATACTGCAGTGAGCAGCTTACATGATGTTTTCTTGTATCATAAAACTAAAAATGAAGGTTTCACATGTACTCCATGAGTAGCTCAGTCTCCCCTTAATTTTAGCTGCCTTCTAATCCATCTCCTCTTCCCATCTCACTCACTCATGTATTCCCACCCATTTGGCATATGCTTCCTGATCTGCTCATTGCACAATGTGGGATGCACCATAGCATCCTCTGCAAGCAATGTACAATGGGAGTTTCTCCCCTTTGGGCACTGATTTTTTATGAAATTTGCAAGAATGTTCTGTCTTTGAAGCTTTTACTTCTTTTGAATAAGGGCAGCAAAAACCTTTGGAGGCTGCAGAGCCTGTTGGTACAGGCAGCACCTGACACATTCTGCTGGCAAACAGCTCGATTCGTAAGGGAACTGGATTTTTCAATATGTTTTATAAAATACATAAATTAAACACGCATTTACAATTTTCATATGAAGGATATTGTTTTTGAAAAGTAATCTTGTCTAAAATATACAGGGCTTAAATTTAAAAATGGTAAATGCATTCATGTGTGTGTTCTAGTTTCTGAAATTGGGAATATTAGTAATTTACATCATCTTCTAGGCTCAGAATTTAGGAGCCAGCACTAGATCAGGTCTGTTGTGAAACTTGACTCATAAAAATAACACTGTGGTGCCTTAGGTATAATCTTAGAGATTTTGCTTCTGAACTTTGCAGCTTAGAGCTACATTTAGAGTTGAATATAGTTACTGTACCTTGGAAGTGTTCAAGAAACATTTAGATGTTGTACTAAGGAATGTGCTTTAGCAGGAAAATATTAGTGGTAGGTGAATGATTGGACTGGGTGATCTTGGAGATCTTCTCTAACCTAATGATTCTGTGATTCTATGTATTGGGCTTTGGGTTTGTTTTTGCTTTTGGTTTTGTGCTGACAGCCCTGTAACTATGCAGTAGTTGGACATTTGACTTAAGACAGGTTTGGTTGTGTATTGCACCTCTGGAATTGGTTTTATTTGACAAACCATAGAATCATAGAATCACTCAGTTTGGAAAAGACCTTAAAGATCATCGAGTCCAACCACAACCTAACCATACTACCCTAACTAGCAACCCTCCACTAAATCATGTCCCTGAGCACCACATCCAAATGGTTTTTAAACACATCCAGGGATGGTGACTCAACCACCTTCATGGGGAGACTATTCTAGTGTTTGACAACCTAAACTTACCCTGGCACAACTTGAGGCCATTTCCCCTCATCCTGTCACCTGTCACCAGTGAGAAGAGACCAACCCTGCTCTCGCTGTACGCACCTTTCAGATGTTGGAAGAGAGCAATAAAGTCTCCCCTCAGCCTCCTCTTCCCCAGACTAAACAGCCCCAGTTCCTTCAGTCTCTCCTCATAGGACACGTTCTCCAAGCCCTTCACAAGCCTTGTTGCTCTTCTTTGGACCTGCTCCAGCCCACTCTTTGTGCAATCTCTGATGGGATTACAGTGGTTTACCTGATCCATTCACAATATAAGAATGTAGAAGACTGCCCTGTCCTGGTGCGAGTAAATGGTATTTTAGACAGTAAAACTGGAGTATATCACCCTGATTTTGCATGAAGGGTAGATCTGATTATTTGCAAAGGTGCTATCTTTGTATAAAACACTTTGTGAGAACAGAATTGTGAGTGGAACATTCTGGCCATGTATTAGAAGACATCAAAGTTGATGTTGCATTTTTAAAAATGCATTTAGCTCCAGATGAAGATATGTCAGTTTCCTTTGAAAATAAAGTGTGGTTTTTTTTTTTTTTTAATGTTTCAATTGCAGTAGATATGTAAATTATAGTTCAGTATTTGCTTTTTTTAAATCTATGTCTCTTAATCCATCTGTTTATAGCACTTTCAATTTGGCAGATTTAAAGGAGTCATATGACCATGACAGCTCCTTGAACATAAAACTTCCTTTAGGTGGAAGCTGCAGGGGGGGCACTGTGAAGACAGGCTGTTGGGCATGGTAACTCCTGGTGGCCTGGAGTAGGAGGCTTTTGTCTGCCAGTCCTGCTCTGAGCATGGCACCAAAGAAGCTCTAACACGGAAAGTTGGCCATGATGAAAGGGCAAGAATTTGAAGAAGAGCCAAGTCTTGGCGTTGCAGTTTGTAGAAAAGTTTTTGGCAGTAGCAGCAGGGTTTTTCCTCCTAAGGAGATGAATCCAGTGTAATCACTTCTGGAAGCATCTTTCTTTGTAAAGCTTATGATTTTTTACTTATCTCTCTTGGATAGCATCATATTCCTGTCTTTGCATTAGCTGGACAAATTGTTCCAAGAGGACTGCTGCCTGCCATCTCATTGTAGCATCTCACTTTGTGCACTTTAAAATTCACTGTAGGTTATATAAAGCAGTAACTGTTCCAGGATTAATCTACCTGAAGGACTCTGTGGTGTCCTGCTTTCAGTCTGGGCTTGGCTGGGATCCCGGCCTGTTCCAAAGTTCTGTGAATGGAAAGTGTCAGCAGAAATTTCAATGAGATTGGGTTGGAACGCTTGGCCACATGCAATGATCTTGTGTTCCCCATCGGGCAGGGTGGCTGGGATGCCTGGGTCTCCATAATCATAGAATCATCAAATCACAGAATATCCCAAGTTGGAAGGGACCCATCAGGGTCATCAAGTCCAATTCCTGGCTCCATACAGGACCACACGAAAATAGAATCACAGAATATCCTGAGTTGGAAGGGACCCATTATGCATACATGTGCTGGTGTGGAAGCACTCAGCACCACATTACAGCAACAGCCTCTTCAGGGTCACTGTTAGGGCAATTTAACTCTGAGAAAATTACAAGCACAGCCTACTGAAGAGGTGTGAGCAGATATTAGCTTCGTGATGTTAAGCCTTTACAGGCTTCTTCTGGGCCTGTGAAGTGGGACTGCCATTTACAGCTTGTGGTTGAAGCAGTGCAAATAATTTAATAAATATGTTGTCAATTATCTTTATAAAAGTATTTTTAGACCTGATCTGTTGAAGTGCAGTTGCCTGTGGCAGCGTTGGAGGAGCGTAACGGCTGTAAGCGCATTAGTGAGCAGAAGCTGGAGGCGATGCAGGGCTATGAAAAGAATCAGTGTTGCAATGCACACGTCCAAGTTTTTTGTAGCTCTGTTTTACTGTCTGCTGTCGTCAGCAGACTGAGAAGGGAAGACAGGAACAGCAGGGGGTTCCAAAGTTGCTTTAATGTTACTGATTGGCTGGCTGCAAAATTCAGGTCTCTGCTAAATATTGCCAGTTGTTGTGAGGAGAACTCTTGTCCCTCTTTTCTCACTTTTATCTTTAAGCTTATCTCTGGTTTTAAGGTTCAAGTATTTTTGAAAAGCTAGTTTTGAAAAGGCTTGACTTCAAACCGATGGCTGAATTTGTACGTTACACGTTGTTCTTTGGTGTGCCATCACTGCAGCAGGGTGTGAGCTGTGCAGCAGCCCAAGCTCGGTGGGAGGCTTTGGAAAAACACAAATTTACTGTTAACTTTGCTGATGGCCTGTTCGTCCTTTTGGCTGGAGAAATCACTGACCCATTCTAACCTTTGCAGAACGCTAAAGAATATCTAACTGCTTAGATTGATAATAAACAAATAATGTTTATAGGTGTTACACATAAGGTCTTTGTATCAAATACATTTCCAATGGCCACTCAATCCCTTTTACCCTACTCTAGTTCTTCCTTTCAGTTACTAGCAGGAGGTTTTGAGGTGTATGTATTGGTTGGTCACCAATCCTGCTTCTGCTCGGAGGGTTTCGGGACACAGCCAGGATTGTTTCAGTCTGCTGCTGATCTTTAAAAGCTGGCAGAGTGAGGAGGTCATCCTCATAAATTTCAGTCTGTGCCATCATCCTTTACATTCTCAAATGATTATTTCAAGGCCGGGTTCTCAAATGAATTCACTGGCAGGCTAAGAGCCAAATCTCAAGTGCTATTGAGTAACCACTGTTCCATGGAATGTAATTGCTGTCAGGGTCTGTTGGGACCATCAAGTCCAGTACTCAGAAAGGCACTGTCTGATATTTTCAGAATCCAGATACTGCCGTGGTCAAAAAATCCACAGGTTGCTCCGAAAGTAATGCCTTCTATTTATTTCCACGGAAATGACAACAGATACAAAGAGAAAAAGAACACTGTTTAGTAGAGTAAGTTCTCAGCTACAAAACTCTATTTTTCGATATAGTCACCACCATTAGTTGTGCATTTTCACCAACGATGCATTTTCACCAACTGCATGCTGCACTCATAGAAGTCTGCAACAGTGGAGGTGACTCACTGTTGCTGTTACCAGTGCTGAAATGCACCACCCACCTGCACCACTGTGCTCATATCCACTGTTTGGTCTCCATAGATGTCCAGCAAACATTGATAAATGTCAGTTTTTTCCACATGGAGGGATTCAGTGAAATCCCTTTGCATCATACGCTCTTCCATGTCAGATGCCATTTTTGCAGTTTGCCCTTGTGCTGCCATGTGACACAACAACAAAATATAACGGAACACTGGGGGGAAGGATCAGCCTCTATTGCCATACTGTCAACATCCACCTCTGATGTCATGGACCAATACAATAAAATAGGAGGCATTACTTTCAGAGCAGCCCTCACATTACAGGCCTGCTACAAAAAGAACTAAAAGTTACACATTATAAGGTGCCAGTTTAGAGATGAGTGAAAAGCATGTGGCATCAGAGGAACTGCCAATGTCTTCTGTTCCTGCAACAGCAAGAAATTTGAACTGTGAAATTCTCAGCGTGTTGAATGAACTCCGGACTGTCAGAGAAATGCAGAACCCGCTCCATGGCCTTGCCAGCCTGACCTCAAACTGAAAAGGTGATGGCTCAACTATTTGAGAAGATAACCAGTCTAAAAATTCTAAAAATTGCCACTGTTTATTCCCCCTGGAAAAAACAGCCCATCTCTGTCTGTAGCCAACCTCCATTGTTTTACAGAAGAGTGGGAAAAGCGAGAGAGAACAGATATCACAAGTGAGAAAATTCTTCATAACTCCTGAAGGCAGCCTGGTGGGAACTTGAAGTTAGAGACTTCTGTAAGGAAGGTACAGTGAACTTGCCTCCAATTTAAACCTCTCCATAAAACCTAGGAGAGGAAGAATACCTTGGTGTTTGTTGCTGTGGCTCTAACCCTTTAAGCACCAGGAAGATGTTTCAGTGCTAATTTAAGGTATCCAAAGGGTACTTCTACTCTCTCATGTGACTGAGTTTTAAACGAGAAGATGAAGTAGATTTGGATAAATATTTATACTGTGCACTAACATATGGTGTTGTTGAAGCAGATGCAATTCAGTCTAAGAATTCTTATCTTATCCCAACATGTTACTGGTTGTAGAAAAGCATAAATTACACAAGCTGCCATCTGTTTTCAATTACAGCATGAAAACACTGAGGCAGGTTGGTATTTTCCTTCAGTGGTTTTATCAGCTAGCTGCTGAATTTGATAATTACATTAGAGTGCATTCAGAATGAGTGTATTTAGTAATGTGAACACTCAAAAAGAGTTGCTGACAAACTGCTTTCATAACTTGTCCATAAATAGAGAAGAATCAGAGCTAAATGTGCATGTGATGAATGCCACTACTGTAGTGCTTGAAAATAGACATGTAAGTAAGTTTCAAACATGTCTCCCTAAGTGACTGTCTTAATTTTTGATCATATGTAGTTATAAACTATAACAGAAAGGTCTGTTGTCTTCCATGGAAATGTAGAAACTTTATTCAAGCACCTGGTAAGAACATAATGGTCATCATTTTGGACACTTTTCTTCTACCACTCAGTCTTTAGCAAAAATCCACTCTAAAAAAAAATAAAGGAAAATTCAGTAAGACAGCTGTGTTAGTAACATGATGATTCAACAGAAGTTGGAAGAGATCAAATATTTGTGAATTTGAAAATACTCAACTCTGCCATCAACATAAAAAATGGGTTAGTGGCATGTTGTCCTCACATGACAACATCACGTGTAGCAGTCCCCCTGCTTTCCTGATCAATGCACGAATTGGTGCCTGGAATTTCTTACCCTGTGCCTTCCTCAGTTTGGACTGTGTGCATCATGTGCTAAAGCTAAAAGTTGGTGAGCTGAGCTGATGCATCTGTAATTGTCCCAAAGTTTCCATCTCCAGGGGTTGTATTTTTATTTACCTAAATGAGTAGTTCCCAGTTTTTTTACTGACCTCTTTCCAATAGGTTGGGTCTACCCTAAAGCCCTGGTAATCTGACTATGCTGGGAGTATTGCCTTGCAGAAGTATGATGGCAGTTCTCTTCCGGAGAAGCACATCTTAACATTGCATTTTGTGTTCATGGAAACAACACGAGCCTCAAGAGATCTAAATGAGCCATCATAGGTTTTGGAATCTACTTGCATGAAGTGAATATCAGTAATTGTAGTTAAATGCTGGGCAGAATATTTCAGTAGCATCAAAATCTTTTTTAAAATTGAGTAGCAGGCAAACTTATATCCTTTTGTCTGGGAGTGAATTCAGCCCTCTTGGCTAATTAGGGGCTTCTCTTAATGAAGGAAAATGTGATTTGGGGAGCTGCATTGTGTCACTGCCAGAACTTTGTCTGGTTGCCAAAAAGAGACAAGATTTGGCAAATCTTTGCTTTCATTGCAGAATACTCCAGCAACAAAGTCCTTGTGGACTTGGTCATCCCTAGCATTAGCACGATGTCTTTAGGTTGATTGAAATCATGAAATGTTTTCTTAACAATCCTGCTTTTCCCTTGTCATTGGGAATCCCAGTGCAGGACTTGATGAGCTGCTAAGCAGTCTGCCTTCTGCCTCTTTACTGCACCAGCTGCTTGGTGTGGTTTATTCCTTTTCTGTGGTGGAAGAAGTACTCCAGCGTTGCTCCGACATGATTTAAACTGCAAATTTCCCTGCACAAATGAAAACTGATTCTCAGTTCCCTTGATTTTTAGTCTTGCTTTTGAAGAACAGGACCCATGTTAGTCACTTTGGAGACACTGTTAATCTACTACAAGAATTAAGGCAATGGGAATTACTACGTAAAAGGAGTTGGTTTAGCTTTTTTTCAGTACAAATTTCACCTTTAACAGTGAATTTCCTTTTCCCCCCCTAACTTACAGGTTTGGTATTGGCTTACCCCAGTTAGGAATTTTGGCCTAGAGACATCATGAAATGGTATTACATTTCCAATAACTCTGTTTTTTTTCTAAAGACTCTTTTAACACAGAGAGGGAGTTTCACTAGGTAATAAGATTTTTTTTCCTTACAACAACTGAAACCTTATGCAAAATATGGAAAGTTTCATAATATCTCAGAGTTCTTTCTTCTACCTCAACACTGGTGGAGTTAACGTTAACAGTGACTGTGTTCGTAGGCTGGTGACCTAAACCTCTGCTGGGCAGCAAGTGACCTGCTGTACTTGCATCTGCACATTGGCTTCTTTTCATAAACAGCAAATACAATTCAGAAAAAAAAATTGTGTATATTTTCATAATTGGAGGTCAGTGTATTTTCTAAATTTAGTCACATTGATAAAAAGTAGGTTTAAGAATCCTTTTTTGGAGTAAGTGGAGTCTTATGGCAGGATAAGCCAGATATCTGAACACCATGCATTTATGAAAGTGCTTTCTTGATTGTTTCTGAAGTCTTACAGCTGTAGCCATTCAGACAGAGAGAAAGCAGCCTTGGTTTCAGCTGCACGGTGAAACAGTGCTGTGCTTGTGTTTTGATACAGCTTTCAAATTCCAGCAGGGTCTATAGCCCATTTAATGGTGAGATTTAGTGCCAGCCAGAACAGCTGTGATCTTACTCTTGCTGGAGCCTTCTTAGGATCTTGCAGGTCACTCCTTGGTAGCCAAGGCTCTCTGAGGAGTGGACTTATCTCAAAAACTTAACCCACTACTGGCTTTCTGCAGAGTGGCTAATTTCTGAAAGAAAGGGTTTCATAAAGTCTAGAAAAAGACATATAATAAGAGCCCAGAACAGCAAAACACTGGCTTTTTAACTCCTTTTGCTCTCATAGTAAAGAGCAGTTTATTGGGTTTGGTGGCAATACCCATTCCCAATGGAGCCTTGAAGAGGTCCTCAGATGATGCTGCACTGACTGTGCCATTGCAGTGTTTGTGCCTGGCTGCTTTGGGGAGTGCAGGCGCCTTCCTCGCCCTTCTCACCGTGCCTTTTTGTTCCTCTTCATGACACAAGCTGACTTCCTTTACTGCTGTAAGCAAATGATTAGGGAAACATGTTGCGTTAAAGCCGGGGCTCTGTTTAGCTAGTCGAACACATGGAGAAACAATTGCACTGTTGTCCATGAAAACAGAGAGCAGCTGTTTGCCTCAAATGGCGCCGACCACTCGTGTTCATTGCAGTCCCACTAAAGGAGGGTGCTACGGATCCCCAACAGATCTGCTCGCCCTTCCATTCCTTTGTCTGGGTGAGACTGGGTCTATTTTTGTTGAATGAATATGGGCCCTAAACTAGCTACGCTTGGTCTAACATTTGGTCCAACTACATTTGACTTTGCAAGTTAACTGATAAATAAAGTTCTTAACTCATCAAATATTTTTTTTTCCTCTAGCTGTGTAGCTCATCTGTGCTATACCTCTAGTATAAGTGCAGATATCAGGGTCAAGCAGATATAAGGGGTCAAGTAAAGCATAAAAAGAAGCTATTTCTAAGCTAAGACATCCTATGCTTTTGCTAATGATGCAGTCTTTCACCCAGACCCGCCTTCAGCTGTTTGAGTTATTTAACATTTTCATGGCTGGTCTGGTAAAAATGCTCATGAAGTTAAGGATTCAGTCGCTGGTTTGCTTTGCTGCTGCAGCTCGGTCCAGCTCTGTTTCACCCATGGGGATGTCCTGCTTGGGCTCAGGCTGGGTTGGCCATTTGCCACCACTGTCCAATTAGGGCCACTGATTAGACTCTGATGATCTGCACTTAAATTAGTTTTTATATCAATGTTGTTTAATTTCTGATTTTTTATACAAGTTGGGAATACTATAAAAAATCAGGTCCTTTTTTCTGTTTCCAAAAAAGCGTTATGCTTTCTGTAAACATCCCACTAGAGAAATTCATCTGTAGGTAGCCTGTAGTGAAGCTTTGCTCAAGGAAACCATCCATACCAAACAGCAGCCACAGATGGTGGTGCAGAGCCAGAGTTACATGGTTCTGTTTGCAGTGCTGTAATGTGGTCTGTTTTCTCTACCATGTGCCATCCCATGCTCTCCTGGTAACCAGTTTCTTTCGCAGTGCTAGGACAGAAGGCCAACTTGGTCACTGGTGTAAGGATCGGAGAAGAAATGTGTCTCTCTGGAGAGAAAATCCTGTTTATGCAAAACCTGGCCACTTGCCTACTCCCACACAACCCACTCTACAGCCAATTACACATTTGCTAGAGATATTTGCAGAGCGGAGCACACAGCTGCAATTTGTTCTGTTTCATGCCATAACCTCAGCCATGTTGAAGAGGACACTGCGCTGTTTTTTAACCTTTCGGTGCCATGCAGTCATATCTGAAATGTTAGCGTCCAGCTTTGATTCACTGATTCTAGCAAGAATGTATGAATTCCTAAGAGGAAAAAAATAAAAATCTAAATGCAAATGTAGGACCTATGATTTCCATCTCTTTTCTTAATTCCTGTGTCACAGTGGAAAGGTTAGTGTGTGCAATACATCAGTGCCTTCCGTGTTTGGTTATTGAGGAGGTGAGTCATGTGCTTTTGCTCTTCCATGACAGCAAACTCAGCATCTCCACGGACTGGGCTGTTTGCTGCACACAGCTATTCCTGTGCTCAGTGGCACAGGATGAGCATCTGTACCAGCACCTATGCAGGCTGTGTATATAGGGCTGTAAGAGAAGCCCATCCCCACATGCTCCATTATTGCTCTGTGGCCTCAGACTTCCCTGGAGTTAATCCTCCTGCCTTAGCTTGCATCTACCACTGGTTTCATTGGTTCTCTAATCCTTAAGTAAAGGAAATCTCTTTCTCTGGTGATGTCACCATGTGTTTTGTGTACCAAACCCTGGCTGTGTGTTGGGAGGTAATAATACAGTAATTAGCTCAGGGGGTTATTCAAGAAATCCACTGACTCATGGCAGGCCTGCATGTTTTCTGCTTGTAAATAACTGCTTTTCAATGGTGAATGCAATAAGTGAAAACAGTGTCACATCTTGTTCCTCCATGACAAAATAATTAGATAGCCTTCACTTTCCCTCGTTTTGCAACTCTTTCATATTTCATATCTAAATCTAATTTAAAACATACATCTTATTTTCCATCTGCTTGCTCAGGAGCATGGGCAGGAGGAGAAGATGGGAGCTCCCAGCATCCCTGGTGGAGCTGGGGCAATGCAAGGGAGGGAAAATCACATTTCAGACATATCTCTGCCTTCAAAGTGGAAACCTGGTTGTCCCCTTCTGCCTTGCTGAAAGCTGAAATGCCGAATTTCAGATGTTGTGTGCTCATAGCAGTGAAGTGCTCCTGCTGAAATCTGTCAGCAAAACAACAAAAGCCAAAGAAGATCTGTTGCCTTTTTAAACGAGTGAAGTAAAAGATATATTTTCTTTTTTACTTAGCTTTTTCCTTCTCTGGTTCAGCATCCTAGTAAACATTTGCAGGCAATAGCCTGCAAAGCCAGGAAGGCTTCTATCTTAGAACTGGGCTTGGATTTATTAGAAGTGACTGAGAAGCATCAAAAGCTTGATTTGATGGGCATCCTGCCTAAGACATCCCTATGCTCCTGATGGCTGCAAAACGCTGCTCCTTCAGCCACAGTTTTTAAAATGCCAGTAATGAACATCACGTCCATTGATGGCATGGACTGATGTCTCACAGAGACAAGTACTGAGCTGGGCTCGCCTACAGATTGCATGTAGTTAATGCATGGCTTTCCCAATAACACATGGAGAATTATTCTTCTGGAAGATCACAGCAACTTGCAGAATACCATCATGAAACAATTATAAGCTTGAACTACTCAAACTGGCCAGCTGATCATGGTCCCAATAGGATTGGTAGGACAAGAAAAAATAAAGCATTTATTTATAGTTATTGAGGATGTCTCTATAACAGAAATTTAAGCTGGCTGTTTCTTTAATGGATTTGTTTTTAACTTTCTTTAGCAAGAAGAAAAGCATATCCACCTCCGTTGGACTAATTTTTTTTCATTCTGAAATAGTTACATTGTAAATTCTGATATCAATTTTATTCTGTAAAATTGTCAAAATACACTTTTCTTCAGACAGCTCTGAAATAAGTTATATTTAGAAGCTTTTATTTTAGTTCTCAGGAAAATTGCTTAAGAATTTTCCAGGCTTGAAACTAACTCCTACATTTGCCTGAATTCATCGTTTGTATTTGATGCTAGTAAAGTTTCAAAAACAACCCCAAACCCAACACGTTTTTCCATGTGTTTTGGGAATGGTTCATCTCAAAGCTATCTGTGTGACACTGGTGTCACCTCAGATCATTAGAAAAAATAATAAGCAAGCTTGTCCTAAGCTATCTGATACAGAAATCAGTGTGCTTACAGATCATGAGCGGAATGTTAAATCTGATAGGATGTACAGTTAATGTGACTGTAACCACAGTCTTATCTGACTGATTTGAGATATGTTGACACTCTCAGTGGACTCTGTGTGGCTGCTACTTGCTTTGTCATTAGTGATTTGCAGGTGCACTCACTGGATCTGTACAATTAAATGCATTTTTTAGATCCATCCAAAAGAGCTTTACAATCTTCAGCCAAATTTCAAGTTCTTCATGCTCTTAGGAACATGGTGTAGTGGGCAGTATTGGTAGCAAGTGGATTTTTGGACTGGATGAACTTAGAGGTCTTTTCCATCCTTTACGATTCTATGATCTTTCCTACTGCCTTCTAATTGTACCTAAAATAATAAAAGATTTTGGTAAGGATTTCTCTTCAAGTCCAGAAATCAAGGCCTACCTCCACAAGGACAGATGACCAAATTCCATACCACAGACAGCCCCTGAATATCTGGGGGTCTAGGTAACCACTAGTCTTAAGGTAACATTCAGTAGCATTTATAAATATTAAGGTCACTGTGGGCAGATGTTAAGAATTACCGACAGCTATACAATGTATTTGTTGAATGATATTTTTATTAACTATTTTGTCCCAGCTTGTGTATGTCCATGGGTCCAAGCTCCATGTGTCAGCTCCCATTCTCCAAGCTGCACTCTCAGGTCTCTGACATCCCCTGCAGCATCTCACAGTTCTCACCTCAGCTTGGCACAACCAAGCATGGGTTGACAGCCAGAGCTTACCATGGAGGGAAGACAGGGAGAGTTGTGCAGCTTTTAGTACAGCAGGATTCTCACTCCATACTACCATGCTTAAAAATTATGGTAACAGTAACTATAATTCCTCTTTTCACTATCTTTAGTTTGTTGCTGAATGACATGTCATATCTTTGCTAGCTTCTTTGAGCAGAAAGTTTCTAGATCATTTCTGGTCAAATTTAAGTCCAAAGCTGTAGTTTTTCTTTTCCTGGGAACACCTAGATTTGGTTCAATCTTCTGTATGAGCCAATGAAAACATACAAAAAGACAGAGGCATAGGTACCTTTCCTCCTGTCCATACTGCTGGGGGCTGTTGTATGTCAGGGTGGGAAACAGAAAGAGGTAACAATAAATGTTTATTAATGTAAAATTTAATTTACAAAAATTAAGTCTTTTCATTTCAACATTACCTAATTTAACTATTGCTGCTTATCTGTTTTTTGTATCATTACATCCTGACCAACAAAATGATTGGAATTTACTCCAGGCTTTGTCATTTCTTGACGTGTGAGGGATAAAAATGGATGCTTATCTCCTGTCAGGCTCCTTGGAGAGCTATGAGGAAATGAGCAATAAAAGGTTCTTTGAGACTCTTTTAACTTCAGTTTATCATCTATTATAGTTACTGATGTGTGGAGACCAACAGAGAAATTGTACATTTGTATTTACAGAGCCCTTAGCAGCTCTAGTTATGAGCTGAGCACTTAGAGCTTTTTGAAATGTGTTTTTAAAAATGCAGCATTAAATCACTGAGATTTCTTAAACTGGCTGCCTTATGAAAATTCCTGGGATAGTATTGGGTTGCCATAGTCAGCTGGACTGGGTGTCACTGCTTTTGTATCTCCACCAGGAGAGCAGCACACTGTGCTGGCTTGCTTGGGGCAGGACTTGTGATAGCTGATGTGCGTGAAGCTGTGCTGGATTCCATTTCCCATCCTGGCTGCTGCACTAGGCGGACAGCTAAGATGGGAGAACACAGTGGGCTGAGTTGAGGACACTGCTACCTTCCCTCATCCTTAAAGGGTTCGGGATTATGAAAACCTCTGTCCTTGTCCTGTCTCTAGGACCTAGCAAAGGGATCCACATCCCATGAGTGAACTGGAATGTGCAGATTCAGCCCTTGAGAGAACAGGTGAAATGATGGCCATGGAGAGAGCTTTCTGTCCTGAGGGTGACTGGCTCTTTATCTCATGTAATTTTAGGACAGATGTGTTGTCTTCTACACCTTTTGCCTCCTTTCTACATTTCTCATCTGGCTTGGGTGGACTTTCTTGCATCTAAACCTATCTGTTAAAAATAGTGAAACTACGAGTACAATGCCACTTGTCCAATGCAAAGGATGGCACGTAGAACACCGTTCTCAGCCCCTATAGCCCTCTGCCATACTAGAGTTAAGAGCATCCATTAAAACAAACATACTGGGAACGCAGGCGTGTCAACTCTTGTCTTCTGTAACTCTTTGGCATTTAGATGCTGTTCTCTGCGGCACTGCCCACCCATGTTTAGACAGTTGCAGCCCTGGTGTGAGACTCGGGCTGGTCTAGAAGGTCTGTTCTGCTGCTAGGAACCTTCCTGAGGGCCCCTGAGTGCCCCTCATAGGATCCAGAATGCAGATTTATCCATCACACGCCTACGTGCCTGTCCCTGGCCAAACACGAGTCCCATGCATTTGGATTCCGGTAACTCGAGAAGTCTGAGAATAGGCAGCAGCAAAACAAACATCAGCCACTCAACTTCCAAAACCTGCATTAAGCCAGTAGAGACAATGTTATTTCTGCAGGTCTGTTTTAAATCAAACAAAATATTGTTTTGGAGCCAGAGCTATAATTCAATAAAACTTGATACAATCTTGGAAGGCCATACCAAAGCATTAGGAAATACTGCTGGGAGCTGAGACACCTATACATATAGCAAGAATTTGCATTTTGAACTAATAGATGCATCTCGAATGCTAATTGAGGCACCCTGAAGTGGGTGATGGGTTGCCTCTTCAGTCAAAAACCTTAAAATTCAGAAAACTTTGCATGCAAAATCTGAAGTGTTTTCCCAGTGCTGTTTGCAGCTGAAATGGCATGGGAGTGCATAGGAAAGATACAGACATATTGCCATGGAAGTGTTCAAGTGGTAGAACTGACTGCCATACTCTGGTGCTTGTTGAGGCCACCAGGAAGGTAGACTTCCACATCTTCAGCTCTGCTGAGCAGTTCTGTATTTGATGGAGTGAGGTGCAAAACAGAGGTTTGCCATGCCTTTGGGGGTCTTTGGGGGCTGCTGCTGCTGTCCCTGTGCATAGGCTTAAAATTGCGGAGAGTAAAAGCATCAGTAGCACTTCGGATGAAACATATTTTTGGATTGGCCTTGCTTCCTCTATAATTTTCTTAAATGGAACACTGATAACCGCATTCCGTACATTTTGCAGAAATACGAGTTGAGTTTTGCTACATTAAATCCTTTGTACTTGAGGAGGAAGGTAGCTGATGTTGCACAAAAGTTAAATGAGATGATGTGAGAAGGTCTGGCTTAGGGCTAGCATCTAAGGTGGCAGAGCTGTTTCCCACCTCTCCTTCACTCATTTCTGTGTTGCATTTCTGCCTAAATAGAAAAAGGTGAAATATAAAATAAAAGAATCTCTCTAGTGACCTGCTGTTCATGACTTCTTTTATACAGGCTCGAGATCACTTATGAGTAAGATAATCTTCTAAGGAATTCATTGTTTCCATTGAAACATCAGGATGATATTATTGTTTGCTTTAGGTTCTTTATTTTTATCATTAAAAACACTGATCTAGACTTCACACACTTTTGACCTTTTAAATAAACACTGTAATATTATGATTAGAGCCAGAAAAGGCTCAATGTTTTTGAGGAATAAGTTTGGATGTCTTTCTTTTCCTTGATGCCTTTTTTACAATATTGATGTCTGGGGAGGAATATCTCCTGAAATTGACAGTAGCATTTTAATCCATCTTAATACTGACTTAATTTTCCATGGTATTATGTCTTGGAATTTGGTTCCTTTGGGTTCAGCATGCACTGGTGAAGGATCTGGCACAGCCTGGTGACCCAGGCTTTGTGCTGGGCCTGGAATCATGATGCACATTTAATGGTGATTATCATGAGCTGTCCAAATCATTTCAAACTAGAGATAGCAGCCTGTTCGCAATGGCCAGAGCTGTCTTGTCTGTAGAGGATACTGTGGGGTGGATGTTTGGGCCCGATAGAGCAGAGTGATTATGTTGTTTGCACAGCACAATTGAAATTGCGGTGTTATCAGAAAAAAATGAATGATGTAGGGCTTCAAAAGCCACAGGATTCAAAGCTGCAGTAATATAGAAATTAAAAAAAAAAAAAAAAAAGAGAAAAAGAAGGAAAACTAATTCATCAAATTAACTCTAGGGGATGCATTTTTCTTAAGAGTATTGAATAAGACAGCACGAAAAGTTGGGAGATTTTGCGTGCCCAGCAGGGAGTAAGGCTGACGTGTAAGTGTGTAAGTAACCAGACACAAAAAGTACAATGTGCAACTTTTGCTGCGTGTCTCTCTCTGCAGGTTTGTCAATTTGTCGTCTCCGTCAATGGTCTCAACGTTCTCCATGTGGACTACAGGACAGTGAGCAACCTCATCCTGACAGGCCCGCGAACGATTGTCATGGAAGTGATGGAAGAAATAGAATCCTGAGAAGAAGGGATCTTTTACTGGACGTTTCTGTGGGAAAACAGCCAATCACAAGGCAGCATGACACACAGAGGCACCACTTTCTGTGCCCAAGTAGATGATTTTGCTTTTGGGGAAGGGGGTTCTCTTTCATTTAACAATAATAGCACTGGTTATTATGCTAAGAAGTGAGCAATAGATACCAGCATATTTTCATTAAGGACTTCTCTTTGCTTGTCAAAGACAAAGGAAAGGCCCTTGGGTTGTCTCTCCAGCCAAGTCTGCATCCGTCAGAATGGTTTCCCACCTAAGAGGCCGTGCAGATTTCCTCACAGTCCACCACTGGATCAAACACTTCAGGAGATGAAAGAACCACATACACTGTGAGCCAGGATGTCACAGACGGTGTGTGGGACATACTGACGTGGGTAAACATCCTCTGGTCGTGGAGAGCTGGGTGACTGCTGGCTTTATTGCCACCGAACACAAAGGAGCTGTGAATGCATCTCTGTGAAACAAATGTGTTCATGTTCTGTAGAGGATACTGAGGGTGGATGTTCGGGCCTGATAGAGCAGAGTGATTATTCTAAAAGAAAAACACAACACCATGCAAGTGTGAGAGCATGTGCTACTTTTACAAAGTAAAGCAATCTGGCCTTTGAAAATCAGGCAATTTGTGTAGATGCTGAAGCACAGATGTAGGTACTCAACTGCAAAATGTTGGGTTTTGTTTGTTTGTTTTCTTTATACAGAAAGGAAAGGTGTCTCAGTCTCATTGTTTGTCACTTTGGAGAATTTTCAGACACCTTTATTCCTAGAAGAAAAATAATATTTAGTGTGGTGAGGTGGGAAATTCGCTATGTTAGCATTAGCAATGACACATCCAGGTGCTCCAGTAGAGAAATTACACTTCAAATTGAAGCAATGTACATGAATGTACATTAAGCTCATTAGCACTTTCAAATCATCGATGTTTTGCAAGATACAAACTTGCCACAAGTCGCATTTGACACTATTACTAATAAAAAATAGTATTTAACTGACTCTTACTCATTTTTAAACTGTAGGATTTCTTTGTTGATGAATTTATGGAACAAATCTTTAAAAAAATAATATATAAAAATTCTATATTCTGCTGAGCGAGGTGACTTCTTAACCCTGTGGTGATTGGACTCCATGGACATTCTTTGATCTTTGAGCTGAATATGTACATCCTTGTCCACATAATTCTGGGTATACATTGCAGTCTTTCTCTGCTGTCTAAATTTTGCAATTAAAGCTTGAACTTCTACATGAGTATACCAAAAATCCTTCATCTTTGGGTTGGGGAAAGTATTTTTCCCCCAAATAATTTTGGCATATATTTTATATTAAAAATTGTTCTCACTGAATACATTGCTCCTGCAGTATGTTTTTCACTCACTCAAATGCTCCTATGTATTTCTTCATAGGTACAGTAAGTTTCAAAACCACATACGTCTGCAGCTTTGTAGGTAGAAGTCCATGTATTCTTTGTTTCAGATGTAGTATAGCCATGGTTGATTTTTAACCAGGGAAACTTCTCATATTCCACTAATATGTTCCCTTGCAGGGAGTTACATAAATGAAAACACTGAATTGATTCTAACCATGCTCAGATGTGCTTGGAAGGTTCTTCCAAGTTGTCATTTAGCAGTTGTTTATTCTTAGTGCACACCCAAAACTGTTGTACACATTATATAACCCTTATCAGATTATATTATACGGTTCATCTAAAATAAATGCTCAGCACATCACATTGATTGTAACAGCTGCCTACCAAGAAAGATACTTTGAGAAAGATACTTTGTGCCAGACAAATATCAGCATGCTACAGGTTTTTGGTTTTGCAAATCCACCGGTGCTTTCCCAAATACTTTTATTTTCTCTTTTTCCTGGGTTGTTTTGGTGGCTTGCTTGGAATATATTTTGTACCTCTCTAAAATGTAAATTCTACAAGTTAGGTTAGGTTAAATATTAAAATGTGAAGGATTTTCTTAGCAAAATGTTACTAGTTCTCTCTAATACCATCGTGAATTCTCCTCTCTTATATCTCTTGCCTTAGTTAATATTCTGCTGCAAGTTCCCCGTAGCTTACAGATAATTAAGAAACTGGGTCAGAATTCAGCTTAATAATGCATTATGGAGTGCACTTTCGACTTCAGTAAAGAGTGGGAATGGGGGCAGGGAGAAATCTGTGCATATCATTGTATTGCAGATTGGATATGACGTTTTCATTTGCAAGACACATTAGTCTCTATCACAATCTGAGCACCATTACTTGCCTGCTGTTTAATGAGCATTTCCATATTGTGTTCTCAACTTGATTAGCAATCTAGGATTTAATTAGTTCTTTCCCTCTTCAGTATGACAAAGGTATTCAAATTATCTGTGCAATGAAATGTTGTGTTTTGTAAAAAAAAAAAGAAAAAGAAAAAAGGATGCAAAGTTAGCTATTGAATGGTGAAATGTATCATTTCCAACTAAACTGCAGTTTGTCTACACCCAGCGATACACACCCTGCAAGACATCCCCCAGGAACCAGCATCGAATTCTGATGCATTTCAGAGGGCACAGAGTTTTGCATATAGTAGAAAATCATGCACCCGGCAAAGGACATGTGGAAATGTAAGTATTCACAGAAGTAAGGAATTTCAAGACATGACCATGAATATAAGCAAGAAGCCAGAAAGAGATGAAGAACAGCAACAACATCAACAACAACAAAAATCTGATTTTAACAGTAATAGCTTTATTTAGAAGATTTTAGTAAGACTTGCTTTCATATTTGTGGCTACAATGGATTTTGTGAGATCTTTTAATAAATCTCTGTGCTTTAATAACATAGATTAGTGCCACTCCTCTGCACATGCACATTTGTAATTCATTTATAGAACATCTTCAAGCAGTATAACAGTTAATTAAGTTCAATAAGTGTTTAAGCTAATTGAAGCATTAACTCTGCCATATTTCTCCTTTTTTGCTACAAGATGGATAATTTTGATTACCTTCATCTAGATTGAATGCCATGTGTGTACTGTTGGACACAACCTGTCCCACTCTAAGCGCTGAACTCATGAAATAATGCATTAATCAACTTCAGGTGTATTCACGTGAGTGTGTTTGTGTGCTTTAAAGTCTGCACAGAAACTGAAAATAGAATTTTCAGCACTGAGGTGACATAGTGGTGTCATCTGCAACACCAGTGGACTTGTCCTGCTGCCCTGTGCTACGAGATTACATTCAAAAGGAGGTTTGGGAAGAAAAAGCCATTCTGTAGGAATATTTGTCTTCATGTGTTCTTCCTTCTGTGGTTAGTCTTCACTAATTACCACAGTGCTGGGGATGTGTCAAACAACAGCCCCACAATGAATGGTTTTAATGGTTGGCAGCCGTGAGAACATTGCCAGAGGACAGCTGGAGAAAAACACAGGTCCAGAGCAGAGTTTGGAGGAGTGGGCAGACTGCTTTGAGCCCCTTGGCCGTAGTTCCAAAGAGTGGTCCCTATGCTGATCTGATTTGCTGACACAGACGTTGCCACAGAGAGTATGTGGGGGAGAAGGAAAGAAAGGAGTGAATGAGTGAGTGAGTTTCTTCATCTTCATCTGCACCGACTGCTATGTGTGCATGGAGGTTTCTTTTGTCTGTAGATGAAGATGGGATAATCAGATTATGGGGAAAGGCTAATAACTGCAGATTATCTGCTAATAATTGCAGATAAAACTGGAAATTGAACACTAATTTTTTAAAAATAATTTTGCTAAGTATTCTGAATTTAGAGATAGGAAAAGATGAGGTAATATGGTTTGCCAAAATGTTTGGCTAATCTAAGACAGAGTGAGAAAACAATTGTTGCCAGTATGAGTATTTTCTTCCCAGTGTATAATTAAAACTGGTGTAAGTGAAAAAGCATGTGTACGTCACGTGTACAAGTACAGCCAGACCACACTATCCTTCAAAATGAGAGAACTTCCAACCTTCTACAATTAAACAGTCACAGAAGATTTCCATCAGTCACACTTTTTGATTTATTGATTGTTTGTCTTCCTTCATGTGGTGAGCAATGTGGCGTATATTTCTTATTTAGACGTCTTCCTTATGAAAAAGTAACCGCCAATGTAATAATTCCTTTAGGGTATGCAAAGAGCAGATAAAGATATCACTGCCATTACAGAGACCATTACATTTCTCTATGAACTTGTATGGAACTAAATATTTACACATTTATTTTTAAACTGAACCATTACTGGAAGAAAGAATCCATCAGTGTCAGAGAGTCAATGATACAATGAATTTATGCCACACAGACACTTTCTGGTGTATCTGTACTCACTTTTTATACTTGAAATTCCTCACCAGAATTCAGAAAGTATTCAGAAGGGAGCAGCTGTAGCTGCCAAACTGAACGCCGTGAGAAAAATGTTGCTTTGCAGTCAGATATCTGTGCACATGTTGTCCATGGGGACTGTGCAATGCATTTCCAGCACTGCTGGAACTCCATTGCCCAAGCACGCACTTACACAATTAAGTACTTGGCTCCAAGAGCATGCATTGCAAGCAGGCACTGTATGTTAGGTGCACAAATGGACACAAATTGCCTCCTGTGGAGAAATGCTGCCAGCACACCCAGCTCTGCCATCCTGCAGTGCTGTAGCTCTCACCGGACAAACAGCAAACAGTTACTTCCTGGTTGTTGTGTTGTCTTGCCAGGCAATCACTGTCACTTCTCTTCTGAATATGTGAATATTCTGAATATTCATGTCTGCAGATTCATGTCTGCAGATTCAAGCACGTCACTGATGCGAAGAATACCACAAGGCTGCTTTGCTTCTGCCAGTGATGGATGGATGCAATTAGTTTTCTCTCCTTTTCTTCCACTTCTTCTGCCACATGGCCAAAATGGTAATGCTTTCTGTCCCAGCTTAAAAATGGGTTCCTGAAGGTGCAGACAGCCTTGCTTTTTTGTCTGCTCATCCCATGTATGAGCTAATACAGCCCCTTTGCTCCTCCTCTCTGAAAAGTTCCTTTGCAGCAAAGTGGTGGGAAATGTTTCTTTTTCCTCCTTACTTTTCCAGTGACATTTGCAACTAACAGAACTCATGATTTCCTGTTTGTACCCAAGCACAACTCAGGGCTGAATAGATCTTACTGGCTCTTCTTTGGGAAACCTCCATTGCATTTCCCTGGGAAAATTTTAACCAAGCAAAAGCTGCAATGTGGTGCCCATTGTAAGACTGCAGCTGGAAAAGACATTGTACACACCAGCTGTTGTTTTTGCATAATGTCAACTTAACAAGTTTTAAAATTCTTGCTAGTGATTTTAAATTGAAAGTGAAAGGAACACAGAGTTCAGAAGAGCATCCATCCGATGCTGGACACTGCCCTGCCGTGTTCCTTAACAGCATCACAGAACAGAAAAACATTGTAGTTTTATGGCTAAATTTACAGTTTACATTCTTAACCCTGTGTTTTAAATAAACAGAGTGGTAATTATTATTTTTTTTTAATTTAGAAAAATTCAGGCATAAAATACATACAGCAGATAAGAACGTAGTAAAGATGCCTGTTTGTGAAATACTTGTTTGGAATTTAAAAAGCCACCCAAGACAAAACATCTTCTTCCAAAAACAATTTTCATTTACATTGTCTAATATGACTTATTTTCCCTAAAGTTTCAATTTCTATATCTCGCTTTAAAAAAAATGCATACATATATTATACATGTAGAAACACTGCACTTTTTTGACTGAAAATAAATACACAGGTAAGTGGGGCTGACAAAACAACCGTGTCATCAATAGAGTATGGTTATGGAGCTAAATAGAGACCTTCGGTTTTATTAGCAAAGTTTAATTAAGAGAGATGTTGAGCAAAGCCTAGGAAATATGAAGTGAGTTCACTTGGGAGAAGTGCTTAGCAGTTTGCAAGATCAGGAATCCATTTAATTGTGTTCTTAAAATTCCCTTATATCCATGCTTTACCAACAAAATATTCCTGGAAGCAAGAGAGTATTTTTTTAAAACTCTTTTAAATACTGCACGTGGAACCCATTGCATTTGTGGGATAACTTGGAAAGGAAGAAACATGAAAGTCTTTAAGATCTTGATGTTACATTTTCCTGTTGCTTGTTTTGTTTTCTTAGGCATTGGCCTGATCTTGTAGTAGGCAACCCTGCCCATGGAGAGGGGTTGGACCTCAAGGATCTTTAAGGTCCCTTCCAACCCAAGCTGTTCTATGATTTTATGAGTGTATTCATTGTCAGCTCAGCTGCTTTTTGAGGATAGCTTAATGCACACTTTTAGATGTGTGTGCACTTTGTTTACTTTTTCTGAATCAAAAAGACAGTGTTGAAAATTTTAAAAACTCAGTAATTTATTTTCCATCACATCCCAGCAGCCAAATCGTCTGTTGCAAAATAGACTTTAAGGAAGCCTTTACAAAAGTAATGGTTATACTTCATGATAAAAATCTGCATTACACTTGAAAAAAGTGTACTGGGCTATCCTCTTAAATGTTTGATTTTCATGATAAAATCCACATCACACTTTTCAAAAATATTTTTCATTATCCTCTGTGCATGTATCTATACAATAGCCCAGCATGAGAAGGATGAAGACCTATTGGAGTGGGTCCAAGGGAGGACCACGGGGATGATCAAAGGGCTGGAGCACCGCTCCTGTGAAGAAAGGCTGACAGAGTTAGGCTTGTTAAGTTTGGAGAAGGCTTTAGGAAGACCTCATTGTGGTCTTCCAGCACTTAAAGGGAGCTTATAAATACGAGGGAGACTGACTTCCTACAGAGTCTGATAGTGACAGGAAAAGGGGGAGTGGTTTTAAACTAAAAGACAGGAGATTTAGATTAGATATTATTAGGAAATTCTTCACCCAGAGGGTGGTGAGGCTCTTGCACAGGCTGCCCAGAGAAGCTGAAGATGCCCCATCCCTGGACACACTCAAGGCTGAATGGGATTCTGGGCAGCCTGAGCAGGTGGGTGTCAGCCCTGCCCATGGCAGGGGGATGAAACTGTATGGTTTTCCAATCCAAGCTATTCTATGATTCTATGAAGGGCAAATCGTTCACATTTTAAAGGTTAGTTGATGATACTTCCTTTCCAGTAGTTATAATGATTAAATCCTAGAAATGAACTTATAATTGCACATATAAGCCTTGGCATGGGGTTTAATGCACTGTTCAGCCCCCTGATCTGCAGATAATCTATCTGAAAAAGCACTGCAGCAGTGTGGTGGCATCTACTTGTACTTACTTCATTGGAATCTCAACTCAGAAACTAGGGGCTCAGTTCAGCTGCATACGTGTAAATAGCAAGTGACACTGAAGACGCTTTTTGTGTATTTGAAAGGATCCTATGAAGCAGAGAGGACCTACAAGAAAAGCCATGCTTATCAAAATCTTTTCTAGAGACTAAGTCCATGAGGATGACTTAAAAACTTCAAGTGGCATGAGACAACTGCGTGTGAACAACTGAAAGAGTCACACCCCTAGTAACAACCTCTTAATATCAGCTAATCCAACTGTCTTACTGCTGGCAGTTTTGCTGGAGTTACCCAGTTGGATATTCATTCAGTGCTGATGATGGAAAAGAACTTCCTGGCCATCCAGCCAATTCTCTGGCAAGTTGTTGCACAATTGTAGGGATGATGATGGTGATGATGTGCTATTACTAAATGTCCAGTGTCTTCTTTTCCTCTTCTCTTACACCTTTTGTCAAGCTGTGGAGTAGCCTCCCACCCATGTAAAACTTGTTTTTTGAGTTGCCTGTAGCCTGTTGAGAAGACTGGAGCCATTTCTCAGCTGAGCTGTAGTCTGCATATGTATGTACAAATGATCACACATAATCACTCTCTGCATGCTTCAGCAGTCTCTTCCTGTTTTGTGGCTGTTGCTGTTCTTAATTGTCCTGAAAAAAAGCTCATTCCACTCAGAATCCCAGCAAGGCAGCATCCTGCTGCTGTTAGGGATGAGAGACAAAAAGAAGAAACTGGCACCTACTGCAACAAGATGAGACCAGAGGGAGAAGCAGTTGAATATGACCAATAAACCTGCATTTTGTTCCACTGCTTGCGATTATGGCTGGTATTGTAGCTCTCAGGTGCCCTGAAGTACTTATCGATGTCCCATATGCTTCAGTGATTGCTGTCCCTGTGTCACAGTCAGTCAAGTACCTGAGGATTTGACTGCTTAGTCTTTGGCACAGGGGGAGCTTCTGGTGACCCCCTGTAGCAAAAGGGGCACAGAAGTAGTGACCAAAATCGCATAAGGAATTTAAACTTAAATTTATAGACAATTTGGGAGAGAATATAAAAAAAATCCAGCCCATTAAAAGTACCTGCTAAGCTGCAGAGGTGTTCAGAGGACCACCACTGAAGATACCGTCTGTAGTTACCCAATGTTGTGTGTATGTCCTACCAGCTTACTTAGAGATCCTCATGTCCAGTGGGTTTTTCAAACGGCATCACAGCCACAGGCCCCTCACTCCCACATCTGCCGTTCTCTGAGTGTCACCAGATAAATTCCTAGATCCACAGGAGGTCAAAATCCTACATGGCTGCCTGGATGCATAATGTCATCTCAGAATTCTGCAGAGGAGCAGAGCTGGAACTTACTCTGCCATGCCCTTAGACAGTCCATGGCCCACTGAAGTAACCTTTGCTCCATTGACTCCAGGTGGGAATCAGGGCCTCTTCTGCTTCCTTTCATGCAGAAAGGCAGCTCTCGCCTGTATTGACTGCAATCCGCAGGCTCTGTAGCTGTTGCAAAATACTACTTTTTCTGTATTTAAATCCTCTGTAGCCATAAAATTGTTATTTGCAAGCCCACGTGTTCAGTTTAGGCAGACTTTTATCCTGCTTCACCAGACACCTGTCACGGATAATCAACCTCCATCCTAAGCTTAGAATCATAGAATCATAGAATCACTAAGGTTGGAAAAGACCTAAAAGATCATCCAGTCCAACCATTCACCTATTACCAATAGCTCCCACTAAACCGTGTCCCTCAACACAACATCCAGTCTTTCCTTGAACACCCCCAGAGTCAGTGACTCCACCACCTCCCTGGGCAGTCCCTTCCAGTGCCTGACCACCCTTTCTGAAAAGTAATACTACCTAATGTCCAGCTTGAATCTCCCCTGCCGTAGCTTGAAACCATTCCCTCTGGTCCTATCACTAATGACACGAGAGAAGAGGCCGACCCCAGCTCACTACAACCTCCCTTCAGGCAGTTATAGAGAGCAATGAGGTCTCCCCTGAGCCTCCTCTTCTCCAGGCTGAACATTCCCAGCTCCTTCAGCCTCTCCTCATATGGCCTGTGTTCCAGACCCCTCACCAGCTTTGTTGCCCTCCTCTGAACACATTCCAGGGCCTCAATGTCTTTCTTGCAGTGAGGGGCCCAGCTTTGTAGCCCTCTCAGAGCTCCTCTCCCTTCCAGTCTTCTCAAGTGAGTGGCTCCCTTTGGGCAAGAACCAATACTGAGCCCTGCAGCTGCCAGAGGAGCTCACTGAGATCTGGATTCAGCCCTGGTGTTGTGCACTGTGGGTAATGCCATGCAATGATTGCGATGCTCAGATGAAGGCCCAAAGCCATTGAGTCCACAGGGACTCTTCTGTGGCCACATGCAAAGCAGCAGCATGCTAACTGCAGGGCTAGATTAATACCCCACATTCCTGCACATTGCTGAATCATCAGTCTTTTCCAAGGAATACACTGCAGCTGAACCCTGGATGTTGCTGGGGCTCACATTGTATTTTTTTAGGAAAATAACCTAAATAAATAAGGAGGTACATCGGCTCAGTACCTTTTGAATCATAGAATCATAGAATCACAAGCTTGGAAATGATTTGCAAGATCATCTAGTCCAACTGTCCACCCACTACCATTGCTACCACAAGCACTAAACCATATCTTGCAGCTCCTCATCCAGACGCCTCTTGAACACTGCCAGGGACAGTGACTCCACCTCCTCCCTGGGCAGGCCCTTCCAGTGCCTGAGCACTCTCTGAGAGAAAAAGGTCTTCCTTATGTCTAATCTAAACCTCCTCTGGTACAGCTTGTGGCTGTTTCCTTGGGTCCTGTTTGTTGCTTGGGAGAAGAAGCCAAACCTCTCCTCAACACAACCATTGAATGGAAATGTTAGCTGACAACTGGCTGAGCCAGCACATGAACAAAGAGCCAGCAGAGTGCCCAGGTGGCCTAGAAGGCCAATGGCATCCTGGCTTGTATCAGAAGTAGTGCAGCCAGCAGGAGCAGAGAGGTGATCATCCCTCTGTACTCATCACTGGTGATGCTGCACCACTAGAGCTGTGTTCAGTGTTGGGCCCCTCGCTACAAGAAAGGCATTGAGGTCCTGGAGTGTGTCCAGAGAACAGCAGCAAAGCTGTGGAAATCTGCAGCACAAGTCTTACGGGGAGTGGCTGAGGGAACTGGCCTGGGGTTGTTCAGTCATAGAAGAGGAGGCTCGGGGGAGACCTTATCGCTCTCTACAACTGTCTGCAAAAAGGTTGTTGTGAGGTGGGGATTGGCCTATTCTCACTAGTTAACTAACGATGAGAGAGAATGGCCTCAGTTTATACCAGGAGAGGTTCAGGTTGGATTTTAGGAAAAATTTCTCCTCAGAAAGAGTGGTGAGGTGTTGGAACAGGCTGTCCAGGGAAGTGTAAAGTCACTGCCCCTAGAGGTGTTCAAGACAATAGATGTGGCACTGAGGGACGTGGTTTAGTCAGCATGGTAGGTTGGGTTGACGGTTGGACTTAGGGATCTTAGTGGCCTTTTCCAGCCTTAACAATTCTATGATTCTATAATTCTATGAATTAGAACGAATGTAAATATGTGTTTCTCTCCTGTAAAAATTACAAATTATGAAGATTCAGATGTGCAATTTTACGTCCATCAGTAATTTTAATTTTATAATTGACCATCAGTCACATATAGGGAGCCATATAAATCTTACACGCTAACTGTACAAAAATGACAGTTGAATGTAGGAGTAGAAACAAAATTACTGTTATTTGTAAAATACAATAATAAATAAATACAGTAAATTACAAAATTACAAATTATTTGTAATTTGTAATTACAAAATTACAAAATGACTATTTTTTTAGCAGAAAGACAGATATTTAGGAAATTATTTTATAAATCTGAACCAGACTTGCCCACCAAAGTGGCCTTAGTAAGAAGCGTTATTCAGTGTGAGGAGCACAGCTTTGACTACAGTGACTGTCTACATCACTCTTGGAAAAAAAAATGATGACCAAAAAGCAAGTGGGTGCTCATTGTGCCTATTGCCAATACAGAATTTGACTGCTCCATTAAAGCTCCAGCCTTGTTCAGACTCGTATTTTTTCAAGCATTATTTTAAATGTGACACATGAAGCTTTGAGCTAGTACTGTGAACCCAGAAACAAAGCAGTGCATGCTCATGGTGTTCATTTGCTTGCTCCTCTAGTCAGAAAAATTTATATACCATGAAATATTTTGAAAGTTTTATGAGGAACATTTTTGAAAAAGAACAGAATGTACAGAGCAATCTGAACTTATCTGCCCTGTCTTCTGCTTGTAATACTTTCTGAACATGGCAAAAGGCCAGGGGTGGAACTTTTTTAAAAAGATAAAATATATGAAAATTGTAGCACACTGAAGAAACAAAGGTCTTTACTTATTCGTTGTCTTTCTTTCTTTCTTTCTTTCTTTCTTTCTTTCTTTCTTTCTTTCTTTCTTTCTTTCTTTCTTTCTTTCTTTCTTTCTTTCTTTCTTTCTTTTTTGATTTGTTTTATACTGAGGGGAAGAGCAGAACATGATTTGATGAATTATATCTTTGTAATTCACAGGTGATTTCAGTAAGAAAATGAATTGACACTTCTTGCTCCTCTTCTCCCACCGTAGTACAGAAAGAGCTAATTGACAGACATGTATGTAGAGGGCTCTGTGTGAACTGGTGGAGAAGTGCTCAGAGAAGCAGCCATCTGTGAGAAGCTTACCGAATTTCAAAGGTGCTCATAGCTCTTTTTGAAATTAGCTGATCCTATCCCCTCTCTTCCTTACCAATGACTTTTGCTCTTGATTTTAATTGCATTCTGTCAGATTCCAGGTTGCATTTATCATTACATGGATTCAAATCACCTTTCTAGACTCCTATGGTTTGCATAGCTTACATCCAATTCTGTTTGAAGAACTGGCCAAAGAACAACTGTGCTCCTATGGAGCTTCTCAGCCAGGCTCTGCAGGCTGCAGTCTGAGCAGTAAAGGAAGGCAGGGAAGATAGAGCGAAAGCTGAGCTTTAAAAATATTAATGCCAGCCAAAGCCCAAGCTGACTCTCCTTTAGAAGTGGAGATCGGTCATTTTTAAATGCTACTTGAGTGGGATGAGATACTCGGAGGAGAGATATTCACCTGGCTGGTGCTGGGAAGAATAATTGAACAAGATAGAATAGAATCATGATGCACCTTTAACTGCTGTCTAATTGTCTAGGTCTCACAGAATAACAGAATGGCCAGGGTTGGAAGGGACCTCAAGGATCATGAATCTCCAACCCTCCTGTCACATGCAGGGCCACCAACCTCCTCATTTAATGTTAGACCAGGCTGCCCAGGGCCCCATCCAATCTGGCCTTGAACACCTCCAGGGACGGGGCATCCACAACCTCTCTGGGCAGCCTGTTCCAACACCTCACCACTCTCATAGTAAAGAATTTCCCCCTGACATCCAATCTAAATCTCCCCTCCCTCAACTTAAGACCACTTCCCCTTGTCCTGCTGTTACCTACCCTTTCAAAGAGTTGATTCCCCTCCCCTCTGTAGGTTCCCTTTAGGTACTGAAAGGCTGCAATGAGGTCACCCTGCAGCCTTCTTTTCTCCAGGCTGAACAAGCCCAGCTTCCTCAGCCTGTCTTCATAGGGGAGGTGCTCCAGTCCTCTGATCATCTTTGTGGCCCTCCTCTGGACCCTCTCCAACAGCTCCCTGTCTTTTTTGTACTGGGGGCTCCACACTTGGACGCAGTATTCCAGATGGGGCCTCACAAGAGCAGAGTAGAGGGGAACAATCACCTCTGCTGGCCACCCCTCTTTTGATGGAGCCCAAATCTCTAATTGTCTGTGTTCTAGATCTCTTACACTAATATTAGCTCTAGCAAATCAATGTATGCAGAAGCAATAGAGCCAACACACTTGTTACAAGGACTTCAGTTCTTATTCTGTGTATGCTGCATGCTCAAAGCATTCAGAGCACCTAGGTTTTAAAGACTAACTCTCCACACCAAACCTTCACAATATTTAAAAGACGGCAGACATTCCAAACAGCAGTAGATCCTTTTTGTGTGCTGAAGTGACTATCAACACTGAAACGCTCAGCGGCCTGAAGCAGGGCTTCGGCTCCAAGTGCAGCAGCTAGGAAATTTAGAGGCATTTTCTCCCAAATTCTTCTTCACAGACAACAGGAGAACAGTGTAACCTATTCTTTCTTCTCTTATTACCTTTCATTCTGCATTGAGTGGCAAAGATGAAGTGGTGACTTGTTCTAGCACAGTAGCACTGTAGTATATTGTGCACCACATTTCACTGGAACAGCAGTAGCCCAACTGCATGCACCAGTCCTGCGGCGTGTCCTGGGGGTGCTGAGGGGTTACAATGGGAGCAGGGTAAGATGAATCCTTGCTCCTGCTGAAGCTGTCTGAGGAGGCCTATGCTAATCTGCAAGGAAAAAATACTTTTAAATAAAGCAAATAACAGCTACTATTTTTCCAGGGCCTCCAAAACTGTAAGAAACATTTTGCCTTTCAAGGCTTTATTTGTTGCAAATGGACTTACCTTAAGCACTGTTAATTTAAACAGTGCCCAGTACAAGTTTTTTTTCCATGAACCATAATTAAAAGAATGTTACTGTGGGCAGTGCCAGTATTACAAGAATGTTTAAACTAGAGTTTATGAAAGATGGCATCAGTAAATTAAAGATTGCTACAAGCCCCTAGACAATGGATAAATCCAATGGAAACAGCAAAAAGAAAAGAGATTACATGCTGAGGATTTTCGAAGAACCTGAAATGAAAAGCCAGTCACCATAGGTAAATAAGCAAAAGCTGGAAAATGGAGCTGCAGCATGCATGGTGTGTGGTTGAACATCCTATTTGCATGGGGGTTTTGTGAAGTACGTGGACTGAGGAGATGCTCACTTTATCTAGCACATGATTCAGATGCTGCAGACGTGCACAAGTGCAGCAAATGTAGCTTCTGAGTGTTCAGGGTGAGGGAAAAGCAAAACTAACCCCAGAAGTTTCAAGATGCTATCAGCTGTCTGTGGTCTGAAACTACTGCTTCTCTTTATTTTTTCAGCTTTCACATTTTTTGTCATAATACCCCGTAATATTTTAAGTCATAAAATCAAATGCTTTGGAACACAATCACTCCTGGCTATTTGTTTAAAACTAGTAATAGAAGCATGCTTTCCTCCTGTGTAGCATCCAGTTGTTTTTGGCTTTGTATTGAAGGCACTTAGACCACGTTCAAAGGGAAGTGTCTCAGCACTTCTTAGGTGCCTATGCAACACAGAGTTAGCTCTGCTAGCAAAACCAAAACTGCACCTCCCTGGCTTTATCTCAACATTCTTGGCAAATCCTGAGCCAGCAAATGGTTATGCCAGCCCTGGGAGGGGATCGTTGCCAACTGTCACACAGATCCTTGCAGCGCTGATCCCGCTCAGCGATGTTGCAGTAACCCTGTGAAGCACCACAGCCCATCTGTTCCATGGTGTCTGCTTCCAGGCAGGAAAGCTGCCCTGGCTCTTCTCATCAGCACTACAGAGATCTGTACTCATCCAGAGGGAGGTGAGGGCTAGTTGGCTTTGGAAGCTGCTTGTTAAACAGGGCACAGCTTACACAGCCCGATTCCATCCCCAGTGATCAAAAGATGAGTAGGCCTGAAGAGCTTTGCAATGATTTTTTGCCTTTTTTTTTTTTTTTAATTGAAGCTTCTTCCACTGAGAGGAGGCATTCCACAAATTGCCTTGGGCTGGGTGGAGCCTTTTCGCTCGAGAGCTGAATAATACAGGTCTTTATAACTGTTCATTCCTTGATACTCACAAGAAAGATCAAAACAAGGGGAGTACTGAAGGGTTGTCTTTAAGGGACGCAGTACTTCAGTGTGGATACTCAGAAACAGAAAGATTGAGGCACGTTAACACACAGAGAGATTTTTGTCCAAGACTGCCCCCATCTGTTACTGCTTCCTAAATGAGAAAAAACTAACCCAATCAAGCAGGTTGAAACAGTAAATTCTGTGATAAAGTGAGATTTCTAGGATACTGATATTTAGTATTGACATTTATTGGAATAATGAACTGACAGGTATCTCAATTGCTAAGATGCCTTTGAAATAAGGAAGTGGAAGGCATGGTGAATCTCTTCTGTGAGTATTTGAATGGGGCAATTTTATTAAACTGCTTTCAACAAATGGAAATATTAATGTTTCTCTTGACTCCCTCCAATTTATTTTCAATAAAATTACTCTGAAACATGAGCTATATTTCTCTAACAATAATAGCTTCTTCTCTGGCAAATACAAAACAGAGTGCCACTTCTCTTTTATAAACTTTCTGCTAAGGTCAGTTCAGTATTTTATTTGTGGAAAGCCAGTTTCATACGTTTAATACATGCTTATATAAGTATAGTATAACCAAGTCTGTTCTTGAAAATTCCAGTTATAATTCTTAAAAATGTGTAGAGGAATAGGAGCAAAATACTCAGCTCTGAATTTTTTCATCCACCTTCAATTCCAACAGCAGTAAACAGAAGCAACTGTTTAGAACTGAACAAAACTCCCCCCACATTTTTGGGGAATCAAATTGGTGAGCAACATAAACTGCTGTATTAAAGGATAGTTTTGCTCAGGAGATCACTGAGCCACAAAACATAACCACATGTTGCCATGTGATATTCTTCCAGGGGAATCCTAAGTAATTATTTTTCAGTCTAACAAACAAACTTGCTTTTCTAAAAATCACAAATTAAAAACATTTGAGAATTCATAATGTTTTATTAATCAACAAGATGGAAAAAGATAATTGGTCAACATTTAACAAATCCTGGTCTTCTTGTTAAGGATTTCTCTCTTGTGGCCTTGTGTACTAGAAAAAATACTTAAACTGAAACAGACCACAGATGTGTAATTGTAGTGGCCCAGTGTGCTTAGGGCAGGAGCTCAGACAAGGAGCTCAGCAGGACATAGGCAAGAAGCTCTGCTTCTTTTAGCTTAAGATACATGTTATTTGGAAAGGAATTCTTGTTCCAGACATCTCTTGTATTCATAACTCAAGGTATATATTACAGAGACCACACTGGTATTGCTTCCAGCTTTAAATATGCATTTCAGCTTGGATTTCATTCCAAACAAAATTACTTTCAGCACAGACAGACAGAAACTGTTGGTGTTCTGCTTATTCAGTAAGACATGGGGAACCCCTCACTCACTGTATTAGATTGTACCATCAGTGGTCTGCAACTTAATCTTCACCATGGCATTATCCAGTGAAAGGAAATCTCTGCTTGCCTTGCCAGCCTAGAGCCATATCTCTGCCTGCCTATTTCCAACTGGTGATAGATCCAAACATCACAAAGTCTGCTCTGTCTTCTTTCCTCTGCATGCCCCTGTCTCAGTACTGGCAGCATCCCAGGATTTGCCCACCAAGGGCAGTGCTCTCAGGCTGGTTGGTGCAGTCTCAGCACTCAGTCTGAGAGCAGATGGGACCAGTGATTATACATCTTGCACGTTGACTGCAATGTCGTTTATCTTGACTTTAGTAATGCTTTTTGACAATACCTCCCATAACGTCCTCATAGATACAGGGGTGAAGTATGGACTAGAAAGGTAGATGGTGAAGAAAGCAGAAAGCAACTGCACTGCTGGGCACAGAGGATTGTGATCAGCAGCGTGAAGGCCAGTCAATCATGATGTACCCACGTGGTTGATGTTGAAGATAATATTGTTAAAAATTCTTATTAATAAACTGTTTGATCGAGAAGAGTGCAATTTAATAAGTTTGCATATAACAGATGCTCCAACGTAGGGAGTGGAGAGGCAGGGGGCTGGACTTCTAGAGACATGGATAGTGGGCAGTATTATGGTAAGTGAACAGTTGGACTAGATGATCCCAAGGGTCTTTTCCAACCTTAATGGTTCTATGACTCTGTGATAGAATACTGGGAGAAATGGCTGATAAACCATGTGTTGCTAATCTTATCAGGCGGGAGAAAAGGACAAACAGGGATTTTGTGAACTTCAGCAAAGGGAAGCACAGCCCTGCCCATGTGGCATCAGTTCACATTGGCGGTCAATTGTCTGGAAAGCAGAAACTGTTCATTCAGACAAACTGCTCCTTGTAATCTGAAGGAGAATGAACAAACACGAGCCCTCCCTTGTCCCGTGAGGTACAGCAGACTTCTACCATATGAGCACATACACACATTAGAGAGGGTAATGTCACTTCTCCTGCGGACTGTCTTTTCTCTCCTGCTGTGAGGAAGCTGTGGGTGCATGAATTAGCCGGAGGGACACCAGTTTTTCTGCAGGCTGAGGTCAGCCTTCCTGCTCCCTGGAACTGTAGTGTGTGGCTGATCCCTCGAGGGATGGAATGAGCTGCACTTTTCAGAAGATAGGAAGAGAGAACTTAGCTCCTGGCCACGTCTCCAGGTTTATACTCAGCTGAGGTGTTGAAGTGTAAACCAAGGACAGATGAACCTCGCCTCATGAAACTATAAGTATCTGATTTGACTGCAGAATGAAAAACTAACTATGAAACACTGAATTCTTCATGCTTCCCATTACTTTCTGGAACCTTCATACAGAAAAAACATGTGACTGAAAAACATTTGTATTTTTCCACATCCCTGTGCTCATCTTATCCCAGCTTTTCTCCCTTTTCTGCACGTTTGTAATCATGAAAAGTTACACTTCAGTGGCCATGTCATCAATCTGACTTCGTACATATCCCTTTCACTTACCTCATTATGTGTAATAAACTTCAGATGAATAAACCTAGCAGCTCACTAATGTGCTGACAGCATTGAAATCTTCTAGAAAGTAGCAAGGAAATGAAAATGACTCATCAGACATGCCAACGATAATGAAGCAAAGCTGGAGTACCAGGACAGTTTCTGCCTGAAAAGAGAGTTGTAAGAAGCCTTATTTGTGAGGCTGATAGTAGAGAAACAGCTGTTGCGCAAAAAAAAGTCACTAGAAAAAATATTTCATAAAGAATAGCTAGCTACTCTTTTCAGAGGTCACTTCATTGCATATTCGTATCACCAAATAGCTATGAAATAGTCTTAGCTGCTAAAGGCAAGAACTTCAAGAAGCAAGCACAGCTAATGAGTTAAAGATAATGTATCATAGTTACTTTTCTTGCTGTTGTTGTATTTTTAATTTGGGAAGAATACAGCCCTAAGTCCTTCCCAAACTGTTCAGCATATGAATTCATAAATCACTTAATTATTTCAGGTGTTGACAGACTGATCCTGGCGAAGCACCTTCCAAAGAGCATTGTATGTGCCTTCAACAAGGGCTATAAAATTTAAAACAAAACTCAGTTTTACTTCAAGTGTTACCTCTGCCTTTATGTTCTTCTGTTCTTTCATTAGCAAAATGAAATTCTAGATGTTGTTAGGCCGAGGGAATTAATCTAGGCACACAAATGGATATTCTATAGCCAACATTTCTGAATGTAACGGAACTTTGTGATTTCTGCAGGAGAGAGCATTTAAAAATATACATCTCCTTGTTTTACATTAGGAAACAAAACCCTAAAATGTTAAATGTTAAAACACCTTTGTAATGAAATAATACAAGATCTAATTAGATTTTAATTATTTGCAATGTAACAAAACCACACAAACTTGATATTTATTGAAATTTTTGTGAAAAAAAATGGCACAGTGATTAAATTGCAACCATTACTATGTTGGGGGAAAAAAAAAAAAAAAGCCAGACAAAAATTCCAAATAAATACTAAAAAGCAGAGGATCAATAATTAAAGTAATTCTTCCCCAGGACCAACAAAGTTACCCATCACGTTGGTTTTTGTTTAGGTTCCACAAATAATGCTGTCAGTGATTCCTTACTAGCTTCACTTGTACAGTCCTTCAGCTCAGTGCACTTTGAGCTGACCAATCTGTGATAATTCCATTCTTTGTTTGCACTTAAGTTGGATTCACAGAATTGTTTCCAGCTGTGTTTTCAATATAATTCCCCATGTTATCCTATTGATATAAATGTTGTGGAATCTATACTAGCCAAGCAAAGGATGTTCATATCATGTTGGCTTGAACACTTTTAAAACATGCTGGCTGTAAATCATTGTTGCTCTTTCCAAATCACAGAAGCATGGCCAGTTCAAAATAGTGGAAGGTCAATCCATGGCACTAGTTCACATGCAGTAAATATCTTCTCAAAACTGTATTTTTATTTTTATTTTTCAGAAAGAGGACAAGAAAGAAACACTGGTAAATCATTTGCATGTTAATATTGTATGTATGTACTGTATTTCTAAGTATATTTCCAGATGTGCAGCTCGCATGAACTCTTTCAAAGAAGCACGAGTTCTTCCTTGTAGTTGCACAAGGATTTCCATGGTGCTTTCTAGTGCAAGCTGAGTAAAGCTCAATGATATCAAGCATGATATACTCTGAAAGGAGGACAAACAGTGCAAAATAAAATAGTGAATAAGGAAAATAAACTGATACAAACAATTCAGAAGAAATCATATTGAAATCATATGCTTTACGTAAATGTAAAATATTAATTTCATTTCTGATGCATGGAGGTGGCTCAGAGTTAAAGCATTCATTCGTTTGAAGGCTGGGGAGTTCTGGGGGATCCTCCAGACTTTGTGTAGCTCCCTGCACACTGACCAGATGCAGCCACAGGATGGAGCTCATGCACTTCGCATGCTGCACCATTCACACAGGGAGAAAAAAAAAGAAAAAAAGATGAAAAAAGAAAAAAGAAAGGAAAAAAAGAAAGAAAAAAGAAAAAAGAAAAAAGAAAAAAGAAAAAAGAAAAGGAAAAAGGAAAAAGGAAAAAGGAAAAAGGAAAAAGGAAAAAGGAAGAAGAAAAAAGAGAGAGTGAGTGAGCCAGACTTTCCCTTTGGCAGACTGCTCCTTGTCATGCCCTGAAGTACATGAGCCAGAAATTAGTCATGGATGAGACTGATTTATTTCTCTACGTTTACCAAGTCTTTATGAGTATTTCAGATAGGCTTATCTGTCTGCCTTCTTGATTTCTGGTTACTATTATTTAGCTAAATGCATAAATTAGGGGCTGGAAAGGTAGAAATAGAATGGGCTGCCCAGGGAGGTGGTGAAGTCACCAACCCTGGAGGTGTTCAAGGAACGTTTGGACGTTGTGTTGAGGAACATGGTTTACTGAGAACTATTGGTGGTAAGTGGATGGTTGGACTGGATGAGCTTGTAGGTCTTTTCCAACCTTGGTGATTCTATGATTCTAAAATGTATCCCATTTATCGTGAATGAGCTGAATGCTTCATTGCTTCAGAAGGAACGTTATCTTGTAAGCAACTCTCTTGTCAACAGGTATTAAGAGTTCATCACAGCACGCATCTGGTGGTGCCACAGAATGCTTGCAGAGAACAGGATGTTCTGGGTAGATCTGGGAATGTTCCTTAACCTTTGCTCCAGGAACCAGCCAGACTCAGGAGAGTGCCTCTAAAGCTTAAACATTTCTGCAGCTTCAGCAGGGAGATATCTGCACACAGTGACTTGCGATGAGAGCTGCAAGACTGGGAGCCCAGCCCAGTAGCAGCAGTCCTGCTTTGCTGCATTCACAAAGCATGCACTTTCCTCTTGGTTCTTAACTGTAATCCTTCCATGATTCCATTTATAACTTCATACGGAGGACAAGGCACATTGAAATGAATATTTTCCCTCACCTCTTAAATTCTAGGGACTTACAGACCCCATGAGTGGTACCTCAGTTGTAAATTCAGCAGGGCGTACTGTAGGTAAGGCACAGTTTTGCATGAATACAGGTTCTGCAATTCCACTTTCCCTTCGCTGTGTCTATATAGACAGCAAAAACGTGCTTATGTACTACGCCACTTTTAATCAAGGTTTATAACAAAGCCAGACAGGCACTGGAACACTTTTATAAATATTTCCCCGATGAATCACTGATCGGCACATCACAATGAGAAGCACTGGGGAAATACACTCCTCACAGCACCGCGAAGCAGGCACCTTTTAAATCATTTTAAATCATTCACAGCGGAGTGAACGAGCGACTCAGGAAAGAGGGGAAGGAGCTGAGAGGAGCAGCCCAGCACCTGCGCACCTGAGGACCGCCGGGACCGGAGCGGGGGCGGGCGCTGGCTGCCAGGCTCCGCGCGCCTCTTTCCCCCCTTCTTTCCACCTTCTGCTCTATAACTGCCCGCCTCCTCTCCCGTCCCTCTCGCCTTATCGGACGCGGCGCTGCGAGGGGAAGAGCAGTCGGAGGGAGGGGAGCGAGCGGCAGCACCCCCGGCCCCGACTCACCCGCTGCTGCCCGCCCAGGTCGGTGCGAACTCCGCGTCTGCGCCTCGGGGGCCGGGGTGAGGCGGGCAGGGCTGGCTGCGAGCGGGAGCGCTGCGCGGGCACCTGCGAGGTGCGGGGCGAAGAGGGGACAGAGATTTCCACCCCCCAGAGCAGCCTCCCTCCTTCCCGCGGCTGCTGCGGAGCGCGCCCGGGCGCATCGCTTCCCCAGCGGCTGCCGTGGGTGTGAGCGCGTTGCCCGGGCACGCGCGGAGGGGATTCCCGCTGGCTCCGACGGGATCCCGTGCCTCGCTCAGCTCGGGGGAGGGAACGCGCTGCCCCGCTGCCGCGCGAGCTGGAAGGCGCTTTCAGACGGGGTGCTCGCGGGAGCCGATAGCGGAGAGCGCCCCGAAGAGAGTCGAGAGGCGGCGAGGGTGGGGCTGCAGGTGGATGGCGCCGAGCCGCGGCCCCTCAGGGCGCGACGAGCCGCGCCGCGCCGCCAGGGCTGCGGGAAGCGAGCGGGACGCGGGCGCCGAGGGGATGCCGGAGCCGGGTTGCGGCGCCCTGCAGAAACCCCGCCGCCTTCCCGCCCTGCTCGTGCGGGGACTGCCGCCATGGCGGCGGGGCTGCGGCTCCCTCGGCGCGGCGGAGGGCTGCGGCGGGTCGCGCTGCTCTGTTCGCCTGCGGGACGTCGACCCCGCGGAGCCTGCTGCCGTTCCCAGGCCGCGGCTGGGCGCTGGGTCGGGCTGCTCTGTGAGAAGCTACCGCGATGTAACCCTGGTGGCTTGGTCCTTGGCTATGTTTAAGTGGCAGCCGGAAACACGGCGCTCCTCTGGCGGGTCTTGCCTATGGCACGTGGACGTACGTCAGGTTTCTCCCGGACGGAGAGGCCTCGAAGCTACCACGCTCCGCTGAGGAAGGTGCCTCGTTGCGAGGCGCGTACAGCCCGGGCAGCCCGCAGCACGGAGCGCGTGGGGAGCAGCTCGGGGCGGGGATCCTGGCTTGGCGTGGGGGCTGGAGCTCTGCTGTCAGAGCCATTCAGTCAGATAACTGTTGCCGGATAGTTAATGAAAGGAGAAACGTATAAAAAGCTGGAGATCGTTTCTTCTCGTTCCCAGGTGATGTCAGCCACGAGGTGGCTGCAGACTCGTGCCTGCCTTTGTGGGCCATTCCTCCTCAAGTGCAGAAGTCAGCTCGTGCCTAGGTTCTGTTTTCTCCAGCGCCAATTGCACTTCTGTCAATAAATCTTACCTTCTCCGTGCAATGGCTTTTCTCTTAAAAAGTGCAGGAGGGAGTATTCCCGCACGGGATTACATGTCAGTCAGTATTTATAGCTGTTATTCGAGAGGAGGTTTTATATCAAATCTAGGAAATGAGGAACTGAGCCACAACTGTGTGTGAATATTTCAATATCTGGGTTATTACATGGGAAGAAATCTACATATAGTGGTGGCTGCACCAAAGAATGAGCTACAAGCTGTCCTTTGAAGAGTCAACATTTATGCGTTAAATGTTGTATTTCTAAGGTGAGGAAAAGCCTCAGTATTCGGTGTAAGTTGCACAAGGGATGCAGATTTTCTCTTCCTTTTTCCTATTGCCTGTCAATAGGCTGACTGTGCTGGCTCATCTGGCTCCAGTCCTTGGATTTGTGTGTAGGACAAGATGCAGGATGAGCTTCTTGCTTGGCTTCTTGAGGGTGGTGGTAGAGTCACTGTCCCTCTGGGGGTGTTCAAGAAAAGGGACGTGGCAATGAGGGACACTGTTCATTGGGTGTGATGTTGTTGAGTTGATAGTTGAACTTGGTGGTCTTTTCTCTGTGATTCAATGTAAGAGATTGATTCAAAACATGGATTTAAGTAGTGTGGATCTTGTTGGTAATTTGGCTAAAACTTAGTTAAACACCTTTGGAGTTAGAACTTCAGATATCAAGCAGCCTGTATATTTCTATGTGGTATACCGAATGTCCGTGACTGACATTTGTGACATTAGACCTACCTACTGCATGGATAACTAATGTGAATTGTAAATGTTTGGAGAGAGAAGGACAAACATATCTGTCATCTGTTGGGTGAGGTACCTCAGTCTGCCTCTTGTATTCTTAGGTAGCGGTTGGACCACTTGTGTTATGCCTTCCTTAGAAGGCAATGAAAATAGGGAAGGTAAATTAAATGATGGTATCTTGAGGATATTAGAGAAAGTGATGTGGAAAGTGAAACGGAGGGACTCGCAAAACAGAAATGTGTAAACCAAAGTAAACCTTCAAATGCTGAGTCTTTGATAGTAACAGTAATTCTGTTGCTGAGCTTAGTTTAATTCTCCAGAAAAATACTAACAGGAGAGGGCAGCAAAAAATTTTTAAGAAGCTTGACTAAAACTACTTGAATGGTAGATAAACATGTTCATAATATCATGTTTTTAGGTGTTTATGAATCTTCAGAGTTACATCTTTATATGTTCAGTAATTCAGCTGGAAAGTACTGAAGGTTGATGTTTCTAATGGATTGAGTTAGAGTAAATAATTTTGACCACAGCATTGCCTACAAGTAGAGTTAGTACTTACTTAGCTTATACCTTGCATGCCTTCTGGATAGTGTCTGGTTTAGTCCCTGCAAGTGCCAGATAGTACAACAGAGAGTGCTGAATAAGATAAAAATGGGATAAGCAGGGTAGGCTCTAGTGCACAGTGAAAAGAGAACTTGTTTCATCAGAATGAAATTCTGCCTTTTTCACAGCTGATGTATAAAATTGCTTCATTGGACTGACCAGTAAATTACACAACTGGTTACACAGCTTTTGATATTTTACGGTAGTCTTTTTAAGTTCTGCATTATCTAGAGATTGAGAATTCTCTACCATAGGTATCTTGTTAAGGGGCTTGCAACACTAGATTGTGTCCATTTTTGCCTTGTTATGCATACATAGCGAACACTACTTCCAATACTAACGAACCTTGCAAAGAATGTTTTCTCTTTGCATGGGACCATGGGGGTTGGACTTGATGATCTCTGGAGGTCCCTTCCAACCCCTACAATTCTGTGATTCTGTGACCAATTTTTAGGACTGTCTAGTTCTCAATATGTACTTCTCTGTCTTAAGCAAAACATAATTTGGTTAGTAGCTGTTCTCAGGATGTAATCTATGCTTCACCGATATCCATAACAAGCTCCTAGCTGTATTGTGCTTTTTTGTTTAAATGGAATCAGTTTTTGCCTACACTTTCCACTGAAGTGTATACCTTAGATTTACAGGTTCATTAAATATTTCTCTTCTGTGTTCTCAGACCCGCTGATACTGTATACATCAAGTGGGAAAAGATGCTGTGTTGGAATGAGGTACAGAGCTGCTTCCTCTTGGCTTTTTTAGCTGTTGCAGCTTACTCTGTCAGTGACGCCCAGGGCCAAGGTAAGCGATAAATAAAAAGGTGGAGCTTTTTACTAGATAACTCTGATGTGCAGAAATAGACTTCTTTATTCCAAATGCAAGTGTTGCTTCCTTCTGTTGGGATGCTGATCTGATATTACTGAAACAAAGCAGGAGTTCTGCTGTTGGTCTTAGGAAGAGAAGCACTGTGCATTTGTGTATACTTCTTGAATCTTGTATCTGAAATATCATAAATCATTTTGTTTATGTTCTGCAGGCGTGGGTGTCTCTTGTAAATTAGAGTAAAGAAAGGAAGTGTTCTGTATAACTCATTTTGAAACTACTTGTCAGAAATTGCTGTGACTGACCTCTATGTGATCAAGAAAGTTTGAAGGACTGGCCTTGATGTTAAACTCCTAGAACTTACTTTTTGTCTTTGTTGGAACAATAACTGAAGTAACACATCATACAGTATCACACAGTACTGGTACTGCAGATTTTTCTTAAATCTCCTTTATGAATATTAAAAAAATACTGCTGAGATTTTTAGGCTTATGTATTTGTTAGATCAGATGTATAGTGGTTTGATTTCTAGGGGAACTTATCATATTGCATGGGGAAAGGAGGGAGGAACGATACCAATGGGTTTCAATGATTTCTCAAGAAATAACTTTCTCTCAAAATTATGTTTATGTAACCCCTTTGATTGAGGCTGCTGAGGCATAAGTGGGAGCAGAATTTGATCTTGGGGTTCTTCTAGGGCTACTGTGTAATGCATTATTCATGAACACACTACAGCTGGTGGCAACCTGAAGCTTTCTGACTTCTGATTAAAGCACATAGCTGCACTGTCCAGTCTGCTTGGCACTCGGGAACTGGAGAAGCATACTGACATAGATGTTTGGGCATCTGTGAGTGTTTTACAAGCTTCTCCCAGAACATAGGGACACACGTTAGTAGTAATATTAAAGTGGTGATGTGAACTGAATGAAGAAATGCTTTCCCAATGTTCAGTGCAACAGGTCCGGTCAGAAATAAGGCCCGGAATGTTTTTGAGTTGATGAGCCAGTAAAACAAAGCATATGGTCAGTATTCTTCTGTCTCTGAATTTCAGTGCTGATACATATGGTTATGATTTGTAAAACAGGATCGAGGTTCATCTCCATACAATTGTATGTAATTCCTTGAACTTGAGAAGCTGTGTTCTTCCCCCTGCTTTTTTTCCAAGCTTTGGTTTAATCAGTCCAATGAGATGATGGTCAGAGAGGTTTTTTCCACAATCACCCCACCAGCAGAAGCCAGAATTGGTGTACTTGCTGAGTAAAGAACAATACTTCCCTTGTTCTTATATTCTTTCAGCAAGCATCAACTACTGAATGCTGTCAGCAGTTACATACTAAGCTAAGTGGAGTATTGCTTTGGCCCAGAATGACTGTGGTGGTGTTGAATGAGGTGATATGAAATCTCTAATCCATTTTCATGGAATAAAAACGTCTCTTCTTACGATGAAGTTAGTAAGATGTTTCTCAAATACCTTTTCTTAAGGTTGCCACTCCTTACAATAACTCTGGCCAACTATTTACAATTTAATGCATCGCCTACTGTATGCTTGTCTGGTTTAAGAAACTGCACGCTCTGCCAAGATATAGGAATAGCTGGTATGAGTCCCAGCTTGTGTTTCCTTCCTTTGGCAGAGATGCTTTGTTGGTGACTTCTTGGAAAGGAGAAAATGTTTGAGACTCTCAAGTGAACGTGCCTGAAGCTACAACTTATTCCTTCAGCTGAGGGGTTATCTACATTGAGCTACATGGTTTTCTCATTTATTGTTTAAATGCCATATATACTATCATATTCAGTTTTCCTCAACAACGGTTATTCTTTCATCACTGTCATTTCTTTCTTCAGCATAATGTCACATGAACAACAGCCACAAAAATTCCAGTTTTCATGTACTTAATTTTTTATATAGTACACAGGGAAAAAAAGTTACAGGCGAGAGAAAGCTTCAGAATTTTCCATTTATTCATAAAGTAACTTTCTTTAGGTATTTTCCTTCTTTATTTAAAGATGGAAACTTATTTGTTTAGCAATAATTTCCATGTGTTACTAATGTAAATGCAATGCATATTAACTTGTTCGGTTCAATTCTTAAGATGAAAGTACTTTGGAAGCTGCAAGGCCTAGTTAACATCCAGTTTTAGAGTAATGGATGTCCCTGAGACAGCTGCAGATATGCAGTTCATGGTATTTTTAATTTCCATTTAAATGCTGAATAGTTCAGAATGCTCCTTCCTGACTTGTCCATAAGAATAATGCATTTGAAGCACTAATCTATCTGGTTCCATAAACCGAAGCCTTGAACTTGTCTTTAGTTTTCTCTTGGGTGACTGCTCTAATGTTGCTGACGGCCATTCACCTTTGCATTCCTGTAAAGCCACTTAACAAGCTCTAGCTACTGATTTTTATCAGTTAACTGACTCAGCTTGGATTAATTTTTTTTCCTTCTCTGCAAGAAGTGAGATTTTGTTCCACAGACAATAAAGGTCCAAAGAAATAAAGATATCCTCTTCAGGTTGGTGAATGTGTAGTAATTCCCATCAGTATTTTGTTGTCTGTTCAAGTGTTAGATTTTTAACTTCCTTAGCTGTATGTACTTCTCTATGCCACAACATTAGTCTTTGCACAGCTAAGACACAGCTGAATTTGTTTCAGTTTGGTGAAAAATTCTTTTTTTCCTTATGGTTCATTGCTGTATGGGAATATCTATTCCTTTGCAGTGCCACCTTTGATACAAAAAAATACCCACCGAAAATTGACTAGTTATGTAAAGACTATTGTGGCACAACTTTTCTAGTCTTTCACATTATAACTCTGTAGTAAACAGAAAAGCCTCTGGTGATTGTGTCCTTCTTTCCTTGTAAGATCTGTGATTGGTTTTTAGGGGCTCCCAAAATTTACTGGGTTTGGTGATGGCTAATAGCAATTAGGCCAGGACTATGCTTCTTTGTTAGAAAGTGCTTTCATTGATTAAGTTGAAAGCAGGATGGAATGACAGGGGAAGGAGGAAGATGGCAGAGGAAAAAATAAAAATAAAAACCTGAAATCCAAAGACGTGAGGTTTGGTTTTCTTTGTCAGTACATGTTTTTTTGGTTATGATTGCTCTCAACTCTGCCTCTTCAGCTCCATACAAATTTACCACTTAATCCTAGTGAAACGAACGCAGACAGTATGCAAGTGTAAGAAGTTTATTTGATTCTTTTCTCAGACAAAATAAATGTGAAAGGAATTGCATATTTTCCAAATTTCTAGGTATGGTTTGTCACTCGTGTTCATTCAGCACCAATTCAGTATGACTTATGTATAGTTCAAAAGATGGAATGAATCTTGAGAATGAATTAAAAGCTGTAATCCATAACTGCAGTCTGCTTGGCTTTCAAAACTTTTTGCCATAGTCTCTGTCATTTTATTACAATTATAGCATGCTGAATGTTCTTGCAGAAGCCTGCCCACCAAAATATTTTTGCAGTGCTGGGGCCAAATTTTCAAAGAACTGATTTTGCATTCACAGTGATTCCTGCACGTGCTCCTACTTGCAATCTTTCTTCTAAACCCCTGGGAGGTGGCAGGCAGTTTGAAGGCTAGTCTGACAAGATTGTGCCCAGCAAATAAGTGAATGCACTGTTTGAGTACATGCCCGATGCTGCAAATCAGAACAATTTTGCATATATGGAACTGATGTGCTACCTGCTGCTTCTGTCCCCTTACCTTTCTCCTGAGCTTGTTCTTTCAAATCTTTGGGAGTGCTGAGGTGGTACTAAGCTGATCTTGATGTTATGTACTCACTTTTTCTGTGTTTTGGTGTGAAATCCTTCAATGTGGAGAGGAACAGAACAAAGCCGTCCCTTGTGGATTCGTGGGCTGGATATACAAGGAATAAATAGCTTGTGCTAAAGCTCCAGACTTCTAGGACATATTTTTGTTAGATGACATTTAAAAATCCCCCACCTCAGATGTCAAAAACACTACAGCTTGCCTCTTTCCTTCTCCTTTCTTCTGCAAGCTTTTGGAAAAAGAAATGAGTAGGAAAAAGTAATCAATTGAGGACAGGTCTTTGGCTGCTGTTGTTGCCAGACCTGCATTGACTGCAGCAGGTCAAATGGAGAGGCCAGAGACTCCTGGATAGCACGTTCTGCCTTGTAGACTCAGATGCTCCATATGCTGTAGTCCTTAAATCTCTAAAATATTCTAAGAACTATTGGCATATTATGTGTAGTGCACCAAAAAAACATGGCCATGGGCCTGGTCAGTTGAGAACTATATTGGGCTCTAGGGCAAAGAAACTGGCACTTCTCCCAACTCTTTCAGATAATTTTCCTTCTTTTTTAGATGTGCCAACAGAAATCATGAGGATGGTAGTGACAAGAGGCATGCATAAAAAGACTGAAAAATAAAGGAAAATGTTCTGTGGGCTGTGGAGGTAGTAGGAAAAGGAGGGGTAATGTCTGTGAAGGACTTAAGTAAGCTTTTCTAACCCTTCTTATTGCTCAGCCTCCAGATGGCTTCCCTGGCTGCCTTTCACTTTAGATCAGTTAGTTCTGTACGAGCCCAAACCTACTCATATGTATAAAGATTCACCCTTATTGGCAGCCTTGAACCTGAATCACAGGCTGCACAGCTAGCAGCTGTGCATTAGTTGTCTGCTGTGAAAGGGGGATGTGGCTCCCTGGAGTAGAAGAGAAATACTCTGTAGGGTATTGTCTAACAGTGATGGAGCTTGCCAAAGTAGAAGGATGCTCACTGTGAGGGGCCAGTTACTGTACTTGTGCACCATACTGCTGATATTGCACAACAGTCTAGGGTGGATTTTCTATTTGTTCCTCTGTGTGTTACTTCACTGAAATGTCATGTTTTTCATGCTTCCATTCATTTCACTTGCTCCTTCTGATTGAAACCCATGCAATGGCACAAGATTAAGGAAGGCCAGATTTGTTTACCATTTCCCCTTACCTAAATCTTTACTATCCTGTGCATGTCTTCTGGTGATGAGACCAAAGCAGTGTTTGCAACTGGGCAAATGTTTGTCCCTGTGGCTAGGTTTGTAAATTGGGCAGCTGATGCTCCTTGTGCATGCCTGTCTTTCCTCTTGGTTACAGTGCCTTCACAAGGCTTTGAAAATTTGGCCCTGAGTGACTTCAAATGTGGGGCAACACCCACAATGATGTGAAGTGAAAGAGGCTGTCTATGTAACACACACTGTCAGCATAAGCAGGGAGAGCAATTTGAATTCCGTTGTATTAACAAAGAGCATTTGTATTACCAGCTTTGCCTGCTAAACTAGAGTCTTAACATCTAACACTGTTTGTTTTCCTGTCCTCTGCTAAGTTGTTAGCTTGTTTTTGTAAACAGTTAAATAAAAGGTATGTCTGAGGGAAGTAGTGCACCTGGGGACGTCGTTTTACAAACTAATAAACTGATATGTGACATTTGGAATAACTTGCATCCTGTGTTAAAATTTTGTGTCGTCTTCCTACGTGTTTGTTTTAACGTTTAAAATTGATGATTTCCTTTATTTGAATTTAAATGTTGTTTTCTTTCCCTACTTGCAGTGTCCCCACCAACAAGGCTAAGGTATAATGTAGTCAATCCTGACAGTGTACAGATCTCTTGGAAAGCCCCCAAAGGGCAATTCAGTGGATATAAGCTGCTTGTCACTCCAAGTTCAGGTAAAATGAAAATCTGTATATTCTCTTGTAAGGTGAAATTACTGTTGGCATCTAGACCTAAGGTTAGGCAGCTTTCATGAGGCTAATGTCACCTTTTAGGAATAAGGAATTGTGAGCAAACTGTGGGTAAGAGCATTGGACATTCAACAGAAGAGTGAAATTTATTGAAGCACTGGGTAATCCTAGGCACAGAATATGGGAACTGATGGTAGCTCTACTTCATACGTAGTCCTTGGGATTGTCACTGCTCATCTTTACCTTTCTTCCCATGGGGTGTAAGGAAGACTATAGGAAGTGCTTGAGGGAGAGCACAGGAACGCTATTTCGCTCAGAGCTTTGAGATGAATTTCCCTAGGCCTTCTCCCATGGACTTCTCAGAACAAGATTTTAGAACAAACATGAGCATAAAATTATACTTTCATTCAAAAGCATTTTTAAAAACAGAAGATGAAGTGGCTACATAAGGCTGTCTTATGGAGGTACTACTTCAATATGTATTCACATTTAGCTAAAATACTTATGTATGTACCTCTTTTTATATAAAGCCTCCTGACAAAGGGGCAAAATGGAAGTGTGTGAGACAGCTATGCTATTGTGTGCATTTCTGTATTAGTTATTTTTCATTTTATTATGCTTTATGAGCCTTGTTATCAGACATGTTCCTTAATGGTAATGAACTGCAATGCAGGAGGTGTTGCATCAGGAACTTGAAGAAGCACTTCTTTACTGTGTCGGTGACCAAACACTGTCACAGGTGGCCCAGGGAACATGTGGAGCTTCCTTCCTTGGAGGTATTAGAAAGCTGTCTGGATGTGGTCTTGGGCAAGTGGCTGTAGGTTGCCCTGCTCGAGTTTTTACAAAATGAGGCCTGGAAGTTCCTTCCAACATCAACCATTTTGTGATTCTGAGAAACCTCAGAGGTTCCTTTCAGCTTACATAGTTCTGTGATTTCATATCATTAATCTTTAGTCTGTAATTTTTGTTGCAAAAAGTACTTCCCTGCTGTATGAGCTGATTATTTGATTTTTCACTTTTAATAAAATGTTTCATCTCATTGCCCAAATACTTATCTGACACAACTATTAAAAGAAATATGTTGGCTATTCTGTGAGACCTAGATACAGATGCAAGAGCTTGGTTTCTTTCTCTGACTACTTGCTTTTTGGTGATGTCGTCTGGCCTAGTCTAGTCTGGATAGCTCCAAAAGTGGACAATAAAGTACACTTGGGTCTTAGGAGAGTTTGAGGTAGTTTGAACTCACTACATTTACCTTTCTATGAAAAACTAATTACATCTTTGCTTTTTTTTTTGATTTTTTTTCTGTTACAGGTGGAAAAACCAATCAACTAATTCTTCAAAACACTGCAACCAAAGCAATTATTCAGGGTCTCATTCCAGACCAAAACTATGCCCTTCAGATCATTGCATTCAGTGATGACAAGGAGAGTAAGCCAGCCCAAGGCCAGTTCAGAAGTATGTATCTTTTATACCTGACATGCAGAGAGTAGATCAAACATTCAGAGTGATTTATGAAGTTGTTACAAACTGATATTGAAAGGAATAATGGAAATACAATTTCTTCTGTTGGTAGAAGGCTGTTTGGAACCACAGACTTAATCTGATACAGCTACAGTTGGAGGCCTGAATTAATGCAATTGCACAGGAGTTTCTTGCTTTGGGCTATCTTTGTTTCTTTTGGTTTGGAATGTCCGTCTTTGCCATTCCTTTATGAAATTAGCCAGTGTCTTTTGGGAGAGAATCTTCAGTGAGTAGAAACGAGAAGGGAAGTATAGTAATCTGATTTATCAGAAAGTTTCCCTCCCTGCTTCCAAATGTTTTTATTAAAGATTTGTGTAGCTGTACCAACTGACAAATAGTTATTTGTTCTGTGAAAGGCTAAATTCTTACTGGTCTTAAACTGTCAAATATGTTTACAAACTAAGCTTCAGGCTCTTATCTGACTTATTCATGTTATTAATATTTCGATTAAAGTGAAAATGTAGCGTTATAAGAAATTCAAACAAAACACTGATTTGTCTTCATTTGCATCTTAAGTAGCGCTGTCAGTTTGGTCAATGGAGAGAAAAATGTGTCAGTTTGGAGGTGAAGTTGAAATCATGCTGAATTAATTCCCTTGATGCTAAATATCTTAATAACAGTTTGTGGAGGATGCTGCTTGCTCTGATTGCTAAATCACTTCACTCTTCGAATGAACATGAGACAAAATATGCTGAGTGCTTGATGTGCTGTGCAGCAGAGCTTTTCTAGCTTTTTATCACTGCTATTGTGTATTTATTCTTTTAAGTACCATCCCACTTAGGAAACCCACAAAACCACAGATTACTTCAGCATTAAACCCGCAGAAAGCTATACCAGCTTCTATAATACAGGTGTGGTTCTATTTTAAATTCCTCAAGAAATGCAGAGCTGGCAGCTTGATTTAACAATGTGGGAGTTAAGTTCTGTTTAGTATACTCCTTCTCTGCTGCCAATGAAAACATTTAAAACTTAACAAGATGGGAATTTCGTTTGACCATATGAATGATGTCTTACATAAATAAAATGAGGAATGTTGTGTATACAAGAATTTCCTTCCTCTTATCCTATATTCCATGTTTTTCCCCTTGTCTGACAAGTGGTCATTGACTCTAAAGATGAGAAAAGGTCAAACAAATTCAAAACTTTGAGAAAATCCTGGATTTTAGTGCTCTGGAAATGTGTATCTTATGCACTGGAATTGTTTGATGTACTAAGAGTTCCTCTTCATGCTACAATAAAATTTTATTGTTAAGAGTATTCCTTTTATATAGTTAGATATGCTTTCTTTTTCTGTTGTTGCTTGTAAATTATTATACAAGATCACTGGGAGATTTCTTCTTTTTAAGATGCATCAATAAAAATGTGGTTGGTAAGTTCATTGCCTGTGTGAACATGTAAAAAAAAAAAAAAAAAAAACAAAACTGATGTCTTTTTGTATAACTTTCTTATGCATTCAGATTGTTGTTATTTTGATGAAAAGGCTTTCCCCAAACCAAAAATCTGTCAGGATGTGACTGACTTATCTCCTGGGAGAATTTTAAGACTTTTGTTCCGTTTCTCTACAGACTCACTCCTCTGCAGCATTAGGATTAGAAGGGCCATCAGCACCTCCTTAGTGATGTTTGCTTGTAGTCATTATTTAAAGGAACACTCTTACTTGCTAAGCAGTGGAGTCCTTTTTGTTTAGTGTTTCTCTGACTATTTTACCTCTTTTATTTTAATTGAGTGGAGTTGAAAAAAAAAAAAAGTTACTTTTTTGACCTTAGTATCCTTAGTTCTGTACCTGGAGTGAGGATGTTGTTAGTTCTGGGGAGGATTTTCTTATTGAGAGATTTGACAATGGCTTGTTGTCTATATAAGACCTTAAGATGGTTTTGTGATTATATTTTGGATTGAGACTTTAGAGAATGCTGTTTCAGATACTCCACATGCAGTTGGTTTAAATCAGTGTAATCCTGGCTTTGGTTTCGCTTCTGTAAAACAGAATACCTGTGTTGTCCTTTTTAAATTGTGTGTTTCAAGAGATAACAGATAGTCTTTCACTGTCTCACAATGTTTTGGGAAGGACATAGCACAGAGTGACTCTGATCCAGGCTAAGATTTGGTGCCTACTTGAATGAATGTTGGTCATAATCCAGGTCTACGTAAGCTAAGGTTTTTAACTGGGGTAAAATTTTGCTTTCTATGACGTACCTTTTTTTCTTTTATTTTTTTCCCAAGCTTTTCCTGGCCATTGTAGATTGCAGGGAATTTTGACACCAATTAACATTCAAAGGAAATTATTTATTCCTCTGAGATAGATATCTACGTGTGTGTGTGTATACATATATATATTATTCTTTTCCATAGTATATGACTTTTGCAGTGATTTTTTTGCAAAATCTTTCAAACTACATTGGAGTAGGGAGATACTGGCTATTAATAAAATATTAAGAACAGCTAATCAAGCTAGATTCTGTTAGGCTTTTATGAGAAATCTAAGACCTAGAGGGGGAGGTATTCTATGCTCTTGAAAGACAGGAAACTATTGAAGTGTAAGCTTTGGAACAACTCTGCTGTTGTGGGAATACTTGGTGCCCTGAACACAGTTTTGGGCATGGGATTTAAGCTGATTTTTGCAAAGAAGATAATGTAATAGCTGGCTTATGTGATCCCGTGCTGGATGACCTGCAGTAGAACTTTGCAGTACTGGACTTTGCCCAGCTAACTTTGCCAACTTCTGTAGTTATATTTCCAGTGCTGACTCTTATTATAGGCTTAGATGCTGATGTCACTGTATTTGGACTCTCCTGAATGAGGAGAATCACTTTTGAGAACTTTAATGTGGATAGAAGGGAGTGGGGGGGGCAGAATCATGAAGTAATAAACCCAAAGAGAGAGAGACCAACAGTCACTTATTACCTAAGTATATTGCAAGATATTGTGTGAAATGTCTCTATCTGAAAGAGGAAAACAACGTGCTTCCATTGCTCTGTTTCTGGTTTGATTGATTTATTTTTCTCCTTATTTTTCTAGTTAAAGATATAGAGAGAAGAAAAGAAACAAGTAAATCCAAAGTGAAGGATCCAGAAAAAACAAATGCGAGTAAACCAGCTCCAGAAGGTCAGATGTGACTTGGGTGATATTCTGATAATAACCAGCTTCTTTGTTTAACTTGGCCACTGCATAGATTTTCTTGAAGTCATTACTTCAGATCTTGTTTCCAGGGTGGTTGAGTTGAACAGAAGGGAAAAAATCAGTATTTCCATGAGTATTGGAGAGTTTCTACAACAGAGGGATCACTTCTAGTTCTGTATTCTGTTTTATCACTTTATACAGTAAGCACTACTACCACTATGAATAGCATAAAAGCAGGCTTTGAACCTGCATTAAAAAGAAAAAATAAAAAATCATACTACCTTTACATCCCCACTGGTTGCATTAGTTAAAAAAAATGAAATAAAATTGTGTGCATGTATTTATGTGGGTGGGTGCATATTTAAATAGATCTTATTTCATATAGCTGTTTTTAATGCATTTATGTGTGTGTGACATCATGTCATCTTGCCTGCAAGACTGACTTAACTGGTGTTAACTCCTACCTAAAATGAAATGGATATTCTTCTATAATTCTGATATCAAAACATATCTCTGTCCTAAGGAGGGTCTTGTATTTGAAAGAATTTGAAATACTTTGATGGGAAAAAAATCTTTTGTCTAGTTGTGAGGAGTTAATCTTCTGGCAGAATGTAATATTGCTCATCATGAGAAGCTCATCTAGAATGGGCAGCAACATCTATTTCAAGCTTTAAATTCTTTGGTTGTATCAGTGTAGTTTGTGTCAGAGCAAAATACACTTTCATCTAGCACTTGTGGGAAGCTCTTGCTGTACGTTTATTGTAACATCTTTTGCTACGAAACTGGGAAGGCAAAATGTCTCCATCAATGAAGTTGACCAAAAAGGGTTAAAAACAACACCAAAACCTGCCAACAACACCAAAACCCAATTGTGCTGATTTGTATGAATCCTTGCTTTTGTTTAAATCCAATCACAACTATATTGAAATACAATGTACTTTTTTCTTACTGTCTAGCTATTACATATTTCTTCCTTATGCACAGCATAATGATTCATCAAAGTGTTGGAGATTCCAACTCAGTGACTTCAGGGAGAATAGAGTGAGAGTCCAGGCAAAAAAGTTGTGCAGAAATAACAACATCAGCAAAAAATGCTTAGCAATGAATTCAGAAATGAAGCATGAGGAATAATGGTATCAATTTTTTTCTAGCTTAATATATAAGGGCTGGTCTACCTCAAACTGAAATTGGATCATTGAATGAAAAATAAAATAAATCACAAAGTGTCTGTGAAAGAAACTGTGAAAAATAACTTGATCCTCAGCAGATGTTTGACAGGAAACAATCAGAGTGTGACCTAAAGAATTAGTCACTTAAATAGACCTAAAGAATTAGACACTTAATTAGTTTCATAACAGTTTGATATTATGTCTGTATTTGATGCATTTAATAGCATCTCTGATACATTCTATGGCTGAGTTGTATCTTTAGTTCAAGTTGGTGATGCTGTAAAAGTTAGCAGTACAGAAAAAGCCTCCAACAATTGGGTAGTATGATACCTGAAAATGGAGCAATCTTTGCCCACAAAGCAAATTGAAAACAACCATTGTCCAGACTGGTATTGTTGGGAAATGGTCAATGCTTCTGTTCTCGTCTTAGCTGGAAGGGTAGCAAAAGCTTATTTAACCATTTCTGCAAGTACCAGAGCCAAGTTTTGAAGTAAGAAGGTGCCTTCTGTGAACATCTGCTCCACTTCTTGCTGAGGGATGGTTTGAAAAGATGAGATTGGATGATCTTTGCAGGCCTTACAAAGGCAAAAGTCATAATTCATTCTTCTGCATATGAAGAATTGTCTCTCACATTTCTCTGATGTGGATGTTAGGACAGGTTTGGCATTTTAATAGGTCATGTAATCCCAACTCAATGTTTTGGGGCAAAACTAACGCATAGCAATAAACTTGTTTAAAATGTACAGAAAGTGTGTGAATGCAGTCCATCATGACAGTGTATGTGTTCAGATAGCTCTTACCAGTTGATCCATGTGTATCGTGCTGTTTTTTTCTGACGGGCACCAGTGCACCAGTGGTACATAGTTATTGAAGCTTGTTATTCATAAATACTTAACTAATAATTTTCTTCAAGAAACTCTGTCAAGTGGTTTGTGTGGCTCATGAGCAAGTTTTTCAGCAGCTCTAGTAACCCAGGTTACAATTTTCCATGTGTTGTGTCCTGACTGTTCAGATAGTTTGAAAAGATTTATTCCTTTCTTTCCTGCTCAAAGTACTGTGCTCTTATCTCAAATAAATCTCCAGTGTATATCAGTAGTGTCATCGTGCCAAATTAATTCATCTTTTAATTTATACATCAAATGTTAACAGTATGTTTGATTTCTGGAAAGCTCCTCTGGTTCTTCTGTACAAATAATTTCAAGTGCTGAATCTTCTTCCTGTACTTCTCAGAACCTGTCAGTTTTCAGCTTAGTGATAGATTTATCATTGCTGCACACTCAGTAACATCAGAAGCCTTTTTTCTTCCTCTCTGTTGAGATAAAGTTCACGGGCTCACCTTCATTCAGCATGCACTGATATTTGAGTACTTGTACCTTGGCACTTCTCCAATTCTATCATGTACAAAGCTCCTTTCTTCACAATGAAAGGGATTAATACGTTCTTTGCCTTCTCAGATGTTTTATAGTTTTTCAAAGAAATACTAGGAGTGATTCTGTAGTCACATCTCTTTAGGGAGGGAAGAATCGCAGTGTTTTGACTGCATCCTGTGGCAAGTACGTGACTGTATCCTTTCAAGTGCTTCACTTAATGCTTGTAAAGTTTTCAGACAATGATTTTAATGACAATAACAAAACAGAGAGGGACAATTTTATTTTTTTCTTGCAAACTTTATTTGGGGATTTTTTTTTCTGTGAGAGTTGTTGCAGGTTAGCCTAGGCTATCTGCCGAACTCCCGCTTAATTGCTTTCTCCATGAGGACGGTGGGAGAAGATAGGAAGAACAGAAATCATAAAGTGTTGTGGTTTAACCAGGCAGGTAGCTAAGCACCACAAGGTCATTTGTTCCCTTCTCCCCATCTCTCAGTGGGATGGGGAGAGAATCGAGGTGGGGGGGAAGCAGAAAAAACAACAGAGTAAACTTGTGTGATGGTATAGAAACTGTTTAGTAAGATAGAAAAGGAAGTGTGGGGGAGAATCTATAGTAATGATAATTAGATGTATAAAATTTAAGTGATGTACAGACAATTGCTCACCATCCAGTGACGAATGCCCAGCCGGACTCTATAAAGGAGAAAATCAACTTTGTCCCAGCTAAAACCAGGACAGAATGCTCATGGATTGTTTGCCAAATGTCATCACAGGCAAATCAGACTAGACTTGACTTGAGGAAAAAAGTACCTCATTTATTGCCAGTTAAAATAATAATTAAAAAAACAAAACAAAAAAACTAATTGGATAGTAGGAAATGAAACTACAAGCATTAAAACAAACTTGCCTTCCTCTCTTTCCTGAATGTTTTTTTCATATTTTTCTTCTTCCAACACTGTGCACATTATCAAGTAATACAAAATGCGTATAATTCCCTAAAATATGTTGGCATATGAATCTGATGCTTGGGTTATAATAGCTCTTGCAGTAACGTCATGTGGGTCTTTGGATGCTGATAGAAATGAGAGGTGCAGTAAACTTGAAAAACACTCGGGTTTGTTTTCTTCTTCCAAAACTGCTATCACCTTTGCAAGTAATCTTTAGCATTCACCCTGTAGCTATCAAATGGCACTGTGTTGCATAGTGTAAGAATAAAATCCAGAGAGATATATTAAGATGCTGTTCAGCAGAAAAGACTAATGATCTCATTTACTAATTTGTCTGTTTAGTTAATGTCAGCTGCTTCAGTATGTACTGTGAAGTCAGTGCTGTGAGGTATTTTACTTAGCTCCAGGAATGAATACCTTCTGAGATCCTGCTCTGTTGGCTGTGTTTCTCAATTTACTCACTTCATCCTGGCTAGCACAACTGCAGATGTTGGTTTTAGTTATGACGTTTTTTCCTGTGGTATTTCTGAAAATTACTTGCTGAATTGTAGGCTACAGAACTCAATTAATTATGTCTTTGTTCAACGTATAGTTGGTTGTATTAACAGTGTTTCATTGTGCTTTCTGGAGGGCACTTCATCTTTTGCGTTATGAACAAGCAGAAGAAAGAGATCACGACTGCTTTGTGTGGGCATATTTCCCAGTGCCATTCTGTTCTTCCTAAGCATTCTGTCATCTCAGTTTGTTGTATGTTAGTCTGTTTCTGCAATCTTAGGCTAAAAGTTAAAGGTTATTGGAAAGTACTTTTCTCTCACTGTCAGTGTGAATTCTTTTGTCCTATTTAGTGACTGCACTAAATACTGCAGTCATTCAGTACAGTCAGACAGGTTTGCTGTAGCTCCGTGCCTCCATATTCAACCAGCAGCAAGGCTGAGCATGTATTCCTAGTTAAGTGTTCTCAGGCACACGGACATGTATGGCCACAAAGATCAGCAGACTCACTCAGGTTACACACCAACAAAAACATCAGTAGCCTCTTCCTGTTTATCTCTCTAGCTGATTGGGATGAAAGCCAACAAGTGGGAAATAAAATATGACCCCTTCAGTAACTGACGCTTGGATCCCCTTGTCTCTAATAGTGTTGTGCAGACAAATACACAGGCACACAGGTCTCTCAGTTGACTTTCACAGCAGAATCTCTCCAGGCCTAGATGTCCTAGTCTCTCTCCTAGCCTACTCCTCCAGCTGTCTCATACAGACACACAGATATCTGGCCCAGGCTAATAATTGCTTCGATACGTGGCTCCCAAGCTGCTTTCCCTATTTTCAGGCAGTTTGCTTGATATTCGTTAGACTTTATATATTGACACATGTACCCTTGCTTCTCCTGTTTCTAGCATCATGGATATTTGAGAGCTCATGAACTGTCATCCCTGCTGCAGTTTCTTACAGTGTAGATCTAACTTGCTCTGGTTGGTATCACAGGTATGTGAGCTTGTGTCAGTGACTTTAGTTGCTGGCATTCAGAGCTACACGCGTGTACAGCTTCTCATGCAGAATAATAGCTACAAAAGGAATTTAATGAGAAAATGGGACAGTATGTGATTACTGGGCATAGGACTTTTATCTTTTTGTTTTCTTCTACAAATTACCTCGATTTCTCCCTTTCCCAACCTTTGGTTTCTCCAGTAAGCATATCATACTAAGACTTAGACAGTCCTCAAATACTGCGTGGAATGATAGAATGACTTGGGTTGGAAGAGGCCCAAATGGTCATCAAATTCCAACCACCCTGCCACATGCAGGGCCACCAACCTCCAGATCTGGTACTAGACCAGGCTGCCCAGGGCTCCATCCAACCTGATCTTGAACGCCTTCAGGGATGGGGCATCCACAGCTTCTCTGGGCAGCCTGTTCCAGCACCTCACCACTCTCTCGGTGAAGAACTTCCCCTGAGATCTAATTGAAACCTTCCCTCTTTGAGCTTAAAACCATTCCCACTTCTTCTATCACTATCTATCCAAGTAAAAAGTTGATTCCCTTCCTGTTTAAATACTGGAAAGCTGCAATAAGGTCTCCTCACAGCCTTCTCTTCTCCATGCTGAACAAGCCCAGCTCCCTCAGCCTATCTTTGTAGAGGAGGTGCTCTAGCCCTCTGATCATCTTCATGGCCCTCTTCTGGACCTTCTCCAACACCTCCACATTTTTCCTGTATTGGGGGCCCCAAACCTAGACACAGTACTCCAGATAGGGTATAATAAATCTCATTATCCTCTGAGTGGTAGCCTTAGCAGTCTGTAAAATGTTCTGGGAATCTTTCCTTTGACTCAACATTACAGATGTCATCCTTGGAGCCTGAGCAAATAGCTGTCTTCTGATGGACATGGGAATAATCCTGTAAGAGTTTTGTTCAGGTTCTCCCAACTGTCATTGTTCCTCTGTGTACAAAGACAAGCATTTTATCACATAACCTAATATAATGTAGGTTTGCTTGTATTTTAGCAACTGCATTATGTATCTCCCTCTGAAGCTGGATTGGGTGCCTGAACCAAGACAGTAGAAAATATGGATTTATTGTATGAGGGTGAATTAAAACTCCAGAACAACCACAGCAAATGGAGGAAAGACACTTGGCATTTTTTTCACTGCACTATTGTTTATGAGCTGTATTTCTTGTACTTGTTGTTTAATGCCGATGGCTTCTTTCCTGTCTTTTCACTTTGCTCTTTTTTTTTTTTTTCCATGCAGTCTTACAGTCTGTGAGGGTTTTTTTTTTTTTTCCCCATGATTCTAGGATTAATACTATGACAGAATTTTGTTTAAAATGCAATCTCCCACTCTGGATTAAACTGTTCTGCAGGTACCTATTTACTAGCTCATGTTTGATCTTTCTTTACAGATCTCAAAAGATATTAATCGAATATTAGACCATGTCTGACAAGCTACAATCAGAACAATACAAAAAAAACAGGATTTTTGGGGAGGTTTTTTATTCCTTGATGTGCCTCATGGATGTTGACCTCCTTTATATTGGAGCAGATAGCAGACCCAGAGCTATGCTGGGAGGTGGTATTTTTCTGTTTTGAATGGTTACTCTAATATCTAGGCAGCGCCATGGAGTCAGTACAAGACCTGCTTGTTTTAGCATATGCTATTCAATTAAAGGTAAAATCAACTTAGAAATGAATTTATTATCCCTGTTTCTTTGTGGTGTGGCCTCAGATCCCCATGTGTCCCTTGAGAAGACTGGGGAGTGCTTGGATCATGCTTTAGCATACTTAAAGCATTCTGGACCGCCACAAAACCTTGGCAAACATTTATAATTATGCTTCCCCTGACATACTCTTCTGACTACTCTATGATGGCTCAGCCCTAGGGAAAATTTTATAGATCCATTTTGGTTTCAGACTCTCTCACTTTTATACTTGGCTCCTTTCTGAGGCTTTTTTTCTATTTAGTGGAGAATCTGTGTTATGTTTATCTCAACTGCCACTAGTGAAAGCAGCATCTGATCATCCGACTTTGCCAGTAATCTTCTCACTTGAATCCAGGTGTGTCAGTGGTTTCCTAATGTAGTACTAAAATTTCTCCAGTTTCTAAAGGAAGCCTATAAACAGGAGGTGAGCCAACACTTTGAAGGGGTAGATAATAGCAGAACAAGGAGAAATGGTTTTAAGTTGAAGGAGGGAAGATTTAGGTTGGATATCAAGGGGAAGTTCTTTCCTATGAGAGTGGTGAAGTGCTGGAACAGGCTGCCCAGAGAGGTTGTGGATGCCCCATCCCTGGAGGTGTTCAAGGCGAGATTGGATGGGGCCCTGGGCACCTGGTCTAGTATTAAATGTGGAGGTTGGTGGCCTGCATGTGGCAGGGGGGTTGGAGCTTGATGATCCTTGGGGTGCCTTCCAACCCAAGCCATTCTATGATTCTCTGCTCTGGAATCCATTTTAGAACTTGCCCAGCAGATGTATCTGCAGGCCCCCACCCATACTATGTAAATGAGGTATGGCTTCTTTTTTGGTAGTGATTGTTTTTCACCCATGCTGTGCAAGAGATGACTTCTTCTAAAAACAGGACATGAAGAAGACTTAGCTGAATACGTCTTTGACATATGAATTTAGGATATCCCATCCAAGCCAGGTGTAATTTGATGAGAGGTGTTTGTCAAGTTTCTATGCCAGTCTATAAACCTGTGAACCACCGTACAGAGCTTTGTACATTGGGAACTCCTTGCTAACTACTGGATGACTTCCAGGAGGACTTTGATGCAAGGAAACTCTTGAATAAACTCCCTCATTGTTTGGAAAGTTTAGCTCATTGTGTTTTGGATGATCAGTGTTTATTCCAAGAGTTCATCCTATGAATTTCTCTGGGGTGGACATAGCTAAACCTTTGAATCCTCTGACTACTTGCAACTTGGATTTCCTTTTTTCAGTGACAGTGTTTTTATGGATCTGGCCACGATCCTTCAGCAGACTCCTGCTTCCTGCCTCCCACAACTGGAAAACCTGATAGGCTGAATCAGTACTGAGATGAGCAGAGCTCTTAAATGCTTTCTCTTTGCCATCCTTCTGAGATTTTGAGAAAACCAAACATGCTACTACATTTACAGATTTTAGTAATATATGTTTCCCACAGTTGTATAGGAGACTGTTCTCCAGTATCAGATAAATGGAATCAGGGCACTTATCAGACCCCTTCTGTCATTTTGAGTACAATACCCTGGATGACTTTGCCCAAGCCATTCTGTGATTCTTTGATTCTATGGTTACTGTCTTGACAGAACCCAGACTCTAAAGTCCATTAAGTGTGTGATTGCAGCCGTGCATGCTGCATCAGGTTCTGTAACACCATCATCATTATGGCCACATGAACCTTTAAAAATAGGCTTAGAAGAAGAAGAATGGAGAGTTGTGTTGCCCATAATCCATTGTAATGATAATCATTCCATACTATTTCTTCATCTTGGAAGTCTGTATGAATTATGTTTCTATTAGCACAGGCTTCTATTGGCCACTTCAGAAGAAAATATATGAATGAGGGCAGTTTTTATTTCCCTTCACATCAAGGAGAAAGAATATGCTAGTGACCCTGAGATATGGCACCTTTCAACCTCCATATCTATAAAGAGGTAAATGGCCATGAGTTTGCTTGTAAGTGTGTTGCAGTCAACTGAATAAGAGAGAAGTATGTTCTTGAGAAAAACCAAGAGGCTAACTGGAGATTCAAAGGTTTGTTCAGGAAGGAAAAGCTTGGTATTAGAAGGTATGGTCAGTTTCTGTTCTTCACCTGGGATTCTGCTTAACTCATGGCTTCTTGTCCTAGCTCTGTTGCTTTTCTTCTGTTGGTGTGTTATGATCATATATATGTTTATTGTTGTGTATTACCTCTCATACAATGTTCCACACCAGTCAGAAACTGAAGATTGGGCAGATTGCCTTTCTGTTATTTACAGTCTCCCTCCTCGTCCCTCTTTAGAAACTCTCTTTGAACACACCTGCTGTTTGAAAAATAGACACAATGATGACAGACATCCACAGAACCTGTAGCTCAGGAAAAAAAAAAAAAAAAGAAGAAAAGGTGCAATTTATAGCTCTCTTTCTACTCAACCAGTGTACATAAAGACAGCCTAAATGTGAGTTTCAACTTTGTCATGAAATGATCCAGCTCCTAATATCAGTGTGTTCAGTTTGTAACCCTTGAATTACAGAATCTTAGTTTAATATCCCTTAGTTTATAAGCTGCGTATCCTCATATGTTAGCACAGGAAGGACTTCTTGGTATGTCTGAACTGTTTCCAATTGAACACCCTCCCCCAGCCCCATGTGGGCTCTTTGGGGTTTTTTTGGTAGTTTTCCTCAAGGCATTGACTTCTTTGTGTAATCAATTCTTGCCTGAAATGGGAAATTGCTCTCATACTTGAATGACTGATTAATAGAAGCCCAGGTGAGTGAACAGTCATTCTTTTCAGACTGTTTTTCAGCTCAAGTTATTAGCTGTTGAGCATCCATCCAATTGTCAGAGTGCACTGGCATGGTTTGATTCTGCTGGCAGCAAGAGACTGTTACCTTAAGTCAGATTCAGGGTCTGTGTTGACATGTTTCATTACTTAAATACTTTCATTGCTACTATGCAGAGGCACTCCTTAACAGTTCTTAATCATGTGGCAGCATGAATTCTTTTTACGTCCATTTGAAGTCTGTAGGCTTGCTTCTGACTGTGCGTTCTAGGTGAATACCTCTGTACATCATGAGTGTTGATTGTCTTTCAAAAACTCTACCTCCTCTTTGAAATGGAACCTACATAGTAGTGCATTTTAAATTTGTGTCTCAGTCTTGGAAGGGTGAGCCAAAAAAAAACTATGGTGAGATGGTAAAAGGTTGCAACAGCACCTTCTGCTGCATTAATAAACACCAAGGTGGACGACTGAGACTCTTTTGTAAGAAAGCTATAATCGTAAAAGATTGATGCATCAACACATTAATCTGTCACTAAGCAGCATTGTTTTGTGCTCTTGGCAACAGCACATGAGATTAAGACTAACATTTGGTATCTGTTTTCTGGGACTGTGCTCCTTGAGATGGCCTTCTTGTGAATGCAGCTAGAAAGTACTAAGTCTTTTGCTTTTGAGCTGTTTGCTGTACAAGTTCCTTTTAAGGGGTGCTCACAGAATCGCCAGAGTTGGAAGGGACCTCAAGGATCATGAATCTCCAACCCCCCTGCCACATGCAGGGCCACCAATCATCCCACCTAATGCTAGACCAGGCTGCCCAGGGCCCCATCCAATCTGGCCTTGAACACCTCCAGGGATGGGGCATCCACAACCTCTCTGGGCAGCCTGTTCCAGTGCCTCACCACTCTCTCTGTAAAGAATTTCCCCCTGACGTCCAACCTAAATCTCCCTTCCCTCAACTTAAAACCATTTCCCCTGCTCCTTACACTTTGAGAAGGAAGTCTTGTTCCACAGTTTGTCTCGTTCATCTGATACTAACATTGTTGATAAACATTAAGCAGGAACTTGTAGTGAGGAGAGGTGAGTTCAGGGTCATTTCCACCGTCACTACTTATTGTAAAAGCCTTTCTGCTCTTTCTGGACCTGTTAACTCTGATTCTGGCTTTGTTATCAGCACCTTTTGCCTGGTGCCCTGTATGCTTAGTAAGCCTTGGTGTTAAGCTACACCTCTTGGTATGAAAACTGTTCTCTAATTTTTGAAACAGAATTTATTCACATGGCAGAGTAGTCCTTGTTTTCCTTCTCATAGGTATTCTCTCTGGTCTTGCCTGTCTGGTTATTGGTACTGACTGTACTTGTCTGTCAGCACATAATGAGGGAATCCTTTTTCCTTATCCAGCTGCTGGGTTTTGTATGTGTCTGTTTGGCTCATTATTCTCCAACGAATGGAGCTGTGATACTCTCATATCTTGCTCTTCTGGAATCCTCGGTCAAGCCAGTGCTCCAACCTTAATGTCTGAGCATATTAGGTTACCTTGTATGCAGGAAGTTAGCAGGAGGAGGTCTACTGAGTGGTGCAAACAGCTATTTCAGGAGCAAATGTTAGCTTCAGGGGGTCTTTGGGATTGGCTTGTTTGTGTAGTACTAAAAATTTCTTGTCTTCTGCACTGATCTTTTGTAAGAATGATGAAGGGAGTAAAGCTGTAAATTTTGTGCATAGGATGGTAGCTCCTTTGAAAAGATTAAATTGGCTGTAGCCTGTAAAGTATCACTCGTATCTCATCACTCCTGTCCCAGCCTCCAGCATCTCTCAGACTCAACATTCAAGTTTAGCTCGATGCCTAGGGGGCAGGCAGGTGGTGTCAAACTATGGCAGATGTTTCTGCCTTAAGTTTCGTAATGTTTAGTGTTTCTTTGTTCTGTTAAGAAGTAGCAATAAGCATCTGTTGGAAGCAATGGTAATGTATCTGCTTGGTTGAGTTACTTTTATAACTTTGGTAAGGCGGTTCTGTTTCCCTCTGTCTTAAAAAAGGAGAATGACGCTCTGAAGCTCATGTTTTGTCTCAACCAAATGGGAGATCCTTTGCAAGCCTTGCTGTTAATATTTTATTAATCTGAGTAAGGAAAACAGATGGGGGGTGGGAAACCCTAAAACTGATGTAATAGAATGTAATTATGTCTTTATGATGCAGTGATTATGGGGGGAAAAAAAAAGAGCATGAACAACTGAACAGTTATTTATTGAATACTGAACAAGTGTTGTGTGGGGAAAAACAGTGAAAAAGATCCTTCATTGAGCTCCATAAAACTACTTGAATAACTATGAAGTTTTAATGGTTGCCTTCACCCTGCTTTTCAGAAATTAAGGTGATTTTAGTGTATGTGTGCATACTGAAGATCAAACGAAGTTTTAGATAAGGGCCAGGAGTTTCATTTTGATTACAGCCAAGTAATCTCTTTTCTACTACCTTACTTGCTATGTTAAAGCTGTATTTTATTTACAAGCTCAAGAGTAGACCAGCTCTCTATTGTGATTTCGAGGGATTAACACATACAACTTAATTAATATTCAGGATTTCTGAGTACTAATTTTGTCTGCAGTCCCCCAATTAACTACTCTCTAGATAGGCAGAGAAAATGGTCTTAAAGATTTTATAATTCACTAAATCAAATGGAAAAAATAACCCTTAAATGAGAGAGTATTTGCTACATAGGAATGTGGATAACAATAATAATAGCAATGCATCATTCTCTGTCTTAAAAAGTCATTAAGACTTTCAGACAGCTATGCCATTTAAAACATTAATGCAATCAGATGCAGAGCTGAGAGCAAGCAAATATTCTGTATTCTGCAGAATAGTTTCTTTAGTTTCATCTACTTTTGTAGGAGGGTTTGTGGAACATCCTCAGAGTAAATGATTGTGACTAAATGGACGTAGTATCTTATCATGTTGAACTTCAGTTTCAGGAAAGATTTCAGCAGTATGCTTTGTTCTGTATTGCTGTTGCCTAGTTGAAAGAGTTCTTAAAATAACTACATTGAACTCAGTTTAAATGCAGAGTGGTTTTAACATATTTTTTCTATCTATGTACACAGAAAAAGGGAGTTTGTTGCTGGTATTTGGAAGGTGCTTCTGTGCTATCAATCAGCAGTGATCTGCCAGAAAGCATTAGTGTTTTGTTTCATACTTATTCTTCACATTTATTCTGTCACTCAAGTAAATTGGAAAGCTAGAGTGTAGGAAGAAAGTTCTACAAGGTTTTGTAGGACGAAATCCTTGAACTTTTCAATAAGCTGGTACTTGCTGCAGAAGTACAACTGTTACTCAGTGTGTATGGAAAGATGCATAGAAAAGAGAAGTATGCTTCTCTTTCTGACAGTTGAGAATTATTACTCCTAAATGCAGATGAACATATTAATGTGTTTTATCATCTACTGCTAGTTAGTTTTGTGGCTTTATATTCAAAAGGTATACTTTCAATAATAACATTTGTTTATGGCTGTGTGCTTCATGAAAGAAGCAAAATACTGTTAAGCAGATACAGCCAAATGTGCATAAAATCTTCTAAGCGCGATTAGAAAACAGATTCAGCAAATGCTAATGTTGAAACTCTCCAAAATAACAAATCTCTGGGCCTTCCAGTTTGGCTATAGATGCTTTCTAGAACAGAACATGGTGCATGGGAAAGGGCTGGTTGCTTTATTTTATTTGGGGATTTTTTTAGGGAGCAGAGATGAGCTTCTAACCTCATTGGGCTGCTCTTTCAACCTAATAATGTTCCAGCATTTGAGCCTTTCAAATTCAAGCCATGTTTGGAACTAGTTCAAAGAAAAGCAGCTATGTTGTATTCATTTGTCTGGTCCATAGCCTGACATATGGGATCTGTTAAATTGAGGTCTAAGTGCAATGATGATATCACCAGCACAGTGCAATAATATCAGTGTCAGAAGCGTGCACCAGCGAGCTGCTGCATTTTGGAACTGAATGCTGTCTTGTATCCCTCTATTTTTTAAGCCTTTTCAAAAAAAAAAAAAGAAAAAAAAAAAAAAGAAAAAAAAAAAAAAGAAGAAAAGAAGAAGTAATAATTAACTAATGTAAAATTATATTGCCCTTGTCCTCACTTGTGCTTCTGCTCAGCTGCTGTGTTGTTGGCCCTTGCAGAGGACTGACTTTTCTTTGTTGGTCATGCTTTATTCACAAGGTATTTTTCACTTACTTCTGTCATTGTCTTGGCTTTTGCTCTTTGTTACCCCACGAAGGAGTCTCCCTATCATACCTTATTATTATTGACCTCCTCTTGAACTTTTCTTCCTTTACATTATTTGACTTTTCCACTATGACAAGGAATAAGAAAGGAAAAGAAGTATTGCAGACTCGGAAAGAATTATAGTCTTAACTTGTCCTAGCAGAAGTGTGTGTTTTGGCTCTTGAAAAAGAGAACAGTTTCATACCAAAAGGAGGAAAAATATCAAATGTGTTTCTGCAAAATATATCATAGCTACATGCAAATTGAACTGCTTCTTCTAAGGCACTGAATCTCCCTGTGTGGCAGTGCCTCTATTGCTGCTTCTCCCTTTGTTTTTCAAAGAACTTTCAAAGATTAATAGTATTAACTCCAAGCGTCAAAGAGCCACTGTGACGTAAAAATCATCATTTTTCTATTTGTTTCTGATTAAGGCTTTTTGGTTTTTTGACATTGCTTGTAAACTCATGGAATGCATGTATGAAAAAGAGAATAATAGCAGGTTGAAAATGTAGCCATGGAGGGGTAGTCAGTGTTTTCAGAAGCTGGCAGACCCTGCTTTGTTCCATGCATCCTCACTGCTGCCAGAGCTCCTCCCAGTCCAACTCTGTGCTCCATTTCCTTCCTGGGATGTCTCTGGGGTCACATTTTGTAGGCTCCAGTAACTCTCCATTTTTTTCAGAAGGATCGAGCTGGATAACTTTCTCTGCATTGCCATCATTGGCTTCAACGGAAGCCAAATTCTGACATGGGTCTTGGTGGTGCAATTAGAACTTAAACAGTGGAATTGCAGGCAAGTGAGTCATCTTTAATGTCTGGAGCCTTGAGGAATCAAAGGAAGGAAACTTCATTTGGTAGATGCAAAATTCTTTCAGTGATGGTTATTTTTTGAAAGATTTCCTTGAAACAAAGGCAGTTAAATTCATTTTTTCTAATGATGATGACATGACCATGGGCAATACTGAAGTAGGTTTTGTGCAAATAACTCGTCTGAACACACAAGCTTTGCAGTTCTGAGCTGGTGTCTTTAAAGATGAAACGCTAAGCCTCTTAAAGTTTTTCCCTTCATTCATGAGGAAGTGAGCAGATTGAGCTCCTTCCTCCTCAGTGAACTGCTTGACAGAATGGCAAGTTCCTTTTGCCAAGTAATACCAGGAAGACTGTAAATTTGTTATAGAAAGACAGGGAATTTGTTACTTTCTCACTGAGAAACTCCCCCAGTGGATGCACTGGAGATAGGCTTCTCTATTTTACAATAGAAACTGTCTTCTGACTTTTTGTTGTGTCATTTCCATCATTTTCCCTAATTGAAAAATTCAGGCTCTATTATTGTTTGGTGTAGATTGCCATACTTGAAGTAGAACTAGCAAAATGCAATCTGTGTAAGATTAGGAGACATTATACAAGATCGGGCAACAGGTCAACTTCCTACTGTCCTGCTCTTGGGACTGGTGTTCTATCAGTTCTCTTAATATGTGGGTGAAAGGGAAATGAATAGCACAACCTGATCACAGTGACGAAGTTTGGAGTGCACTGAAGTGCTGGGTTTTGAAATATTTTTAATATGAAATTATATGCTTTCATCCTCGTTCAAGAGATGTCTTTGAGGAAAATTGCCTGTTAAAGTTGTGTTCCGATATTTGAAAAGTTCATAATTATCCTCAAACACTATAAGAATCCATGACTATGTATGGTTGTATGAAAAGATTGCTGGAAAAAGACTTTTGCTGGAACTGGTAATGGAAACTGGCTGTTCTCAGTGGGGTGTGTAAATTAGTCGCTACACAGTGTGTCTTTTAGAATAACTTTATAAGCTAGGATGATATATGGTGTTTTTATTCCTATCAGGTTATGAAAATTTCTGTACAGGATGTTATTCTATTTAATATCTCACTGTTGTTTATTCCATTTTAGGGATCTTTCTACAATTCTATTAAGTACAACAAGGAGAAAACATAAGCAAATAGTGGGTATACAGAAGTAACAAAACCTAAATGTTTTATGCAGAAAAGATTCAACAAGTATCTCCTATCTACGAAGAATGAATCGTATTTTCACATTGCAGTACAATCTTGGATCAAACCACACATGCTAACAAAAAATAATTGAATGATGCTATTTACACTGATCTGATGATGTGGAAATAAAATATTGAAAGGAATGCGGTTATTGTTTTCTTTATTCTTCAATCTTTGCTGCACTGAATGGATTTACTAGAACCAATAAAGAGTTCTGTTCACAAAGCTATAATGGCAGTATTAAACTTTGCATGCAAAACTGGTTGATAAGAAAATAATACAGCCTGTACTACTAACTGGGTTTCACAGTTAGCATAAAATCATAGGAGTTTTAAAGGGTTATGCAGCCACACAAATCCTGCTGTCCTCACAGAGCTATGCAATTCAACTGCTGGGATCATACTGAAAAAATACATCTGTGCTGCAGTGCAGCTGCTTGGATGTGCGTCAGGGGCTCATTCTTACTGGTGCTGAGTAGCATTTTACTTTGCCTGTAGTTATTTGAAACTTTAGAATCTAGTCAGAGCCAGTGCAAGAATGGCATAATTGAACTTTATGGCCAATGGAAGAGAAATACTTCAAGTAAGGCAGGCTCATTAAGAGGAAGTTTATTTGACAAGGATATTTAAAACACAGATTCTACCATGACCAGTAAGTTCCAATTAAATCACAAAAAGGCAGATCTCAGTCCCACTGAAATCAATGGGAGTTTTCCTGTTGACTTCAGCGATAGAAAGATTTGGACCTCCTTTGGATTTATCTTCCAATTTAAGATTTTTCTGATGCTTACTAAATCTCCCCCAGTGTTTACATTTTAAAATGTGTTGCCAGTTCAAATAGATTTGTCTTGTACTGTAAAAACTAAAATAAAATATTTATTTTGGCATCTTTGTAAGTGGAATTTTTGTCATGCGTTTAGAACTCATTCTACACTGCTAACTGCACGTAGGAAATGTTCCTTTCTTGTTTAAAGACATTTTTAGTACATGTTTAAGACATTAACTGTAACTGTATGGATTGTGATTCCCGTTAAGTGGATTTACACTACAGAAAGTATCTAACTTTTAATAATTAGCAATTTGTAAGTCCTTCTGCACATCAGATTATTTTTGCCTATGAGATTATTGCTTTGCTTTTAATAATAAGACTGTCATTAATAATATGATATTGAAATGTTGGGTTGCTAACTGTGTGATTTATTCTCTAACAGGAGAGCTCCTTGTGAGTTAATGCTATGCACCTTTTTGATAATTTCTCACTGAATAATTTTTTTTATTTGCAGAGCATCTGCTCTCAAGATCAGCTTGCTTCTAATAATTCTGTGCTCAATTGATCATTGCTGTCAGTACCACCCTATATGTTAGCATCCTTTGTCAACTAATTTATGTAATAGGTGCTGATGACAGAAGTTGAGATGCAGTTTACTTTACTAGTCAGTGTGGTTTTTGTTGTTGTTTTTTTCTTTCTGTGTTCTATCATGCATGATATCTCTTACAGCATGCTTAACTTTGGCTTTTCTTCTTCCATCCTTATTCTGTAGTCAGTCTTGTAGGTGGTTTGCTGTTTTTATATTATAACATAAGCTCTGGTCTGACATACCTGTGTAACATCATACGTTTTTCCTCCCTCCACAACAACCTTACTTTCAGCAACCTTACTATTCCAGTAATGCAACCACTTCTGTGGGTTTTGGCTATTCTGTCTGAGATTATGGAAAACATTCCTCACACACTTCCATGGTATGCATTCCAGTTCTTTGCTTTCCAGTCATTTTCCCTAACTGAAAATGGTAACATTTTCTTAGGCTTCTCAATTTGTTAATTACTCATTTCTCTAACAGCCGCCTTATTAATCTTGCAGTTTGCGTATAAACTCTGATCCCATTTCCTCAGATTTCTCCATTGGTTAGCTAAACCATAGAGACTATTAATACTTAGCATCTCTACTGATTTTCATCAAGTCTTTTCTGTTGGTTTTTTTTTATTGTCTTTTTGTTTACGTTTTCATATATCCATAAAAGAGGCATCAAATTAATCATTATGTGGTACTAATTTAGAGTTTGTGAATTTGAATTCAAAGTTATTGTATTTTACCTTTGCTGTATTGAATGCATCCTCCTTCAGTTTAATACAGCTTATTCAATTGGCCTTCATTTTTACTCTAGACTTCAAGGGTGAGATTTACTTCTCTTAAGTTTAGAAGTCTCTAATGACAGCTGAAGAAGTTTTCTTCAGAGTTGTTGAGATGAACTGTGCAAATACCAGATTTTCTGTACTGACTATAAAAGGAGTCTAGATAACTCCTTGGAGCTCTCTGCATTGTCCAAACCTAAAATTAAATGTCAGAAGTTCTATACCATGTGTGTATATTCTTGTGAATGAAAATGAACAACTGGTTTGGTTGCATTAGATGGCAGTTACCTTTCTCTTTCTGAAGTACTGTATTTTTAGAAGCAGCATTTCTTTCTCCTAGATTTCCAAAGAGTAATTTTGAACAGCTGAATCAATAATGGCTGAACTATTCTACTATGGAACTTAGGACAGATATGTTTAGTGACTTTGCTTTTTTCTCACTTTGCCCCTGGAAGACAACCTGGTAGTCTTACTGAGAAGAAGAATGTATAAAAATGTGTAGTTACAGATCTGTTATTTAATTAAAGATTTTGTTTTCATCTTAATGATTCACAGGAAACCTGTTTACCTGTAAAACTCCAGCTATTGCAGATATTGTGATTCTAGTAGACGGTTCCTGGAGTATTGGCCGATTCAATTTCAGACTTGTTCGACTATTCCTAGAAAATCTCGTTTCTGCTTTCAATGTGGGATCTGAGAAAACAAGAGTAGGTAAGGTATCATGTTTTTTCATGCTATTTAATTATCTTAGCACTTGAAAGGTTTTGAAAGTGAAAGGAGTTGCTACTAAGAACAACATTATACTACTGTTTCTTTTTAGAATCAAGCAATACAGTTTTCCTATTAAAATTGCAAGCTCTTAGTAACCACATATGTATAGTACAGATACGTGAAGAAAATTGCTTTATTTTCTAATGCAGCACTTTTATTTTGGTACATCAGGTCTTGCACAGTACAGTGGTGATCCCCGAATTGAATGGCATTTGAATGCCTATAGCACAAAAGATGCTGTATTGGATGCAGTCCGTAATCTACCATATAAAGGAGGGAATACGCTTACAGGTACAGTATATGTTTTAACTTCAACACTTTATTAAAATAAAAAACAAGTCCAGCCACACAAACTGAGAAGTTTTAGATCTTTCTATAAAATGGATGTTTGTTTTGCAGCATGCTAATGGCTTTATCCAATGTCTGTTCAGTATTTCTGAAGTGCTTATCTTATTGGCTCCACTTCTTTCTAGTCAAGAAAAGATCTCATAAAACAGAGTATGCATGAACTATTTGTAGATGAAATGAAATCTTCTACCTGTGAAGAAGAAAGTGCAAAATCCATTCATAAATTTCTTGCACAAAGTTTCGTTCCGGGGAAGGAAAGAAAGCTGCTTTAATATCTCACAACTGGCAATAGTAACTATTCATATGGGGCTTCTAGATTTCTATTGACCTTGTTGTAGTTAGAGCACTAAAGCCCCAGAAGACACTCAGTGTTGGATAAATGGAGACCTGTCTACCTAAGATAAATACAGTCTCAATACAACTTCAGTATCATCAAAGTAGCTGTTAAAAATAGTAACTTTCTTATCAGGAGAATGCCTTATCCAAATGCTGCTTTTCTTCAACAGCCTTTGTTTTTGTAAAAGTGATCGTAGTGGGTCAAAGAAACTAAAAATGGCAAGTTTATAGGAAAGTCTACTTGGGCTTCCATAGCCAGACTAAAATACATTGATTGATCAAAAGACTGCTAAAAATGAATGTCATCTCTGCAGTTTAGTTGAAATGTACTCTTTCACTAAATAAGCTATTATTTCATACTCATTCTTCATGGAAAGGTTTCTCAGGATCTGTAAGCTGAGTGGAGATATAAACATTGTGATCTGAGAAAAAAAATAATGGATATATTTTTTTCAGGTCTCGCGTTAACTTACATTTTGGAAAACAGTTTTAAGCCTGAAGCTGGTGCAAGGCCCGGGGTATCTAAAATCGGTATATTGATCACTGATGGGAAATCCCAAGATGATGTTATCCCTCCTGCTAAAAACCTACGGGATGCAGGCATTGAGCTGTTTGCTATCGGTGTGTATTCTGCCATATCTATATACTGTGTGCCATTAAACTTCCGTGTATTTGTATCTGTTATCCTGTATATTAAGTAAGTGCTATTTTATATCTGTATCCAGTCAGTATAATCATGAATTTAAATCTTCTTTAGTATGTTTCCCAGCACATTACAAACTGTAACTGGAATTTACTGGGATACATTCATGCAACACAGGAGACAGTTGGAAAAATGCCAGATATGCTGGCAGAATTCAACATTTTGAAGTAACATCTTAACAGTGAAGTTGTAGTTGATTATTAAAACAAATTGAAATAACTGGATTTTATTAATTTTTTATGAGTTTCTATCAAGGCAAGATGTTTTTTCTTTTACGTTTCAAATATTCTCTTTGTTTTTGTTTTCAATGAAAGGTGTGAAGAACGCAGATATAAATGAACTCAAAGAAATTGCTTCTGAACCTGACAGTACACATGTTTACAACGTTGCTGACTTCAACTTCATGAATACTATTGTCGAAGGTCTTACCAGAACAGTGTGTTCACGAGTAGAGGAACAAGAAAAGGAAATCAAAGGTGAATAAGAATTCTAACTTGTTATCAACTTCCAGTTACAAATCCTTTTTTGAATATCTGCACTTCTAAGCTGGCTTTGGGTATTTGAGTCAAGCTGTATATTCCTTTGCTCACAAGAAGGTAAACTGCCAGGGAAGTTATCTTCCCAGGTATGTTTTATTCTTGTTTTGATATCTTTGCTCTTTGGCTCTTTTTGTTTGATTGTGCTAAACATTGTAATATTTTGTAGTAAACAAGCAAACAAAAACAAACAAAAAAACAACAATAAACTCCCATTCATTCTGCTTTATTTATCTCCAAGTAGTGAGCAAGGGGAAAAAAATAATAATACATAGCTTTGGAGGTGGATTGCTTTAACAGCTGTGCATGGAATTGTTGCATCTGTGCTGTTCTTTCCATCTCTTAAATTGCTATTTTTATTGTTGCCTAAGTCTTTGAAATTTGCAGGTTTTAAGATTGCTTTGTACCTTCCTGATAGTTGTTTTTCTTACTCATTTAGTACATTTCTCAAATATATTTTAGAGTGTAAGAAAAGGTGGTGGTGGACAACACTGTTCCTATATTAAAAAGAAAAAAAAGCTTCTCCAATTACAATATTTTTTGCTTTTCTGAATGGAAGAAATGTCTATGAGAAAATGCTGGAATTTGTCAGAGAAACAGTCCTACCTGAGAAAATTCTTTCTGTGGATTCAGTGGAATTTGCTCATATTGCTTGGTTTGTGATTCTGTGATATCACAGAAATGCTGAATAATTTTTCAATAAGCTTCTAACATTTATCAGTATGGAAAATTGAATCTTTCACATATTTCTATTTAAGTTAGTAAAAAATGTATATTAGTGTGGTTTCACTCTGTTTTTCAGTTTTTGATTCAGCTTGAGACTGGAAGAAAATATTAGTGCTGTCTTGTGAAGGGAACAAGCAGTAAATTGAGAAAATGAGAGGGAAATGATGGAAAAAACATGAGTAGATGAGACGTCTTTGTGGAGAGAAATGATTGCTGGAGAAGATGGCCATTCAGTATATCTTTTGAGTGTGCTGACAGCCAGCGTATCAGTTTCTGACCTGCAGAAGAACACAGGAGATCACAGCTGTTTATGTACATGGATGTTTTTCATAACTGGGAGGTAGACACCTGGGGAGGCCAAAAAAAAAAAAAAAAGGAAAAGAGTGTGGTAGGAGGAAGGACAGGAAGGCTTAGTTTTGTATTTTTTCCTATTTCATATAAAGCTTTTTGCAATATCAGAGAGGCTTAGTTCTAGTAGGAACTCCATGTGCAGCGTTCATTATTATTCTTAGCTATCTGTTTCCACTGCAACTTACCTAAATAAATGCACAGTAGCCAATTGTTAAATTGTTAGATTTACAGATGAGGAGAGATCTTTGCAGCTTCAGTAAATCCAGCAAACCAAATAATTATTTTGCAGAGGAGAATAAGAAATTTCTGTTGTCTGTAACCTAGGAACAATTGCTGCTTCACTTGGAGCTCCCACAGATTTGGTCACTTCTGATATAACAGCTAGAGGATTCCGTGTTAGCTGGACTCATGCTCCAGGCAAAGTGGAAAAATACAGAGTTGTGTATTATCCCACTCGAGGAGGACAGCCTGAAGAGGTAAGAGGATACAAGCTTCCCAGAAGTTTTTAATAGGAAGAACTAACCTGACAGAAAATCCATGGCCTGATTTAAATCTACCACAAAATGCCTGTATGGGCTTTGAGGCATACTATAAATCTGGTCACGTATGATGGGGCTGAAGGTCAGTGGCCGTGTTGCATTTCTGTCATGTAATATAAAGTAAATGTGTTATAAATGTGTGAGCAGTTTTGAGAGGAGGGATGAATTGTGCCTTCAGTAAGGTGCCTATATTTTTATTTGCACATATAGATACTTGAAACAAACTGTAGCAACTTCCCCTGTGCTATTCTGTTTGCAAAAACAGAAGTATGAGTACATGGTCAGGATGGTAAACCAGATTTTGGGTTCTAAGTACAAATAATTCAGAAAAGGAAGAAAATATGGGTCTACATTTTAGAATGTCTAAATCTAATCAATGAAAATTTACTGAGATGCTTATTTACATAGAAATTAGAGGCATTCTGGGGGTGGGCAAAAAATGCACTAGAACAGGCTTTTGGCTGTGGCTGACAACTCACGAAAGTAAACGGAAATGTAGAAAAAGAAAAGGATTTTGCTAAGGATATATTTAATCCCTTTTTTCACTAGAAACATTGGATTTAGCATGGACATGTGTCAGTGTCAACTGGTGTACAGTGTTTATTTATGTAGTACTAAAGAAATATTTCTGATAATGTAATAATTTTGTTAAAAAGTGATCAATACACAAAGTTAAACTGCATTGCATACACTCATCTAAACAGTACTTTATTCTGAATGGCTACTTACATCAGCTAAACATTTGAATTATGCACATACTTTTTTGAGATGCCTTACTGTACACAAAGGTAACAAAAGCAAATTCAGTATATGATTTGGATTCGATAGCTATACAGTTAATTTGCCATATGCATATTTAGTTGAACTTTCTTCTAAACAGGTTGTGGTAGATGGAAGTTTATCAACAGCAGTTTTGAAAAACCTGATGTCTTTAACTGAATACCAGATAGCTGTATTTGCAATATACTCAAATGCTGCTAGTGAGGGCCTCCGTGGAACTGAAACTACACGTGAGTATCCTAATCATGTTTGCTATGGATTTGACTGTCTGTATTTAATCATACCATATAAACGTTAGCCTTTGTGAAGAAGAGCTAGAGAAGGGAGCCTTTTTAAGTTTAGCTCCTTTTAATGCATTTGTTTTAAATTAATTTGTTTGAATTAATTCTGGGCTAAGTTCCTGAGTCCGAATGCTCTGCAGATCTTCAAACACTGAGCAAGGTTTTATTTATCTCTGGGCTGAACTTTGAAGTCAGTTGCATTGAACACTAAGTTAGAACACTCCTAAGTTTTGGCTGTGGGAACCAAGCTTTAAAAATAAGGTTTGTAGCTGAAAATTATCTGATGAGAGGAGTATTTGGTGGGACCAGACATAACTGCATGTGATTCCCATCAGTACCAAATATTTGAAGGTAACATCTGTATGTTACTTTCTCAGTGATTCCGTTGATTTTCTATCAGCATAGGTTTATGAAGAGGAGATCATGTTTGACCTCCTGAAGTTCAAAAAAGACAAGTGCAAAGTTCTGCCATTGGGCATGCATAAACCCAGGCACCAGTAGCTTGGTAGAGAAGGACCTGATTGTCTTTGTAAACAACAAGTGATGCATGAGCCAGCAGTGCACCCTTACAGAAGCGCCTCCAGGCTGTGCTAGGCAGAGCTTTGCCAGCTAGTGATCCTTCCCCTCAGCTCAGTACTGGTGAGGCCACATGTGGAATGCTATGTCCAGTGCTGGACTCTCCAGTAAATGAGAGATGAGGAGTTACTGAAGTAAGTCTAGCAAATGACCACAAAGGTGATGAAGTGATTGAAGCATCTTTCATAAGATGAGAGGCTCAGCCAGCCATGGCTGTTCAGCCTGGATATTAGAAGACTCAGGGGAAATCCTAGGAATGTGTAAAAATCCCTAGTGGAAAGGAATAAAGAAGAGGAAGCCAGTGGTGCCCACTGACAGGACAAGAGTCAATGGGCACAAATTGTAAAAACATTGAAAGAAACAAAAGAATAAAAGAAAGCACTGTTTTACTGTCATATCAAATGCTGGATGAAGTTGTCCAGAGAGACTGTGGAGTCTACATCTGTGGAGATATTCAAAAACCCAACTAGATGTGGTCATCAGCAACGTGCTGTAGCTGAGCCTGACTGAACAGAGAAACTATACTAAATGGTCTCAGGAGATATCTTCCATCCTCAATAATTCTTTGATTCTCTGTAAAATCTAATCTTGCCATTTTGAAAGTAACATAAAAATAGATCATATAAAATTATCCGAGATTTGCATTTTTGTCTCAGTCTCACAAAATTTTACGTCCAGTTGTATTTTACCCTGCAATACAGTGTTAGGAATTGTTTAATTTATTGAAGCAGAGACATTTACTGAGCTAACAGGATCATTTCTTATTGCACCTGGTATTTCTTTGAAGTCACCTAGTCAAGTTCTGACTGAGACCAGCCCTGCTGACTTGAGATCTGATCAGATCACGCCCCAAGGTCATGTAGCATCAAGAACCATTTTGATAGTGTGTTAGAAGTAGTAGTTTGACATGTGCAAGTATTAATCATTTCAGATGATAGAAATCACACAGTTTAAATGTTGTTTTTTTCCCCTATCCTGATAAAGAACTATGAAAATTATAGTTTGCCTTCTTGCCTTTGTGTGAGAAACTGACAGGTTAAAATTAGTCACTCATATAAGTGACTAATAGTCATAAGACTAGCCCACTTGCTATACAGAAGAATAAAAGTGAGTCATAGGTGTGTGAAATGTATACAGACACACAAAATACGCATAATGCTACTACTTAATATTTTAAAATGACTTAAGAGACACTTCTAGCTAGAAATAAATATGAAATGCAATCACATTTATATTCTTATATGTTCTAATTTATTCCAGTTGTTTTTCACTATACCTGTGGTTTAATTTATCTTCATGGCTTTATGAGGATAACTTAGAAACTGTCTAAGATGCAAATTGTCATTCTGTAATTGTTTATATTTCAGATTCTGAGCACTTCAGCTGAAAATTCCAGCAGAAAACACCCCTTTTTAAATTTCCAGTCACTTCTTTGTTAATTATTATTTTAATGATTATTTATATTATAATATTAAGATTATAATGCTGTTTGTATTACTAGAGTATCTAGGAGTTCCTGTTAAAACCATGAGTTATAAAGAGAATACCTCTCTTGGAGATATGTACAATCAAAATAAGCAATAATACAGGTGATAGTTGCTGTCTGTGTGACTGCAATCTGAACAGAAATAAAACAATATGCTGGAAAGCACCTTCAGAATGCTTTATTATTTTCTTTCTACAGCATATCAGAGATCTGAGTAGACATCTGAGGAATGAAACTGAAGTAAATTAGAAAATGTTTGTGGGTAGTTTCTTCTTATAATGAAACACAGAAATACAGAATATGAGATGGAGGTAGACGTTAAGAGTCTAAGTATCAACAGCAGGTAGTCTGAAAGGTTTGGTAGTGAAGGTGGGTGACTTGAAAGTGGAAACCTAAAGAAAGGCCTGAGCTGAACCTTTGTCCATGTTTACCAACAAACTGTGTGAACAGCCACAATGCAGGAAAAAATGATGACACTGGTGTATGTTGTGTGCAGGAAAATATGATCTCTGTTAGAGCTTATTGAACATAATCTAATAGGTGTACAGCTCTCTGAAGATGTAAAACAGGCTACAATTTTTCTTTACACAAGGAGATTGAACTATTAGAACTGTAGTGAGAATTTTTTGCTGAATACATATTTGCATACCAGATTTCTCAGAAAAATGCAAAGTAGATTTTTCTGGAACCTTAACATGCAATCCTTTGTAGTCTCTTCGAGTTTCTAGTAGGAAAAGTGTAATATCAGTTACCAATTGCCTTCTTTACCTGTCAAACTCTTTAATTCATTTCAGGTCTATTTTCAGTGTTTATGTTCCAAAGAAGCAGATGAAGTTCCCTTGTATCTATCTAATGAGGGGAAGAAAAGGACAGTCAGAGAAAAGCTACCCTAAAAAGTTACAGACATACAAAGAAATAATCAGGGACATGGCTTAGTGTTGTGTTGCTTTACCAATTGTCATAAATCCACAAATAAATCTCATAATAATATTTGAATTTCACTCAGCCTGCTTAGTCATACTCACTAGTTTAGCATTCCCAAGATTTGTGATGGATGATTTTGTTTGTCTTATGTAATCCCACTGACATAGGCCTGGGAGTCAGTTAGTACTCTCCAGGATTTAAGCACGTAACAGCTTGTGGTCATCATATTTTGCTGCATGCAATTTACTCATTCAGGATTTCCTCCAGGGTGTCCTACATCAAGCCTGTTTCTCCCACGCCCTGGCTTGGGAACTATTGCTGTAAAAAAGCCACCTCTGGGGGCTTGTTCGTTTTAGCAACCTTGCCCATTCTTCAGTAGCAAGTGATTGTCTGAATACAAATCAGGGAGGAGGGAGGGTAAGATTTGAACAGAATGATTTGGTGCTTAAAGAGCAGAAATCCTCCTGCTTGAAAGGTTCAAAACCATCTAAGACAAAGAGCTGCAGTGATTTGTAAGGGCTAACTTGCATTAGAGTTGGTTAGATCATAATTTCCTTGTTTCTATAATTCTGCAGACATTTATGTACTAATTAACTCTTCATAGCTGTGGGACACAGACAGCAATTCTGTGCTTGGAGATAGCCAAATTCCCTTGTGTTTTTTGGATAAAATAAACTGAAAACTCTCTGGTCATCCAGGTGAGATAACTGAAGTGTCTGTCTCTTTTCTTCTGTAGTTGCTTTGCCAATGGCATCAGATCTGAAACTGTATGATGTGTCACACAGCAGCATGAGAGCTAAGTGGAATGGAGTAGCAGGTGCCACAGGTTACATGATCTTGTATGCTCCCCTGACAGAAGGGTTGGCTGCAGATGAAAAGGAGGTAATGTGTAGAGCTTTCATCTGAATAATAATTATTGAAGAAATAAGTGTTCTAAAGAGTAAAATAGGTACTTGGTCTTCAACATTCAACTTTATTTTTTCACTACTTTTGTAAGTACCTTGTGTTAGACTTTATGAAGAGAGGCCAAATACCAGCTGGTTATTTTTGTGTGTCATTGTCATAAAAATGCAACACTTTCGGCTAAACTGAAGTGATGCTCTTGAAATGATATATGATGTAATACTTTATCATCTTATAAAGCAAACACTTGGGAGAAAGAAAGAAAAAAGAAGACATTTCCTGTGTGCTATCAAAAGAATATGAAGTTTATCTTTTGATCTCATGGAAGTAAATTGAATTAGCAAATACCACATTTATTGCTTTCCTTTTAGTTCTGTACTGTTGCTTTTTTTAAATTTAAGAATAATGCCTTCCCTCAGAAGTGTACTTTTATCAGGTATCTTTAGGAGACAAGTACAGTCTTCTACTGTGAGTAAAATACTAAAAGCAGTAGACTAAAAATAGTTTCTAGCATAGCTCCAATGAAACTTTTGGGGCAGAATTTAAGAAGTTTTTATGCTTAAGTTTCCATATATATGATTATATATAGAAACTCTGTTCAAGAAAGAATGCTGCAAAGCATTCCAGGGCATGCAAACTTGTGGGAAGAGTGCAGCACGCTTCCAAAAACATGCACAGACTTGTGCTTTCTGCTAAATGAGTCTCTCCCTGAAACCTAATTGAGTCAGGAGACCGGAGCCTTACCCGAGGAAAGACTTTTTTCCAATAAATAAGTCAGCTGTGTTTCTGTGTCTGTCACTGAAGAGGTAGAAAGTGATACACACCTTAAATAGCAAACAGAAAATCTGAGCCTTGCTGTGCGTGGAAATAAATTTAGTCTCTAAAGGACTGCAAATGAGGCAAAGTGTAGCTGGGAGTGAAAGGGCAATAATAGCTGCATGTTCTAAAGAGAATTATTGTGTCATTGCTGATGAGACAAGTTAGTTGCCTCTGAAGTCCTTTAACCTTCATGTTTGGGGCTTTTAACTATTTTGTTCTTTTGGTTATTCTGCAAAATTCTAAAATCTGGGCCAAGTACTAAAGGTGCAACATCAGAAAAGTGCTCAGTAAAGCATTTGATCAAAGTTAACTTAATGTGTGTAAATAGTATTCTTTACCATCATGAGTCATTTCAGAAATATTTGTCTTTTTCTTTATGGCGTTTTTAGATAAAAATCGGAGAAGCGTCAACTGAACTTGAACTGGATGGACTATTGCCCAATACAGAATATACAGTCACAGTTTATGCCATGTTTGGAGAAGAAGCTAGTGATCCCCTTACTGGCCAAGAAACAACATGTGGGTGGTGCATACCTATATTCACTTCAGTGTTAATAAAATTTGAGAATAATCTTTGCTCATATTAGAAAAAACATCTGATTTTAAAATCTGATTTCAGTAGTCCATAGACAAGGTCTTAACTGTACTTCTGTTCCTTAATGTGAATGCTGTGGGTTTATAGAAGCAGAGAATGTGAGTTGCTGAGAAAAAGAGTAGTTTGTGGAACAGAATTGTGAACTCTCTTCTCTTGTTGGTAATGGTACTATACTATGGCTATCCCTGTTCATTCTGTGGAACTAATGATAGTTTCCTGAGCTTGCTGAAGGTGAATGAAGGTCACCTTGTAAAGCTAAACTGAGACCACTGTTTAGTCTCCTACAGCCACAGAACCAGGTGTGTCTGGGGGGGACGAGTATGCTCAGATGGAGAAATTCTTTCCTCTGGCTCAGCAGGAGACAGTACAGATGGAAAAGAAGCAAGAAGAGATTTTTGTGCAACCCCCACTGCCTAACATCTGGTAAATGAGGGATTGGAAAGTGCCTGTGCACTCATGATAGATGACGTGTTTTTAATAAGCAGTAAGATTTTTGCCAGCTAAATTCTGTCCTTTGCTAACTGTACACAGCACTGTATGTCGGCTCTCTAAATAGCTTCAGCATTTGAAAGACAAAGGAATTGAAAATAAGCAATTGTGCTGCGGGAATATCTCTGAGACTACACTCAGTGATGTTTTTATTGTTCCCAGCAGGGGAGTGATTACTTCTTGTTTTGTGTTCCTGGCTTGAGTAGGACAGTGTGGAAGTGACTTACGTGCAGTAGGTGAGAGAAGTTCAGGCATGTGAGTGCTAAGATAAAGAAGGGCTGGAGCAATGGCCTTGTAGGGTCAGTCAGGAAGCTCCAGGAGCGCTGTGTGAACTGGGTCATCTCGAACAGTATCAACCATTTTGGGCTGATAAAAAAAAATAAACCTATGACAGAGAGGACAGTTGAAGACAGGCAAACACAGAGAAAAATAATTCAACTTGTTGAATTATTTGTGGGCTTGAAAAGAGAATGGAAGATTTTTAATGCTTGGGAAATCAAGTCTCCGACTTTTCTCTCTGTGTCCTTTTCTCTCCTATTGTTTGATTCCCATTCCTTCTCCTTTTTTAAAATTTATTTGTTCCTGATTTTGATTAATGTCTGCCCAATATCTGTTTTTCATTTATCCTGAACAGTAGTTTGTGTAGTTTGCGACTGTGCCAGTCTAAATTCACTTCATGTCTCATCTTGGAGGCTGCTCAGCTCTAAACCTGGCTAACATATTGGAAGGATGATCACATACAAATTCCAGATACACTGGCAAGAGCTGAGAATTCATGACCTCAATGATCACAGGAGCTAGTAACATATGTTAGTCAGACCATCATCATTGCTGTTACCCAGACCAGAATAAAAAAATGGTACCCTGCAACCTTCGTTTATTTTTAATGTGACTCAGTGAAGACAACTCATCTTTAGCACTTTAATAAGAAATGGGATTTATTCTAATCTTCTATTTGCAGCTATTCAAATAATCTTCTAACAGGCTTTGATTGCTCAGGCATTTGTCAGTCTGTGTGAAAAGAAAGCTCTTTATGAGCTCACCTCTCACAAATGGTCAGTGTCCAGTGAATGTCTTCTCTATCTTGATTCAGATTTTAGCAAAAAAAATTTTTTTTTTTAATTTCTGAGATTATTTCTGTCTTCCAACTAAAGGCTACCTAGTATTTTCTTCCTGGATTATATATATCTGCCTATAGAATGATCTGTCTAATTTGCAGTAGCATTACATGTAATATCGAATAGTCTGTATCTATTAAAAATATAATTCTCTCACTGTGTCATCTCAGTGACTGAAGTGAAGCCTTTCTTTGTGCCAAACAGGCACAATGATCGCTATTCTTATTCTGAAGTGGAGTTTTTTCAGGGGCCAGAATTTATCCAGCTGTCACTGTAAACATCACATTATTCTGGTGGCATATCTGGTTGTGAGCAATGTTGTCAGGCAATTGTGTTCCAAAAACAAAGAGCTGAAAACTAAAGCATTTTGTGGTATGTCCAGGTTGGTGAAATGAAGTGAATTCCATTACTGACAGAAATTAGAAACAAAATCCAGCACATGATATTTCCTTCACTTGACTCAGAGGAATATATTGAATGCCAGAAGGTGTGGCAAATCCATCTAGTATTATTCCGGTCTGTTCGCATCTTCTCTTTCCTCACAGCCAAGTTGACTTGACAGTTCCTAAGGTGGCTAGGCATTTGCTTGCAGATTCCAAGTCAGTAAATATCAAGCCCATATAATATTTTCTTTCTCCCATGTGCTTTTGTATGAGGGAAACCACTTCCGAAGTGATGATATTTATCTATCCATGTGGATTGGTGTGGAGTGTGTGTGCGAAGGCAGGATGGATAGAGACAAGTTTCACAACTCAGATAAAATTAACAGATGTTGGGGTAATACAGAGTAGCAGAGACAATCCAAATTACTTCCTTTTGTATGACAGGAAAATTAAAGCAGTCTGAAACTGTTGCACGACTTTGTTTTCTTCCAGCTCATTACAGTCAATGAATGCGTAGTTTATAAATATGTTTGCTGTTAGGAAACGGCTTCATCCAAACAGAGCCTTCACAGACTCACAGATTCTACATAGAGAAAGTGTAAAAAGGGGGAAAGGGTAAGCAGATATTAAAAAAAAAAAAAAAAAAGTTACTACTTTAGGAATCTTCTAAATGAGATATGCTTTTGTACAAACTTGTTTTTATGTCAGAGACTTTTATGTTCAGAAAATGTTTTGTCAGAAAGTTCCTGACAGGAAATCTTTTGATGGAACACTTATGGAAAACAACTGCATATGGGGTACAGATCTAGTTGAGTTACAGTGATATACAAATATAAGCATAAATGTGTTTATAAATATTGTGTAGGTTATATTCACTATGAGCGGGAGTATAATTTCTTTTTTGGTTCTAGTTAAGATACACCGGTCATGGTTCCACTTCAGCGAAGAACTTAACCATATTACCTGATTAAAGCACTCATGTATCAGCTCTACTGATGAAGAGAATGACCAATATATATATATATATATATATATATATATATATTTAATGGAAAATGTGTGGCTTAGTTTAAAGATAGGAAAAGCTTTGCAACTAAAACTGTGATCTTTTCTCTTTCCTTTTCAAGTACCTCTAAGTCCCCCATCAAACTTGAAGTTTTCTGATGTTGGACACAATAGTGCTAAGCTAACATGGGATCCTGCTTCCAAAAATGTGAAGGGCTATCGCATCATGTATGTTAAAACAGATGGAACAGAAACCAATGAGGTAAATTATTAGCTCTTCATTTTTCTTAACCAATCTCAGTCCTCCATAGAGGACTTGTGTAATACTTGTGTAATTATAATGTGTAACCTTTGTAAACAAAAGCTACTTTGTGAGCTGTAACAAATGCTTTGCTAAAGAACTCTGAAACTTAGTGCTATTAAGAGTTTGCTGGTGTCAAATTTCACTTGGAAGGAATCATGTGGGATGCGGTGCTGTATGCTTCTTACATATGAGAGTAGTTATTGCTGATGTATTTAAATTGAAGGAAAGTACCCAAGTGAATAATGGTTTGTAGGATCAGGATCTTGACTTATATTCAGTAAGGAAACATTTATTCTTGATTTGGTCCAGATAACAAGATTTTCAGTGTCATATGGCATGAACATAAGGTAATTCAAAAGGCTGTCTGAAGGCTTCCACATATTTTCTTAACATATACTGCAGTAATTATGTTTTAAAAATTTGCTTCCTAGAAACAGGATCTGACTTGAACAGAATGATGGTAACAATTTTTCTAACTGAAATGTGTGCATTTTAAAAGTTATGCAATATTTAGTTGTCACTAGTTATTAAAGGTGCTTTATAATATCTCTTAACATCAAGAATCATTCAGTGAAAGAAAGATGGGATGGAATTATATTAATAGAGAAATCCAAAAGAATGCAGAAAAAGTTTTTTAAAGATCACAGTAAATGGTTCTGATTATTAAGACAGGCCAGCTCCATTACAAAATAAGTGGTAGTATATAACTTAAGCCTTAAAAAAATTCTTGTGTGTCAGTATTTAATCATGTTTTCTTCCGGGGCATATCTGGTCTTGTGATGCTTGTAGGTCCCTTTCAACTCTGAATATCCTATGGTTTTGTGATAATTGAATATATTAGATTTGTGGTAATATAATTTATAATGTGAGAATGTTCAGTAGGTTTTTACTTACCTTTCCGCTATTCCTTATGTTTGTTTAAAGAGCAGGTGGCAGCTCTTTTGTTTGTTCTACATTGGTCACACTTCTCCTGTGGTGCTAAGCAAAGCTATCCCTAATGTGTGATCAACATGTATTGCATTTTATACTTCCTCTAGGTGGAAGTTGGTCCTGTTTCAACACATACTTTAAGAAGTCTGACAGCCCTTACTGAATATACTGTTGCTATTTTCTCCCTGTATGATGAAGGACAATCTGAACCACTTACTGGCAGCTTTACCACAAGTAAGTATGTCCAAACTTTTGAAGGCTTTCCAAGAACAATTTTGATGCTCTCATCTTTTACTGGAAAACATGGCCAGTAACAGCAAGTGTCTATGACTGTGGATTCACATATATGGGATGCTTTCCATTATTTTCACTGGAGTATTCGACTTCATTATTCCTTTACTGTGGGACCAGTTGCATCCTGAGTCATGGGAGTAATGTGACATCATGGAAGCATTAGTGTTAATGAGGTTTACTTTTTCAGTCTTTTCAAAATCAGCCATTTTAAAGTATATGTTATTGCAATTAGGTAGTAAGGCAGTTGTCTCCTCAGCTTTCTGAAGTATCATTCAGTGTGATGACATTTGGCTACATGCCAAATAATACCTACATAATACCTACATACAAATAACAAATAGAAATGGTGTGACAGGCAGTGTGTGGAAAGGACAGAGATTAGGAGTGTAGTTTGAGGTGGAGGTAAAAAAAGGAGCATGGCAAACAGAGGTCTGGGCAGAAGAAAGGGAGCTAGGATTGCATGGAGCTACTCCAGTGGAGAAAGGATTAGGAAGCTTTACAGCTGGAGAAGATAAAGAACATATATTATGTGTATTTCCCTCTCCAATTACAAAAAAAACTTCCTCAAGTGTACAAGTATGCAAAGAATCTGCTGTGCATTTGTCATCTATTTTCAAAGTTTTAATCTTTGTAAAAAGCTACAAATGAAATGGTGCATTCTTGATGTTGCTATGTAAGTTTCAGAGAATAATTTACTTTCACTTTTCTTTTGCCTAATATTTTGCAGGAAAAGTTCCAGCTCCCCAACATTTGGAAGTTGATGAAGCATCGACAGACAGTTTTAGGGTCAGCTGGAAACCCACCTCCTCAGATATTGCTTTTTACAGATTGGCATGGATTCCTTTGGATGGAGGGGAATCTGAAGAGGTGAGTTGCCTTGACTCTTTGAGGGTATGAAGCAGGACAAGAAATTTGATTCTGAGGTCCTTTGCATCAACTTTTGCTGATTAAGCCTGACCAGTTAACTTGGAAAAAGATCCATCCTGCTACAAAGCATTCAAAACCGTAATCAAAGCAATATTCCACTTTATTTTTGAAGATGAAGTGAGAATACATCTTTTGTGAATAATAGCCTATACTGTGCCACTTCCATAGAACTAGCTTTGATTTTTGGTGCTATTTCAGTTTTAGAGGTTTTTATTCTTCATTTTACCAGAAGATGGTGGTAACTCAGCCAGAGCTGTGATATGATCACATAGGATCACATTTGTCTAATAAACTGGTCACATTACAATTGACCACCAAGCCTTAGTTACAAAAGGTTTGAAAGGTAAAAGTTTACCTGTTTATGTTGTATTTTTTGCTATGGGCCCTTGTGCGTCTTCACCATAGTGCCATTTTCATTAGTCTAAATTATTAAATTATTTTTCCTTCTATTCGACTGTTTTTTATTATCCTTTTCCAAGTATTTTGCAACAGGTAATTTATCTCCCTTTCAAAAATCTCTGTTGTTTGTATTCTGACTGATTTTGTCTCTTTTATTATCTGTTCCCTCATAGTATTTGCTTCTTTCATGCTCTTCCATCTTTTAAAATGTCTCAAACACCCTGCTCTTTTGGCATAAACGCTGTGAAGAGAGGCTAGATCTGAAAACAGTTGATTGAGGTAGAAAGCATGTTGGAAAAAGGTGACCTGTTCTAGATTTCATGCATCATTCTTTTCATCTGCTAGGACACTTAGGTTAAGTGTCATTTTCCATAGATTTAGTTGAGGCCCATTATTTGACCCAGCAAGAGGTAGTCCTGCAAACTGTTGAAAGAAATTAGAGGAAGGAGCAGGGTAAAGAAGGAACTGACAGGTGAGAGAGAAGGGACATTCCCTTGCTTTCTCCCAGTACTGGTTTGTTTGCACAATACTGAACTGATATGTTTTCTGCTAAGCTCCAAAGAGTAGTTGTCAGTGAAACCCTTTAAGCCTTGTGATTTTATTGGAAGGGAGAGACTAGTGGTGTCTGTGGGGTCCTTTGAGTGTGAGAATTACTGATCAGAAAATAGTTGAACTTGTATGATTTCACTTGTTCAGTGTATTCATTAAGAACTGCTGGAGGCCTCAGTAGTTTTTCTATGTTAAAATATTAAAAATACTCAAGCTGCTTTCTTGTTCTCCTTGTATGACCTTTCTAATGGGGTCGTGCCTAGGATAGCACAATACCTCCGGGCTGTTGCCTGCCTCTTTAAGCTTCTTTCCCAGCTAAGTGATCAGTCATGCAGAGAAAAAACATGCACTCCCTCCCTTTCTCCCAAGACCCAACTTGCCAATTAGCTGAGTGGGGTCATGGAATGGTGTTGAGAATTACACACACCTCAACTTACTTCACCCACACTGCTGATGTGTGAGGAGAGCATAGTGAGATGTTAGCACAAAAGAACTGGAATACATTATTTAAAAGTGACCTTTTGTTTGTAGGTTAAAGTAGGAAATGCATCAGGAAATACTCCTGTATTTGTTACTATTTTTGCTTCTGTTCTTTGTCCTCTCCACTTGAAAGTTCAGCTCTTTGTGTTCTTTTTTTTTGTGTTCATCTCTTTGGGCTAAATTAGCAGGGAGTGGAGAGTGCTAGAAGCTATGCTGTAGAAAGTTTGCCAAAGTTACGTGTAAGATAGTTGCTATGTGTAGGAATTTTATGATGATACATATGACTGGAAGGCCTGGGGAATTAGAATGAAAGACATTACTTATTCCTACTTAGAGTACAGCTAGACTCATTGAAGCTGATTTCTGAATTTTTCCCAGGAAAATAGATGCTAGAATGTACAGTATGGGCTGCTCAATTCATTACCTGATAATTGTAGAGGACATGAGCCCAACTAACTTTGTTTTCTGTATCAGAGTTCAGAAAGTCTATTATTAGTTAATGAGTCCCTCTTCCCAAGGATATGTATATATTTTTTCCTGAACTGTGCCTGTTTGCCAACCTAAGAATTCTGGGGTCGTGGATAGAACGTAGTGTGCTTTATTATTTCTGCTAGCTGTAGTAGATGCTATGCAACATTTCTATATTGTTTGGTTTCCAGTGTCTTATTTCAATTTCACTTATATAATGGCCACCTATAAAAACTTGTCCAAGAAAGGTTGTTTTATGATAGTATTTATCTGCATAAGCTAGTGATTATTCCCCCAGACAAGTCAACCAATTTCACTGGAATTATTGCACAACCTCCTCCTATTCTGCTTCACAGTTCCTTTAGCTCCAGTTCCTATCCATCTGTTGACCCCTTCCAATGAAAATCTATGAAACACAAAAATCATAAGGAAAAGCCTTCTTCTTACAGTTAACATAGCACATGTGAATCTTCTGTTGCTGTCGTAGGTAGAAATAAGGAAAATTACTTCTTAAAATGCCATGACATATAGCCAGCTTCTCAGCAGCACATCTCCCATAAATCTCCAAGTCTGTTGCAAATTTCTTTCTGTAACAGCATGCAGTCTGCTTGATTTGTTTGACTGTGGACATCCTTTCTGGATCCAGCTTTGTTAGATGGAAAAATTACATCTTCTAGCAGTTTGCCACCAATTTCCTGCAACAGATCAGCATCTCCTGTGTACTCACATTTAATCTGTCAGTGATACTGATTGTATGAGCAGTCCCTCACCCTGCTCAGTCATTACAAAGCAGACCTAGTAAAAACAGTGAAAAGCCTCTGCTTAAACTGTTAGAGGTAACCGCATTCATTCTTACGAATGGTTACCCCAGAATGAGCCAATGTGCTGTTGGTCTGTGGCAGACTGTAGTGATCTATGGCAAATAGGGCTTGGTGGAATTAGTAGTAACCTTTTACATTTATTGCAAATAGTTGCAGAGTGCATTTACCTGTATTCTTCACGTAGCATTCAAATGCATGGAGTCATAACTCAGATTATAAGTCTAATATAGAAACAGCATTTTGTAAAGCTACAGAAAAACTAAGTATGCTTGTCATGATAATGATTGAATGGTAGAAATATGGATGAAAGCTAACTTACACTGTTATATTGCTTTCAATGAGGAATGTTTTGAATTTTAGTTTTTCAAATGAAATACATATGTTGAGCTCTAGCAGTTCTTCAACTGTATGTGAAAGAGTAGGACTGCATGTTAAGGTAATCAAGCCAGCCAGATAATAATAAACATTTTAATTTTTTTTTTCAAGTCTTACTTTGTGATACTTTTTATTTTGACATAGGTAATAAATTATTTGGGCATTCCTGAATGTGGATTTATGTTGTTTTAAAGCAGAATTTATTTTCTTTCTTTGACTTCAGTCACTTTGTGTAAATTAATCGAGTGATTTTCTTTAATCTTGCTTTGCTACTTAGGTTGTCTTAAATGGAGATGCAGACAGTTATGTTATTGAGGGTTTGTTGCCAAACACAGAATATGAAGTTTCTTTGCTGGCAGTTTTTGATGATGAGACTGAAAGTGAAGTTGTTGCTGTTCTTGGAGCTACATGTAAGAAAAACTCTTGAATATTATTTTTAGAGATATTTAAATGATTTAAATTTAATGTATAAACCTAATACTTAAAATACAGTCCATTTTTGGGTTGCTTTAATAATGAAGAATGTGTTGGTTTTACACCAGGATCTTGCCAACAATATTTTTCTCTTTTCTCATTTAATATTATATGGTAGATGGAATTGAATCAAAGTGATGGTTTGGCTCCCTCTCTGAGCAGTGGTATTAATAACCATAGGATCTGGAAATATATTCTTCCATCCTGCATTTCAACTTCTAGTATTAGAACACAGTTTTTCATTAAGACATACATTAAATTGAGGGGAGGCAATAAATATTTTAATGTTAATACTTAACAGGAATTTTATTGAAAATGCCTGGTATTTATGGTATGCCATATTCTTTCTTATTACGTAATTTATACTCACTGGAGGGGTGTTCACTCCTGGTTGAAATAAGTTGAAATAAGTTGAAATTCTACATGGGTATCCCCTGAAATTAATATGGAAGTGAAAAAAGATAAAACTTATAAATCATACACAGTGTAATTTATAGTTGTAACCAAAATGGTAGCCAGCAATTTCATTTAGATTGCTGAAGTCTTTGATTCAGTGTCAGTCATTTATTTAGGACTCACTTAGCCATATGTTTAAACCCACTGCAATTTAGTAAAGTATTCTTGACATTGAGCTTCTATAAGTAGAATTCTGATGTAGGCCAGAAAGCTGGTTTATGTGCCCATGTAGATTCATCTTCTGCACTTGATAAACCTGCTAGAATGAGTTATAATCACTGCCCTGAAGATTTTCATCTGTTTCTGTCCTCTGTCAAGGAACTGAAAATGTATTTATATTTTAAGTTTATTTCTGGAGCAGTGTACCATTTGTGGAAATTTGCATTACTCAATCACATGGATTAAAAAAATAAAAGTGTCCTTTCTCTCTATATCAGGCACTGGAAGATATGAAAAACATATTGCACTTAGCTGATGGCTTTGTTTTTCTCTAAGAAATGAGAATTTTGTGGATTTACTATAAAGATATTGATTTTTTTTTTTTGCAAAAGGAAGCTGTTGGAAGGTTATGGAAGAAGTACCTATTCAGTAAATTATTTCTGGCTTACAAAGGGAGTTTTTATGGGGGATGTTGTTTAATTTTCTTATTTCTAAAGTATCAGTAAATTTTTGTTGAAGTACAACTCAGGATACTCTTTGGCATGATGTAAACTGATCTGGATCATTTTTGTTCTGTTCAGTGAAAAAAAAATATTTCTTAAATTCATGTGCAGATTCTCCTTTGATGGATAGTGACTTGGTGTACTAAACAACTTTATTCTTCATGTGTAGATTCAAAAATACAATCAATTCTTATTAATTGCAAGCTTAATCTTCAGTTCTCTGTTAAGAAGTCATTGCCCATCCTAAAGATGCTGGCATTGCCTGTTGTTACAGAGCATACATTCAGTTTTTATTTGGACAACAGTGAAAACCTTTACAGAGTGCTCAGTTCAGCAAATGTGACAATTCTAACAAATCATCGAAGTGGAGGCCACTATTCTCAGCTAAGCCAGAAAAGTGGAAGACTATACATATCCTTGTTTAATTGTACAATTTATAATCATGTCATATCTCTAGATCTAAGGACTATTTCTGCACATCCATGTGCCTAAAGTAAATGAAATAAATAGTTCCCTTGTAAATCTCTGAAATGCCTGAAGTGCATGGGATATTTGTAGGTCAGAACATGCCTTTTTGTTGTCATAGTTAGAAATACAAGATTAATAACGTGGCTTATCTTGTTGAATTGTTTGTGAGCTGAGTATTGTTTTTCAGTTGCGGGAACTACTGCAATGCCTACCACTGTGACTACTACTACTACTACCACTACCACAACTCCTAAGCCCACCATAGCAGGTAAATGAAATTAATGTGAACAGTTCAAGTGCTGAAGGCAAAAAATTGAGGCTTTCTGCAACCTAGCACACCCAGATCTAGGGGCAGAGAGCTGTGATAGTACTGAGGGGTGGTAATACCAAATCCTCGTGGTTTTTGTGGTCAGCACACTGTCATGGAAGGTCTTGTTGAGGTGTAGACTCCAGGCGAGCAACATCACTGATGAAAGGGGCATGCTGTTGTGCTTCTCCACCATACTTCTCCAGCTTCCTGCACATTCCGCATGTGGGGTAGGAGCCAACCTGTTATGCTGTGTAAGAAATTTGAATGGTTCCAGAGATGCTACACAGGACTACAGAAACTGAGTCTAATTTGGAAAACCTGACCTCTTAAAAGCATGAACATAAATATGAACTTGAATATCTTCAGAATTTTGTTTATTTTTGAGGGTTCTTTGTCTACCTGGGGCTTAGATAACTGAAGTTTATGAATCAACAGTTCTGTGGTTTTTTTGGTCTCTAACATTCTGTCTGCAGTTAGTTTTTTGTCTTTATAATGCTCCATGAGCTGAGTAATATAAATAAAGCAAGTGGGATAATACATATTAATGGAAGTATAGTAGATATCCTGTTATAGTAGCTATTATTTAATTACATTGTTAATGTATGTGGTTAAGCTCAAGTATGACTGAACTGAATGGATTTGTCCTAGAATAGATTAGTGACAATTAGCACAATTTTAAATCTAAAAATAGATTAGATAAAATGCTAATTAAATTACTTTTGGATTTAGTTTTTCGAACAGGAGTCAGGAATCTTGTTATAGATGATGAAACGACCTCAAGTCTGAGGGTGGTGTGGGACATTTCAGATTACAATGTTCAGCAGTTCAGAGTGACCTATCTCACAGCCAGAGGTGACCGTGCCGAGGAAGCGGTAAGAACGGTCTGTATTGCTTTTCTTGAATGGCTTCATAAACTTGAAAAGGTTGCTTAATAATTGCTAAGGCACAATAGCTTCTTGCAAAGCACTCCTGTTGCAATCAGGAAATGATTTGTACTTGGTTTTACTGTGAGATAGAACCTCAGAATTGTAATATTCATGCCACCTGATTCCTGACAGATAAACAGTCAAATGCAGGATCAAACCTAAGAAGGTTAAAAGACTGTCTGTCCCCTTCCTGTTTTTTTTTTTTTAATGTGTACAAGGTTGTTGGGTTTTTTTTTAAATTATTTATTTATATGCTTTATGTTTGTTTGTTTTAAATCTTAAGCCTATAGTTTTGTTTTAATATTCAATGACCATTATTTTAAAACGAAATTATAACTGCAAGAAATGGTAGTTAAATTCTGGCTATCAGAAGGAATGGTGAATTGACTCAAAACCTCTTAATATCAGGTAGGTGTTTTGGCTATAATTCCACAAATTATTTAATTTTAAATACACACTCAAGTCATATAATCTTTGGTCACAATTTAGTTTCATGTTTGAAATTAATCACATGCATAAGTACTTTACTTAATAAAGAAATACTTAAGATCATAGTTAAAATTAAGCACGTTTTAAACTGAAGTTTTCTGTCATGTGGTTTCAAGCACCTGGGAGATGCAATATAGATGTGAAAAAAAAATAGTGTTCATATATTTAACTGCATTTCTTAAACACAACCCAAAAGTTTTGTGGAATTGGGGCTTAAATATATTATAGCGTGATAATTCTATGGTGGATACTTAGTTTTTTTGGCTCTGATTTCTGTGTAATTTCCAATTACTCCTCCCTCTCCATAAAATTATTAATAAACTTTTTAATCCTTGATGCAATTGGCTGAAAATCAAGGACAAAAAATGTAATAGGATTCTTTTCCCTACAGAAGAGTCAACCCCTAAATTACATGTTTGTTCTTGGGTTTGCTGGAAGGATCACATTTTTTTTTCTTCCTTCAAGCCAAGAATTTTTCACACAGTTAAAAAACATGTTGCCCTGTGGAAGATCTTGTGAAACATGGGGATTTTCAGTGCTTGCATCCCCCTCTTCTAAAAGCCTAAAATTTTGGTGGGTCTTTTCAGAAGCTTGGACTATATGTTTGGAGTATATCTACAGAGGACCTTAACACAGAAGGTCATGCACGTATCTATAGGTGGTTCTGTCCTAATATAATTTACAATTTTGAAAAACAAATTAAGTATTTCTTTGACAAGTCTCAGCACCTGGGTGTACAAGATTGATGTCGTTCTGTGTATCTCTTGCCAAAATTGGAAGTAGTTCAAATGAGTCCTGAGCATGAGATCTGATGAGGACTTTCTTCTTTTCTAAGTATCAGCTTCAGAAAATTTAGATACAGCATCCTCAGATACATCATTTCACTTAAAAATAACAAAATACCCGGAGGCTCACTTTCTGCTTTTTCCTCTTGATTTGAGGTGGCTTATTGTAGGTCTGTCGGCTTCTTGCCATATATGTGAAGTTGCTAGTTCAGGTGATATTCACACAGTGGGCTTGAGATGGTAAGGGTTCAAAATAAGAGTTTGAACCTTGGGACAGTCGCTTCCAATAATATCACCTCAAAGAACAGCTTTGATGCAGGAAATACCAGGTCATATTCTCTTTATTTATTTATTTATTTTATTTTTTACTGTGTCCTCATGTGCCAGATAGCTGCCATTCAGGCTTCTGAATCTCACTGAGATTAAAATGTTAGTGAAAGTACTAATGGAATCACAGTTCATCTGTGATATAAAAAGGTTTTGGCTCTAATCGTTAACCTTGTCTCTGGTATCCTTTCTTTCCAGATAATGGTACCTGGGAGACAGAGCACTCTTCTGCTTCAACCTCTGCTGCCTGATACGGAATACAAAGTTACAATTACTCCAATCTATGCTGATGGTGAGGGAGTCAGTGTCTCAGCTCCTGGCAAAACTCGTAAGTGTGAACTTTCTGCTCTTCCTGAACCAGAATATGTATGAACAAAGGCTCTTTCTTTTGGTCTTTTATCCCTGACTGTACTGGTATATTTTAGTATAAACTTGGCCTTACTTTGCTTGATGAATATGATTTAGTAGCTATATATTAATCTCTATTCATTGGCTTATAAGCAATCGGCTGCTTCTAATTGACAGATTGAATTTTAAATATAGTGAATCTTCAGAAAAGCTTACTGAGTAGTAAAGATGGTAAATTCTGGAGAGATAGCTCACAAAGGACAATTCAGCAAAAATAATCTATGATATTGGGATAGAATCAAGCAAGCTATTGTACTGTTAATGTATTAATTTTTGTGTGTGTGTGTGAGATCATTACATCTATAAGGTCATTAGCAATTAGAAACAAGAGCAGAATTTATGCTTGGAAAATTTCAGTGCAGTTGTGTTGAAATAAACTATATAAATGAAAGAACATTATTTCTAAGTTGACTTACATTAAATAAAAAGCCTTGTGAATAAAGTTGGGAATTTATCTGGAAATTCATGGTTTGTTGAACAAAGCTCTTAACTAGTTCTTAGTATAACTTGATATGAGTTTCTGAAGTACACTGACATTAATTTATCAGCATAATTCCAAGGAAGACTTTAATACAAAGCTTTCTTTCTGGCAGATCTGCCCATTTGAGAGAAAAACTGAATATTTCATGGATTTCATGTGCATGTTTGAGTTTTATGTGTGTGTTTGTACAAGTTACATTTGTAAAGGCTCGGTTTCATTTCCTTTTAGAACCCTTATCTGCTCCTAGAAATTTACGTGTCTCAGATGAATGGTACAACAGATTACGTATTAGTTGGGATGCCCCACCATCACCGACTATGGGTTACAGAATTGTCTACAAATCTATCAACAGTGAGTTTTTAAACTGTTTTTTTTTTTTTTATTGTCATTTGCTTTTTACAGTATGTTCTATACACTAATGTAATATTTTTCCGAGTTCTGTACTAAATCTAACTCTTTAAAAAATGATATTAACTTGATGTCTCAGTTTTTTAATATGAGAATTTTGTAGTTACAGAGTGATACAGGTCTTCGGTGATCATTTTTTCTAGCTCCCTGATCAAAACAGAGCCAACTTGGAAGAGGTGTCACGGAGTCTTGTTCAGTCAAGTTTGTAATATCTCCAAGAATGGAGTTGGAGATTTCAAACATTTCTAGGCACTTGCTTCAGTTTTTGACTGCTTCCACTTTGAAGTTGTTTTTCCTAATATCTAATCAAAATTTCCCACATTTCAAATTTTGGCAGTTTCCTCTTGTCTTCTTCCTGTTTGCCTCAGAGGAGAATGATACATCTTTGCTTTCCCCACCTATAACGTAGTTGTAGGCAGCACTAAGATTTCCATCAGATTTCCTTCATAGTGTTGATCAAACCTAACTCTCTCAGTTTGTCTTTTTGTGTCATTTTTTTTCCAATTCCTATTTACTTCAGAAACTGCATTTCTTCTTTTCCTGTACCTCTCTTCTTTAGTTCTCCTGTCCTCGAGTTCCATCCCCTTACAACACAAAGCTTTCGTTTCTTTGACTTACTTCTGCTGCCCTACTTGTCCCAGATAATTGCCTTTTTATTCACGGATCGTTTTGTCTATACTGCATCTGACCACCTGCACATTGCAGCTAGACAAGGCACCTATTCTCATTCAGAGTTCTTTAGAAAAATGTCCTCTATTGATAGCAAACACTATGAGAATTAAGGGACTAAAACAATATCTAAAGGCAATACTTTCATCTGGCTTCTGAAGTCTATCCAGAACATCTAGGAGAGGTGAGAAAGGAGCTGTTTGCCCTTCTGATTTGGTATAGTTTTATTCTTTTCCATTTTCATTATCATTTTTGCACAGTGCTAAATGATGCTGTTGTGTTAAGAACCCCTTAGGGACTGCTCTGGCTGGTGTCTGCTGTCCCCTGTTGCTCCTGGCACACCATCAAACTGAGGAGATCTTTGGCACTCTATTTAGGGCAGTAGTAAGTCACTGAAGCAGAACAAAAGAGTTTTTACAGATGCCAATGTCTAGCCCTGCCATAATGAATCCCACTGCTGAATTTCCCAAGTGTGTTGTCCATACAAGAACTGTACACTGTTCTGAGCAGTGTCTTTGTCTTTGTGCATGGTAAAACAACAACAACAAAAAAATAGTAACTTTAGGGCTTCATCTTATTTTGGATAGGTCGTAAAATTTGTTTTTACTACCTGTTAATTGAGTGGATGAACAAGTAATTTTCTAATTTTTTTCCTTCTTTCTTTCTTTCCTTTTTTTTTTTCAGTCCCTGGTCCTGCATTGGAGACCTTTGTAGGAGATGACATTAATACCATTCTCATTCTAAATCTCTTCAGTGGAACAGAGTACAGTGTGAAAGTATTTGCTTCATACTCAACAGGCTTCAGTGATGCCCTAACAGGCGTAGCCAAAACCTGTAAGAATGATTTCCTGCTATTCAGATCTCTGCAGACAGTTTTTCACTATAAATATAGGTTTGTGCAGCTCCTTGAGTAAATTTTCATATGGAAATCTTTTCCAGTTGTGTGAAAATTGTTTTCTTGAAATTAAAGTTTCTTTTCTTATTGAAATATGTAATGCTTTATAATCTCCTGGACATTAGCAAAACTGGAGTCTTAAACAGATGCTATTATTTATCAGACAAATATTTTCCTAGTAATATATACAAATCTCTTTCATGGAAAGTATGGTTACTCTTTTTTTTCTTTTTCTTCCTGTAACTCCCTATATATAGTCTGAATTAGTCTTTATATATCTAGACCTCAATTTAAAATAAAATTTTTGACAGATGTACTGCTGTTATAATGACATTTTATACTGATTTGTAGTGACTGATTTTTTAGCAACGTTCATTATTTAATCTTAGCTCCAAACCTCTGATCTAAAAATGCACTTTTTTCCCTTTCATTTTTGAGTTTTATTGTCATCGTTTTTGTAAGCAGCTCTTGAAATTTAAAAAAAGAAAAAAAAAAAAAGTGTTATTGGATCCCTTTAATACAATGCTTTCATCATAAATAAATCAAATTAATGCATAATAAGAAGAGCTATAAAAACCCCTTATTGTCACTATAAAATACAATAGTTAATCCCCATACATAGTGGCTTGCAGTTAGGGAATGTGAGCCCTCTGCAGCTATGTTACAGCTCCCTAAAAACAGAATGGGGGGGAGGGAGTGTTGCTGCCACAAGAGACAAGATGTTTAAAGAAATGCCAGGAATATTTGGGGATTCTGGCAAAAAACCATCACATCTGGGAGCTGTCTGTGTGTTGCTGTTCTTCGTGCAGCCCTCCCAGCAGAGTGAGCAGTGGGGCATCAGCACCTGGTAAGATGCAGTGGATTCCAGGAGCCACGTGGGAAAAGGAGCAGACAAAGAAAGGCAGCACAATGACTTCTTATGCACAGGGCTAACAGCAAAGGCTGCTCATATTCCTTGCAGATTGAATATTAGTAAAAAGTTCTTCTCTGAAAGAGTGGTAATGCCTTGGAACAGGCTGCCCAGGAAAGTGGTGAAGTCACCATCTCTGGAGGTATTCAAGAACCATGGAGGTGTGGCACTGAGGGAAATCTTTAGTGGGCATGGTGGGGATGGTTTGGTGGACTGGATTATCTTAGAGATCTTTTCCAACCTTAATGATTCTGTGATTCTCTTTTCACTATAATTCTTCTGTTGTTTTTTCTTGTATGTCATGACAGAGGAGTAAATCTTGTTTCTTTTTTATATTTAATTTTCAGTGTACCTTGGTGTGACAAATTTGGATACATATCAAGTTCGCATGACTAGTCTCTGTACTCAGTGGCAGCTTCACAGACATGCTACTGCATACAGAGTAGTTATAGAATCACTTGTAGGTAAGTTACTAAATCGTTAGATAAACCAGAAAGATGAATTGCATGAGTTAAGAAATTGTATGTGATCAGATTTGTAGACTGGCTTCCGAAAGAATGGAAATGATGAGCAGATGAAAGAGTTGTCTACATATTGAAAATTTCAGGAGTAGGAGTAGCATTTCCATCTTTTTATATCAAATAGATGTTAATTTGTCCTTTTCTTTGGTTGGAATTTTTTACTTAACAGTAGAAGAAAGATGATTACATGAGATGTTCATGGTTGTGAGGAACAAAAGATGGTAAAAGGTGAACAGAACATGTTTAAGATTGTGAATAAATCCATTAGTGATTGCAGTGATGAGGAGAGGATAGTAAAGTAAGGGAGAGCCCTTGATGAATCCATAGAACCATAGTATATCCTGAGTTGGATAGGACCCACACGGATTGAGTAGAGCTCCACACAGGAACACCCAAAATTCAAACCTGATGCCTGAGAGCATTGTTCAAATGCTTCTTGAGTTCCAGCAGGCTTGCTGCCATGACTGCTGCACTTGAGGAGCATGTTCCAATGCCCAGCCAGAAAAGACCATGCTCAGTGTTGGAACAGGGTCCAGTTTTGTCTGATCTCATTGAGCTGATTGTTGATTATACCTCATAGTAATGTTACTCATCTAACATGAGTTAGATAAGCACGAGATATTTTTATGTGGCAACATGTGGTTGATGTTTTTAGCACAGATTATATAGACATTGATGTCTCTTCTTTTTCACTGTGATTCACAGGTGTAGCCAGAAGAGATTTTAGGAAGTCACATTTTGTGCAGTTATTCTCTTATCTCCAGTATATATCTTTTGAGTAGTGACAAATTAGAAGTTTGGATAAATGGGGAGAAGTGTAGTTAATAACATTTAATGACATTTATCGAAAGTATCATGAAAAGTAATACTAATTTGATCATAAAAGATTAATGACTTTCTATGCAGCAGTCTTTGCTGGTAAAAGACTGCACAGGTTTCCTAGCTAGCTAGTATTCTACATTTTTGGTACCTTGTTCCTCATCTTATAGAACTCCCAGAATTGTTTTATCTGAGGCAACAGGGCTGAAGTATGAGCAGAATAAGCTTAAGTGTGAACAAGTGCTTTGTATTGACATCTATCACGGAGAGTTTTGATAGTCAGGGTATTTGACTCATTCAGAAAGTCATCATTTATTTTCATACTAATCTAACACCTCCTGACAAGCATCAGATGTTTTTTACTTGGCAGTGAATGGTTGGCATTTTGTGTTTATACTCTGTAGAATGTGAGATCAGTTACTTATATTTTGCTGTAATTCTTTCTGGTACAAATTATAAATTTTGCTGACAACTTGTTATTATTAAAATACGCCATGTGCTATTTGCAGTACCCAGGCTTTTTTCCACTGTGAGCTTACTCTCCAGTTCAGAATTTAATAGACTATCTGAAAATCCTGTAAAACGCTCTTTCTTAACCAACATTTAAAGTGGTTACTGGTGGAAGCTGGAGTACAATGTGTACTTCAGTCTCTCTTGCAATTACTAAGCATGTTATATAGACTCTGAGAACTGGAGGCAAAGACAAAGGATGCCATGGAATTGCATAATGCAACAATTCCTCATTAGACTGATAATTTAGGACCAGATCCAAAGCCCATTGATGACAGTGTTAGTGTTTTTGTTAACTTCAATAAAAGGAGCAAAATTCATCGTTTTTCCTACAGATGTCTGACATAGCCTTCAGCTGCTACTTTATACAAAGGATATATCAAGAAATGTCCCCCATAGATCGCTGCAGAGAGGTGAATCTCAAAAAATAAGGCAGCTAATGGTTTATAAGTTTCTGTCAACTACTTGCCCTTTGTTGGCTGTCAAGTTCCATTCTAATTTCAGACTTCTGTTATTTGGTAAAACTGCAATGGAAATTGTGTTTTAATGATTTCTTTTTTGTTGATTCCAGATGGGAAAAAACAAGAGGTAAATCTTGGTGGAGGGACGCCCAGACATTGCTTCTTTGAGCTAATGCCTGGAACTGAATATAAAATCAGTGTCCATGCACAGCTTCAAGAGATAGAGGGCCCTGCTGTAAGCATCATGGAGACAACATGTGAGTAAAGCAGATAGGAGTTCAGCCAGCAGCAGTATTGCTTGTTTCTTCTACTTTTTTTTTATTGCCTACAAATGTGATATTCCTATGCAGTTTTCTTTAGCTGAGTTTTTATTTTTTTTACTACATTGTGACTCCTCCACAGAAGTGTTCAAAAGGCTGCTTTCTCCAGAGGATTCTTTCTCTAATGTTTTCTCTCATTTATAAAGTCACATTCCTCAGTGCTACTGGACTTTTTAATGAGAATGAAACAGGGATGGTGGTTTAGGAAAAAAAAAAACAACAGAAAAATGAAGCAAACAGAGAAGGTTTTATATGCTTCAGTTCTTGTCATTTAGTAAAATTTTCACCACTGCAAATGAGACTTTGGTACCCAATCTATGCATATATTTGAAAAGAAGGAAAAACACCCTATTCTTGTGTTATTTTCAGTAACGTGAGACAAAAAGTCCACTTGCAGCTGTTTCTGAAGGCAGGACCCTATTCTCATGAGTTCAAAATACCATGAAACAAAATATGGGATTAGCAGAATTAAGTAAACGTATTTTAATGTTGTCTTTCCTTCTTCGAGCCTACTTTCAGTCTAGATGGTACACTTCTCATACTGTATTGCTAAATTGCACAGGACTGTTACCCTTCTCTCATAGTTGATAACATTTATTGTTGTCCTCTACAAGTTCACTTGCCCATACTTTGGGTTCTTAAATAGGGCAAACTTCCACAGGTGCGTGAGGAATGCATTTTGTATGCCCTGCAATTCAGGGAACTTAGTAGGTTGATTTCTCATGCAAACAAATTACTGTATCACATCAGAAAAAGACACTGTTTCAAGATGACATCTACCTCTGGTGCTGTGAGCAGTGCAACTTGTGGCTCTTTCTAAATGGAAGGTCCTGGCCTGAGTCCATGGAGGTCCTGGACATTAGTCTCTTTGCGCGTTTCAGAGTCTTGGTCCTTTTTCCTGTTGAAGCCAATTGAAAAACATCAATTTCAGTGGGAGTAAACATGGGTGTGGACGTGAGGCTTGTAATGAGTCCTGTTTGCACTAAGCATTCCCAAGGATTGATGTCTTTTATGAAGGTGTTGTATTTAACTCTATTTGCTGCCTATTAAGCATCACATACGTTATGGCAAATACTAAGCAGTCTTACTTGCAGGCATGAAATTTTTATGTCCTCTGTTGCTTCTTATGATTGACAAAAATTGCAAAAAAAGTGCTATTGAACCAAGGTGTGGAAACTTTTCCTTAGCTACTAATATCAAAGCATGTGGTTGTTATCTCTGACAATTCAGCCAAAACTATATCAAAATGAACTAAGTGGAGCTCTTACGCTCAGCAAGACTTTCAGCCAGTGATCATCGTGTGTTTAGGTAGATTTCTGAGAGTCTGTCATTTCAAACCTTATTTTTAGGAGCAGGTGAAGACAGAGTAACCAGTTTTCCATATGGCAACCTTTACTAAAACTTTGCTGCAAACACTAAAGCCACAGTCCTGCAGAGTTGTGCTAGGAACTGCATTTCTAGCTGTAAACATAATAAGGTGTTTCAGAGTATTCAGAAAAATGTGGCTGTGCTTTGCTCTGGATGCAGACACTGGCTTGCTCCTGCACTGTCTCGATGTTTTGGATGGCAGGACTAATCTCTTCTTCCTTTCAGTGTGGGTGGAGATATACTTTCTGTGATTAAGGACTAGATGTTATCAGAAAGGAAAAGAACACTGACTTTTTACAAAATGAATTAAGGATAATAAGTCATTAATGGGGCTACCACATGGTCTGCTACACTGGGGAACATGGAAATGGACAGTTCCTGTAGTATTTCAGCAACCAGTTGTCATTCACACTGAAGTGCACCCACTAACTGCTTTCTAATAGTACAGTCCTTTTTCAGGTGACCAGCACAGGAAGACACACTCACCTATCTTTCTGTCCAATTGCATTACAATTTGGTTAAAGATAATGAATTTGGAATGTGGAGATGAGTACAAAATGGTCTGTTTAATGAAAGTAAAATAGGTTGGGCTTCCCTTTGAAGCATTTTTATGTTCCTTTCTTTTATTCTTCAGTACCATTTCCAACTCAGCCACCAACTTCTCCTTCAACAACACCACCACCACCTACGATCCCTCCTGCAAAAGAAGGTAAGTGCTGCATGTGTGGATTTATAATAATTTCAAGATGTTTCGTGATTTTCTGCTTCTGACGCTATTTTAGACTTGTGGAGATCACATGTCAAAATGCATTTGCTACGACTACACTGTTAAGGCAGCTGGCTTAAATTTAATGAGCCAAAAATCTGACATCATTATTATATTGTTGAAATTTACAGAATGGAAGGTTAGCATCTGTGAGATTTTCTTTTTCCAGAACTCTTAAACCATACATATTTTGCAACTGAAGCAGATATCCTAGGGATAATTAAACTTCTAAAACAGCACTATTTAAAAAAAAGTCTACTTCAGTTAATGACAAAATTGTTGGCCGTATTCAGGTTCTTAATATGCAGGCTTCCTTTTGTTTATCAGCTGAACATGTAGTGTCTTGTACAGAGTCACAGGAGTTCTTCTGTGAGGGGAATCATTATTGTTGGAAACCGAGGATCAAATCTGTTTACATCAGTTGAGAATTTAATCCCTAAGTACAGGAAAAAGAGCGTTCTATTTTTTTTTATTATTAGTCAAGGCATAATCAGCAGAAAACTAAACACAGATATTGATCTGTCTATCCCATTCTCTGGATTTAGAATAATTATTTTCAAGGTGAAATATGTTTAAAAACTAGCCTTGCTATATTCCGACCCTGAGCAATAGAATTGGGTTCACATGTGCTCTGAAGCTTTCCAGATCCTGTGAAAGAGTGCACAACTCATGTGAGCATGTGTAAAGCTCTGCATGCTATTTTGCATAAGAACATGCTAAAATAAGATGATTTGGGGAAACCTGCACTGCTCCTAAATACTACAGTTAAGAGGAGCTAAGGTGTGGACAAGATTCCACATAGAACCTCAACAGTGGAGTACACATTCTTGCTATGTCATGCAAAGTGCATGTGTGACTTTATTTAACAGCCTAAATAAAAATTAAAGTGGCTACCTAGATTTAAATAACTATTATGACCTTAAAGTGTCTTCTGTCAGGGCAGATCATTCACCTCTTGCAAAGCTCAGCTGATACTGCACTTACACTGAAATCAATACCAGCAGGTCACTTTCCTAAAGCATTATTAACATTTAGAAAGGACTTTTCATGACAGTTATAATTTTTAAAGTGATTTTTGAGATTTTCAGAAGAGTTGAGATATTGCTTTACTTCCAGAATACTTGGGTTTTTTTTTTTCAGTATGCAAAGCAGCCAAAGCTGACCTGGTGTTCCTGGTGGATGGGTCATGGAGTATTGGAGATGACAATTTCAATAAAATAATAAGCTTTTTGTACAGCACTGTTGGAGCTTTGGATAAGATTGGCCCTGATGGAACACAGGTAATCAACATTTGGAGACAGAGGGGGCACCAGAAGTGAAATGAATCAAAATGTTATTGGCATAATTTCACAGTTACATGGAATATATAATCTGCTTTATGGCAGAATTAATTTTAATATCTTATTTTGCACACATCATATGGTAAAATTCATGGTATTAATTTTGCAAGCTTGGAGTATCACATCAGTCACCTCTGAATCAGTCTAATGAGATTTGTTTTGTTATTTTTATTGTGTAAGTACTCACTTATCTAAATAAGCTAGAAGTGGTGTTGATAAGGAAAATGAAAGGTTCATTTAGTTCATTTATTGCTCGTGGTGCTACTGAATCTGGCACTCATGCTTAGTTTAAGGATGAGAGTAGTTTCTTTCACCTCAAGAGCACCATTTAGAGAATATGAAGTTTAATATGTTCTGTGCGTTGTAGAGATTTAATATACAGTTTTGAAATACAAAATCTTGACTCAAGTAACAGCATATATCAGAATCAGAACGTATTCTTGCACGTTTCTATTGCTTGCTTCAGAGTTGCTGCCCAGCTCTAAGTAGCTTTTGTGCAGCTATTCATTCATGGAGACTGAATAAAGTCCTTGCAGTTCTGTGTGCTAGTAACTGTACACGTGTGAGCATCTGTAAGTAGGATTTTACTTTTGGGCTGGATTGAGAATACTTTTGCCAAAGTGGGTATTACTTTTCTCATTCTGTTTGTTGAAAAATGAAACCAGAAAGTATTAAGTGGTTGCCAAAGCTTTGGAGAGTAAACTTTATTTTTTGAGTGCTTTTTAAAAGAAGAAAGTTCTGGCTTCAATTTAAGGGTGAAGCAAAATTACATGAAAAATCCTTGTTTTAAATGCTCTAATTCACTTGCTTTTTGCTTATATGCACTGGGTGGTGCTCTAATAATAAACACATCTTCTGTATGCACAGGTGGCAATAATTCAATTCAGTGATGATCCCAGGACAGAATTTAAATTGAATGCATACAAAACAAAAGAGACTCTTCTTGAGGCTATTCAGCAAATAGCCTACAAAGGAGGAAATACAAAAACAGGTGAGAAAGGTCATGATTATGATGCAGATTTTGTCCCTGCTTCTCTCTGTAAAGCATTTAGCCTCAGTAGGTGTGGTGAAACACTAGAACAGGTTGCCCAGATAGGTGGTGGATGGCCTGTCCCTGGAAGACATTCAAGGTCAGGCTGGATGGGGCTCTGAGCAATGCGATTTAGCTGTAGATGTCCCTGTTCATTGCAGGGGAGTTGAAGTAGATGACCTTTAAGGGCCCCTTCTGACTCAAAAGATTCTAGGATTCTGTTTTATTTTCCATTTGCTAAATGGTTTAAGACGTTCGTGTACAAGCAGTGAAAATGTGGTATCTGCATACTGGAGATGAGAAGTTGGGCTTTGAAGTTAAAAAGTTTACAGTTTACACCCTTCACCTTCTACTGCTGAGTATGCATTCCTCTGCCCAACAGAGATAAACAATCAGGGAGGGAGGGAGGAGAAGAGGAGAGAGTTGAGCAGAAATAAATGGCTTTTGAGATTGTAGAAGATGAAATCAATTTAGCAAGTGGAAAAGTGTGAGGGAGGGAGAAGGTGGGAGGGAGTTTGCAGAGAATATTGGGAAATAGTGGGCAAAGTGGAAGGTCTGCTTGGTTATAGGCCAGGACAGTTTAGCCTCAGTGGTATAGTTAAGACTGAGCTGGGAGAACAGGTCACTTAAGTGAATGCAGTTACGTTTTAGTTAATTTATTTAATTCCCATCTCTCTGATGGGAAGAAATTAAAGATGAGTACTGGAAGGGTTAAAGTTTAAGTTGGAAGCCATATGTTTTATTATTCACAGACTGCACAGAAATTTCTTGCAGCTGTTGCATTGCATCAAATTTCAGTAGTATCAAAATGACACGTTTTCAGTTTACTCAAGAAAATGCTACCATGGTACTTTCAGTTGTTAACTGGATGTGCCCCTACAAACCAGAAAGGGAATTTACTGTTACCTCTAACCTGCACCAAATAGCCTTTTTCAAATATGTTCTTCAACTTCACCTTCTGGACTGAAGAAACTGATGACTGAAGCTGTCAAGTTTTCAAAACTTATGGTCAAAATTAAACTTCTAAATCTCTATTTTAATACCAACAGAATGCATTGTTTTACAGACTGCCAAGGATCCAACAGCTCCTGCCGAAATCCATTTACAGCAAAGTCGTCGGCTTACTTCAGTCTCATAATAATTACTCAGGTCTTAAAATATACATCTGGGCAGATATTTTTGAGACAGAGCATATGGAGATTTCTCCTTTCTTTGATATCTAACATATAATATGAAAAGCCATTGGATTTATGTCACAGAGAAAGTATATTCACAATTTTTTCTATTTCAGGCAAAGCCATTAAACATGCGAGAGAAGTCTTGTTTACTGGAGAGGCAGGCATGAGGAAGGGTATTCCAAAGGTTTTGGTTGTCATTACTGATGGGCGATCACAGGATGATGTGAACAAAGTCTCCAGAGAAATGCAACTAGATGGTAAAATGTGTAGTTTTAAGAACTATTCATATTTTTCTTTTTGTTCATGAATTGTAACTACTTATGTTTAGAGAAAAAATAGGGTAAATTTTGTTCCAGAATGTTTTCCAACTTTAAATAAAACAGCAAACATAGCAGTTAATGAAATTGCTCCCATGGCGAAGAATTTAGAGAACACGATCATATGAATCTGTTCTATTGTATATGAAATGCAGTCTTATGGTTACCAGCAAAAATAACTGTTTTATTTTGTAAATAAGAGGTCCTTTGAAGTTCTCCAATATGTTCTTTTGCTGATTCTGATCTCCACTCATCTTACAATCATTGTTTTGGTTTGTTTTTTTTTTTTTTTAAACCAATTTTAAACAAAGAGGCACACAATGTTTTGTGCCTAGAGGTAAGAACAGGGTTGGATATGTAGAAATAACTGAGGTTTGTATTGAAATCGTAGGGACACCATATGTCATATAGAATGAAGCTAAAGGACAGAAGATAAAGGCTATAATCATTTGGATGTGAGGAGGTCTAAGAAGAAATTAAATATGTGCTTTGTAATTAGTCTTTGGACTTATTTTTTTAGACTTTAGACTTTGGCAGCTATGAAGGTACCAGTGGATACTACTGATTCCTGAAATCCAGTGTAGTCATTTGAACTTAGTTGCCTGCTTGCATCATTCTTAGATGGTGAATTCAGTGCCTTTTTAAATAACATGTTACAAAATAGTAGAGCATGGATGCATTGTTTTAAACAACAATCAAGAAAAGAAAAATGTTATTTGACATTAAAGTGGAGTCTATGCCTAAACTAAACAAAAAAATGTTTGTCTGTCATGAAAGTTTTGCAGTTGTCTCCTACATATTACTTATGTTACCTATTAAACTGGCCATGACTTCTAGAGGAGAAGACATATGATGGGAATTAAGCTGCTGACTGGTTATGTCATCTCAATTACCTTGGACAAATAACCTCCTGTCTTCCAATTCCTTTTGCATGTCGTCTGCTTAGACTTCAGATAAGTACAGACTTATCTGTGATAGAGACTGGCAGGAAGAGGTGCTAATGTTGGATGGAACATGAAGATGTTGTTATAATATATTAAATCTAAGTTTTGTTATGCTAAAGGTTCTGTAGAAGGTGATAACTGTCCTGGGCCTCATTCAAACTTAAAGAAAATATTGTTTGACTAGAATAAATTTGAGCTTGAGATGTACAAGAGCAGTTTGTCCATCAACAATATTCAGCTTGATCTAGACAAGGTCTTTCTTTATCTTTAATGGAAAGGAAAATGTAGAATAACTTTTGCTTAATTTGCTGCTCTTCGAAGATGCAGGATATGGTTCTCATTTCATTTAAATCTTTGAAGCCCAGCTCAAAGATTAGAATATATATTCATGCAGGTTGAACAGATTCGGTCAGTGCAGTTAAATTAGTGATGGTGTAAGAATGCATTTTAGTGTTCACTCATGAGACAGCAGTAGCTTGAACATTCTGATTAATATATGGCACGGAACAAAATCTGTAGAAGACCCATAGGAAATTAATTTTTGTGCTTTGTATTCCTGATGTACTTAGTGTGTCCTTCCTACACTTTGCCTGAAGTGAGTGGAAATGTTTATGGGTGATACAGTACAGCATTAAATTAAAAAAGAATTCAAACATATGCTAAAACTTTAAACAATTGTCTAGCCTTTATGTCTTCAAGAGAACACTTGAACGTTAAGGTTTAATTAACTTATGACGCATAAATAGCCAAAAGTTCACAGAGAATGTATCACCTTTCTTTTTGATCACGTGTGAATTGTTCTGTGTGATTGAACAGTAAGAAAATTTCCACTACTGTATTTAATCAGGAAAGGAGCCAGTGCAAATCTAGCTGTGTTCATATTTCATTTCTGTTCTTTAAATGAATAATTCACAAGAGTGTTCTTTTTTGTTTTACAGGTTTCAGCTTTTTTGCTATTGGAGTTGCTGATGCTGATTACTCAGAGTTAGTTAATATTGGCAGCAAGCCCAGTGAAAGACATGTCTTCTTTGTGGATGACTTCGATGCCTTTACAAAGATTGAAGATGAGCTGATTACTTTTGTTTGTGAAACTGCATCAGCAAGTTAGCCATTTGACTTATACTTATTTCTAAATTATTTCTAAAATTCTAAAGTGCTAAATTCTATGGGGTTTTTTTTTGGTAACAGTATCCTGTTAAGAGATATTTATGAAAATGGATTTTCTAAATATAATTTCATGCAGATATTGTAACTGTAATATTATTTCCATAAAAAATAAGGAGATGGAGGTGTTATAATTTCAGTATAATTAATAGTTGTTTGCTAAAAGTCTAGAATAGATCCAATGGTTGTAGGAGAAAAAAAAAGTTTTTTTCAGTTTTGAAACGGGCCCAAATTGTTAGAAATCTATCAGAATGCCACAGTTTGGGCTCTTTATGAAAAGCAAGGGGAAGACATTCTGGAAAAACATCTGATGGTTACAGGTTGATAATTCACATGACTCTAGGTGCGTGCCCCCAGTTTATTTTCTGATACATAAACCAGGAAGTAGGCAGTGTATAGCTGATATTAATCACTTGTGACTCTAAAGAATATGGGAAGCAGACACCAGATGGTGAATGCAAGAATGTTGCTTGTGTTTTTGACCATTATCTACTTTCAGTGTTAGAGAGAACTTAGAATGTTGAGAATATTCAACAGTAATATGTATTTATCACTTGTTCTTTTATTCCAAAAGTGATCTCCAAATGCAAGTGCTGTGGGGTATCATATTTGACACCTTGCATGTAGACTTATTGCTTTCCTACGGCACCTTTCCTGGAGGAAATTAGTGTGCATTCTTCCCTTCAAGAAGAGAGATAAAAGAAACAGATAAACAGTTATTAAATATGTGTGCATATATCTTATGTACGGTATACAATACTGGTCTCTCACATGAAGGCTGTGTGTGGAGTTTGAAAAGGTACAGAGAATGCCTGCTAATGTAATTGAACTTGAGGTAGTCTTAGGTTGAAGGGCACAGATAGAGAACTGGGGGCGTTTGGTTAAAACATAATGTAAGACATACTTCTTTACACAGCAGGCAGTGAGTTTTTGCCACAATTTGTTTTGAAGTCAGGCTGCCAGAAGGACTGAACAAATTCGTGGACAACAGTTGCATCAAGGGCTCTTATGTGGGACGTTCAGGGGTGTGCCCTTTGACGTCTTTACTACAGCCATTGTGGATCCTGAAGCAAAATTGAATGAGTAGAAAGTAGCCAGATTTGCATGCCTTTCCTAGACAGCATCTCCTTTTTCTTACTTTTGAAGATAGAGTACTGAGCTGAGTAGACCATTGTTCTGACCTGATGGGACCACACTTGTATCCTTAAATGTATCCTTTCTTTTCTTTTTTCTTTTTTTTTTTAGCTTGTCCACTGGTATTTAAAGATGGTGACAACTTTGCAGGTAAGCTATTTTTGTTTGGTTTTTGTTCCAGATTTATGAATTTTTTTTTGTTACCTACTTTTCACAATATAAGCAATAAAGTAACCTTTACAGATGGTGATAGGAAACTCATTGATGCAACTGGCTTTGTCCTTTTTTTCTTTCCTGTAAAGTGGTGTTAATTTAATTTAAATTAATAAGATATATATTTTGGTGTCTTCCAGGATTTAAAATGATGGAAATGTTTGGCTTGGTTGAAAAGGAGTTTTCAGCCATTGATGGGGTTTCAATGGAACCTGGTACATTTAATGTTTATCCATGTTACAGACTGCACAAGGATGCCCTGGTGTCCCAGCCTACCAAGTATGTATTAATATATAAATGTTTGTAAGAACACATGAAGTTAACTGCCCACTGCAGACAATTATTCATTTCAAGGGTTGCTGTTTTTATGTCAGATGAGCAGAGATGCTAGTTCATGTCTACATAATGATAATTAATAGAGCATTTGTTGTCCAGAGTCAACTGGTTTCCTTCAAAAATAATAGCTGTAGGAAAAAGTAGATTTCAGTGGCTATTTGGGTTTCCTATATGAGCCAGTTTCAGATAAATGCAAATTTGGCATCTAGCAATTTTGTGCAGGCTTATATCAGTAGTGCTTTGTGAAGGGTTAAGGTCTCACAGAGTACAGAATTACTTATTTTTAGGAAAGGTGTTTGAAATTATTGTTAATCTAGTAAGGTTTATCTTTCTATGCTTTATCTAAAGTGAGTGGAAAAGCAGAGAGCTTCTTTCAAGTGCGAGAGTGGGAAGCTGCTTTAGGTGCCTTTCTAATTCAGTCTGTGTATGTGTATTCAGAGGAAGATTATTCTCCTTATGCTAAAATGAGTCTCTAAACATTTTACTGTACCTTCCTGGGAGTCAGGGTGTAGTTCAGTATCAAGGACTGTGTTCTGGCAGAGGTGTGGAAGAGATAGTAAAGAAACGTCCCATAGAACTTACCTTTGGTCCTCAGAGAGGAAGTGATGGGAAAATCTTCATTCCATCTCTCAGCAATGTGTAGGTTATGTTTAATTCCTTCATGTTCAGTTCTCTGATTTGTGTTACATGGCACCAGACAATAGCAATGACTTTACTGTATTAAACATGAGAAGAGTTAACACTGCAGTATCTTAGCTGAGACAAACAAGAGCGAATAACACTGTGAAATGGTTTATAAATGTTTTAGTAAAGTTTTCTTATTCTTGTTGTGTGATTACCCTGTTGTGTCCCAGTTGGAGCCATCCTTCTTGGAGCCGTGTCACATTCTACTTGTTAAGTTTCCTTCTGGCTCTGTGCTGAGTGGAGATTAGAACTGCTCACTTCTTTTTCCTTTCCTGCTTCTTTCTGATTGGATTTGCTGCATTTATGTGCTCTTCTCTGGCTGCCACCCCAACCCAGTCCAGCCCAATCTTACTACTTTAGGCTTTCAGTCTCTTTTGTGGTTCAGAGAATGCCTTTCTCTTGATGATGTACAGGTACGTCTGAATAGTACTGCTTTTATTTTCTCATCTCATATGTCCACCAAGTATCGTTAATGCTATTCTCTTTTTAATTTCTGTATCCCCAAACCTGGTGTTTTCCCCATCCGTTTACTGAATTTTCTTTTGTTGTTTCTTTTATAATGGACATACTTTAAGGCTTTGTTCTTACACCTGTTAAATTATCTCTCTCTTTTCTCTCTGGAGAAAATGTGTAATATCAACTAATTATCAACTATAGTCATGTATAGGCCGCTGTGGGGAACATATACATTGTATATCATATTTAACTCTTTTTCCAGCATGTTTCTTTTCAATACATATTAAAAGTGTCTGAAAAACTTTAGATGAGAAGGATCATATTTTGGGAAAAGAAATTGATTAAATGAGCCTACCAGGCTTCTTTCAGAAGCGTGAATTAAGGAATCAAGTTAACTAACATTTTCAAAATACAGGCAGTCATTTCTGTTACTTCTTTTGTCCTGTCTTGGAATTTGAGAATGAGATGTGAAGTTAAATCAAAAGTGCTAACTAAGAAGCTTCAGGAAATAAAATAAAATAACATGCCAGATTTATATTGTAAACTTCCTGTATCTTCTGCAAGAATTCTAGGAGATTGTATTTCTGTAAGTATGGTCTCTTCTGACTACACTTTGTTATAAGTTGCCTTTGGAATGTACCCTATGGTTTATAAATCTTCCTGTAACAGTCTCTGTTCATAATTTCTATCCATTAGTGATGTTTAATGGATATTGATTGACATCGGTTCTTCCAAGCTACTTCCATTTTCATTGTGTATTAAACCAGACAATAATGAAGATATTGCAAATGATGATTAATGTATTCTAAAACCTTTTAACTTGATTAATTTCAGGTTCACTTAAATCTGACCTCTGGTTTGATCTTCAAATTTATTAAAAAAAAAAAAAAATTAATGGCATCTTTGTAAATTTCAAAGGAAAAGATAAACTGTCCATTTTCCATGAGCGTTCTTTTGATTTAGGACCCGAGGAAACAGCCACAAGTTGCACCAGGGGAGATTTAGATTAGATATAAGGAAAAACTTTACTCTCAGAGAGTGGTCAGGCACTGGAATGGCTGCCCAGGGAGGTGGTGGAGTCACTGTCCTGGGCAGTGTTCAAGAGACATCTGGATGAGGAGCAGCAAGATATGGTTTAGTGTTTGTGGTAGCAGTGGTGGACAGATGGACTAGATGATCTTATAGCTCCTTTCCAACCTTGTGATTCTATGATTCTATGATAGTTATCTTGTTGAATGTATTCTGGAAATGCTTACTCATATTGTTACTCACTCTCAATTTCCAAAGACGGATGTAGATTTGTAGAAAATGTGCTAAGTGAACACTTGATATGTAAATCACAAGATTTCAAGTTTGTTTTGGTTTTAAAAACTGTACTTGTTTTACAGATATTTGCATCCTGAAGGTCTCCCTTCAGACTACACCATTACGTTTCTCTTCCGTATACTTCCCGATACACCTCAGGAACCATTTGCTCTTTGGGAGATTTTAAATGAACAATATGAACCACTGGTTGGAGTTATATTAGATAGTACGTATTTTGATTTATATCTGGGATTTATTCCTTAACTGTATGAAAGGTTCTTTCTTCTTCTAGGTTGATTATTGCCAATGTTTTAATCTTCTGCTAGAACATCTGCCTGAATCTCTGAAGGTTGTGGTTTCTGGTGGATATTTTATAGATTGAACGTAATTGAGCCTAATTTGGAGTTGGGAGTAAAATTTTGAGTACACTGGTGTAAACTGGGATTAATGACTCTGAAAGTGTTATTAACATTGTCATTTTTCCAAGTAAAATTTTGACTTTCGCACTAGTTCATGCCATAAGTAAATTTCAAAATGACAAACAACATGGAATTCAATTTTTTAAACAGTTCTAGAAAAAGCTGTTTGCCTGTGGGTTTTTTCTTTTTTTGTGTGTGGCTTTTATTTTTTTTAATATCTTTATTTTTTAACTTTAATATCTTTATTTTAATATCTTCTCTTAGACAACAAGCAGTCTTTGATCTTTTTTGTTAAATGAAAAATTTACCTTTTCAAATAATGTATCAGGCCTTTTCTTTCTCTAACAGTGAATTCTTATTCTTCTTTTTGCACAGATGGTGGTAAAACTCTGACTTTCTTTAACTATGACTACAAAGGAGATTTTCAAACTGTGACTTTTGAAGGTCCTGAAATAAGAAAGATATTTTATGGGAGTTTTCATAAGGTTAGTAGTATAATAACAACAACAACAATAATAATAATAAATTCCCATTCATTCTGGATGGAAAATTTTCATGTTTTGAAATCTTCCTTCATGTGATCATCCACCATGAAAAGAAATTTCATGTGTGTTCAGAACCATTTACTAAACTTAACTCTCTTTGCTTTATTGAATCAACATTAAACAAATCATTAAATCATTGTTTTCATGATGAAGCTGATGTGGTCAATTTTACTCTCATGCTTTATGCCTATGTTTTAGAGTTGATTAAAAATACCTGCCTCAAGCTGTAGAATGTAGAAATTAATTGGCTTTTGCTTTTAAAGTTTAGGTTGAAAATGTCAACCAAAATGTAAAGAAAAAGTAAAGCAAAAAAGCTATCTTTCCTTTGACCAAAATTGTTATTTTTAAACATATTTTAAGGGGTTATGATGTGTTGAACTTGTCTTGGCTGTAAGAGATCTTGTAACATTATTTCCAAAAGCAAATGAGGTAATGTTGGGATTGTAGCATGTTTGTTGCGAGAGGTATTTTTGTGGTTCAATTTTATTCCTGACTTCTGTATCTTTCTCTTTAAAAAAGAAAGGGGGGGGAGAGGAAGATGATGACTGTGGATTGTGGGATAGTATCCACAGAGCTCAATTTCTCTTTGACTATTCTAGACTTCTTTTTTACCCATGAGAGCAAAAGAAGAGATGGTAGATCAGAGCAGAAGTCTAACAATAACTTTTTAAAGTCTTGCTTTGGAAGAATGTGTAAGATCATAGCAAATTTTCCTCTTAAATTATTTTCTGCATTTTGAATGATGATCCTTGTTATATGAGTTTGAAAGATATGAGACCAAACTCAGTGCTCCCGCTGAGCCCAGAGCAAAGCAGTTGCAGGAGTCCTTCATGGATTTCTCTCCTTCATCTTGGGTTCTGAACTTCACATAGTGTACTGATATGGAGCAGATACTACATTTTTACCAGCTCTTCATCTGGACTCTCCCATGCCAGAAAATTTCTATTTCTTTTGCCTAGCTGAGTTTTGGTAGTGACAGGACAATTGTGACAAGGATTGTTCTCTCTGTTGGGGATGTTTTTGCTTCAGTGATGGAGAGCAGAGTGCAAGTCAAGGCAGAAGGAAGAAAGTTTCTATGCTCAGCTTTTCTATAATGCACTTGATGGGATTTGATATTCTTTCAGTGTAAAAACTTCACTGGTTTTCCTTTGTGGTGATGTATGATATACAGAGTAACTTTTAGTGCTTAGTTTTGGCTTTGCAAGCAGCTATAAAGGTGAAATCCAATACTATGTAGAAGGATCATACCGGGCCCAGAAAATATTACTGACTACATAAATCAAAGGTTCTGAGAGATCTGGGTGATATATGAACCTTATGCAGTCCTTTCGTCAGTGGTAAATTATTTTCTCCTGAGTAAATTAGGGAAGTTGCCAGTTTTTACGTAGATGTTCCTTAAGCAGAGAAATAAGCTAAATTCATTAAGCAGATAGAATCACGGAGTAATTCAGGTTGGAAGGGACCTCTAGAGGACATCTACATTAGTTGCTATGGATTAGTCTCAGTTCAGTTAGCAAACATGAAGTTAGGAACTCATTTAAAAAAATGCCCAGCACGTTAATATGTTATATGTGCTTCTTTGTTATGTTAAAGCATATTTTCTTTTCTTTAGCTGCATGTTGTTATCAGCAAGACTACAGCCAAAATAGTTATTGACTGCAAAGAAGCAGGTGAGAAGACCATTAATGCAGCAGGGAACATTAGTTCTGATGGCATAGAAGTGCTGGGAAGAATGGTCAGATCCAGAGGACCAAGAGACAACTCTGCACCAGTGAGTAGATTAAGAACAATTTTTTAAACCATTTGAAAATCCTAAAAACAAACATTTGAGATCTTTGCATTTTAAGTTGAAGCAGAATGAACTTGTATTTGAAACAGAAGAGCTCCATAATTTCAGAAATTCTGCAAAAGCTTTCAACAATTTTCAGCTTGAGTAAAAATTATTTTTAATATTTTACATCTGATCAGACATTCTCAAACACATCCACAAACACAGTCAAATATATTTGGTTATGACTTGTATTCCAAATTGTATTACACAGAGAAATATAATATATAAATCACTTACCTGGGATGTTTGAACTTTATGTTTAGTAATAATTGTGTCCTGTGTCCCTTATTCTCTTCTACTTTTTGCCCCCATGCACACTTTCTGTCATTAAATAGTTCAACTATTTTAACACAGATTGCCCCCAGAAACCTCTGCCTTAGTATATCTATTTCTTAATGACTTCAATACCTAAATATTAAGACATTTAAAGATGAGAAAGATTATCCCCAAATTATGTCTTTAATTCTCTGACATTTTTATCCTAGAAACAATAATTGGTCTTTTTTTTTGCAAGGCAACTCATGGGATTCTTTCCATTTTGCCTTGGATAACTTTAAGTTTTGTTTGTTCTTCTAGGTAGATTTAGTTCTGAGGGAGAACTACCAGACTGGTGAGAATCTTGGGAAGGCTTCTTTGCTGAGCAGCATTGTTTGCTAATTTTGTTTGAACTTTGTTGACTCTAGAGAGAGGTTAGCATAGAATGTGAACCTTGAACTCAAGACTTGATTTGAATAGGAATGAAGTTTCAAAAACGTATTGGCTTGTTATTATATGCAACTAGACTTCTAGTCAAAAATGAGCCCTCAAAATACCTCTCTGTGCACAAAAAAAAAGAGCCCTTAGTGCTCAAACTTGCAGATAATAATTATATCAAGCCTATAAAGACAATTATACAGAGAGACTTTTGTAGTCACTTCCCAAGAGAAACAGAAAAAAGGCAAACTTAGAAAAACTTAGAATTAAAGAAGGCTTTGTGAAGAGAAGTGGAAAGAAATTGTGTCTTTTGTTAGAATGCAGGAATCTATAGAAGATAATTTGGATTACCCACTCACTGAAAAATTTGGTTTTGTTCACATGAACAGTAAAGCTTCCGTATGACTAAAAATGTGTAGCTGGAGATGTAATTTCTTTACTTTGTGCAGCTGTAGATGCCTTGAAGTTTTACAGGCAGGTCAAGAAAGCATACAAATAATATTCTTTAAAATCTCAGTTCTGCACATTGTATTCATCCTGAATAGAACTTGTGCGGATGGTCATATTTAAGACAAGAATGAAGTGGTATCTTCTTCAAAAGTTAGAGGACATCAAAGGAAATTAGTAGGAGTAGTAGTAGGAGAGTTACCCTTCACACAGCAGGTACTTATCAGTGCTGCTTCTTTTTGTAGAATTTCATGTATGCCAAATGCATGATTTTGGAGATGTCTTGACAAATTAGTGGAAAGGAAATAATGGGTGTTACTAATTGTGGAAAAAAAAAACAAATCTGGGGCAGGGAATCCCTGATCTGAATGTTGTGGGAAGATAGTAGACTGTATGAGAGGCTTAGATCTTTGTACTTCATTAGATTTCACATGTTCCACTGTTGAAAATGGAGTACTGGGATTTAGTCTGTCCCAGTAGCTTCATAGTTTTAAGGGGCTTATAAAGCCATGTATAAAACAAAAATAAAAATTTAGTTTTGATATGAAAATTGGAATTTTTGGATAATTCAGTGCTTGCTTGTGACCATGTCTACATAGAATACTTTAACATTTTTAGAAAGTTTTAGTGTGTTTTTTTAATCAATAAAAGCCAATATAACTGAAGCCAACAAAATAACATGAAATTTGAAGTTCTGAATGCTGTTTCTCACAACATCCTCCGGACAAAACATCCAGCAGCACATTCATAATGTGATGGGTGAATAATTGACTGGTCAGGCTCAAAGGGGTTATAAGAAATAGAGTTACATCTGGCTGGAGTCCAGTCAATTCTGGCATTGTGCAGAGCTCCACTTTAGGGACAGTTCTCTTTAAAGTTCTCTTTAAAGTTTTCATAAATGACATGAACACAGGACTTGAATGTATGCAAAGTAAGGTTGCAGGTGACACTAAATTGGGAGAAACTGCTGACTCCCTCAAAGGTTGAGAGGCCTTAACAAATTGAAGGGGCGGGCAATCATCAATCACATGATATTTAATAAGAGCAAGTTCAATATTCTGCATCTGGGATAGGACAGCCCTGGATATATGTATAGACTGGGGCATAAGAGACTGGAGAGCAGTCTTCTAGGATCAGAACTGGGAGTTCTGGTTAACATATGAGTCAGCGGTGTGCCTTGGCATCCAGAAGGGCCAACTGTGGCATGGAGTGCATGAGGCCAGCCAGGCAAGGGACTCTGCTCTGCACTTCTGCGGCCTCACCTCGAGCACTGTGTGCTGTTTTAGATGCCACAATAGATGAAGGACACAAAACTAATAGAGGAAGTCCAAAGAAGGGCTATAAAGATGGTGAAGGATCTAGAGGGGAAGATGTATGGGGAGCATCTAAGGTTACCTGGTTAGTTCAGCCCAGAGCAGAGGGGGCAGAGGGGAGGCTTCATGGCGACTTACAGCTCCTCACCAGGGGAGCGAAGGGGCAATGCTGATCTCTGCTCTATGGTGATGGTGATAAGACCCGAGGGAATGGCATGGAGCTGCGTTAGGAGAGGGTCAGGTTGTGTATTATGAAAAGGTTCTTCACCAGAGAGTGGTCAGGCACTGGCACAGGCTCCCCAGAACAGTGGTCACGGCACTAAGCCTCCTGGAGTTCAGGAAGCATTTGGACATGGCTCTCCAAAATTAGGCTTGATTTTCATGTGGTCCTATGTGAATCCAGAAGTTGGACTTGGTTACACTTGTGAATCCCTTCCAAGTCAACATATTCTGAGATTTGTCAAACAATTTTGAGGGAATATACCCTAAATAAGAGTTTTTTGTCCCACTGATGAGTGTGGTATGCTACAGTTCAATGTACAGACAAACACTTATCTGAGACAGACTGAACAGAAAGGGAATTAGGCTAAACATGCATAGCCCTTTCAATAGCCCTTAACAGTGGAACATCTCTGGGTTAGAAGTTCCTAACAGCTAGAGAAGAGAAACCTAACCTTGACAAGAAGCAAATACTGTTCTTTATTCCTTCAGTGGGATTGAATAAAAAGTCTGGCTTTAAAACAGTTTACTTACAAATCACAACTTTTTTTCTTTACTCATGCTTTCTCTTCATCAATATTTGTCTTGTTTTACCTCCACGTGTGTGTGATGCTAAGAGAATTAAGATTTGATGTGTTCTACTGTTGGGAATGCTTTGCAGAATTGTAGCCTGATCAGATAAAGATGAGTAGACTTTTCTGTATTACTGACTTTGCTTGCAGTATTGGAGATCTAGAAAGCAAAATTTATATGAATACTCAGAATTATGAATAAAAGGCTAATGGTAGCAAAGAAAGCTCTGTTGAGCTATTTAGCTTGAGTCAGAGCAACCCACATAGTATTTTAAAATAGGAGTACTGAGTCATTCAACATTTGAATGGTGAATACAACAATTCAGAGAATGTCTATTTGCTCTTTATTTTACACCAACATATTCTATCACTATGGATCTCTGGATTGTTTAATCCAGTATATGAATGTGTTTATGCTCCTGCGTAGGACTGCATAAATTTAACCAGTAATGTCAGACTTCCATTGTTTAGGATAAGAGAGTAGCTTGGGACAGACTGATTTATGGAAAAAGTGGAAATACTGCTTACGTCTGGCCCTATAATGATTTCTGCACAGCTGAGGTGCTTCTGCAGTCCTTTTCAGAGACGTCTGATTTGCACAAGTATAGTACCATGTAAATGCCCAAGGTCATTCCAAGTTAAGCAAATTAATGAGTCTTCCTGGTATTAGTAGCCCTGAGATGTGTAATGGAAAGATGTCTAAGTGGCTCCACATGGAGCCTGCATGGATTTGAAACAGCCAGGGACACAGAATGTTTCACTCAGGCTAGACCTTTGTGGACCCAACCCAAATGTTCAGTACTTCCCTTCATGCTGCACTTCAGCAGCTAATCTGCTGGCAAATAAGGAGAAATTCTATGTATGTGAAAGTATTTCTTTGTTTAAAATACAGTAGTTGACTTATGTAAGAAAAAAATGAAGCAAAATCAAAGGTACCCATTTCTATTTTGTTTTAACACCTTTAGAAGCAATGAAGTTTTAAAGCTTCTAAAATCCTTAGCTTCATTCCTCTGTTCCAGTTTTAAAATAATGCCGCCGAAAATAATGATTTACAATTACTTAAATGAAAATAATAGCAAAACTAAAGATCATTCTTCTATCTCTAGCCATTCCTCAATATTTTTAACATGTGGGGCTGATTTAATGGGTTGTTCTGTTCTGTTCCCTTCTCTATTCAGTATGCAAGTAAATGAGGCATGGAGAAAGAAAAGAAATAGAAACTGAGTAAAGCTTCATCTCTCTAGACCCATTTTTTATTCAGATCAAGGCTGTAATGGAGACACTTGGTTTTACCATTGAGTCCTACTTAATATATTGTTTCTGACTACCTAGCAGCTGTAATTTTTACCAAATGTTAGTGTTCCTGTAGATTAAATTCTTGTCCATAGCATGTTCCCAGACGTGAGGTGGCAATTTTTCTTTCTGACCACAGTTATCATGCAGCAGGCTTTTCATTCGTAGCTTTTCATTGCCTGAGGCTAATATGGATAAAAGCAGGCACATTCTAAAATAAAATAGAACTGGAGAAGATGATAAATATTATCTGTGGCTCAGTTCCAGTGTAAGTAATATGCTACAGGAGATCTTGTTCCAGATAAAATCTGAGCACCAGACAAGTGGAATATTTTGAGGAATTGAGCTCTCTTACACCTGTCTCTTCATGCCTCCTTTGCTGGAACAAAGTATTGGGAAGCACCATTGAACAAAACCAGGAAATGGGTCGGGGAGGTGAAGACAATCAAATGCCTACAGCATTTCACACTGAACAGCTTTGCTCAGTCAGTATCATATCTGATAGTTGGACATGTTGGTTAGAACATAAGCCTTTTTACAGTTTAAGTTAGCATATTTGTGACTAGCTGTTCTAAGTTGATGCCGTATCTCTGTCTAGACTGAGTACTTGAATGAAGGTAGCTTTCTTGCTGATGGCTCTGTTCTGTGCTGATCTTACAACTAACAATCATTTTGTATATCATCCTTATTTTGAAACAGTTGCAATTGCAGATGTTTGACATTGTTTGTGCTACCTCATGGGCCAATCGAGACAAATGCTGTGAGCTTCCTGGCTTGGTAAGAAATTTATTTCATTAACTGTACAATTTACTTCTTTTCTTCCTTTTATCAAGACAAATGTTTTAAAGGAAATGTTTGTTTTCAAAAAAGTCCAGGTGTACTTGGATTACTCCTACTGAAAGGACAAAAGTATTTCTAAATCAAGCTGTTTTAAGGCACCTGTGTATTGTTATTTTTCAATTTATAAAATTCTTACTTCTGAATCAAAGTCTTGTGCATAAGTCTCATCCAGTCTTGATCTTTCCTTAGAGAGATGAGGAAAATTGCCCTGCTCTTCCTCATGCCTGTTCCTGTTCAGAAGCTAATAAGGGTCCCCTGGGACCTCCAGGACCACCGGTAAGACTTTATTCAGGTTTTTAGCCAACTGTACCGACTTGTCCACATGCCACCTTTATTCCAATGTAAACATACTGAAATTGTGTAACTAATAAGATTAAATTAATTTCAAGTATCTTTAAAGTGGTACATTGACATTCTATTTAGAGTAAGGACACTAAGAAAAAAAAAAACAACAACTTGTCACTCAGTCAAATTTCTAATAGTTAAGAAAAAGGCCCAAAGCATTTAGGGAATTGGAAGTTTTTCTAGCTTGCCAGTGAACGATGAGATATACAATCTTAAAACTTCCCTGTACTTTGTGATGTTACTTTGCTAGTGCTTCTCTAAGCATTTACTGTGTGAATGTTCAGCAGGTGTCTTATGTTTGTTATGTAACAAGTGGAACTAGATAGTCTCATATAGGAAACAGATATTTTACTTTCCAACTCAGTGTAGTATCTTAGGATGATGGAATAAATAGTTCTTTCTCTTAGCTAATGAAAGGACTCAGATAATGGATCAGACCAGACAACTGAGATGTGGGAGATCTGAATTCAGATAACTCAATCTGACATCGCATGGCTGATTTTTGTCAGTTCAGAAAAGTTGTAGGCTCTATTTACAGCAATATATCATTGGGTTACTGTAAGATAATTGCAACTAGGATTTTTTAGAACATTCGTGTATTTTTTCTTTCACAAACAGATTACTAACTTTGATTGGCATCTTAGGGCTGCTTGCTAAACTAGCTTGACATAAGGCCCTCTTATGAACAAATTTTATCTTCATGTTTCTCTGCTCATACTGTTCTGAATGATATATGAGCATGTTTTGAAGGGAAAGAGCCAGTGAAGAATGAAAGGAAAATAAATGTTTTGAAAAGATTTTAAAGTACACAAATTACATAAGATCAACAATTCAGACATTACATCTTTTTTTGCAAGTCAAGTTTTAGGTACAAAAACTTGAAAAAGAACTTGAAAAGGAGAAAATTCACTGAAGATGCATGTCTTGAACAAGGAAAAAATTACTGTGTTCTCCTATTTGAGTATAGGCTATGAGTCAAGTATGGATTAAGGTATTAATTCCTTTATATAGATTTCCAGTGTGTTTCTTTACAGTGGGATAATTCACATGAGTTCTTTTACCGCATTTCTCAGAAAAATAAAAAATGTTTCAACATTATTTGAATGGAAGGATATGTGTTGCTGTAGTTCAGAATGCATGTAGATAAAAAATGCCAAAGCTTAATTCAGCAATAAATAATCTATTTTTATTTGTTGTATCTAAGATTAACAATAATTTGAGTAAGGTAGTTGCCTACAAGAGGAGGGGTAAAATCAAGCAGAAGAGGCATAGAATCCTAGAATCGTTTACGTTGGAAGGGACTCTTTAAGGTCATCTAGTCCTACTCGTCTGCAATGAACATGGACATCTACAGCAAGATCAAGTTGCTCAGAGTGTGGTCTGGCCTGACTCGGATGTCTCCAGGGAGGGATCAACCACCACCTCTCTGGGCAACCTGTTCCAGTGCTTCACTACCCTTACTGTAAAAAAAATCTTTTACCTTATCTCCAATTTAATTTCCCTTCTTTTAGTTTGAAACTGTCTCACCATTTCCTATTACAACAAGACCTTGCTGAAGAGTCTGTACCCTTCTTTCCTATCATTGTCTGGGCAGGAGGAGAATGTAATTCTAGAATTCAGCCTCTTTTGAGTGATTTTTTTTTTTTTTTTGCCAGACAGTTACATGGCATATGGCTCAGGAAATATGTATGAGGTCTGAGAAAAAGCAGAGCAAGAAAAAACAACTCACTGTTCTTTTCTGAGCCAACTCAGAGTCACATTGCTTTGTCTGGTCAGTAGTGCTCTGGGCCATTAAAACATCGTGTGACTTCTCACAAAGCCAAGGATTTTTTTGTTTTAGGGATCAGAATTCTTCCATGTAGCCAGTTTTAGATATTATACCAAAAAGACTCACAATAAAAGGCTTCCATTTGCTTGGGACTGTATCTCTGGAAATACTACTTGTGATCATTTAGAAAGTGGATCATTTTATATTAGACAAAGTACTGTTTAGAGTTAAGATTATCTGGAAGTTTTCATTATGGGTTACAGTTTTTATGCCTTAATCTGCCAAAATTTGATCATGCTTCCTGAAATTCTGCATGTAGAACTAAGATAGCACAGAAACCTGATGTCTGGATTGTGTAAGGAGAGCTGCAGAACTCGAGAGAGTGAGGAAGGAGACACAAAATATTACTGGATCACTTGGAGAAGTTTAATCATAATGAAAAGCTTTCAGTGCTTCATTGGTTTTAACTAACAAAAAAAGCTTAAGAGTTGAATTCATAATGGATGATTAAGAATTGTTTCTTGTGGAAGTACTGACTATAAAGAAGTTTTTTAACATAACAGAGAAGACATAGCAGGAAATCTTGGCTAGAACTAGAAGTCAAAGAAATGACAAGTTTGATATTATTATACAATCTTATTAATGCTGGGATTTAACCACTAAAACTAATTTATGGGAAAAATAAGGGAAGCTCTTGTGATGTTTTCAACTTAAATCAGTGCTTTTCTGGAATTTGTGCTTTTGCCATGCTGGGATTACTAGGTTCAAAACCAGACTCATTGTGAATCTTAAAGCATATGATTCAGTTACGATGCCTAGTTGTACACAGTCCCTTTTGACTACAAAGAAGGGCAGATTCTCTGTAATGCTTATATCCCAAGAGATAAAGGAATACACTCAAGCGAAGGAAGAGGGAAATTGACCTGAAAAAATGTGAAAAACAATCTTTATGCTGTCCTGGAGGATAAAGCACATCCAACATGTATATGCAAAACACATTCATGGCAGCCATCCATAGGTATATGCAACTCCAGTGTCTCAGATGATACTAATAATAATGGCAACATTTGGTTAATAAATGATTAACAGATGTAGGCACCACTGAAGAAAGTAAGAAAGACAAAAATAGGCAAAAGGTTATTTGCCTAAGTATAACACTAAATTTGACCATAGTAAATTTAGTAGATACTGGTGAAAAATATTCCTTAGAAATTGAAACTCAGCCTTTAACAATGTGGTGATCCTGAGGAGAACGGATGGATATGCAGGAGGTTTCAGCAACTAAGGGGAACACATGACCACATGTATGCACTTCTATCCCTATTGTAGCTTTCAGTGTTATTTTGATACTGTGTGTGCATTCTTGGCTCTGGAAATTAGTTAAATCTGCGTTTGTATCTGCTCCTATGTATGACTACACTGAACTATGTTCTTAGTTTAATTACTCCAGTGGAAGAATCTGGACAGGATATTCACTATGATTCAAGAACAGGAAAGAAACGTTTGGGCTTCTCTGGATTTCATTTTTATTTATTTGATAGTTTTGGTTTGCAGAAAGTCCTGTGCTTGTACTTTACAGGGTGGTCCAGGTGTCAGAGGTGCCAAAGGTCATCGTGGAGATCCAGGTCCAAAGGTACTTTGTACAGCACTTTACAGTTGTCAGATGCACAGGCTCTTGGTTTATTTCTGCTGCATGTAAACCATGAAATGAATCCCAGATTCTCTACCGTTGCTGGGGAAAATGCATAGTGAAATGCCATTGGTGTTTTGTGTGTCTCTTTTCATAACAATCACTTGTCATGTGTGTTTCTTGATAAAAGAAATAAAACTCAGAATGCTGCTTCAGTAGCATAATTTATTTATTTATTTATTTATAAAGGAGCTGTACCTTTTTAAAATGGATCACTAACTGTTCACTCAAATGCTAACTCATATTTCAGATGTTTCTGAGTCTATCAGTACTTAACTCTTCAAACAGAAGTTGCCTTTGTCCATATGATAGGAGTTTAACTTATGTCCTGTGTTACTTTAGGGACCAGATGGACCTCGAGGTGAAATTGGTGTTCCTGGACCTCAAGGACCTCCAGGACCACAAGGACCCAGTGGACTTTCTATTCAAGGCCTTCCAGTGAGACTTATAAAAACAATAGGGTTTTCTTCTGTGTTTTGGATAGCATATATCTTAGATTAGACCAAAATATCTTTTGGTGTCCTGATCAGAATCTGCATTTCAGTATTTGAGGGGAAATTGCGTATTTGGGTTTAACCGACAGCGGAAGGGGTTTAATGCCAGCATTCCAGTTTGCACCTGGAGATGAACTTCTGGTTAGCTGGAGGAATTTAATCAGTTTGGTGTGACTCAGGTATGAGCATCCAAGCCTTGAGACAAGTGAAAAAAGAATCGTGGTAGGGGAGTAACATGGCCCCGTACCAAGATGTTAATATTTAATCTTTCTTCTAGTTGTGGTATTGCTCACTGCAGATCAGTTCTGACTTGAAAGGTATTCCTAAGCAAGAACACCGTATTTGCTGCCAAAACTGAGCAATAGAGCACTGTACTTATAAAGTCTGTCATCACAGGAGATGATTAGGCCTGGAATTTGCAAAGCTCTTGTGAAATAAGTATCAGAATTTCATCATAAACACACATTGGCAGAACAATGAACCAACAGGACAAATTTGTTTTATATCCATCTCCAGTATATAGGTACACACAAGTCCTGAAAGGTATCAGATACGTAATTTTTTTTCTGCTAGTCTTGTTGCATAATTTTACTGTTATAATACCCTTTCTTTTTTCTACTGCACTACAATAAAAGTATAACAAAGTAATTTCTTAAAACTACATCATCTTGATGCTGTCATCAGGGAGTAATACAGAATACATTAATTATAAAATCAGTTTTTTCATAGAGGAAATGTGTCATGACATAATTTAATTAAAATTAGCTTCTTATCTGGAAAAGTCTATCCTTGTCGTACATGTATTCTGTAGAGATCCAGTGGTTTCATCATTAGTACTCCTGAGTACTGAAATGAAATAGATTCTGAGGAGGAAAGAAAAAAACAACTACATTTTTTGTGACATAATGGCTATTCTTCTGTCAGCTTAATTCTGAAGTCTTTTAAAGTAAATTTCATAGTCTTTGTTTTTTTGTATTTGTAAATTCTTCGTTTACATTTTTTTCAAATTGAGTTTAAAGGTTTGCTTTCAGCTGGAAAAGTAGCCTTGTTTTCTGTTTTCTGTTTGTTTGTATGCTTGTTGGTTGGCTGTTTTTTTTTTTCCCTAAAGATGCTGATAAGAACTGTTATAAATAGGAAAGTAACCATATATCTGAGTTACTATGAGTGCTTCTTAATCTGCAGGGGCCACCGGGTGAAAAGGGAGAGAAAGGAGATCTTGGTTTTCCTGGCCTGCAGGTATTCTCTGTTATTGTTTGACCTGTCACTTACTAAGTTTGTGTTGAATTGACATCATTGTGAATTTAAGGCACATATCCAAAACTGCTGAGAAGTGTGTTGTCATGGTAAATTTGAATGGATATTTAGAAGCAGGAATCTAGGGTATGTTGGTATGCAGTGAGCAAATTGTTCAGGGTCTGAAGAACTGGTTATTGTCTAAACCTTGTTAAACGCTGAATATTGGGTCTGTAACAACTTAGAAACTATTGACTTTTAAATTCTGTTTATGTAGTGAATTATTGGTAACATCTGCTTAAATTCCTCCTGGAATTATATAGGAGGGCATACCAGGCAGTTAATTTTTTTTTAGGGTATCATTCACAGATCAACATTTTAAAAACTGTAATTTTCAGTGAATCTTAACTTAATTCGTGTCTGGTATTTAGAAAGGAGTTTTCATTCCAATTGTTTGGATTGATTGGATCCTGCTTCTCAGGATCATTTGCTCTTCCTTTTTCAGTTTTATTATATCCTTCCAGTACTTGTTGGTTGTTAACAGGTTCCCCCCTATTGTTCATATATGTTAGGGACAGTAAACTCATGCAATCTTTTCTTATAAATCAGTTTTGTCAGCCTTTTGGACCACCACAGCAATGACTGCTCTGCTGCTTTCATGAGCCAGAGAATGAGATTTTATTTGAACAATGTGGAGCTGTGCTGGACATAATTTGTAATCATACTTAGGCCATTTCATATTGCTACAATGACTTCAAACAATATAGTACCAGGCTTTATTTTGAAAAAGAGAAAGAAAAATAGCATTTATACTCTCAGGTTAAGATAATGATTCATGCAGTAAGAGTCATACTGACACAACACTGGAATGATGCAGATTTCTTTACAGCTTAGCAGCACAGGAAGGCTGATGTGACTCAATCGCCAGTGTCCTTAACAGAGGATTGTAGTGAGGGAGTGTGAATGAGTGTGCATTTTAACAAAGTATATTTAACCATCCCTCATTTCACAGAAATACCTTCATAACTAATTCTTCTATGGCCCCATCCATTATCAATTATCCATTATCATTTGTGAAAAAGCGTGCAATACAGTTAAATTGGAAAGTGATTTTGTTGCGTTCTGTTGAGTTGATCTTATCATTGGTTCTCCCTTTATAATGCTTAGGGTGTCCCAGGAGCATCAGGTTCACCCGGAAGAGATGGAGCTCAAGGTCAAAGGGTAAGGTAAAATGAACTTGTGTTTGTTTTAAAAGATTCCATTCCATAATGGGTATGTTTTCTAGCATGGTCAATTTATTGTAGCTTATGTCACTTAAGTTCTGCTGTTTCTGGAGACCTGTATCTCTGTGCCAGTCAGAAGAGATGGCAGAGATAGGGTGGAGTATCTTTTCATCTGCTAAATCAAGTTTGAATAATATTAGGTGAGCAATACTGGGGGAACCATGCACCGTATCTGCACCTAATGCCTTTCATAGGAATAGATATTGCTTGTGTCTAGCACTGCCAATTAGTTCATTTGCTTATATGTTTAAAATTAGATGGTGGGTAAGTGTTACACAATAAGCATGCAATCACATGATCTAGCTAATTACTGAATAATGAAGACAATTCGAGAGCATTTTATATTGAATGTGAACACATGTAGGAACTACTGATGAGAGGAAAATTTGAATAAGAATTTGAAAATTTGGTCAACCTCTTTCTGCTTCTGGTAGAACAAATGAAAATACAGTCTGTCTAGGAATCAGTAAAAGACAAATCTTGTTAATGTGTGTAGTTAAAACTATAAATTAAACCTTTCTGCTTGGGAAAGCTTTCATTATTAGTTAGGTGCTAGGAGGCGATTGTTAGCGTAGAACAATGTTACTGTACACAGCAGAAGTTCACTATTAAATATGAGTTTTCAATTACCCTTGAACAAGATTTATGTATTTATGTTCCTTTTTTCGGATATTGTACTGTAACTCATTTCTGGTAAATCTGAACCTTCTCTGGTTTTCTGGTATTAACCTGTGAATGTGTTATAAAAGTACAGATGTATCTCTATAATGATATGTGTACTTGAGCTCATTACTATAAATTTAAACATGTGCTTAAATACTTTCACTATTGTGCGTTTAAGCAAGTAATTTAAGTATGTAAATTATTCCACTGAAAATACTGTAGAATTTAGGCAATGTGTGAATATTTTTCCTCTCAAATAAAGAAATTAATTTTATAAAGATTTGCACAACATTATCTTCAGATGGATAACTTTCTAATCAGATGAATAGACTTATAATTTTAATTAACTTGTAATGAAATATGAAGATAAATGTATTCCTTTTCCTACTTTATCCTACTGTAATGCCACCTTCTATATAGGAGCTCAATTTTTACATGATTTTAATCTCTTCTCTTTGGTTGTATTGTATCTTTTCCCCCTAAGTTCCCCGAGCTTGGTGTCATCTATTCATCTCCACGTTAGTAAAGACTTGGAGCCTGACGGACATTTGGATTTTTGCCACAATGCTTGGCTAATCTTGGCCATAGCCAAGTTGAAGTGATTTTGTTCTAGAAATTGTTTATGTGAGTGGCATGTACCCCCTCTTTTTCATTCCTGATCAGTAGTTAAACTGACCGTTTTGCAATTCGGGGTGAAAAGTACCCAGAGTTTTTACTTTGTGCTACATCTATTGCAGTAGAGTCACTCAGCCCTATCTGTGTTAGCCAGCAGTTCAGAATTAATCTAGTTTTCCTACATATGGATCTCAGTGGGTTGATACAGAGAAATTATGTTTCTGAGAAAAGCATGGGGTAACATGCAGCAAACATTTTTGCTGCAATATGGAAGGGGCATGCAGTGCTTATTCTGTAGAAGACCCCAGCATTGTCTATAATAAGGAAGGGCAAGTAAATAAATAGCCAGTTTTTGTAGATGAAATAATCGTGCTTGGTTCATGTGTTCATTTTCTTTTGGTGTTCATCAAAGTAGCTGGATAAATAGCTTAGATCTCACAGAAATAGGTCTGTTAACTCTTATTGTCTCTGTGTGACCTTATGCCATGTTGTGCAGCAGTAATTATTTCTACAGCAACAAACAATGGTGTTTTATTAACTTTATGGTGTTGTAACTTATTTGCTTACTGTGAAGTTACGACAACATAAAATTGCTTTTGATGAGTGAAGATCCAAGCCAATGATATTTGAAGACCAAGCATTGGAGAAAGGTGTAATTCTGAAAGGCATAACTGGCAGCAGCAGCAACAGGGATTGGAAAATTCCTAAGAAGTAAATTGCCTTTTTGTATAATGTTCTCTTTGTTGGGCTTCCTCCTGTTAGCCAAGATGCCAAACTACTTTGCAGCTATTATACTACTAGAACTGAGGTTTTATACATTATTCTTAGCTTAGCCATCATTTCCTCATTAGTATTTTTTGTTCATTGAAATATTTTAATTATAGCATGGAACCAGTGCCACAGAGCACTTAAGCAGATGACTAAATCACATCAGTTTTAATGGGAGGTAAGAATGGGACTGATATTTATTGGGAGATTTCTGAAAGCTTTTTTGAACCGGGGATAATGTGATAAGAGACTCAAGAAATCCTGCAGTCAAAGATTTTTTCTTCAGTTACTTCACTTCTGTGGTACTTTCTTTTCTCTTCTGAATTCTAACATTTATTATTTATGTTTTTATTGTTGAAATCAATTCAGAAAAGGTCTTTATTTTTTATTTTTAGCAGTTAATTTAGAGAAGTACTTTTCTGTGTTTCTGAATTGCTTTTTAATTCCTGTTCAATTTTGCTTTTCATGGATTTTAGTAACTAGTTAAAAAACTAGAGCATCTTCACTGTCTGCTGTGTGAGTTTACACAAAGATTATTTTTATAATGAAACACCCTCTCTACAAAAAAAAAAAAAAAAAAAAGAAAGCTTGATGTTATAAAAATACTGTGTTAAATTTGAATCAGAGGAATAAATGTGTTTTCTGATAGTAAAGCAGACTTTCTGAATATTCCTGATAATATTTTTAAACCTGTCTTTAAATGACCGGTTTAAATGTACATTTCAGACTCTATAGTATGAGCATTCTCCTGCCCTCTTATCAGCTTGAAGTTACAGAAGAGTGATATTAAAGATTTTATAAAATACAAAAATATTTCTTTTTGTTTGTATTTTATGGCTAGTTTTGTGGTTGTTTAGTGTGCTCTCTTACTGTCCTATATTTGTAGCTGGCAATATACAGAGGTTTTTACTAAAGGGAACTGATTGTGTTTCTCCCAAGCATATCTTATTGAAAGATACAGCTTGAATAGCACGCTGGAGAATCCAAGCTGACATCATGCATCCTGGTGAATATGTAGGCTGTAATTAGACTCTCTTGTGCTTTTTGTTCATCTTTTTTAGCCAAGAGTAGAAAGTTTGGAAACAAACTGACACTGACCCTTGTTTAGATGTGTAGGTAGAGAGGGGAAAAGTCTTCTCTTTCCCATATCTCCATGGCTACTATCCAAGGCAAAGTCACAATTGCAATCCTTGTTATTTCTTGCGAAGTTCAAGCCACTCAAGAGGACAGATCTACACAGCTGCGACAAGGGAAGTCTGATCACACAGTCACAGAACAGCTGAGGTGGGAAGGATTCTCTGGAGGCCATCTGGTCCAAACCAGTGCAGGTTGTCCAAGACCATGTCCAGGTAGCTTTTGAAAATCTCCAAGGAGGGAGACAGGGAGACTCCACAACTTCTCTGGGCAACAACTTCTTTGGCTGTTCTTCATCAACTGCACAGTAAAAGTATTTTTCCTGTTGTTCAGACAGAACCTCTTGTGTTCCAGTTTGTGCCCATTGGCTCTTGTCCTGTCACTGGGCACCATTGAAAAGAGCAGTCTCCCTTCAGGTATTTTTACATGTTGATAACATGCCCTTTGAGCTTCCTCTTCCCCAAACGGAACAGTATCTCCTCATAGGACAGATGTTCCACTGCTTTGATCATCTTCATAACCCTCTCCTGGACTCTTTCCAGTATGTCCATGTCTTCAGAACTGGACATAGTTCTCCATATGTGGAGAACTCGCTAGTGATGAGTAGAGGGGAAGGGTCACCTCTCATGACCTGCTGGCGATACTTTACCTGATATATCCAAGAATACCATTAGCCTTCTTAGCAGCAGGAGCACGCTGCTGACTCATGGCCAACTTTGTGTCTGTGAGGGCACCCCAGAGCCTTTTATTTCAAGCTGCTTTCCAGCTGGAGTCCCCAGCATGTCCTGGTGCTAGGAGATGTTCCTCCTCAGGGACAAGACTACATTTCTCCTTGCTGGGAAACAGCATGAAAGACTTTGCTGAAGTGTGCAAATACAGTATTCACTGTTCTTCCCTCCATCAGGTTGGTGATTTCATTAACATAAAGTTATGAGGATGGTCAGGCATGACTTGCTCTTGGTGACTCTGTGCTGACTACTTCTGATGATTTGCTTCTCCTTCATGTGCCTAGAAAAGGTTGCCAGGTTAATATATATCATCCTGAGTGCCTGTCATGTTCCTCTTGATGACACCTGTTCTGAATGCCAAGTTTGCATCTCCTGCTCTTGTAACATCGTCACTGCTCACAGCTGCCTCATGGGTGTTCTCTGCTGGGCATCTCCTTGGTAAAGTGATAGGTTTCTTCCTTATCAGGTTAGTATGTACTGGGGGAAGCTCTCTTGGATGTCTGCTGAAGGTGGGACTGGAAAGTTGTAGTTATTGATCTTCCTTGCTCAGCTGCTTGCAGCTACTTTGGATTCCAAGAATATTGACCAGTGCTACTTTACCCTGCTTGCAGATATTTGCCTACAGTGAGATATATCTAACTGATAAGGAAGATGATTCAGCATCTTAAACATTTCTTCAGCTCCTAATGGTTCCTCTTCTGCGTGCTCTGAGAGCAGGAGATCAAAGAAACCTGCTGTAAGACACAAAGCCTGTGTCTGAACTAGTACATGAGATATTACTAGAACACAGTTTTTAGCATGTCCAAAATGTTTTTGCGGTCTCATATTGAACATTCTTCTTGGTAGTGTTAGCTGACACCAATTACAACTCTTCCAGTGCATAGTTCAGGGGACAGCATAGATCATAAACCATTTCCAGTCTGCATTTCTAGTTTGTGTAAACACTGATTGAGTGTGATTTAGAGAATCATCAGATTAAGGTTGGAAGGTTTCAAATTCATTTGTTCACAACTCAAGTCCATGTTAAATTTAATCTTGAATATCTCCAAGGATGAAGACTCCACAACCTCTCTGTGCAATCTGTGTCAATATACAACCACTTCATTGTAACACTTTTTTTCTAACACCTAATTAAAACTTAATTGTATCTTCTGCCTTTTGTCCTATCACTGTGCACCTATGAGATTATTCTTGTCATGTCTCTTTCTTCCAATTAGGTAATTTAAACAGTAATAAGATTGCCCCTTAGTGTTTTCTCTTCCAGGCTGAGCAAACCAATTTATTTCAACTTCTCTTCATGTGTCCTGTGCTCCAGACCCTGACCATTCGGTGACCCTGAATTGGACTTGCTTTATTATGTTAATCTTTAAGAAGACCAAAACCATACACACCTGCTGCTGAACCTGCTGGCTGTGCTCCGATAGTCAGAATGTGGTTGGTCTTTGTTGCAGTGCATGCTGATGACTCATGTTCAATCTGTTGTCCCCTAGGGACCGCAGATTATTTTCCGTGAAGGTGCAGAAATGTGTCCATGCATGTCAGCATGAGCTGTGCCGCATCTTTTGCTCTGAGGATCTCTTTAATTTAGAAGTGAAGGTATACTCAGAGGGAAACATATACATACAGAATTTTTTTCTCTGAAAGTTAACTGCAGTTAAAACTTGAATAATTGACGAGAGGTATGCAAGAAATATGTTTTAAACTATGAAGAATTAATGCTGAATTAATTTTGGACTATCATCTCAAAGACAACACTTTCACAAGGAAGAAAGGAAATTCAAAGTCAACTTATTCTTGTGTGTTGAGACAGAACTAGACAATTGTGATTAAAAAAAAGATGTGTATTCTGACCAAAGCGTCCAAAAAGCTACATTTCTGCTCTTTTTTTGGGTTAGCTTTAATCAAAAATAGCTCGTGTTGGTACACGATCTTTTGGGAGCTACACTTCGGATTAATATGCTGGTAGTGTTTAGTAAAATTACTGGGGCCCCTGGTACAGGAAAGATTTGGAGCTGTTGGAGTGGATCCAGACAAGGGCCGTGAAGATGGTCAGAGGACTGGAGCACTTCTCCTTTGAAGAAAGATTGAAGGAGTTGCGCTTGTTTAGCTTGGAGAAGAAAAGCTCTGGGAAGACCTCACTGTAGCCTTCCAATACTTGATGGGAGTTTATAAGCAAGAGAGGGACCGACTTTTCACATGGTCTGATAATGACAGGATAAGGGTGAATGGCTTTAAGCTAAAAGAGGGTAGATTTAGGTTAGATGTTAGGAAGATATTTTTTTACTCAGAGGATGATGAGGCACTGGAAAAGGTTGCCCAGGAAGGTTGTAGATGCCCCATTTCTAGAGGCATTCAAGGCAAGTCTGGATGGGATCCTGGGCAGCCTGATCTAGTGGTTGACAACTCTGCTTATGGCAGTTTGGTTGGAACCAGGTGATCTTTAAGGTCCTCTCCAACCTAAGCCACTCTGTGATATTTTTCTCATGGTCACAGCAGTTCTTTGTTGCTTTTTTTTTTTTTTTAACAAGAGGAATTTTTTAAATTTTTCATCAGAAAAAGAAAAAAAATAAAGGTAGGGTAGTCATAGGTTGCAGTTTGCATTTGGTTTTTAGACGTATTCAAAAGCAGTATGTGGAAGTCCTTCAAGCCTCAGTAGCTTCAGTTGAGATTTTGCCAGTGTTTATCCTACTTGTAAAACCACTTCTCCGCAAATACCCCAAACAAAGTTTGAGCTGCCAAAAGCTGAAGTTTTTCTAGTGAAGCCAGCAGCAGCCTCTACTGTCTTCATCAGGGTTGAAATTTTACGGAGATTTAGACAGTGCCTATGTTCTACGATGCCATTTGTATTCTAGCAAATTATATTTCTAAATAAAAAAGCAATTGTAGCTACACTGTTTCTCCATTGCTCTTTTTCATGCTATTACCACAGCGTGCTCCAATTTAAGATGACTATGCAAAACAATATTCATCTTGATTCTAAATTGCCCTCCATTTGAGGTCATACATCAAAATGCTCTTGATCGTGCACTAAGAAGATTCAGTTGGTGGCTCTGTGTGCAGTTGTTCCTATTGTGGCTTTGGCTGAATAAGGGATGAAGTGCTGTTGTGCTGTGTAATTCCTTCAGGCATTCTGGAGATAGTGAAGCAAAGAAGAAATTTCAGTAAATAGCAGAGTGAATTATATCTTTAAGGGTTCAGTACTCTGAATATAGCTTGTGAATTCTCACAGTTACACTATTTTTTTATACATTACGTAGACAAAAAATAATGGGAAACAAGAGCCAGAAGAAATACATTCCCAGTCTTTCTGCCAGTTTCCTGTTACCTTAGTAATTTCCCTGCTCCCAAGTTCAGAATGAGTATCAGATCCATTCTGGTTCATCAGATGATCTGAATAATGTCATTGAAGCATAAACAAATATCTTTGGTCTTTAATCTACATGAGAGAATAGGTTTTGCCATACTCGCCCTTAAATGCAACCTCTGTTTGTCTTAATTTATAAAAAGCAATTCTCACAGTTAACAAGTATAATAGGAAGTGATTTTATGTGGCCAAGATATACACGCACTGTGCCAGGAGAACTGAATCCTAGGAACAGATAAGAGTTGGGAGCAGCCAAAAGTAAGAAAATTGCTCCTAAGAAATAAATTGTGAATTATATTCAAAGAAAACGTGATAGTTCTGATCATTCTGTTCATTCTACGCTTGGATTTGGATGGGCGAAGGGATGGACATCGTATAGTGTTATTTTTATGCTATATTCTAGAAGTCAATGGAAGGCTCTCCAATTCCTTCCCCAGTAGATAAATTAAGCCCTCATAGGTGTCCAGTCAGTTTTCATCTTGCCTTAGTACTAATCAAAGATAAGTGCAGATTTTCAATCCTTGCTTTAAAAGGTGAAATATACTTGTAAACATGAAGATACCAATTTTCCTGGAGGTGATACAAAAATAAGGAGTTATATTATATAATCTTCCGTGCTATTATAAAACTGAATAACACCCGTCCCTGAATTTTTCAAAACCTTGTTCATGCTGATTCTTTCTGAGTGTCAGAAATCCTATTTCATCATTTGTAATGCAGTTCAAAGTTCCTTCTGCCATTCTGTCTCCTATAGAAATAACAATTTTGAAGAATGAATTCACTTCCCTTACTTAGCAAATGTATTTGAATTGAGCTGGACTTGCAACCTTTTCTCTGTGTTGGTCTTAAAACTATTGTGATACAGTAACCTTATTTCAATGCCACTTTGGTATTATTTTTGCTTTTTGATGGGGGACCTGCTTTGTACTTTGAAGCTTCAGAAATCATCTGGCTGCATTATGAAATAGAAAAATAATATTTCCTTGTCAATCTGAAAGATGCATAGATGACAGAATACAAATTGATTATAATGGCTTATTTTACACTCTTACACTTATTTTGCACTTACACTTTTACACTCTTCTGGTGTATTTTTTTAAAAACAATCCTTTCTAGGTACATGACAGATGATATCCCCACACCAGATTTTTTTTATTCCATATGAAAGCAGTTTTTAATCAGTTTCCAAATCATGTAAATCATGAATCAACTAGTTCATGCTATATTGATTACTGAAACTATGTCAGAAATAAAATTTCAGAAAAGAAGAAAGAAACATCTTTTTCTGTAGCTTTAGGAATAGCTCTTTTTCTATTAAGAACTAGAATGTTCTTTACTCTGTGTGTGAGCATGAACACTTTAAAAACCTCACTTTCCTTCTACTCTTACCTCCATATTCTGGTCTTGAGCCAGTAATAAGATCATATTTCTCCTTTTGAGTTTGTATAGTAATTAAATAATTGTCATATTACTAGGCTGTTCAGAAATTTTTTTATAGTACGTGAGTGCAAAATGTGTATTTTGGTTAATTTGCACGAATACTTTACCGATAGTGTATTTTCTTCTACATCTGGTCAGCCTTTCTTCTCTGATTTTCTTGCTTTCCAGTCTCCAAGTTATCTTTAGTTTCTGGCTCAAATTCTGGAAGCTCTGAAGCACGTTCATAATGTAAACCACATGAGAATCCTTATCGAACTCTCATTATGCTGCTTCCTGAGTCAGGACCTCTGTGATAGCTGGTACATATGTACAGTGTTGCTGGACAGAGAGATTCATGGCAATTAGAGTCTTTCAGCACTTAATCCATGGGACTATGAACAGTCACAACCAGTGAGAACAGAGCTGAAAGTGTGACCCATCTTGTGGGAGACAAGTTGGACAGCAAACCCTCATTATAGCAGCATTATAAGTGAAATTTGCTTAGAGGAGAAAAGTGCCAGTACAAAAATTTTTGCATTACTTTCTTATTTCAAAGGTACAGTGAGACTGTGGTTGGATTTTTTTAAATACTGGCTACACTGTAGCTCCTTTTAAGAAATAAACTCTCCCCAGAGCAAAAAAAGAAAAGAAAGAAAAAGCTTTCTAGAAGAAATTGAACAAATTAATAACTTATGTATAAAAAGCTAATAAAATTATATACATTTCTCTTTTCTAGGGCCTTCCTGGCAAAGATGGACCGACAGGCCCACAAGGACCTCCTGGCCCAGTTGTGAGTATTGCCCATTGACTTTATTACTGTAAAGATCAGCAGAACTTTGGGGGACAGTAGGTCACTCTGTTATCCAGGCAAGGCCAAAGGTTCTCCCTGGAAGCTAGGATTCTCATGACTCACAAAGTTGGCAGAAAGCTGCTTATCTAGTGTCATTTTTTTCCATTCTCACTTAGCTCAAGAAAAAAAATGTCTCCTCTGGAGAGAAGAGAGCTGTTCCATCAGTAGGTTGATAGTTTGCTCCTAGCTGAATAACGACACTACGTAAGAGAAATTAATGTTGTTACTGTTTGGGGTAAGATTTTCTTTCTGTAAGAAATTCCACTTGGGATTATTAGTTGAAGTGAACTGCTCAGTTTGCTATGTCTGGAGGCTAAAGGTGAGTGTGCATATTCAAATGCTTTCATAGAATAATCAAAAAAGACAGCAGGGACCTCATTCAGCCTTCAGTGCAAGATGTAAGTTTGCTTCCAGAGTCAGTTTCATACTTCTCAGCTAGCATGGTTAGGCAAAGTTAATGTCTTTTTGACAGATTTATATTTGATAAAACCTCTGATGGTGTTGAGTGTTCTCCATGCAGAAAGTCATAGAATTGTGGATATCTCAAGTTGGAATGTACCCATGAGGATCATCGAGTCCAACTCCTGGATCCACACAGGACCACCCAAAATTCAAACTGTTTTTAAGAGCACTGTCCAAACTCTTCTTGAACTCCAGGAGGCTTAGTGCTGTGACCACTGTTCTGGGGAGCCTCTGCCAGTGCCTGACTACCCCTGGTGAAGAACCTTTTCATAATAACAGCTTGTCTGTCCTCTGACACAGCGTCATGCCATTCATTTGGGCCTTGTTGCTGTCATCAAAGAGCAGAGCTCAGTGCTGCTTTTCCACTCCCTGTGAGGAGCTGTAAGCTGCCATGAGGCCTCCCCTTGACTCCTCTGCTCTGGGCTGAACAAATGAAGAGACTTCAGATGGTCCTCATAAATCTTCCCCTCTGGATCCTTCACCATCTTTATAGCCCTCCTTTGAGTGCTCTGTAACAGTTCTGTGTCCTGTATACATTGTGGCATCCAAAACAGCACACAGTGCTCAAGGTGATGTTGCACCAGAACAGAGTGTGACAGTCACTTCTCTTGGCTGACTAGATATGCGTCCCCCAAAATAGTAATAATATCACAGGATTAGCCTCATGATTCAGCAGTCCATGCCTTCTTCAGAGAGCATGCCTCAAAAGCCAGTTTTTCTCGGGTACTTCTTCCAGGGCTGTGCTTTTGATGCTCATTCTGCTGCAAAATGTACGTCTTTCTTTTCTCTTTTTGGCAGAAATGTCTGTGGTTAGGAGATGTAACTAACTAGCAGGTTGTCTTGCTGAAATGACGTTTCTCACTATGTCCTCATGACATTTACTTAGTTCAAATTCAATCCAATCCTAGGAAAAAAGATTCTTTATTATGCTCATGTAATCTGAACAAAAAATTTCTGTCAGCCCACCAATTGATCTGTGTTGGGATTGCCCAGTCCAAGGTAACCTGTTGAAAAATGAAATATAGCAGGAAGCTTTGTAGCAGAGATGTATTGAGGCATAAGCTATTTTGTTTGTGATATGGAATATTTAAAAGCAACACCCAAATTTCTGCTGACTTTGAGTATAGCACCTTTCTTTGTAAGGAGGTCAAACAAAGTCCAAGATCATCTGAAAATAAGGGTGTTGTAATCCATACCTAAAATTGCAGTTTTGTTGTTGATGTGTGTACACTTTAAATTCAAATATTGAATTATTTTGTAATAGTTGACTAGATCAGGAAACAAAACGGTTTGCACCGATAAAAAAAAATCAATATTAAAAAGTAAAATCCAGTATACAGCATCTAGATTTTTAATCTCCTTCTGAAAAATAAACTAATACATGTAAGTACTAGTAGCCTCCAAGTTAAAAACAAAACAACAGCAAAGACAAAAAACAAACAAACAAAACAACAGAAAATGGTTCAGTAACTGTAAAAGACTTACCTATTTTTGAGTCCTGAATGAAAACCATTTGTAGAATTATAGAACTGTAGAATGGTTTGGGATGGAAGAGACCTTCCACGCTGGACTTATTTATGAACAACAGGCAGGAGAAGAACAATACTTGTTCTGCTCAGCAGCTACCTTGATTGCTATCAGATAACTGAAACATTTTCCATGTCCATATTGTTAGTAAGAAAGTAGAGGATGATATTTTTTCTGCTGCAGTTAAATTACACTCATTTCTGGCATTGCATAAATGTAATTAATTCGTAGTGTCGTATTTTTTAAGTTATACAACTTTGAAACACTTCCCAATTTTTTTCTACATCATTCCATGCATCACTACTTGCACAGAATAAATAGAACTGAAGGCCTAATGTTTGGTTCCTTGTATCTGGCTCCATTTAGAGTAGGAGGCCAAGGGAGTCAGCTGGCAGCTTTAATACTTTTTTTCAAATTCAGAAATTGAACTTTTGATCTGTTTTTTTAAATTTTGTTGAGTTTTTGTTGTCTTTGCTTGCTTGTCTTAGTGATATTTTTTATTCAGTTTCAGTAATGCTTAAAAACAGAAACACAATTTGTGTCTGTTTTCTACTAGTTGAGTCATTGGCCATTAGAACTTTGTACAGGACCACACTTTGCCACAAAATGTGTGTAACCTTCCTTCAAAATGTACCTGTGCTTAATAATGCAACTCGAAATGCCCTCTGAATTCTAAAAGTGAGGAAATACTGCTATATAACTTCTCCTGCATCATAGCTCTTTCTCTCAGCAGGCCTCATGGATGTTGATTGTCATCACTAATATTTTCTTTCTCTTTTCCACATAGGGCATACCTGGTGCTCCAGGTGTTCCAGGTATTACAGGAAGCCAGGGGCCACAAGGTGATGTTGGAGCTCCTGTGAGTATCATAAATTAATACTGATATGTTTATTATTATAGTTATTGTGCATTCATTGATTTCTGATCCTGGCTTCACTGTTTTCACAATTCCTCAGTATTTATAGCTCATTATCTGCTTGCAGTTAGTGATTAAGCAAATGTCTTTCTTTGTTTGTTTTTCATATTTAAATGTATTTGTTGATCTTGCATACAGTGTTTGGAATATAGGAATTAGAGAGTCAAAATTAGAATTTAAAGTGAAAGTAAAAACATAATAGTGTAAGATCTTGTACAATTACTTTTTTCTTTTTTCCTTGGCTTTTTAAGTTAAAATACGCCTTTTACTAATCTCAGTATTTCAGAAATAATTTTATTCTTATTATCATTCTGTAAAAATATTGCAGGAAGTTACTTTGGATTTACATCAGAGGAACTCTTTAATGATAATGGCTTTTCCTATAATGGAATTATAAATTTCACTTGCAGGAATTTTGACCAGCAACTTGATTGAGTGCAAAATCACACCCTTTATACCTAAAATTAGTATTTGGACCATCTAGTACTAAATTCAATGTTCAGATATTATTTCCTTTTTTATAAAATAAAATGGTTTAATTAGAAAAATGTAATCTGATTAGAAAGTGAGTGTAGAAGTTACATAAAAGAGCTAGAAGAATTACAGTGGACCTCTTCTCTGTAATAGTTCAGATAATATTTTACATTAATATTTTAGCATTTCATTACTTAGTTAATTACGAAATGTACTAAGTTCTTTGCACGTATCAAGGTGAATGTTCTCTTTAATTTTTAAAGACACCTGGATGTGACAGTGTGTACTTCTTACTTGATTTGTAGAATAGATTTGTTTTTTTCAAAATCCAGTTTGCTTTGGAGATTAGTCTAAAGCAAGCATTTTATTTGGTTAAGTGGGAATTCAGTAACTGATAATATGTAACCAAAGATAACAACATAAAGCACAATTCTGCATGGTTTCTAAGTGTAATCTTGAAATCTACTAAGGAGATTTGATGAGCTATGAAAATTATTACTGTCAATGTATAAGACATTGCCCATTCAGTTCATATCCAAACATGTGTTCCAGATATTGAACTAAATCTCCTAGAATGTAGATATTCCTGTGAGTCATATAAGACCTTTACTACAAATGTTTAAACACTAATAGTTCTGAAAAAAATAGCTAGATGTGTGAAAACTAGTTGAATTTCAATAACTGTCTTTCCCCATGGTAGACTTATATAAAATAGACCTAAAAATAATCTTTCCATTTTTGTAGGAGTTTCATTTTTCGTAGGATAGGAGGATAAACTAAGCTTTAGCTAGGAATTAGTCAGCAGGTTAGCTCTTCACACAGACATTAATGTGTTTCAGGTGTACCTGAACAGAAGTCCCTGCTTGGCCTACCCTAAAAGCCTCTGCTGGCAATGTTGTATCTGCCCAGACAACTTGTTCCAATGCTTAATCATCCTTACCTTTATTACATTGTTACTTTATCTTTACTGTCGTACTTAATATTCCAAGCAGTTTAATTCCTTTGCTGTCTGTTCATAGGTAGTCGCTGCCAAAGTCTTCATGCAGCAAAACTGAATTCTTTTTTATTCCATCATCCTTCTCTTCTTCATATTCAATACTACTGCTAGACATATTCCAGCCATCAAAACCTTGGGGCCTCTCCTTGCTTTTTTTTTTTTTTTAAACAAGATAATTCAGTATGTGACAACCCCCAGAGAAGATTTTATTCTCCATGTAATTGTCCTTGTTCATTTTACTGTGATGTTGCAAGGGAGACAATATTTAGGTTTTAAGTTTTAAGATATAACAGAACAATAATTAATTTTATATTGAATTTTTTTGTAGGGTGCTCCTGGACCTAAAGGTGAAAGGGGTGAACGGGTAAGTCTATGTACACAGGTTAGTTGCCTTTTTTCTGAGGCTGTGTATCTTGTAAAAAGCTTTCTCCAACAATTTATTGTTCTCTGTGTTTACAAGAATACAAGAACAATAATTTTATCTGTGCAATCAAGCAAACTTACTTTTTTTCCAGACATTGCCTTGTATGTAGCTACACAAATGTTTGAAGGTGAGGAAGGCAAATGGTATTCGGAAGGCAAATGGTATCTCGGAAGGCAAATGGTATCCTGGGCTCCATCAAGAGAGGGGTAGCCAGCAGGGACAGGGAGGTGATAGTTCCCCTCTACTCTGCTCTTGTGAGGCCCCATCTGGAGTACTGCGTCCAAGTGTGGAGCCCGCAGTACAAGAAAGACAGGGAGCTGTTGGAGAGGGTCCAGAGGAGGGCCACAAAGATGATCAGGGGACTGGAGCACCTCCCCTATGAGGACAGGCTGAAGGAGCTGGGCTTGTTCAGCCTGGAGAAAAGAAGGCTGCGGGGTGACCTCATTGCAGCCTTCCAGTACCTAAAGGGAGCCTACAAACAGGAGGGGAATCAACTCTTTGAAAGGGTGAGTGACAGCAGGACAAGGGGAAATGGTTTTAAGTTGAGGGAAGGGAGATTTAGGTTGAACGTCAGGGGGAAATTCTTTACAGAGAGAGTGGTGAGGCACTGGAACAGACTGCCCAGAGAGGTTGTGGATGCCCCATCCCTGGAGGTGTTCAAGGCCAGATTGGATGGGGCCCTGGGCAGCCTGGTCTAGCATCAGGTGGGATGATTGGTGGCCCTGCATGTGGCAGGGGGGTTGGAGATTCATGATCCTTGAGGTCCCTTCCAACCCTGGCAATTCTGTGATTCTGTGATTCTGTGAGAAGAATTAAGCATCTCTCCAAATCTTGCTTGAAGGTTTTATTCTCAGACTTCTATTTGCTTTCTAAAACCAGCAGTGGGGACCAGTGAAATCCCCAAACTTCTTTGGCTTTGCTTTCATCTGGAAGGATGGAATCTCTCAGTTAGAATAAATGTATTTCATTGTACTGAACACTTTCAAGACAGAAATGGGTAAAACAATACAACAGTGCTTGCTTTTGTTATCCAGGGTGATCTCCAGTCCCAAGCAATGGTGCGTGCTGTTGCTCGTCAAGTGTGTGAACAACTCATCCAGGGTAAATACATTTATAGTTCATAAGCTCCTATCTCTAGAATAGATCTTTTCTTGCCATAGCTGCTCATAAATATGATGCTTTTCAGACTGTCCAGGTGGATCTGTTCATTTTAGGCTGGACTGTCACTATTTATGATCCAGCTGGATTTGTCTTGAACTAAACTCATCAGCATCAGGCAGCTAAAAAGTTGCTTGTATTTTTCCAATTTATTAGAGTGTACAGAAGCTTCTGCTGTAACAATTTTAGAGTTTTGCAGATCTCAAATACGAAAAAAAAAAAAAAAACCAAAGCACAAAAGCAAGGAAATAAAATTCTGCACAATAGTTGTCTTTATTTTCTGTATACTTCCTAAACCAATGTTTCTTCACCAACTTCATGTCATTGAAGTTCCGTAGCATGCCAGACCACAGCCTTGAGGATCTGCTAGTGCTCTGTTCAAACTTAGCTGAATTAGATTCTCCACTGCATATTAAAAATGTTGACTTTTTTTCCTGACAGGTCATATGGCCAGATATAACTCCATTCTGAACCAGATACCAAGCCAGTCTGTCTCAACGCGAACTATTGCAGGACCTCCTGGGGAACCAGGTCGGCCAGGGGCTCCAGGGCCACAGGGTGAGCAAGGATCTCCAGGCATGCAAGGGTTCCCAGGAAACCCTGGTCAGCCTGGAAGACCAGGAGAAAGAGGTAGGCTTCATATTCACTTATAAAAAATAGACCTTAATTTCCTTATACATTGTGGTGGATTCTGTTTTCTGTATTAACATTTTGTGATGACAGTGTTTTCTCTCTACTTGATTGTTGAGCTCATCACAGACCATAGTGAAGGGTTTGGAAACTCTCAAGTCATAAAAACAATGTACACATGTAGTTTGACAAAATTATAGAATATCCCAGGTTGAAATTGACCCATAAGAGTAATCATGTCCAAATCCTTGAATAACTGAAAAAAAAAAAAATTAAAAAATAAATAATAAAAAACATAATTAAACCGTAAACTAACATAATAAAATAATAATTAAATTCTACTTTTAAAGTCAAGTTAATCTCTGACCTATCCATCACACACCTCATTTCTTTAAGAAGAAAGAAAGGCACTTGGACCAGGCCATAACCAGCAGGATGTTTTGGCTCAGCCTGGCCAAGCATACCTGGATAAGTGCCTTTCTGCCCACACTTTGAGGTGTGTCAGTCTGAAGACTTCTGAGTTACAATAGTCTGGATGGAGAAAGGTTGATCAGAGCAGAAAAAAAAATCATAGTTCATGAGTGGTTAAAGGGATCAAAGACAGGATATGGTGACATCAGAAGGAAGTAATGCAATTAACTGTTCAAGAATTCTCTGTATTCTTACTTGTGGTCTATATCCCTTCCTTCTTTCCTCCTCCAGCATTGCATAATAAAGAGACAGGTTCCATGTTTTGATTTCTTTCTCTGTGCAATCTTGGCAATCTTTGGTACTAACCTCAGCACCGAGTAGATGTGTATTTGTGAAAGTGCTTTGAAAACCATCACTTGAGGAAGTGACCAAAAACCCAACAGACAAATGTGGTATTAAAGAGCAATGAATTGGTACTGCAGTAACAAAATCTGCCAGCTGGGTTTTTAAAAGCAAATTGTCACGAAGGTTGTTCAAGTCAGGAATTCAGTTGTTCCAGTTCTCAGTTAACATAATGACCAGAGTTAAAACGTTGTTTTGAAGAAGAAATCTTTTGTGTAAGACTTCGAGTTTGGTGATCCTCAAGACTATAGTTCTAACTACCTTCTTTAGAAAAGAGGCAGGGTACTGGCCTCTCAGTCATGGCAGTGCTCCAGCTAACAAAAGACAAGACATGATCCAGAAAGAACAAGGAAGGAGGGTACAGGGTAAAGAATGAAAGAAAATGGGAAGAAGCAGTAAGTTAAGTACTGTCTTTAAAAATGGTGACCCAAAGAACAAATAGAGATTTCAGGGAATTTAGTAGTACATTTTAAATATCTTCTCAGGCAGGAACTATTGAAACACACAGAATATACTGTGGTTTCAGGCTATGAAAATGGAAACTTGTCCAACATTTATCATGTATTTTCCACTAGAACTGCTGTTGGTAACATTAATCTTTACGAAAAAGCACTGAAAATAGAATGAGTACAGAAAAGATAGAATGTACATTAAAAAAGGTGATTGTAACAAAATATTGCACCACAATGTGGTCTTTGTGTTCCCTTTTTCTGTCTCTGTAGATAATTGATGTTAGAAAGGACTGATTTTGACAGGTTTTGCTTGTGGGGAGTTTCATACTTGGTAAAGAGCAAGCACTTATTGAGCTTGCTTTGAGAAGTTTAATCGGTCAGCCAGAACTCTGCAGATTCTCATGAACTGTGATACTGAAAGTTGAGAGTGCTTTACTGTATTTATAGCTCAAAACAAGATTGTTTTAAGAATCAAGAATTAATATATGAACTTAAAGACAAAATAATTAGTAATTTTACTTGAAATGAAGATGGTTTTTATTACTCACGTAACAACAATCATGAATAGAACCTGGACAGAAGAGAAGGGAGCTCCTTCAGAACCCAGGAAAAAAACAAACAAACAAATAAAAAACCATAAAAACAGATTATTTTATTAGTCCTTGACGATTTCATTTCTTCAAAAGAAATGGAAATTTTAGATTGATGCATTATGGATGTAGTAGAAGTTCATTTAACTGAAAGATACATTTTTGTTTGTGCAGATCCTGGGATATTTCATAATCCTTCTTAGAGAATCCTAGAATCACAGAATCATGAGTTGGAAGGGACCTTTATAGGTCATCTAATTCAAGTCCCCTGCAATGAACAGGGACACCTATGGTTAGATCAGGTTGCTTAGAGCCCCATCCAGCCTAACCTGGAATGTCTCCAGTGATGGGGCTTCCTCCTCCTCTCTGGGCAACATGTTCCAGTCCCTCACCATCCTTATTGTAAAAAAAAATATTTCTTATATTCAGTCTAAATCTCCCCTCTTTTAGTTTAAAACCTTTCCTCTTATCAGAACAGACTTCAACAGACTTCAGTAAACTGTCTCCTTTCTTATAGCACCTCTTTAGATACTGAATGTCAGCTATCTGGTCTCCTCAAAACCTTCTCCTGCCCCAGCTCACTTAGTCTGTCCTCATAGGGTCATTTTTGTAGTTCTCCTGTGGATATGGTCCAACAGGTCTGTGTGTCTCCTGTACTGAGGTCTCCCCATCTGGATGCAGTTCTCCAGGTGAGGTCTCACCAGTGCAGAGCAGAGGGGCAGGATCACCTCCCTCAACCTGCTGACCCTGCTATTTTGATGCAGCCCAGGATATGGTTGGCTTTCTGGGCTGTGAGGGCCCATTGCTGACTCATGTTCAGCTTCCCATCCAGCAGTACCTGCAATCCTTTTTGGCAAGTGTCATGGGTTTGTTTTTTTTTGATTTTTAATATTCCACATCAAAACATCATGTACTGGAATTAAGGTGTTAATGCTCTCATTTCTACGCACCTATCCCTATACATTACGGAAGTCATGGGATCTGACCCTTCCGGGGGGGCGGTCTCTTACTGCCTGGCAGTGGGTGCTGGAGGGTGCTTTCCTGGCCGTTCCAAGCTTTTTTCAGGTTTGACTCGGTCTCGGGAACTCTCTCTCATATCTTATTTGATTTATTAGTCTCAATTTTAATTAGGTTGTATTATATTGTATTATTTTGCATTCCGATATCATAGTTAGTAAAATAAGTTTACCTCCATAGATTGTTGCCGCTGTTTCTCTTCTTTTTCCCCCTTCCTCCCTCTGTGGGGCCAGGCGGGGGGTGGGGAGGGCAGGGGCCTACTGCCCCCCTGTCACGGGCATAAACTGATCTAGTTAATTCCGTGACAGCAAGGCTGTGCTCAATCCTTTTTCATCCCTTGGCTTGTACTGATAGAGGTTGCCATGACCCATGTGCCAGTTCTTACACTTGGATTTGTTGAACTTCACAAGTTTCTCCTCGACTCACAGCTTGAGCCTGTCTAGATCTCTCAGAATGGATCCCAACCCTTGGACATGTCAAATGCATGATACAGCTTCGTGTCATCTGCAATCTTGCTGAGGGTGCACTCAATTTCACTGTCAGTGTTATTGATAAACATATTAAAGAACACTGGTTCCAGTACTGACCCCTGAGGGACACCACTTGTCAGTAATTTCCATCCAGACATTGAGGCATTGGCTACAACTCTCTAGAGATATGTTCTTGCAACCAGTTCCTCGTTCATTGAACAGTCCACTCATCACATCTATATCTTCTAATTTGGAGAGAAGGATGTTGTGGGAGGCCATGTCAAAGGCCTTACTGACGTCAGATAGCTGACATGAGTAGCTCTTTCCTTGTTCATTGATATCACAGAAGACCACTAAATTGGTCAGGCAGGACCTGCCCCTGCCTTTCCATTTTCCAATAGGGTGCACTAAGCTAACCCAAAACACAGCAGTAAAATGTAATACTTATTTTTTTACCATGTTTGTGGAGATGGACTGGAAATTTCTTCTATGCTCTCAGTTCTCACTTCATTCTAATTACATATCATACAGTGAATTAGTAGATAAAAATTGCTCTGCTTCTGGATGGAAATTTTTTAGTTTTTAGTAACTGCAGAGAGAAGGGCAAATGGACTCAAAACCTATCCCTTGCTGTGTTCTAAAGCACTGCTTGCATTTAACTTGCTCAGCAAGTCACAATTTATAGTCCATGATGATCTCCTGCCAACCATTTGGAAATCTTTGTGAGCAATGTGTTTATTTTTACTGATGTCACCAGCATTTTGGATGTATATGAAATTAATTTTACGTTCAAAAACAGTGCCAGATGAGTCTCCATCCTTAAGTACAGTTAATACACTGGAACAGTGACAGTAGTGTCAGTAGAGCATACTATAATGACATTAGGAGGAAAAAAAGACCTACTTGTTTTCCTGGTAGGGTGTTGCTTTTATTTTCTCAGAGTTGCTGCACTATAATTGCTAGTACTATTCTGAACTGATTGGAAGGGTGTTATAGCAGGAAGAGAAAAAGTCAGGAGTAGCTAGACATTTCCTCTTACCTCCCCTACACACCAACCATTCAGTCCAGGCCTGTGAGAAGTGGGAACTTCTGAAAGCAACATGTGGAACTGGTTCACATTTATGCCGTGAAGAGAGCTTTACTGGAAAATGTCAGCAGTCAAAGGTTTTGAAATAAGTGTACTTCCCTGCTAACTTGCCTGGCTGATAGCTTCTTTTCCTTGTTTATCTTGTCACTCTGCCAAGTGTTAATCCGACAGTTTTGGAGGGAGATGGATTGAGAGAGTGTCTTTGAGTTCTCTTAGGAACCTCCACTTGAACTTCTAGGTCCACGGTGTCCCATTCCTGAATGTATTATCTCACTAGGAATACACTGAGCTAGTCGTTCCAAGAAAGACCACCTCGATGAGAAAGGATAAGTCATTCTCTTGACAGATTCTGTTTGCAATGTCTTTTGCCTCCTAAGATTTTTTTTTTTTTTCCAGTGTAGACATTGGTGAATGGATTGGGATCACAATAGTGCATTTATTACTTAGGTTTCTAATACTGTGAAAAGGAACATCTCTAGCAGTCCCCATATATCAATATTTAAGTTGTGACTCAACAGATGACTGAATGAGTGATTAAGGAGGCCACATTGTCTTACTCGTTATAATACCTCACCCTGGATAAATTGCTAGAATCTTGTTGCCCTACTTATTTGCACAAATGGAGGAGTACAGAAAAAACATACCCAAAGTGATTATTTGCAGCACTTATTTCTGTTATTTTTACTAGTTCACATACCGTTTTCCATTTTTATTTTAACTAATTCCAACAGCTTTTGTTTTGATTTTGTGTTTGTGAATTGGAACTTAAATAGCTGGTGTTTGGCTTCTGAGTGCCGATTTACTTCTAGCTTTCAAAAGCTGTGAAAATGTAGTTGTTCTACTACTCCTTGGACTTCTGCTATTGTGCTATGTGCTGAAATGATGCACACAACTTAATGGCTACTCAATCCATCTCATTGTTACTAAAATACCACAAATACATACACTGTCACTTGGAAAGCCACAATGCTCAAGTACAGCTTCATCTGTATTTGCCTTCTGGCTTTATATAAAAGAGTTACTTAGACATGTGTTATCAAAAGGCCCATGTCTATGGCTCTGATGGCAGCTTTCCAATGGAATTAAACAAAACTTTTGCCAGTTGAGTCAAATATTTTTATTTCCAGTTTCAGCTTCCTCTAGACAAAAAAAAAAAAAGAAAGAAAATCTAGTCTTATTATACATTATGAATACAATTATACATCTTTAAAAGAGGATAACTTTAGGTAAGAGTTTAATTTTTCTCAATTGCAGTATGCAGTTCTCCTCAAAGGACAGTTTTTTTCTTAAAGAGCGATACTTAAGATTTTCCTTTGAGGAGAAACATTTAATTTTCTTTTCTAGAGAATGTGCTCATGATCTTGGTTTTGTTTTTAATAACTGACGCTATCAGAGAGATCTTTAGCAGAGTTGGAAATAATTGATTTCAATTACTTGTGATCTCCATGGGGCTAAGTCCAAGCCATTGCTTATTTTGGATGAGGACAAGACTTAAAAAAAACAGTTAACTTGGAGAAGCAAAGACAGAGTATTGCTGAAGTATGTCCAGAGCACAATATGAAAATAATTACTAGGACTTGAAGAACTCTAACTCAAATGACAATTTCTGATACGCACTTTTAACCCTCACAGTAATTAGCCATTGCAAGAACCTACATGGAGAATGATGTCTTTTCTAGTTGATTTTCTGTATACATGCTTTTAATAAAATGCCAAGAATGCCTCAATATATATAAATAAATAAATAGGAGGATTTTGAATGTTCAGTCATTGATAAGAGGGAGCCATTAACTGTGACCAAGAGGTCTGTGAATGCTAACTTACTCTTATTAAAGACTTGTGGTGGAAAGTCTATTAGTGGAGCTCATAGAGCGCTCAATTTTAACTCATGTGAGTTTCACCTTAGGGACTGGTTATTCTTGTTTGAGTGCTTATATTCTCTTTCACTTGGATAAACTTTTCTGGAAAACAAACTGAAATAAACCTGATGCAAACTTGTATCCTGGCCTGCAGTATGTTTGCTTTAGGAACTAAATATCCATGTGATTTTAAAGAAAGTTTGACCCCATGCAAGAGCTTCATAACTTGTTCCAGAATGAATATTTTATTATTAGCCTGAGTATGTTTGTTCTGTTTTTACCATTTCTTACTTGAATTTCTCCTGGGAACATCACGTATAGATGTGTTTACTTGTGTGTATAAAGAGTAATATCTGCGTGCTTGGAAGGCTCTGCTTTGAAAATATTGTGGCAATTGCCTTTGAAGTTATTATTTAATGTTAACACAGAGTCAGATAAACAATGATCCTCTTGCTAAGCATCTGTGTAGACTCCAGATGGTTATCATGGGTCAATCTTTTTACGTTTGAAGCAATTCACACAAACACACTTTGCTTTTTGTAAATGCTGGACAATTCATACTGGGCATATATGAAAAGATAAATTTAGATGAATTTACATTGTTAAAAAACCTGCAACAAAAGTAGGGAATTGCAATTGAAGAGACTTTCCATATGTTTAAAGCAAACCAGGGCTAAGCAAATTTTAGATGTCTGGAAACTGCATTTACAGTGCAGGACAAGAGGAGTGCATAAGAATGTCATATTTAAAATGGGTAGAATTCAATTGTTGGTAACAGAAAATGTGGCTTTGACAGGTTCTCCCAGGGTTATAAATGTGGATTTGAGCATATCTCTAGCACCTAGGCCCATTTCCTACATAAATGGTGCGTGGTGCAATGCAATCATTCATCAGCAGTTCTGAATAGCATTTCAGATTGAATCTGCAATCTGTGTACTAACTACATGCTACATTAAAAATAGGAGGCTCATACTGGACTGAAAAAGAACACTCTGAGAGCAGGAATCTCATTACATTGCTAAGAACCCCAGAAGAAAAAATGCTGGCAAACTTCAAGATGCCTGAGTAATTAAAATACGTAAGATTCCTTCACCATCAGTGAGATTTTAGTGATCCTGAGTTTGACCAGAGGTTGCTCATTGTCTACCTGCAAAATGGCAGGAGGGAATTATTATAGTGCTTAGAGGAAGCAGTGGTGTACAAACAAGATCAGATGTGACGGATGTTTGGTAGGAGAGATGCACTCAAATTACCTGAAATGAAGCTCTAACCATCTAGTCACTGGAGCAAAGCTAGAGAAGACATTTGAAACTGAATTCCTTTTTTACTTTCTGCTACTGCTGGGACAAGCTGTTGTGGCTCTGTTTGATAGTCCTCTGTGCTCAATATCAGATCTTGGAATAAAGTCAGAAACAAGGTCTCCAACTCCCTGGTAAATTTTTCCTCGTCTTTCTGGCCTAATGCATCCAAAATTGGCAGAAACATTGAGGAGAGGAGAACATATAGTTGTACATCCAAGCCACAGTATCAGGATTTTCTTCACTTGGACAGCCAGAATTTCTGAAAATGCAGTAGCTGCATTTCATATATATTCCACCATGCACCTGAACCTGCCCAGGGGATGGGTCTCAGCATGGCAGAGCTATCTGATGCAATTGCCTGGATTTGGAATGAGTTTCTGGCTTTCTCAGGTGGCCTCATATAAGCTGGACAATGAAAGGGCTGATGAAAGGGAGAGAAGCCCCATCAAGCCCTACAGACCTCATACCTGGTCTGGTGATCATAGTAACTGGTGGGATCATAACACTGATGTCATTTACGTTTTTCAGTGTACATATGTTTATCTATATCTCTAGATAGGTAGACAAGTACATAATGTGCATGTGAATCCTCTCCCTAGTGTGATTTAAGCTTGTTCAGTACCTGAAGATGCTGTGTGGGAGGACTAGATGCTGAAGACTTCAGCTGAAGAAGAGATTGCAGGAAATACAGATTTCGCTGTCTCCCTTTCTGTTTTAATTCCTTATATCATCTTCTCCAAAAATGAAGAGAACTCATTTTTCTGGGTCCATATGAGAACTGCATACTGCTTGCCTTAGAAAGGAGGCACCAAACTAAACCACACAAGGAGTGGGAAGATGGAGTTAAAGCTGCCTATGGTGCAGGCTCTGCTCTCAGTGGGGCCAGTGCTTTCATTGGGCTGACTCCCAGTGTGCAGCTCTGTTCAGTGCAAGGACAATGCCAGCAGGCTAAAGGGCTCTAAAGTGACTCTCAGTGTTCACACTTAAGCTTTCCACTTCTCCTCTGCTTATACTTTGACAAAAGCCAAGAAACCAACTTAACAAATATGCAACCACCAGATTGCTGTTCAGTAAATCCTTATTTTGACAACTTACGGAGGGCAATACATTGTGAGTGATGAGTTTTTATTACAGTATTTTCACATTTAAAGTTTATTCTTAATTGCATTCATCAGAACCTTGCTTAGGAAGGAAAAAAATCTTACGTGGATCCTTGCATAAACAAGGGTCCAGACATGGTCACCTGGAGGTGTCCTCCAGTGGTTTTTCCCTAAGATGCAACAGCTACCTAAACAGGAGGAAAGGAACCAGCTTGTTAGTTGAAATTGGAGACCATGTCTCATCAAGGGTAGCAGCACTTTTTTTCTGTCTGATTTGTTTTTATGAAGGTGCTCTATATTAGCTTTTATTCCGAGAGCATGGAAGCGGTGAAGCAGTGAGAGAAATTATCAGCGTTGGGAGGTCTGGAAAATAGGGAGTAAGGTCCCACAAACCAGCCTGGATTTTGTTTTTGAACCATCCAAATCAAACACAGACTTTATGAGAGTTTCCAAGTCACCGGTGGAAACTCATAGTCTGGAATTTGTACTTTTGACACCTACTTGAGTTCGATACCACTCTTTGTGATCGCTGCATATAGAAAGTATTTTTATAGGATGCCATAATGGTAGAGTAGAAGGTGATGGAAAGCTGGAAGAATGCAGTGCCTTGTCTGCATTACTAGATCTGTGCTCTTCACAGATCAGACCCAGTGATAGCAATTCAGGGCCACAAGCAAATGGAAAATCAAGAGTTTTGTGACTGCAAAGCTTTTAGACTGGAATTCAACTGGGGGACAGAGTCCATCTGTGCTGAGACTTCTCTTGCATTTTAGCAGCCTGAGGCCTTTCAGTAACCCGTAATAACTTGTGGGGAAGTCTCTGGACTTTCAGAAACGTGGTCAGAGATGCAACAGCATACCAATATGGTTAAAAGCTGTTAGTCTACTTTATTGTTAAGCACTACTCTATTTATACATATTAACAGAGCATTCTGCAAAACACTCTTCAACCGTTCACACAGGCGCTTAGCCAATCAGAGCCTGAGATGCTCTTTCTTCTTCTAAAGGTGTCCTTGGTTCTCATGCTGCTTATCTTGCTTCACAGCTGTTGCTCTGAACAGTTTTTTTCTTACGTTCCCACAGTAACTCTCTCCATTTATGTGTGGAACCATCTTCTGCTGAACAACTGGTGGGTGACTTCTGGAAGGGATTTCAAGAAGGCTGTACAATTACAAGCATTTACAAGATATGGTTTAGTGGCTTGTGGTAGCAAGAGTATGGGAGGATGGTTGGACTAGATGATCTTGTAGGTCCTTTCCAACCTTGTGATTCTATGATTCTATGATTAAATATTTGTTTAGGGTGTTTTTCTTTGTCTGTTTGTTTGTTTGTTTTTCTGGGCCACGCAGTAGCTTGTAGACAGCTTTGTGAAGTTCTGAGGATTCTTCCACTCAGCATAGTTGTACCTTGGTATTAGTCCAGGAGCACTCTTGAAAAAGGAAAGTGCCTTTGGGAAATTGGCCTATGCCCCTACATGACACCTCGAAGCAAACACAATGGCAGCAGGAATGTTTAATGCCTCAGGAATGCTGTGATCCCCTTGTGAGGCTATCAGAGAAGGAAGGAAAAAAGAGCCAAATAGGTGTTTATTTTTACCGCCTTTCTTCTCTTGCATCTGTTTTCAAGTGAAAAGTAGTGTGTGGAACTATAGCCCAGTGAAATAATGAACATTGCACAGCTCTGTTCAAAACGTGACCCTGTTGAGTGCTATTTCATTAGGTTTACCGGGTGAGAAAGGAGACAGAGGAAATCCAGGTGTTGGAACTCAAGGACCCCGAGGCCCACCCGGATCTACAGGTAAAGATGTTCTATATGTGGCATTGGGCTCCCCTGGCCCATTTGCAAAGCACCTAAGAATTTCATGGCTGTGCCCTCTGCTTCTAAGGCTTATGTTGCAGAGGAATCAGTCATTGAGCACCTTACTGTTGTAACATTCGTAGTATGTAACATGATGTTGTGATGTGATACACGACTGTATCGTCAGTCACATCAATTTTCCTTTTCAGAGATGACATCTGATAGGTAAAAATTAATCTGGATTAATTGCATTTGTCTTTTCATTGACTCAAGGTCAACTGTAACTTGACACAGAAATGTGTCTTAATTTAACTCATTAATCAAAGAGTTATATTTAGTTCCTGAAATAACAGGGTGAAACATGCATAAAATTGTGTTGACTTTGTTAGGATGTTCTTTCCATTAGAGTATTGATATCGAGGCACAGTGCTATGCAGAAGGTGAATTGAAGCAGCGTGGGTGAAAGGGAGACCTATGCATGCAGTCCTCCCCCCATGAAACTGCCTTTCCAAACGTCTGACACTTGGTGAAACATTTGTGCTTTGGAAATACTAGTATAAATATCTGGCTAAGAGCTGTCTTTGGCAAGGAACACAAAGCAACAGCCAGAGAGGAGGCTTGTCAGGAGCAGCGAAAAGTTTGGAGCCTTTCCCTCAGCATGAGTGGGGGAGCTGGAGCAGAGAGGCTCCAGCCTGTGCTCGAGCTATCTGCCATATTTGTAACGAGCTCTGTGCCATTGTCTCCTAGCACCAGGCCTGCAGCACTGCCAAGGCGGTCAACCCGCTGCCTTGTGAGAGATGCTAGTCACACGTTTTGCCTCCCTGTTTTATGCAGGACCTCCAGGCGAGAGCCGAACTGGCAGCCCGGGCCCACCAGGCTCTCCAGGCCCACGAGGCCCTGCTGGTCACACTGGGCCCCCTGGCTCCCAGGGCCCCGCCGGCCCCCCGGGGTACTGTGACCCCTCCTCCTGTGCTGGCTATGGTATGGGAGGTGAGTAGGCTGCGCTTGGGGGGAGGAGGGGCAAGGAAACATAGCGTGTCCTTCTAACAGCCAAAGTAAGATGGAGGCTACTGGTGATCCTTGCACTAAAACGTGATTAGCTCCATAAAACCACGCACGTCCAGTGCTGCTGAATTTAGTGGAATGACCCCACAAACCAAAGGTGCCCGCAGCATAGTGACCGGAGTCCACCATCTGATTTGGGCCTGTGAATGGAGGAAGTGTATTGGGTTTTGTCTTGTATGTGTGCGTGTAACTGTATGAGCCTGCTCCACCTGAACCTTCTGTGTGTTGAATCCCACCTCCTAATGTTGGCGACAGCAGAGCTGCACATCTGTAGTTTTTAAAACGTGTTTCTCCACTTTCTCTTCTGTGTGCCTCCAAATGGCATGAGAGCATGAATGTTACTAAACCTGCCCCAGTGTGACTTGGAACAGGGATGCACGTCTGTCATTAACAAGTGAAGCAATCTGGAGAAAATGATTCTTTCTGTATCTTCTGTGTATTCTACTTTCCTTGTTTGTTGTAGCACAGAGGCCGTGGGAAGAAGTTAACACAATTATCAAAAGTGATGTTGTCCAGCCTAAAGTTGAAATTTGTTTTATCAAATTACTAGTTACTGCAAACGTTATGCATAAGTCTTATTTGTTTGATGTTTACAGTTTAATCTGCCCGTGAAGTGATTTGTATGTTTTACTTACGTGAATGTTTTTGTTGTCGTCTCTTCCTATCCTTTTTTCCTCACTTCCCTTCCCTGTTGTTCATTTCCTGTTTTAAGGCCCAATCCCTTACAATGGCTACCAATCCAGAAGGTGAAAGACTCATTCTGGTTCAGTCCTCATTTGGCTGAAGGTCAGATACGGATGCTGAACTGCTCTGTGCTTTCCATCAACGATATTGACTACCACTAATGAACTTGCTAGCTGCTGTACATGCACTTAGCTTCCTTGCACTGCTAAAAGCTATTGTCTGACCCGTTTTGCCCGTTAATCATATATTCCATCCCATAATTGGAATAAGCTAAAGCAGGCAGATTGTGCAGTGTATAATGAGCACAGTATTACAACTGGACATAAGACAAATTCTGGTGGTGGTTTCCAACTAACTTGGCTGTCTGTTGGTGGGTTTCCAATTGCTCCAGCTTATTAATTTTGTTAAATGTTTTCACTGTTCCTTCATGTGAATAAAAAAATGTGTATTTAAAGATTATATATATACACACACACTCTCTATGTATAAAAGATATATATATATGTCAATTTCCTAATGAACGCTTCAATTTTCTGCTCCCCTTCTCCTGTGTTAACCATATGAATACTCTTGGTGGTGGTGGGTTAAGGTGGATACGGTGAGCCAACTGATCAAGACATCCCAGTAGTGCAGTTGCCACATAACTCCTACCAAATCTATGACCCTGAGGACCTTTATGATGGTGAGCAACAGCCGTACGTAGTTCACGGGTCCTACCCTTTACCATCCCCATACTCCCAGTCCTCCTATCCATCACCTCATCTTGCTCAACCAGAGTTTACTCCCGTTCGAGAAGAGATGGAAGCCGTTGAGCTGAGATCCCCTGGAATTAGTCGCTTCAGAAGGAAGATAGCCAAAAGAAGCATCAAGACTCTGGAACACAAAAGGGAAAATGGAAAAGAGCCCTCTCAATGAACTGTTTAGAAAGGGAAATATTTTATGTGCATCTGTATTTGGCCCCTTGTCCAAGTGCCTAATCTGTCATTGAAGATGTTTACAGGCTCTTATGTTAAAGAAAAATACATGTACCAGACCAGTTGAAACAAGAAATAAAGGTAAAATTATCTTGCATGCCAGAAACTTAGTATGTTAGTGGGTCAGTGCTAGATGATGATGGAAGATCACTTTCAGATCTTTCTCCAGAGTACGGTATTCAAGCTGTATCTGAAAAAATGCATCTGGTTAGTTGGTATAGATAGAATCGTTCAACAAAGTTTATGTTTTGTTACCCAAGTTTTTGCAGCTGACTGTGTTCTGTTAGTTTTGGATGAATTGCTTTTACTAGCAGAGTAACACTACTAAATTCACCAGACAAAAGTACATTATCAGGTTTCCTTAAAACCTTTCACAAAGAAGTCTTATCTTAACGGTATTTGTTTTTAACCCACATTATGCAAACACACAAGAATGTTCTGTGGGAGTACACTGATAATTTATTGTGAACCTCTTTCATTTCTGTTTTGTATGCAAATAAAAGTGGCAAGCTTTTATGTGTTGATTCTGGATTTATTTGACTGATTTTAACTTGGAACAGTTGTATAGATCTTCACTTCAGGGAACAGAATGTAAACATATTTTCTTTTTCCAGCACTTTTGTACAATGGTTTTATTGTAAAGGTTACAGGTACTCAGCTGAAAGAATAGTTAGCCTTATTTATACAATGTATGAAGAAGAAGTGGGAAGATGAAATATGAGATAAGGAAGCTGTGATGAGAGAGTTTGGATATTAACGTGCCAAAGTCAAAAGCCTGGAAGAAATAGTTGCAAAAGCCACTTGGATCACCTAATAATGAGAGAAAGAAAAAGAATCAACAACCCAACCACTTGAGAATAACAAAGCAATTAATGATGTTAAAACAAAGCAGACAATTTCTAAAGTGATTCAATAAACAGCTTTGAACACTACTAAGAAACAAAGGAAGTTTTAAAGCAGAAGGTCAAAAATGTGCATACATTTAAAATGAAGTCATGGATTTTAAGTACTGTTAATCCAGCCCTACAGAGCCCTAGACAGGCTGACCTGTGGGTTCCAGGACCAGGTCCCTGCTTGCCCCTGACAAAGTTCAGCCTCTTCACTCTCAGGAGGAAGATGTGTCAGCTTTTGTTTCTGGCCACTGCCAGAAGCTCTCTTAGCTCGTGATGAAGAAAAGAAACTGGTGTTGAGACAGCTGCATACCTTTACTGTATTAATCTCAAGTTCTCTGGCCCAGAAGGCGGCCTCATTAATAACACAAACAATTTATGCATGCAATACCCGTGGCTGCGTATATCCCAGGGCAATTTCCAGCTACATGGCTGTACTCCTTTCTATGCTGTTTCTGTTTCTCCACTAGATTCCCACCCCTAAATCTCACCATTTTTCTTGCAGAAGGGTGATTAAGATTGCGATAAATGTGAGTTCCTAATACAGACTTGTATTTAAAGTATAAGGTAAAAAAAGTAGAAGATGATAACTTACTGACTTTACATTTAACCAGATTAACCCTACTTTACAGTGCTGCAAGGCAGGCGTCGTCTTCCCTGTGCTTCCCCAGCAGCCATCCTGTCCCCCGAGCCCCCCAGCTGCAGGACAGGAGCCCCACAGTGCACATGCAACTATCCTCGCCATCACTACATATGGGAGGCTACATACAATGGATTAAGCAAAGTGAGAGGGTTTCTTGGGTAGGCATTCCCACTTCAATTTTCTAATTTATATCCTGCAGGACAAGCTTTAATTATACTAGTTGTGCTTTATGTTTTTAGCGTTAGGTGTAACCAGAGTGCTTCATTTAGCATTGGCTCCATGTCAACTTGTTGCAGATGCAAAACTAACTTTTTGATGGCTACTATTGAGATACAAAAGTAATATTCAGGATTTATGCATTTGCCAAAAGAGAGTGAGACACAGACACATCTGCTCAATATTTTCTCCAGAATTCAGTCACTGTATTATCAGGAGCGTCTCGCATTTTTCCAGACAGCCTAAGAAACTTAAGTTGCCAACCATGAAGTTTGCAGCACATGAATGTATGGCTGATGTCACCCAAATCTTACCTACAAATTACATACTGCATTCTTGCACAAAAAGTGCAATAACCTTCAAAGGTTATTTTAATCTTTGAAGAATATTTTCAGGATTGAATTAAGTTTCATTACTGTTGTGGTAGTGAAGTCTTTCATGTTCTATGGACAGGAACAGGGTAAACCTGAGCAAAAGGCTGAAGAAATGCCTATATGAAAATCAGATTATACCTAACGCATTGTTTTGCTTCCTCTACACTGCTTGAACAAAATGGGTGTTGGAAACACAGATTTTCCTCACCAACCACAGTAAAAATTGGAAAATTTTAGAAATATTAGAAAAGAGTAAGAGATTCATTTATTTACATGACTTCGGCAGAAAAACAATTGGGAACTCCTGAGAAATGTCTTTGGTCAGATGGTTGCCCTTGAAATGCATGCTGTCCTTGCTGCTCCGCAGTCCTCCAGCACTGTCTTCTCACCATCCTCTTGTTCCAAGACGCAGATTTTAACAGATTTCTTATGTCTAATAGGACTGCAGTATGCATGTACTTATGTTTGGATATGTGCACTGCTTTCTTGGAAGATGAGTCTTGTTGTGTTGTTTTTTTATATTGCTTTAAATGCAATTTGGCTCCACATTATGCCCACAGCACCTCAGTCATGGCAGTGGGCACATCAGCTAAAAAGACATGAAAACTGAAGGCCTGCATAGACACACAAGCATCTAAATCCCACCATTAATGTTATGTGATATGTGCAATCCGGGTTCTAGACGAAGCTTTCAAAAAGCTGCACAACATGACTTCTGCAGAGATAGACAGATAAAGGTTAAACAAACACCTCGAGCCACCGGTTTTCAATCCATAACTATTCATTTCTCCTACCAGATGAAAATCAAGTTTTGCAGCTTCTACAGTGAGAGACCTCATTTCAGCAAACAAGGTACTGCTCCCTCAGATTTAAGTATTCAAAAAAAAACCACACTGTAGCCATTGTTTAGTAACAGCAATAAAAGGAATTTAATTAACAGATAACACACAACATAGAGTACAGGTGATGTGAGTAATGTAACATTCATTCTTAGTTGCTTTAAATACAATCATTTTTACAATCTTTCCCAATAAGGTTTGCTAATACCTGCCAGAAGCTTTCTGCATTGAAGGCATAACCGAGATGCACAGATGAATTCTTCTGCCATGGAAGAATTCTTTTCCAAGGAGGACACACATCCCTGATAGCAATTTTTCCTTTTATTACTTCATTCGAAAATCTTTAGGCCTGGAAAACACACAAAAAAAGGGCTTTTTAAAAAGAATATAAATGGCGTTATATAGCGGTGTTGCTGTAAAGGTGTCGTAAGCACTGCATCTATTTTTATTTCTGTATTCTTGTGCTTTTAATGCTGCTGAACATTTTCTGGCTTACATAAAACACAGAACAAAGCTAGAACTTTTACTAAGGTCTCTAAGAACTACCAAGAATTAGTGCAGGCTGATGGTTTGTGGTTGTGCCCTGGGCTCACACCACGTGTGCATGGCTGGAATGGGCAGCTGCCTCACATGGGATCACTAAGTAACACAGAATCACAAGGCTGGAAAGGACCTGCAAGATCATCTAGTCCAACTGTCCTATCACCATTGCTACCACAAGCACTAAACCATATCTCATAGTTCCTCATCCAGACGCCTCTTGAACACTGCCAGAGATGGCGACTCCACCACCTCCCTGGACAGGCCATTCCAGTGCCTGACCACTTAGAGAGAAAAAGTTTTTCCTTATGTCTATCCTAAACCTCCTCCAGTACAACTTGTGGCCATTTCCACCACCCATACAAATCTTAAGAGACAGCAACTCCTCAATTCAGTGAGTGCAGCAAGTGCAGCATATGAAATCTGAAGGTTATATGAATTTTAAAGAGAAAAAATAGAGCAGCTTCAAAGACAAGAGGTTTGTATGGTACAGAATCACAAAGGAATCACAAAGCTTCTGTTTTCTATTTAAGAAACATCTGACTATTTGAATTCATACAATTGAGTATAAAAGAACAATGGTAAGCATGATGTAAATTGTTTACATGCTTAATGTTGGGGAAACTCAATATGTGAGGGCTGCTATGCACTGGAAAATCAATTCCTGTTTCCTAGAATTCCAGATTTCAGTCCTTAAAGATATTTCGTATTTTGTTAATCGTATCTTGCTACTGCCTGAACGAATATACATTTAATTGTATCACAGTTAGTGCTGTAGTGGGAGAGAGGGATTTTAAGAAATTCTCAGTAGTGACTTGGAAGTGTTATCAGTGCATCCATCCTAGACAGGTGCTGGAGCATTCTAGACAAGCTGCATGGAAAAGACATCACTGTCTTGCAGCTGCATTTATTACTCTTTTTATGGGCCAATTCATCCATCCCCCTGCACAGTGCTGAAAGGATTCTGCGCTCTCCTTTGAACACTACATCTAAAACTTCAGTTGAGGGTAACACTGCAGTGCTACAGAGCTGGGGATCTCACAGTACTTTTCTCCAAGGCTGAAAATCTGTGCTTTTTCTTTCCTTGCTTGCAATCTGTATTTCAAACTCAATGCTTGTCTTAAAGTTAAATGCAAAAACCATTGGCTTCAGTTTGCAGCCTTACAAACTTAATGAAGCTTGAAGGCAGAATTTTCTACACTGAGACACTTGTGTGAACAAACATAAAAGTTTTAAAAGCCTTTTCAAGTGTCACAGTAGGCTTTTATGCCAACTGGTGCTCCATGTCTGGGGACCACAATCTCTGCTTTTAAAGAGTCCTTGGCACCAGGAAAGCAAAGCCTTGAAAAGCACTGTGTCTAGCAAAAGTTGTAAATATTGTCCAAGGAAGACCATAAACCCACAAAAACCATTGTCTGCTCAGAGAGAATTATGAGCCACTTGTGAAAACCTGTGTATAACTGCTCATTGATGAACTGCATAAATCTATGCAAGAGTGTTCTCGGATGGCAGTGCTTTCATGCCTCCTCAGCAAAGCACTGAAATCATGCATTTGGAACAAAAGAAATGGTATCTCCCAGAAGAGGTGAATTTAAAAATGCCCAGTGCTTCCCTAAAACATCAAAATCACAGCTACACACATCTACAATTTGTGTCTTTTTAGCCTTCGTCTCACACAAGAGATGCTATGGCTGACAGCTGCTGTATATGCTCTAAATTGAAAAAAGCACAGTGCCATGTCACTTTTCTCCTATTCAGCCATTAGACTGTGGGCTCATCACACTGCCAGTTCACGGTTCTGTAGGAAGCAGAATAAAACTGTGCACTGTATTCACTCAGAAAGGAGGTTATTCAGTGCTTAAGAGAACACAGAACCAATGGCACATTAACAAGACTGAAGCAGCAGAATTCATTTCAAAATGCAAAGTATATAATAGAGGAAGTTTACACTGAAAACCCCTTTAAAATGTTACAACACTCTCTCAACAGAGTTGAGAATACAAAGCAAAAGTTCTCATCTTCCTGATGTGCCTGCTGAGAACTCACGCAAGGTACCTACAGATTCTGGACAAAATGCTAGGAGGAAAATGGTAGGAAGCCAGGTCTGTCTGGCTCACTGTTATAAATTATTTTCAGTGTGGTACGTAGCACAGAGAGAGCAACCTCCAAGAGAAGGATCTGTGGGCTCCCCAAGGCCCACAAGGATCCATATGCTGCTTGCAGAGTTACATGTTGTCACCATGGCACGTGTGCAGCAGAGCATGGGAATGGGACTGGTTTATAAAAAACAGGAGTTGGTCTCATATTCTGAAAATAAAGGACCAGAATATCTGAGCAAGCTTTGTAAATCCAGGTATTCTTTTCACATCTATTGTTTGAATCAAATGAATATCATGAATTAACTACAGACCACGCATGTGAATAAACTGCTGATGTTTGTTTGGATCTACCATATGCAAAAGAAAATATTCAAGGTTTGTGGGAATTCAGGATTTAAAGGCAAGGCTTCCCCGGAGTACTTTAAGTAAGGATCTATTTGTCTTTCCAAAAATCTGTTTTCCACAGCTTAAACGACTTGTGCTGAACTAATAGGTGACCACACAGATTAGCAGGAGAGTGAAGATTTTTCCCTAAGAGCTCACACATGGAGCAGTTCCTGCAGCTGCATATAAGGCTGTCTTTAATCTAGGTCAGTTCACCACTTCTTTTTACACCATTGCTACACAAGCACAGTGAAAAGGCAGAAGTAATAGATGTCACTCAAGGCCAGCACTTCTTGCCAGAAGTAATGCCCATGGAGCTATGAGCTCAGTCTGAATATTCCAGCTGGTTTAAAAAGCAGTACAAAGAAACCTATGCGATGCAACCCTGCAGACAGCCCCCTCCCAGCATCCAATATTCTTTCATATGATGTGAAATTTCCTCCTCCTAAGGTATTTTTCTTGTCTAAGGAGACATACAAAGACCCCTTCTAAAAGTTCCATGTGTTCAACTTCTAACTCCTGTAGTGAAAATTTATTTCCATCAGATATGAACAGCCTCGCCACATAGTTCTACCTTTATTAAATCCTTGTCAGCACATTCCAGTAGAGATGTTTCCCTCTGCCTAGCAATGTCTGGAGCTAAAACATCCTTAGAAAAAGAAAAATTAAAAAAGGAGTGGGAGGAGGTGGGTGGTACTGTTCGTGAAAGTCAGATCTAAGTACTCACCCATCTGTGTTACACTGGAACTATCCTATTTATTTCAGAAATTCAGAAGCCAATTTCATAGCCTTACTTCTAGCTAGCAGACAGCACTTGCAGCAGACAGATGAAAAATAGCATTACTTGCCTTACAGAAATAAGGTTAAGGTTCTGCTGTAACATGTGACATTACTGACTCTGTATGTAGTTATTTTACCTTCCACTACAACATTTCAACTTCTCTCTAATAACTTCTAACACACAATGCTTGTATTTTTTGGAGATTAAGTAGTCACATACTTGTCTGCTTTATCAAACACATGTGGGTGTTAAAGTGTCTTTTGATAACATTCTTTTCTTTCAAGCTCCAAAAAAGAAGAGTCACCTCTCCATAAGTAATCTCTATGTAGATAGATGAGTTTTCTGCTGCATTGCAAAAAAAGTTCTACAAAGTCAAATTTCAGGGAGTCATTGCAGTCATTTGCGTGATTGCAAGCATGCATGCACGACAGCTAACTCATATTTTAAAGCAGTCTTTACAAAGGAATAAGACTGACATACTGAGTAAGTGACCTATCAGTACCTGCTCTTGACTCAGCAATGCACACCTGGTTTGGAAGCTTTGAACATCTCAAATTACATTTTTCTCCTTACCTGCAGGCAGTTATCTCAACATTAGGGAATGTGACCCAGAGAGACAGAGTTCCCTGTATTTTCTGCTATCTCACTGACATGAAGAATGACTATTCAGAAAGGATTGAACCTTGCATCAGCACTGTGAAAGGTCAGTGCCTTAAAGCTAACCAGTGCTGCACACTAATAAACTGACACAAAGATTGAAGCTGTGGTACAGGAGCAAAAGTTGAAAAGGTTAGCTTGTATGTTTGGCTTCATTCCTTCCACGGATGAGAAAAAGCACTCCAGATGCATTAAAAAAATATAAATCATCCTGCATAAAAGGTACAACCATTGCATTCACGGTGTGTGCAATGCTTTGTATTGCTAATGACTTGAAATCTTTCATGTCTGGTAGGATTCCCTATTTGCACTGGCTGTCTATCAGAAAATAAATCAGTTGCAACTCATAATTACATAGAGCCTCTGGACATTCAATAAAGGCAAGAGAAGGTCCTGCACCGGGAGAAGAATAACCCCATGCACCAGTACAGGTTTGGGGGCTCTGCAGAGAAGGACCTGCAGATCCTGGTGGCCACCACGTTGACCACCAGAGTGCCCTTGTGGCTGAGAAAGTAAATGGTGTCCTGGGCTGCATAGGGAAGAACATTGCCAGCAGGTTGAGAAAGGTCATCCTCCCCATCTACTTCATCTGGGTGAGGCCTCACATGGAGCGTGCTGTGTCCAGTTTTGGGCTGTCCAGGACAAGACAGACCTGGAGCTCCTGGAATGCATCCAGCAAAGGGCTTGTAGGATTATGAAGAGACTGGAGCATCTCTCATATGAGGAAAGGCTGAGGGGGCTGGGCCTGCTCACCCTGGAGAAGAGAAAGTTCAGAGAGGATCTGATCAATGAGTACCCGAAGGGAAGTTGTCAAGAGGATGGAGACTCAGCAGTGCCCAGTGACAAGGGAACAGGGACACAAACACAGCCACAGACAGCTCCAATTGAGCATGAGAACAAACGTCTTCTCTCTGAAGGTGACTGAGCCCAGAGAAGTGGTGGGGTCTCCTTTCCTGGAGATGTTATTCAAATCCACCTGGACGTGCTCCTGGGTAACGTACTCTAGGGTACCCTGCTTGAGCAAAGAGATTGGACTGGATGATCTGCATACCAATCTCGACTGTTCTGTGACCAGTTACACAGAAGCTCTGCAGGATTTTCCTGTACATATTTAAAGAATTTTAGGAGCGGGGATAAAATGTTTCCAAACTTTTAAGTTTTACAGTTTTTCAGCCAAATAAATACAGTTTAATTACTATCGAAGTACTTCAAAATTTGTAAGTAGTTAACCAATAGATATCCCACTGGCTCATAAATGTATCTTTTGTAAGTTTATAAACACCAGTTTCTAACAGATGGTGACAGATAGGAGAAGAGCAATTAGTGAAGAGATCCTGTGGGCTGATCTCACCACGCAGTATTTCACCCTCAGTCGGCCTTTGGTCCACTTAGTCCCTGACAGCAGGCACACCAGGAGCAGGGGGAGCTGACTTGTTTCTCTACTCAAGATGTACTTACTATCCCAGAGTAGCTCTATGCCTCTGGTAAAATAATCAGTGAAACTGCTAATGATATTTAAATTACCTCACTTTGGCCTATTCTAAACAGTGAACTTACTCTGTCTGGAGGCAAAATAAACTCTTTGGTATTGGCTTAGTCCTCATGCAGGCTATTACCTGAGTTAATAAGCATTTCTACAATTACAGCTTATTTTCTTAAAGAACTGGTAATAAGCCACAGTAACAGAAGCTGCATTTAATAAAAAAGAGTAAGAAAAGGTGCCTTTTTAATACTGTTAAGCCAATAGAGATAAACTTCCTTCTGCAAGTACAAAGCTTAAGATAAATCTTTCACGGTAACTGCAGCTCAAGTTTTTTCTACATAAAACTTGTGTTTGTTTTGATTTTAAAAAGTATCCATAGATCACACTATCTAATCCAATGCTGATATGCATTTAGATAGTTTTAATGAGATTAGGAGTAGTTTATTAAAATTTAAAATAAACTGGTTAAAATCTCAGGTTCTCTAAAAAACAATTTAAGCAAAACTTAACTAAGGTACTTAAATCAGATTGGATAGCAGGAAGAATTTCCTCTCAAAAAGTGTGGTAATGGATTGGAAAATGCTGCCCAGGGAAGTGATGGAGTCATCATCCCTGGAGGCATTTAAGAAAAGGGCTGATGCAGTGCTTCAGGACATGGTTTAGTGGGCAATATTGGTGGCAGGTGAACAGTTGGAGTAGGTCTTTTCCAGACTTACTGATTCAATGATTCTAGATACCACTGATACCAGATTTGACCTGGGTTACATCACTTCTGTTTGTGAGATGATTTAAGTTAACTCAATGCAATGTTCATTTAAGTTTCATCTAAGCAAGACTATGTTTTCTACAAATGAAAGGGTATTCTTTAAAAATATATGTATTGTTAAAAACCATAGGACTAGAGAAACAGCTCTGTATGCTTGGCTTTGTCCAAAGAGTTACGTTATTCTTCAAATAAACAGAGAAGTGAGTAAAAGAACAGTGAAACGCTTTCCAGACTTGCTGTCACCACCAGAAGTGAAAAAAGCAAATATATCTAGACATTTATAAAAGAGCAATTAAAAAAATTCTAATTCCATTTTCATCTGGGCAAGCAGTTCAACTGTATCACATAAAACCATTCTCGTATTTCTTGTCAAATTCCCATCAACTTAGTTCCTATTTCTTCACATATGAGATCAACAGATTTTAGGGGGAAAAAGAAAGTAGCTTTAAAGCCTTCTTTCTGAGAGTCTCTTCAGACAGCTGAAGTAAAACTTAGTTACCCATTTATTAGCTCTCTTACCTTCAAATTTTAGCTAGGACATAAGCTGCCCCAAGGGAAAGTTAAGAGAATCGGTAGCATCAGCATATTTTATACATGCTAGAGAAGAGCCAGTAATTAATTCTAATAGGCTAATCCATCTAAATATGGATCTGTCAGATTTTTAAGATGATTAAGTCACTGATCGTTCTCAGTTAGTATCCAGTTGCTGCCTGTGGCTAAAACCTAAAGTAGAGGGGATCAACTTTCTCCTCTTAGAGGTATATAACTGTGTGCTGACTTTTGGGGCTTTTGGCTTGTTCAGATCCAGCTCTGGTAGCCTGAAATATGAGACTCAGCTACCTCCAGGTTTCTGCTACTCAACACAAAACCATGGGATATTTTTATGCCCTTACTATAAAAAAATAAAGTTAGCAGTGATAGTTCTTCAATTTTATCAGAGGTTAACGCTTTACTGTTAGTTACTGGAATTCCTACTGAGAACCAAAAAAGCCACAGAAAATGAACTTCCACAGGGATTTCTCAAAGCATACATTAGAACAGGACTGAGCAGTATTGGCAAGAAAGCATTACACTCGTCTCTCCAGTTTCTCTTTTAAGGAAAAACTAAGACAGGCTCAAGGCTTTCACACAAGTTTGTGTTGGCCATCTCCACCCAGATCATCTACAACGCCAACCTTGCTTGTTGAGACGAACGTTCAAGCTGGACAGGCAGTACTTATTTCTGTTAAAGAAACAGCCCACCAATGGGTGTTTCTAGGTAAGAACAAAGCTCTTTATACCTCACATGAGGTATAACACGCACAAATCAACTCCAGCCCCTCAAAGCTGCAGACACTGCAGATTGAAGAACTAAGGAAATGGCTAGAGGGATATATTTCAGTGCAGAATTTTAAATGTAATATCAAGCTTAAGAAGGGTCTTACAAAAGTAAAAAAAGGCTCAAGACCTTCACATCTTTGGAGGAAATCTTTACTGCGCTTTCTGCAGACAGTTGAAGTAGAGGACCTCATAATTTTACATTTACTATATGTTGTATTTCATTGGAGAACAAAAAGCATTTTATAGACGTAGCATTAACTGCAAGTTTTGTTTACGACAGCACATGACTGGAAATACTTCACATATTATTTGTGTATCTAATATAATGCAAGGCATCCTTTGGTGTTGGTTTCCTTATCTGAGGACATTAACAGATAAATGATAAAGTAAATAATAAGTAAATATTAAAGTAAATAAACCATAAAGTGAAACTTCCGACACTTTACATTAATAAAAATGCTGTTTAAACCATCATTTCAGCCACATACCCAGGACATCTCTGGCTTCTCCTTCAGTTCTTAGCACCCAAATTATTTCTTTAATATAGTGACTAGAAGTAGGAAGTTACACCAGAAACTGTAGTACTAGGAAAGGCAACTGTTATTGCATCTACCTTTTAAGACAGCAAACAGAAGGGACAGCAGTGGCTGAAGAGATCTCTTAACATGAAAAGTTTTTTGTTTACCAATGCCTTCAAATTTATTCTCTAGGAACATCAGCAGCAGACTTTAGGTTGCTTAAGGCCGGCATGACTGGCTTTAAGGAGCACAGAGCCAGGGAGAAACTGTAAACAGAAGTTATGACCACCATTATCCTTGACATAGAATGTGTAAGAGGATTATCACATACATCTCCCACTCCTAGGTGTCCCAACACACTTGTGTTTCATCATACACAAATATTTCTTCCCACAACATTGCATTTTCTTCTTTCAAAGCTGTGGGATGCTGCTGATGGATCACCTGTATGCCATGCCACACAGATCCGCATATGGCTGATGTTCAAGTACTGGGACTCTGACCAGCTCTCACTGCTCTGCTGAAACAGTTTTATGGCTTCAGACTATAAAGCCCTTACCTAGCAGTAGGCTGTGCAGAAGGGAGCCAGAAATCAGGGAGGTTATTAAAAAACAAACATTCAAAAGGTGTTTGGTTTTCTTAAATCAAGTTTCAGAGTTTACAATACCTTAAATTTTAAAAATGTCAAAAGCCTTCAAGGACTTCTTTTCCAGAAAGACAAGTGAGAGGCTGTCTGGCCTAGGGAGGTCCATGGAGAGTTCCCATTAAGTCTGGCAGTGGAACAGGCACTCAGTATGCACACCACCACCAACCTGAGAGCTCTCCTGGAAATCAGAACTGCTCTGCTTTCTTAAGGGAAACTCATAGGAATGTATCCATCTAACTGGAACAAGACAGATTTCTTCTATATATTTGGGAACATTCTTGTCCAAATTACTTCAAAATACTTCTTCAAAAGCACATTTCCTGCCTTTAGAAGTTCACTGTCTACAAACACACCTATTCCCAGTCAGCTAAAAAACTTTTAGATGGCATACAACAGGAAAATTCACACATAAATCTGATGTATTCCTGCCTTTAGAAGAGAGGTAGGAAACAGTACTGTTTGTTTAGTCACAGAAGATTGGTGAATTTTGTGATGATTTCTGTTTAAAGCTCATTAAAAACATCCAATGTGAAACCTCAAGCACCCTTGAAATAATGGCTTCATTCATGGTAGGAAGCAGCAAAAAAAATCAAAGTTGGCCAAAAGAACTGGTTTCTGATCTTCGTTCCCTTTACATCTGTATGGAAAGACTCAATTTTACCTCCCTGCCTATACAAGGTTTTTCACCATGTTTACTTCAGATGTCTGCACCACGGATGTAAGAGAGCAGCTCTGTACAATTCAAGAAACCATTTGGTTCAGGTTAGAATCATAGCCCAGAATCATAGATGCTAGGTTAGGTATAAAAGGAAAGAATATTCCAAGAAAGTTTCTCTCACTGGAAATGTAGGACATTTAATTCTCTGCTCTCATGGAGTGAGATCCATAATGACATCCCATTATGCACTGTGCTGTGATGGAAGGGGGGGTGATGGGAAGGCTATCCACCCTGTAGGACACACACTTTTTGCTAAGTATCCACACTAGATGCACGCTTTCCTCAAAAACCATTTTCTCACCTTAGTGCTCAACTTGGATACTGTCTATTTGTCTATAGTGTCAGTGTCCAATTACCAGAAAAAACAGCCTTTCAAAACAAACTGTACCAAAACACAGGTTTTATAAAAACACAAGTAGGAAGTCCAAGGAAATCATTAGCAGCACTGATGTCCTCTTCACACTCAGAATGAAAATCATTTACGTGTTATTTCAGATTAAGGAGATAAAGGCCTGTTAGCATACTCTGAGTTGATATAAGTTTCCTATCTGCTTTATGACCATTTTATACTTAGTAAGGCACATTTTTTGGGAATCAGTTTTAATGTAAAATTGTAAACATTATTTTTATTGTCATAATCATGCTTTCCTTTATTCTATATCCTCAAACACTTCAACTATGGTTTTCACGTAATGCTTTCCACTAAAGGATTCAACTATTTTTAAAGGGCTAACATGATTTAAGTCCTTTCCTACTAGAGCAAAAATAAAATAAGTGACACAGACTGTGTGTCTCTCAATCCTTCTCCTTGTTTTTAATCTCTCACTCTCCTTTGAGAAACAGAAAAGTCACCCATCAGAACTTCACAAAGGATAGGAAAAGAAAAATCAAATAGAAAAAAAAAAAAAAAAATTCACCCAAGGTGGGAAAACTTATGAAAACCATCTGGAAAAAAAGAAAAAATTAACAGTTTTTCTGAATTCTTATTCTGGTTTATTTTAGGTACTACAGTTACTGACTGGAAACTATCCACGTGTTCTGCAGAAGCTCACAGATCAAACACACAGGAGTGTGCTGCTCTTCATCCTCCAGTACTCTCTGACACACTTTTGCTCCAGAGCTCAGCTCTATTCCCCTTCTAGGTCCACCTATTCCCTGGCTCTTCTCAACAAGTATGTCCAGTTAAGACACTCACTCATCCCACTGAAGGAAGAATATGAATTTCTCAGTTGAAAGCCTCCCAGCTGTGGCAAATGAAGGACTGCTAAGTGAGCAGCACTTCCCACCCTCTGCAACTGGCACAGAGTACGAAGCCTGTATACAGATAGCATTTCCCCAAAAAACTGATCAGGATGAGTCTGCAGAGCAAAGAAGTGCTAATAGGAAATTATTAGGAGACAGCTTGACAGCAATTACTAAATTATATGACATCAATTTTCCTTGCACTCTGCCACACACAGCTACAACATGACTTAACATTCACCAGATGTTTAAACTTGTTTTACCAAAAAAGATGTTAAATTCTACATACTGAAAATAAGCAGAAGTGCACAAGTCAGTGCTGACCATCTGGAAGACTCCAGGTCAAACTCTAGCCCACCTGCTTCATTCCCACAGATCTTTGCCTTTGACATCCAAAGGAAGCTCATTACTAGGACTCTCAAAATGACAACAAGAAAGGAAAACAAAACATTGGTACTAATCTGAGATCCCCAAATGTGACTATTTTCACTAGCAGGTTGGCTCAGTGCTGCATGTGGTAGTATAAAACAAACCACAAATGCTCACTGAAATGCAATGCAGCTATGGTGGAACTGATTTTATGCCCTGAAAATAAATTAATTATCAAAATAAACATGTGGAATAGTCCTGTCAAAGATATATTCTCCCAGTTCCAGTTTAACAGAACTCTTTCCCTTCCTCTAGAGAAAATCTGAAGATTCTTCTACACTTTTTTAAAATGAATTGTTCAGTCCCACAGTCACGTTGTGTTTTTTTCAACTCTGACTAACAACAGCATAAGTGAGTAAGCATTTATTCAACTACTCTGGATGAAGAACTGAAAGTATGACTTTACATCAAGTCTTACTGATGAAAAAAAGGCTAGAAAATAAGAAAACGTGCAACCACTCCCTTCAAATATGACCATTCTTTGCTTAATGATCTGTCAAAAAATATGACATGAAGAAAACAAATAATCCCTTTTTTTCTTATTCATATTGTAAAATCCAACAGCCAATATAGTACAGATTAAAGTCCAAGTGCTCATTTTAAAAGTCAGATATACTTACGGAGTCCAAACCCTTGGAAAAGCAGCAATTTCTTCTGGTGTGTATTCATCTAACCTCCTGGGGACTACGTGTGGCTGAGGAATCTTTTGTAGAAGGTTCTTCTCTATATCTTCTGGGATAACCTGAGGGTGAGAGCAGTCAAACCTTAGAAAGAAGGTACTTAGAAAACACCTTCTCCCTTCTCCCCAAATCCAGACCAAAAACTGTCAACACTGCTGCATTCTTCAAGCTAAATGAAGTCATGATACACAAGACAATCACATGCATATTTTAGATATTGCAATTTTGTGAAATAAAGAGCATCAACATGTAAAGTATATTTAGTTACATATTTAAGAAGTAACTTGATTTTTCTTCATTTATCTTATGCCTGAAACTTTGCTAGCGCTCTTCACCTCCAAAGCAAAAAGAAAGAAAACGTAACAGTGTGACCACTCACATCTTCAGGGAACAGGTGCAACCTCTGCATCAAAGTTCTTCTCAGAAGGTTTTTTGGAAGCATCCTATAAATAGTCAGTTTGACAATCTGAGGAAAGAAAAACAATGTAATGACAAATCACATCACCTACAAATAACATGAAAAAGGTAAGGTGTGTTTCCCTATTTTCTGGATCTCTTTTTGGTCAACTTCTTCCATACTGAAGAACTCTGCCATCACATTTTCGAAATGTTCCAAATTTACTGTTTTGGAAGAAGGAACACTTATACCTCAGTCGTATAAACACTCCAACAGTCATAAAATAAAAGTTTCTGCTTAGAAACTAGAGCTGTATTTTGCACTGGGGATGACTGTATATGATCATGTGACATTAAAAGAACTGAAAAACAAACTGAGAATCTTCTATTAATTCCATAATATTAGTCTTACATATAGATAGATCACTGAAATGAATTAGGCTGTAACAAATTTTACAAGTGGTCTCAGCATTTAAACACTGTAATTTGCTGTATTCAATGTTTCAATATAATCAATGCATCGTATCTTAAGCAAGGCTGACCTGGTAAGACACTGCTTCGTAACACTGTATGTATTTATAATACAGCACAAGGGGGAATGGTCTTAAACTAAGGGGAGGTTTAGGTTAGATACTAGGAGGAAGTTTTTCATGCAGAGGGTGGAGACACACTGGAACAGGTTGCCCAAGGAGGTTGTGGATGCCCCATCCCTGGAGGCATTCAAGGCCAGGCTGGATGTGGCTCTGGGCAGCCTGGTCTGGTGGTTGGCGACCCTGCACATAGCAGGGGGTTGAAACTAGATGGTCATTGTGGTCCTTTTCAACCCAGGCCATTCTATGATTCTATGATAATTTATTCGCTTGCTATTAGTTCCAGATGAACAAACCCACTGTAGAGCATCAGGAATGAACAGAATTTGTACACCCACAATAGATGATGCTTGCAGAAAAGAAACATAACACGATTTCTCTTGGACTCTAATGCAGATGTCTGCAATTTAAATATGAAACATACTGTTACGGACTTCAGCCATGAGAACATTTGTGTATGTAAAACAAGGCACGCAACCATAGGAAACCAAAGAGGATAAAGAAGGACAGCAAGTCGTTTAGAAGTAGACCAGCACACCCTTTTTTTAAGCATAAGTAAACCCACTCTGACTGTGCTCCAAGCCACTCAGATTTGAGTCCTTTCACCAGAGTAATTTTTATTTTGTACACTTACTTCACTAACAGGAAAATATCACATAGAAAGCTCAGAACTGTAGAATATCCTGAGTTGGAAGTGACCCATGAGGATCATCACGTCCAACTCAATCAAGTAAATCAAGGTCAAAACAGATCCGATCTAAAACAATGATACTCCCCAACTAGGGACCCTTTCTTTTACACAAAAATTACTTGAAATTGTGCTAGAATCAGTGTTGATTCCTTAGCTAAAATACAGCTCCGTGTATCTGTAAGTCACTGATCACACATTCGACCCTGTGCGTGTACAGCTTATTAATGATTTCACTCCAATAAAAAGAAAGACTTTAAAATACTTTAATGAACAGTTTTTAACTTCTTCAAGAAACCAAGGTTTGTGCCAGATCTTTCATCATCCTCTGTAGCCTGGAACAGACATCTGTTGGAACAAGTCAATGACCTGGATGAATTGCTGCTCTATTCTGGTTGTAGACACTCCTGCCTGATGAATCTGATTCCATTTTCTTGGCTCTGGGCAGCCTGGTCTAGTGGTTGGTGACCCTGCACATAGTAGGGGGTTGAAACTAGATGATCATTATGGTCCTTTTCAACCCAGGCCATTCTATGATTCTTTATAATGTTGCTTAAAAAAGAAAAAAACAACTCAGTTTTAAAAAGTTGCCTATTAAAAAGTCATTCTGGAAAAGAATTACTGGTTTATATTTTCAAGTTAAACAACAAAGAAATATTTTAAACACCATGTACAGTCACTGCAGAACATCAGGGAACAACAAACTAACAAGATAACAGGATTTGGAGAATGAAGCCTGGATAATGAGATGTTCAGGAACAGTTTCAGTAGTTAAGCATGCTAAGTACAGTAAGCAAAACCACAGATATGCTTTGGTACATCCTCCATGCTTTTCAATAACTCCTTTGATCATGTCCTCTCACCTATGCACGATCTACATGAACAGAAAAATCACTTTCATGTGAAGCAGAAACCATCTTTTCACTGCTAGGCAGATGGTACCAGTTTGTCCAGTACAGAGCAGGAAACTTCATGGCACAGTCCCTCCCATTTCAGAGCTTACATTCAGTGGAACCTAATTCTCAGAGGACACAAAGTTCCTTAACTGCACATTTCAAAGAGCTCATATTTTTAATTGCATCTTTTTATGGCAGACCCTTTAATACCTGAGCCACTTGAAAACACTGCCACCTGTACATCAGAACAGTGCAAAGAAAAGAAGGACAATAACCTTGGATTTGGGCATCCACAGTGCCCAGCAACTCACAGTAGGTGCCAAGGAGCAAAGCCTTGGTTTCAGGCACTGCTTTATGCCCACTGGCCAATGTACCTAACTTGCAGCACTACAAAATTTATCACAGAATCACAGAATCTCCAAGATTGGAAAAGACCTACAAGACCGTCTAGTCCAACCATCCACCTATCACCAATGGTTCTCACTAAGCCATGTCCCTTAACACAACATCCAAACGTTCCTTGAACACCTCCAGGGTCGGTGACTCCACCTCTCTGGGCAGCCCATTCCAGTGCTTGACCACTCTTTCAGAGAAGTAATATTTCCTAACGTCCAGCCTAAATCTTCCCTGGCGCAGCTTGAAGCCGTTCCCTCTGGTCCTATCACACGAGAGAAAAGGCCGATCCTCAGCGCACTACAACCTCCCTTCAGGCAGTTATAGAGAGCAGTAAGGTCTCCCCTGAGCCTCCTCTTTTCCAGACTGAACAACCCCAGCTCCTTCAGCCGCTCCTCATAAGGCCTGTGCTCCAGATCCCGCACCAGCTTTACTGCCCTTCTTTGAACCCGTTCCAGGGCCTCAATGTCCTTCCTGCAGTGAGGGTTCCTTGCTGGAACAGGCAAGTTTATACATCCCACACACAGTTTCCAATTTAAAGGTCTACTATAGAAGGAAAACAACCTTGGGTAAAGCTCTTTTACTTTCAGTCCCCTCCCTAACAAAGTATGAGCATGGACAAGCCAAAGAACATATTTACCTGGAACACTGTATGAGGATCCAACATAGATTCACAGAATCACAGAACCACCAAGGTTGGAAAAGACCTACAAGGTCATCCAGTCTAACCTATCACCAATAGTTCTCACTAAACCATGTCCCTCAACACAACGTCTAAATGTTCCTTGAACACCTCCAGGGTCGGTGACTCCAACACCTCCCTGGGCAGCCCATTCCAGTGCCTGACCACTCTTTTGGAAAAGCAGTATTTTCTAACATCCAGGAATCCAACATTTCCATTTCTGTTGCAGGCCTGAGCTCCCATGCATATTGCAGATTATACCCGGTTGAGATCAACTTCTTTTTCTGACTTTTTCCCAGATAAAACATGCTGTAAGGGAGGAAATCAACAGAGCAATACTACTCCAGAGGAGTACAAAATAATCGGACCAAGAATAAAATCTGCTCAAAGAGGTGAAGTACAATAAACACCAGGAAACAACTCCAGAGCTTGGGAAGGACACAGCCACTACACAGAAGGATACAAAGTGGTTAATTACAAGGCATACTGAAAACACCACTTGAACAATTTCAGGTACCAGCTCCTCAGAAGCAGCGTATCTGCCAAATAACAGCTGTCTTCTGTACACAACAGTGATCTTTTTCAGTAAATGCATGATAGAAAGGTGAAGTTCTTTTACCTCTACTGAGTTACATGAGTAGTATGACAAAAGTGATTGGACAGTGCCACGGGAACAATTCAGACATTGGGGAATTGAACATCTACTGTTACTCAGCACCTAAGAACTTGGAAGTTTTATTTGTTCTTTAACATCAATAACTTCCATAGTCATGTAAGAGAGGGATTAAGATTTTTTTTTTAAAGTATTTATATTTAAAGCAAAAGACCAGCACAACTGTACGTCTTGTTTAGAGCACTAAGAGGGTATTTGTTTGCTTCTTTTTGATTTGCAGGTACCAAGTTCTGTAACAATAAGCTCCTCTCCATGCTACACTAACTTTTAAGTGCCTACTAAGCCAGGCTTTGAAGTTACACTCTCCTCAATGACAAATAAATAAACCTCATAGCCATAGAAGAAAACCCAATTATATCCAGTGTTCCAGTAACAAACTTTTGCCGTGTACATACCATTGTATCAGTGATCCCTTACTTCCCTGGATGAAAAGAAAATAGGCTTTCAAATATCAACAGCAAGATTTAAAAGTGTTCTCTGCTCAAGTTTTTCTTCAGAAGATGATTATTGTGCAGGTATAATGGCAAGCCTATACATGCAAGCAGTTGCTTACTAGCATTCAAAAGGAGAATTAGAATATTTTAAGCCCCTTCAGAGCAATGCCAGCAGCTGAACAAACCCTGACACCCCCGGAGGCTTCCTCACAGTGTGTCTGTAGAGCTACCCTGCCTGGCTTCATCATCTTCCTTAGTAGGTAGCATTCATTCTGAGTAATTACTGCCCATTATTTCTTTGTCAAAAGCAATACAGACTCTGAATGCTGCAAATGTCAATCCTCTCACCAAGTATCTGATTCGAGCCAAACACCACTTCTTTTCTGTTTTGAGGGAGTTTCTGTTCCAGCTAAACACAAAAAGATAAAGCAAGCCAAGTTTGGCTTACTTTTAGAACTAGAAACAGGGAAAAAAAAAAAAAAAAAGGCTGAAAGCTTTGTCTTATCTAGATTATTATCTGGTTCTACATATTAGATCTGTCAACATGTTCTGCATTTTAATTAATGTCCCAAGTTCTTCCCAGGATTTTCCAAATATTATTTGTTCCCTCTCAAATCTGTGAGGGTTACAAGCACACAGGAGCATCTCCTGCTCTTCCCATACCAAGCACTCTTGAAGCCTCATCTTGAAAAATGCTGGTCTCATGCCTATTTGCATTTCCTCACCCAAACAAAACATGTGCAAATGTTATTAAAAACAAAACCAACAAACCTCTCTATGCATCCCAAACACATGCAAACAACTGTTTCATTCATTTCTGAAGGACTCTTCTTTGATAGAGGAACACTACGCTGATTTTTCTTAGCAACCTACAATGGAAATCAATGGTGGACTTAACATCTGTCCTGAAGGAGTAGCTGTAGCACACAGAATATTAGTACTGTGTTAACATGATGAATAGAGACTCTTTTGTACAGCAACAAGCCATTATGCTGTGACTAAAGAACAAGTTTAATACCCTGGTCGATGGGTGGTCTGAAAATTCACATTATATCTAAGTTAGAGAAAGAAAATGCTGAAACATGAAGCTATTTTCTCTCCATTAGATACTTCCTAGAGCAGCCTGGCCAAGCCCAGCACAAGAGAGCTGTTCTCCAATATTCTCTGGAATGTCAGACAACTGAAAATAACAGAAATTTTAAAGAGATTCACAAATATCTGTCTCCCTGTGCCTCTCAAAGGGACTCAAAGATAAAAATGAATGAGAATATTTGCCTTTGGTATCTTCCTGGTCATCACTGTAATTTCTGCCTTTCCATATAACCAGCATTTTCCAAAGTACTGAAAAACTGGCACAACGAACATGGAACATCAACTATGCAGATCTCTTTTTGTATGCAGCGTGTCATATAAGCATAAAAAGACATTTGAAGTGGGAAAAAAATAGTAACAGTCTGTCAAACTTGGGCACTAAATCGTACATCTCAAACTAGACACCAAAAACATGCACTTTAAATCTTTCCAACTTAGAAGAAACGTCAGGCATTGAAGAAGGCTGCCCAGAGAGGTGGTCCTTGGCAGCTCTCAGCACCAGTGTGGATCAGCCCCCGCCAGTCTTATCTGAACTGCCAACACTACTTCCAGCAGCAGGCTGCACTGCACATCAAATCTGAATCATCCTCTGATCCTATAAACAAACAAACACATACACACGCATCCAAAATCCAGCATAAATCCTTCTCAAGCACTTACTACTACACAAAAGGAAAAAATAATAGCTCCAAATTTAATGAGATAATGCAGGTTGACACCATACCATTTAAATGAGATTATCAAATGATCAACATACACTTCTGTCTTGATACTCTAGGAAGTATAAAGAAAATGAAAATGGAAATGACTGTTTAACCCTTCTGCAGTTACATCTAAATCCGATAATAACTCTCCTTGTGCCTTTCAGCCCCCATGCAAACATATATTGTTTTGCATCCAGTTATTCACTACAGACACTTTAGTTAGCAATGTATCATTTTTATTCATAAAATAAGTATTTCTGCATAGTAGGAACTGCATTTAAACATGACTATATTTGAAAAATATATATGTGTTTGAATTTAGACTTATCTTAAGTAAAGACAACGCTAAGCAGTAGTGCAGTATTTACTGCATATGTATCTATACAAAAAAATGTATCAACTTTAATCTATTTGTTACATAAAATGACAACAGTCCTATCCATTTCAAAATTAACATCCCACAATTAGCAGCGGGTTTTATGTCAACATCCTTTTCCTCGGAGCCTCTTCCAAGAATGGCTTAATTTCTCTAATGGCACTTCTTCCCAAATTGATATTGACTCATCTAATGAAGCACTACCAAGATGAATTAGCAGGCTACAATAGGACCAAAGGCAGAGAAAAAGCACTGGCCTCCAGGATGAGAACAATGTTTTAAAGAATGAAGACTTGGATTCCATTCAAAGATGCATTCAGCTTCCTACACTCAAACTTGTTCTACTGGCCTCACAGCAATTGGACCATAACTTTTTTTAAAAAGTAGTCTCTATTTTTATTTAACAAAAAAAGTCAAACAGAGTAGTTGATAAACGTCACCATAACATTTTGAGGATGGAAATAACACTTAGGCAGGGCACTGGTCTTCTTCATAATGATCATTTTGCTGTACTGATTTTAATAGCTAGGTCTTTATCAAGGACAAAGGGTAATGGTTTTAAACTAAAGGAGGGTAGATTTATAGTACATATTAGGAAGAAATTCTTCACTATGAGAATGTTGAGACACTGGCACAGGCTGCCCAGAGAAGCTGCGGGTGCCCCATCCCTGGCAGTGCTCAAGGCCAGGCTGGATGGGGCTGAGGGCAGCCTGAGCTGGTGGGAAGTGCTCCTGCCCATGGCATGGCGTTGGAAGTAGACAGTCTTTCCAGTCCTTTCCAACCCAAACCACTCTATGATTCTAAAAATAAAACAAGTTAATAAATTATCACCCTAATTTCCATCTTTGTCATATCCTGATGGATTTTACACCGAAACAATAAACAAATGTTTCTAGCCATAAAATCCTTTGTGATTCGAAATGTAACAGGTACAAATAAAAAATATATCCTGCCAAATTACCACCGAATTACCACTCACTACTATTAATTATAGCAATAACCATATATCTTTGAAAGACAGCCATCCAAACAATTCAACAAAAGAGTTAATTGGTGAGGGCTCTCCAGATTTTTTTATATTTATTTTTAAAGAAAGAAAGTTTCTCTTGCTAAATTAGACCACGTCCTGAGCCACATCACCATTTGCTGAGTCTCTATCCAACATGTTTTAGTTATTGGCAACGCATTAATTCCAGAGGAATGCTTGCACAGAAATCCATCTAGGAGTCTGGCAAGAAAAGAGGTATTTCAGAATGAATGCCAGAAGATCATTTATAGAACACCCAATTCTCCGAGCCTAGCAAACAAGTTGTGCTATACTGCCTCCCAGTGCACAATCTCTGCCTGAAGCTCAAACAAAAACAGTTGAAAAAACATATTTTAGACACTGAACTACCAGTAATGCCCAAAGGAGTTACAACTATGTTTGAGCATTTAAGTTATTCTGGAAAATTACTGACAGAAGGTAATATTGAAATGCAAGATCATATTGTTTCACCATTTCAAATAAAGAAAAAAACCCACAGAAGTAGATAAACTCTTATGCAGACTTTTTTAATTGAGTACTTATACAATGTTTAGTACTGAAGTCTTGGGAGAAGCTAAGATTACTGAAACAGATTAAAAAAGTGGGAAAACCCAATAATTTTGCAGCAGACAATTTCCCTAGGAAATGGAAGTATTTTAATGTTTTGCATATAAGGTGACCTAAGGGAAAGCACCTGAGTCAGAGAAAAACACACAAATTTGTTCATCTCAGTGGACCTCATGCCATGATCTGAAACTACAGTACCTAGAGAACTCAGTCCTGTGAAGCTGAGCATTCAAACCTGCAGCAAAAGCAGTAATTTCATAATTCTAAGTCAACATCCCAAACTGTTCATGTCTAGTACATTTTTTTAGGTTAGTAATAAAGAAATCAAGACTAGCATTCAACAGAATTAATAATGGCCAAATATAGACATTTACATTGATCTTCATTACTAACCAGCTTTTCCAACTCTCTCACAGATCTCTCTCAGAAATACAGAGCACTGCAGATAATATCTAAAAAAAATCATTTAACAAAACCCATGGGAGAAAGGGGCAGATGTATTTTCTAACATTTTTTAATATTAGCTTTATTCCCAATGGCTCTTAAAATGCTGGAGTTGTTAATCTCAAGTACTGCTTAATTCAGTCTAATCTGAGTCACTTGGACAATGAGAAAGGTCAGACCTCTGAAACTCAAAGCAAAGTCTCATTTGCTCATTTGGACAGCGTGGAAGAATCATGAAAATGCACAACTTGGAATCTGACCCTAAAACATGCTGTTCACAGAAACAGTGTCATAAGCTAAGCTCCAGTCATAACATGTTCTAACTATACACAGGTTAAGTACAACCTCTTTTGCTTAAGGGAAATACTAAAATGAAATCAGATGTACTTTACAAATGAAAGAGAAAAATGCTTACAGCAGTTGGATCTTTCAAATGGAGCTGAGTTGCTGTCACCTGTTTGAAACCACCAGGATAACTAGAAAAACAGAAGAAACATACAAGCTCAGCCCTACATGCTCAATCATGCCATTAACACAAATACCTCAGTATCTTAGAATCACAGAATCACCTATGTTACAAAAGATCTTAAAGATCACCACGTCCAACCACCAACCTGACCTACCGAGTTTTGTCACTAAACCACATCCCTTAGTGCCACATCCACACATTTCAGAGACACCTCCAGGGATGGTGACTCCACCACTCCCCTGGGCAGCCCCTTCCAATGCTTGACAACCCTTCCTGTGAAGAAACTCCTCCTAATAACCCACCTAAATCCTCCTGCTGCAATGTCACTCTCTTTCTCTCCCTCATGTCACTCTGAATATTTTACTTTTTAAAAAATTTGATTAGCAAAGTGGAATAGCAAAAGAACTTTGAACAATGGTATAAAATTATGTCTTATCATAAGCCCACTAAGCAAGAAGTTATTTTCACAAGGCCAACAAGTAACAGTTATTCTTTATTTGATATTCTGGTGAAGCTGTGGATGCTTCATCTCTGGAAGCATTCAAGACCAGATTGGATGGGGCCCTGTGCAACCTGGTCTAGTACCAGATTTGGAGGTTGGTGGCCCTGCCTGTAGCAGGGAGGTTGGAACTGATGATCCCTGGGGTCCCTTCCAACCCAAGCCATTCTATGATTCTATGATACTCAGTAGAACAGAATCTTTCTAAGTTTAATTCCATTTGCACTTTTCCATTCATTCACTTAAATATTAAAAGCTAGTGTTGCATGAGCAGATGGATGTGTTCTAAAGACTGCTTGTTAAATAAATTATCACAGTTACAAAATACTGTAATGCCCCAGAATTGGGGTAAGATATGCAAAATTTGGAAATATTTCAAGACTATCAGGACATGCAACTAGCCCACCTGTTTAAAGTCTTACTGATATGGCATAGTTGTGCTAATTCACATTTAAGCACATTGGATTCATTTTAATGCCTGGAGAACCATTATCGAGTGTTGTCACTGTACGAAGAGCAACTGTTCTTATTTGACTGAATTGAGCCATGCTGTAATAGCTCATTACATTTTTATCTATGAAGAAGTTATGTCTGCCAGAATAATATGTTATATGCCAGTATACCTCCAGAGTACCTAATTTCTTACTGGATTACAGCAGATACAAACTTTGTATCTGCTGTTAAGTAGGACAGTGAAGTTGAAGCTGGTATCTGTAAATAGACCTTAAATGTTCAGTGCCAATAGGAAAGTCTTTTATTGTTTAGTAAATAGTGAAGTTCTGATATGTGGATTCACCTCCACAGAAAAAAATCTAGTTCACCAAATCTGTAAATTTGCTCCACTGCCATATCAATCAACACACTACAAAAAAAGGCATGCATCATTTTAAACACTGTGCAAACAGAACATAACGTAAGCAGGAATTCCATTTCGAACCAACCTGCTAAGAACTTGCTCTAGCACAACATATGTCAGAAGTGTACAGCCAGCTCACCTGAAGGTTTATTATAAACCTTATAACTTAACACTTACCCAGTATGTGAGGAGTATACTTTCTGTTCCCATTTGTTACCAGAAAAGGCAATATGTCTTGTATTTATTATGACAACATGATCTCCGCAGTCATCTGTAAGGTAATCAGTAGAAACAATATTTTAAATAGTGTATTATAAATTGTGTATATATGTGGTACTACGTATGTATAGCACATTCCATAAAATTCAAACTGAGAAGATCTGAGTTTAAGTGACTCCATCCAAAACTACACTTAAATACTAAACTTAATTACTACTTTTTTTAGGAATGTCAGATTAGAAGGAAGATGAGTAGGTAAAATATCATCAAGCTGGATAATCAAACCATTCCAACTACTTACTTATGATCCAGTTGTCTGCCTTACAAGCAAACATTCTATTTTATTCAACGTGCTGTGTTATATGTGAGCCTCTATTTCAAAAACACAGTGTAAGAACAGTACCAACGTTTACCAGAGGACTGAACTCTTTCAGTGAGTAACATAGTTCTACTCAGTGATTACAGCTTAGAGCTCATTTGTGAGATGCAAAGAGGCTGCAGCAGCCAAGCTAAAAACTAACCAGGATATCAACACCTATCTGAATAATGACTGTAACCTGTCATTTTAAAGCTGATAAAAAAATCATGGATTGCTACTTTCTCCTTCAAAATTTTGAATTAATACATTATTAGCTACTTGTCCTTTGATAGTGTTGCTCCCATCACCTCAGGGATACCTGCTCTTAGGAGAAAGCAAAAACATTTACTACCTGCACAAACACAGTTAAACTGCATTCTATTTCTGAGAAATATTCTATTGGTTATACACAACATACACATTGCAATTCTTCAGATGAAATTAGGCTGTCCAGTAATTCCATTCTGTATCATTGAATGTTTATAAGTTTCCACAATTTCTATCTCACAACAAAATGCTCCAGATCGTGCATTTCTCCTCCTATATTTTAATAATGGATTAAACTGTGTTTGAATGCAGGCATCAGGCACTGTTAGCCCACATGACTGACAAGCTACTTGCCAGTGCTTTCTTTATAAGACAACTTGTAGCTACTGCTTCCAGCAGTAGTTTGAAGCTAACATTGCAAGCTAGAGTAATATCTAGGCCAGATGTGGCTTTTGGGACATTTCCATCAAGCTTGGTCTTCTCCTTTGAGAATGCACACAACAGTTACCTGAACAACAAACCCTACCCAAACAACAGAAGTGGCTCACTTACACTGGCCCACAATTCAGTACAAAGAACGAGACTGACCAACACCTGAAAAAACTGGCTCACTATTTTTAGTTCCATATTCACGAAGACAGGATGCAAAGGAAAGTGCAGAAGAATTCAAGAAATCCACATTCAAACCCCATGAACATGACTGTATCACCTTTCTTAAGGCAGATGGTCTATCAGCATTTAAAAATACAGTATTTTGGAGAATAAGGAAAAATTATCCCTAAAACAGAAAAGAAACATACACAAAATCAGACTTCTTTCTTTCCCTCCTCACAGCTTACTTACAGCTCCAGACATCTTTCAGAACACTAATAATGATTTTATGGAAAGGTGATAACAAATTAAAAACAACTACCAACACCACCACCACCACAAATCACACATGACCAAAAACCCACCACATAAAATCTCCACAGCGTTCTTCTAAAAAACCAGTTATCTCACAGGCACTATCTCTCTTGTTTTTCCCTCTGAAGTATCAAAAAGTGTCAAGCACACCAACCACAATTTCACTTTACTCTTGGAGAGAATCAGCTGTCTCCCACTTGCAGCAATCCATCAGTCTCAGGTGTAACGTGTTTGGTACTGACTGATGGAATACTTCAGATCAAACAGAGTTAACCTTGAAATGACTTTCCAGGATTTCAAAGCTTCATGAACGTAAGACTATCCAAGATCTTTCCCACAGGGCAACCAAAACTATTTTCCCTCAGTGCTTGCTTTACTTTTCTGACAGCCTTACACACCAGTGACATCTCGTGGATACAACACATTTTGCAACCGCAGAACTTGGGTATTAAACTTATCTTTAGAAATCTACAAATGCTACCCGTTATTATGAAAACTGGGTCAAGCATCACCTCAGTGTGCATGTTTGATGCATATGAGTAAAGCTTAATGCTTGCTTTCTGCTTCAGTAATCTCTTGAAAGTTCTGCTAGAGTTCTACAGGAAACATCGTGCCAACAATCTCAGCATTCTGAAAAGGGATCATCTTCCTTTAGATATATATATTATCTATAAAATGCTTCTCATTGTGAGACATCTGCGATGGTATTATAAGGTGATCAAGATGACACATGGTACTGAATTTTCTCATCTACTGATAGGCAAAACAACTTCTTCATCCGATCAAGATTTCTTCCAACAATAATTACATCTCCTGCCTCAAAAATCAGACAGGTCCTGTGACCACAGAACAGCCGAGGGACCGTCGGTGTCCATCTGTGTAGGCAGGCACACCCAGAGCACGGGCCCGGGGCCACATCCAGGCGGCTTCTGAAGATGTCCAAGGAGGAGATCGCACAGCCCTTGGGCAGCCCGTGCCAGCGCTCTGCCGCCTGCACTGCACTGCCCTGCACAGCAGGGCACGGCACTGCATGGCACAGCACTGCACTGCACTGCTCCTGGTTCCAGCCTACCGCAATACTCACTGAGCGCGTGGTAAATAGGCTTGTGCCTGCCTTCCAGCCTTCTTACGGTTACGGCTGCTATTTTTCCCGGTGGTTGCATCTTCGCATCGAGGAGGTACCACGCTCTGGCAAAAGTAGCCCATTGCTGGAGATAAAGAAGAGCGGTAGTTAACGCAAGAAAAGAACGCGCTGCCAGAAATCAGTCCCGCCGAGGCCCCGAGGGGACGGGACCGCGCTCACCTGAGCCGCCTTGGTGTAGCTGGCCATGGCCGGGGGAACGGGAAGCGGAGCGGAGCCCCGCCGCCCCGCACCGGGAAGCGGAAGCGCAGCGCCGTGAGGGGCGGAGCGCGGGCGGCAGCGCGGGCCGTTCGTCCTCGGCGGCCATGGAGCGCTACGTGCTGCTCCTCGGCTGCGGGGCTGCGGCGGGCGGCGCCGAGCACGGAGCCGGCGCTGGAGCAGGTAGGTAGTGCTGCGCCGCTGCATTGCTGCGGGGCGTGGGTCGTCCTCCTCGGGACTCTTTGGCTCTTCGCTGCGAGGGCGCGCTGCTGGCTCGTGTTCAGTGCGGTGCTGCCAGGACCTTTTCTTAGGTTGCATGTTAGGAGAAATTCCTTCTCAGAACGAGTGGTGATGCGCTGGCACAGGCTGCCCAAGGGAGTGCTGGGGTCACCGTCCCCACAAAGTCCCTTCACAAAGTTTGGCTTTCTAAACCGTTGCAGACCTGTGCTTGGCGATTTTTCATTTCCTTAATATTAAACTGAACTTCACGCTGCATTTGCAGCAAAGTCTTAACTTTTGAAATTCATCAGATTTGAAAGTAACTTTTTTTTCCCCCAGCTGTGACTGTTGCAAATGTCTGTAAGCTCCTGAAAGAAAAATGTAATTCATCTATCAAAACAGATACAATGACATTTCCAGGTAAGTAATTTACAGTAATATAAGGTAAATGGTATCGAGGAATCCGCCTAAGAAAAATTAACGATCTAGGTTAAAGAAGCCAAAAACTTAAGAGAATTGAGTTTTTGCAGCATGCTGAAAACTGTAGGCAGGACTGCTTTTGCTGCTTCCATTTCTACAGAGAACTGATTTGACTTGAGTGGCTCCACTGTTAGCAAGTGATTATATATACTGTACCTGAGAAAGAGAAGAGAAAGTTTTGATAGGTTTAAGTCCACCTTAAGAGCAAAAAGGAATAGAAAAGGTCTTCTTTCTTATACCAGCTTGGTATTGTCCTGCTAACAGTTCTCATTACTCTTGTGATGTTTTCCATTTTTTTTTTGCAGTGGAAGCAATGTTTGTTGGATTAATTCACTGTGTGAACTGTAATTACTATATTTATGAAACTTATGATTTGGTTCAGGTAAGAAACAGCTTCTGCAAATGGATGGCAGTACTGCCCAGAATGGAGAAGAGGACAAAAACTTTATTAGTTTTTATTAATTGAAGGAACATTAATACTGAGACACTTAGTTTTGCTTTAATATGTTTAGACCTTAAATATGATGCCAAAGGAAAGTAGAGCTTAAGCTTCTGTGACACACTGAATGACTTATGTAGGGTCCTTCAGTAGAAAGACCTCATTGTAATAGGAAGAAGAGATTGTAGTGGATTGTTTTAAGTAACTATTTTCTCTTTTCAGCTTGTTCGGTGGCTGGTATTCCAGGCATAAAGAAATGGTACTTTGCAAGTCATGTTATAGGTGGTTATTATCAAGTAGGTGATTTTTTTAGAACGTTAAGTTCCCCAACTCTACCTTTCTCTAGTGTAAGTTGAAACTGTGATGCTCAGAGTTCTCCTTATTAGTTCTGCAGTTCTGACTGGGAGGAAATAAATTCTGACACGCAGAAAAATGAAGACTCTCTCCAAACAACTATTGAGAAGTGTCTGGGAAACATACAGAACTTTGAGGAAGATGACAGTAACAGTAGAGAGTCACTGTCTATGGCTGAGTATGCATATTATTATCTTTACTGCAGTATAGTGACCTTTCATTTAACAGTAATAACCCAAAGGAATCAAGAAAATTCAACAAGTTATTACCAAAGCTGTTGTTAACTATGAATAATCCCCTCCTACAAGTGGAAGTACTTCTACTTTTGCATTGCCTTACTTGCTTTTTTTTTTTTTCTTTTTTTAACCTATGGATGATTTTTGTAGTGTAGCAGAGCAGGATTCTAACAGCTGATGTTTACGTGAGAAAGCAGACTGAAATACTATTTTCAGTTTCACTGCAGATTGTTTTGAGTTTACTTCTGCCTCAGTAAAAGGGAAAATAAGTATAGCTCATTGCCTAGGCATTGTGCTTGTGTAGAATTTTAAAGACATGAATACTACTCAATGTAAATATCTAACTTCTTGTAATTTCTTGTTTCTAGTTGATTATATTTAGTTTCCAACCGTGTTGCTCTTCATTTGCAGTGTTTATGATGAAGCTGCGGAAAGTCTGCATCAGTTGGCTGACAGACTGCCTGCCCCAGGTAAGCTCTCTTAAAAGAGCAGTCTTTGAGTTTGCTAGTTGAATTAACTTGCATGCAAGTCTTGCAAATGGCTTAAGGAAAAAGACTATGATTTGGTCTTGCAGATCAGCTTAGGGAGTAGTTTGCTGTTTCTTATAAAGAAACAGCAGTAGAGATTAAGGTAGTTATTTGTATAGCTGCTTTTTCCATATGAAAGAGCACTGAAATAGAAACAGTAGGCAATACAAAACTTGCAACTATAGGAAGTTCTTTTGTTAAAGAAAAATTGAAGGTGTTGACATATCAGACTTACAGCTGATGGTATTACAGCTGGCTGGTTGTGCGTGTGACACAAGAAGCTGTGAGGAGCATAGATGAGAGCTGTTGGGTTCAAATTTTACAAAGTGGAGATGCACGCAACCTTCTGTGTTTGGATAATCTAGTATAACAGTAGCTGAGTTGGAACAGGAAAGAATGAGAAATAAGTAGATGTTGAAAGAAGGTCAACATAGTGCAATTGTACTGGAGACAGGGATAGAGCACTCTGATCTGTACAGCATTCAGTGAGACAGGAGAAATAGGAAACTGGTGAGTGAGTGGATGGCAAAATATTTAACCTGAGTTTCTGTAGTCAAAGGAGAGCAGGAAGAGGTGAGCTAAAATCTATGAGAAGTATTTTAAGTCTTGCTGAAATATTTAAGGTTGATCATTAAGGCCATATCAGCTCTGCTGGTGATGATCAGTACTTTTCTATGTTTAAATGACTGAATGATTTACTGAATAATGGTACTTGGAGTTATATATGACTGTTTCTACAGGAAGAGCAATGGTGGATATAATAATACAGGCTGTCGAAGGAGATGCACCCAAGTTAAAAGACTGCTTACCTGTGATTGGTGCCCTGAAACACCTGAGAGAATGGCACTCTGCGCAAATCACCATTGCAACAAGTGATTCTAAAGGGTATGCTGATCATTTTGGGTCTACTCCAGCTTCTGACAGCCACCCTACAGCTTGCCATTGCAAGTGTTTTTTGTTGTCTGACAAAGTTCTTTGCTGCAATGTTCATGAGCCACTTAATTTACAGAGCCTGAGCTAGAATTCAATCATAATCAACAGTTTTGTGTTAACGTGTAACAGTAAATTCACAAATATTAATTCTTCCTTATTCTTAAAATAGCTGGCAAAAGATTGCAGACTACCTATCAGCAGACTTTGTCTCTTCAGATAATGTCATGGATGTTATCGATTTAAAAGAACTCTGGAGGGGAAAGATTCATATATGGGAAAGAAAGGTAAAATAGCTTCAGTTATTGTTTTTTTTAAGCATTTATGCATATGCGTAGTACACTGCATTTTATGCTTGAAGCCAAATTTGGTTTTAAAAACATAATTCAAAGATATAATGTTTTTTGATATTTGATTCAGTGTCTTGCTGGTGGTGGGAACTACTTACTCTTTTAGCTTGATAAAAAGCTGAACAGGATGAAGGCATTTGGATGTGAATTTGAGAAACTGAGTCACTCTCCTCTGAAATACTTGCCTGGGAACTTCTTGTTCAAAATGAGATTGATTTGTGGCAGATACAAATCATTACCATGTAACTATGTAAGTCACTATTGGAAGAACACATCTAATGTTTCTGCAGAGACTGAAAGATTGGTGATGGAAGATATCCATTCATGTTTTCAGTATGAAGGTTTTTGGGTTTAGTAATTGGTTACCTAAATCCAGTGTTATCACTTCAACTCATGGGTATAATGGAGAGAAATCACATAGTAACTGCTTAAAAGAAAATTCAATGAAATACATGTATTATTATTGTCTCTTTTTTAGTTTGCATCAGAAGTTAGCTTTCCAGAATTTTGTATGAAGAGCACTTCAGCAAAACCTCTCAGCACTTCACATGTAAATTCTTGCTTTGCTGTTAAGGAAGAGCAACGATGTATGAATTCTGATGCTTTGCCAGAGGTAGGTTGTATTCTTCATGTTTCTTTGAGCCAGCGGAATTCATCTGATTTACCTGCTTGAGAAAATTGGTAACTGGGGAAATTTAGTCAGAATTGAAAACTAAACACAAAACTAAGGATTGCATAAGATTGAAGAATACTTCTCATTTCATGTCTGCACAGACAACAGGTCCTTAAGATTTCGTGTTTGCTCTGAAGCTTGTGGTACCAAAATTACTTTAAAGTGGAAGTTGAAACTTAGCTCAATCTCAGTGCTTAATTTATTTTTAAATTCTGTGTTAATTTAATTTTTTGAGGCATGTGATGAACATTCTAGGAAGTGAATCTTATTAAACAATACTAAATACCTTCCTTGTTTTTATATAATTCTATTTAATATGATATTGTGAACTATTTTTCTCTTTTCATTTCTTCTGCTTTTTTCAGGTGTACCTGTAGAGCAAATGCTCTTGGAAAAACTTTACTGAGTGAGATCATGTTATACATGGTGTTATGAATCCTCTGTTTGATCTCTTTTCAGGTTTTTCATTACTATGGTCCTGCATTAGAGTTTTTACGGATGGTTGACCTCTCTGAACTCCCCCCCTTTTTTATATCAGATCTGGAATTTGAGCTGTATCCTTTAAGGTTCTGAGTTGCTAATGATAATGGTTTATAGCAGAAAAAAAACAATTGGGAGTTAAGTGTGCATATAACATTTGAATTTGATTAGATTTGCATATAATATTTGAAGAATAGCAAGGACTCATTCCACATCAGTATGCTGAAATAGTCACACAGTGTATCTTCACAAGATTTTTTCATATGTTGAAATTTAAAATGCAGTAACAATAAGTAACTGATTTTTACATTCTTGCACATATATTTTGGCTACTTATGGATGTATGTGAGGAAGAATAGAAAAATACTTATTGATTCTCAGGCTGGATGGGGCACTGAGCAACCTGGTCTAGAGGGAGTTGTCCCTGCCTGTAGCAAGGGGGTAGGAGCTAGGTGATCTTAAAGGACCCTACAATCCAAACCATTCTATGATTTTGTGTGTAAATGTAATAAATACATGTGGGTTTATTGGCATGCAGTATTTGTTGCTGTGTAAGTGCAGAGTTTAAAAAAAAAAAAACAAAAAAAACCAAGCCTTCTCATTAATGTATGTAGTGTCCTTCTAAGTTTAGAACATTTTTTCATAAATTGTGTTTTATTGTATAGATGCAGAACCTGTGACAAGGTATGGTAGAAGAATTCTGTATTGCATATGCTGCAGAGATTTCAAGGTGTATTCATATTGATTTGAATCTATGATACCAAGACTAGTTCTAAACTACATAAAGTGGCTGCCAAGATACAGGCCACGTAGTTTAGGCCTGCCAAGGTTTTGAATGTATGATTATCTGTTGATGGCTACTTATGTTAAATATGTCCTTTGTGTATTTCATCATCTAACATTTCTAACTGTACCACTTTGATAAGTTTTCACATATTTTGCAGTACTGGAGTATCATCTATTAGACTTCTGCAGTACTTACTTGAAATATAATGATAACATGATTTATAAAATCCAAATGAGTGCAGTTTTTTGTGACAATGAGGTTCCTTAAACTGTTCTGTTCAGGAGCCTGGCAAGAAAGGGTAGAAAACAGATGTCTGCGCTGCTTTTAGATCAGATTTCTTCTCTCTCTGGGAAGGTAAGGCTTCCTGTTATGTAAGTTTAGCAGGAAAGTGAAAACACAATATATTTTCTTCTATCTTTTATGAACAATTATGAACAATAGCTTATCTCTGAGTAGGCTCCTTCAAAATTCTAGGAGAGATGTCTCTTTAAAAAGTGCATTCTTGTACAGGATCTGGCAATCTGTAAGTCCACTGCATGTTTTTCTCTTTACTTTAGCTGAATTTCATTCTTCTAAAATATTTTGTTGCTTTTAATTGTATCAACAACAGATATTTCCAGATTATCACAATTCAGTTACTTTTTAGCAAAAGACAATTCTGTATACAGGTTATGAAATGCATCTAGCTTTTCTGAAATGTAGGATATCCCATTTTGCAAGAGTGTATTCTGCATTTCTGTTTTGATTTTGAATGAAAAGAGTTCTTGAAACATTTACAAGCCTATTTTTTTCCTGGTTACTATAGTACACTTACTTACAGCCACAGTATTAGCTTAAAGATGTTTTTCCTGAATGCTTAAAGCAGGGTAGATTTGATTAAGCAAGTTTTATAATGTTTAAAGATTAAAGCTATGCCAGTCAGAACAACTTGTAATGTGAAAATGCTGATAGAGATATAATAACGAAGTTATATTCTTTATTTACTGCACAGCTATTCTCCTATTACCCAGCAGTATATTTAATCTTCATTTGCTTTACCTAAGTTTTCAGTAACTTTTTTTCTAACCCGTCACTCTGTTCTCCATTATACTCTGTGAGAAAGAAGTTCTTTTTCTAACACTGTACCAGAAATACCTTAGTAAATAGTTTCATCTGCTTGTTTGTGAAGGGTAATTTGAAGGGAGGAAAAACACACGTAGTTTTCAAGTTAATGCAGGGTAGCTGATTCCAACGATTTCTTAGAGTCCTGTTCATTCTAGATCTTTCTTTACAGAATTGTTTAGCGAGATTATTGAAAGATTTGGGAATGCCTATTTGATGTATGAAATAAGAAATTCAGTAGTTAGTTATCTCAGCTGGAGAAAAAACTAGCTCAGTTTTTACTGCTTGTGTGTCAAATGATGTTCACATTGATGTGAAGGAAAGAAGCGTTGAGTAAATGTGCTTGCTTTTTAATTGAAGCACCTTTGAAATGATGCCAAACTGGTAGCTCAAAAATGAAATGTAAAGTAGGTTTCAGTAATATTTCTTCTGTTTAATTTGCTTTATTATTTAGGTGGGAGCTTTAGTTTCATTAGCATGCAATGTAAGCAGTGTAGCGATCCCATCCCCTGCCCAGCTGAGTACAAAGAAGTGGAAGGAATATATGGCTAAGAAACCTAAGGTCATTACTGGTGAGTAAAACAAAGATGCTACAGGTATATTTTGATATGGGTGTTGTATTCAACATTTGTGCTTTCTTGGGAATAGAGCATACAGTATTCTACAGATGTTTGTTCTTCCAGTGAACACTTAGCATTGTGTCAACCAGCGTAGGCAGAAGTGCCTGATCATTCCATAATTCCATAGTTCCCTCATCACTGCACAGGCACTTTTAGGTATCCTTCACTAATCATTACATACCTGACTGGCTGTTTGCTCAACAGTACATTGTTTCATCGTAGAAATTTATCTTTGGAGAGAGACTTCCCTTTTAATAAGCTCTGTTAAAGAAGTTTGATGGTCAGAGTTGCCAGATATACTTTGTAGCCTGCATTACAAAGCTGCTCCAGGCTAAGTTCCATGCAGGTAATGTGCTAGCTTTAAGCCAGCCCCATAGTCTAACTCGTCTTTGCTTCTGTAGCTCGTTTATTTTGCATGATCATCAATGTGTATGAAGACAGGCTGAGGAAGCTGGGCTTGTTCAGCCTGGAGAAAAGAAGGCTGCAGGGTGACCTCATTGCAGCATTTCAGTACCTAAAGGGAGCCTACAGAGGGGAGAGGAATCAACTCTTTGAAAGGGTAGATAACAGCAGGACGAGGGGAAATGGTTTTAAGTTGAGGGAGGGAGATTTAGGTTGGACGCTGGGGAAATTCTTTACAGAGAGAGTGGTGAGGTGCTGGAACAGGCTGCCCAGAGAGGTTGTGGATGTCCCATCCCTGGAGGTGTTCAAGGCCAGATTGGATGGGGCCCTGGGCAGCCTGGCCTAGCATTAAATGAGGAGGTTGGTGGCCCTACATGTGGCAAGGGGCTTGGAGCTTGATGATCCTTGAGGTCCCTTCCAACCCTGGCCATTCTGTGATAAATATCAGTTGTAGTTCCTGTATTTCTTAAAAAGATGTTAGTGAGATTTCTCACAAAAAAAGAGCAAATGAAACAATTTTGATTATATCTTACTTTAAACAACATGAACACTCTGAGGGAACCATCTTATGTCTTGCTATTTTTTAAGTTCCAGAAATTGATCTGAAAGGAGAATCTTGCCGATATTATTTCTTGCTACAAGGCAATGGTTCAGGAGGATGTAAAGCAACCTTGATTCATTCTGCTACCCAAATCAATGGTATGGCCACTCTTGCCGCTGTAAATAGAATGCTGAAGACAAATGTAGGAGAAACAGAGTCAAGTAAGCTTTATTTATTTATTTATTTATTTATTTGTGTTATAAGTCAGGCAACAAATGCTGCTAACACATTATGTGCTCACTTTATTCGTTCTGGTCTGTCTTAAAGGGAAGAAACGTTATACACTTTGATGAGTAAGTCTATGCTTTTTTTCATAGTGATTAAGAAAAAATGTAGTTTATTCAGACAACTTACTATATTTTGTAAATCAACTTCTTGGAGTTGTAGTCAGTCATTTCTCATAACTTTCAGTAGTTGTGGCAATGCAAATGGGGAGGTCAAGGTGAAGTGCATGCAAATCAAATATACGAAAACTTTAAGATATATCATTGTAGGTCTAAAGGTTGATGCCTAAAATCCAATTGGTTATTATTGGTAAGCTTATTTCTCTCATTTAAAATAAAAACCACAAGGCAGGGAGGCAAGTTGACTGAACATACTCATGAAACTCAATTGGCAGAAGTAAATATTAACACAGAATGGTTAGCATATGAGCTAGGAGGTGATCAGCTGCTTCATTAGATAAAACTGTGTATCAGTTATCTTAGAATAGTTGCTATAAGATATCTATGTGAATTCATTTGTTTGCTCTCAATAACCAACAAAGAAAAGAGCACAGTGACCTGCATCCTTTTATTTCCTTCTTATCCAGATAAATCTGTGTGGGATATGACTGGCTGCTTACCATTTGTCCTAATTAAAATCCCATTACTAGGTGTCAGAAGACTGAAAGTCCTTGACCATGTGTTGGGAGAAAACTTTTCTTCCCTAGTATCAAAGTAATGATCTTTTTATGTTCTTTAAATGGCAATCATACTAACTGCATCTGCATTATCGTTATTTTGGTTTTGTATAGAAAGGCAGAACTAATGGCCAGTCACCTATTCCAGGTTTTATCCCCTTAGTGTATTAAATGAATTTCCTGCTTTTTCTTCACTCAGATTTATTAGTCTATTTGTTTCCCTTGAACTTGAAATTTGTGTATCTGGTGTGTTTGTTTTGTCTTGCTATCCCTTTTTAAGAAGTAATGACCCAGTATCTCCTAAGAAGATAGATTCTTGTTAATGGGTTTCTGCTTACCTGTGTAGGCTTTCCTACTGATGACTTTATTGAGTCTCTGCCACGGTTTTGTGGAAAGCAAATTGTACAGAGAGAAAAGAAACTGTCACATCTCCAGGCATCTGCCTTGAAGGAGTATCTCAGTAAGTAACGGAGAAAGCACTTGAAGTTCTCAAACTAGTATCTAAGAAGTTTTTTCTTTCAAACTGAATGTGACCTCACTTTAGCTCCTCAGTTTTGTAAGCTCACTTTTCAAAACTGAGGGGAGCTGGCCAGTTTGTGAAGAAAAAAAAAATGAAGTTGTAAAGAAACTTTCTTTGGTATATCTATGATTATATGTCAAATAATTACTTAAATATTGGGGAAAAGAGAATTCTGAACTTTAATTTGGTGGGTCTTTGATACGCTAATACTTGGAAAGTTTATTTATCACAGAAAAATTCTGAAAATAGCATTTTCTGTGCTTTGTTTTGTTGTTTTTCTTTTTTTTTCTTTTTCCCCTAGCGGAACTTACTGCGTATTAACATAATACCAGCTTAGGGAAAACAGGATTTGTACAAATGGCAGTACAAATGGCAGTGATGGGTGTGAGTGTCCTGTAAGAGGACTGGAGCTTTTCCTCTGTAAGACTGGCAAGTCCAGATCTCTGAGGCATTCAGACTTGGATGTACACAGCAATACACATTTACCAAAATTACGCTGTTTCCTAATTCTTTATTTCTTTTCTTTTTTTAATTTTTTTTTTAACAGAGAGAAAGAAATTGACTGAGCAGCCTCCAGTTATTTCTACTCATGAGCTCAAAAGCTTGTTAGAACTTACAAGAGAATGCTTTTTGGACCTGTGGAACACTAATGTTCCTGAACCTGTTCTGCAGAAGACTGACAATAAAACTAGTTCACGTACAGTGGCTTCTAGTAAGTATCTTTATTTAGAAAGATTTCTATTAATGTGTTTCACTGGGCAACATGTTCCAGTGTCTCATCACCTTCACAGTAAAGAATTTCTTCCTACTATCTAGTCTAAATCTACCCTCTTCCAGTTTAAAACCATTTCCCCTCATCCTGTCGCTACCTGCCCTTATAAAAAGTCCCTCTCCAGCTTTCCTGTAAGGTCTTTGGTTGCTCTGTGTCCAGTTTTGTTGAGTTAGGTCCCATAAAGTTCACATGTATTCCTGTAAAGTTTATGTGCATATATGTAGAGTCGTAATTGACAACAAGTCTGCTGGACAGAAAAAACAATCTTGAGAGTCACAGATAAAATATTTCAGTGGCTGCTTGTATAAATTCCCTTGCATTTGGAGACAAATTACGTCATTCTTCTTATGAATAAGCTGTAATTGTTTTGCTTTCTTAATATTTTTGTTTGTTTGTTTGTTTTTTGCAGAATCAGATTTAATGGAGCCAAATCCATTGGAATGGCCAGAAAGACATGTTCTTCAGAATTTGGAAAACTTTGAAAAAATCAAACAAAAAATGAGGTAACGGTTAAATATTGAAGAGTTTTCTCTGTAGTGGACATTGAACATCAGTCTAGAGGAACTGTATACATCCATGGCCGTTTTGTGAACTGTTTTCAAATACATTGATAGTTTTTTAGAGAAAGCTTTGTTTAGGGCCAAAACTAAGTCTTTGTTACACTGTCAATTTCCAAGGTTGTTTTGGGGTTATTTCTTAGTGTTTAGAGTAGTATTCTTTTTGATTATTAACAAAACACGACTAAAAGACAGTGTAAAGTAATATAATTCTGAAGTTAAATTACCAGTGTGCTTATAGACTTCAACAATACTAGAAAAACATTCAAAATATTATTTCTTTTTTCCCCAACATAGCCATACTTGGAGTTCAGCATTAGATATCTGCTTTCTCTTAATTTGTTATTAAAACTTTGGCTTTTGTTTCTCAAATACGTATATATAATTATTTCTTCTAACTAGTGCATCTTAAACTTACTCTGAATTAGTGTAAAATGTGTTGCTTAATGGTAGAAAAGAGAAAGTTTTGCTAAACTTGATTGAGGACATCAAAAACAAAGTGGAGAGTTGTATGCAGTAGTGTCCTTATGATTTCTGCGTTGCATGTTGTATGTCTCTTTTTTTAATGGGAATTAAATTTTGATCTTTGAGGAGGAGAAATGGAAAAAAGAGATGAATAGTATACTTCTCGTGTTGTATTTCATAACTAAGTTATAAAAACGGTTTAATTGCTCCAGGCTAGCAATGGTTTTGGTGGTGGTTTTTTTTTTTTTAACCAGAACAAAATAACTTCACGATTAATATTTTCTTAGATGAGGGTTTTTTATTATTATTATTATTTTTTTTCCCCCTAGAGCTTCTATGCTTGCACATTCGTCTGAACAACTGCTTGGACATAAAGATAGCCAGCGAGAGTCACTGACGTCACTCGATGCAAAGGAGTTACTGAAATACTTCACACCAGAAGGGCTGCCAGTTAGTGATCTTCAGCCACTGCATATTCCCAAACGGTACGGTACCAACATATTCGAATCACAGAATGGCCAGGGTTGGAAGGGACCTCAAGGATCATGAAGCTCCAACCCCCCTGCCACATGCAGGGCCACCAACCTCCTCATTTAATGCTAGACCAGGCTGCCAGGGCCCCATCCAATCTGGCCTTGAACACCTCCAGGGACGGGGCATCCACAACCTCTCTGGGCAGCCTGTTCCAGCACCTCACCACTCTCTCTGTAAAGAATTTCCCCAGCGTCCAACCTAAATCTCCCTCCCTCAACTTAAAACCATTTCCCCTCGTCCTGCTGTTATCTACTCTTTCAAAGAGTTGATTCCCCTCCTGTTTGTAGGCTCCCTTTAGGTATTTGAAAGGCTGCAATGAGGTCACCCTGCAGCCTTCTTTTCTCCAGGCTGAATAAGCCCAGCTCCCTCAGCCTGTCTTCGTTGGGGAGGTGCTCAGTCCCCTGATCATCTTTGTGGCCCTCCTCTGGACCCTCTCCAACAGCTCCCTGTCTTTCTTGTACTGGGGGCTCCACACTTGGATGCAGTACTCCAGATGGGGCCTCACAAGAGCAGAGTAGAGGGGAACAATCGCCTCCCTGTCCCTGCTGGCCACCCCTCTTTTAGTGGAGCCCAGGATACCATTTGCCTTCCGAGCCACAAGGGCACACTGCTGGCTCACGTTAAGTTTTTCATCCATCAGGACCCCCAGGTCCTTCTCCACAGGGCTGCTCTCAAGGACCGCTCCTTCCAGTCTGTATGGGTGCCTGGGATTCCTCTGGCCCAAGTGCAAAACTCTGCACTTTGCCATGTTGAACCTCATCAGGTTCACCGGGGCCCACCTTTCAAACCTGTTGATGTCCCTCTGAATGGCATCCCTTCCTTCTACTGTGTCAAATCACTGCAGCCCATACTCAGAATTGGTGAGAGGGATGTGTGTAATGATGAAGTGATAAAATATAAGTAAAAATCAGGTGATGGAATCAGAGTTTGAGTTTGGAACTAGCATCATCTATGTATGCATAAGATGCATAGATACATCTTGCATCACTTTGTATCCTTGCATCATATGCCTACCAGTGCAATCAACAGTTATGGCCAGCCTTGCTGTTTATTTCTTTGAGTCTGAAGTGGTCAAGATGATGATAATGTTTCTAGTATGCATTTAAATAATGGAATAAGTGCCTGATATGTGTAAGTGTGCCACTGGACTTTGCCATGGCTGTCTACAAACTACTGCCACTATACATTCCTATTTCCCAAACTAATATTTCTAGTATAGCAGGAGTTATTTTGACAGAACTTCAGTTTTATGAGTGTGATTTCTTTCAGTCAGAAGGAGGTTATGTAGGAAGGCTACTCATTAAAATGTAAAAAGGACAATAGCTTAATCTATTTATTTGTGTCTCTTGATTTGCCGACCCAGCATTCCTATTGTTTTTCTTAACTGGTAAAGTGCTCCTTGAAGAAAGCTTGTCTACTTTGACTACTTCACAAGAATTCATTCTTAGTGTGACTGGTGTTAAGTATTAGTGCAGTAACCACTTCCATGTCAGCAGCAGGATTAATGTAATGGAGTACTTTTCAGAGTTTAATCATCTGTTAGACTAAGGCCAGCCTATCCAGCAGAGTCAGAACGTGTCTGTAGAATCCGAGCTTCTAGTATTTATGTGGTACCTCAAAGACTACTAGATAAGAATATCTTTGCAGTTACTGCTGTTATATTTGTTGGCTTTTTTAATAAGAGGAATAAGAGTACTTATAATGGAATCATTGGATACTGCCCATGATACATTTTTGAACTTCATTATGTGTAATAAATTAAGAGGGCTTGTGAGAGGGAAGGTTACAACCTACTCCAGGGAACCTTCTTTAGACTGATATCTCCACAGGTCCCTTCCAACCCTTAAGACCCCGTGAATTTAGAAAACATCTGTAAAATACTCAATGGAGCTTTGAAACTATTCTGAGCAGATAACTCAAGGAAGTTGGAAGATACAGAGTGAAGACTGAATGTTCTACAGAGTTCTTAGCTAACAAGTGCAGATGATTTAGAATTTTGGCCGTATTATAAAATATTTTCATTACATATGTGGGAAAGAAGTTAATAGTTCTTTTCACTACAGAGATTTGTTCTACATTCCTACTACTCAGGTGCCTTGTTGTGAAATGTGGTAATTGCCTGGATTTATTGAAAAATTATTTGGGGCAGTGATCTCTAAACTGGTAAAAACATCTACGAGATTGTGTGTTGGTAATAGCTTAGTAGACGGTAGTTGAGCTTAAATTCTTAGTTCAATGAAGACTTAATTTCCTACTGATGCTCTGTATCACAGGCTTAATGAGCTACAGGATATGCTGTTTTAGTCTTCCTCTGTCAAGGCATTTGTTTTGACTTCTGGAAGTATAATTTATCCTGGCTGCTTCTAAAATCGGTACTATACTCCTTTTTAAAATAGATGATATATATACACATATACTTTTTTTCTTCCAGTGAAAATGCATTCGTTTTGACACCCGAGCTTACTCCTCGGAAGCTAAGAGGTCTGCCTTTTGAAAAAGCAGCTGGATGTCATTATCATGGAATCGAGTAAGTGTTCTCACTTCTTTCCTCTAACTATTTTTCAGCTTCCAGGCAAGATATAAGTAGAAACATTTCAAGCGTCATGAACATAATTATGGAAAGCTTTGTATACTTTCTCTTAGGTGGGATAACTTTGCACATGCCACCTCTAGCTTTCTTATCTTTTTTTATTTTATTCCTTAGTTTAATTCAACACACCTACTTTGATGGTAATTTAGGAAAGTGGAGGTTGGTTCTTTTCTCCTATGTTCTACTGCTGTTTATTATTAGTGTTTCTAAAAACTTGAATTCAGAATTGGAACTGGCAAGGGCAAGAGTGCTCATTAATGCTTGTCAAGTCACTCAAATAGCACAGAGAAAGCTTTGTAAGTCGCTTCTACTTCCATGTTCAATTATAGGTGCTTTCAGACTAACAGTCATAAGGTGTATGAGACTTACTGTAAAACCACCTGTATGTGCAAGCAACCTGAACACAGCACCAGTGTGGAAGTGTCACTTGTAAGAATCTGCAGAAGGATTAATATGGTCAGGACTGCACCGAGTCCCAGACAGCCACCTTTTGTTATTGACCAAAGCTTCAGGTGGATGTGCTTCGTATGATGTAGCTGTTTAAAAATGTTTTAGAAAACTGTGCATATCCTCATTGATGAGAAAAGGAAAATGACACACATAAGCACTAAAGTAGATGGTTCAGCATAACTCCTCTGTGTGGATGAACTTTGTCTTAACACAATGTACTGTATATATGCAGAAATGCAGAGGGTAACAAATGGATACCAAGGTTTGTCTCCATGTAAATTTCTGCCTCCTTCTAAAACTCCCATTTAAAATCATTACCATATGACTAATTATACTGCTGTTGTTTTTTCCTATCAACTTCACGCACAATTTAGTTAAGTCTACACTGAATATTTGTTTTATTTTTGAGTGGTAATTCATGAGCCTGTTAGGTTTCTTAGATTAGCAAAAGGCTCAAGGAGGCAATTAGGTAGACAGGGGAAATTAATCCTCCCAGCTGTAGGAGGAAAGCATTTGGCCATTGGCTTTGGAACACTTGCTGACCTGCTTGACCTGAGCATGGAGCGTGTGAGGATTCAAATTAGGCACAGCTTGTACTATCTCGTGTCATAGGAGAAATGATGGGTAGAGACCACAGGGGGAGGAGGGAGGGTGGAATGTGCTGCGAATAAGAGAGGGAAGCAGTAGAGTGAGGTGGTGGAAACTAGCATGAAAGGGAAGAATATGGAGCTGTACAAGCAGAACAGATTCTTCCAGGAGTACCAGAGGGAACATATGGTCATAGAATCATAGAATGGCCTGGGTCGAAAAGGACCACAATGAACATCTAGTTTCAACCCCCCTGCTATGTGCAGGGTCACCAACCACCAGACCAGGCTGCCCAGAGACACATCCAGCCTGGCCTTGAATGCCTCCAGGGATGGGGCATCCACAACCTCCTTGGGCAACCTGTTCCAGTGCATCACCACCCTCTGCGTGAAAAACTTCCTCCTAACATCTAATCTAAACCTCCCCTTAGTTTAAGACCATTCTCCCTTGTCCTATCACTGTTCTCTCTCATAAACAGCCATTATGATCTTTTGGAGCAGTTATGTTTTGTAATGTGCAGTTGTGATTTGTTTCCATCTGCATAGCTGCTGTGTTTTTATTTGGAAGTAGAGTTTTGTCAACAAAACCAAGAGAAGTGGTTATGATTAAATCATATTTCTAGTGTGAACCTGTGCCAGCTCTTGGATCCCATGTTGCAAAGAGAAAGTAATTGCAGGTAAAGAAGAGCGAGTAAAATGGTAATTTAACTTCTAAAGAAACAAACATTTTTAGCTTTGTAGGGGATTTGATTACTCAGGGGACTTGGAATATAAATAAGGAAAATTAAATACCTTGAAATTTGTGAGTTAAGAGAATTTATTCTTATCAGATAATGAATTTATTTCTAGTGGAAAGTCTTAATCAGCTGTAGAAATGGATTCAATGCTCTGTAGAAAAGTGAATTTCTCCCTGAATATAAAAGCACTCTGAAAAAAGAGGAGGAATCAGATCTAACAATTCAATGTAACCCTGTGTGAGGAGATAAAAGTGAAGAATTGTCTACAGTTCCTGAGAATAGGAAACATTACTACCTGCTTTGGAGAGTCAGCTGAGACAACTCGCATTGCTCAGAATGTGGGTTAAGCCTCTTGTTCCTCCTAATCATAAAGAAAGCAAAGGGCTAGGGCAGCTTGTTCTCATTCAGTGATGTTTCTGCATGTTAGCATTTCAAAAAATGGGAATTTCTCATATACTGGTGCTAAATGTTATGTTTCCAAATTGTGCAACTAGGAAAGAGTCTGTACTATACAGCCCTTGTAATGTTCCCCACGCACTGTCTTCCTCGTACTTCATGCAGTTTTCCTACATGAGTCTTCCTACTCACTTCATGCAGTTTTACAGCAGCATAATTTCTGGCAGAACCTCACTGAAGTTCCCATTATTATCTGGGTGTCAAAGTTTCAGTGGATGCTTGCAAGGTCTGAGGTCTGGAAGATACTGTATCTGTCACGGTATGATGGATTCTTCATGTATTTGGTTTTAGAGCTTTCCTCTTCGCTGCTTTACTGGAGTGTCACCATACATTAATAGAGGTAGCATCTGTTAAGTACAGGCTGACAATCTAAATGTAACACAGTGCCGACCATAAGGAGAAAAAATCCATTGTCAGCATCACAATTCATTACTTACTTCAATTAGTTCAAGGAAAAACATCCTGTTAATGTCCACAGAAATCTTATTTGCTAGAGCATAAGGTAGAGACATACAAATAATTAGTACATAATGCAGCTTGTATATTGGAGTTAGTCTTAAATATAGTATCAACTTACACATAATATAAATAAATCTATCAGGTGTATATTAATTTGTGGGGCCATTTTAAGATATCTTTCAGAACGATACATCAGTCCAAACAAAAAAAGTGCTGGAGATTATATTATAGGCAGAAGTAAGTTGTTCTTTTCTTTTTTTTTTCTTGTAATAAAGCAGGGAATGTCTCATAGATTTCTCTCAAATTTAAACTGTAGATACTGTCTAGATAACAGGAAAGCTTTAGAGAGAGACTTGGGATATGCTGAACTTCAAGCTCGTCTTATTCGCTATGAAACTCAGACCACTTGCACCAAGGAGTGCTGCCCCCTGCCGGTCGTCTTGAGCCCCCTGCCGGCTGTCTTGAGCCCCCTGCCATCTCCTGCAGTCTCGTCGGAGCCTGGAAGCGTCCCCGATGGAGAGTCTTTACAAAGTGAATTCAGAACAGAGGTACTGAGGCTAAAACGCAGATCAAAAGACCTGGATTGCTTTCATCCTAAGAAAAGGTAACGCACTGAATAAAATACATCTTGACATGAAATATTTCAGTCATTTCTCCTGAAATGCATCTTTTCTTTCATCTTGAAATGTTTCTTACTGCAGCTACCTAGACAATCGTTTGTTGTTTAGTCATCTTTTATAAGTTCAGTTTTTCTAGAGTGTGGTCTCCTATTGATAGCCTTAAATTAATGTAGGCCGTGCATCAGAGGCACTTTTTCTTTAAGAGACCTGTGATTGTATCTTGCAAAGTCTGCAGTGCCTTTATAAAGATAACAGATAGTTTCTGTCCTAAACAAAGCTATCAGAGCTGTTGCAGTACAAATAAACAACTATATAGGTTATATATAGGTTATATACATATATATATACAGGTTTAGAAAGCCAGGAACTATACTCTGTAATTGAATTCCTAATCCAAAGGACTGCTGGTACAAGATGACCCACCAAAATCCAAACTCATTAAGTTGTCAGCTTTAATAAAATATTTTCTGAAAGTGTTATTTATAGACTTCTGTTTGTACCATGTCCTTGTTTTGAAGATGCAAGTAACATATGGCGCTACTGAATTCGTGTTGTAGCGGTCACTTTCCCTTCAATCCAGTTAATACCCCTTGCAGTCTGGCCACAGGTGTGTTACAGTGAGCCTTCTTAATAAGAAGATGGTTTTGGGGCTGTCTGTAGATTTTGCAGCTTACCGAGTAGTTAGAAATGATGTGCTTGTGTTTAGCACGTGATAGAGTCAAAGTTTTAGAATTACTAACACTCGTTAAAGCATCAAGCATTACACTGTTCCATAGTACTATCATGTCTCAGTTCCTATACAGCAATTGTGACAATCCTATAGGGGCAAGAGAAGTTAGGCAGTTTCAAGAAGTTTTATTTTATCCTGATACTGAAGACCAGAAGCTCGGCTCTTCCAGCTCTCTACAAAGTGTATGCAAAAAGAAGATAACTCTTCTTAGTTATCTGGTTTTGTGATGCTCTTTGAAAGAACGTGTAGTGATCCTAGCAATTATACAGCAGCCTCTATAGCAGAAACAAAGCCGCCAGAACACTCATTACAAAATAAATAATAAATAATAAATAAATAATAAAATAACAAAAAATAAATAATAAAATAAGTTTTTTCTCTCTCTTTTTTTTTTTTTTTTTTTTTTCTTTCAAGGCTAACAAAATCAGAGAGTACAGACTCTCTCTTCTCCCAAGCAAGTGGGGGAAGTGGGAGTCGTAATGCACTGGTGGTAACCAGGAAGCGCTCTGAAAGATCAGTTTCTTTAACTTCGATGGCATTGAAGCAGTCTGGTCAGTCCCACAAAGCAGCCACAAGGGCTGGTTCAGCGAGCTGCGTAAGTGCAACAGAATCTGAGACTTCAAAGCCGGTTAAGGAATCAAGATCTCAGAAACATACAAGGGTAAGGGTTTATTTTGTTTGCTTTGGGAATTTAAAAAAAAAAAAGTTTGATTTCTTTCTTTGTGACTTGAGTGGATAGTGATAGGACAAGGGGGAATGCTTTTAAACTAGGACAGGGGAGGTTTAGGTTAGATATTAGGAGAAAGTTTTTCACACAGAGGGTGGTGACACACTGGAACAGGTTGCCCAAGGAGGTTGTGGATGCCCCATCCCTGGAGGCATTCAAGGCCAGGCTGGATGTGGCTCTGGACAGCCTGGTCTGGTGGTTGGCAACCCTGCACACAGCAAGGGGATTGAAACTAGATGATCATTGTGGTCCTTTTCAACCCAGGCCGTTCTATGATCCTATGATTTTAATGTGAACTATGAATTTTTCTCTATTTGTTACTACTAAATTTGGTTCTGTTTACTTCTGTAACTGAATCCTGAAGGCACTGAGGAGAGCGTCCCAAAAGTGAGGAGTAAAAAATATGTACATGTTAAGCCTTGGCCAAGGAATTAAGTTTAAGAGAAGTAGCAAATAGGAGTAAAAAACGTGGCAATAAATACCAGTGGTTAGGAGTTAAGAAATGTAGAAAATGAATATAAAATCCAAAGCCAACAAAGAAATATCTGTACTGGGAAGATGAAAGCCTCTGTGAAAGAATGGACTGATCAGGGAATAGAGAGTAGTTGTACAAGTCTATTAACAGATGTAACATTTAAATACATTGCTGTAATGTTTTATTAATGGCTTTATATATTGGGAATGTCATTTCTAAAATACAGCCCAGAAAGCTTTCTGGCTTGGTGATGATTATTTAAGTGAATCCCTTGGTACCAGAGAGGACTGCTTGAACGTAGTTATTACAGTGTCAAAGGCAAGTCAGGATGACTTGAGTAAGCATAAATTGTGTCTCATTCAGACCTAAAGTCTCTCTCTCTATAAATATTTGCCTTCAAAGTCCCATACAAATATTCCCTGATTCTCTATGTTGCTTTGACATGTAAGCATTCCATTAATTTTTAAGTTGAAGGAAATGGAAATAAATTGTTAAATAACTCCGTCTAACTGAGTAGTTAGTGAGTTGATGGCATTTGTCCAGTGCATTAATGGCAGAGACAAGAGCAAAAAAGATTAGGGTAGTTTTTTTGTTTGTTTCTTTGAGTTTCATTGAGTCATAGAATCATTAAGGTTGGAAAAGTCCACTAAGATCATCCAGTCCAACCGCCAACCCATCACCACCGTCCCACTAACCATGTCCTTCAGTGCCACATCTACGCATTTCCTGAACACCTCCAGGGACAGTGACTCCACCACCTCCCAGGGCAGCCTGTGCCAGTGCGTTATCACGCCTGTGAAGAAATTTTTCCTGATGTCTTTCAGCCTTCTCACTGTAGTACAACTCTTGTGTCTCCATCTTTGTTGGGAAGAGTGAAAAAGAACTTTTCTAGTCACAGAAGTGTGACTTATTTTTCTTTGGACAGTTTTTCATGCCAAAAATTGGGATGAACTTTTGAGTGTGTTTCTATTGTTTCCAAGATGCTGAAGGAGGTGGTAGCCAAGACTCTACAAAAACATGGAATTGCTGAGGATCACAAGTGCTTTCCATCATGCAGCCAACGTCTATTTGAGATATCAAAGTTTTACTTAAAGGTAACTAGGAAATATTTTCTTATAATTCTTTGTGCTTATTTAAATGAGTCTGTTCCTGAATACACCTTGGGATGAATGTATTCCAGTTTGATCGTGCTAATATTCTTAGTGCTGTGTCATTTATATGTGTAGAATATGGGTAAACCTTTGGTCTTTGGTGAATATATTTTGGTGGTTGTAGTTCTGTTTGTTTTCAAACCTTACTGAGGAGCAGTCTTTTATGAGATTTAGATAATGTGTTAAAGCAATGGGCTCTTAGGCAGGGTCGTGCTTTTCCTTACCACTGTGGCTGTCTTCCAGCCATAATTATCTCATTATTTTAATGAGCAAAGAAATGCTCACAAATTCAGTTTCACCTAATTCATCTTACTTCAGCAAGTCTAGTGTATAAGATCATGTGTGTGCCATTGTAAGCTATGGCTGTTCTCAAGATATAAATAGAGTTCCTGTTCACAGAATCTGAGGTGATACTTGTGGTAAGTAGAATTGCTCTCAGCTTTATGGAAGCATAGCAAATCTGGGAGACACTAGAAGAGAAGCCACAGGGGAAAAAACCACAAGGTTATGGGACAGAGAAGTAACCAGTAAGGCAACTTTCTTACAGCAATTCTGTTTTAAAACTATGTTGTTTCACTTCCTTGTTTGCTTTGCAAGTCCCTTGGGAATGAGTGTCAAATGAATGCAAATTACCTTATGTCCACATTGCTGTATGGACCTGTGTAGTGTGGGCTAACTTACGGATGCTAATCGTTTAAAGACTAGATGTTAATCATTTAAAGATGTAGATGTAGTTATGTTAGCATCCTATGTTGTCCTGCAGTTTGTTTTACATTTTGCACTGGGATTATCTTAGTGATATCTCAAGATAATTTTGTCTCCAAATTTATTATCAATTTAGTGCTGTCCTGAGTGCTCTAGTGCCTTGGTCTGATATAGTGAGCCATATAAGGCTACTTTATGCTTTTGCCCTTACGTATATTTCCCAAACTGTGATTGCAGCTATTAGTGAAAACCATCCTTTGCTCATATAAAACTGTAGAATACGGATCACATTTCTTCTGTCAGAATGAAGATTGCATGCTGGTCAGGATACAAAGAACAGTGATTACAAATAAAGAAATATTTCAGTAAACGTCAAGCTGAGTAATCTTTGTCCTTCACCAGGCAGCTCAGCGTCTCCCTCGTGCTAAGGTTACTGGGTAAATAGGTAGCTTATGCAATTCACTGAAAATCCAGTTCCCTAATGTGTTCGTGGAAATTCTTGTCAACACACTGCAAATGTGTGCAACTACCTAACATACTGACTTGGCAGCACCATGTAATGCATGAGTGAATTCAGATGGGTTCATGGTTCCATTTGCGAGTGAAGAGCAACAGAAGTGATCGTGTTCTGTAGACAGAGAAGACAGTTGTGTTAAGATTTTGTTCTTCTGAGTTGTCTTGCAGTCCCAGGTCTGTACGACTTTGTTCTGTGTGCTTCAGAAGCATGATACTGTAGATAGTGTTTTCCTTGGGAGTCAAGAAGTAAATAAATGTTCCCAGTTTTACTTCAGACAATGTTTTGTGCTTGCTTTAAGAATGGCCTCATGCCACAGGTCAGTTTTCTTGAGATAACAAGGACTTTGAATGTTATCATTAATTAATAACAAGAATATGAGCATCCTAATATCTTTGGCTTTGTGCTTTAATATTTAGGATCTTAAAACTTCTAGAGGACTTCTTGATGAAATGAAAAAAACAGCAAGTAACAATGCTAAGCAGGTAAGAGCATTTGCTTGGTTTGTGTATTCGTTTCTATTTAACTAGGCCAGGCTAGAATATCAGATGGTTTGGTCCACAGCTTTAGGAGATGAGGAGAAACATTCATTCCTTTGGCTGTGGATCTTGTTTTGCATTCTGATCCCACAAAAACTCCCAGTCATTAGTCCCATGGCAAAATTTCCAGTTGCATACATTCATGACTTTTGTAGCTGTAACTGGAGTACTACCTATCTGATACGTCAAAGTGAAAAATGTGGAAAAGTTTATTTTCCTTCAGTTATGATTGAGAAAAATGCGTATGAAAATGTTCTTCGTTTGGGAGAAGTGCGGATCGTTGGGGAATTTTTCTTTCTGTATCTTCAAGGAAATAAAATTTCTTTTTGAAGTTAAGGAAGCCATACACAGATCTATCACAGGAAGTAAATTTCTTCTTAAAAGCAGAGAAAATTAACAATTTTAAGCTTAGGAATAACTGTAAATGAAAGTGACAACAGATGAGCTTTTTGTGTGCAGGCAGCACTTCTAAGAGCAGCAGTACAGAGCAAAGTAACTTTGTTTTAGGTTTCATAAAGCATGCTGAATTTACTTCATAATTAAAAAAAATAAAGGGAGGTGTGAAGATAAAGCTTTGTATTTTTACAGTACTATTTTCAAAATCATAATTGAATGTATGGATTTGACCTGAGTTAGTTAAATGAATAAGCTTCCCTTAAACTCCTGAGTACAACTGCTAGATCCTCACAGGTTTTATTCTGCCAGGGCAGTATTGTGTTCTGTGCTGTGTTCTCTTGTGAAATGTTTTCTACAGATTACAAGGTTTCAAAAACAAAGTAGGTTTGGTGTTTGTTTGTGAACAAGTATATTGTAGTAGCACACTGTTTCTCACTCTGCTCTTTGTCCTGGGAGACCAGAGGCTGGGTTTGTGCATGGACATTCCAACCTCTTTGCCAGCAGCATCTTGTCTGCTGATCACCTCACCCTGTATTACAGAATGTATGGAAAGAATGTACATTGTGGGGTGAAGTCACTCATTCACAGGATCTCAAAACGCCTTTTCCTAAAGACAGTGAGTTCTCTAGAATTAAATACAACTTTTGGGCAACACTTCTCAGCTTATTAACAACTCTTTCTCCTTTGGGAGGATTGCCTTCTAAATCCCATTTAGAAGATTTGATTATATTTGTCAGATATTCTTGAAAACAACTTCAGAACAAGAGTTATGGGAATAATTTTCTCATTTCTTTTTCCCAGGTGATTGAATGGGTTCTGGAGAAAACTGGCAAGTAGACACTGCAGAGACACAGCACTTCTGACTGCAGGAAAAAACATTATACTGAGTAACACATGCAACCACCTACTCAAGCACCAGAAGAACTTGGTCAGTATAATGACACAGTCATAGTTCTCAAACACAGCAGCATCTTTTGAAACATTTTATACTGAAAGATTTAATTTCTTAAATCAAATGAGAAAGGTTTTATCTTATATGTTATTTATTATGTTTTATTATTAAGAAGAATACTGCTTGGCTTGTTTTTTATAAGGCTTTCTATGTTTTTCAATGAGTTTATTTTTACTGTGAATTAAAACAAAAAATGCTGGATCTAATTTTCATAATGGGACCACTTTGTTCTACCTTTTGCACAAAGACCTCTGTTCTATTTATTACTACTTGCTGTTGTATATACTGAATAAAACTGTTTACAGCGTGGACCTTTGATGTTTTATACTGTAGCTGACAACAGTTCCTATTCTGCAACTGAAAACAATTAGAATTTGAATAGATGTTTTTGTAATAGATGGAAAAAAAAGCATGTCTTCTGGGATTTGATGAAAGGTCCCACAAAAGGTGCATTAATGCCTGAATCAGAAGATTCAGAAGTCTGAAATTCTGGTAAAATTTCATGTGTAGTCTTGCTAACAATTCTTAGAAACAGTTCAGAACAGAATTTTTTTCCCCTCATTCCTCCCTTACCTCTCTACAGTGTACACAGTGAGCCCTGGCTTTATGTGCTACCTCACTTCATGAGCAAGTAGAACTCAGCAGTTAATTAAATTGAAATCAAATTAATTCTGTAGACTCAAGGCCAGCCTGAAACAATCAACAGGAATGCAGTTAGGGAACTATGAGCAGTTTGATGGATCATTTGTTTGCATGATTCCAATACTAAACTAATACAGTACTGCCCATGTCTCATTTTCACTTCATTATTACGTTGTTGGTTTGTTTTGTTTATAGCTAGTTCATAATGATGGCTTAATAACTCACTGTGCCCCATTTGAGCTGTGATTACTGTCCCTGTGCGTGCTCTTAGCCTACAAAAAGTACACAAGCTCATTTGTTCTGGCCTACAATTACAGCACTAATACTATTTTGCAAGTATCATACTTTTTAACCCCCACTTTTCAGATTTCCTGTGGCATGGCTGCTATGCAGTAACTTTTGTGATATGGAATGTAATGTCACTATGCCTCTGAACTTCACAATTTTTGTTTATGGAAGAACTCAGAATCTAGTCTGACCTACACACACTTTGCTGCATAAGCTTTAGATATTTGCTGTCATGTTTCTGCACATCAAAATGTAAGTCATCAATATACAGTAGTGTCTATCCACAACCATGCTATGTGCTTACAGAAGAGCAGGGTAAAACAAATCTGATATGGTGATGGTGAGATGATTACTTACTTAACAAACTCTCCAGTTCTTTCTTGGGAGTTGTTTTCTAATCTCTGTCATTATTTAACAAGCACAGAAGTTCTGATGAAGTAAACAAACTGAATGGCTGTCTGATATGGAACAGCACTGATATGTTCACAGCAGGTGGAGACTTTTTTCTTCACAGTTTAATTTGAAACTTCAATGGAGGGGTTGCTTATATCAAGCGAGATGACAGTTTCCTGAAATTCTGCTAGTGTAACCTCCTGTTAAAAATTACCAATTATTTTATATTTTTTGTTACTTTCTGGTAAAATAGCCCCACTAGATGGCTAGTTAGAAACTTCTGTTTGCCTCTTAAAAACAAAACAAATAAAAAAAACCTTACAAATCAACAATAGTGTAACAATCCGGAGTGCTTTGAGGTAAACCAAAGCAGTACTAATTAGATTTTAAACATGGCTAAGAGAACACTGAGAACTTTCTTTGCAGATGGAAATCATAGATCACAGGTTAGAAGGGACCTTTAAGATCATGTAGTTCCAACTCCCTGCTGTAGGCAGGGACACCTCCCTCTAGATCAGGTTGTTCAAAGCCCCATCCAGCCTGGACTTGAATGTTTCCAGGGTGGGGGCATCCTCAACCTTACTGGGCAACCTGTTCCAGTGTCTCACCACACTCGCAGTAAATAATTTCTTCCTAATATGTACTCTAAATGCACCTTTTCTGTTTTCAAGCCATTTCCCCTCATCGCGTTGCTCCATGTCCTTCTAAAAAGTTTCTCCCCAGCCTTTCTGGAGGAGCCCTTCAGGTACTGGAAGGCTACTACGCGGTCCCTCTGGAGCCTTCTCCAGGCTAAAGTTTCCCAGTTCTCTCAGCCTGTCCTCACAGGAGAGGTGCTCCAGCCCTCTGATCATCTTTGTGGCCCTCCTCTGGACCTGCTCCAGCAGCTCCACATCCTTGTGCTGCAGTTAAATCTGAGCAACCTCCACTTGCAGTCAGCTGCACCTTGGGATGTGAAGAGCAAGCTGCATTGAGCTACATGACCTGTGGGAAGAAGGGCTATTTACCTCTCATAAAAAGAAAACACTCATTTTGTTACCTGGTGAAGACAAAGTCTAATGATACTCATGACAGCAATTTACTTGGTAGTGCATTCAGAGTTGTTTCTGATTTATGAAGTACCTGAAGAGAGATGCTGGTTCTACTTAAAGAGCAGGACTCAGTATGCTTCCCTGACCAGAAGCAGATCAGCTTTATTTTCATTTATTTTTTAATAAGCACCTTGTATCTCCGTTTCCCAATAACATATATGTTCCCATATGTATCTAAGTATTTCTAATGGGGAAGCTTCTATAAAGACTTTATTTTGGAAAAAGGTGAAACTCCAGAAGGACCCCATTTTAGGATTTCAGTGAGGCTGCTGTGCTATGGCTTGGGTAACACTGGCAGAACAGGCTTACAGCCTCACAGCTGGCTATCTGGGCCACTAGGTTAAGAATTAATACAAAGGAGAAAGAAAATGTTCTTTTTTTCCATAACCATCCTAAGAATGAAGCAAGGCATTTGTTGGCCTTGAATGCAAGGGGTTGAGCAGAGGTATTTCATGACTGCTGTGACAGCCTAGTTAAGTATAAGCAATGTGCCGCTGATACTGCATTAATACTTGCTGAAATTACTTTCAAAGTCAATACTCTATCAATGTAATGAATAGTTCTTTCAGGTAACTGAACTTAGAACAACTGAGATTTAGAAATCTCTTCCCCAGCCTCAAACCAAAAGACAACCTTCTACACGGCTTGTTTGGGTACGAAGTAAGCTCACCTCACAAAAAATCCAATAAATGACTTTATTAAATATATTCTTTTCCTCTAAAATATAAATATTCACTATACTCTTATAAATGTGGAGTAAGTCCGTATTTCATTTATCTATCCCATCCAAATATGAATCAGTCCAAAATCTGAAAATGAAGAAATAGCATCTGTAATTATCATTATTTTTTCTATAAATATATATAATAGGAACTTTCTTTGCAAACTGTTTAGTTATTCACTTATACTTCATATAGTACTGAGCACCTTAGATTACATACTGTGTAATTTCATTGTTGGTACTAATATAGGAATTTGAAATATTTACAATGCACGTACATGTTAAGTATAACATTCCAGTGATTTGTAAATGTTAAAGGAATAAGGAGATAGTGCAGTACATATGCTTTTAACCTATCCCACAGAATGCAAGTTCTCACTCTAACCTGTGGAACTTTATAGGAGCCTACGTCCAAATTTTTAAGTTATGCTCTGAAACAGCAATGAAATACTTTGCAAACAATGTCCTGGATGACCTTTTAAAACCATCACACAACAATTTCCTTGACAATGTGATCCGAGTTCATATCCAAAACCCCAGCCTCCAGCATACCGACTGCTCGCAGCTTCTCAGAAGATGCTATCCCAGAAGCTTCCAAGCAAAGGAGAATCAAATAACTGCTGCAGAGGGATATGAGGATGGCAGCGTTAGCAATGTGAGAAATGTGCATTTGGAAATTATTGATAAGTTACGCAACATAGCTCCTAACTTGTGACTTTACACAAGGTATTAATTTTTATGTGCACGTACCATGACAGTAAAAACAAAGTTCACAGATAGGTAAATCACCTTCGGACTTTTCAGTGGAGAGAGGCACTGGGAGCAGGGCTGCTGTTCCAAATGTCAATGTAGCTGTTGTTCTGAAGCAGCTGTCTTCACTATTTGCAAATTCAGTCTATCGTCTTAACTTTTCGATTAGCTTTGATGGTTAAGATACCTATGGAATCCACCACAATCTAATTCCTACCCTGTGATAAGCACTATGACATTTAAATCTCAAGACTTAGCTTAAGAGCAACATGGAACCAAACTGTGTTTGGGTACAAAGTCTTCTTTGCCAGCCAAGTGATGTTACACTGAAACTCATTGGCTTTCTGAAGAATAAAATAGATGTAATATGACAAGCAAAATTCTGCAACTTCTGATTACTTCCTACATAATTCCTGTCCTTCAAAGTGTGAATTTAGGGCAAAACTCTAAAAGCAAACAAAAACCAACTCAACATGAAGCTGTTAGGTTAACAATTTAAGAACAATGTAAAAGCAGTTCATTCTGTTTCTATTCCCACCCAACTACGTGAAGCCAACTGAGTAGTTCCAGGACCAAGTTGAACACAGTCTCACAAAGAAAAGCAACTTTCCTGCAAAAGAAAGTCTTCCTCCTTGCAAATAAGCAAAATCAAGACCATACAACCAGACCTGGCAGAGCTAAGGGGTTGACAAAGTTGGACGAGGAGGATGGGAAGCTCCTAGTATGACCTAGCCTGGCTTCCTGCTGGAAAATTGAAGTGGGAATGTGCTGGCAGGAGATCAGGTCACATGTCCCATTGGATTTGGATATCTCTTACCTGAGCCTGGAAACCCCGTTAGATGAAGCTCCAGGTCATTGGAATCATCTGGGAAGGCCACCATGAAAGCACATCCCATGTGTCCATACAGAGGATGCTCCCCTCCTGCCTATGCCCTGCTGCCTTCCCTACAGGTAGCGCTGCATCAGATCCATTGCTAGGAATGTACACAAGATGTCTCTAACATTTAATTTGAAAGGACCCCTCAGCAAGGACTGTGCAGCTGGTCACTGACCACCTCAGTACTGCTTTGGAGCACACTACTCACAGAGGCTGTCTGCATGCTCTGCTGGGTGTGCAGCAACGTGTTCTGATGGCTTCTCACAAGAAATTCTGCAAGTGGTGTAAAGGTTAGAAGAACCAACATGTGACTTCTAGGTGTTGGGACAATCTTGTTTATAGAAATTCCACTCAAAGAACTGTGAGTTTGCATCACAGCCAATGCCCACTCCTTTCTGCTTAGCCCTTTACTTATTCTGTATCAGCCAGCACATTGAAATAAGCACGATGTATGATTCTGAAATATTTACACATACGGTACTACACTCTTTTACTGTCTGATAAGGGATTTTAAAATCCCACTATTTACATTGTTTTCCTTGTCATGCCACCTCTTCAGCTGATCATAATTTAGCCTTGAAAGGTTGACAGAAATGACCAAGGACTGGGATAGAACCCCAGTCTGGTGCAGGCTGCTTGCTGCTACAGGTTGCCAATGATGACTGTACTTCAGATGAGTGTGGTTGCTCCACTTTTCTTTGAAGAAACAGATCGTATTTATGCCACCAAACCAAGTCTTGTAATCTTAGCCGACAGGAAGGAATGAATGATGAACACAATTGGTTTTGGACAGGAATGAAGGTCCAGTTGCTGAAATTAAAGGAAGAAATCAAGTTGAAAATAATTAGACTAGATTACAGCTCAAGCAACCAGTAATTTATGGAGCGTTTACTACATTAACTGCTGTCTGGTATTTTCAACAGACTTCTATTAATAACAACCCTTTATTACAACATACTGTTTTCTCTTTGCATGCAGCTGCAAATATTTTAGTCACTAAGGAAGTAAGAAGTATGTTGAGAGCAGATGAGATCCATGTGCCCCTGGACTTACATCCACCTGGGTAAACTAACACTGACTCCAATGCTGTAAGCCCTTTTCTAAGAGTTTCAAACCCTCCATGTTTTCAGACTCTGTTTCTGACTAGGGATGGTGGTGTGACTGCTGTGTCCAATACCTTCTCTTCATACTTTTCCCTGTGTATCTGCTCTTGGTCACTGCTGAAGCCAAAACACTGTACCGTGACCTGACTGTGCATGGCTGCTCCAACAGGCTGAGAATAAGCACTTTACAGAATGTATATTATCAAAGGTGATATAAAGAATCGAGCAGCCAATAAGCTCTGGAACCACTAGAAGATTTGGCTAGAAAAAAACATATTTGCAAATATAATTAATGGTATCTAAACTGTAGGAATAAACATTTTTAGGTTACGTGACAGCTAACTTTAAGGGTTAAGCAGATGGTTTGCACTACATTTGTAGTCCCCATTTTTTTCCACAATTAGATTTCGAAAAGTGTCTAAACCATAGCTTGTCACATTAGATGAAGTACATATATGCATGCTGAAATTATTAATAACATCTCATTCTTCAGTTTTCTACCCACAATCATTTAAAAAGGGCAATGGATACATATAAACATTCTAACATCTGGCTGTACAGAGATACAGTATTTTTGTAAATATAAGCAATATTTCATCTCTCCTTGCATTATTTTACCTTTTTCTATTTTTAGATTGTCTCTTTCTAAACCCATATCATCATGCTGCATTAGAAGCATGGCATCTACATATTGCTATTGGAACCACACTGGCCTGCTCCTGTTAGTGCTGTTCCACCTCCACAGCCTTAGGGAGCACCAAAGAGATGGTGATGTGCATCCCCCTGCTAAATGCACTACTTACAATTTCTCCATCTTTTCCTCCAAAGTCTAAATAAAGCATCCTTATCCCATCATCTGAGGACATTTTCAGTTTTTCATAGGGGTACTGTGCAATTGTCTTAGAGAAGGCACCGTCTTGTGGTTCAGTTGTAATAGAGAATCCATGTTCATAATGGATGGTCAAACGGCACTCCTGGCTTTTGTATGTGCAAGCTGAACAAGGAAACAAAAAATTCAGACCGTAGCACTCTTAAAAGTAACAAATGCAATTTAGCTGCACAAATTTGCATTTTACATTCGATGTCAACAGCATCCTGTGGAAACTAAGCTGTTGTAGAACTGGGTTAATCATGTTCTAATGATATACCTGCAGATTTGGATAATCAACTGGAGTTGTTCTGCTGAGCATGGCCCAGGCAAGTTTTGTAGCTGTGGTCTACGTACAGGATTACAATTCTGCTCGGTAGTAACACGGCCAGTGTCAGTTCTTGCATTTACTCACTGCATTCTTCCTGCAGCAGTGCACATCTATGTGCTGACCCAAAGCAGCTTTCTGAAGATGGCTCGAGATGGCATTTCTTCCTCCCAAGCCTTGACAGTCACAGCTATTCTTGTTGTGTGACAGAGCCAAACTCAATGAATGTGTCGCACAGTGCGTGACAAAATTAGAAGCTTGAAAGGGTATCCCTGCAGAATTCTGACAAACACAAAGACACTCTGGAGTCCTCATTAGTGTCATAGTAATTGAAAAAGGGCCCAGATAATTGTATATAATAGCAACTGCAGCAAAACTCTGCATCCTTCCCTCAGCTCTGAAACATACCATGATCCAAATTAAAAAGGTTTGGATGTTCACATCCCAAATTCTCTTTCTTTCTCTCTTCCTGTGAACTCCTTTGATAACTAAGGCTTTTTACAGGCTTTTAAGGCCTGATCTGGTGGGTGGCAGCCCTGCTGGTGGTATTGGGGTTGGAACACAATGGGTTTTGAGGTCCCTTCCAACCCAAGTCATTCTATGAATCTGTGACATGACTTATAAATCCTTGGGGCACATAAGGAAAAGGTGTAGCCTAAAAGCCGCAGAGCCATTCTGTGCTGGCAGCAGACAGACCACAAGGGGCATTATTATATTATTATTGGAACAGGCTGCCCAGGGAGGTTGTGGAGTCTCCTTCTCTGAAGATATTCAAGACCCGCCTGGACGCCTACCTGTGCGACCTGGTGTAGGGAGCCTGCTTTGGCAGGGGGGTTGGACTCGATGATCTCTGGAGGTCCCTTCCAACCCCTACAATTCTGTGATTCTGTGATTATTCCAGACTATCTGCAGCTAGCTAACTTTTATTTGTTAATTTTGCAAGTAGAGAAATGCAGAAACATGACACATGCTCAGGGAGGGAAATGACCAGTCACCACAATCTGGCTATTGATCTGAATTGTATTTCTTTTCAAGTGTGCAGAGCTGGATGAATAAAAAACCAGTTCATGCCTGTGAATCTGCCTGTCCCCCTCTGCCTCTTCCCTTTGCAGGAAAAGCTTTTGACACGCTCTCAGAAGTCTCCTGACTCTCAAAATTAGTGCTCTTTTCTGTGGGTTTCTGGACAAACCTCTGGAAGTTGTTTTTCCATGACATAGACCAACTCAACTGACTACAGACTTGTGTCCGAGACCATGTGAGGAAAACAAGATGAAATGTCAGAATGACAATGACTGTCTCCTTGTTTTGCAGAACTGACTGCAGGTATCATACCAGCTAGGGCTGGCAGGGAAACAAAGTAAGACGTGTGAAGAAGCAATGCTGTGTCTGCTACTCACATGTTGTGATTTCCGTGATGAGCTCTGCAGAATTGTGACAGCCCTGCACGATGCTCCTTGTCCACAGTGAGAGGTCTCTGCTTGTCTCCGTCCTGAACAGATGTGTTTCGATCCCCTGCCTCGTACCGGTACGGGTTGCAAAGGACAAATCCACCCCAGACTGCGGTGAGCCTTTTCCTGGACCAGAATGCACCAACCTGAAATTGGACGGGGATATACACTGGTGACCATAACACAATGTTATAAGCATTGAGCTGCTTCCACAGAGGCCATGGGACCATCACTACAGAGCACTGTAAATCACTCCCTGAGTAAAACTATTTTGTCCATCTCTAAATCCATGTTGTTGGGAGTATGAGAACTCAAGTTTCTAAACATAGACCTGAAGTGACAGTTACTACTCAGAGGGTGAAGGTCCACATAAGAGAGTACTGAGGCAGCCAGCCAGGCAGGTGATGGTGAGGATGCTGCAGAGGGCCAAGACTTCCTTACCAACTGTCCACAACACTCCTCTGGATAAGCAAGTGAGAGAAATCACCTTCTGGTTGTGGTGATGGGTTTGGTGACAGATGGAAATGTTCACTCAGCCACAGTGGTTGGATACTGTCAAGCTGCTCTTGCCATAAAACTTAAACATATGCAGACAAACTCTAGGATAAATGGATAAAGTAATGATTCCCATGAAGGCTGAAGTTCTGTAAAATATGCAGATGCCATGTGCTGCCTTGTGTATACTTCTCCCATAAGGTACCTGTAAAATGCAAAACGCTGAAGCTATTTGTAACCCCAAACTTCTGTTGCATTTTACTGCTATTAAAATTTCTTTGCCTGGCACCAGCTGTTCTTCTCCCATGATTTTGGAAGGTTTGTCCAACACTGACTGCACAAAATGTTTTTGGGAGAGAAAATCAACACCTCATAATATTTCATTCCTATTAAAAACAATCCTTGATTGTTTTTTTTTTTTTCCTGCAGAAGCATGGGACTGTGAATACAGAATCCACAGAACTGTGGCACTGATTCAGCTGAGAGTAATGAAATGGAGAAGCTCACCACACTGTGAGCTCCAGGCACAAGCCCTCAGAAGAGCCACAAAATGGGACCTGGGAAATTCTTCTGAAAACTTGATTTCTACCCCTGCTTGCTTTTCTGTAGGCAAACAATATATTTGTATGAGACTATAAAATACATACAGAACATGGCAGTAGAACATATGCTGAAGCATGGAACATTAGGCTTTATGCATTATCTACTGAATACTGTTTGCCTTCAAATTATTGTTTTGCATCTGGAAGGTTAGCTGGCATCATAAAGTAGCTGTTTTAATAGGAAAAAGAAAGGCAAAAAGGAAAGAAGAAGAAGAACTTCATTTTTTCAGTTACTGGAATACTAACCATAAGACATTTGAACGTTTCCCAAATTCCCTGGCAGTCCATATCTGGGATTGTGCCCAGCAGGCATCCCCCCCTTTCAGGTTTGCTCACATTCAGGAGTCAGTGAATTTCTGTGCATTCTGAGTCTCCTCCTCCATCACCCACCACCAGGAGGGCCGGGAGGCAAGGTGCAGTTTGTTGTTAGAGATAAAGCTCCTTTGTACAGGCTTCAAGAGCTGTGCTAAAAATTATTCTCTACTTCAGCTACTGACTGCGTCACAGATGGTTCAAAGGTTTTATTTCCTTTCAAAAACACCCCAAATTCCCAGATCTTCATGCATTATCCATTGCACTCAGGCGTTTCAGCATATGAATAGAATGGAGACGTACTTCACAAACAAAAGTAAGTTAGCCACATCTGACACGAGCCATTCTCTCGCAGCCTTCTCACTCACATTATCCCAAACTGCACAAACAGGCAGGGGAACATTTGCTGGCATTTCTGCAGCACCACCAGCGTGGATGTACTCAGCTCCATGCAGGTGTCCCTGAGAGCTCCCACCCAGAGCCGCAGAGCTGCCAGAGGGCACAGGAGGTTGCTCGTGGTGTGGGCTGCTCACGCAGCATGCAGCAAAACGCAGCTCTCTGCACGCTCCAGGGAGCCAGCATGGCACCTGCTAATGTTCTCTAATTGTTCCCTTGTCTCTCTGGGCTCTGAGGACCTCTCTGGCATTACTCTTCGCAGGTGCGCAGTAGCGAGATGTGTGCAGTACAGCACGACGTGCTGAGGGAGACTCTCTGGGACCTACACTGCACTGCGAGGCTATGAGAATTTCAAACATTTGCTGCCACACAGTGAAATCCAGCGGCCTCTTCAAAAGGACACTGAAACCAGGACTGACATTCACAGCAAGTGTTCAGCTGCTCCCTGGAGACTGATCTCAGGAGGCTGTGCTACATGTGCACACACACCACTATAATCTGACCTTTCTTAAGTTGAAACCACTCCTTAACCCTTAACTTACTATTTGAAACCTCCTCTTGGGCAGCTGTCCCCTTTGGAAGCCTCTGCACATGCAGCAGTGCTTCTTTTGGTGCGGCTTTCTGGGCTGTGAGCACACATTGCTGGCTCAAGTCCAGCTTCCCATCCAATACTCTCAGATCCTTCTCAGCAGTAACAATGTTTGTAATGACGGGATGTTTGTGTAAAAAGTTGGATTTACATAGGTAAGTCACCCAGACTGTCCTGTGCTCATGATCACCGTATGTTTGCAATCTATACTGCCATCAAGCATCAAACTGCTCTAATATTTTCTGGTTACAGAACTCAGCTTTGCACAATGGTTACTTGAGATACTTGATCTCTGATCAGAGTGCAACATGTGCTTATTTTTCTTATCTGATATGATACATAATGCAATTTGATTGCAGACATTTAAAATGGAAAGGCTTAAGCCCCCATTCCCATGCTGTAGGGAGGCACTGTTATTCCTTCTTCAAGCATAAGGAAACATGGAAACAGATTATGACTAAAAGGTCCTTGGAGTCAGGGCTATGAGCCAGCTGCTGTACCTCCTGGTGCAGAGACTTAAAGGAACAATTTACATCTCCTCATCTCAGTTTATATTTATATTATTTAGATATTATTTATATTCCACACAAAGAAATTTCCTGCCTAGAAAATATTTTTCAATATTAATAGCATCTGTAGGTTGAAGGCAAACTTATCAACAAACAGAAAGGGCACGTTGAAATTCTGCTTATTGAAATACTATAAGAAGACTGTAATCCTTCTATCATTTCTCAATTTTCTCTCCTCATTATATCTTGGGTAGATTAAGCATGACTCTGTGCAATATCTGGCACTGAAGTTTTCCAGTTTCAGCAGCTTTTCAAATATGCATTAGCTAAGCAAAAATGTTTTCCCAAGGACTCATAAAAATCTGAAAGATGGGAGCAGCCAAGATTACAACATGTGGTCTGCAAACTTTCCAGGTGAAAAGTTCTCAATTGCACTGATTGATGCACAGAGGGGATGAAAAAACATGTCACAAGGAGGGTAATCACCAGCACGAACAGGGCAGTCAATACTGACAGCAAACCATGTGTATTTTCTCAGTATAAGTACCTGGTGTGACAGCACATAAAATCAGAATCCTGCAGGGTTTTAATCAAAAGCATCCACAATAGTAGGTGTAATGATTTAGGAAAACTATCATCAGTTATTGCGGACCTTGAGGATTCAAGGATTCATTTGTATTTATCAGATTGCAATTCAGTTCTAGATGTCATCTTTGGTATTTCTGTTACCTTTTTACCTGTTTGTTAAATCACAGACGGGGGCTGGACACTGTGTGTGTCAACACTCTCCTGGCACTGCCATCCATCCTTTCCAGCCCCAGTGTCGAGGACTGTACATTTTTTCTAGAGAGTCTAATGCAGTGCTTCACCTGCATACTGAATTTTTGCAGAACCTCTTCTGCCTTAAATATAGCCCATCCTGTTGTGTCTACCACAGATCCAGAGAACATGCTGCCTTGGCCTCTGTGTTTCACCTGTGAATACTTGAAAAGTATTGGAACATTAAGGAAGTTTTCTTAAGTATTCCCTGTATCCAAGGGAGACCCTCAGCACAAGAAGGACGTGGAGCTGTTGGAGCAAGTCCAGAGGAGGGCCATGATGATGATCAGAGGGCTGGAGAACCTCTCCTTATAAAGACAGGCCGCAGGAGCTGGGCTTGTTCAGCCTGGAGATGAGAAAGCTCTGTGGAGACCTCATTGCAGCCTTTTAATACTTGAAAAGTACTTATAAGAAAGATGGAGAAAGAGGGGGGATTTACATTAGACACAACAAAGAAATTATTTACTATGAAAGCGGTGAGGCATGGGAACAGGCTGCCCAGAGAAGCTGTGGATGTCCCATCCCTGGAGATGCCTAAGATGAGATTGGATGAAGATGCACATGATGATGTGTGAGCAGCTAGGGGAAGGGTGAACTGGCTGGCAACCTCAAGCCAATCTGGGGCTAATTAAGAGAACAAACTGGCAAAGCAAGGCACAGGTGTTTCCTAGCAGTGACAAAGCAGTAGGACAGAGTTATAATGAGACTTGGGCAGCTCCACAGTATGTGCAGGTCAGAAGGCCATGGAGTTGTACCCCTAATCTCCTGACAGCAAAGAGCACTTTGCTCCTGGCAGGAGGATGATCCACCAGAGTAAACTGACTTTGCTGAATTGCCTTTTACTGCAAGCTAAAATTTAGAAATTAGTGATTGCCCCACACCTGAGACACGCTAAATGACATGCTCAGGTTGTTATCAGCAGCCATTTGGGTCCAGCCAGCAGGAGGGGCTGGAGGTCAGGACATTGCAATCATGGTGTCCCTGCACTGTGCTGACCACAGGTAGGATCTTCTGCCACTTGAATGAAGAGGACTCAGATCTGCTGGCAGATGACACCCTGAAGCAATAGGGAGGAGCTGCACCATGTTCTGCTGGTGGTTTTCCATGAAAAGCAGCAAAGCTTGTTTTGGGGCAGAAGGAATGTGGTCAGATAGCTTACACTCTTTAAAACAGGATGGAGAACTCATAAAGAAACAGGTTCAGCTGAACATCCCCCATCCTCTGGGTGGCCCACAGTGAGCAGCAACAGTGTACCACTGAAGAACCACTCCCAGGGAATTCCCAGTGTTTCTTCTCCTCATGCAAGATTCATGATCCACATTATGATTCTCCAGAAGTTTGAAAAAAGAGAAGTATGCAGAAATATTCCTATTTACAAACTCAGTTCCATCCACCTCTCACTGATGCTGTCCAGGACTCCCTGCTGGGCCAAACACACATTGGCAAGGCAGGATGTTGCAACAGGAGGAGCAATAAATTACTGCTGGAATTGGTACATTCTCACAGAGGTGTAATTACCATGTGGTAACACAACACCACGTGCCATTCAACATCACATCAAAGTCCAGTGACACACCCAGACACAATCTCCTGCTCCAACACCTTACCTAGTTTTCAGCGTCAATGGAAACTGACAGATTTCACTGGAATTGTCAACATTCAATGCCACCAGGCACAGCAGGCTGCAAACTGCAAAGCATCGGGCTCTCACCTCATTTTAAGGTAAAAGAGGGTAAGTCGTGACTTGGCTTCTTGTAAGTTTGAAAGTGCTATCATGGGTAGGTTGGTCAGGACAAAATAACCATTAATTTACCAAATGCAACTTAAAAAAAAAAAAAATACAGTGGTTTAATAGTAAAGTCTCAGCTCATTTAGGGAGGGAATGAAGAGACTGAGAACAAAAATTAACTAATGAGAATGCAGTAAAAGACCCACTGCTTTTGGCAATGTTCTATCAGCTCTTCTGAAAGAAAATTCATTGAACATAGTATAATAGTGGCCTGTAGCAAAGCCAAAACAATGCAGCAGCAGCTCTTTCTCAAGCCCTTTGACCACACTGGCAGAGAAATGTGATTAAGATTCACATCAAGAAGCACAGACAGTTTCCACTGTATAAAGACAACCATGGGAAAACTCCATCTGAATTAGTGTTGATGGATAGATCCAAAATATTGCAGATGGTTATTTTCAACCTCGATTCAAGAATGTGTCTTTCAAGTTCACCATTTTAAACTAAAAAAGCCAAGACTTCCTAGAGCTAGAACACATACATACTGAAATTATCTCTACCATACATGCAAGACCCCAGGAGCCCCAGATCACGGACACAGTACTTCCACATCAGCATGTTCAAACCAAGGCAACAATTTCCCATTTGTCAATCTGGAGAAGTAGCTGGAAATGTGAATGCTTCTGCAGGTTCCTCAGGTCTGCATGCTGAGATAGGAATCTCCGGAGATCAAACTCTCAACTATTTCAGTACTTCCAACCTCGGCCAAACTACTACATTCATTACCTTTCCAGTGCGATTCTAGCAATCAGCTTTGGCCAGAGCTCGAAGTGGAGGAGAAACAAGGAGGAATAGTTAGGCTGAGCACATTCTCCCATTCAAGAAGAATCTCATTTCCAAGCCATGGCATTTTAGATGTGATCTATAAATGCACGTACAATCGCTATACCTGATCTTGGCTGATCAACCATTTCCAATGCTTTTGTAGAAGTAATCAAAAAGCACAGGTACCTGGTGGCTAGGAGGGGGTAGGTGTGCAGAGGGCTGAACCAAGCCTCCTTCATGCGTGGCATGCTCTCGTATATTAAGAGGTCCTTCTCTGTCAAGACCACTAACACTGGCTTCCAGTGCTTCTCATTGTCTCCCGGCACCTGAAAAAGAGGAACATTTCAATGAAATGAGACCAAGCTACTATGGTGCAAAGCCTGACAATATGAACATCACGAGCCCTGGACAAGGTAGTGAGCAAGTTTTTCTTATTTGGCATTTTGACGTCTCTAACATGAACTCACAGCCAGATGCAGCAGAAATGGGAGTAAAGCACAATGAAATCTGCTGCTCTCATTGACAACACCATTGCAAACCTCCTTCAGCCTTCACTCATTACAGGCTGCTCCATAAAGGCAGTAATAGAAGAACACTGAGACTGGCTGTTGCTTAGCTGTGGTATGCATGAAAGGACCTTAAATGTATATTTACAAGGAACACCATACATGTGCAGCTGCCACATTAACCTGAGTGCTAGACACTACTGATGTTGTTTCTGGGTTCAAAACTACTAAAAACCTACATCATCATTATTATTTAACAATGTCAGGTAGTAAAAAAGTACTGCTTTGAGAGCAGATGGATTTGCTTCTTTCCTATGCAGTTCACATTTTCATTACTTTAATTCCCCATAGTTTTACAGATGTCAGTTTATAGCATAGGGTTGATCTGAAGCATTGACTCAGAGATGGATTTGCATTCACATTTCAAACCCATCTGTAGACAATGTCTAGTAATTGGGACATCAAAGCTCTTTACCAGCTGCAGAATCCAGATGTGGAATTCTGTTTTGCAGCTCAGGCATGTTGTTGTCCACATGGCCACACACTATGAGGATTCTGGTTTTTACTTAGTTTAATCTGGTGTCTTAAAATAGATGGGAACACAAAAGGGTCTTGACTTTCACAAATGAATCACTTTATTTTTTAGTTCACATGCAAGAAAAGACATCACATTACATAGCAACAAGCTCACAATCTAAAACCCACAATCTAAAACCCAAACACCTTGGCTGTTTTTTTTGTTTTTTAAACAAATTATGAGACTTTCCAGAGAATCTGGTTGTCTATGTGACTCCTCCGTTAAAACTTTGTCCAGCAAAGAGAAGCAGCTGTTTAACATGTGCTTCATTCTTCATGCCAACCTATTTGGCACAGATTTGTGTCACTGGGTACATCATTTGCTAGAGAAAAAAAAATGATCTTTTTTACATAAGAGATAAATCAAAGATTGTCCAAGCTGGGAATGCACACCAGGAATGGTGATTCAGATCCACAAGTATCATGTGCTTTAAATGATAGCTTCAGACTGAGACGCACATTTGAAACATTCTTATTTTACATGAAGACAGATTCCAATGCATTTCTGAACTTTTAGAGGATCTCAAGCCAGCTGTAGGAAAGCTTCACACAAGAAAAAACCAACATCCAAGTCAGATATTAAGCTTAAGCCAAAGATTCTGGGCTTATATCATTTTAAAAAGTAAAGTAAGAGTAAGAGGGCATTACTTCTTTTTTTCTTCTGTCTTTTTTTAAATTCTGTGACCACAAACAATCCAAAGACTTTGGGAAGCTGCTCACAGCTTTCCCACAGAACTATCCCACCTGTGCAGTATTTTCAAACACAAGTTCTGTGATTAAGTGGCTGGTCAGCCAACTGAGAGTCCAGAATGGTGGGAAACACTGCTCCCAGTAAACCAACCACAAGAAAGGGAATACAACTCATTTTGCCAGCTGTTCACACAACTGTTTGCTGGACACCAGTAAATATCAGGAACCAGATATTCTAGCTGACAAATGAGTGGATGCTGCATTTACAACCTGCACAGTGAAACCCACAGCTTGGCTTTTGTCCTTCTCAAAGACATGGTGACTATGGAGAAGTTCCTCTGCCTTAAGGAATTGAAGGCTTTTCCTCAGCTCTGCCTGAAGTGATCTGATCCAACCTCTCCTTCTAGGATGCATCCCTTATTTATAAAGCATACACAGGAATCTCTGAATGGCTTGTGTTGGAAGGGACCTTAAACCTCATCCAGCTCAAACCCTCTGCTGCCGTCCACCAGCTCAGGCTACCCAGGGCCCCATCCACCCTGGCCCTGAACATCTTCAGGGATGGGGCACCCTCAGCTTCTATGGCCAGCTGTGCCAGTGCCTCACCATCCTCTGAGTAAAGAATTTCCTCCTAATACCCAATCTAAATCTCCACTCTTTTAATTTAAAACCATTTTCCTTGTCCTATCACTATCTGCCCATGTAAAAGGTTTGTGTCCTTCCCTACGAGCCCCCTTCAAGTACCCAAAGGCTGCAATGAGGTTTTCCTGGAGCATTCTCTTCTCCAAGCTGAACAAGACTCAACTCCTTCAGCCTTCCCTTGTAGAGGAGGTGCTCCAGCCCTCTGAATACCTTCACAGCCCTCCAAAGGGAACAAGTCTCAGGGAGAGAGGAGAACAATGTTTGCCCACGTCCTTCAAGGTGCACTACCCAGGAGAAGAGCCCTGTGATGCACACACTTTTTTAATCACATTTTTATAAACCTTGCTGGGACTATAGCTGTCTCATTCGTAAGGAAAGCTGGTGTAAGCAATACTGCTGCCTGAAGCAGTACCTGAAGAAGGATTTGTGCATCTGAAAGCGTGTCTGTTTTTTCCAAGTGTAACAGCTGATCTAATAAAAGATATTGCCTTTCCCTAAAACCTTGAATTGCATTACTGTTCACTGATTTCAGACGGGTTTGCATCAGGCTCTAACAGCTGATGCCGTGTTGTTTGTCAGGCAGTAGGCACTTCTGTAAGGTGTCAAAAAGAACATTTTGTCCTGCAGATGGTAACAGCAAATTTTACAAAGGAAGAACAAAGTCTGCAAATACAGCATTAGCCTACGGGGCACATTTAGAACAAATCAGCACGGGAAATTAATCCAGATCAAGCAACAGGGTCATACCAACCATGAATAAAACAATAAATTTCAAAACAAGAGGAGAAAGCATGGTGCTTATTGACAGCTAAAAGAAAGATCTATTCCAATAGTAAGGATATAAAATCTGAAATATAACATGAAATGGTTCTCTAAGAGTATATTTAAGTATCACTTGAAACACATTTTAGAGGCACCCTTTTAGATGATGGTTAGGGCTGGCAAAACTTGGCAGAATTCTATCACTTGTAGTAAAATTCTTAGAATCACAGAATATCCTAAGTTGGAATTTCATAAGGATAAGGACCATTGAGTCCAAATCCTGGCTCCACCCAGGACTGCCCAAAAATCAGACCCAAGTCTGAAAACATCGTCCAGAATTCAAAAGCTCCCTGAATTCCAGCAGCTCAGGGCTGAGCCCACTGCCCTGAGCAGCCCATTTCAAGTCTACCTCCCTCTGGTGCAGACCCTTTCCCTAACCCCCATCTGACCCTCCTCTGACACAGCTCCATGCTGCTTCCTTGGGCCTTGTTGCTGCCCTTCCACTCTCTGTGAGGAGCTGCAGGCCACCATGCAGACTCCCCTCAGCCTCCTCTTCTCAGGGTGGAACAAGCCAAGTGATTTTATCCACTCCTCATACATCTTCCCCTGTAGACCCTCTGCCATCTTTGTAGCCCTCCTTTTATGTTATGCACTGGAACAGGTTGCCCAAGGAGGTTGTGGATGCCCCATCCCTGGAGGCATTCAAGGCCAGGCTGGATGTGGCTCTGGGCAGCCTGGTCTGGTGGCTGGCGACACTGCATATAGCACGGGGTTGAAACTAGATGATCATTATGGTCCTTTTCAACCCACGTCATTCTATGATTCTATGATTCTATGATTCTATGATTAGATATTCTATGATATGCCACAGGCTTCCAGTGCAAAGTCAGTGTAAATGATCTGTTTCCAACAGGCAGCTCACTGGAGATATGTCCTTTCAGAAAAAGTTCGGACCTTAGCATTTTCATCCACCAGGTCTCCCTTTTGTAAGGATTTCCTTTGAATTTCAGTTTCTCATCTTCTTCAGGCTGTCAGGAATGGATGAAAGAATACCTTTAATCTATGAGACTTGCAGAAAATCACGTTAGAGGCCTTAGTCTTTTCTGGGAAGCTGTTTTACATTTTCATTAACTCAAAAGGGGCATTTCAATCACATTCTTTATTTAATAAACAAATTATGTATTGCCAGCAGACTCCACTGCAGCAGGTACTCAGAGAACTGCAAGGTAGCAAGTTCACACTTAGTGTTTTAATACCCTTTCCCCTCCCCTGTATCCTTCAAATCCAGAAGTTAAAACACCCCTGCACACACTGTATGGGAAGAGCAATCCAGAAAGAATTTTCTGAAACATTTTTCTTGCCATTTTCCAGTCTCCCTTCACTTAAAATCTCTCAGTGCTGTCAAAGTCAGCTTTGACACAGGCTAGGATAAGTTCTGCTACGTATTTCTTGCAATTTCATTGTCTTCTGATGAAGGACTTTGTTCATGTTCAAAATAAATTTTATTCTCTTACAGAAACCTACCTGTCAGTTCTTGAAAATAACAGCTGGGACTGCAAAGTATTTTTCCAAGATGAACAGCAGCAAGGCAAAAATACAACATGCCAACAGCAGCATATGCAACAACACTTATACTTCTGCAAGCTCATTTGATGGCAGGCAATTTTCAATGCAAGAGTGGGTGTAAGTGACAGCCATCGGCAGGGGATATCAACACCTCCCACACCACATGCACAGTTAAGATATGTACTTAGTAGTTTTAAACAGGAAATCATAGAATCACAGAATCACAGAATCATAGAATGGCTTGGTTTGGAAGGGACGCAAGGACCATTAAGTTCCAACCTCCATGCCACAAGCAAGGTTACCAGCCTCTAGATTGAGTACTAGATTAGATTGCCCAGGGCCCCATCCAACCTCACCTTAAATACCTACAGGGACAGGGCATCCACAACCTCTCTGGGCAACCTGTTATAGCACCTCACCACTCTCTCAGTAAAAAAATTCCCTGACATCTGATCTAAACCTCCCCTCCTTTAGTTTAAAACTACTTCCCCTTTTCCTATCACTATCTACCCTTGTAAAAAGTTGATTCCCCTCCTATTTATAAACTCCATTTAAATATTGGCAGTCCCCAGTGAGGTCTCCCTGCAGTCTTCTCTTTTCTAGGCCGAACAAGTCCAGTTCTTTCAGTCTCTCTCCATAAGAGAGGTGCTCCAGCCCTTGGATCGTCTTTGTGGACCTCCTCTGGACCCCCTCCAAAAGCTCCCACATCTTTCTTGTACTGGGGTCCCCAGACTTGGATGCAGTACTCCAGCTGGCACCTCACAAGGGCAGAGTAGAGAGGGACAATCACCTCCATCATCCAACACCACTTGTTACCAGCCTCCACATGGACACGAAGCCATTGACCACAACCTTCTGACTACAACCTCTGAACTACTTATTTAACCACTGAATAGTTCACTCTTCTAATCTCTTATCTCTCCAATTTAGAGATAAAGATGTGGTGGGGGACCATGTCAAAGTCCTTGCAGAAATCCAGGTGGATGACATCAGTTGTCTTCCCTTTTCCCACTAATGCCATCACTCCAACACAGAAGACCACCACATTGGTCAGGCATGACATTCCCTTGGTGAAGCCATGCTGGCTGTCTTCGATCACCCACTCATCCCTCATGTGCCAGAAGGATCTGATCTTTCCAGGCATAGTGTAGTTCCTCTTTCCTCCCTTTCTTGTAAATGATGTTTTCCTTTTTCCAGTCCCCTGGAACTTCACCTGTCAGCCAGAACTTTTCAAATATGATGGATAGAGGCTTGGTAATCACATTATCCAGCTCTCTGGGATACATGTCATCCAGCTCCATCCAGCTCCATGGACTTGTACACATTAACTCTCATGAGGTGGTCTTGCATTTGCTCTGCCCTTACACTGGCAGGGAGTTTGCTCCTCTAGTTCCTACCTAGAAGTTCAGGTTCAGGGTTGTGAGGCCCAGGGATGTGAACATCCTGGAAACAGTATGCATGTTGTTGTTTTTTTTAAAAAAAAGAAAAAAGGAAGAAAGCTAATGAAAATACAACTGGTTTTGTTCTTTTCTCTCTCTGACCTCAGTGACTACTCAAATGTGTGTTTCTCTGTTATCAGATTTGGATTACTGTTACTGCACACAAAGAAAATCCCACAAAGGGCATAACATTGCATCCTTTGAGCACCGGGCAGCTACTGAGTGATGTATATGTTTGGCTCTGATGCTGTGTGAACAGACAGAGCAGCAGGAGGATCACACTGATCCCAACCCTCTCCCCAGTGCGACCTGGAGTACATCTACAACTACAGCTATGGGCACTGTCGAAAATGAAAACGGTACCCGTTCATGAGGCAGATTTATTCAAGATTAAACTTCTTCTAGATGTCCTTTAAAATGACAAGACATAAGCCAGCTTTAGTCAAAACTAACACAGCCAACCACAAGAGCACAATGATAGCTACAAGTTCCAACTGTAGACTAAATTCAATTTCCAAACAGCTCTAGCTTGTATCTAGAATCATAGAATGGGTTGGAAGGGACCTCAAAGCCCATCCAATTCCAACTCACCAGATCAGACCAGATCATGCCCAGGGTCCCATCCAACCTGGCCTTAAATGCCTCTAGGGATGGGGCATCCACAGCTGCTCTGGACAGCTTGTGTCAGTGTCTCACCATCCTCAGTAAAAGACATCCTCCTCTTTATTCTCCTGATACATGAATCCAGGGAAACTGGATAAATAAATGCCTAGACATCTAACTGTGGAGGACTCAGAAAGTAAGAAAAAGAAAAGGTAAATTGTGCATTTTAGAAATCTTCACCATGACCTAAGATCACTTCAATGTGCATGAAGTAGAGATTTGAAGGTCCATAAGAACTCTTTTTCAGTGAGATAATGTCAAGAATACATCCAGGGCAGGGTAACAGGCAGAGTAGATATGGTAAACGGATCATCATTTGTTCAAGACACTGACTCACTTTCATGTCAGATGAAAGAAATTCTTTACGTTTCAAAAAGAATTCTTGTGTTTTCTGAGTAAAAGATATTTTCTGCTATAGTGATTTCTTCAGACCAGAAGATGGCTGAGAGAAACTCTGAAATTAAGTAGTAGTAATTTACTAGGGCTATGAGGGACAAGCATTGCAAATATCAAAGCTCCACTCCTGAAAAGACAGTGTTGAATGAAATGACTTCTGAAGAAAAATCTGCACTTTACTGCTTATCTTCCCCATTGTATTGTTTTTCAGAAATTGGCTGTGGAGAGTAGGGAAGGGAAAAGGACATTTCATCACCCAAGGGCTGTGGCAAGGAAAACCTGCCCGACCTGTAACAGAAAAGTACAGAAGATAAATGTCAAGCTAGACAGGTTGGAAGGTCAGAACAAGCCCAGATAGCACTGGGAACTGAGGCTGATATAGAGGACAGGCTAGCTATAGTTCAACTAACCTTCAAGGCCAGTTTGACAGGGCAAAAACCTGTGCTCAAAGCGGTCATATTTTAAGTACTGTTTATAAAAGAGACATAGGGAAACGGAGAAGAAGGCAAGAAAACACCATTAACTCTTGGCTTTTCTTATCAGTTATACTGATTGAAGAAGTGAGTGAAAAGTCTGAAGAGTGGGGATGAGCACAAAGCTGCTATATTAAAGCTGAAACCGGTACAGAAGTGCAGGCGATAACACATACTTCACTTCTTGGCCAGCTAGCACCTATATTTCAACCAGCCATCTCTCTAATCTCCAACCTAGCATGCCTGTACTGCATGTTCAGGAGAAAAAGTGAAGATCATACAGTCACAGAATCTTATAATGGCTTAAGTTGGAAGGGACCTTAAAGATCATCTGAGATGTTTGCTATCAGTAAATAACTTTGCAGATCTTGTGTGCGCATTCCTTTTGAGTACACATGGCTTAAATCTGGGACGTCTGGATTCTTCAGGCTGCAAATGAGGGTGTCTGTAAGCCTGCGTTCAGAAACATCTTTCTTGAAAATATCATTGAAAGGTTGATGATAGCTGCCTACAACTATCATCAATATGTGGAATGGACTGTACCTCTACGACAGCTCAAGTCTGGGCCACATGAGCAACTGTGTTGTCTCCAATACAATGGCTGGATCCACAGCACAATAATCCTAGTACTGGGGAAAAAACACTGCTTCTCTTTAAAATGGTGCAGCCTTCTTCCTCTAGACTTGCCGTAAAAGTCAGAAGAAAAGGTTCTGCATCTTTGTCTCCAGTCCACGGAATCATTTTGTAAATCAGAATCATACTTGTGAATGGCTTTCAAGTAGAGGCAAGAAAAAAGATGGGGAGATTTGGAGGATCTACCACGTCTCCTGTTTAACTGCTCAAGAATGGATACTGTTATTTAGTGCTAGAGAAAAGCAGCTTCCTCCAGGTACAGTCGAGGATACTAAGAGCAAACACTATTACCTGACACAGCAGTTTAACTGTGGAGAGATTTCTCAGTTCAAGTCAAGTTGCAGTGTTTTATGAGGTAGTTCATCCTCATCAGTGGGCTATAATGGTAACTGCACAGGTGCAGAATCGATTTAAAGACACCACAGTTTCAACTCACAGTCTTCAAAGATCGTTAATTTACAATTGATTCTGCCTTCAGCTGATCAAGTAGGTGCTAGATTAGGATAAAGTAGCAATAATACCCATTATCTCAAAAGATATACTCATTTTACCTTTCAATTCAAGAAACATGCTTAGATTTCTAATAATCTACTCAAGAACGCTTGTCAAAAGCAGAGTCAAATGTGAAAGCAGGAAATGGAGTTTTGATTTGAAAGCTGCTTGCATTTTTTAATGATGGTTCAAACATGTAAAATGTCATTTGAAAAGATTACAGTGTCTGTTTGGTGAAGGACAGGTAATCATCTACGTCTACATTAAAACTGTAGTGACTGAAATCTGTCCCAGAAGATGTTTTATGCCATTCTCTATCGTGTTGTTTTTCCTAATATTCAGTCTCAGAAATGATGACCTTTCACGACTGATACCTTTTCAAGACTGACAGATTCAACTACTTCACTCAAGGGTCATTATAAATCACAAGTGCTGGAGGAAAAAAAAATAGTAAGACAGCAATGCAGACAGAACAAGATGTTTCTTTGTCATCGTTACTATGATGTTTCAAGGACAGTCCAGAATTCTGTGTCATTTCAGTCTATTGTGTCATTGATCAATATTCAGTAACACTGATGGACTGCATTGCAAGTACTGACCTCAAGCACATGAGTGAATTCACAACATGTCTGGCACAAAAATGCATTATCTTTAAAAAAGAGAGAAAATCTATATGCTTAAAGCTTCATCAACTGGGATTTTAATTGGAAGTATTATTTTAAAAGAAAAAAAAATAGAATCCTTAATAATTTAGCAATGTGGAGGCCACATATTTCTGGAAAAGTTGATGAAAATTAGTTATAATTTGGAATCCAAAGCTACTTATTTAGATGCTTATGTAAAGATCTGTGAACACAAAGCTGATATATTTGTCTTTTTTTTAATGAATTATTTATTTACCTGGCTGTCATTTTCAAAGCCATTCAATTATTAGAGTCCATACCCTTTTATTAAATGGATAAAAACAGAACACCTGTATTAGTGCCAGCACAGCCACAGACCTTCACAAACTACTTCGGAGACTCACAGATCAGATCTGCTCTCTTGCCGAGGGAAAGAAGCTTAAGAAACATAATTTTCATTTCTTTATTAAAAGTCAAAAGCTTCTGAAGATGATTTTTCCCCCCCACATCCAAGCTGGGCTCCAAGAGATCTCTGCCACCAAGTAAGTTTCCAGTTGGTCACACCTTCACAGTTAGTAGGGAGAGTTGGAGACCACCTGTAGGCCCACATGGTGGATCTCAGTACTGGTGGATCCCGGGAAGCCAGTAAATGTAGGAAACAAACAGTTACATCATTTAATACCAAATTAACCAGGACAACATTGAATTTTAGCTACTCTGTTGTACTGTATAATAAGTTTTACCATTTGGAACATGTTACCCATGCCGGAGCGCATGGTATTGTGGTCCTGGGAATATTGTGAGTGCAGGTGTCACTACAGCATTGCAAGACTAACAGAAAACTCTTATTTCAATATGGTCAATATCCTAACCCTCCCAAGGTAATTTCAGGAGAAGAAATGGCCAAGTGGGAAGAATGCCAGAGAGAAAGTTCAGATCTAGAGGATAACTGCAGTTTGTCACTGAGTCCTGTGATTTACTCAATAGCTGTCATCACTATGTATCTGGTGCATGAAGAAATGCACACACATCGCTAATGCTGCAAAAATAAATGCTGCAAAAATAAATGACAAAACGGCTTTAATGGGAAACCAGTATTACCAGCTCTAGTCAGCCAAAGCTCCTATGAGGATACTAAGCGTGGCTTGAAAATCAGTCTGAGGTTTGCTTGGTATTTGGAATACGTTTTTAATTTTTGCTGATCCATCAAGACTTTTTGTTTTGCTGACATTCCATAGTTTCAAGCTTTTCATTGCGGCCAGGAACCTACAATAAAAATGAGAGCTCAGCTTTCATAAAATCTCTCTATTCCAAGTAGATGACCTATCCTTTTAGTAAAGGGATTCAAGGTAGGAGGCTTCGAGCTACAGTCAAGATGTGAGCTGCCATTTTCCAGCCCTCCAATACCCCCTTCCCAGACCTGATACTGCTTACATTAAAATATCTGACAAGATCACAGCCCTGAGGTTTATGGCAAAAAAACTTGTTTAATTAATCTACGATCTGTGACAAAATGCAGCAAATATTGAAGGGCATGAGTTAATAGGGAACATGAATATTCAACAGAGCCATATGAACAAGACAAACATAAAGAACCCTCTACTTGGCAGTTATCTATGCTGAGCTTTAAATGAGCCACACAGGACAAATGGATTTAGTGCTGTGCCATGTTATTTCATCAAGATTACTAAAAGATAGACAATTAGGGCCATCAATCTACAGACCCAAATCCTACAAATATCAACAAATTACATGCTACAAGCTATGCAATTTTGAAAGCTAATGCTCTTTATCTGCTTTTAATTCACAGTGTTTCGTATTTTTGCTAAAACCTTAGCATGTAATTACTCATAAGACGATTCTATTGAGAACTGAACGTTTCTTTAGAATAACTACTTTAGAGGAATAAAGTTAATTTCCAAAGTCAGTATAAACAGATAACATGCTACAGGTCATCTCCTTAGAACTAACTTAATGAAATAAAGAACTTCTTGCAAACTGCATTAGACTTTTATATCTCTTTACAAGCATATCACATATCTGGAGAGAAAAATCTCTTTTTGGCACAAGAGATACACAATATCGAGAGCCTACTGATTTCGTCAGTGGAAGAATGTTTCCTGCTGCAGGCTAATAAATCACCCCAGGCAGCAAATGCCAGCCACTTACAGAAAGAACTGGCTGAGGGTAACACAAACTGTGGAGATCTAGTATCACTTCTGCTGCCACAGTGAAGTGCAAAGCCCAAGAGGATGAACAGGTATGAATATTAGCGAGTTACTTCTTCTGAATCTACCCTCAGCATTAGAAATGTATTTGCACTAAAGACATTGAGAAATTTTGTAAAGTTATTCATTCCATCTTTATTCCTACTATGAAGATAAATCTTCATATTTTAGTTGAAGCTTCTTTTTCAGTTTGTGCTAGCCTTCTTATATATGTCGATACGAAGAGTAACTCAGCTGATAACACCAGTATAGAAGTGTGCAAAAGAAAATTAGAAACTACTTACTCCAGTGATACTGTCATATGCTAATGCCCACAGAATTCTTTTTAAAAGTACAGCAAATTGGATTGCATATCATACCAGTGGTTTAATATCGAAATTTCTGGGATTTTAACTGCTGTGCCCTTATTGGCTTACTTCCTTTAGCCATATGGAAAATAGCCAGGCACAATTAACTATTTGTCAGAAAACAATCTATTAATTAACACCATTCTGTGAGAATGAGCTGAAAATCATATTCTTTGCTTGCCAAAAAGCTTTCATTTCTGCCTGTTTGTGTTCAGAACTAAACATAGCTACAGATACGCTGCTTAACATAACTGACCAGTGGAAAAAAGAACAACTGCTGCCGAGATTTTTCAGAAACAGCAGCCAACAAGATTTTCTAAAGATAGGTAGGGGGGTCAGAAGGACTTCACCTTTTCATCTCGTAAAAATTCTTTACTGACAGATCTTTGATTAAACCAAGCAGAAATAGACTGAGTCCCAATTAAGACACTTGTATTTGTAGCTAGGCTTGAAAGAGAAAAGAAAAGAGAGAGCGGAGAACAGGCTGCAGCATTTTCTAGGCTTAGCCTTAAAAACACAGGACCTGACTTCAATTATATTTATACCCTTTCAATTCTGTTGACGTCAAAGGATTTACTCCTAAATTACATCAGATGGAAATCAGGCTAGCTATTACACATTTTCATGCATATAAGCAGCACCTCTTTAAAAGCATCATTATTCAGAGGCATATCCTCAGACAACAAGCCTCCTCAGACAACTCAGACAAAATCAGAAAGGAAAATCAGCTATGGGGAATTTTAGGGGAGAACAGCAGATCAATGGAAGAAGGGAAAGAGATCAGAGGTGAACTCTCTTTGCTGTTACCTGCTCATACACACAGCCTTCACTGCTGCTGAACCCTGGGCACTGAACTGATAACCTCTGGGGCTGGCACAGGATGTGGTGGCTATTTGCTTCCCCTGTACAGAAGCAATCTATGATCTACGTTACCTCTGAGACTGGTTGGTATTCTTGTATTTCACTTATCCAGCAGAGCAGCCTGCAATGCTTCTGCTGTCAAAATTTTGAACACTGAAGCCCTCTGCAGGCCCACAGAGGGCTACAGGTACTAACAGCTATCAGTTAGTGGTTGGCTCCTCATAAATGTTTTTCAGAACTGTTCACTCGCTTGGATGCTATCCTACAACCTCAACTCATTCCTTCTGCTTGTGCTTGCAACTATCCAAGCAGTTGTTTAAAATTATTTAAAGCAAGCTGAGACTGAAGGTTTTCTCAACAGTATCCAGGCTAATGGAAACTGATGATGCACACGACCTTTGATGAGCGCTAACAGCATCTTGTGTCCAATCTGAAGTGAAAGAACACAGAGAAGCCAAAATTCCCCTCTTTGAAACTTCCTTGCAGATGCAAAGAATCAATCTTCTAAGGTTATAAAGGGTTCAGAGAAAGGTGGTCTTATCCTTTCCAGTAGTGGATTGCTCCAACACCACCCAGACCACTGAATAGTTGGTACACCTATCTATGCCCAGTGGTCTCTGCAGCACATCCCATGGCTACTCCTTATACTCCTTCCATGGTGGGCACCCTGCAGGATCCTGTTAGCTCAGCTTCACCTTACCAATGCTCACACTCTCTTCTGATGTTGTCCCACTTTTCCCTACTCTAATTTGCATTCCTCCTTCTGCACTCATCCATTTGGTTTAATTCCCACAGGCACAGAGATCACAGTAGAAACACAGTGACTAATGCATGGTTCCATATTTCCTCCTTGCTCAGATGGTTTGAGTTTGGAGCAGGCTCTGTTTCTAGCAGTACTCTTCATGTTGCAATCTTGCACAATGGTCTTCAAGGTTTGGATAGTTCCATAGCCTCCATTAATGTAGTTACTAATCACAGCAGTCCCCACCAAGACATCTTCTTTTCTTCAGCCTCTTGTAACAACAAAGGGAGAAGCAAACAGTGTGGCAGCTTATCTTCAATAATCAACTTCCCCACAAAAGATGAAAGTAGGGGGCCTCAAGACAAAACATCACACAAAAGGTTTCCAAACCATCACGTTCAGCTGAACAATTCCTCTCCATGCCGTTTCTCTTTGCAGTATGTCTGCTACCAACAGCTTCTGCCAGCTTTATCAATTCCCTGGGCCTTTTAACATCTGGCTGCACTTTTGGGCCTGCAAATTTAAACCTCCATTTTGAAATTTAAGTTGGGAGTGCGTTAATGGACTCTTTAACACTATGATTAGGAGATCTAATGAACAGAGAATAGCAGAGCATCTTTTAAGGGCAATGAACACATGTGCATTTAAACATTAAGTTCTAATGCATTTTCTTCCTGAAGGGCCCTGCACAGTGCCTTGCTCATGGGATGTCAGGAGATGAGGCTAGAGAGAATACCACAAAATGCTTCTTCTCATATTGCTTTACTCTTTTCATTCCATAAACAAAGGGTAATCTTCTATTTCCATAGCAGGCCTCTCCTCAAAGTGAACTTTTTAGAGCTGTTTCCATAAACATCACTGACATTTCCAGCATAAAGCACACAAAAGCAGTTGCATCCATTATTACACATTGGAAGCCCACTCTGGCCAATGTCTGTGACTATTTTTAGTACAAGATCAGTAAATGCAAGCATGCACAGCAGCCTCTGCTCAGTAGAAAAGTATAAATAAAAAAAAGCCCCAACAAAAACACCATGTGCTCACACCGTGTTTCAGGAATCCTCACTGCGGCTGATAATCGTTAGTGTCTAGTGATTAAAACCCAGGTGTTTCCTTCCAGTCAGACTACCACTACTGTATGAGAACCTGAACTTCAGGGAATCCAAAAAACAACTGACCAAATTCTGCTAAGTGCACTTGCCTTCAACACAAACAATATTGCACTAGGAACAGCAGCTCTGAGCACACACACGTTTTCCTTCTGGTAGACGAATAAATGTCCTCTTTGCCTTCTTGCACATTAAGTTTATTAATCATAGAATTATAGAATGGTTTAGAGTTGCCACTCATCAGGTCAGACTGTCCAGGGACCCATCAGACTGGGCCTTGAATGTCTCCAGGGATTCAGATCTTCTCTGGGCAGCCTGTTCCAGGCATACTGCACGAGCAGACACAGTCTTCCAAAGGAGGGGAGGAAACTCCCCTTAAAAAACTTGAAATATGTATATTCCAAGGTATCTTTCCAAGTCTTTGAGATGATCCTCAACAGTCTTGAATTGGAGCTGGAAACAAGCTGGAACCTGCTGAAGCTGCTGTAGTTAATCACCCTATTTCACCTGCTGGAGAGATAGCTCACTCAACAGCATGCCATCTAAGTGCTGCCATTTTTCACCTTCTGACTCTTCTCATCCCCTGTACTGAAATAAGACTAAGCTGTGCATTAACAAAAAGTGCCAGCACAAGTAGACTGAAAGAGAAAAACACATAACATGACTATTATAGCACAAGAAAAACATGATTTTGTGTGACATTTTCAGCAAGAAAAACTCTACAGTGGACTGTGTATTTTTTGTATGGATCCTATTCTGTGCTTATTTCTCAGATTCACGTACAACACCTCTAATAAAACTGCATTACTTTCATGCAATGTGGTAGCACAAAAATAAAAAAAATCCAGTGTCATTCCACTAGGTTCTGCTGTGAGGTCTGGGATGTTACAACAGCACCCAATTTCTCTACACGTACGGTACATCTGACAGGGTACATTCCCCATGCTTCATGTGGGTGTGAGACCACTTTTCTTCCCTCATGCCCACTTTCCACCAGGACTTGGCACTGCTTCATCCAAAGTCAAACATGAACATCAAAGATTGCATCTCTATGCATCTCTATGTACTTCAGGTTTTCCCATTCATTTCACTTGATTTTCCATTTCAAGCAGTAATGTTTCTTTGGCCTCACTGATTAGTTTTCGTTTTATAAAGAAGGAGCCACAACCTGTGTGCGACCTCCGAAAATCACATTTATTCCGTCTTTGTTTCCCTGTCCCCTGCAGCTGGCTGTTTAGGACTTACATCAAAACTGAAAACGTTGCTTTCTTATGCATCCATTGTGCAACTCTTCCTTCCTTTCCTAATCCTAAAAGTAAGGAAATGAGCCAGGAGAAGGACTGAGATTTTTGTCCATCTTTCCACACTGTTGATGAGCAATGTATTGTCTCTCCCTAGATTTATAATTGTAAAAAGAGATCAAAATCTGTTCCTTTGAGGGAAGTGTTACTTTTGTCAGTGATCAGAAACAGCTGCTTTCAACATCAGCAGTACTGGCTGTTTCTGGGAATTCAACACTTGGTCTTAGGAACTTTTACTTGTAAGGATATAAAAGCTTTGCTGAAGTATTGCTAAATAACATGTCATGCAGTTGGTAATCCAAAACTTATAGCATTGCTTCCAAATTCCTTGAAATGTCACGATAATCATTACATGGTAATCTCCAACAAGTTTAAATCTAGTGTTATTCAATGGCTATTCCCCTAAGTAGATTCCTTTTGGTAGTAAAATCATTATCTTGCTGCTTAAATATTCAGACTTTCCTCTCTATTTCACAGTTCATAGAGCATCTTTATGATGTTGAGATTTTTTTTTCTGAACAGACAAAAGATGTTTTGTTTTTCCTGCTTTGATTAAATCCTACATCCCACAAGCAGTGAACCTGTGATACTGTTTTTAATTGTCTGCCTCTATTAAGATGCCTGCACTGTATGTCTTTTCTGATGCCCCAGCGTGATTCTGCTACGTGCTTGGCATTAGTGCTGCCAGGTCTGAGGTTAATATGTACACCACACAACTCATTAGCTGTGCATTACTATCAGAGCCAAAAATCAACATGATTGATCCAACAATATGCTTGGGCTTGGGACTGAGACTCAAATGAGGTCTTAGCAAAAGCAAAGGTCAGCAACTTGGCACAAATTTTGCTGTGCACAGAGAAAGCTTTTCTTTCGAACTATTCATCAGGGAAGGTACAAATGACAACTAACACAGGCCTCATTAAAAATGAGAAGAGGAAACCCTGTGGAGAGGGCAGGGAGGCTCCCGCGCTATCAATTTGCTATTTCTTTCGGTCCTTTGCTGAAGCTTTTATTTATGTTACAGTATAGACAATGCAGAGCTTAAAGGTAGCAGTGGGGTTTGGGGTTTAGGAAACTAGTTAGACTAATTATCTTGATGTGCATTATCAATTACTGTCTGGTTAAACAGAGAGAGTAATTCTGCAGATGAAAATAAATATTCAGAATTGAAGGATCTGGAGGATGGGAATACAAGAACCTTTTTTAATCAGCCCTATTATTCCTTTTAGTTAAAACTCCAGTGTCAAAACATTTCCTGTCTTAAAATAATGAAAATAAAACACACTCACATGACAGTGGGAGAGAAGAGAAATGATAGAAGAAACCTTTTCAACCATGGATTTGTTTCAAGTACTGTTCTTACAAGGATTTCACTCATAACTCAAGCGCTCTTGTCGCAGTCAGACTCAGAAATCAATACTCCACAATAGGCTATTTTACATATGGTATCATCATGTTCTTTTCTTTCTCAGTAACCGAGTGCGTTGAAAATGCTATTGATACAACAATTAGGCTGTAAGAGAAATACTTTTTTGCAGTCTCCAGACTTGCTGTGTTGCAATATAATTGTCTAATGGCACATTTTTGTAAGGGCTGTCATGGTATTATGGGTATAATTTTATTTTTACAGGATACGGTAAAAGGTAAAAGGCTGGCGTTAATAGCCTCGGGAACCTATTACACAAACAGAGGTTGAGGATTAAAATTGGACTGGATTTGTAGAGTCTGCATCGAGTAAATGTCTTGCCACACTGAAAATTATAGTGCATGTAACTTATCCCTCATCACTATTTTTTTTTTAAACTCTCCTATTATTCTAAAGGTCAATCCCTCTCTCCAACAGAGAACACAGCTTCTTCTCAAAGTATTTTTAGAGAACTGTTTATTTTTCTCTGTTAGCAGTTGTTTGGCAAAACAGGATACAAGGCATATTGCTTCTGCTTTTACCAACAGCTACTCTGCTGTGTTGCAATATCCCTCAAACATTAACTATCTAATGTGTCCTAAAAGCATTCGTGGGTACGGACAACACACCTCTGACTGGAAGCTCAACAACAGAGCAGGATAGGGCAACGTTACTTAAAAATGAAACAGAAAAAGCAAAAAAATTCCTCCAAACTGGGGCATTTTTACCAGGAACAGCACCACATTTGCCTGCATTCTTATTGAGGATTAACTGAGGGGTTTGGTGGGACTGCAGGGTAGAAGGAATAGGTTTTTTAATGGCCTATTCTGCTGCTTTCTAATCAATTTACTTACGTTATTAATCAAAAAGGCTGAAATGAGAGCACTGTTGTGCTAGAGAAAAAGAACAAAAAATGGTGACTAGGGTCAGAGGAATTCACAATGGGCAGAGCCTGAAGTCACAGTGCCCCTAATTTCAGGCTGAATATGGGTTGATGGTTGGACTGGATGATCTTCGAGGTCTTTTCCAACCTTAATAATTCTGTGATTCTCTGGACCTTTCCATTTCCCTGAAAGTGACTTTTTAACTTCAGGAGACAGAGCAGAAAAAGAGAATAAAGGTAACACTGAAGAAAAAGAACACAGCTGGGTGGGCATCGATTTGACAGCAGATGCTGAGAGCTTTCCTTTGCACCGCAGCTCCACTCCTGGCCTGAGAAGGGCATCCACTGAAGGCCAGGTTTCATATGCATTCAGAAGATGTTTCTGCCTCCTTATGCAATGTAGTTTATTTGTTGCATTTACATCACATGTGAGAACTAAGGAGCACTGCTGTTCCCAATTCTTTCATTGTATTTCTTGAAATATTTACTGTCAGATGCTGAGTGAAAAAAAGGCCTTTCACCTGCTTCAGGAGGAAGAGAATCAAAGCCTTCCTTCACACCATACCTACATCACTCCTGCTCTTTTTCCCAGCTGAACTTGAACGGACACGGGCTTTTGGAGCTGTGCAGTCCCTAAGGTGAGCTAACCCAGCATCTGCATGAAGGGTGGTGGATCTCGCAGACAGATCCAACTGCAGCTGCCAAGGCAAAAGATGGAAAGTGGGGTTACATACAAAAAAGAGTTAAGCTCCAGTGTCTTAGTGGCCTGTGATCCATGGAAAGCAACTGTGCTCAGGACCATGCCAGGATGTGGCATGGGGACAGGGAGGTGATTTTCCCTCCCTACTTTGCTCTTGTGAGGCCCCAGTACAAAAAGACAGGGAGCTGTTGGAGAGGGTCCAGAGGAGGGCCACAAAGATGATCAGGGGACTGGAGCACCTCCCCAACGAAGACAGGCTGAGGGAGCTGGGCTTGTTCAGCCTGGAGAAAAGAAGGCTGCGGGGTGACCTCATTGCAGCCTTTCAGTACCTAAAGGGAGCCTACAAACAGGAGGGGAATCAACTCTTTGAAAGGGTAGATAACTGCAGGACAAGGGGAAATGGTTTTAAGTTGAGAGAGGGGAGATATAGGTTGGATGTCAGGGGGAAATTCTTTACAGAGAGAGTGGTGAGGTGCTGGAACAGGCTGCCCAGAGAGGCTGTGGATGCCCCGTCCCTGGAGGTGTTCAAGGCCAGGTTGGATGGGGCCCTGGGCAGCCTGGTCTAGTATTAAATGAAGAGGTTGTGGCCCTGCATGTGGCAGGAGGGTTGGAGATTCATGATCCTTGAGGTCCCTTCGAACCCTGGCCATTCTGTGATTCTGTGATTCTGTGTGATGTGCTCCTACAGACACAGCCCTGCCAGAAGAAACAGCTCCTACAGTCCAGCAGGCTGCAAACCTGCCCATTTCCTTACGGCACTCTCTCCTCCTTCCCTTTCAAGGCCTGCATTCCTTCTGACCCAGAAACAGAGGCAGCACCTACAATCTGAGCAGTACCTCTTGTCCTCCCCAGGCCTCACTGGAGCAGGCGTTACAGCTCAGAGCTCACCACTCTCCTGGTAAAGGAAGGGAAAAGTTAAAACCAGAGCAGAATGTCATTAGAAAGTTTCTCTTCTTTTCTGGGGTTTATGTGGATCGTGAAATCAGAATGAGCGCTGCTGAAACAGATCAAAATGTAGAAGAGAGAACAGGCACAGTGTAATCACTTCTGCTGGAATCTGGCCAGAGTCAACTCAGCTCTTGTGGGAAAGGCAAGGGGACATGCGGGGCTCACTTTGTACTTCGGCTCAAATTCAGAGAGAATGCTTTTACATCTGAAGGCTAACACAGGCACAATAGCATTCATCCACTGTAGAACCGTGCTCTGTAATTATCTGATCACAGGTTTTGTTTTCTTCTGCCCTAAAAAAAACAAGCTGTACTGCAGACTAACTTTCAAGCTCAGACCTTTCACTCTCATACCTTCAATTTACTACCCTAATCCTGTAATTTTTCATGATTTATCAGCCCAATCTTTACACTTACTCTGCTTTCCAATCCCTTTGTACCGAGCACTTCCTCCCAACTTGAATTTATCATTTGCTCAACTCGGCTCTCATCAGCACATGGAAGAATAGCATGTGTTACATTAATGAAATGACTGCTTTTAGCTAGAATTTTTCTTAATATATTCATTTACTGAATGCACCTAAAACAACAAGAGATCGATGTTACTGTTGATGAATTGACCCCACTGTGGACCTCACTGAATCAAGGAGAGGAAATTACTACATGCTAGTTCAGGTTTACGTCTTTCCTTAGGTCAGGCTGATCGCTATCCCAGATAATGAAGACTGTTAATGTAATTAAGTGCTCTGTGGTGTTTTACAAAGCAAACAAATAAGTTCTGGCATTAATAAGTTATGAGGTTAAGTGACAAAGGGCAAAAATAGGACTCTTCATTTCTACTGAAGGACTCCACGGCAAGTAATTAGTCAGAATTTAAAAATACAACTTCTAATTTAGGACATGCATGATTTTCCAATTTGAGGTATGTGTGAAGGTCAGATTAATGTTAAGGTTATGACCATCTGTATGTTATCAGTATGACAAATGAAGTCTTCTAGCCATTCAGAACAAGCCAGGTCCAAACTGCCTTGCTTGTCTTCTAGATGGGTAAAGAGAGACAGAGACAGAGAGAGAGAAGGAAAGAGAGAGAGATGGAGGGAGAGAGATGGAATGCATGGATAACTACTAAAGAATACCTAGACTGAATGAAGAAAAAAAAAAGCTTTAAAGACTGGAAATTCATAAGAAGACCACATGAACACTGCATGAACACAATTTCCTTGCAAGAAAGTAAAAACAGACTGGAATTACAGTTTTCTTAGCAAACTCCAATGTTTCTAGCAGTTTATTTATCTGGTTAAACAATAGGCTGATTTGCAATACAGGTTAAGACAGTACAGCCCAAAGTTCACTGCAGTTTCAGACTTAACACACATGGGCATTTTCTCAAATCAGAATGAAGAGCTGGGGATCAGTGCAATCCAGATTTATCCCTTCACAGCTGAAGAGCTATGTGCTGCTCAAAGAGGCAGCCCCATCATCCAGCCCCTACACCTCTGCCACGTGCTCTCACTACTCTGGCACTGGAATCTGCATTTTCCCCCAAAAGTAATGAGTTTTCTGCCAGCATAACCATCTGATCTGGCTCAGTACAGGGACAGATGGGCACTGCTACCACAGTGATGGGAGGGCTGGGAGAGCTGAGGGGGACAGCAGCAGCCAGCCCAGAGCTGCACATGTGGCCACATATCTGCATCAAAGGCACCGCAGCCAGGGACACAGCCATGCCAGGGATTTCTAAATGCTGTCCAGCACCTGCTGTGCTTTTATACTGTGTCACAGGAAGGTGGTTAAAAGCAGATGCTCACGCTGTTAAATAAAGTCAAAATGCTTTAACAACACGATGACAGGCTGGTGGTTTTCTCATGCAAAGACGTTTTAAGGTCACTGTTCAAAGTCTCTTCTAGAAATTTAGGAATTATATAAAATTTTAAAACCGAAGCTTCTCTTCTCTTCTTTGAAAACCCACAGCCCTGTGATAAGAATAACAATGCAGCTCTGTTGCTGTCTGCTTGTTTTTCTAACCAATGAACATAGGTGCAAAGGAAATAGTAAAACAGAAACGTTTTCATTTCATACTGGGGGAAAAAAAACCCTTCAAATAGGTTCTCATGTCATTTGTCTAAATCTTGTTTGGACAGCTTGCATGTCCCAGTCTCGCTGCTATCACTCCCTGCTCAGAAGTAGAAGGAAAACGGGAAGATAAACACAATGCTGAAACAGACAGCTTCACACTGAAGATCACTGCTATGACATGTCCTACACTTCAGCTCAATTCAGTGATATGGTTACCTAAGGTCTGAGGAGACCGAACAGCCTGTAATACATTAACACATTTCTCATTTCAGAGATAGCGTCACGAGCTGAAAAACACCTCTAATTCATCATGCCCGTGTGGCTATTTCCCCTCCATATCAGGTATTTTCTCCATTCTCATCTCCCATCAGATTTCTGAGAGCAGTGACACATTTTCCTGGAGTGTGCAGGGCTATGTGAATGTGAGTGAAATGCTGAAGTTAAGATCCAGCAAGAAAAACCAAGAGAAGCATTTTTCTTGCTGCTCCAAATACTACCATTATAAAAGCCAACTTGCAGCCACCCCTATTTTCAAGTTTCTCAAAGGAGCCTTGAGACCATTTTAGCAAACCTATTGTCTGCTGAGACATTTGGCATTCAGAAAGCAGAATGTTCTCCAGCTACAGAAATGGTTTTTCTTTTTGCCAAGTCTGCATTTAAAGCATCACCGGCACAGAAAGAACAATGAGAGGCAGAGACATGGGGGTTTCTTTTCTGGTTGGGTTTTTGGTTTTTACTGACCTAGCTACAGGGCTGGCGCCTTACTGCAATTCCAATGCTTATGTAGCCAATTTCTGAATAGGAAAAAACAGCCTTTGCAAAACCACTTTGTCCAGAACACCTCACTGCATCTGCATTAAAGAAGCAAAAATGAAGATAAAACTTTTGTCAGTAGTATCTCAATCTATTGGAACACACATTATGAAGTGACAAAATAAACCATCATTTCCTTGATAAGTTGACTCTCCAACGCAAGAGCAGAGCTTGCTTCTCACAGAGGAACTCAGCAGTAGCTGGGTAAGTTTAATGAGAAAAGCAGGAGTGCCTGTTTCAGCTCCCCTCTAACCTACAGGATGCCCAGAACCATAAAAAAGTGGGTGAGAAGTGGAAAAGACATTTCTAAAGGGATTTGAAAGCATTACTGGAAAGAAGAGGGGCAACTAATATGCACATGGAGAAGCTCCTCAGGATTACATTACTTCTCTTTCCGTATTTGGTCACTAGCAGTATCTTTACGGGGAGCTCTAAAAAAAAGATTAAGATTAAAACCCACATGCAGCTGTTCCCTCCCACTTACACACTTGTTAATCCCACAAGTTTTGCTGGTTAAAGAGAAATACAAGAAAGGTTATGGTGAGTCCACACATTTCATTATAAACCGGTACTTGACATTTCTGTTAGTTGCAGACACGTTTTAGGATGCCGGCATTTAACATAACTACCTAATCCTTGGCTGGCTTCAGAACCCGTTCCATAAGGTCAAGGATAGTACAAGGTTAGTGTCTCTATAAAGCAGGGAATTTGGCATCTCTAATGACTGCTTCTGGCTGTTTTTCTCCTTACCTGTAATAAAGCCACACAATAGTTTGCTTTCTTCAAGTGATGCAGGGCCCTTGCTTTACCTGCTGATGGGCACATGTGCACACCCTGGGGCAAAGGCAGGGAGTTCCTTGCCCCCTGACAAGGCTGACCTACAGGATGGAGCGTTCCTGCCCATAAATTTAGGGCAGTCTTATCAGATTTCAGTGAAAGTGGAAGAATCCCATTAGCATGCAATTGCATAGTACTTTAGATATCCTACTATTAATGTTCATATTACCCACCTGAGGGAGGCTCAGCTAATGAATCTATTTTTGTAGAAATGTAAAGGTTGAAGTTTAGAGCTAAGTTTAGAGCAGAGACATATAAAAAATGTCAAACCAGGAAATAGTTTAATGAAAGCAGAGAGTAATCACAGCAAATTACGGTGGAATTTCTATGGGATTACATTTTGCATTCCCTAGACAGCCAAAGGAATTCACCTCAGCTAGCATAACTCCATTTTACTGAGAACTCACTGTGACAATATGCTATGTAAGAAACATAATCCGATACTGTAGAAGCAATCTTAAAAGTTATAGCCTAAGAAGCTTGCCAAACCCGAGTTCAGATTTCTTCCAACTGCTACCTATGAAAAAATGGCAAGATATGCCACAAAATATCAGAGAGAAATTAAAGGCACCATTGAGAGGAATACAAGACACATATTTTATTTTGTGGCTGCTAATAATGAGGTCCCTTCCCTCACAGTTTTGCTTTCTAAGCTCCAGCATTTAGAAACTAAGCAACAGTGAACATGGAAGGAAGTCATCGTTCCTGGTGTTGCTCCAAAAATCACTGCAGAATTTCATTTCTGGCTATCTTGAGTTCTGCACACGGAACACAGAATGCCCTGTGGTCAGCATCCAGCCTAGCTGACTTGAACACCTCTGAAACAGCTCCATGTACAGTTTGCACTCTCCTCTCCCACTCTGCAGGTAATCTTTTACATCCAGGATTTACAGCCCAAAGTTCAGTAAAAAAAGCAATTTAACATAGAGTTTTACCGTATGTAGAGATTTTCTCTACTTTTACATGGGTCTCCTAAATAAGAAGAAGCTGGGATCTTCTGATCTCACTGCATTACTACTGCAAAGCTCTGGATGGTTAGTTCAGTTAAAAAAAACATTAACTTTTGGTTACAAGGCTGTTACAAATCTCTCAAGGCCAGCTCTTGATGACAGCCATTGTAAATACCTTGGAACTGGATGAACTGCAACTTCATGCTATTAAAAGCAACACACGTTTTGCCACTAAAATCAGCAGCATCTTGAACTTGCCCATGCTCAATAACATGAACCAAAACTGCGGTCTATAAGGCAGAATGAAGAGGGGAAAGAAGTGTGTGAATGGAATATAATGTAGTATCTGACAAGAAGAAAACACCTTTAAGGGTATGTCTCTCTTCGGCAAGAAGAAACATTACTTTCAGCAATAGGAAAAGAGAAATCTTGCATAGTTTTCAAAGAATAGCATGGATAACTATAAGCATTTTCAGCCAAAACGTTATTTATTGCAATAGAATCTGTTCAGAATCCAGCCCATCTCCTGTCCACGCACCCCATTTGTGGCTGTGCTAAGAGACCAAACTCAGTCTCACAGCTGCCTACATGCACCCCACTGCCAAGCACTACTGATCACACACTTGATAATAAGAACAGGATATTCACAAACATGAAGCATGTAATGTGTCCACTTCAAATGATCTGTTAATTTACTAAGTATAAGGTGTACATAATCTGCTACAGAGTGGTTACCCTTTCTAAGGCAAGGATTTTAGAACAGAAAAGGACTTGCAGACTCAGCTCTTCTTCAGTTTGTAGAAATGGATATAAAGAGAAAACAAGGTTCAACACTTTACAGCTGCCCAGTTTACTGCTATGAAAATTTACTCACTGAGGCTTCTGTGTTTTAAGGAAGAGCTGAGATTATTCCCCCCAGATTTTCACACTCCCTACAATACTAATCATAGAATCATAGAATCACAAGGTTGAAAAGGACCCACAAGATCATCTAGTCCAACCGTCCTCTCACTACCATTGCTACCACAAGCACTAAACCATATCTTGCAGCTCCTCATCCAGACGCCTCTTGAACACTGCCAGGGATGGCGACTCCACCACCTCCCTTGGCAGGCCATTCCAGTGCCTGACTACTCTCTGAGAGAAAAAGTTTTTCCTTATGTCTAACCTAAACCTCCTCTAGTACAACTTGCGGCCATTTCCTTGGGTCCTGTTTGGTGCTTAGGGGAAGAGGCTAAACCCCTCCTCATCACAGCCTCCCTTCAGGAAGTTGTAGAGTGCAATGAGGTCTCCTCTGAGCTTCCTCTTCTCCAGACTAAACAATCCCAGCTCCCTCAACTGCTCCTCCTAAGACTTGTGCTCCAGACCCCTCACCAGCTTTGTTGTCCTTCTCTGGACACGCTCCAGGGCCTCAATGTCTTCCTTGTAGTGAGGGGCCCAAAACTGAACACAATACTCGAGATGCGGCCTCACCAGATCTGAGTACAGTCGAATCCCTGTTCCCAGGATAACAGCAGGAGGGAGACTAAGGCAGACAGCCTCATATACATGATCAGGAGACGTAACGTAGAGGAGTCTAAGGCTGGCATCAGATTTTTCTGACACTCACCCCACACTTCACCTGGACAGGTCATGAGACTTGTGATCTCCCAGGAAAGCCTTCACTACTTGGTGTACTGAAGACTCAAAGAACTTCCCAGTTATATTAAAACAAAACAAAACAAAGCAAAAGAAAACGAAACAAAACAAGATATTTGGCACATTAAGAAAAGAAGGGTCTTCAAGGAAAGCTAAATAAAAACCCAGAACCTTATATAGCAAGAAAGAGAACTTAGAAATGAAAAAAATAACATTTCCATTACCTTTTCTGCAAGCCAGCCTAGATGTCTAATCTCTCGACTTCCAGCAATCCCTGCTTTACCCAGCTGGTCTCTGACCTCTGCAATCACCCTGGGGATGAGATCATTGACACTGGAGTGGATGGCATTGAACCAGGCCTGGGCAGTAGCTGAGTCCTTACTCCTGAGAACCACGGTGTGCTTGGCATCAGGTGAATGAACTTCAATAAGTCTAGAAAAATGGGGGGGGAAAAAGATTATGTTCACTCAGATACTGCTTTATGACTACATTTATTATCTCACTTAGTGATAGCTATCAGTTAAACTGGAGGATACTAATGTCAAGACCTAGCACTAAAAACTTACCTTTACAACATCTGAATAGAGTGAGATCCTCTAACTGAAGTCAGGTCTGTTCTGATGTTACCGCAAATTACTGATCTTTGAGAAATAATTTGCCAATTACTGCCAATGCTGATTCAACCCCACATCTGGCAAGTCAATAGGAGTTTCAAATACATAGGCAAGAGGAGCGTTCATTCATTGTTTTAAAAGATATTATGAAAGTTTCTTCGAGTGCTTACCTACCCTGCCTACTCAGCACACTTCCCAGGCTTTGCACTCTGCCATGGTACCCATCAAAAAACAGAAGGAGAAGCTGAGTTTGAGCTGCCACCTTCTTTAGCTGTATGTTTATAGCACACCTACAGTTTCTCAATATGCTTATTTTATACATACAAAGCTAAGGGAAGCAAAAAACCCTAATCCTAAACAAAGGAATTTTCTTAGGACTACACTGCAGTTTCAGCGACACCACTCAGCATGAACTAGAAGCCAAGTGTAATTGGCCTTACCCAGGAGTAGCAAATACCCACAACATTCCATTTACACCCTGCTACCAGTGATGGCAAGAAAGCGCTAACCACAACTGTGTGATTGCTTCTGGCATGCATCTTTTACAGTTTTCCCAAGTCTTGTAGGGAGAGATGTTTTTCCCTAAAAATATTTTTACAAGACCATCCTGTGGGCTTCTACCCCACAGCTGTGGTTTCAAAAGCAGAGACAAATACACTTTCAGGGAAATGGGTCCTGTTTACTGTGGTTATGAGAACTGTGCCAACATCTTTACTAACAATAACAAAAATGCTTTGAGAGACTGTTGCTGCTATTTCAGTACTGCTCTCAGTGAAGTGAAGTTAGTAGCAGTTAATTAGTAGTGGGGTTTTGTGGATCACTTTACTTGACCATTTGCTAAATAACCCACTAAATAATAGCCTGCTTTATCTTCATGTAGTGATTACAAAACCAAGCTCTGCTCATTGCCCATCACTGAACTGCACTTACATTTGTGCTTTTTCACTATAAACACACAGTGCCTTCCCCTGAATGTTACCCAGACAACTTCAACCTCAGCTTTGAGCCTCAGCCTTCTGTCTTGTGCATTGCTGCCTGCTCTCTGGGACACACGACGACTCCTTGCTTTATAAGAAAAGTAATAAGTTCAGTGGAGTTTATTCAGATTGAGGTTCAAGACTACTGTAATACAAATATTTGTTATGCAATTACAAAATCCTGCCATTCAGAGCTTGACTAACAATTAAGAGTTTTTAATTAATTGATTAAAACCAAGCAGAAGAACAGAAGGCAACTCAATCTGTGTAGCTCTCTGGGGCTGAGAGGATGAGGACAGCTCGTCTCTTGTTTGTCCATTTTGGGAAGGGGAAGTCTCCAAGCAGACATTGCTCTAAAGATAGAAAAGGTCATGACTTTCCAAACGAAGCAACTGAACTGTTCAGGGTTCTAAATGACTGCTTATATAGTTTAAAAAGTGGGATTATTTTCCAGAAACCGCTGAGCCAACACAATAGCACACTTTCCTCAGTAAAGTCATTGGAACTCAGCACTTTCTGAATATAACAGCTCTTATGTAGCCACTCCAGAATGCACTGAGGGTCCAACTTCAGATATTGAAAGAAAAATTCCTTATTATATGATGCAGATCTGGAGAATAAGAAAATTCTATTTGCAGATAAGTACTTACTTCAATGACTGTTAGTAACAACACACACGGCCACCACACTGCTTTGCCTTCTCAACACAAACATCGCTCTCTCAGTGTCACCTGAGCTTGAGTTTGAATTTGTACATCTAAGCAATGGTTACAAACTACACAGATCTGGATTTTCAAAGCAAAATGCTGCTTACTCCTTACAGAGTCCTTTTTGGCGCAAGATCACAAGCATTTCACAAGTGAGTTCAGTGAGAGTGTCCCCATTTCACCCCGGGGGAAAAGCACCCAGAAAATCATCCAGATGAGGCAGGGAACAAGCCAGGAACAGCACTCAGTATTTTCTGCACTCTGCCTCTCATTTCAACACTTCTTTCAAAGAAAAAAAATAACTGGACAGTATAACAGTGTTGTAGCAGCCTTGAAAAATGTTACTGCGCAGTGTGGATTTCATCAAACAATGCTCTTTGCAAGGCTTGTGGTTTCTATAAGAGAACTCCCATCTCCAAAGTCACCGCACCTCACGTTGTAAACAAAGTCTGAACAAGAACTGTAAAGGCACAAAAGAATTTGCTGCTTTTGCAGTTGCAAAGAAATAGCAAGCTCCTGTCATTTCTTTTAAGTTAGAGCTGTGGCAACCTCTGGTTTCAAAATACATTATCTGGAGCTGAAAGAGGTTCAACGGCAACTTGCTTCCCTACAGCCTGGAGTACACTTCAACTCTTACTTTAAGCAACTAGATATAAACAAACAGGTAATGTTTGACTTGAGCTTTCAACCGAGTGTATTTCCCTCGATGGTGGCTGTTGGAGATTCATGATCCTTGAGGTCCCTTCCAACCCTGGCAATTCTGTGATTCTGTGATTCTGTGAATAGTTTTGTCCCCTAAAATAATGAGCATTTAGACAGCTCTTAACAGTTTTTTCATTGATTCAAAACTAGGGAGTGCTATTTCAGTTTGAGATCTCATAACATATTCTAATACATACCCATCATACTGTGATATCAAGGTATAAATTCTAATACACGTATACACACACATACAGCATCATGCTTGCAAGAATACTTACTCTCAGTGACTTCTAATGAGGCTATTCTGGGGATTGCCTGCCAGCAATCAAAGCTGGATGCTGACACACTAACAACTGCAGACAGACTGCCTCATTCCATCACCTGAGTGACAGGAAGATTGGACAAAACATACTACACTTATCAAAACTGAATTCAAAACAGGAATAAATGCAGCACTGACAGCACTGAAATTGAGTCTTGTCATCCACTGCACTGGTCCAGCCTAAGGAATACGTCAGCAAGTGTCATTCCTGTGCAAGCTGCTAGGCAGGGGATCATTTTTATTCCTAAAGTGAGGATTAAAGTCTAAACCCTTAACTGCCTGAGCTCTGCTACTGACTTTTTGCTATGGGATCAGTGCACTAAACTATCTTTAAGAAGCTGACCTTACAGATTTCCCCTCAGAGATCCAGAATTGCCACCCCTGTGGCCACGTGGTGTGGAGATCCTGACGAAAATTCTGTTATAATCTTCCTGGTAAGCTGTGGGTTCCTACTGCAATCACATGCTGAAAGCATTATGTCCCTATTGACTCTCCTATTTTCTGCCCTTAGGTCTAGCTGCTTTGTTTCCCCAGTCCTTTTGGATGATGCTTTTTGTTTAGCAGCTGACTGATGGTATCTCCATATTTTTTGAAAAGCAAAAAAAAAACCAAAACTCAATGACCTTAGTAAACTCCAGCACTAAAGTACTTAAATGCTTCCAAGCAGACCAGCCGTTGTAGCTTTGATTTGTTCCTTGGCTAAACTGACCACCGCTTACTGACTTATGTTTATCTGCAGTTCAGTGATAAAGTTCCCTTAATTCTCCACAGAATTGAAATATTTAGGGCAATGCCACAGCTGTGTTTATTCTCACTCTCCACCACGGTTATGTAAATACTGCATATGGAGCTGTTTCTGATAAAGCCCATACCAACCCAAAGGAATTATATGTTAGCTCTAGATGGCTGCCAAGATGCGCGGCACCTCTCCAGCTTGGCAGTGCATATGAATGATATCACATTTTCTCAGATATCATTTGGCAAACCTCATAATAAAAGAGTAATTTTCTCTCTCCTTCTCAAAGAGTTTCTCTGAGCAGAAGAGCATTTCCAGCATCCCATTTTCCACCCATGGAACATGGAGGTGACACAAAACCCAGCGCCTCCAAATGCCGTAACCTTGCTAAGAAGCCCAACCTCTCTCCCTCACTGCTTCCAGAGCTTTTACTTTACAGGGGATCAGAAGTTGAAAGCAAATGTTTGATAGACCATGTTCAATCCACATTTGATAAGGCTTCTGTATAGGAGCATTCATTATCTCAGAAATACTCTTTATCAAATCTCTTGAAAGCACTTCTCCTACCACCATTGGCTCCAGACCAAATCAGGCACTGCTTTACACTTTGTGCCTCTTCCTGGGTCAGACTATGTATTCAGTGACTGATTAAAGTGTGGAGTAAGTCTCTTGAAGTTAATGATAAGCTGGAGCCAGAGTTATTCAAGTCCATCATGCTTCTTTGATATTGCACCAATATAGCCAGGAACAAAACAATCTGCTGTGGACTTTGCAAACTTAAAAAGGGATTGTGGGCCAAACTACTCATGGCATTACCCTTTCATTGTCTACACAGAAAACGGTGGTAAATTTTGTTGATTGTAGAATGTGGAGTAGAAATAGAGGAAGTCTTACAGAGCTGGGGGGATCTGGTGAACACAATCGAAGATACCATTTACATACCTGCAGTTTTTAAAAAAACAAAAACCAACCCAGTAAGGTTTTTAATTCTCCATGCAGCACCAGGAGATGAACCAGGAATAAAGTTTGTTAAAATCAAGCAATGGAAATATCGAGCTGAGCCGCTCATGAAAATCACAGAATCACAGAACAGCCAGGGTTCGAAGGGACCTCAAGGATCATGAATCTCCAACCCCCCTGCCACATGCAGGGCCACCAACCTTCCCACCTAATGCTAGACAAGGCTGCCCAGTGCCCCATCCAATCTGGCCTTGAACACCTCCAGGGACGGGGCATCCACAATCTCTTTGGGCAGCCTGTTCCAGCACCTCACCACTCTCTCTGTAAAGAACTTCCCCCTGACATCCAACCTAAATCTCCACTCCCTCAACTTAAAACCGTTTCCCCTCGTCCTGCTGTTATCTACCCTTTCAAAGAATTGATTCCCCTCCTGCTTGTAGGCTCCCTTTAGGTACTGAAAGGCTGCAATGAGGTCACCCTGCAGCCTTCTTTTCTCCAGGCTGAACAAGCCCAGCTCCCTCAGCCTGTCTTCATAGGGGAGGTGCTCCAGTCCCCTGATCATCTTTGTGGCCTCCTCTGGACCCCCTGCAACAGTTCCCTGTCCTTTTTGTACTGGGGGCTCCAGACCTGGACACAGTACTCCAGATGGGGCCTCACAAGAGCAGAATAGAGGGGGACAATCACCTCCCTGTCCCTGCTGGCCACCCCTCTTTTAGTGGAGCCCAGGATACCATTTGCCTTCTGAGCTGCAAGGGCACACTCCTGGCTCATATTAAGCTTTTCATCCATCAAGACCCCCAGGTCCTTCTCCACAGGGCTGCTCTCAAGCACCGCTCCTTCCAGTCTGTATGGATGCCTGGGATTCCTCTGGCCCAAGTGCAAAACTCTGCACTTTGCCGTGTTGAACCTCATCAGGTTCACCCGGGCCCACCTTTCTAGCCTCTCGAGGTCCCTCTGCATGGCATCCCTTCCTTCAACCATGTCAACCGCACCACTCAGCTTGGTGTCATCAGCAAATATATTTATATATATTTATTATATAATATTATATATTGTATATCAGGAAAATATTATTATATTTATAATATATTTATATAATATTTTCCTGATGTATAATATATAGTATTATATAGTAACTACAGAAACAGTAGACAGTGCAATGAATTCCCCAGTATACAAAAAGCATGTTTGTTTGATGCGCTTAAACGGACGTGAAAGCAATTTTACAAAGCAAACACTATTTGGCAACCATGTAGAAATTTTCTGTGTGAAAGTCTCCAGGTCCCCTTGCTGTCACAATGGTGCTCGCTGTGTTAAGTTACTTGCTGACTTTCCACTTACAACAGTCACTGCAGATGTAGCTCCTTGCTTCTTGGGAGCTGGACTAGGTTGATGTCCACACAGAGGGTGTATATATCACTAATGAGCTGTCGCAGCTGATTTCGTTTTCATTTGCAATGAATCGGGCTTTAATAAAAGGGCTATGAATGGAGTTGCACAGCATGTAAGTAAGGGAAGGATTTTGTTCTGCAAGGGACTTGCTGACATCACCATGTGCCAACAATGGACTTGCTGACATCACCATGTATGACACTGCAGAGCACGTCATACAACGCCTTTTCTACCCATCATGATGATGAAAGCCATCTAATACTTAAAAAATGTTTGTAGATGTTACAGAGCAGATTTCTTTCCCCATACTGCACAAAAGATCTCTTATATTTTTCCTTCTTGCGTTTTTCCTTCATATTTTCGTTACAACAGTACTAGTAAGAATTGGGTTTAACCTCAAAATGATGCTGCCTAACATGGGTGTCCAACCTTTTGGCTTGACTGAGCTGCACTGAGTGAAGAGTCTTGGGCAGCATGTAAAATACATGCTATATCTGATAAATGTAAGTAACAAAACTTCTGTTATTGTTGTTAAAACGTAAAAATGGAAGGGCAACAGAAACATGCAACTAACAATTTGGACATGTAAGACCAGAAGATGCTGAGTTTGCTGTGGTCTTATACTGAAGCAATTCTCTGATAGTAAAAGGGAAAGTATTAATACTAGAAAAATAATTGTTTCATATGGAAAAACTGCAACTCTGGTAAAGCCTCAACCAAAGCATGCGGCTCCTGCAGTCTGAGCTGAACCAGGACAAAGTAAAAAGCAATTGAGTGTAGCTGGTAATAGCAGTAAATGACCCTTCAGATCGAGACAGCTCAGAGACAAAGGCAGACAGTTTCACTTGGCTGCACAAGTAAAATAGCATAGACTTAGAGAAGAATTAGATGTCTTCTGAGAAAGGACAAGGCTATAGCAAGACCCAGAAGAAAGATGGGGACACAATCTACAAGCAGGGATGAAAACTGCAGCGGAAAGGAGATGAATGAGTAAGGCTGCTGTCAGACCTCTGTCTTGCTGATGAACTGTCACAGGAGAAAGTCTCGCCGGCAGAGACAGGCATCAGGTGTACCTCCATTGAGCAGTATGTGCATGAACGTTTCATTGCTTCAAGTGCCACATTTTGGCTTAGATGATCGAGAAATCCCAGGCATCACCATTTAGTTGCCAAGTGAAACAAACCAGCAGCCACTATGACAAAACCACAAATCCTCCCCGGATCAATTATTGGCCTCTGAAAGCTAAGGAAGAAGAAACACCTGGGAGGCAGCACTGCAGAAATGCTGCTGGCCTCTTTGGTGAGGCACATGTCAACTCCTGGCGCTGTCACTGCTGGCAGCACAGGCAGGGAGCTCATCTTCCCTTTTAATAGACTCAGAGATCAATGGAAAATCTCTGTGTAAGCAATGAGATGAAATAACAACTCCAGTGTAACTCTGATTCCTACCTTGGGGAAAAAGGATTTTCAATTAGTGGAAATGTGTGTTAAAGCAGGAATTGACAGTAGGCTATTTAAATAACTATGTCTGTGCATACGACTTATGTGCTACAGCCCAGCCTCAATACCTACTGATTTTGAGCTGGAGCACCAGAGATAGCAGCCCATAGTGGATACAATTTGCAAGCTGCGAAACAAATGACTACAGAAGTTGTAGGAGAGAGAAGTTTTGAACACAGAAGCTGAAAATCCTGCTGCTCAGTTATCAGTGTGTCAGGCAAGACCTGAGATGTAAGACTGAAATCCAATTTGGAACTCACTAGTAAGCGAGGGAAAGCCCAGCAGAGTGTAAGGTCACAGCCTGATAGAAAAGGGGTTTTAAAATTGATAGTCGGCTACAAGCAGTAACATAAAGAATGTGGGGACAAGGAGCATCATAGGAAATTGAAACATATTGATTTCCTTTGTTTGGCAAACCCCTGCCTTTGTTTGGCAGATCTCAGTGATGCTAAAATTGCTCTCCAACTTTATTTAGGGGAGGCATAGATATCAGTACTTACATACCTTGCATACAGATGCACACAAAACACAACTAACTTGTTTGCCTTGTCCTGCCCTGCAGCACTCACACAGCTCTTCCTTGTCCTTTAATTTGTGACATATTTCATTTGTGATCTGATTTTTCTCTGTTTTCCAATAACATCCACTAAGTAAAGCTTACTGCAGTTTTCACTCTCTTGGTTCCCTTCACTAGTTAGCTCCTTTCTCCATCACCTTTTCTTAACTGGTTCTCTCTTGTCTTCATGTATTTCTCAAGGTAGTTTCTTCTTACCACTCCCACTCCCCTGATTCATTTCCAGTTACTTTACTCCTTTTTCTGTTCCTCAACTCAATCCTCTACAGTAGAAGGTGGTTGAAAAAATGAAAATTCTTTGACTTTTTCAAAACAACCCTAAATGACCAAAAACAGTGACCAAAACTAAAAACAAAACAGCAGCAAACAAACAAAAAATCAAACCCGCCAATGCCACCAAAAACATAACATAAAATCCACGAAGTTATTCTGTTTCCCCATTAAATTCTTATTTAAGGTTTTTTTAGTTTCTTTTTTTTTTTCCTCACAGAAAAGAAGGTATTTGGTTGAAAGTCTATTAATCAAAGATTTATCTGAAGGTGTTGTTCTGCCAGCCTCAGTCATTGTCACCTCCATATCACCCACATCCTTCCTTGCCACCCACTCCCCATGACACACTTTTATTTCTCTCTTTCAGGTCACATTCAGTCCCTTTCACAAAACACTCCACATCGATTATGCGCACATTATTTTGCAGTAACACGTGCTGGAGTTCTTTGCCCATTCTCTTTGTGCTGGAGATGAGAATAACATCAGGATCTCGACTGTCCAACAGAGAAGGTGGGGAGGGGAGGAAGCCCCACGTCATTATGCCAGGGAGAAAAACATGACATATTTATCAAGAAAATAAGAGATTACTAATCTGACCCTACCAGGAGCTGTAAAGAGTGAAGGTCAGTCACTGCATATCGTAAGTATTGATTTCTACACTGCAATCTTGAATACCCCTTAGAAAAACTCACTGGGTGCCTAAGTCCTGCCATTCACCAACAGTAATTTAGTTTTCAAGCTACAGCCCAGAGACTAGGCTTCAGGACCTTAGAAAGCTATTCAACTTTAATATGATTTAACAGAACAAAAATTAAACAGTCTTTGTAGGGAAAGCAATCCCAAATTGCAGTTAATAAAAGCAAAGAAGATCCACAGTTCAAGTTAAATTGTTGTTTTCTTTGTGTAAATAAAAACCCTTGAGGTTGTTCTGCAACTCTTGGTTTGTTTTTTTGTTTTTTTTCCTGTCAGTAAAATCAGCTGGTGATTGGACTCAAAAGAGACTGAAACACACAGTTCTGCAGAAGGAACAGGCCTAACACAGGTATCTGATCTTAGAGGTCTGCCAGGAAGGCTAAGGAGAAACTGAGGTATAAGCTCATATGAGCTAAAGCAAAACCAATGACCTGTTTGGTTGCTGGAGGGTTTCACAAATTAAGGAAAATAACTGTAATAATGAGAAAGAAAAAAAAATACCCTTTTTTCATAGAGCCTTCAGTGCACCTATAGAGTTAGAAAACTGTCCCTAAGCAGGACTGATGCTTGCAGATTCCAAAATATACCAGCACTTGCAGACAGTTAAGACACTTGGCCACAATTTCACTCTGATTATCGCTGGTTTTGAATTAGATCCTTTCAAACTGCTTTAATCTGATGTTGTATGGTTGATTTCTTCCCCAGCTTAACATTAATCTAAGCATAAAATAAACACAGCCCACCAAGAAAAAAAAAAACAAACAGTAACAAAAACTCCTGCTATAAATCAGGACATGGACTCTCACAGACTCAACGTCTTCTTCAATGACTTTACTGATATTCAAACAGCAAAACACACCGGTACCAATAACAATAATTAAGTGTTATATGTCTTTCATCCAAGGATCTCAAGGAGCTCACAACGAATCTGCAAATTGAGTGTTCTTTGCATTTCACAGAGATTTTGTCTAAAGCCAGAGGGCAGCTCAGTTAACATTACAAGCAACTACGCCTACATTTCATGCAGAGTGGGGGTGGATGTTTTTTAACTGCTAACATGACCACTGTAGTAACTGCACCTTTGCTCTCCCCTTTACAAATATAAGTCATCATTTAGGGCAGTGAAGCTGTGAAGGGTCTGGAGCACGTGTCTCATGAGGAGTGACTGAGGGAATTCATCTCCAGTCTGGAGATGACGAGGCTCACTGATCACCTTATTGATGCTACAACTGCCTAAAAGGAGGTTGTGGTGAGGTGAAATTGGTCTCTCCTCCCAGGCAGCAGCAATAGGACAAGAGGTAATGGCCCCAGCCGAGTTTCAGGTTGGATAACAGTAAAAACTTCTTCTCACTAAGAGTAGTGAGGCACTGGAACAGGCTGCTCAGGGAAGTGGTGGAGTCACCGTCCCTGGAGGCATTTAAGAAATGTGGAGATATGGTAGAGGGACATGGTTTAGTGGGCAATATTGGTGGTATGTGGAGAGCTGGACTGGATGATCTTACAGCTCTTTTCCAACCTTAATGATTCTGATTCTTTTTGCTTTATTTTGCCTGTCTAGAACACAAAGTAACAGCAATAGGAAAAGGACTCAAGTTTCCTAACTTGAGGCCAATCCTGCTAAGTATGTAAAAATAGTTCAACACCTTTCAGCCCTGGTTCCGTTGCTCAGCACCTCCCCCACCTGTGCTTCTGTCAGCAACCAGCACACTCTTATGTAGCATCAGCTACCCCTCACTGAGCACAGTGCTATCAAAATACCTCCTTTAGAGGGGAAGAGACAGAAAGCAAAGTAAGATAAATGGGAATTACACTGCACAAGAGCCACCATAACTCAATCTGTATGTGTGGTTGCTCCTCCCTGCAGCATTACCCTCCACCACTCACACAGCAGCTACGTGAGTCGGGGCATCCCCTCCCTTGTTAGCAAGAAAAAAACCACATGCTGCAATGCTTCATGCTTAAATCACACCACTCCTTAAGGAGAAGGCAGCCTTCACTTTGCATACTAGCAGCTGCGTGTGCCTGGCAACATCACAGTGTGGCCATGGTTTCTACTTAGGAAGCTGGTGGGATGAGACACGAGCCACCACGTGTCAAGGCTCTTTTGCACTGATCAACTCCTGTCTCCTTGCCCCCGTGTGGTTGCATTTAAATTACATGGGCAGGATCTTGAAGAGCTGCAGGAACCAAACAGCTCAAGGTCTCGTAATTCCTTCCCGTGACCTTTCTAAAGTGTAAGAGCTGTGTTTTAGATCAACAGTGAGACTGGATGTGCTGGAAGAATGACGGGTCCCAAACCATACACGCTCACCTTTCACAGAGTTGTACTGAACAGGCATGGAATTCTTACTTGTATTCCAGACACCACACATATAAATAATCATTCAGCCTCACAGCTAAAAATGCATTAGGAAAACATTCAGTAAATTCCTTTTTAGACAGTTCTGTTCTAGAACAGTGTCACAGCTCCCTAACTTCTACTTAAAGATGCTTCTATTTTTATTTCATTTTTGCATTTTTTTGCTTATGTTTGGAATACACTCAAGTTCTTTTGGTGCTAAGTCTGGTTTTGAAAATGTTGTATTAAATCTGGTTGAAATTAAGGTTTTATTTTTAAGAAAATTTCACTTTTTGTTTTCATTCCTTACTGCAATAGAAGTAAATACATCCAAATTCACCAGTTTGTTTCACATTTAAGATTTTGACATTTCACTTCAGAATCACAGACAGGGATATTTCTGTTCTTGTTTACATAATTTCTTCATAAGTGTCACACCAGTTACAATTCACATAGAACGGCTTGGGTTGGAAGGGAGCTTTAAGATCATTTCATTCCAACCCTCTGCTATCGCCAGGGATGCCTCCCTCTAGACCAGGTTGCTCACAGCCCCATCCAGCCTGGCCTTGAATACCTCCAGGGAGGTGTCATCCACAGCCTCACTGGGCAGCAGTTTCAGTGTCTTACCACTCCCACAGTCAAGAATTTATTCCTAATATATAGTCTAAATCTACCCTCTTCCAGTTCAAAGCCATTTCCCCTCATTCTATTGCTGCCTGCCCTTATAAAACGTCCCTCCCCAGCTTTCCTGTAGGCCCCATTCAGACACTGGAAGGCTGCTATAAGGTCTCCTCAGAGCCTTCTCTTCTCCAGACTGAACAAGCCTAGCTCTTTCAGCCTGTCCTCGTAGGGGAGGTTCTCCAACTCTGTGATCATCTTTGTGACCCTCCTCTGGACCTGCTACAACAGCTCAGTGTCCTTCTTGTGTTGGGGGCTCCAGAACTGGATGCAGTACTCCAGATGGGGTCATGTTCAGTCTCACCGACTCAGACATCATTCACTGCTGATAAGTTATTAAACAATGTTAGGAACATTTTTTTTTTAAAGAATGTGTACAAAAGAAGCCAATTTGAAGAGCACCATTTTTGCAGTAAATCTTGCAAACACTTTAGTGAATCAATACTTCTTAATGCAAAAAACCCCCACTCTATTTTAACCAAAGCAATGAAGCAACTTAAGTCTCCAGCTGCATTTGCAGTAACCAGATCCCAGTTTGCCTCACTTTCCTATTCCTTACTGCAACCCCTACTATTCGTTACTATTATCACCAGAAGTTGATGTAAAGGTTTCTGTACTGATGTACTGCTTATTGGTATTAATAGCTGTGACCATTCCCACATGCCTCCTCAGTGGGGGGATGCTTCCCTGTGTGTCCTGACATTAACCATCAGTGCTGCTACCAAGGACACTTGTTGGTGACAACAAAGGCAAACAACAGACATCAGTGGTAATTGTGTTAACCTTGTTTATTCCAGACTGAAATATAACGACTCCTGTGTCTAGATGAGACTGACATAGATGTAACTAAAATGTTCTGCACCTTTTCTGCTGTTGCCATGTTTGTACTATCCAAAATTTCCTACACACGAAGGCTTGGTTCTGGTTTGTATTACATGGGATTTTCTCCTGGATATCTTACAGCTGTTTTAATCAGCTAACAGAGAAGACAATCCCTTATCTCGCTGAAGGCTGAACTCCCATGCAGGTTGGGCAAAGGAGACATCTGAGAACCACTGGTTGCAAAGGCACCAAATCTCACCTCTGCTCTGAAACAACAAGCTCACCGGACTATTCTCCAATAGAATAGGTAGATAAAGACTAAGTAATTTCTTAACTGAGTCTAGTCTAAAAGGAGAAGCAGAAATCCAAAGCAAGGCCACCAGCTCTACTAGGAAAGCCAAAAGTTTAACTTTCTCCATGCCCGCTAAACCCACGTTTCAGCCCAACTTTCTAAGAAGTGAAGGTGATTCAGCATCAACAAACAGGCTTCTGGATCCTTTAAAATAGGTACCTTCTCATGTTGAAAGCTGAACCAGCTAAGCCTGGTCCCACCACACTGCTGTGACCAGTGCTGGAGAAACATCTACTCTGGACACCTAGTGCTTACTACATCCACACTTGGTCTTAGCAATCCCTGAAAATAAGTTCAGATGTAATCCAAAGGAGACCTTTTATGGTCAGCACATGCCTTGGCAGCCTGCCAGTGCTGCTCTTCTAAAACCGCACCGCAAAGTGACACCATCAGTTATAAGATCTGTGTGTGTCAGGTCACTCGGTTATAAAAGAGAAGTGTCATAAAGCATGTAAGGACACGGTTTGGTCTCTGCTGTGAACAAAGATTCAATTATTCTTGTGGGATCGGATTACTATCTTGGGATAGATTTCAGTGGGAAAAGCTCATTGCATTATAATAGCATTTCCACTGAGAAATACCAGTGCTGGTATTTAGAGTTGTTTAAAAACTGAAATGAGTGAAGACACAAGTGTGTAGGACACTACTACTGCACTGCAGCTAGCGTGATTCTGAAGTACCGTGTGCTTAGATGGAAAAATCCAACTTACATTGCCCATTGTGTCGGAATACAGTAAAAATCAGAAGTCAATCTTTCCACAGGAAATGAGAACAGCACAAAGTGAAAACCATGACAGTATGCAGTGTGACTCTCCCACGCATTACTTCCTGGTTACACTTAATAACGTACACTTGTAGCACGCTCCAAAAAAGTTAGCACCATCACAGAAGTACTATCAGTGAGCGTTCGCCTCTCTGAATCAGTTCTCCTATCTTTTACATGAAGAGAATGATGGAAGTTGAGAATTACAATACAGACAAAAAAAAGAAGAGAAACATGCTAAAAGTATCACATTGACATGTGTGTAGCATCAAGACACTGTGCTGATTCAAATGATGAGACCTGCCTGCTCTTTACAACATATTCCTGGGCTCCATCAAAAGAGGGGTGGCCAGCAGGGACAGGGAGGTGATTGTCCCCCTCTACTCTGCTCTTGTGAGGCCCCATCTGGAATACTGCATCCAAGTGTGGAGCCCCCAGTACAAAAAGGACAGGGAATTGTTGGAGGGGGTCCAGAGGAGGGCCACAAAGATGATCAGGGGACTGGAGCACCTCCCCTGTGATGATAGGCTGAGGGAGCTGGGCTTGTTCAGCCTGGAGAAAAGAAGGCTGTGGGGTGACCTCATTGCAGCCTTTCAGTACCTAAAGGGAGCCTACAAGCAGGAGGGGAATCAAGTCTTTGAAAGGGTTGATAACAGCAGGACGAGGGGAAATGGTTTTAAGTTGAGGGAGGGGAGATTTAGATTGGATGTCAGGGGGAAATTCTTTACGGAGAGAGTGGTGAGGTGCTGGAACAGGCTGCCCAGAGAGGCTGTGGATGCCCCGTCCCTGGAGGTGTTCAAGGCCAGATTGGATGGGGCCCTGGGCAGCCTGGTCTAGCATTAGGCGGGAAGGTTGGTGGCCCTGCATGTGGCAGGGGGGTTGGAGATTCATGATCCTTGAGGTCCCTTCCAACCCTAGCCATTCTGTGATTCTGTGATATTCCATGTATGGAGAACTACAAACTCTCAGATCAGCAATACAGCTGTCAAATCCTGACATCTTAAACTGCACCGATATATGTGAATAAAGCTGCTCTTATCAACAGTCATCTCGATATAAAATTGAGAAAGACTGGTAGCAATTACTGCTACCAGTTATGTAACTGTACTTCTGTAGCAGTTTACCACTTTACCACTTTACCACTTTACCATCCTTTACCACTGAATATGGCGATAACCAGTTGGTGTGATGAAGAGCAGTGGCAAAGCAAAGCTATGCTGAATAAGAAATCTGCAGGTTTTTGCACAAGGAAAAGCAAAAAACGGAAGACAGGTCCAACAAATACAAAAAAAAAAAATACAAAAAGAAAATTACATGGATACTAATAACGTTTCTGAATTGCAGAAGAGAATACCGGGGAACCCATCCCCTCAAACCCTCTTCTGCTCTCCCCTCTTCTCATTCTTGTTGTTTGCAAATGAAAATGTATTTAATGTATTTTTTGCTCATGCCTATACATAACTGTTGAGAACCAAAGGCATTCCACACTGCTTCTCGATAAGCAAGTACACAAGAAAAACAAAAAGGCCATTATTTGAATGGAAGAATCAGTCTGTGTTACTGACTCGACTGGTCCCTTTTCTATCACAGTGTGCAGCTGTTCCACACATGTTATAAATAAAGGTTGGTAAGCTCATCCTATTTTTAACATTATGAAAAAAAAAACCCAAGAAGTCACAGAAATTCCACATTAATGTTCTGTAAGTGGAACTTTCCTCCTATTCTTGACTTTAATACCCAGAACTGAATGGATAAAACAGCCTGTTCTTAAAATAATAGTCATTAAAAAAAAAAAGAAAAAAAAAAGAAAATGTAATTTACTGGGATTAGACTAAACCAGCCTGGAATACGCAGATATTCATCAGACAAGAACAAAAACACGTGATTCTATTTCTAATAAAAATGTTGAATTACTGCTCTCAAGAGTTTTTCTAGCACAACCCAAAAGCTGACATGCCTCTATTTATCCAGAGCTGGGCACTCAACCCAGCACCACTGGGCTCAGTCACAAGGACATCTTGTTCTCAAATCAGTGCCCTCCTCTTGCTCCTTGCTGCAAGGCCTGGAGCCCATCACCAGCTTCTGCTCCCCAACCCCACAGATGAAGAGGCCAACGGCTATTCAATGCAAACTCCCAGCCCCAGTTAAAACCCGGGTAGAGCATGCCCCATCCCTGTAGACATTCAAGGTCAGGCTGGGTGGAGCTGTGAGCAACCTGATCTTGCTATAGCTGTCCCTATTCACTGCAAGGGAATTGGATGAAATGGCCTTTAAGAGCCCCTTCCAACTCAAACTATGATTCTATGATAAAACCCCTGCTCACCTGTTTTCAGGGTCTGACACCGTCATGTTGCGTGTCACAAAGCACATCTTGAGCGGTATTGTCTTCTTGTCCCTGTGGATGGAGAGCGAAAGCTGTGACAGTGGGTCAGCAGACACACATCCCAGGCGGGGAGATTCTGGAGGAGGTGTCTCCCATCCAATCTCTGAAACTGGAGAGCCCTTCTTCACATAGGGTGTTGCTTCTCTCATGTACTTCACTATTTAAAACAAAAGAAGAAGAGGAGAAAAAGAAAAGAATGAAAGGATATTCAGTAGTTCCATTCATTGGGAATTCTTTGAACTGATACCAACTCTCAGCACTGTTTATTATTTGTATGCAGGCTACTCTAAAAGTAATGCCTACTCTTTATTCCATTGGAGAATACAACAGATACAAAGAGAACAATAATACTTTTTGATAGAGCAAATTCTCAGCTACAAAACACTATTTTTCAACTTAGCCATCACTATTAGCTAATTCCCATAGATGAGCTATCAAGACTTTCTATTTCATGGCATAAAAGCTGTGCACGGCTATCCTGAACACGGCCTGTCTTTCACATCACTGCCACCACTGCTGAAATGCACCACACACCACATCACTGTCTGGTCTCCATAAATGTTCAGCAAGTGTCAATGTGTGCCATTTTTTCCACATACTGGAATACAGTTCCACACCTTTGCTTATACACATTTCCATGTTAAACGCCAATTTATCAGATTGCCCCTCTGCTGCCATCTGTCACAAGACAGCAACATGTAGTGGAATATTGGTGCAAAGCTTCCACCTCTACTGCTGTATCACCAACATCTGCCTCTGACATTGTGGGTCAACATAACAAAATAGGAGGCAATACTTTTGGAGCAGCCTTCGTATGCCCAGCATCACAGCGCTGAGAACTGTGCAAATACAAAAGGTTGAGATTTGGTTGCAGCCTATCTCAGCACAGTACGATGAGCAAAATAAGGGAAAAGAACAGAATAGGACACATAAGAACATAAGGATCCACGGAGTGTAAAGCCAGCAGTGCCATCTGACCTCTGCTCAGCAGGCTCTGAACTCCCATGGAGCAATTTTTAGGAAGTGGTGAGGTGGATGAGTTACAGAAAAGTTTCTAAGAAAAACATGCAATGAAGGAACAGCATATCTATTATTCACTTATCTAAAATGCTCCAGTGATATCCCAGTGCTGGGAACTCACATCTCACTCCTGGTTCATGCCTGTCAGCATCTTGTCACTGATCTCAAGAGCTACTTCTGCTTGCTGGGAAGCAGTTTCAGCTGATTTAGTTGTATACACGTCTGGAGTAAACAAAAATCAATTCACCTATTAGTCTTCTCTAGGGAAACAAAATTGAGTTCAAGCTTTTTGTGATAATCACGGTACCAGATTAGATCTCTTCTCAACCTCTTTCAACATATATAGTAGCAAATATATACAGTGAATCTAATAATTCCAAACAATCTTACTTGTACTGTATGCAGAAATTAATTCTCAGTGGGGAACTGCCCTTCCTCACAAACCCAAACCTCCAAGGAAGGATCTCACCCTCAAGCACCTTGTGTAAATGAACATGTCCCACCTGCACAGATGTGGCTGCCTAACTGGCTGCTGTCACTCAGTGATGCTGTTCAAACAGCAACAAGATGAGCTGGAAGGGCAGGAGTAATGCAAAATTATTTGGGGACATCATTAAACTGCCATGAGAGAGAATTTCAAGGAAACAGTGCGGGTCACTGTGTCAGCTCAGTTGAAGATACTGAGAATGATTTAATAACAGAAAGATGGAAAAATTAGAAGGAGGGAAGCAGACAGAACTGTTTGATGCCTGAAATGAAAGCAGTGGAAATACTCAGAATGGAGAACAAGAATGGCCATCTAACTTCCAAGATAAGTGCTCACCATTGAGAATTCCATAAACAATCTCTTTTCCAAAGGTGTTGATAATGGGTAGTTTTTCTCTGTGCTGTACAGGTTTGGCTCTTAACAACTGGAATCTCATTTGGGGTGTACTTTGGGAATCTGAGAGACTGAACACATTTGGATCTGGTGAATCTATTCTTGCTTCCTCTGAATTAATACGATTTTGCCATTAACATGGAAAGGAGAAAAGCTAAAGCTCTAAGAATGTTCTTTTGCTAACAAAACTTTGTTTCCTTTGAAATTAGGGATTATCAATTAACCTCTTGAAAAAAGTAATCCTATATGCTTTTGAACTCATCTACAGTGACAGGCCAGCAAATATACTGCTAAATAAAGGTTTGGGTAACAACAGCGTAACTATTTCCTATGTGCTATTCTCATCTTCTTTCAGCTGCAGTTCTATGCATTAGACCTGAGCATCTTTTAATTAAGGAAAGTAGAGAGGGGCAAGGGAAGGAAGGAAGCTGGAGTGAAAAATCTGGCTCTAATCCTAAACTATAAGTGGGAACACAAAATGTGAATTTAATTCCCAAGGTGCAGGAACAGAAAAGAGTCATCCCTCCCATGTGCCAAGAAACTAAGTTTCCATGCGATACAGCGGTGAATTCGTGGCAGGCAGCTGCACTATTTCAGGAACTCCTGTATAAGAGGAAGTGTGAGCAGGAGGAGAGAGAGAGAGAGAGCAAAGTGTAATCCTCTTTCCACAAACCAAGTCCCAAATACAGCAAAAGCCAGGAAGACTACCTGGAGGAAAAGAGTGTTACGAAGGCTCCTGCCGAGTTCTGAGCTCCTTGACATTTTGTTTCCTTGCATCTTGTTAAAAGTCTTGCTGACTTTTAACAAGAGATGGATACTCAGCCCCAGATACTTACATGACTAAAGGCCCACTGATACATGGGCAAAACACACTGTTGAACACCATCTTCCTACAAAATTCTACAAGAGAACTAAAAAACTTAAGTGAATGTATGTTTTCTGTCTAAAAAATTATTTTAGCATATTTCTACTAATTACTTCCTAATTCCCTCCAAATAAAAGCACAGATTAATTGCTGAATTCCATAGTTTTACAAAACAGGCTTTAAGGCTCCTGCATTTTCAAATGTGTTTCATTTATCAAAAGCCCCCTACATAAATACAGGTAAATGTACAAATGGAATGTAGAAACAGAACAGGTGGCAGAGCTTCAACCAATTAGAATTGGGTTTTTTTTTTTCAGAGCTATTGTTTTCCATTTGGTCTTGTTAATGCCTGTAATTATATGCCCACAACTAAGGTCCAATTTATTACTTTAGCTAAAATGTTGTTGAGATGACTCACACATTTTGTCAGTAAATATTTCCTATCTACCTCTGAACTCTGGATGCAAATCCTGCAGAACACTGTGTTTATACCACTGCACCAGAAACCCTACTACACCTGGAAATTTATGGTCACTCCATAGGACTACATTCTACAGTCTACGCATATCCAGCCAGTAGAAAACAAGTTGATACCTGTATGTACTATGGGCATATTCCTGTTCCTTGCTGCACTATCTGAGAATCTTGAATGCAGCAGTGTTAATGTGCAACTGGAGTCACAGCATCAAGTTTTTAAACTACTAAAAATATAATACAGACTATTGGACTTTAAAGTAATAATGTTGATAATGTTCAGTTTTCAGACCATTACACTCAAGCACCAGATTTCCCTTTGGGTATAGCAGCATTAATCCGGGTACTGACTGAAAAAGTGAGCAGCTACAAAGAACACTGTTCCCATACTTCTTAAAACTGCCAGTGATGCTACCTGAGAGAATGAAAACCCAAAACATTAAATAAAATGAAATAAGGCATGCAATTGAACAATAACTTCAAGTTATGCATGACTATGCTTGTACACATGTGCACATGCCTAAAGGATGTATGGATATATGGATATATTTACGCATGCCTAAAGGATGTATGGATATATTTATAAGATGAACACAATTATTAAATATATACTTGTATAAAAACGTTACATTCTTCATTCTTTAAGACCATCAGAACGCAAGAAAGACAGAAACTTGCAGAGACTGAGAAAAAAATTCAAATGCTTTCATTTACAACTCAATTTACTGATAGACTGTAATTTCAGTAAAGAGTTATCTAACTTCATCCGTTTGATGCTGTACCTCAACCTCAGAGATCCTTATATCCAGTACTAATTAATGATCCGTGCCCTTTTGGTACACCACAAATTAGAAACTGCGGTCAAGCAATTAGAATTCCAATTTCCGGAGCTCCCCTCCCCGTAACGAGAAGAGAAGCGGAAGTGGCAGTCAAATGAATTAATCTGCTGATACACACTGAATACTTCACATTTATTTTTTCATCTGCAAGACAGGCAATGCAGCTTCCAAAAAAGCACTTCATTTATATGCAGTTCTGCCAAGTCCCCAGTCTCCACAATTAATCCTTTGTTACTCTTCACAGATGACTTTTTTTTCTTTCTTTCTTTCTTTTGTTTTCTTTCTTTCTTTCTTTTTCTTTCTTTCTTTCTTTCCTTTCTTTCTTTCTCTCTCTTTCTTTCTTTCTCTCTCTTTCTTCCTTTCTTCCTTTCTTTCTCTCTTTCTCTCTTTTTATTTTAAAAGAAGCTGGCTTTTAATGAGAGAAATACTACAGATTTGGTCAGGTTCTTGGCTAAACAGTTCTGTGGAACTGAGACTTTTCTGACACACTGAAACTGTTTCCCAGGAGGGAAAATAAAGACCACTGAAGAGAAGCCAGTACTGCAGAGCAAAGCTCTTTCATTACTACAGGAATGAGCACAAGGAGTGTACATTTACAATATGAAAGTAAAGAGGAACAGTATGCCTGAATCTGCTCAAATAAAGATGATCCACAATGTCTTCTTTGCAGGGAAAAAGCAGAGTCTTCTCTTCATGCATTCATTCTCTCCTAAGTAAGAAATCAGGGACAGCTACCAACACTAGTAGAAAATATCACGCAGAAGCCTCTTAAAGCTATTTCCACATTACTGATATCTATATCCAAAACACACAGGTTTTCCAAATCTCCCATAAATCCAAATTCATCTGCTCTGAAAGCTGGTGTAGACAACAGGAGCTGGCCACGTCCTTCACCATACTTCAGATGTATCAAGATTGCATTAGGAAATCAGTTCAGAAGTTTCTAAAGCCCGTAGTATTGAATGTGATTAGATCAATTGCTTTTATCAACTTATTCAGTATGAAGGGGCTGTTTGACTCTCCTGCGCTGAAGTGAGTGCATCAGGACACCTGCAAGCCCGTGTTAACAAGTCAGAGCCATCCAACAGCTGCTAAAGTGATACTGTAGAAAGAAGAAGAAAAAAACACAGGCAATAGCAAACCTAGAAGAAATCACAGCAGGTATGTGGGCTTTGGAAGGGTAGGCTGGATGGGCAAGTCAATCCTTTAGCACAGTTTGTCATTTTGCTTGATGAAATATTAAAACTTGTGGTGTAGTAGGCTTTTAACCCAAATGGTTTCAGAGCTAGTTATAACTGAAAGGAAAACATTTGCCAAAAACTCACAAGTTGTGCCCAAATTTGCCAGTCTAAATGCAGAGCACTTCACATTCCTGTCAACTGAATTGAGATTCACAGAGATAAAGAATTACTGTATTAAAGTTAATTTAGTACCACAACTTCCAAATTTCCCTATCGGCTTCCTTCTAAACTCATTCAAACTGCGCTCATTACAGTGAAGACACATGTAAAAATGAGAGGAAAACCTGTCCACGTTCTGGTGGCATCATCAAAACTAAGATCCAAATATTTGAAGAGAAGAGTTTATGGATGAGGTGAACTGTGAGGATGTGTCACTTGACCCTTTCAAAGCCTTTAACATGAGCATAAACTCAAAAACAGTCAACAGTACTTTTTCTGAATTCTGCTGCTCAGTTTCCTACAGAAATCTCTGTTACCACATTCAGACAAGTAACATCCAGCAACACCACTGGCTTTCTCCCAAGAGATTAGATCTTCAGGGGGGTGATTAATAAACACCTTGTGAGAATACAAATCCACTTTACATTTCGGCCATTTCTCACCCTTCAGTGAGACAAAGAATGTACCACTTTCTGCTGGTTTAAAATTAATTCAGCTGAATTCGGCAGATGTTGCTTCATTCCTTAAAGAGATAGGTTTGAGTCAGGACTTGGGAAAAGGACACATCTTTAGACTAAATTCACCAGAAGGGAAGGCATTAGCAATTGGTACCTAAAGGCTGCTGGTAAGTAACCTGCAATCTCAAGCTTCTGGTGGGCTGCAAATGAGATGGTTGAAAATGATCTACAATTGAATTTGTTATAAGCAGCAGTGGCAAGCTTCATCACACCCTTCTGTCCCTGAAATGAAGTTATTTCCTGCTTGAAGCACTTTGCAGTCTGCAGCTTTGCGTAGGTAAGAGAGTTTTGTTAATGAGGTAAGGAGACATTCAGTCCAAACAGCAGACCAGTGTCCAGGCCCCCCTCTAATTGCTCTTTACACAGATGTGACAAGGTTCAGCCTGTGTTGTTATAAATAGAAACCCCAGTGCTATCCTTGTTTCCTGCGAAAAGTAGAAGCATTAAATGATAAGCAGAATATGCATTTCCTATCTATTTACACTATCATAGAGAAAAAATAAAAGTAAATGGTGTGACAAGGTTCTGCCAGGGTACATGGTAAGGGGAGAAAACAGACTGCCCTCAAGATTGCAAGGGAGCAGCCTGTGAAACCTCATGGTTTTCGTGACTTGAATAGGGCACAGGAACCAGTCTGCAACCAGCAGCACTACAGTATCCACAGCAGATCCTCAAAAGCTCATATTTTTCTGTCAAAGCCGTTACAGAAGTCAAGAAGCTGTAGGAGCAAATGCAGCAGCTAGTCTTGGCCGGGCAGCCCTCTGGGATGCCTTCTCCTTCCCACCAGCACCAGGGACCTCTCTTTTCCTCTGTAATGGTGGAGCTGGAGATTACATTCCCAGGCTTTCCCACACGTCTGTGTCACTCTGAAAGAAGAGTCTTCAATGTGCCATTTTTCTTCGCTTTCATTTTGTGTTGGCTATCATGTGGGCTGATCCAGCCACTGAATTGTTTGCAAGTTAAATGACTATGAATAAAGTCCAACTTTCAGCTAACAGTACAGACACTCAAGGAAGCAAAAATACAAAAATTTCAATGCAAGGAGAAATTTTTATACTTCTGTTCAAAGCAGCTCAGTGGAAACTAAACAAACATGAAATTCTGTCACAGTGAATCACAATGAAACTGAAGGCTGGACCACTGCCCTGATTCACATCTCTAAACGTAACACATTGCTAGCATCTGAGTCGACAGAGTGATCAAAAGAAGTCACGGGTTGTCAATAATTTAGTATAGAAAATTTCAAAATGACAAATTAATAATAAATACAGATAGAGCCTACAGTTGATCTTGCTCAACAGTTTCCGTTACAGTTTCCTCTAGACACTGAATGTGTTAAGGTTTCTTTCCTCATCCATCAGTAGATTATTCTTCTCTTAGAAACTTTCTCTTAGTTTCACAGCTCCTGTTTCAATAAACCAGATCTGTTTGGTTCTGGTTTAAGAAATGTCACAAATAATGAATGCATGAATTCTAGCGGCAATGGTCCATAGGCTATTCATCAGGCTTCCAATAATATTATGATAATTCACAAAAATAAATGCAGACATATCCACCTCTGCGCGATCTGAAAATTAAGTCTTAGCTGGTAAATATTCAGTAAACCCCAGAAGTATAATGTTTAGGGATAAACAAGATGCCTACAGTTTGATCTAGAGAGAGATGCTGGTGCTACCTTGAAGAGCTTATACTCAGAAGGAATAGTACTCAGTGGAGAATAAGGAGCAGCTGCACTGCACAAGTGTCCCTTACCTAATCAACGACAAATTAAAAAAGACCACTGTTGAAACCTGCAAGCAGTAGCTAAATAACATACCACATTTTTATGTAAAATGTGACACAGCTCATTTGCTACACTGTGTGACATTTTGATCTCTACAATGAAGCTATGCAAATCTCCTATAATGGAGAGGAAAAGTGTCTCAAACAGGCAATCTGGGAGCAGAACGTAGAAATTAGCAGTCACATTTTGAGAAAAATCATTATAGGACCTGTATGTTATTCACTAAAAATCAAACTGGAGCTTTTGGTTGTCTGCAAGGCAGAATGCTTCACCAGCTCAAAACAAAAACTGAGGTTATAGTGACGTGACATTAGGACTGGGTAGTCATACTCCCTGTAACTCTGCCCAAAGTACAGCATAAAGACATGGCTTCATGTGAAGGAGGAAAATGGAACCAAGCACATATTTTTCCAGTCAGCCGTTGCAGCGCTCAGATTCTTAAGAGCTGTCTTGCATCTAATGCTGACATACATAAACCAGTATTTTAAAATATATTATCTAAACCTCAGGAATAGGTAAATTTAGAATTTCTCATGTACTGCTCATGCATACTGCTTACCCTCACTGTTAGTATTTACAGATCCTTTTCCAATCTCCCACATGCTCAGATGGAATTCAAGGTGTCTGGCATCACCAGTATGCTGTAATTTTTCCTGTTTACATGAGTAATCTCAAGTGTCAGAACAAATATTTCAACCACTAGTGATTATGTGAAAAAATACATAAGGGCATTACAGTTTTAGAGAATGCTGTTATTCCAGCAGTCACACAAATCATTAAGTAGTACAAGATAGACTGAAAATGGCACTCACCGAGGGAAATTATTATGCTGTGTATGATTATACCTGTTTTACAGATGCTTATGCTCACAGAGGCAAGTTAAAATGCCTTCCTCAAAGTCATGCAGTAAGTCAATGTCAGAGTTCTCAGCACTCAACTTGATTTCCATCCCTCTGTGACTTTTCATTTTTAATCATCCCAAAGGAATCACAGTGCAACTGAAAACTGGAACCATACTGCCTATAATCTTTTCTTTTTGGGAACAACTTGAAATGCTTCAAAGATCCCCCAGTTTTATTGTGTAGAATAGGGTTGGAAGCGCTTTCAAAATTTCAGTTATCTTTTTCATTCTCCAATGGACAACACTAAGAGTTTCAAAAAATGAACAAATTCAGGACAATCATTTATGTAAGAATTCCTATCTTCAGTGTCTGAAATATCCACCGAAAGGCATCAGATCATAAATACAATCACAGAATCACAGAATTGTAGGTTGGAAGGGACCTCTGAAGATCATCAAGCTCCCCTGCTAAAGCCCAGAACTGGATACAGAACTCCAGATGCGGCCTCACCAGGGCAGAGTAAATGGGGAGGACTGACCCTTGACCTGCTGGCCACACTTTTTAATGCACCCCAGGATACCATTGGCCTTCTTGGCCGTAAGAGCACACTGCTGGCTCGTGGCCAGCCTGTTGTCCACCAGAACACCCAGGTCCTTCTCTGCAGAGCTCCGTTCCAGCAGATCAGCTCCTAACCTGCACTGGTGAAGGGGTTTTCCTCCCTAGCTGCTCCCTACACTTGTTCTTGTTGAACCCCAACTCTCCAGCCTGTCCAGGTTTCTCTTTTTGGGAATGTTTTAACTATCAACCACTTCAACTGGGGATATCAGGGCCATACCCAGAATACTCAAGTGCATATAAATACAAATAAATATAAAGTGAACACTAACAAAGTGATTTGGAGTGCAAATTGCTGCATGCCCATGTTCTTGCCGATCTCTCTTTCTCTTTTAAACTGGAAATAAAAAAGTTTGGTACATTTAGAGAACCCAATCTGTCAGCCCAGAGACAGCTTACTGAGGCACTGGAAGGAAGACGAGATCCTACATCACACCATCCCTTGTCCCTAAGTAAAAAAAAGGAGACAGGGCTGTACATTCAGGCAGGGCAACACAGCCATTAGGAAAAGAGCAGGACAGTGAAACACTGGGCCACGTGCTCATACCTCGTTGCTTAGGCTTCCATTTGAACAGATTTCCTTCCTGCCAGAGGTTACAGTTTTCTCCAGGAATAACCACCAAAGCTCTAATGACAAACAACAAGAAGTACAGAATGAACACACTCGTCATTAGCACTAGCCAGAAGACAGAAAGCACTCAACGTTTTGAAGACGGAAAATTCTCAGAACTGCAGCAACCAAAGAGACCATGACTGGAATCCATGTGTGCTGCCACAGGACACAGTGCCACATGCTGCTCACAGCTCAGCGTCTTGTACCAAGATTATCGCTCCCCTATGCTCATCCCTCAGAAGTTTGTCATTGCTGCATCTCAGAAAGCGCCAGTGATCCCTGATGGTATGTAGTGCTCTTGAATCTCCAGCACGTAATTCAATTTGGGAGTGAAAAGCAAGATTTGGGGTTTTCTTTGGCAGTTTTATTATTTTTAAATAGAATCATTTAAAACCGTTCTTCAAAACAGTTGTCAGAAATGAGTGAGGGAACACAGTAAACAGGGAAAGTAGTGAAAAATATAATAGAAATCCTAGAGATCACAATACAGAAACTGGATTTATTTCCACAAAATGGTTTTGTGGGATACTCTGAAAACATAAGATCTTACTCAAATTCTTTTTTTTTTTCTCTATAAACAGAAAGATACTTTGACTTTTAAGATCAAATTCCTTCTCTAATAAATACTGTATGGGGTGTCTCCCAGCATTCACTTTGTCAGATGGAAAATTCATATAGTTATGATTCCATTAGGTTCCTTGCAGTGGACTGAGCATTTAATCAATGAGAGCAAAGAGCATCTAAATAGGGTTAGGCTCCAAATTCCTTTCACTGAGAAGTTAAATCCCCATTAGCTTTGAGCAGTAAGCCTCCATGGGTTTAGCATGCAGCTTAAAAGATAACTCTGTGAGGGGTCATGGCTCTTTACTGTAGTACAGAAAGCCTACTTCACAGATGTCTCTGCAATAATAATACAAATATAATCCTGTTTCAATGGACACTATCTTTCTAGAAAACAGGCTGTGTTTTCTGTCCCAGAAAAAGAAAAACAGACATTAATCTTCAATTTAAGGGCAAAGTAATCCCTTCCTTCATTCAGGCCCTATTACAGAGAATTACTGAGACTTGCCTGGTACTGCTGAGATGCTGGGGCCAGCACAGCCCCTCCACTTCTCCACCAGACAAAGCGGACAAAAGTTGCCCACAGCAGCCACTGAAAAGCAAGTGCATTTGACTTGGCACATCAAATCACATTTCCTCGCTACCCCAAATGCCAATTCAGCCTGTTCCAGGTTAGGACAAAGCCAGGTTAAAATAGTACAACCTATTGTTTTTCAGAGTCTGCAAACTGCCTGCCAAGTACTTCTTGGTCAACTCTGGGAGGAGGCTGTACCAGGAGGCTGGTAACAGAGGTTGGAAGAGAAACTGGCGATTCCCAGCTGAGCTGTAATGAAATGCAATTCCATTTCAAATCATCACAGAGAAAAAAAATTGTTTAATGAGTGAGAAGAATGTTGATTTGTTTGCATCTCAAATTTACTTGCCATTTGTACTGCTGGAGCACTTATCAGGATTAGTGAAGAACCAGGGCATGACAGCCTCAGATGCTGTACAAACACAGAACAAAAAGATGGTCCCCTCCCAAGGAGCTAAGAAATCAAGTACAAGTTAAGAGACAATAAGCACATGACAAGGAAATAAGCAGGCAGAAAAGCCCACGATAAAAATCACACTTGTATCTCTGTTGTTACAGTTACATTGTATTTCCTTCTAACACAGACAGCTGTACCAGGTGCTGTTTGTAAAAAACACTGTAAAAACATGGGAAAAAAAAAAAGAAATATGAGTAGAGTAATACACTTGCTAGGATGCATTTGTAATTAATAGCAGAAGAATTTCCCCTGTATGTGTGATTTCCCTATCACACATTTCCCATGTAGGGATTCCATCAAGTGAAAGTGGAGCACCAAGCCAGATGGGGATGCACAGCAGAGTCTGTATGGACAGAACAGGACCTGAGGCACATCTGATGCATGGAGGAATCCCTGTATCTGTGCAGATCAAGTGAAGCTGTGCTGAACTTATGAGGCCAGCTCCCCATATACTTTCTGCTTGTCTGTTTTGTAAGTCTTGAGAATAATTCCGCTGCAGAAGTAAATACGCTTGCAGGGCAAAGACAGAAAGAAAGCAACGGATGACGTGTGTGCGTGCTCACCACTAGCATAACTGGTTTTCTTTATGCTCCAGTTTGGGAGTACCTTTCAAAAGGGAAGGTGAATTTATTGCTTTCACAACCAGATCTGCTATGTTGCGGATGCACACAGGGAAAACTGGCTGCTTGAGGCTTGTTTATTTAGTTTAAGGGCAGGTCCCTCCTTCTTATAGAAGCACAATCAGATGATATCAGTCCTTTAATCACTATTTTTTACTGCAGTACAGATGGGTGCAGAAATATAGATATATAAAACAACAACAGAATTTCTGCCTCAAGGAGCTTCTGATCCTGGGATCATTTAAAACTTCTGCCAAAGTCTGTGGGTTCAACTTCAAGGCCTAATGGTTAAAGGTGAATGGTTAAAGAATGGGAACTGTTAGAAGAATTAACACTGACACGTGACTGCTAGAAGTAGTGCTGAACACCAGATTACCAAGAGATACTCCAGTTGGAACCAGTGGAAAGAACCATGACCTCAGTCATATAGCACCAGAGCTCGGTGCAGCATCACAGATGCCAGCCTGTGTCCCCAGCACTGGGGTGACTCTTTTCTCATCTTGCACACCAAAGGCCAGCAGAATATTACAAATGTGTCTCTCCAGAGATCACTCACATAAGTAAACTGACCTTTGGGCTTATTGCCATAACAGGTTTGTGCTCCGGTGTTTAAAGGACAACTTTGAAACTCTAGATTTCAGCAAATGTCAGAAACCGATAAACAACTTTTATACCATGCTCATCTCCAGCATTTTAAAGACCACTTCTGCAGCTGCGTCCCTTGCAGGGACTATAAGACACTGAAGTGAAGTTGGTGGCAAAGTCCAAAGTAAAACTTTTTAGGAATCCTAAGGCCAATCTGTCTGGTTGATTACTACATTTTAGAAAAGAAGACTAAGAGATGGGAGAGGATTTAAGCTTGCTGATGGTGGAGGTATGCTAGGGATAATTCTACCTCTTCTACCATAGAAAGAAAATGATTCCCTGATGTGTAAATAATGGCCTACTAATTAACAGAAGTTACCAGAAGAGAATATTGGCTGCACACTGACCACCAAAAATCGGATCAAAAGTCTAAGAGTTTTGTGCAGATGCTTCTAGAACTCTGGCAAGCTTGGTGTCGTGGTCACCGCCCTGGGGTGAAAAACCTCTTGATAACCAACCTGATCATCCCCTGTCTCAGCTTCATGCCATGCTCTTGCGTTCTATCATTGGTCACCAGACAGCAGAGTTCAGCACAGCCCTCCACTCTCTGTGAGGAGCTGCGGCAGCCATGAGGCCTCACCTCAGCTCCTCTGCTCTGGGCTGAGCAAACTACACGACTTCAGCTGCTCCTCATGTGTTTTCTCCTCCAGAAGAGATAAGTATTGCCACTGGGACAGGCTTTCCTGATCTGCTCTCCTCTGCTCCATGCAGAAGGGCTCCTGCACCTCTCCCATCCAGCAGCACTTTGCGCTGGGACTGATACTGCAGGAGGCTCCCAGGCTGAATTTTTCTGCGTGCACAGCTATTCTTTGTCCCCAGGAGAAAGTACAGCAGCAAAGACAAAAGCATCCTGTGAAGCACATGTTGAGCTATGGTTAATGACGCCAACATGCTCATGCCAGAAATTCTAACAATCTACCATTACATAGAAAGACTGCCTCCCCAACAAAATCTCTTTACGGCATTCAGAGCATTCCCTACATGTCAGTATTTTCAGATCACAGATATGTGACACCCACCATGGTGAGATCAAGTTGCAGCAGCAGGTCTGCGCCACTCAGCCATCCTCCAAAGAGAAGGCTCTGATGAAATGACAACAAGGTGTCCCTGCCAAACAGCCCGCTACGACACCTCTAGCATGAATGGAGAACCAGCAGAAAGTAGAAAACAAAACATATTTAATAATACATGGTAATATTACATTTAGAGAAAAGGACTGTGCATTTAATGGAAAAAGAAAGTATTATCAAATGAAGGACACATTATCCTGGAAAAAAAAAAAAAAAAAAAGAACAGAACAGTTATTGGGGCTGTTACGGAGACATTACCTAACAGGATGAGAAAACTCATTACAGTCTGGCTGCCTGTTTGATATTCTCCACTTTCTTTACAGTACACTTCCAGAGCATTAGATGTTAGCTATATTCAATGCAGTACTATTCAATACAGTACAGCAGTAATTAAATGGTAATAAAAATGCTAAGCTGGAATGCTGAGAGCTCAACGAGTGGCACTTTCATCAGTGATGGTCAGGGAGTCATTCTGCTGCGCTCTTCTAATGCTTTAAATAATATTTGCCAGGATCCCCCCCACCAATGCTTTCTCCTCTTCTTTTTGCATTGTGCTGCAGTAATCGCAAAAGCACCTGCTGTGCTCAGAAGGTGGAAATCTCAATAGATTCTTCAGGAGTAGGACAAATAACAATAAAAAAACCTCACGTACTTAAGCAGTTTCACCTTCCAGAAAGACAAACCCACAGAGCCACCATGGCTCTTCTCCACACCATCCACCTCCTGACATCTCTGTGGCAGCTCTAAAAGCCTCACTATTTCTTTCTTGTGATCACAAGTTACCATTCTTAAAAAATACACACCAGAATTGTATGAGTACCTTTCACACTCAAAAACAAGCAGTTACATTTACCCAGAAATGTGTGACCTGGGTTTTCTTGGTAGACAAGCTCCTCCTGAATGACATGGCTGAGGGGAACATGGACTGAGTTACTGCTGCCTTGGCCTCTCCCACACTTCTGACTAGAAATTATTTCCTCTATCTCCTAAAATACACTTGTAGCACCAGGGCCTCCATTTCTCCCTGGAGTAAGGCCAAGGAGGCAGGCCCAAGAAGACGAGTACAAAGCAGCACTTCTCTGCCATTCCTCCCATCCCTTTGCTGGTCACTTGGGCACCATTTTGCCTGCAGGTCATGCAAACTCCCAAATGTTGGTACTTACCCAAAAAGGTCTTAATACTGCAGCTTTTGCCAGACAGAAAACTAGATTTTCATTGTTCTGCAAAGCAGATGATCAAAATAATAAAAAGAATCCCTTCACTCTTATCTTCCTTCCACATCTCAATTGCTTCTCCCCTGCCTGGCTCATTGCTGTGTTCACTGTAGCCTCTGCAGGAGGCAGTTTTACAGCAGGTGACAAACCAACATGCAGGCAAAGATGTTTTGCTCCTTCCAGTGCAAAGGAAATATCAGAGAGTTTGGTTTGGCTGCCACTTGCTGTGAATGAACTGAGCCATCAACTGAGCCATGTACTGAGATTAAAAACAGACTCCTTTGAGGTGGGAGATCACATTTAGATGCACCATTGTTTTTCTTTAAACTTAACAGTTATTCCTAACATGTGAGCACATGGCATTTGTACCTGCACACTCCATGTCCCAGGTGCCCTCATGCCTTCCTACTGATCACACTTGGCCACGGATAGGGAAGTGCTCAGACTATTCACCCAGAAACAACACGTTCATTAGTGCTGCCTCTTGCAGTCATTTAAGAGTTACAGAAATATCAGATCAGAAATAAAACATTGATTTTTTTTTTCCTATTAACTCTCCTACAGTCCATCATTCACTACTCTACAATCCTTCAGCAGCCTCAAACAAACACCTGATTCAAATGCTTGTCCCATGCCTGTGACCCCTTGACTATACCCCCTTTTAAGGGCAGCCCTTTGTGCCTCTGCTCTGCCCCTGCCACAAAGCTTACACAGCTTTTGCAGCTCATAATAGCTAAGGAGGGGAAGCACAGAGATTAGCTCCATTTTACTGTCTGATTTGTTTCCTATGATCAACCAATTAGGTAGGTCAAGGCTGAGTAATTCCGCAGGACTAAGTCTATGTAATTGCTTGCTCATTTTCTTTCACTATTATTCTCACCTTTCATGCCTATTTTATTCCAATCAACAGCTACATGCACTTGTCACATCCTGTCTTTCAATTCTGATCTCTTCACGCACGGTCCTGTCTCCTCTGGCTTGCTTTTGCAGTACAGGGATATAAACCTTGTGTTTGCCGGGGTGGAGAAAATCTGTCCTTTCTGGGTTGCACTAAACCCAGGCCTGATCCATGAGAGCACTGCAGCAGTCCAACCAACCTCATGCAGAAAGCTGGAGAGGCAGGAGGAAGGAAAACACACCTCGAATCTTGGACAATGTATTCCACCTCCTTGGAAACAGAGATCAGGACTTCTCTGATTCAGTAGCAATGCGTTGGACAACAAGCTCAACAGAGCCTCTGAACGCTCTCCTAAAACCTTGTTTTTCCTCCAGTATAATGGTAATACGGTCATCCTATTGCCAGGCAGTGCAAATCTTTGATCCAGCCTTCAGCCTGGGTAATACAAAGACCATCACTGTTAAGTTATCCCCAGAACATTTCCTTCTCATGCCCCTCCCTGAGTGTTTCTATGGGACACTACTTATATCCCAGGTAGCTGAGATAAATATATGAGAACAACCAGAAATTTGAATAGCAGGAAATTAAGTTTAAATTCCTACATCCCAAGGTTAACTGTCAGAAGGCCCATCACAAAATTTAGACTGCAAATTTTAGATTAGCTATTCTTCTTGTGATAAATCTAGGAGAATAAAGCTTGTTCCAGTTAAATTGATCCAAGTCTCACCACAGACAAACAATCTGCTCAAACAACAAAATCCGGCTTAAGTCTTATGAAAGTAAATTTGGAGGAAGGAGTGGGGGAGGTGAATGATAGCAAGAAAAGGCTTCTGTGAGACGCGTATACTGTCACGTGTGTCCCAAAGAGGAAAAAACAAGCAACTGAATTCTTTACAATATTAATGACAAAACCTATTTCTTTTAGAGAAGACCAATGGGAACACAGAGATTCCAAATATTTTGCAGCAGGAAAGGTTTAGATGGCTTCTGCTCCGTGTGCGAGAGAAAAATTCCACCAGAAAATTCTGCCAGCATATTCCTGCACATGTATTTCCATGTATCATCAAAACAAATAAATCAATATACCCATAATATTTAAAGACTATAAAGGCAGTTTATAAACCTGAAGCCTCAACCCTATAAAACATGTTCTTCTGCTTTTACCCTGAGAATAAGCAGATCGAAAAAAACTGGAAAGTCTATACAGAAATAACACTTTATTGTAAATGCACTCCCTTTTACGAATAAGCTATTTCAAACTGAAGCTTTTTTTTTTGAAGATGAGAAAGTACAGAAACACAACCCCTGTGCTACACTGTGTGCTTCAATGCACGCTGCAAACATTAAATTAAGAAAGCTACAGAACCATGGCACACCATGAGATGGTGCAGACGATTTCAATTTCTATCTCGAAAAGCGGGACCTTTATCTCCAACTGAAAAAGTTACTGTGTTTTTATGAGATTAGAAATGAAGCATACTCTATACAAGATATACTGATACCTGCAGTGTATTACTGCTGTGGGAATATGGGAATTTCTAGGATTTAGGAAATACCTGGTGTCTTTCCCTTCCCACAAACCATCATACTACATACTTTGTTCCTTTCTAGTAGCTACACAAAGTGAAGCAGAAAACTGCCACAATGCTAACAGATGTACTTTAATTCTTCTCACTCTCCATGTGTGTTGAAATGCTACACACAGCTCAAATAAGTATGCATGTAGTATTCATAGCACTTCGTCAATGAAGCTAAACCCAATACTGAGAGCAGTTTCAACTCTGTTCTTCCAGATCAGGCAGAGATGTATATTTTTTGAATGCTTGGGGATTCATTCCTCAGTTTCGTTTGTACCTTCCACAAAAAACATTCACATCAAACAATACTGTTATGCGATTTTTAAACAGCAACCCAAACAGGTTTAAAATAGAACTTTTTCTTTACCAAAAATAAAGATGTACAAATCCTTAAGATCAATTAAAGCATGATCTACAGTAAAGGAGGAAGTCATGGCAAACAGCACAAAGCCAAGCCACAACATACTGCAGGTCTTGCTTTATGTTCAACATCAATGTCTTTTGTTCCTTGCCTCCCTGGACAGAGCTCGTACTTCCCTGACTACATCAGGGTAAATTATATGGGATGATGGGAACTGCAGTTTGGAAAACAAAGCCACTCCACGCACGTAGTAAGAACAAACCCATTCACCATGTGTGAACAAGCATCAGCATCTGCACTTTTATATATTTTCCACCTGATTTTTAAAAGTTAAAGATGCGACAGTTTGGTATGTCATTTGTGACAGAGAAAATAAAAGGAATACTATATCCCTTTGTAAGACAAATCTTACAAAGACTGATGCTACTGAAACACTGAATCACCAGGCAACTCAGGTCTTGCTCTGAAATTGCTACTGAAATTGAGTTGTGACTTGGGTACCGGCATGCTGAAAAGTTTTAGTTGTACAACTCCAAAATCCAGAAGCTCTCTGCAAAAGAGACATCAGTGTAATAGTCAAAGTTAAAAACGTCTGACAAAAACACAAGGTGCTGATGACAAAGATTTCCAAGCCCAGGGTAGGAGCCAGAGGAGAAGCTGTAATATTTTTCACAATATACTCTCTTGGGAGAACAGTTGCCTAAGAGATGATTGAATAAATCCCCTAAATTACAGAAATCCAGCCCTGCTTCTGCAAGAACAAAACAAAACAAAACAAAAAAACAACAAAACAAGTCTCGTTTCACAAGCAGAAACTAAGTGAGATGGTAAAGCAGTGATAACAGAGAAGCTGGAACCTTTCACATCCTTGCAAAGCGCGTCCTGGCAGCATCAACAGCCTGCTCTCTCATTGGTCACATATTTGTACACACAAGGCTATGCTGAGTGACGCTGAACTCACCACGGTCCTCTTCTCTGTATTTCTGGACCCGTCCATCCATAACCAGCGTATCTGCTCATATGGCAGAGGGCAGCTCAAGAGCAGCCACAGGGCACTCCACCCCTTGTGAAAAACAGCAAGAAAAAGCAGCAAGAAAAAGCTGTCACTGCATAGCAAGGGAGGTCTTCAGCGAGAAATTTCAATATTTCAGGTAGTATTGTGTGGTAGTATTGTGTGGTTGAAGGGCTTGTGCAAACACACTATTAGCCCTCTTCTAATAACCAAGATCATTGATCAATTTTTATCAGTGTTGAAAGACTAGCAAATAAATACTCAAACAACATGGTGGAAAGACCTGCCAAAGGATACAACCTAAGGAAAGTCCTCCTTAGACACCAGAAAACCTACAGAAGGGAAGTGGCACAAAATACTTCTTCTGGGCAAGGTCTTTGATAAGGAGCTGTAAAAGTGCAGCAAAACTTCTTCTGCATTAGGACACTGTGAATGTTGCTCTAGCCTCTGGACTCTGATCTTTACAAGGCATGAGTTCCCACTGCAGTCTTACAATATTTCTGCTTGATTAATTAGATTAAGAAGTCAATCAACCACAAAATAAGATTCTCTGGAAACCAGCCTCCATTAATTCCGAGCCTGTCAGACTTTGTTTTTCTTACAAATAACCAGAAAGCCCAATTACAAGAAGAGCAGAAAACCAGAACATTGGATTTCTCAAAGAATTGATGGGGAGTGCCCAACCCCCAAAACAACAGCTTGTCTAAGCAGGAACTTGCTCCTTCACAATGGAAAGAGACTGCCTCGTGTAAGGCATGGGGCTGCTTTCAGCCTGTGTCAAGTCCTAGCCAAAAATACCCAGGAATAAGGAGACATCCATACTTAGCAATGCTCCATACTGGGCCAGATGGAGCTCTTGATGGAAGCTGAGTAGATAACTGAGACCTGAAGAGTGGTAAAAAGCCCTTCTGCCTAGAAGTGCCCTTCAGTTCAGAGGCAGAGCAATAGCAGGGTGGCCAACATCATTGCAGCAGCTGGACTATCACATTGCAGGACTTGAGTCACTACCATAATCAATCCCTGTGCTTAAACAAGCATGATGGCACAAGTTTTTTTTAAGACCAAACAAAAAAGAAAGTCTTCTTGCAGAACAGAAATCAGACTCTGGCTGAATTCCCAAGGTTTGAGGAGATGATTTAATCGTCTCTGTTGCTTTGGCACAGTTCACTTTTGGTAGACACATGCTGCTGCCATTCCTTCAGGGACCATGTTGGCCAAATCAAATGGCTAAAAATGAGAAATCGAGGAGGAAGGTGAAGGGAGAAGAAGGCCTTTAACATGATCTAAGTAATGCAGCTTAAAATCTAAAATGAATAGAACAGCCAACAAGGTGGCATAAAGGGAGAGATCTGTTCAGTTTAAATGACAGGCTTAGAAATTGGCAACTTTTATAGTTCACAGGGATAAATGGATCTCTCTAGAGGACAATTCATCCAGTAGCTATTTTAAAGTGGGAAGAAATCAGCTTTTGGAGCTGCCAATTTTTCTCTTTTTCTCTGTTATCAACAGGGAAGAGTAAGTACTTCTGTCTCAGCTAGCTGTCAAGCATTTAACTAAAGTTCAGAGGGATGAACTGCACCCAGAAGACCAAGTGACTCCACCAGACAAACCTGCATTTGATTCTGCATCAAATCCAGTATTTTAAATCCAAGGTCATCCTAGCCAATTACAATTTGTAAAAGCTGAAGTGGTGCTGCACAGACTTGGGAGGCAGGAAAATAAGAGTAAATTGAACAGGTGGTTTTGTTGTTTGTTATTGGTGGTTTTTTGTTTGCTTGATTACTACATTACCCAAATCACATGCACATACATTATTCTTTTGGCTGCAAACCATAATCAGAGATGGCAAGGCAGTCCATTATGTTTTGCAAATCCCAATTAGTGAATCTTAAAACAAGAAAATTGAACACTTCCATTCTCCTTTTTCCCTAAACCTATTTCAAAACCAAAGTATGGATTACCTTGTTTCCAACATGGAGCTTGTACTGACAGAGATAGGACAGAGACACCCAGACATTCATTTAAGCAGGTTTATTTTGATAGTATCTTACACAGACAAAAGAAATAGATGGAAAAAAAACCCAAAAAAAACAAAAACAAAAACAGAAACAAAAAAACCCGCAAACCCAATTACTTATTTTTACTTCTCTCAGCAGGTGTGAAATTGAACAGTCTTTTAATGTAACTCTCTGTGAGAGGGAAAACAGAATGGAGAGATAAATCTAAGAGATTATAAGTGTGAAAGAATGAACTACGCATTGTCTTTTCTCATATAGAATTACACAATGCTCTATACCCCTACCATCAAGCAAACATACACCAATCAGCAGACATCTAGATGGTCCAGGAACCACTATGTCACACACATGGTCTATAGCAAGGCCCTCCTTTCCTTGGAAACCTCTCTTGGAAACCTGAGTGTTTTCAAATGTTCTGCTTTTTGTCTTCCCAAAGATCAAAGATCCTAAGGGAGGTACGAACAACGTACTGTTTGCCTGAGAGCTGGACAAGCAGAACACAACAACCCACTGGAGGAGGATGCTGGACTATGTAAGTTTGATTATCGTCACTGCATGGCTTTGCTCAGTGCTGCTTCCTAGCAAAATTACCAAGAGTTAAAACCTACGACCGAGCTGTCAAAACATCCAGAGGTCAAAAAACAGTTCTGTAAAATTAGTCAAGTAAACTTATCTTGTTATTTGCTGCCAATATTAATTGTGAAAAGCTTACTGTTGAAACCAAAAAAATTAGGCATTTGTACTAAACAGTGGGAATTCTACTCAGGGAAGAATTAAATTCAGAATCTTAAAAAAAAAATTATTTTTAAAAACACAGTAGTTAGATAGTATAGCCTGTGTTTTAACTGACAAATTCTGTTCGAAAGAATAAAGAGATGTTACTTATACAACTAAAATCCAAACTGTGAAAAAGCCTTCCTCGACCATCGAATCAGCTATGACTTTGTTCCATTTTTGAATGGTAAAATGACAATAATTAGCTTTATCCAGTCAGGAGAAACTAAACGGCTGTATTTCCTATTCAAAAACACTTCAGCTATTACAATTAATTTTCACTACTTCAAGCACCAGCCTACAACAAAATTATTTCAGAATTTACTTTAAATTGGTACTCAAGCATAATGGCTTGTGCCCACAGAGCAAAGTCAACTCACTTTTCCTCTGAGAAACTGAAGTGTCCACACGGGAGGCACATTCTGAACAGCTACATTAGACAAATGACACCTATACCCAAGGCTTTCATCATATTAATTGCCCAGGCTTGCATTGCTGAAACATTTTCCAGTCCCACATGCACAATCACAAGGCTCAAGTTAAAAGTTAAAGCTACGAGTTAAGGTCTTTCAGAATTTGTTTTCTGTGAGCAAAGCACATTCATCTTCACTGTCAACCAATAGTTACTCTGAGGCTCTTCTATTTTAAATGCTAAAATGTCTATGTAAAAAAGGAGAGCACAGAACTTGATTCTTCAAATGTCAGAGCTACAAATGGGTAACCAACAAGCAAAAAGTTTGATGTTACAGGAATAATATACAGGAAATTTACCTTAATGTGGGTAATGCATAAACCAAACCAAAATAAATTCTAAGATTTCCAATCCTACAACTCTAAACGTGTCTAAGCTAACCTCAGCATATTTTAGATTGCACAGAAAACTGTGTTTATTTCTTGGCAATAAAAAGAAGATATTGACGTTTCTGCCACAATTTCATTCAAGGCTGTGTGGTAAACACAATGGTCAGGAGCTCCAAGATATTTATTTAGTACTGCAGGAGAGAAATTCAGGGGTCAAAAGTTGTTTCAACAAAGAAGCAAATTCCCTTTGCATACAGACAGCCCTTTTATTGAGACAGTCTCTTGGTTACAATAGAAACAAGATCACAGTTAATCTCCAACAGAGAGCTACGAGTCTCGGCTAAATCGAAATGTATACCCCTTCCTGGTGCACCATCTGAAAACCCAGCTGACAGCAGCAGAGCTGACAAAGTGTTAGTTTTGAGGACGCAGTGGGGTTGCTAAGGTTGAATCCAATTTACTTCATCATCTCCAGTTTGTTTAGCCTCGTTGCTCGCAAACGCAGCATGATTTTACAGAGACATACTTATTTTCACGGCAATTGTTAGGAGTTGGTTATGGATGGCCTGTGCCTTGCTCCTGGTATCCCTCCCACCTTCTTCTGACTCCTCCAGCCACTCACAGTCATGTACCAAATTACTGTGGTCATTTGATCTGTCATTGCTTATTGAATTGTCACTTTATTACTGATCAGTGAGCAGATGACTGAATATTGCCCATTTTGAAGGGGAAAGAAACTCAGTCTCAGATTTATTAAAGAAAACCATTACTTTGTCCAAGCTGAAGAAAGGAGGTAATATTTTAACACGTTATAGGAAACTATTGTTTCAATATAACCCGCTCTTTCCTTAAATATTTTAGAATTTAAAAGCCCTCAAGCTACATGAAAGTAATACATGAATCTGGTGTACATGGATAAAAATAGTTAATCATCAACAAGTCACAAAATACCAAATATGTTTCTAATACGAAGGACTTTGTGGTAGCCAGAGTTAAAAGGAGAAGTCAGCTGAACTTTCCCAAGCAAACAAGTCTACAAGGAAACATTGCTTGCTGGCTTCTGTGGGAATCCTCGGGTGTGCATTTATAAACTAATTCTTTGCAAGATTAAAGACTTTAACTATTCTCTTGATACAGGCTTTGCTAGGCACATACAATAGGCAGGCTGCTGCCAGGCATGGATTTGCTTACAAAAATCAGAGATCTTAAGAAGGGTCTGGACATACAGAAACTAATTACAAAAACACTTCCATTACTTTGAAAAAAAAAGACTAAAAACTGCAAACGTAAGGAAGATAATGAATTTCTTTTCTGAGATGTGCAGTATTCGCAACAACATTCTGTGATTACATTTCCAAGAGCAAAACTTTGTCTTCTACCAATTTCTGCTATTACCACCTTCTTCGTGTTTCACACACATTTCTTCAGAATCATCTTCTCTGACTGGTAGTAGGATGCTTGGCTTCTTACAGAAATAATGATAAATGAATCCAAAGAACCCATATTTATCTTCCTTATCCTGGACGCACTAAGACAGTATTCAGAAGATTTTTAATTAAACGCTGAACAAAATCTCACAAGACAGACTGGAAGGGATCCCCAAAGGTCATCTGGTGCAGCCCCATGCTCAGAGTAGCACCAACTTCAAAGTCAGTGCTGCCTGCTCAAGACCCTGTCCAGACAAGCTTTGAATTCCTCCGGGGACAGCGATTATACAGACTCTTCGGGCAACTTGTTCCACTGCTTGACCTCACATTCTGAAGATTTTCAACCTTATATTGAATTGGAATTTCCCTTGTTCCAACTTGCAAAATTTAAAAACTATCAATGATAGGCAATTTGATGCCTTAGGAACTGCAGGTGCTTGCAAATCCCAGTTTTTCAACACAAAAACTAGATCTGAGAAAAGAAAAAGGACTTGGGTGGGGACTATCTCCACCAACTGGTAAGGAAAAACAAGGATCGCATGCAAATGGTCATTCCCACTTTTCACACAGGTAATTCAGCTATTTCATCTGAGGGTGTGGGACAACTGCTCCAACCTTGGCTTCCCAGCATGGGTCAGTGCTATGAGGAACACCTTCTTCGTTCTTATGTATATGAGATCCAAACATTAATCCACATTTTGGGGAATTTTTAATTTTCATACACTGTGGATTTTCAAGATTAAAGAATCAAAACATGTTGCCTGGATACGACTGGTTAGATAAGATTTCTGAAGAAAAGATTATGCAAAGAACTAACAGACGCAATGGAATAACACAGGAAATACTTTTGCATTGTTTGCGTCATTGAATTTGTCCCTGATGTTTCTCTTTTCATGTGAAGAACTATTTCTTTTAAAAAAGCTATATTTAACAGAAAAGCAAATAAACTCTGGTCAACAGCATGACAGACTGAAAAAAGGTTTCAGTTAGTCTGAACATTTTCAAAAGTTTTCTTGAATTATGCAGGCTGTAAGCCAAGTATTTCCTGGAGTGTTTCCTGGATATCAAAAGGTATCAGAAGGTCTACAGATTGCTGGTAATTTCTTATGTAGGACTGACCTATATAAAATATGCAAGTATATTTTCATCTCAAGACTATGTCTGTTGACAACTCTGTTTCTTGAATAAATTAAAAGACTTTGTCTTCATTGCAATAAGGATACAGATAAGCCATTAAAATACAGGATAGGATACATTAAAAGCCATTTCCCAGAGCAGAAAGACATCATGTATATAAACTGTATGTACCAGATTGAATAAAATCAACTGCAGAAAGTTTCTTATTTTCCTCATTTCCATCAGGAGGGTTGAATACAAGTCTTGTATCACACATTTGGGTTGCATATGACAGAGTTGGGGTATTTTTTGTTTCTTCTTTCACTTGTCTCTGTTACAAATCACAGTCAGACCAGACAGTTGTATTTAGAATAAACTTAAAATAGATCAGTTGACTCAGTCATACTACTTGCATGCTGAAACAAAAATGAGAATTCACATATGAAACCAAAAATCTCAAACAAAAGCCTTCTATCCAGCACTTCAGACTGATCAGGTTACTCTGGCAGCTTAGTGATGGCCACCGTCTCTTTCTCCCAACAATGTAAGAATGCTTCCTTTTACACAGGAAAGCCATTAGCTGGTTTCTGCAAATCCTGCTATTGGTTTTACCAAGGGAGCTTCAGCAATACTAGCACAGTGGCATCAAGCTGTCTTTGGCCTACACAGGCATCACTGCCTAAACACAGATTTCTTAGTCTGGTTACAAGATTTCAGTAAACAAATGTAATTGAAAATGCCAACACATCAACAATCTCACCCTTAAGATGAAACTTGAGAAAGATATGCCGAGTAAACAGACATACTGAAGGGCTTCCTTGAAACTTGTGCAGCCAAAACAAGAAAGTCTATTTAGGATGAAAAACATGTCAAATGTTGGCTTTTGGTGGACGAATTCTTGAGACCTCCTGGGTCATTCCTCATGATACTAAACTTCATTACAATCATCTTGATTAACCTTCCCTCATCAAGGGACAAGGTGCACTACAAAGAGGCCAACTGAGTAATTCAAGCTCATGTGACAAGAGTGTAAGAGAATAGGAACATCTTGTCTGGGACATATTGTTTTAATACTCGTGAAAAATTCACAGTGGGATCTTAAGATTCTTGAGTTACCCATGGTACAGGAAGTTTATGGTAGAGATACATCTAGTGTTAGCTGACATGACAGAAGCGGTGGATTTTATCAGCACTAAATTGCTGGTACACACAGTGAGTCTATTCAGATGAGGTTCTACTCTCTGAAATGAGGCCTGTAACACAGCCTGCAGGATTGCTTTGACGGATTGCTCATAAGAAAACCCTTAGGACTGTATATGAAATTGTGACAGAAGTCCCCAGAATTGAAGACAGTTTAATTTGCAGCCAAGATGTGAGGAGCATCACCTGCTACTTGAGCAAGGAACACCATGCATAAGAAATGAATAAAACATTAAATACACAGCAGGTAATCAAATGACTAAAGCAGTTTTGAAGGGCTTTATTATTATTATTATTATTATTTTTGGCAGGTGGCCCTAAAGTAGTCTATCTGTTCTTAAGCTTGTGTCTCTCAGTTGGAAACACAACATGCAGAAAGAATTAAACTACATTTTAAATTCTATATCCAGGTAGAAAACTTCCTACTAAACTTTATGGGCAGAAGACTAAAAATACTTCTGTCTCTCTCAATAAAGAAGTGCTAAAATGTCTGTGATCTGTCAATCCACTGCAGATCTAAGTCTGATCACAGGTTCGTGTCAAAGTTATCCAGCACCTGTAATACAACTGCCCTCTGCTATTTATACAAAACTACTGATCAGTGCAGCAGAAAAAGCTTGCTACTCACCTTTTGAGAGGCCAGAACATGATGTTACAAAGGATCCTAAATTTTGGTGCATAAAAGACCCTGGCAGGAAAACCTGGCAAGCCTGTAATTTTTTTAAGAAACTTGAAAGACTTTAAATGCTAGAGGGTGTACTTTCAAAACCCTTACATAACCTGTTATGCTTCAACAACAGGGATTTTCTGTTCTCTGAATAACCCAGCAAGAAGTCTATGAGCAGGGAGCTGATGCAGGCAGCAGCAAATGTGCTGCAAACAGGTCTGGAACAGGAACCTCACATCTGGCTGCCTCCTGGGTTAAAAAAGACATGGAAAAAAAGCTGTATGCCTGCATTTGACAGGAAAAGGAGCACCAGAATCAAACCACGGTGTGATGGAAAAAAGAAAGGGAAAAAAAAAAAAAAAAAGGAAAAAAGGGAAAAAAGAAAAAGGGGAAAAACAGTAAAAGGGAAAAAGGGAAAGGGGAATGAAAAAGTCTTCCTTCTTACTCTCCAACCGCCTCCTGTGCTGCCTCAATGCCAGTACAGCATATTTAAACATAATTTTAATTAAAGTCTTTGGTTTTTTTGTTAAGTCTTTGCTTTTTTGGTACTGTCCTCTTTGCTCTTTGGTACCCCTCCTGTGCTCAGCAGGGTATTATTTTTGCATTAGCCTCCCAAACTCTAGTAAACACTTGCTTCTCCCCACTAATTTAACCAGCACTTCAGGTTGCTCTGGTTGTAGCTCAGTTGCTATACAGTAACTGTTCCTGAAAGCGAGTTCAGTGCTCATTTCCCTCCAGAATTAGAGTAAGTTAAATTCTCAGGGAAGAGAAGAAAAACCAAAACTCATACCCCAATATGAAACAACCAGAGAATTTTCATAGATGAGTAACTCCTGCAACACAGGTATTTATCTACTGAGAACTACAAGGAAACCAAACAAGCTGTTCATTTTGTGAAGGTCACCGAACAACCATCAGATAACAAGATTCAGTTATTACTGACATGAACTGAATTTCAAACACCAGTGGAAAGCTTTATTTTGTACTCTTAATTTTACGACCAAACCTCCAAATGCTCTCAAAGTTGCTAGTGCACCAAAAACTGAGCAGAAGAGACCTCTGGGTTAGAGCACCTCAAGTTTTCAGTGCATTAAAAGAAAAATCTTTAAAAAAAATAAAAAATTAATGCAACATTTCTTGGGGTAAAACTTTTCCTCTTCCGGGGTTGTCAAATTAACATTGTTTGCAAGCACATTTTAGTCCAGAGTCCTCCACTGATCCAGGCTCTCACAATCCTAGAAATGAAGTTGGGCCGGCACACCATCCTCTTAACTCCTGTATCTGTTTTTCATAGAATCACAGAATCATTTAGGCTGGAAAAGACCACTAAGATCACCTAGTCCAACCATCAACCCATCACCACCATAACCACTAAACCTTGTCCACTAGTGCCACATCTCCATGTTTTTTCAACATCTCCAGGGACAATGACTCCACAACCTCCCTGGGCAGCCTGTTCTAATACTGCTCTTTCTAAGAATACATTTTTTCTAGTATTCAGCCTAAACCTCTCCTGGCCAACTTAAGGTCCTCTCATCCTATCATCAATAGTTACCTGGAAAAAGAGGCCAACATCTATCAGGCTACAATCTCGTTTCAGATCACTGTAGAGAGTAACAAGGTCTCCCCTGAGCCTCCCCTTCTCCAAAATTGAGAGACCCTCCCATGCTAGCTCTGGTTACCAGTACTGCATAGGATTCCACTGAAGGAAAAACTCATTGACAGCTGTGAGTAAAAGCAAAGTTAGATGTCTTAAGAAAAAAAAGAAATCACAGCGCAATAGAGCTGTGAGTTTTTACCTTTTTCAGAGCTCAAGAATGTATTTGAAGAGTGCATTTACTCACTGTAATCGTGTAAAGTACAGGGAGCAGGGGTTTGAGTGCTTACTCCCAAGTTTCTCTCTCTCTTCAGCATTTTTACAAGAAAAAAAGATTGTTTTCAAGGAGAGGCGATTTTCAAACTATTACTTTGTAATCACTATGAAGGGAAAGGGGGGAGGAGAAAAACCCAGAGGTAATTTCATCACCAGCATTCGGTCTTCCCAGTAATGAACCCATATGCCTTGAGCAGAAAAGGAAGCATCTTGTTCTTCAGCAAAGTCCCAGGTAGGCTGTGTGAGGTGCTGTGTGCAGAAGAGAAGGTGCAGGGTGGCTGCCTCCTGGTCTGCAGGCGCTGCACCAGCTGTGGCCTTACCTGCTCCCATAAAAATCGCAGCTGGAGAGCTGGCTGTTATGTAGGCTCCTGCAGTCTGTTACTTCAAGGACAAAGCCATAAAATAAGGATTAAAAAAAAATTATGGAGCTAACACAATGCTTATGCACACACTGTGTTCCCTTATCCTCTCCCTCACTGCTGTTTATTTAGACTATGGATGCTTTGAGGAAGGGACACTCCAGCCTATATTTGGATGCTATACCCCAACCTCCACTGTTTTTTTAGGCATGTATCTCAATACAAATAGGGCAGACCAAACAGGGGCAGAAGTCAGGCAGCAGATAAGCTGATGAGTTTTTCTGTAGGGCTAATGTATTAATTAAGGAATGTCATTAAACAACAAAGCCAAACTACTCCAAGCCAGTGAGAGTTTGCTGACAAACAATGTGGTTTGTTTAAGAACAAACAGATTATCAGATTCAAATGGCTGAGGAGAAAGGTAGAGACCATGCTAGGTGCTGGCGCAATAAAGGCAGCACGAATCCCTGTGAAACCAGGTATCTATTTTCTCTTTTTCTTCTCCTCTTCTATATACTAAAACTAAAGTCCCCCCATAAGCCTTTCTGCAGTGTGTGACTGATGTATCATAACGCTGCAAAGCAAACCAGCACTGATAGCAAGCATGGGCACTCAGGGACCTTTTATATTTAATCCTCCTTGTTCCAGGTCTGATAGTACCAGCATCTTCCAAGTCACTTCCTAACGTATCCATAATGCTCCCCTCCGCAGGGGTAGACCATTTTAATTTATATAAAAGCTGCTTTGTGATTTTTATCATGACTTAAATCCACACACAGGAAGCCTCCATTTAAATGTTTATCATGTTTGTATCCCATTTGCATTTTTCTTCTTCAAGTTATTACTTAAAGAAAATTATCTAACTGTGAGAATTGAATAATCAAATTATATGACATGCAAGTATTTATTGTGATATTACATCCGGTACACTTCCTAGAATGGCCTGGGTTGAAAAGGACCACAGTGATCATCTAGTTTCAACCCCCCTGCTATGTGCAGGGTCACCAGTCACTAGAACAGGCTGCCCAGAGCCAGAGCCACTCCTGTTTGTAAGAAGATAAAGACAGGAAAAACTGTCTAATTTCTCTTCTCTTTAATTAATGACTTGTGTTGCTCTTTGGATGGCAATGAGGATTCAATTAGAAATGGAGAAGAAGGGTTTTATATAGTGCAGACATCCCAGATATAACATGCTCTCAGCATCTGATTAACCTGATTAATGTACAGGTTTTAAGCCAGCAACTATCACCACTTCAGAAGTCTGAATTTACTTAAAGCTTCTGCAAAAAGCATAAAATGCCATTTTCAGTGATTCTTATTTTAATTCCATGAGTTCCAGAAAAGCTCATTTAAAATAATTTACAAGTATAAAAACATGATTACACACAGACCAGCTTCATGCAACCAGCCTCAACAGACAGCTCACCTCTGCAAAAGCAACTCTGCTCCTCCCACTCCTGGCCATGTAGCTCTCCCTGCATCCCTCCAGTCAGATCAAGCAGTTAAGTTTAAGGATTTAAGCATGTCATAGCTGACCAAAATCCCTGGAAGCTGCTGGAGACGTCACCACTTCTCTGTGTGCCAGAGCATTGAAAACCATGCTGTTTTCCCAACAACTGCCATCTGCCCAAGGAATCCACCTCATCTCAAATCACTGTAACTCCATCCTTGTTCTCCATGAAATTCAGACAGAGGGTGAAATTATGCTGTGCCAACCAATGAATTCAAAGGCAGTTTTGTTCCCCGTGTAATTTAGATACAGTGGCCTAAAACAGTTAGAGGACAAATATGCTGCCACATCAACGGGGAATGGGTCTGTGTCAAGATTTAAGGATTTGATAAGAAACAAAGGGACTGAGCAGCAAAATTAAGGATAGAAGTAAATCAGAGAGACATGGAAGGCTACTAAAACCCTTCCCACATGCCTTTGATCATGGCCACTGAAGCTATTCCATGGCTGAAGTGAAAAAGTGTATTCTTTCTTGTGTAAGCAGAGCTGGCAGCAGTTCTTCAGAGGACAGATTCACTCCAGAATTCATTCACCAGCTCTCAACTCTCCTGTTCTCTCTCTGCCCAAGCCCCTCATGCTCTAGCTCTTCAGGGAGATGGTATCTGCCTCCCATTCTGATGCTGGACAATAAGCCTTTTAAGGTTATTTCAAATCAATCTGGATGGCCATCAAGACAGTCCCATAAGGGATTACTGATGAGATTAACATGAGCTATTATAATTCAGTAAAGCAATCTAAGCATGTTAGTGGAAAGGGCTCTGAGAATATCAGCTCAGTATTCAGGGGCTGTGAAAGAGAGAAACACACTGATAATATGTTTGCAAATCCAGGACTGCATGCATCTCAGTCACCCCACCTGAAAAAGGATTTGGAACAACAAGAAAAGGCATTGAGAAGGATAAAGAGGATAAGTAAGTAAGAGAGTACCAGGTTCCAGATATAACAGGAGACTAGATGTACTACAATGTGATAAAAAAACATGTTTGATGATAGGTATGATGGAGAAAGCAACTGAATTTCCATCATTTCTCCTACTAGAGAACTATGAGCATGCTGTGACACTATCAGCTAGCAGGCTTAAAGAAAGAGGTCTTTCTCCACATAAGCCACTTACATGTCACATGATACTTGTGTGTGATACCTGCCACAGACATAGTCTTGGGTATTCCTGGGTTTAAGAAAGGACTACAAATAAATTAATGGTGATTGGTCCTTGGTGGTGATGAAAAGCGCTGGCTGGGTACAGTGCCTAGCTCCAGAGTACCCAAATGCAGCAGACACAAAGGGAAGGAGCATCTTGTAAGCTCATCCATGTTGTTATGCTTTTCTCCCTGAATATCAGCTTACAGACCAGCTATGTGCATCCCCAGGAATGCCCACCAACTGCTGTCTCTCCTTAAGGACATGATGCCAAAGCAGGCAAAGCTGCAGGAGGAGATCTCCCTTCCCCATAAAGATCTACATTTTTGTGGTGGCCTGGCCCAGCTGCCACGTTCTGGCTTCACACAGTGAGGTTTTCCTTCCTCCCAACCTCCATCCTTCATCTCCATATGGCAAAGCACCAAAGGCAGCCTGGCACATGGCACTCAGTACTCCTTCCTAGCCAAGCAGGAAGAAAAAGAGTTAACAGCAGAAGGGCATGGTGAGAGGAGAGCTCAGGAAGTGAAGGCTGGAAAGAAAGTGTAGACTTGCTGTGATAACTTGGGGAAACAGGATGTTGCAAGGAGGCCAAATGCCCACGCTGTTCCCATACCCTGATGCGATGCTGTCCAGATTCCTGCACCCCCCATGAAGCTTGCCTTTATTTTTATCAAGTGCAAAAACTTCTCTGAGGCAACACTGTACTGACAAATATGAGTTATTCCATTGGAGACAGGCTGGCTGAGTAAGCCCCAAGACGAATTTTCCCTTTGGTTCTCCCCTTCTTAGAGCTAATCTCATACCTCCACAATAACGAGATCAAGACAAAATACATCTCTGGTCTGTCTGCTGGGCTGGGTCAACAAAGCACTTTGCATCTCCCAGCAGCATCAAAAACTATTCAAATACAGAACATTTTTCCATTGGTCCGTCTTGTTACTATAAGTTCTGAAAAAGTACTGACAAAAGGAATCAAACCAGTCCCACAATTAGTATTGTCTCAGCCACCATAAAGATGACTGAAATAACAATACCCTTAGAAGCTTCACATAAAGAAGGGCTACTTCCCCCCAAAAAACCTTTTTTGAAATAATGAAGGAAGTTTATGAAAGTCCAACTATTCAAAACTTAATTCAGTTTATAAGCCACTCAAATAAGGAGTATCATGAGATCTTTTCATTAGAAGTTTAGAACACTATAACTCTGTGGAATTAGAGTGTCACATTCCCAGCAGTACATTAGAAGGCCACAAGTGAAAAAAATCCACAAAATCCTAATCACCAGTTGAGGCAAAGAGGACTTAGTTCTTTTGCATCCAGTGAAAATCTTATTTGTGTCCCAGCCATACAAATAAAAACAAAAAACTTTTCAAAATGTATGCATAAAAATCTAAATCTAGGCATTGTTATGTTTGCATATTTCCTGTAAGAACGCAATTGCCCAAATGTTTTTTTCTTCTGAAGCTTCATCAAAAGAAACCCAAAGTCAATGAATAGAAAATGAAGTGAGCATGATGGCAACGGGCTGATGGTTGGACTTGATGATCTCAGAGCTCTTTTTCAATCACAATGATTCTATGAAATCCTTTCTACTTTATTAAATATAGAAGATTTTGGATTACAGTACAACACCTGGTAGAGACTTGAGAAAACACATTTACTCTCTTTTTTTCATGTTCTACAGTCTCATATTTTCTAAAGATACAACAAAAAATATTTTTTAGAGCAAATACATTCTGCTAGTACTCATCGCATTAAAGATCCCATTGAACTGAATCATAATATTTGCTTCCTTGCAATTTAAGAAGGAATCATTTCATTACTAAATTCCAGTGGATGCAAAGGTTTGCTAGAACAGCTTTTGCAAACTTCATTTTTAATTGAATTTTCCACAAGAGAACTCTAGTGTGCTTTACTGCCATGATGCTGTGTCAGGCCAGAAAGGGAGACAAAAAAATATGAACAGGGTGACCGAGAAGACATGAAGGCAGAGAGAAAAGGAAAACAAGGCACCAGTAGCTCCTTTCGCAAATGGAGGGTTTACTTCAGAGAATACTTCACATAAGCAGACAGTCCAAACGAAGAAAATGCTGTGCTGGTCTCATTGCACACCCTGACCACCAAATTTAGCAGGCACTGACCTCATACATTTTGCAAATAATGCATTCTGGTTCCCTTTTTTTTTTCTATAGTGTTTCCTGTTCACCCTCTCTATACTTTGGTTTGTGAAGCCAAAATCTCCGATCAAGCATCAGATTAAGAGAACACATGTTAGAAAAGCATTCTTTACTTCTGCATTTGAGCAAAGCTGACATCTCACACACATAATACCGATCAACTAAAAGTGTTTACAGGGCAGATTTGCTGCCCTCAGGCTATCAATATCTGCAATGGATTCTTTACTAACTACAAACCAGAACAGGATGAATTGCAGGTATTTAAACAGCCAAACTAATTACTGAAACATAACTACTTCCTTTGAAGCTTTAGTGGATGATAGCAATTTCCATTTATCTAATTTATGTGTCAATTGGAAACAATTGTGAAACTCAGCATTTCATGGAAATTAAGAAGAGTATTTTCGAGCACAAAACATCAGAAGAGAAGCGAAGGTCGCTATCCTCACCACTGTGCTAGTCCAATTGCTTCACCACCATGCAGGTCCTCTGGATTAGATGGAGAAGACTCCTCATCTCTACTAGCCTCCCCCCTCTGCCCTGTGCAAATCTGCTACGCTCCAAAGTTCTGAATTTCCAATAGCTCTATTCTTTCTGAGGAGATCAGAAATGTGTAGCCGAGACCGGGGTTTGTCCCCATCACTAAAACTCATTGGGAAGTTTCTGTAAATAATGCTCAAAGTTTCCATGTCAAGAATAGCTTTGCCAGAGAGCTGCTCTTGCTCCAGCAAAGTGCAAAGAATAAAAGTCAGCCCAATTGGCTTTGCAAGGTACAGTTTCAGGTAAGCAACGATCTGAACTCCCTACACATCAAGACCAGAGATACTTTAAAGAAGAGGGGGGAAAAAAAAAAGGTAAAGGCAAAGTTTAAGGGAGAAGGAGGGATGACAAGTAATTGTAAGGTCTAGAGAAACTAACTCTCAAATGTATGAGAAAGAGCTTGGAAGAGCAACTACAGAAATACATGTAGAGGAAAACTAAAAGATTTGATATCATGTACAAAAGAAAATGAAAGGAAAAAAAAGTTCCTATGAGTTCATCAAGCACAATTACACAGTTCAGTCCCTTGCCTTTGCCCCGTACCACACTCTCTTTCGCAAATGCACCAGCGCCATCCCATTGCAACCCTGAACAATAGGGAGGAGAAGTGAGGAGAAAGAGAGGAGAAAAACACAGTATTTTCACTTTATCACTCACTAAAGTAAACTGTGACACATTGCCACCATTCACCTGCCCCGTATCCACGTGTCCCTGAAGGTTTTCTGATTCTGAAAGGAGCTGATGCAGTTCAGCCCCCTTATGCATGGGAAGTTTTTGAGCATGTTTCTCACAAACCATAAAAATGTAGTGTGGAAGGGAACACATGAGGTGTCTCAGTTTGTCCCATTCACCTGCACCAGGAGCTGGTGGTGAAATGTCATTTGAGCTGTTGCCAGCAAGGCATTCCACAGTCTCCCTATTCTGGTGCTCTTAAGTCACCTCTGTTTTAGATGACCAAGATAAAAGAGTTAGTCACTGCTTCAGACACACAATTCCTATTTCTCATACTTTTCCAGAACTTAAAATGCTACTATGCTAATATATTTCAATTAAAGGGAAAGAAAAAAAAAATCCCACACAACAGAACAATGTATTAGTAAGTATGCTTCCTCCCTCCAAAAGCGATGGGTTCAGTGACTTATCACAAGCTACACATTCACACTGCAGGCTGAAGATGATTAGCCTGCAGTTGTAGTAACTGTAGCAATACAGCAGGTTTAAGAAATGCTTGTCCAGCCTCCCAGATCTACCTGTGAAGGAAGTTTGCCACCTCCCTGGCTGTATTTTTGCCACTATCTTGAGGGGGAAAAAAACAAAAAGGATCACATGAACGGGATAATCTTGTATTAACTCAGGCAGGTGCCATTCACTAACTGACTACAAACCAACACAGCAGAATGAGAGGAGCAGGAGCCAGCAAAGGGATCCAAAGAAAACCTCAGGTAGGGAACCTTTTTTTCACCCCGTTGATGAAAATAACAAGAAAACATACTCCTTCTTTGCAGTTGCATGAACCAACTACCTGGCTGACTGCAAAAGCTCTGGTATTCAAGGAAGGGACAGGTTGGGGATGCATGGCCTGCTGCAGACAAGAGTGCAATAGCCCCAAATTACTGTTGGTTTAACTCTCTACATCAGACCCCATTCAAACACCTGGCATTCTGATTAGGACTACAAGATTAATTAATAAGTTGGACAAGAGGAAAATACTGGTAAAGGTGCAAAGAACTAGCTTGTAGGTTGGAGTCACTTAAGAAAAGGAAGGAAGGAGACATAAACAACTGAAGAGAACTGATAAGAAGCAGCTGAAAAGAATACATTTGGTACTAACAGGACAGGGACAAAAATATTTTTTTAAATCTCAAAATATATTAGAGCATTTGGAAAGGTTTCAGAGAAAACTCATCAAACAGCTACTGCTCTGTAAAATGGGTAGGAAAGTCAACGTAATTAAATGGCCTCAAGGCAGAGCAACTAAGAACTGGCCAGGTTAGCAGAAAACAAGTCATCTAGATCCAAGATATATGCACGCCTTACAAAAATCACAAGTCCATTTTTCCATTGCTCAGTATGCACCAAATTTAGCGTGCTCAGGAACATAGTGAACTTAAGGCTTCTAAGACATGTCTATGCATGGCTAGTAAGCACAGGAACTAAGGGATTATTTGTATATATACTCATTTGTGATTAAAATGCATTTATTTCCCAAGCAAGGTGTACACAGGTAAAACTGCTGAACTTCAGATTACCTTCTCCTTTAATCCAGATCAGCATTTTAACATGCCAGTTCCAGTCTCAACCATGTCAATGCTTTGCTCCTGGGCACAAGATTGGTCTGTCCCTTTTCTTGTCCAGGGTAACTGGAGATCTAGCCTTCTGGCTTTTGCCCTCCTCTCCAGCTGTAACATCATGCCTTCTGCTGGCAAATCAAACCAACCTGTGCTCAGGACAGACACTTCTAACCTCTGCAGAATTTCCCACTCCCACACACAATCCAGGAGACATCCCATAGAAAGATTTACATCAATCCTTTTTGCAGCAACACACAGTTACATAAAACCAGGGATATGCAGAAAACAAAGCAGATGAGAAGCACGCTTTAACTTGCAGGTGACACAGTTAGCACTGGAAATTTGAGACTGTCATGTAAAAGTCTAGCATCTTCCAAAAAAAGGGGTTTTATTCAACAGTAGCACAACTTGTAGTACTAAGAGAGATCCTGGCCCAGCTCCACTACCAAGTGTCTGAAGTTGATTTTTCTGGGCCCAGATTTCATCCACTGCATGTTGGCAAATGACAAGACAAGCCTCAGTATGATGAGTGCAATTTCACAACAGCTTTACACAGGCGTGGAACATGAGTTGTCCCCTAAAAAGGACTTGAAGTGACACAAGCTTGCCCTGACCCTGTTGCCATGCATGTAGACCAGCTTGGAGACCTGGCCCAAGAAGAGCAATTGCCAAAGCTGAGCCATGGGGGCAGGAATGAGCCACCAAGGCCAGGAGGAGAGCAGGAAAGTCCCTCTCAGCTCAGGCTGAAGTTTCACGGTTTCATCACTGAAGCCAGCTCATCTCCCTGGGTCCCTCCTCCAGCTTCAGCACTTTTGCCTTGTGCTGGAGTCCACTGCTCACTTCTGCCAGCTTATGACTCTGTCCTGTGGACTCCAGCTCTGACAAAAACAACAAGCACTACAGATGACATCTTTCTTGGAGCATTCCTTTAACCCACATCATTTAAAAAAAATCTGCTTCTGGCATGGCATTGCATGCAGTGAAATTAGGGCAGCTATGAAGACGTGCACTGCAACACAGGGATGGGCTATTCTTATGCAAGCATTTTGGCCAAGACCAACATATAACGCAATTACATGCTAATATTCTCCAACAGCATGTATGCCTTTCTATACTACTTTCAGCAAAGATACACGGCATTTCCTGCTCTGGAGACTGCATTCTGCTCTGCATAAATTCTTTGTTTCCCTCAAAATTCCAGTCTGGAGAGGTAACTAATGAGAACTGAGAAACAAAGAACAGGTTACAAAGAAAAAGCTTCAAAAACATTACAGAGGTCTGTGTCATCTGTCATTAATCACCTAAAAGATGAAGCTGGAAGTCCATCCAGTCTCCCTTTGGCTGGTGAGGAGGCAGAGTGGCATCACCTAAGCACTTCTCCCATTTCCTTCTTTGCTGCCCATCCTGAGAGCAGGGATGCTCAGCCTAACCTAAATGCCTAATGTGAACACCCTCAAAAAAGGCAAAAAGAAAAGAAAAATCAGATGTACCTTTCTCTGCATATTAATTTCTAATGCTGAGGATCGGAAATTAAGATTGTAGGGGTGGCAGAGGTATCTACAAAATCAGTAAAAAAAGCATAGTGTAAAGCCAGCAAAAGAAAGTACTCCAAGATACATGCAATTCTCTTATTTTAAAATGTATTAAAAAAAGGAAAGAAAAAAAAAAGATTTATTCTTTCAGCCAAAATCCCAAATCAGTTTGATGATGTTCCTTTAAGAAAAAAGACCACATCCCACACATAATCCCTCAAAATAAAGTCAAATGCCTTTTTACAGCTTGATGGGAGCCTAGATTAAAATTTCATTTTGTATAGCCTCTAGCTTTGCCTTCTTGTTAAAGCGCATTCCCTGTTAGCATGTTGCAAAATTATTCAAGAACTTCAAAAATTTAGGAGGCAAATGGCTCTTTTCTGCACTGAGTCCTAAAACAATGATAACCCCATCACCATTCCTTACCGAAAATGAATCTCTTAATATGACAGCTGCTTATAGCAAATTCAAGTCTCCCTAGAAAGTCAGACTGGGACTTTCTAGGCAGACTGCTGGGGCTTTGTACTTTGCCATTTTATGAACATATTTCCCCTCTGTTGTCCCCTCTACAGCAGAGAAGTCAAAAACTATGACCCAGAAGCCAACATGACATCTAACCAGGCCTCAAAAGAGGTCTTACCTGGCTTTATTTGCTGAAGCCCAGCCCACAAGCACAGAGAAGCAGCAAAGGAACACTCTGTAACAAGTGAATTAGAGGAAAACAAGAAAAATGGGCTTTGAATGAAGAGTGGACTGGCCACGGAAACACTGCACGCTTTGTTACAGATAGCTTAAGGCCAGTTAATCTCAGTAACTGGTACCAGGCTGAGGGGTGAGGATAGGCAGTGCAGGGTGACGCAGAGCTGCTGAGCAGTGCTTTGAATGGCAATGGCTTTTGAATGTCCTCTCTTCTTCTTATGAGGAATTCAGGTAAAGGTATATCAAGCCACACTAGCAACACTGCCAAAGCCCCAAAACATCTTGATTCCCTGTTGCTGAAGATAGGAACTGCTGCAAATTACACCACACTTGGTAAAAACTGTGCATTAAGAACAAGAATAGAAAACCAGCATGGGAAGCTCCTTGAGCAGTCCTGTGACACAGCTGAAATCCTCTATGGCCGATGTTAAACTTGGTCAAATAAAGCCCAACTGTTCAGCTGCCTGCTGGATGGCTGGTTTTAGCATTGACACAGAGAAGGCACTTGTCTCGCACTCGCTGACAGACAAGACACAAACAGCCGGTGGCTCTGGGTCAGACCCCGTTTTGCCCATTCCCTTGGAAAGAAGAGTGGTGTTTGTGCTCGGGACACAAAGCCCACTCTGTTGCAGACTTGGCTGTGGGCCTCCTGCCTGGCTCCGGCCACTGGCTGTGTGCAGAATGGAGCCAAAGGGGGAAAAATGGGGAAAATGCAAGAGACGTCCCACCTCCCCAATAACTGCCCATATAAAGTATAATCATTTTTATATGTCGTGCTTTGAGAGCACTTATATGAAGTGCTCATCAAAATCTCAAATGTGTAAACTGGAGTTTAATTGTTACATTTGACACTACCACTCTTTAGAAAGAAATTAAGCAGGCCTACATTTTTTCCAGTGGAAAATGCTACGATCTGCAGAACAGTACTTCTCCCTTTGGCTACTGTACCATTTACTTGCTTGTTTTGGTGTGGCGTATGTTCAGAAGAAAGAATGCTAATAAAAATGTTCACACTTCTTCTTTTCACCTTGAACTCTGGCAGGCTCCACAGCAAGCAACTTTATTTGGCTTAATCAGCACACATATGCCCACAGTACAGGAATACAGAACCATGGGCTCTCCTCTTGCCTAGCCTTACCCACTTCAGTGAAAACAGCTCAGACATTTGGTCTTTGCAAAGATCGTCTGAATCGAAGTGGTTATAGGACTGGGGGTGAAGAGAGAGGGGCACACTGCCGCCATGGTGCACAGACCACAGGATGGGGACACAGCATTCTGGCTGTCTTCACCCCCAACCTCCTCACTCCAGCCTGGGGAGTGGAATATTTGTATCTCTGGCTCTTGTACAATCTTTATTTACCAATTGAGGAGGTGGCAGACTCCTTTGCCACCATGACTCATGCAAGTCCTCAGCAGGGCTATTCAGAGGGCTCAGCATCATAGCATCTCAGGTCCAAGCAGAGTAGCAAAGAGTCGAGGCCTCAGGGCAGTGTAGTCCAAGAGTCTTATGAATCAGGCACCTACTATTTTTTCTCTTTCACTTATAAATGAAATAATGTTCAAAAAGCACTGCAGACCTGTGTCTCACTTGACTTTTCTGAATTGGTTATTATACTTCAACTGGGCTCTTTTCATGCAATAGTGCAAGAGCCTTTGCTAGGCTCTTCCAAAGCTATCATTACAGGTTTAAAATTAGGAGTTAATTTCAACTCACTGTATTTTCTAATGATGCCTGTATTTAAAAAAAAGAAAAAAAATCCAAGGTAATTGGGTTGCATTCCAGGCAAGGAGACCTCAGGGTTCCTGAGCTAACCCACACCCTCAAGACCACAGACACAAAACACAGCAAGCTGTAGTTTATGCGGTGTCAGTTACTTTACCACTTTTGTCACCTTTCAATCACTCTTTAAACAGCAGTTGCAATTTTGCATATCTTCTGCGATAAAGAAAACCACCAGGAGCCTGCCTGGACACAGCCCTTAGCCCAGCAGGAATCTGCCAGCATTCAGGTGCATCGAGCAGCCAGCAAGCTAACATTTTCTTTATGCAATTACTAGTCCAGCTACAACTGCAGATATTCCTGCATAATCAGCCTGATAAACATCAAACTTTTACAGCTGCTGCCTCATATCCTAAATGACGCCATTGGAAGCCAGAAGGAAGGTGAATGATGTCCAGAAAAATCAGCATTATGATGTAAGGATGGGGAGAAGACACACAGAAAGGTTCAAGGTTTGGTGCACACCGCATCCCAGAGTATTGTTTACTCAACTATTATTACACAAAGTAACTGTGGCCGCCGGGTCTGTTTCACAGCACTTTCATTCATTGGGTTTTATGGAGCGGGGTGGGAGGAAAAACCACTTTTTTTGTGGACAGGCAGTGGAAGAGCAGTGTGGAGCATGGCTCGCTAGGCCTGGGAAAGCCACACCATTGCACACGGCCTCACCTGAACCACTTGCAAGCACCTCTTTTAGCTACACAAAAGGCATATTTATAGTCAAGACTATATTTATATTCTCACAGAACAATTAACTTAATCTGAATAGCATTAATAACAAACAAATTCTGCACTGCATATGAACAAATGCGCTTACAACATACAAACAAGCTGATGGTGTATGCTGCATGTGTATGTACAAACACAACTTGTGCCCATGCAATACTGGTGATTGAGCTAATAGCCTGCAACAAGGCTAGGTCAGCTCTGGAGCTAAACAGCTAGATTTAAAGGCATTCTTTAACCAGCACCAGGCAAACAAACAGAAACAAAACAAGGAGAAAAACAAAATAATGCATCTCCATTCCCCCACAGAATTCATTTCTCATCATTTAAGTTCTCATTAGCACTTCTTGATTCATTCATACACACACTCATACGCAGCTCCGTACTTTCTTCAGCAGAACAAGAGCTAAAAAGATGGTGTACCTGCAGTGAAAGTCTAATTTAATTTACAATTGCATTAAGATACTATTAAAGTTACATCTGGAATAGCTATTTTAGGCAACTTTTAGAGACTTGAGAGGTTTCTTCCTTTTCATTTCCCTCTGTATTCACGGTTTCTACTGTGAGCTTCAAAGAAATAAAGCAGCACACCCCCATAACTATGAGTAATTGAAAAGATCAAACATAAATGCATTACAGGAATTTCTGTAATACATCACTTGTGACTTCTCCACTAGAAGACTACCTGTCTTGGCTCGTACCAAATATAAAGCCTTATCCACTTTCTACAGTGTGTGTATTGATAGAAAAGGAAAAGAACAAAGTGACTTAGGAGAATAGCATATCTAAGTACTGCAGTGAGTCAGTCAAAACTTTTTAGTCAAAAATTTCCTTCTGATAAACATGACATGGTTGCAGAGATTTTCCAGGAGAAGAATATACATTGGTAATTTCCTGCTGCTCTGCTCAGCAAATTCTAGTTTGAAAAGTTTTTAATAACAAGTTCACATTAAACTTTTGAAAGCAAACTGTTTTCTTTTTAAATATAAAATGCCATTTCAAGTCAAATCATCATATAGATTCCTGCAGAAAACACCATATTCTTTTCAAGACAGCCCTCCCTTCTGTCCCTCAAAAATGAAAAGGTATTTGTTCCTCAATACTTTTTTAAGAGTGTGAACATTGAAACCCTTCTAAGGTTTTAATACTATTTACGCACATATTCAGAACACCCTGGCAGCACCTGAATGAAAGCTAACATATTTAACACTAACATTTCAATGTATGCCCGGCAGAAAACTTCAATATATATAGAATAAAATCAACATAGTGTGGTTCTAGCATAGCAGTCCTTACACAAGCAAATCCCCAAATCAATTTAAGTTTATTTTTATAGGGTGAAATTTATAATATGCCTAGACGCACTATTTATTTCCTCAAGGCTTCACAGACAAAGTGCTGCTCTTTTCCAACTCTATCTCACATGTTTATTAAAATAGATATAACAAAGCAAAAGGAAAACATAAAACTGACAGAGGATCATTTTCAGTTCCAGGGATATTTTATAAGCCATCTCTCAAAACTTCAATTTATGGCTTTCCTTAATGGAGCCTTTCAGGGTTGATTTTAATGCGTTAAGTGAAAATTCCACCAGTTTGTTACTGCAGTGTTTTCTTTATGACCTGCCCTCATAGATCACATACATCTGGTTTATTTATACAGACAGCTGCTCAATGAATTGAATGGGAAGTTCTTAAAACTAGCTGCTTTCACTTGCATTCTTCCTGAATTAAAACGTTGTTTTCTTTTATTGCCTTTTTGGCTGGACACTTATCCAGCATTCCACAGATATAAAGACTGAAGTTATTTTAAGCTTTTTTAACCTTTTTAAAGGCAGGAATACAGATTTCCTTCCCAAGGCTAGACAAGAGCCCTGTCTATAAGCATCTTGGCAGCAGCCTGCAACTCGACAGCTACTGCTGTGAAGAGAAGGGCACCAAATGCCCTGGGAGCAGCAGAGGCAGCATCTGTAGCACCAGGAGGTTTGTTCGAAGATTTCTGTGCTGCTCCTGTCTCTCCCCACCAGCTTGCTCAGGACTTCCTCGGCTGTCTGAAGAATTTGAGCTATGTGAATACTTTGACAGGTTGTTTAGCAGTGTCTAATTTCTAAATGGGTTTAATTTAGGCAAATCATAGTAATAACACCTGGAGCTCTTCAAAAAGAGCTTGCTGTCATCATCTGATTCTTTCCTGCTCGAAGCTTGCATCCTCTCCCTTTCACTAACTATACCTTTCTCAGTTTGTTCAATGGACCTTGCAACCAGCCATGTCCCTTGCTGTGAAACAGACTTTCCAATGGTGTACTACATGCAGCACAGAGTCAGGACAGCCTGCCACGCCATCCTCATACCATAGAGACCCAACAGATAACAGGAGTATTACATCAGCTCTTCCAGCCACTGCAAAACCCTGGCAGCCTAAAGAGGGTACAGCCACACTGGCCTCAATTGCATACAATCACATGACCATAGAACCATAGAACAGCCCAAGTTGGAAGGAAGCCACAGGCATCACTGAGTCTAACTCCTTGAGTCCACACGTGACCATCTACAAATTAGATATATGTCTGAGAGCAGTGTCCAAACACTCCTTGAACGCCATCAACTTGAAGCTATGACCACTGCCCCGGGGAGCATGTTCCAGTGGTGAAACTCTCTCTGAAGAACCTTTTCCTAACCCCCATGTGACACTCCCCTAATGTCATTCTCACCTGAGAGAACATCACCTGCCTCTTCACTCTGCTTGTGAAGAAGCAAACCAAGTGACTTCAGACACACCGCATACTTTGTGACCTCTATACCCCTCACCAACTTGGTAGCTCTCCTTTGGATATCTCCTAATAATTTTAAGAAGGCTGCTCTGAAAGTAATGTCTCACATTTTACTGTGTCGGCCCCCAACGTTAGAGGCAGATGGTGCTGGTATGGCAGCACAGGTTGAACCGTCCCACCAATATTCTGTTACATGTTGTTGCTGTGTGACAGCAGCAGAGGGACAGTCTGACAGAATAGTGCCTGATGTGGAAGTATACATGAAGCAAACGTGTGTCACTGAATTCCTCCATGTGGAAAAAATTGCACCCACTGACATTCACTGATACTTAGTGAATGTTTATGGAGATCAAACAGTGGATGTGAGCACTGTGAGGCAGTGGTTTGTGTGTTTCAGCAGCGGCAACAGCACAGCGGTCACCTCTGATGGTGCATGAGCATGGCATGCAGGCTCTTGTTCACTGCTGGCAAAAATGGCAGTGACTATGTTGAAAAATAGTATTTTGCAGCTGAGAATTTGCTCTATCAAACAGTATTATTGTGCTCTTTGTATCCACTGTAGTTTCCATGGAAATAAAAGGAGCATTACTTTCAAAGCGACTTACGAACACTGTACACATAGATCCATAGGTATATTACACATAATCCTACAAGAATTCTGCTCATTCTCTTAAGACATGTTCTCCATCCCAGCCGTGTTTTGCCGATAGATGTCATGTAGTAGGATAGTCTTCCACTGCATAATATAGGAAAAAGGCCAAAAGGGGCAGAGAGATACTATGCTCTTTAGAAAATAATGGTAATTTAGAATTTTTTCTTTTTATGTCCAGAGCATCCCCAACAAACTGCAAAAGCATAGGGAAAATTTAAAAAAAAAAAAAAATTTAAGCAGCAAACACTGAAGGCAAATCCTACTCATCTAATTCCTGGAAAATCCTCCTGAACATCCAATAATTAAATCCCTCCTTTGGCTTCAAGTCAGTGACAGAAGGCTCCTGCTGGCTCCTGCCAGCACCTGCCAGCAAGAGTAAGACCAACAGGAAGCTGCCTGCTAGGAGGGCAATCGTGTTGTCTGCCGTCTCCCTGCCAGCTTCACTGAGGGCTCAGCCCTTCTGCCAGGCAGTTTTGAACTGACTAAATCCTCAACTCTGGGATAAACAGATAAACTCTTACTGTCTGAGCTAAAACTATTAGCTTATAAGCAGCCTCGTAAGCCACACGCTGGATAACACTAAAACACTCTAGCATCTTCACACTCATGCAGCTCTTTCTCCCCTCGCAGAACTTGAGCCAAAGCACAAGTGTTAGAACAGTAAGTCATCCTGGAAATAGATATTATTGAAATAACTCTTGTCAGACAACAGTGGAGATATGTTGTTTCTATGGTATATCTTTCAATACTCTCTCACAACTACTCGATTATGTTAAAAGCCAAAATCGTTATTACACTGTCAGAATACGCCTATGGCAAACAGCATGAACTGTAACTAATGGCTGTACTTCCCTGTAAGAGTACAGGAGGCCAACAAATAGTCACATGAGGTCATATTATCTATTGGAAGAAATCAGCCAAGTTGTGTCTATTTTGCTAGAAGAGAATTTGTATCCCAATACTTATCTTTTTTATTTATTTATTTTCGTAATTTATATTTCTGTAAAGACAAGTTTGGAACTTTCTGACACTAGGAGAAAGGATCCTGCCTCTCAGATACTTACGCCATAGCACTAATTTCACTAATTTTCCCTAATTCATGCCATTAAAATGAACAGAAGCTATCCACACACACGTTAATCACGTGCATGATGCCTGGAGCGGATCCACTGCACCAATACATCTGAAGATTTCAACCAAAACATCCCTGAACAGTGAGGAAATAAACATTGCTGAAGCCCTATTTTCAATGACTTTTAGAGCTGTGCCAACAAACATGACTTCCAGCAGTTCAGCAAAAAGCTGCATAACATTTTTAGAAGGAGTGTGCCGTATGTTAATCATTTCTAATCAGAGACAGTTTCTCCACATCTACCGTTCTGGCTCATTTCCTTACAATTAGGAACTCCACTTTCCCCAATTGCTACAATACAGATGTGCTACTTTGGCAGTGACCTACTGAGTCGTGCCCTTAGCATGCGCACAGTGAGAGCCATAACCAGTTCAGCGGTTCATGTTCCAGACAGACAAAATTAAAGCCAGACCACAACAGAAGTGTACAGTAGCAGCAGTCAGAAATTCATGTCTGCCAAATAGTTATTCAAAAATTATGTCCCTCCACTTAATTTAGATGAAGGAGCAAACCTAACCCAACAGCAAGGCAGCAACTAGCGGTGAAAGAATTGAAAGGACTGTTCACAGTTGATTAAATCTTTTTCTAAGCAAGTTTGATAACTTCTGTTCTGGAAGAAAATACACTTTGGTAGCTGAGTGGATAGTGCACAGACCAACTCCGTCATTTCCCAACTGCTCCTTCAAGCAGAGCTAGCAAACAGACTTTTGTGCCCTACTTCATTACTCAGCGTTGCAGTACTCTCAGGTTTTGTAGGATGCTGGATGTCTTAATTGCAGTGAATTCACTTTCTTAAAAAGTGCCAGGCACAGAGGGCAAGGAACATGCCATCTAACTTTCAAAGCATGGAGACCAAGCCTCACAGAACAGTTTTCTTGATCCTGCAAAATAGTAACTGACAGCAGTCTATTTAAGAGCATGTGGTGACACTCTGAAACAGGTTGCCCAAGGAGGTTGTGGATGCCCCATCCCTGGAGGCATTCAAGGCCAGGCTGGATGTGGCTCTGGGCAGCCTGAACTAGTGGTTGGTGACCCTGCACGTAGCAGGGGAATTGAAACCAGATGATCTTTGAGGTCCTTTTCAAACCAGGCCATTCTATGATTCTATGATTTTGTGAATAAGGCTCACACACCACTTCCAACATGTAGCACACGTGACGTGCAGCACTTTCCAACCTCTACATCCTTTGTAGTTTCTCACAGACTTCCCCAGACCAAATTCAACATCCCGCTAATGTGTTTGACCCTCTTCTTGCAGTGATGCTCCTCACGGCATGTACTGAACCCTGCCATTCCCTGACATTTCTTCCCATCCCTACCGCACACTTTGTGCCCTTACAAAAACAGGCAGCTTATTGCTGCTACTCTAGCTGTATCCTATCCACCACAACTCTGTTTCTCCAGTTGCTTTTAAAAAGAGATTTGCTGGTAAAGATCCTTTGCCCAGACACAGCTTATGCTGACAGCAGGATTTTTTTCTGTTCAGCACAGTTCAAAGTTTGGAGTGGTAGCATAACCAAGCAAAAAGAGCAAAGCACATTTCACACCAGCTACAGCTGCTGTGTTGAGAGCAACAATGAGGCTGGGAGGTGGTCAGAGATGAATCTGACTCACCTCCACCCACCATAACCAGGCCAGCACCACAGTGTTAAGTAGGCTACTCACAAACCCTTTTGCAGCCTGTAATGTGATAATGTAACTTAAAGACTTTCCATGTCCCCATAAATCACAGCTACCATGCGTTCTTCACCACCTATTTTTCTGAAAGGCCCGAAGAATTATTTCAGACTTGAAAAGCTAGTCTCCTGTATATTACCAGGACACCTTTGTTCCCACTGCATTTTCTTTGTTTATGTATGCTATTGCTCTCGTGAACTACTGTTTCCTCCAATTTCCCTTCTACTGAAGTAGCTGTACCATTCTAACAAGTAGCCATGGAAACATAATTTTGCAGAATAAAGTGTAAAATAATCTATGATCAGAAATCCAAATTAGAAGAATCAAATGGAAATAATCTGTCCTTAAATCACGGAAGTAAGTGACCACTGGAACAGATATAGAATAGATAAACTCCCCAGTGCTTATGAACTCTGATACACACAAATCAATGTTATAATTAAAATCCAATTTACAGATAAGTTACTAATAGGAGATGCTTCACACCATCTGTTATAAAACAGTGAGATTAAGAAATTAAAATATAAATATATATTCCAAGCCTGTATCTGAAAAACAATCAGCCTATTGGGATCAGCACCTGTCATCATGCTGAAAAGTATGCTGTGTAAAACTCCACAGCAGTGGAACCTCCATTGGGCTGTCCCGAAGGCAAACTCTGGTCTGAATTATGGGGATGCATGCAGAGAGGTGCTTCCCATCCAAATGGGCTTGGACAGGGACAGAGACAGCACCATTCACGGTCACCCACCATCATCTATGCTTCTGGGAGGCTGGGAATGACCTCCAGCAAAAAATCCTACCGTGGCAAAATTAAGGAGCAAACACTCTTCCATGAACTATAACGAAAGCTTTCACCTGTTAATTTTGTTCTGTCCAACAGTTTAAAGATTCTTTACAGAATACAAAGTTTTCAGTTTAATTTTCCACAACGGAACCACTGCTAGGATTTTAGGAACTGTTTTTGTTTTTTTCTTTCCTTGTGATGCTTAACGGGTACCTGGGCTCTGTGCGTGCAATTGAATCCTGAATCCCCAAACGTATTTAATCTTCTAAGCATCCTTAAAGGAAACAGTACTAAGCTCTAAAAAAGACTGATTCCCAAGATGCAGAGAGCGGGGAGAACCCTGCCCCCAACCCAAATAAATCCACAGCTCCCTTATTTTCTTTACAGTAACTGAGAAAGAGGACTCGAAGCAGATTTACTGCAAAGAGGATGTACTGATTCTTATCTGTGAAAGGTGATACAGACTGTCTGGACTGCTAAATTAGCCTGTAATCTAATCTAATCAATGGAAGACACATCGAGTGCTCCCACTCAAGCTTCCCCATCAACTGCAGGCAGACGAGGCAATCCAAACCGAGATTTGCAGAGACTGCTCAGACCTCCTATTGTTGAGAATGAGATTACCTTCTCCTTTACCTTTCAATTTCACTTTCAAACGGATGCCTGTGGAGGGCAACTACATGGTCTACGAAATATGATACGGCCTCTAAGTACAAAGCATTTCCCTAACTGCACCTTTGCTGAAACAACAACATCAAAAAAACCCAAAGTTTTCTCCATACATTTACTGGAACTGCAAGGAGTAACTATGCATGTGATTTGCAGTCATCGAGATTTACAGCCCTGATTGCAGTGAGCACTGTGTGAAGTGGGCACTTGCTAAGCGCCTTGCGTCTCATTGTCCCTCTGTACTTGCAAGGGACACATTTTCTTGGATAAATAATGTACTTTAACTCCCCTAAATCTCCTGCTGCCACGAGATTTTTATGAAAGAAACATGAAAATATAGATAAAGTAGCCATACACAGCTAACACGCTGCCCATGCCTGTTTTGCACTGTGTCAATACACAAGTCATTCAGGCTATTGGAATCGCTTTGTTTCAACCACAAAACATTTCAAAATGGGACAACTGCTACAATTCTTACAGAAATACTGCTTGGAAAACAGCACGTGTTACTGCAGCGCAGAGCACACCAAGCCTGTTCTGCTTTAAAGCTGTGGATTACTTCCCAAAGGGCTGTAAAAGGTATCTATGGTCTACTGCCCATATGCTGGAATTCAGTACGCTGGTGGCTGCAGCTCTATGGGAAATTTCTGCAAACCAAAAGATGAGGCTGCAAGAGCCTCATCTCAAGGGAGCTGTAGCCACTACCTTGCAATTATATTTGTTTAATTGAGAATTGCTTAAAACCAGTGAAAAGCTCTGCAACATCAGTAAGATGCTCCTTCTCCTGCTGCATACCTGCCACCACCACCATCAAAACCCTGTTTGCGTACTTTCACTGAGTTAGGAAGCAATACCATCTACAAAGTACATCCTGAAGCCACCTAGCAAAAAAACATATTTTTTTTTCCTCCACATCCAAATACATCATGAAGGCCATGGGGATCCTGTCTGTCATTAGCACAGGTTACATTGATTTATAATTTTTTTTCACAAAACACATTGAGAATTTAAGTAAAGCACAATCTGCTTGGTTCCCAAGCATGCCAAGCATGACTGCTCTCATCTAGGATGCTTTGATAAAAAAAAAAACACCTTTTGCACTTGAGACTCACTTGAGTACAACATGCTTCGTACGGCATAAGAGGGGATGCTTGATTTTCCAAAGTGCTTATTTAAGAAGACCCAATTTAACAGAACCGTAGGGAAATCATATGTTCAAACAGAAGCTGCTGTGATAATTTAAGCTGCCTTCCAAGCCTGCAAACAACATCCAGCATACAAGAAGGCTGCCTGGTCTCTCATGTAGAAAAATTCTTTATGCTCCTGAATGCCACATACATCTCTCACGGACTGAACATCTGAAATCACAGCTGGGGCTGCATGAGCTGCCCTGTCCCTTCTCTGCACCTGGGCTGTGCTGGGAGGCCAGCAGGAAATTAAACCCTGGGGGTAGAAGAGGTCCATCCCTGCAGATGCGGGGAAAGCAGCGTTTCTTAGAGCAGAACTCCATCCTCATCGCCACCTCTTGAACTTTCTGCCTCACAGCTCCTCCTATGGCATTGCATTATTTCCCTTCCACTTACCAAGTCCTACCAGCCTTCTTCCTGCTCCTCAGTCACACCAGTAAGATGGATCGATGCAGCAAAAGGGACACACGTATTATCACCACACACCACCCTGTCACCCACCCCAGTGCCAGCACTGCCTCTCTCCCCAGGGACTTCTGAGAGGTTTCTGCTCCCGTCCCCCTCACAGAAGTGCAAGAGAGGACAGTTTAGTGCTGAGCTGGTAAATGCCTCGTTTCACTGAGCAAGCAGTTTTAGAAGGACGCAAAGCTGTGACGTCGGGTGCGCTGAGCCACGCTGACCACAGCCCCAGAACCGACCACTTCGGTGTGCACACAACCCAGAAACCCTTTCCTGGAGCTCACAACACCTCGGGTAACAATGCAGTCTCCCCCTCATGCTTAGCACCTCGCCATGCCTTTCAATTGCTTTCAGCCAAATTCAGCTTTTCTGCTCTGCAAGGCACAAACCTCTGAATCTCCTTGAAAATGTGCGTGTTATGTTTTGGTAACACACAGTGGTAGTGCCCTGCTAACCAGAGCAATAGGAACTGTGTAGGGATTCATCTCGGCCCCAGCTCAGAGTTGTCTCTTGTAACGCACAGCTTTTCAAGAAGCCAGGAAGCAGCACATTCCTCTTGTCTAGGAGGTGAGGAAAAGCAACGCTCTTCCCCTCCTGTACTTCAAAGGGGAAAAAAAATCTGGCTATTCCTCCCCTTTGTAGTAAAAAGACCGTTTTAGACTGCGCTACCAGAAAAAAGTCTCTGAAATGGGAAATTGAATCTTGGGGAATTGTTCCAAGATGCTGGCTTACACAAGTCACTCAGGCAGAAGTTCACAGAATCCCAAGTTGGAAGGGACCCCTACGGATCACTGAGTCTAACTCCAGCTGCACAGAGCAGCACCTCCTGGGGACACACCGGGGACATCCTCCATTTGGATACCGTGCTAAAACAGCAGAAGAAAATCAAGACAAGTACTGCTTTCAGTGTTGGAGTATTTTAAACATCTAAAGGGAGGACTACTGAAAGAGACTCCCAATTTACAACTTACAAATTCCATTGCGGGAACAGCCACTGAAGCACATCAGCCTACACCTCCGTGGAGCAAAGAAATGGCAAAAAAAAACAGCTGCAGTGGCCAATGGAGCAGAGAGAAGGAGTCCCTGCTCAAACAGCTTCAAGTGTGCTCCTACCAGGAACAACCCTGAGTTTTTTAGGCTTATGCAGCAGCAGCACAGTCAGGTGCTGTTTCCACAGGCAGCGTGCTGTGCGCTCCTCATTAGATCGTACCACAGGTCAGCTGCTGCTGGCCTGCACCCCAGGAGCCCCGCACTGTGCAAACAAACCAGTGGCACAATTCCGACGTCACCACTCCATTCAGACCTCGGTGAGTTTACATTAGGACTTCACAGGAATCTTTGCATGCAGCTAGTGGGGAGGAGACACGGTCTGATCATAGGAGCGCAGGGCACGCAGTGGCCCTCTGCTTCTTAAAGCCTCGCAGCAATCCCCCCACGGGTTTCACTGCAGTGTGGATGGCACTGAGCAGTTTCTCAGCAGCCGCAACCACAGATTAAATTTTCTCACCTTCACCACCTTTACTGCACAGAACCACTTCCTAAAGCTTTTCCCATAACTTTGTGCCACAGTCAGTTGTTTGCAGCTGATGCTCGTGTGTATCCCTGAACTGGCAGCAGAACTTCCTCTGCTTCTTAATACAGTGAAGACACATGTGAAGAACTGTGGTTCAAAGGGTACCTAAAGTGCTCTCAAGACACCGATGTAGGGGCACCCAGGGCTTGAAGGAAGGCACGGGGGTGGCACAGTAGCACACGAAAAATGCCAATGACCTGTGGTTAAGTGAACTTCTGGGCTAATGTACAACCACTTTATCAAACATGCACCAAGGGCACTACTGAAGCTGTTCATTCTCTCAGGTCCAGAAGCCACACAAATCCCAGAAAGAACACAAAGACTGCACGTCCATGAACACCTCTCTCCTTATAAGCATGATGTCCCGGGGAGTTATTCTGCCTCTGCTCAGCCCTCGCCAACAGTTGCCTCGTTTCACAGACAACTCCCATACAACACTGAGCACCATAGTCCAGACTCAGTTTCTAAAGCTGCTTCTTACCAAACTCAGCCACTCCCAGAAATGAAACATTTGCAGGGACAGTTTCTGTGTCAGGAGGCACTACCAGCTTCGTCTGAGCCCACTCCCCACGCCGAGGCCCGGCTCAGCCGCCGGCACCAGACAGGGCTCCGCAGCGCGGCTGGAGTCAGGGCTCCGCCGTCCGATGCGCGACCAAACCGCGGAGCCCCGACAGCCGCGCGGTGCCATCCGTGGGCTCCCCGCGCCGTCGGGGCTCCCTACCGGGAGGGCGCCCGGAGCGAGGCACACGGAGGAGTCCCGCATCCCCCTCCGCCGGCAGCCCCGTACCTTCCAGCAGCACCTCCTTGCCGGCCCGCTTGAGCGCCTGCACCGCCTCGTCGTGGGTGGCATCCCGCAGGTCGGTGCCGTTGACGGCCAGGATGGCATCGCCCACGTAGAGGGCCTGGGTCTGGTCGGCCGCCAGCCCCTTGAAGATCTTGCTGATGAGGATGGGCATCTTGTTCTCCTTGCCTCCCTTGATGCTGATGCCCAGCCCGCCCAGCTCCTGCTTCAGCACCTTCACGCAGCGCTTCTTGTTGGAGACGGCCTCGGGCACCTGCTCGGGGGGGTCGGTGAAGGCGGTGCGCACCGCCGAACCCCCGCCGCCGCCCTCGGCCCCGCGGCACGCCGCCCCATCGCCTCCCAGCCCGTTGTGGGCCGCGCCGTCGGGGCGCTCCTCTCCGCTCAGCACCAGCGCCTCGCCGCCCAAGTTGGCCAGCACTTTGTGCCAGCGCTCCCGCACCAAAACTTCCAGCCAGCCGCTGCGCTGCGCCCGGCCGCCCCCGCCGCCGCCGCCCGCCGCCGCTACCGCCATCTTAGGAGCATGCTGGAAGCGCCGAGTGACGGCACCACCGGCACGGCTCGGCTCGGCTCGGCGCGGCGGCACCGGACTTCAGCCGGGGGCGGTGAGCTCCCGGCGCGGCGGGGTGGGGCGAGGCGCCGCGGCCGCCCCCCCGGGGCCGTGCCTGGGCGGGCGCACCTGGCGGCACCGCCCGCGGAGCGGCTGCGCGCCTCCGTGCGGGCGAGTGTGCGGCCGGGGGTCCGGGAGCAGCGGGTCGGTGCTTCGCGCTCCCAGCTCCGCCGGATGGGCAGCGCAGGGCGACTGGCAGACCCTCCGCGTCCCGCTGTCGCCGTCCGAAGCGCGACTGGGGCTGAAAGCTGCCGTGCGCGGGCTCCCGGCTTGTGAGGAACAGAAGCGTGCGTTATCTTATGACTTTGTGCTCATGAGTGTCTCTTCGAGCTAAGCGCGTTTACCACCGAAGGGATCCACTGAGAGCAGTGGTGTCAGCCCTCCCACCTCCCCATCTTTTGCCTCTTTCTTGCATAGCAGTGAGGGGAAAGAAAGTGGGAGAGGAGGGTATAGTGCTGTCGGCAGAGAAGCTTTGGCAAAAAATACAAGTTTGTTTTTCTCAGATGCTTCTCATAAGTAAACGGATTAACAAACAGTTGGTACAGAGTTAGACTACTTTAGTTGTGCAATCAAACTTGCTTCACTGCTTTGGTGGATGAAGATGGTAAATGATTTTCATGAACCCTTTTGCAAATTTTTAAACTTTGTCCTTTGTTAACTAAGTTTTAAGTCCTGTGAAGTCCATGTGTCCCATTCTGCAGTCTTTCTCGTGCTCTCCCTCCTCCTAGGATGCAGTCTGGTGCCTGATGTGGGGCCTGAGTCCCCAACTCAGGTGTAAAGAACCAGAAATGTCACCCTGGCAGTTTTGAGGCGTCATCAGCCAGCCTGAGTGTGCTGCTCTGGAGCAGGGCACTCTGCAGCCACCAAAATCACCTCAGTTTCCCCTACATCCAGGCTGGCTCCAGATCCTCATCAGCTGGGCTGAAAACTACAGCAATTCGGGAGCACTTGGCATGTGCCAAGTGAGAGAGGTAACTGCCTCAAGTTGCACAAAGAGACGTTCGGATTGAATATTCAGAAAAATTTCTTCTCAGAAAGAGTGGTGAGGCATTGGCACAGGTTATCCAGGGAGATGCTGGAGTCACTTTCCCTGAAGGTGTTGAAGAAATGTGGCACTGGAGGACCTGTTTTAGTGGGCATGGTGGTGATGGGTTGATAGTTGGCCTAGATCATTCTAGTGATCTTTTCCAACTGTAATGATTCTATGATTCTACACAGGAGCACTACTTCAAGGGGGGAAGGGGTTACACAAAATGCATTCTATTCCCTCCAATAGGCAGCAGACAGAGACCTCAGCCCTGGTGAGCAGCCTCACCCAGGCTGCCTGGGTGCCTCCTCCCCATAGGAATGCAAAACTGCGCCCAGGGAGAGGTAACCCCCAGGGGATGGGTTATCCGAGGATAGGGGGTGGGCAGAGGAAGAGCAGCGTGAAGAGCAGTGTCTTCACTTCTCATGTTAATTAATGCAAAGTGAGAAACTATAATTAAGTTTACAGAGCTGTGAATCCAGAGTGAGAAGAAGCATGTCCTGCTGAACCTGAACAGGGCACCCAAGCCCCAGAGCAGACTGGGCTGTAGCACAGCCTTTTCCCCTTGCTGCCTAACTTAGGTACAATGCCCTGTTGGGTTTTTTTGTCCAGCGACCAGGCCAAGCTACCAAATCAGGCACATCTGTTTCCCAAGGGATTAACTCTAGCCATTTTATTCATATATTTTCTTTATGAATTACTAAAGAACCAGGGCTGCTGCTAATGGAAATGTGTCACAAAGTATTTTTAAAGTAATTTCATAAAATTTACCAGAAGAAAAAGAGTCAAATAGGTTTTTTGTCCTGTTATAAGAAGATAATACAGAAGGGAAAGGAAATGTTTAGTACCTCACCAATCTTTTTCAACACACTGTGTGCTTTGCTCTGCTTTCTGAGGGTGTCTGGTTGTCCTGTGGGGTTCCTGCATACTGATAAATGCTTTGTCTGTGGCTGAGAGCCCCGCTAGCATCAGCTGTTTTCATTTCCCATTCCAGCAGAAGTAAATAATAGAATTTCCCAGGCCCAGCCTCCTGTACATGAGTCCCTGATATCAAAGAGGCTTTGTGGCAGTGTTCATTGCCTCTTTCTCCTTGTCCACCTTGGAGCTGTAAGAGAACACACATTCCGTTTGAATCTTGGAAAGAAAAGCTAGGAGATAGTGTATAGAATGCTAAGGTACAGGCCCAAGTCCCCAGGTTCTCTCCCAGCCTTGGGACAGCAGGATTGGTAGATGATGTATCGCTTCTCTCTCCTGAGATGTACAGGCTCCAAATTGTCCTGGTGTATCCAAGCCTTTGTGAGCCCCAAGAACACTTTCTGGCTGTGCCAAGACATCTCTTGGCACATTACACACCTGCAAGAGTGGGTCCTGGAATACATGGAATACATGTGGCAGGACCAGGAACAGAGGATAACAGGAACAGTATTTGGTCAGGTGTAGAGCTGTTGAATGGTCAGGTTTGTAAAGAGAAAAACCTGTTAGTGCAAGCTTGACAGTTGTTCTTTAGTAGTTTTCAGTGCATGAATAAGTCCAGACTCTTAATTTCAACTTCCTCCAATAGCCAAATGTCTGACATAACTTGTGAACGCCCACTCTGCAGTCACAGTGTGTGGTGCAGTTGTGTGCCCAAGCAAGGGGAATGGGCTTGTAGTCCATGCTTGCATTCAGGAAGAAAAATATAGGAAAAGCAACACCAAAATTGTTGTGAGCAAGGTGCTTAGCATGTTCTTTAGGCTCAACTTTCAACAGAGGGATATGCTGGAGTCTGCTTGATCTGAGTGTTTTCTCCTCCTTTTTTCAGGCAGAGGTCAGCATTCACGTCTTATGTAAATAAATTGGCCTCCTGACAGCAAAAACATTGCAAGGCCACGTATACAGGCTCACTGCTCAGACAGCAGTGCAGGGAATGCAGCTGCCAGGCAGAGAAGGTGAAGACATGGAGATTCTTTCTATAGTTGGGACTATCTGTGCTACTCTATAGCAGAGGTAATAATCCAAGAACTTTGGAGAGATACTCAAATCCATCTACAATTGCAGTTCTTCCTTTTCCATTGCCAGTGTAGCAGCAATCACTCAAAGCCAGCTCATCTCAAATTCCTTTAGATTGGAAACAGGATTGTGACCCTTGAACACGTCAGATGACAGAGGTTAGGCCAAATTAGGTCTGGATAATGACATTCCCATCTTGTTGCCTTGACACCAACCAACTCAGAGGATGGATCTAGATGGGAAGGAAGTCCAGTGTTGGAAGTCCAGTGCTGGAAACCTGACAAGTAATGAGAGCTGGAAGGGAGTCCATTTCCTCCAGTGATTCTAAACATTGCAACAGCCAAGTTTAAGTAAATCTGAGGAACACGCCTGGACTAAACCTATGCACTCCTCCATGGCAGCCCCTCCTATGCATAAGCATGCTGGGATGCAGCAGAGCAGGCTCCAGCCCTGGCGCAGTGTACCCATCTCATGGGGAGGGACATCTCTCACTTGGCTGGTGTCATACCATCTCTGGAGGCATTCAGGGCCAGGCTCCTGGGCAGCTCTGCCCATGGCAGGAGGATTGGAACTAGATGATATTTAAGGTTCCTTCCAACATAAGCCATTTTGTGATTTTATGATTCTATGATACACTGCAAAAGGCATTGCTGGTGGGAGTCTGACAACCTGCTTAATCCCTTTGGGGAATTCACCCTGTCCTCAGCGCTGAGAGAACCTATTGGCTTTAAAGTCATCATTCAGGAGTCATTGCTCACTGTTGCTGGCAGGGTAATGGAGATGTCAAGAATGCCTGAAGATCTTCATAATCTGGAGGTTACATTGTGCATTATTTTTGAAACTATGAAAGCATTGTTTTTCTTTTCCTTGCTTGAAGCTATCCAGGTTTTTGCACACATCACAGCATGTAAAAATAAAATGAATGCATAGCTGTTTGCCAGCAAACACTTTGTGGATTCAGTGTTACAAAGCAGGAACCTACTTGTGCCTACATGAAAGAAATATGTGTGTGAAATCTGTATGTGCACCTACCTGAGTCATGTGCTAGCTAGGCAAACTGAGAAAGTGTTCCCACAGCCAAGGAGCTATGGGCCAGGCTGTAAATGAGCACATTTCTATTCTGCATATACACCTCTGGCACAAGTTAGCACAGAAGCGGGTGCCAGGAAGTATTCAGGTTTCTTGTGTGCACAGATCTTGGGTTAGCTCTTGCTCTGGTGAAAATGACTTTAAAAGAGACAGGATCAAGCCCAGAAACCTAGAAATGTTTGCTTTGGCTGCAGGCAATTCTGTGCAAGAACTGAAATGAAGGAACTCTAAAAATAAAGGTTTGTAACTACAGTGCTGACACTATAATGAAATAGAGGTTTTCCTTTCTTGGTGTCTTGCGTTTGCTCTGCAGATCTCTTTCAGTGCATTAGTTTCTTAACTAATTTTTATTCCTAGTTTCTTTGATTCTGTCACTTTGCTGTTTCTTAATTTAGTTTTTATATCTTGTATACAGACCTCTCCCCACTCGTAACACTAAGGTGTTTTAAATGCCAAGATCAGAGTTTTACAGTAGTTCTTGAGTATGTAATAAATAATGAGGAGAGGAGGTGATGGAACTCCAGATTTCTTCCAGCACGCCTCAGCTACATTTCACTTTTAACCTGTTTTTTGGAAACAAGTTAATCTGGTTGGGTGTCAAAGCAAATAAAACATTTTGGCCATCTTGTTCTTTGCTGTTCTTAACCTATTTTTCTAATAAGGCATAGCTGTGATATGCTATGTATTACAACCACGCAGCTCTGACCCCACATCCCAGAGGCTTCATACATACATAAAGGCTTCATTCCTACACCCATCAAACCCCATATATGGCTGCAAGGTTCACGTGGAGACTCCCAGCCTCTCTCCCACTCATGCTGTGCCATCTGTTGAGCACGGTGTTCATGAGGTCTCCAGGCTTTTCCAGTCCTGAGAATTCCTGTGTGATCTGCTGCTTATCTGTGCCCCAACATCTGTGCAAAGGAGCTAGAAAAGCTAGTTTGTCCCTGTGGTAGCCTTGGCATCTGACCTTATCCTTGCACTTGTGAATTAAGTCCATCTTCCTCCTTTCCATTGCACTCCTGGGACCATAAATCAAGCTGCTAGAGTAGTAGGAAAAAAAAAGATGGTCTGCTAGGGCAGAAGGCAAATGAAGAGAAGAGTTTCTAATTTGGAAAGAGACAGTTCTCCAAGACTGGTCCTGCAAAGAATGTGTTGAGCTCAGGCTATGACCACAGTACAACTTTGTCTCCCAAGAGCAGGCTCAGCCACATGAGAAGGGAGCAACATGATCTTGATGGTCTAACGCTCTCTATGAGTCTCTGTGGACTTCCCCAGGACCTTAGCAAGGCTTATTTACCTACATATCTGTGCAGGAACAACAGTTTGATACCCCAAAACCCAAGAGAGATGGATGTCTAAACTATTCTTCAGAAGCATCTTGCTTCTTCATCCCCATTGCTAGACAGGACAGAGAGGTCAGGCAGCCTCTGAGAATAAAGCTATCACTGAGGCATTGGGAACAGTGCTGTTCACCTTCAGTCCTGTAAAATGCTTCTGAATTTTTTTCATGTGTATGGAGCACTGTTGTCTTCTTTTTGGTTTTGCATTTGAGCTCTGCAGAGGTACAGATCCTCCACTTGCTTCAGATGATGTCTGTGCTCTTTCTCTCCTTGAAGCTTTGTAAATTGGGTACAGGTCCAGGGAGGGCAATGAAAGAATCATCTCAGAGAAGAATTATCTGTGCTGTATTTTTGTTTCTTGGATGTTTCTTGTGGGAAGATGCACAGCTACAGTGCCTGCAGTTAACGAAGAAGGGAACTACTACATTCAGGGGTATTCCAGCAATGTGCTAATTTGCCCAGATTAATCTATCATTTGTGAAGGAAATGCTGAAAATGTCTTTTTTATTGTAGTGTGGGCAGTCTGATGTAGCTTTTCCTGAGAAGGACTCATCTGAAAGAAAACTAGTGCCAGCCCTAAGGAAGCCATGGGAAGTGTGTGAATTAGGGTAGGAGCAGATATTTTAAACACAATAGATCTGTTCACCAGTAAGATTCTCAAATGGATCTTTTCTTAAATCTGAGATTTTTACTGGTAAAAATCCTGCTTTTGCAAATCCATTGTACTCTATACATTAATGGGCACAGTAACATTGACTTCATAAAGTACTTTGAATTTCTTTAATGGAAACTATAATAAGAGCTAAACAGTGACATTTCACAATATTCAGAAAAGAATCAAACAAAAGGTGGGAAAGTCACAGAAAATGCAGGAACCTCTAGATGCAGTCTCTTCCTAGCACCCTGTACTGCCAAACCACATCCTTGTTAGCCTTTTTGCACTACGCACAATCTTGGTTATGTGAAAAGGGAACAGAATGTCTCTCCTCTCCTCTCCTCTCCTCTCCTCTCCTCTCCTCTCCTCTCCTCTCCTCTCCTCTCCTCTCCTCTCCTCTCCTCTCCTCTCCTCTCCTCTCCTCTCCTCTCCTCTCCTCTCCTCTCCTCTCCTCTCCTCTCCTCTCCTCTCCTCTCCTCTCCTCCTACTTATATATATGTATTTTATATATTCAATTCCCCCAACCTCTGAATAACATCATATTTAGCATGGTACATATTGAACAATTTTCTGGCAGGATGGAATAAGTGGAAGTCTTTTTAAAATCAGAGTCACGGTAAAGGCAAATTTTTTGCATGTCTTTAAAAATTCAGTCTTTTGGAAGGTGACATTAGTAGGACTGTGCTGAAACACAGAGTTAATGAAAAACTATTTCAAGGTTGATCTTTCAGAAGTACTGGGTATTTACACTGTATAAATAAAAAAATTGTTGTAAAAATTGAGAGCAGTGTTAAAACCTGCACAATCTTTATAACAACTGGTGGGATAGTCACCACCATTTTTAGTCTAGAACACTTCCTCTGGGAATCTGATTCTACCATGTATAATGAGACACAACACATGCAGGAGAAGGGGGTGATTTCAGGAGAATGTGCTCCTTTATGGAAATGCAAATATAGAATAACTTTTCTTACTAGATTTGAACTGAGACAAACTAGTGTAAACCTCTCAAATCCCACACGAGGAACACACAGAAGGGTAGTCCTGGACAGATTCCCAGTTGCCTACAGCAGTGTTTCTCTTTTTTTTTTTTTTTTTCTGGGTGGCAATCCAGACACTGTGTTTACTATAAGCACAAAAATACATTCATGATAGCAGTGATAAGCCTGTATAATTGGAGTATGTATTTGGCCAGAGAAGACAAAATTCTTGAAGATAGCGGTGTTTTGAACCTCTGGGAATTATGTGGGTGTTTTTTGTTGTTGTTGTTTTTATCCAGACTCTTTAATGTTGTTTTCAGGCTGGGATAGAATAAAAGTAGGGAAGTGGAACCAGCAGAGCTGGGAGCTGTCTGGCAGAACAACTTGGATTCCATGAGGTGCCACATGCCACCCTTTTCCACCAATCCTGGCAGTGGGAGGTGAGTCCTGAAGTACAGTGTGCAGATCTGGAGGAGGGGAAATGCTGCTGAAAAACAGCTTTCCTCCACCTTATGTTTCTCTTGCTCCTCTAGGGGAGCAGATACAACTCCCCCAAAGCAGCACTGTATGTTAACAAGATTTTTTTTTATCATTTTTTCATACAAAATTTGTGCTCAAGTTTATAGATCTTGACGGAAGTAACTAGAGAGATCTAAGGCTACAAATCATGCGCATCTTTCCAACAAATGTGTAAAATCTGTTGTTTCTTGGAGAGTGTTTCTTTTTTAAAAAAATCCTAAATTAGTGAGTCTTGGCATACATTCATGCTCTTGTGGGAAATCACGTCCTATAAATAGGAGGTTTGGTCACTATCACATGGCAGTGGGGGTCCCTCTTGCAAGGCTTCTTGCAGCAACACTTTCTGCTCCAGCAGAGTGAGATCTCTGAAATGCCACCCTGCTCAGTGCTTGTGGTCTTAATGAATCAGGGTCCTACATGACCATTCCAGCACACATGATCAGTTGCTGTAGATCATCTTACTCTATGAACAAAACATCTCCTAACTGTCTTAACTATGGGCAAAAGGCTATTCGATGTGACTATTTCTGCACCTGCAGGAACAGTTTCAGTGACTATTTAGAAGTACCTCATAAAAGTTGAGGTTGGTTGGTCCTTCAGCAGGAACCACCTTGTGGGAGTCCCTGATGCAACCAGATCCTCCACCCTAGGTACTAACACAAATGATGCCTAGAACAGTCCAAGCACAGCAAGAGCTCCCTAAGGGAATTTCTCAAAATGTCTCTTAGATCAGCTTAAGTTACAAAAGGAAGACCTGATTTCTTTCTCTACATCGTTTTGCTTCAGGAGTTCATTGGTTGTTCTTAGGACTACGCATTCACTGTGTGCAAGGGATGTTTTAGGGAGAGAAGGCTATAAAAACATCCTTTAATCTCACTTTCCTTCCACATGATGAGTCCTGCTATGTTGTGCCTACTTCCGCATATTTATCTGCCCTTGCAGCATTACCAGGAGGACAAGGTAGCACAAAATCTTACCTAGGAGGGTTCAAGTACTGCCTGTCACAAACAGTAGATACTTGCAGGTGGTCAGAGTTCAGGTTTCAAGCCTGTTGCAAGGATGCAGATTTAATCCAGTTCTTGAGCCCTGTTCCTCTTTTTGGTTCTGTTTAAAACCCAGCTTTGGATGTGGTGAACTATAGTTGAATTTGGCCTCAGTGCATGGACATGTTTGGATAAAACATACCAGCTTTTGTTGAGACTCACGGCTTGAATTCTGATTTGCTTGGAATTCTTCTCAGAAGATTTTCCCAAACAGAAGAAAATTCAAGGATTATATCCATTTTGGGAAGCTTTGGAAGACACAAAGCTGTCCAACAGGTGGTTGTACAGTAGAAGGGAATCTAGAATCATAAACAAGCAAATCTCCTTTCTGTGCTTTCCTCATCCATAGAACTCATAATTTCTCTCCTTACATCTTTCCCTGTGTTGCCCATGCTTGCATTATCACTAAAATTGCCGAAGTGGTGAGATACAGTGGGAATGAGTAGATGACAAGAGAGTTTTTCAGTGGTCTGTGGCCTGGAGGAACTGGTAGCCAGTCATTAGTGGTGTATCTCAGGGACTGCTATTGGGGCAATACTGGTTAGTATCTTTATTAATGGTGAAGATGATGACAAAATTTCCATCTCAGTGAATCTCTGGGTAAGCAGTTGATAGCCTTGAGGACTCAGCTGCTCTTCAAAGGAACCTGGACAGGGTGGAGAAGTGTGCTGGTAGGTAGTTATGAAGTTTAGCAAATGGTCATTCTACGTATATATAAGGGTTCCTTGATACAAGGAAAAGGTTATCGTCCAAAGACAGTCAAATATTAAATCATTGGCCCAGATAGTTTGTTGATCTATCCTTGTAGATACTGAGATCTCAACTAGATGCAGTCCCAAGCATCTTGCTCTACCAGAAGCTATGAGTTCTGAAGCATGGAAGACAGACCTTCAGAGGTACTCATCTTGCTCTGTGATCTTGTGACTGTGTCAGCTGAAGAGAAGATGGGATTGGAGAGGATCTGTTCTAGCCACATCAGGTCACATCAGAGACACTCTCCACTGTCCCTATCATTTTTGTCCTCCTTACTGCTAGCCAATGCCAGAGAATGAGTAAGCAATAGACACGACTAAGTCCATCAACACCGTTTAGTGGCCTGGATCTAATTGACCTCCCACAGAAGCCCATTGTAAGTTTCCCTTCCGTATAATGGAGTGTTATGTAGGTCCCACAAAAACAGGAGGATTTTAAAAAACTTCAACATTGGTAGAAAGAGTCATGAAAACTCAGCTTAGAATTACCCCCCCACCTTCCCTCTGCTCTCTATCACATACACACACACTCACCCTCACATATGAAACCACTTTTGTGGTATCTGCCATTCTGGACTGTAGATAAATTAATCAACATGGAGATGCATGTTTACTGTCAGTAAGAGAATGATACTCCGTTCATTACAGAAGAAAACTTTTTTAAATCTGCAAGGACACCATGGGAAAACAAGAAGGTTGACATTATAAAAGAAATGAAGCGATCAAAGAGTATTCGTTTCAGTGACTTATGTTATTGTGTGACACTCATAATTCAGGACACAGTGTAGCTAGTCAAGCGTGATTAACTTCTTCTGGGATCTGACATCGTATTCTCTTTTGAAGCAAGAACTGGAGTCGGCAATATACAGGGGAGAAAGCTGATCAATGGAAGCGTGCCATTACCTGAAAGAATATGGTCTTTTGATTCTCCTCTGTAAAATGAACAAGTGTCTTTTGTTCCCAGAACAGAATAGTGACATAAAGGGCTTTGCACGGAATACTATTCAGAAGAAATTGGCATTATATAACATACTTGTAAGGGAAACAACAATTTGAGTAGGGGTTTCGCTTATGCCCAAATCTCTACTAGAAACTCAGCAGGGAGGAAGGGAAGAGCAACAAATGCAAACAATCAGACCCTTGTTAGGTGATACAGGACCTACAGGAACATGAGAGGCTGCACTTTTACTGAAATAATGCAGCAAAATAAACAGTGTGCAACAGTGGAAGATGAATGGGAAGTTAATTCTATTAGCATTTACAATATTTCAATAGCAATATTTTCTGAACAATGGTCCCTATTGATGCTGCAAGTGCTTGCACATTGTGCCTGCTTCTTGCTCAACAAGATCTGACACTATTTGACCGGCTGTATTCTCTAATTGGACAAGGAAGGTTTCCAAAACTGATGAAAGGCTCTATCTCATCTGTGCTGAAAGTGTTTGGAACCTAACTCATGCTGATTTGTTGTTGTTACTGTTGTACTGTTGTGTTGCCTTTTTTTTTTTTTTTTCCTTATAGGATATCTGGGAAGATTTATTATTTTAAGTGGCACAGTAACTAGAGGCCAAAGGTTAATAACTTCAAGTCTAGTACTTCTGTATTTTATCACCAGCTAGTGCTTATCAGAATAACAAAATAAACAGTAGTTTTGTCTGCATTAGAAGGAGTTTGCAATTATGAGTAGGCCATTTAGATATACATCTCCTTTGCTACTACAAACTCTATCTCCACTAAGAGGATTTGCTGGTACATCCCCATGGTTTAACTCTACTTGCAAACTTCCTCTGTTGCATAAAAGATCCCTGTATACCTTCTTAGCCTAGGAGAGCACTTAGCTGTGTTAAAATGTTTGGAAATTAAGGGGCTAAAAAAAAGAGAGAAAAAAAAAAAATCCAATGTCAAGTGAGATAGATTATTACTTGCGTAATTGAAGGATTTTCTATACATAGGTATGCCATTCAGCAGTATGAACTCTCCATACAGTGAAACGACATAGCTATGCCAGCAATAATTTTGACTTCAAACAAGGCAAACCTTTGTCCTGGACTCTGGGCCAAGTTTAACAGCATCTGTCTGGCTTAAAGGCCAATTCTTGCACCAGTTGGCTTCAAAAATAGATTTACATTAATGCTGCTATTCCTGTGCATTTGCCTGTTACTGTCTGTACACAAAGCTGCCTGATTTTCTCAATGTCTTGTGCTAGAAGTGGGCCCCCTTCCTGGCTACAGGGACTGCAGGCTGCTGGAAACAGGCCCAGGTGCTGGGTCCTCTGTGCTGTTGAACCAGATGCATCTGCAAAAAGTCTATGTCACAGCTAGCTTGGGATCTAAAAATTACCATCAAAGCTCCATCCTCTTCCCTCATCCCTTCCTTCCGATGCAGCCCAGCCCTCCTTGAATTTGAAACTTTTGCCTCCAATTTCTTAGGTCTCCAGAGGCTTACACAAGCTCCCTGGAATTCAATCCCATCTGTGGAGCTGTGTTGGTGACTTAACCCTTGAGGGACACAGCAGGAAAAGGCACAAAATCTTAGGAGGGGATTTCTTAACTATTGGAACACTGTTCTTGAATTATGTCAAAGCAATAAAAAAAACCACCAACCTAACATTTTTCCTGTCTCATTGTCATGGTCTATAACAATCTCAAAACAACACCTTGTGAGAGGGCTGCTTCAAAAGAAATGCCTCACATTTTATTATGTTGGCCTACCGTGTCAGAGGCAGATGGTGGTGGTTTAGCAGTAGAGAATGAATCTTCGAACCAATATTCCATTACAGGTTGTAGCCAAGCAAAAGTTCTTAACTTTTATGGTGAGGTGCTGGAACAGGCTGCCCAGAGAGGTTGTGGATGCCCCATCCCTAGAGGTTTTCAAGGCCAGATTGGATGGGGCCCTGGGCAGCCTGGTCTAGTATTAAATGTGGAGGTTGGTGGCTCTGCATGTGGCAGGGGAGTTGGAGCTTGATGATCTTTGAGGTCCCTTCCAACCCTGGCCATTCTGTGATTCTGTGATTCTGTGAACAGATGGCAGCAGAAGGGCAAACTGACAAAATGGTATTTGACATGGAAGCGTGTATGAAGCAAAGGTGTGGAAAAATTGCGCCCACTGTCATTCATTGACATTTATTGAATGTTTATGGAGACCAAACAGTGTATGTCAGCACAGTGAGGTGTGTTTCAGTTGTGGTGACAGCAATGTGAAAGAAAAGCCACATTCTAGATGGTTGCTCAGCTGTCAGACTTTGAAAAGAAGTGTCTTGATCAGCTCATCTGAGCAAATCAGTGGATTACAAACTGAGAAGTGTGTATGGTGCTGAATATCATCTTCAGTGTGTTAATGATGATCATGACAACATTGGAATATTGCAAATTTACATTAGATTGGTCATGCAAATGTTCACATAGGAACAGAAAGAACAACGTAGGCAAGTTTGTCAGGACCTATTGAACCAATACAAGGCTGGAGGTGGCAGTTTCCTGGGTCACATAATTACCAGTGCTGAGAAGTAATGTCATCACTATGAGTCTGAGTCAAAATAACAGTTCGTGAAGTGAATTTCCCACTGAAGAAAAAGTTCAAGACATGTCCCTCAATAGGTAAAGTGATGTGCATTGTCTTTTGGGATAGGAAAAGGAATGAACTTTCTAGATTTCCTGCAGCCCAGAGAAACCATCAACTTGGACTTCTACATCACAATGCTGAGTAAGCTGAAGGTTTGAACTTCCAGAGTCAAGCCAGAGTAGAAGACAACCTTTGTCTTACAACACGATAACACCAAGCCCAATACCAGTTTGAAGACTGTGGAGCACACTGCCAATTTGGGCTGGGCTGTCCTACCACACCCACCATATATTCTGGACTTGGGATCTTCTGACTTCCATTTGTATGGGCTGATAAGAGATGGACAGCATGGACAATATTTTCCTATCTACAACACTGTCAAAGCAGCTGTGAAACAGTGGGTCACCTCTGCGAGTGCAGATTTTATGAGTGTGGCATGCAGGCTCTTGATCATCGCTGGTGAAAATGCATAGCTAATAGTAGTGACTATGCTGAAAAATAGTATTTTATAGCTGAGAATTTGCTCTATCAAATAGTGTTATTGTGCATCCATCTGCATAGTCCTTTTGGAAATGTGCTGCATAACAGAGTGGCAGCCAAGGCTCCAGGAGAGATGTCATGTTGCCACAGATTAAAATATGAAAATTAAGAGGAATACCTGTCATTTTCCACCTGTCCTGTGACTTTATCATCATCTTTATTCAGTAATACATTTTATACAGCTTTCGATTTTCAACATGATGGATGGTGGATTCTCACAAGAACCACAGGAATTAGTTACAGAGATACTATTATCTCTGAGCTAGATGGAAAGAAATGATCTTATAGTGAGAGGACAGTTCTACAACCCCAAAAGATATTGCTTTGATTCAGGGATGTCTGAGACTGTGGACAAGTAATTTGATTTCCATGCTTCAGTTTCTCCATCCTATTGAAAAAGGAATCCCGATACTCATCTGCTGCAGAGTGGCATCCTGATGAGGATGGGAAGGAGTGTGAGACTTATGCAGTGAAATAAGCAAAAAACAAATAAAATCTAAGCCATGAAAAGAAATGGCAGGTGCAGAAAGGCCAAACAATATAGAAGACTGTGAAGCAAACCATTTGCAGTCTGGATCAGGAAACCAGAGCTGTCATCTACCACCCCCAGCTTGTGGCTGAAACCATGGACTCCACACAGCCACTAGAGAACAATATATTTTTTTTTTCCCCACGTGTTATTTTCACAGCATTACAATTATACCCTACCCAGTAATAGAGCCCTCAGCCACGTGGCTTGTGACATTTTGTAGTTGGGGATGCCACAGTTAGCAAAGTGCCATTTAGTGAAGGAATGCTACCAGTTGACCTTTTGGTTGAGACATCTGTCCCAGATTGCTGCATATGCTAGTCAAAAGACAGTCACATGCTTCTTTTCCTTTTTTTTTTTCTTATACTGTCCAGAAAATCCTGCAGCTTCTGGGCAATTAAAACATTGAGTTAAACACTTTGATGGCACTGATTCTTGAGTTACAAAACCAGAAACAGGAAAGGCCCTAACTTTTTCTAAGAGTCAAAGAGAGCGAAAAGACAGACTGATACAGAAGGGCAGCACAGGCGTTAATGCTGCCCCCCCAGAGCAATGTCCTGAGGGATTATGGAGGACAGCCCTCTGGGTTTCAGAATTCTCCCTGTGAAGGCAGCCCTGAGGCTTTCTGCAGCAGTTCTCTGAGTTTGGTGTTAGCTCTAGTCAAAGTCAACGACATCCTCAGATTCTACATGCAGCAGGCATACTGCTGCTTGCAGTACACGAAACTTTTAGATGAAACTTCCTCTTTTTTTTTTTTTTTAACTGCCATTTCAGGTCAGTGACCACTCCAGTTCAGCTGTGCTACCTTTTCTTTCCCTTTAAAAAGTAAAAGCATTGGGCATGTGTATCTCCTGCCGTGAGTTGAGGGTGTTAAATATTGCCTCAGCTGCAGTTTTGCCACAGAGTGGGCTGTGACAGTCCTCTGCTGCTCCAGGGCCCACCGTGGCAATGTGCACACTGTTTGCTCAGAAATTCAAACCAGCACTGAGATGATCTCATACGCTGCAAAGGCAATGTAAAATCAGTGCCACCCTGATTTCACATCCAAGTTGTCTCTACAGGGACCCAAATCCAGCCACAGACTTTTTGCTGGATTCTAGGCAGGCCTTTGGGAGCACATCCTAGGCAAGGGCTGATGAACAGTCTGCAGGGGCCTGCTCTGGAGGTCACAGGCAGAAGCTGTTCAGTCACAGCTTTAAGTCGTATTTGTGACCAAAAAAACTCCAATTTTGAATAAAAAGAGTACAAATTTTCAGTCAGGAAAGGAATAAATGTAATGTGTCTCAGGTGACTGAGGGCAAAACTTGAATCCCAGAAAAAATGGTCAGTTTGCAAGCAGCTTCCAGGCTCAAGTGGAAGCAGATAAATTTCCTTAGACAAGCTATTTAAGCAGCCTTTGGTAAACAACAAACAAACACTGCTGCCTGTTTGCAGAAATGTACCTGCATTTTCATGATTATTATTATTTTTTAAATTTATTTTTTACTGTCAAATATTCACCAGAAAGTATTCTTCCTTCATTTCCAGGTTATTTTCTTTGGGGAAAATATATGTTCTTTGTGGTCACTTCAAACGTACATCAGACCAGAGATCATTCAAATGATCTTTTAATGCTTCTAAATGAAGATATAATATGACAGCTAAGAAACTCACACGGGAAAGAAATCCATTTTTCTCCCAAAGGCTGACACACAGCTGAGACTGATTTTTCAAAGGTTTGCTCTGAACTTGTCTGAACTATTTTTTCAGACTGAAGAGTTGAACAACAGTAATAGGAATGAAGTGACATTAATAATGTAACATCAGTTCTTTTCTTCTTTCTCCTTTGCCTCAATATGCAAAGTCTGATAGTTGCTGAAATATATTCAATCCTGAGGGACAAAATGGGGAGCTAGAAAAAAAAGCAAGGATGGTAAGTAGCTGACTAGAAATATTGACAGCGTCTGTGAATTTCTTAAACTGTTTCACATCTCAGAGTTTTTATTTCCAAAGTGGAGACAAATTATTCACTGCATCACAGGTATTTGATTCATTGATGAGAAGATATGCAATTAAGCTAATGCTAAAGCACTCCTTAGCTGTAACATCGATGGTTCTTTAATAATGGGGATGGAACATGGCAATCAAACTACATGAGTTAATCACTGAAAATTGCTTTTCATTCCTCACTGTTTGGGAGCTCAAGCTCACAGAGTGAAAACTTGTGCTCTTTACACAGGCAGAACTCCAAGTGAACACAAGGTGGGCTTTGTCATATGGGATCCAGTGGGAGTGAATGGGAAATTTACCTCAGTTGGGAAATGAATGCATTTTGCCTCGGTTCAAACCTTTCACTTCCCTCTATCACTGTGTTAAGCCCATCAGTGAGACCTGGCTGCTGCAGGAGGATTTTGGAGCATGGCCATCCAAATTATCTGAACAGAATGACCGCTTGCTGTCTGACTGCTGAGCATTAAGTGTGTGTGAGTTCAGTATAAATTCAAAGTTTTGCTTCTGAAATGGCTAAGCACGGCGTCAGATAGTATAAAGGAAGTTTCCCTTTGCCACATATTCCACACACTTTCTTTTGCATCTGAGACTCTCTTTTTACAGTCCTACCCAACACATTTTCAAAATGTGAGTTGGTTTTGTGCCACAGGCAAATATTTACGAAGAACAGGACTGGCAACTGAAATAATTTGTTCCATTTACCTAAACAAGTTTTTGAATCTTAAATTGCCAAGAATAAAAGAGGATCATGCAATTAAAGAAAAACAAAAACCAGGGTAAAATGAGTAGATTAGAACAGCAATAATTATCCTACAATGGTAAAAAAAAAAAAAAGACTATAAAAACCCTTTAAGCTTGGATTTTATTTTTTTTCATTAGCATTACTCACTGATGCTTTGTTCACTGCTGGCATTATTTGAATTTGTATTCTGTCCTGAAATCAGCTTTTGTGTAGTTTTGCTTTGTTTCCTTCTTCATGCTCTCTGAGCAGAACATTCCAATAACAAAGTTTGGGGTAAGCGATATCCCAATGTCCTTAAAAGAAAGAGGTAAAAACTTTCTTTAAAAAAGAGTGGAAGCCCGAAAAACAGAGTTCCTGAGATGAGGAGCAAAGTGTTAGTGTTCCTGAGAAGTGACATGCTGATCTGTCAACACTGGAGGGGCTGTGATGTCATTTAGGTTGGTTCTCTGCTGCGGACCAAGAAAATGTGGGTCATGTTTTGGGGTAAAGAATGCCAAAGCAGGGGACTTGACCCAGCAGCTGCACCACCTGCACTCTACTACTGCATGATGACTACACCCCAAGCAGCTTTCAATTCAGATTTCACCAAGATATTTGTTCACGCCATGAATTTGTTGCAGCACCAGCAACCATGAATGGGGTTCTCAATGGTGAGGGCAGGAAGTGAAGACAGAAGCCCAAAGGAGAAGGAGCTGAGGCAAGGCTGGAGCTGCTGTGAGGTGATCTGGGGGACAGATGGAGCAGCAGCACTGAGCTGACCCACCAGGCCTGGAGGAGACGACAGGAGTGAAAGCATAGCTAGAGACAAAGGCTGCTCTTGTTTGAAGAGAGGAATAAATCGTGAATTGACACCTTGCTGAAGTCAGGTCTGTGCTTAGCAAGCCTGTGGTTATCTTGGCTCCTAAGCGTGCCTGAACATGGACCCTCCTTGGTGGTCTCAGTGTCCAAGTGCCAACTGAGAAGATGGAGGGTGATGGAGAGAACTGTTTCCACATTTAACCACTCTGAAGAGTCTGAAAAAATTAATAGTAGTTTTTTTCTCATAACTTCAGCAGGTTTGGAGTCAGATTATTTCCCAGCTCTTCAGAAGGCAGAAGAGCTTCTGAAAAAGCAAGACAGCAGTGTTGCTGCCAGATAAGGATAGCATGGCTGTTCATTCCCTTCTCACTCACACAGGACAGGGCCATCATTATCTAGTTTAAAGCAAACATGACAGACACTGCTATTATCACATCAGCAGATTGTTCAGTTATTATTGTTTGTATTGCAGGAGTGCCTGGAGGCCCAGGCTGTGTTGCAACACTTATTTGCTATGTGCAGGACATACTTTCAGGAGACCGTTCCCACCTGGAATAGCTTCTTCTGCACACACTAAGTATCAGTAAGAAGAAAGGGACTAATCACACTGTACCAGAGCAAAGAAAATGCATAGTTTACCCAAAGTTGTAACTGAGAAACTCTTCTATGGAGCTGTACAGACAGCCTCATTCTCAAGCCATGGGGAGAGACAGCAAAACTGATCAGCTGATGTTTTTGCATGTAGAAAGAAAAGATTGCATATGCCTGAAACAATCTGCGCTAAAGGTGGTGATACAAGTGGCAATTCCACTTGTTCAGAAGGCAGCCTGATAATGGGAGACTTAAGAATTTTTGTACGTCTTTGCTAATGATCCCTTTAATTACTAGCTATAAATCATATGGTATGAAAACATCACCGTTCTCATTTCAAGAAAGATTTTCTAATGCTTTTTCACTGTGTAATATGTATGGATTTAGGGCTCTGTGGATTAAATTTGGCAATTTCAGGCATGCAAGGTTACTAATCCATACTTTGTCTACATAAAATCGAAAGAAGAAGCAAGGCAGCCTTGTGCCCTGGGGATGGCTGGGGAATTCCACACATGCCTGTCTTCTGTAACTCTTGTCAAGGGTGAAAACATTAATGTCAGTGTTGCAATAGTTACAGGCAGACCAAAGGGGCACACTTGAAGCAAAGCATACGTGGTTACGTTAAGTACTTCTCTGTTTTCACCTCACAGTTATTTTTTTGACATCTCTGTTCCTCCAGTTTCCTGATGTTTTAAAGTATGTATTTGTCACATTTAATTCTGTTTTCCTGTAATAGCTTCATCCGCAGAGACTTCTCTTGGAGAACGGCCCAGAGATTTTTCTGTTTCTTCTTACATTTCTATTTTCTCTGCATCTGCTGTTACATCATTTATATGGGTTATATACACATAATTTTAGTTTTTATGTCAGACTTATAATACCACAGTCAGGCTGTCAAAATGACTAAGTCCTGAGGAATTCATTTAGGCAGAATTTGCATGGAATTGTCTGTGATTGCTTTAATAAGTGGAATGCTGCAATATTTCTGGTAGGTATGCCAAAATAATATAGGTATAAGAACAGAGCTTTAGTAAAAATCATTTCAGGAGCCAGTAAAGTGAATTACATTGTGCAGCTTTAACAAGGTCAGTGACGAACTGGAAGAAAGCAAGGAATCTTGATTTTGGCTTCAGTTTTCAACTCTTGACCATACTTCTTTGCTATGTAATTACACCATTTACTGTTAAATTTCATTTAATATTGAACTGATTAAATTCAATAATTACTGAATTTAATAAATTATGTAACCATTTTCCTGCATCTCATTAATAGATCCTGCAATCTTGTATCAAATACATAATTGGTGTAAGTTTCCTTTTCAGTTTCCTTTTAAAGATCACCAGACTCCACACATTAGTACATTTGTCTTCCTGTCAGCTGCTCTGCTCCCCACCCATCACCTGTGGTTTGTGGAGCCCTCAGTTCCATGTGGTAACCAAATTGGGATTTGGTATAATTGGCTAGCAAAGCACAGGAAGAGGCAAACACAAGAAAATTATCCAAGATTTGGAGTACTCTGCAACTGTAACAGTTGTGCAGTTGAAGATTGTGCTATTGAGTAGGAGCTGCTCAAGGGTGGGATCTTGCAGAGCCTGAAGGTAAACCACCCATCAGTGCTGGGAGCATTTTTCTTAAGTAGTGAACTGTTTCTGAAAAATGTTGTTTGTTTGTGTTGTTTTGTGTTTTTTTTTTTCCTCATCTCTCCCTGCTTTTCTTCTCCTCCTGTCCCCTTCTGAATCTCTCTCTCAGTGGGAGCTATTTGTTTTAATTAATTCAGCAAGTTGAGAGCAGATTAAGGATACTTATGTCCCTACAGCCCCAAAGTAATTGGATCAGAGGGAATTACAGATTTTATTTTCTTGTGGAGTCTCTGCCTACCCCCCTCATTTCATCTGTGTTTAATCTAAAAAATATTTCAATTTCTTCCTCAGCTTCCTCTCATCTCTAGTTTAATTGGAGCTACTGTTAGCAAACTGTGGAGTTTATAAGAGGATGAGTTTCGTCAGCATTCCTGTCAGACTATTTATCCTACAGAATCACAGAATCCTCAAATGGCTGAGGTTGGCAGGGTCCATCAGGGCCAACCTCTTCTCCAGCAGGGCCACCCAGGTCAGGGGACATGGGGCCACGTCCAGGTGAATTTTTGAGATCTCCAAGGAGAAGACCTCACAGCCTCTGGGCAACCTGTGCCAGTGCTCATCTGCTGAAACAACATAGAATTGCTCCTGGTGTTCATAGACATAGAATCCATAGAGTTGGAAGGCCATCTGAAGGCCAGCTAGTCCAGCTCCCCTGCAATGAACAGGGACGTGCACAGTTTGCCCAGAGCCTTATCCAGCCTCACCTTGAAAGTCTCCAAGGACAGGGTATCAACCACATCACTGGGCGACCTGTTCCAATACCTCACCACCTTCACTGTAAAATATTTTTTCTTCTATTTAACCTAAATCTACTCTCTTTGAGCTTGAATCCATTTCCCCTTCTTCTGTCACCACAGACCCTGCTAAAGAGTCTGTCGCCTTCTTTCCTGTAGCTCCCCTTTAGATACTGAAAGGCCGCTCTCAGGTCACCTCAGAGCCTTCTCTTCTCCAGTCTGAACAGTCACAGCTCTCTCAGCCTGTCCTCATAGGAGAGGCATTCCATTCCTTGGATCGTTTTTGTGTCCCTTCACTGGACACGCTCCAACATGTCTATGTCTTTCCTGCACTGAGGACTCCACATCTGGATGCAGTACTCCAGGTGAGGCCTCACCAGAGCAGAGCAGAGGGGGAGGATCACCTCCCTTGCCCTGCTGGCCATGCTTCTTTTGATGCAGCCCAGGATTCGGTTGGCTTTCTGGGCTGTGAGGGCACATTGCTGGCTCATGTCCAGCTTCCACCCACCAGTACTCCCAGGTCTTTTTTAGCAGGGCTGTGCTCAATCCTTTCATCCCCAAGCTTGTATTGGTAACAGGGGTTGCCTCAACCCAGGTGCAAGACCTTGCATTTGGATTTGTTGAACTTCATGAGGTTCACCTGGATCCACTGCTCAGCCTGCCTAGGTCCCTCTGGGTGGCATCCTGTCCCTCTGGCGTGTCAACCACACTTCACAGCTTGGTGTCGTCAGCAAACTTGCTGAGGGTGTATTTGACCCCACTGTCAATGTGTCATTGATAAAAATGTTTAAGAGCATCAACCCCAGCATTGACTCTAGGGGACACCACTTGTCACCGATCTCCATCCAGACACTGAGCCATTGACCACCACTCTCTGGACTTGATCCTGCAGACAGTTCATCTATTGAACGTCAAATCTATCCAATTTGGGGAGGGAGATGTGGGTTACTGTGTCAAAGGCCTTACTGAAGTTGAGATAGTTGACATCAGTATCAACTGATGCAGTGATACTATCATAGAAGGCCACTAGGCTGGTCAAGCAGGATTTGCCCTTCTTGGTGAAGCCATGCTGGCTCTCCTGTATTAGCTCCCTGCCTTCCATATGTCTTAGTATAGTTTCCAGGGGGATCTGTTCCATGATCTTCCCTGGCACAGGGGTGAGACTTACAAGTAGGTAGTTTCCGGGTCATCCTTTTTACCCTTATTAAAAATGAGTATGATGTTACCTTTTTTCCAGTCACCAGGGACTTCACCTGCCACGACTTTTCAAATATCATGGAGAGTGGCTTCACAACTATATCAGCCAATTCCCTCAGGACTCTGGAATGCATCTTATCAGGACCCACAGGTTTGTGGATGTTCAGGCTCCTCAGATGGTCACAAACCTGATCTTCACTTACAGTGAAGATCTTCCCTGATTCCCTCCCATCAAACCAAATGTTTGAGGGCTGTGTGGTGAGCAGTTATCAGAGAAGACTGAGGCAAAAAAGTTAAGTACCTCAGCCTTCTTCTTGTTTGTTGTTAACACCTTGCCTGTGTCACTCACTAGGTGGGATATGCTACCCTGGACTTTCCTTTTCTGGTTGAGGTAGCCTTTCTTGTTCTTTTTTGCATCCCTTGCCAGGGACAGTTCAAACTGGGCCTTGGCTTTCCAGACCCTAGCAGTTTCCTTATACCCTTCCCATGGTACCTGTCCTTGTTCTTACTGCCTGTGCATTTTCTTCTTGCTCTTCAGTTTGATGACCAGGTCCCAGTTCAGCCACACTAGTCTCTTGCCTTCCTTTAGCTCCTGTGCCCTGAGGAAACCCTCCTTAAAGATCTGCCAGCTCTGCTCCACACTCCTGCTCACGAGAACAGTTTCCAAGGGTGTTTTACTGATTAACTCCCTCAAGAGCTGGAAGTCAGCTTTCCCAAAGTTTAGTTTTCTAATTTTACTCTTCACTTGTCTCATATCCCTCCAGAGCATGAACTCATCTTGGGGGGAAACTTGAGTTCAGGGGGAACTGAAAAGAGCCTGGCTTCAGGTATTAATATATACTGATGAGATTCCCCTCCTTAGCCTCCTCTTCTCCAGGCTAAAAAGTTCCAGCTCTCTCAGCCTTTCCTCACAATAGCTTCTGGGAGGTATTTGCTCTTTCAAAGAGAAAAGTTGAGGAGGGTTCTAAATTACAGATTTTCCCACCAGTGCCAGTGTCTCCTTAAAATCATATTCCAGGGTAAGCGAACCTCCCACTGCTGGGTTGGTGCGGTTCTGCTGTCTCCTCACACACATAAAAGCAGCAGAAAAAGAGAAAAGGCAGAGAAAATAAAAAGACAGAAGGAAGTTTGCTGGTATGCTTGTTTCCTACTTTTTAGGGAGAGAAATTGTGATGTGACAGTTCAGATTCAAAAGGAAAAGAAGACTGTTGCTTGCAGCGTCATTACTCTTGGACACCAGCACATGATCCCTGGAAGTTACACACCACTTCCCCAGCTGGGAAGGGGACAAGCTGCAGAACAAGGCTAACTGCAGTAAAAAGTTTGCCTGGTCCTGCAATTAGTTGCATAATTTGTGGCTATTTGAAAGGCACACTTTATGCACTGCTCTCTGCAAGTTCATTTGATAATGAAGACCATTGGGCAGGGTAATTTCCCATTATCTTGGCTATCTCTCTGACTCATATTTCTTCCGTTGTGTCTGCACCCACTCCATAGTACTGCAAGGACAGATGTTTGCTTCGGTGTGACAGGAACACACTCAAGCCAGCAGCTCTTCAGTTAGCCATATGAAGGGCTTCAAATGGATCCTAATCAAGTCTTTAGAGTCCAGGTGCTCCATTTCTTACAGTGAGACTTCAGTGTTTAAAGTTAGATACATTTAAATACATTGCTACTTGGGCACTGAAGAAGTTTTTGCGATTTTTTCCCCCCAGTATGATGCAAAATGTGGATCAGGGAACAGTAACCTGGGATAGAGCCCATCACGTTCTCCTGTTCAGATGCTGTTCCACATTAACACGCACAATATCTGATTCACTTCTTCTTCAAGGCTTGTTCTTGTGATTCCCACCACATTTATTGGTGATAAATTATAGTAAAGATAGCCCATGATCTTATGTTTAGTTGCTTCCATTTTGCTAAGCTAAGTTTCCTTGTGTCAAATTACTTTATTTGTCTGTGATGCTTCCAGAGAGGCCTTTCCCTCATGATTTTCCAGCAATTATACTTTCTTAGTTAAAAGCGGAAAGGAAAGAGTTAAAATCTCCTCTGTATAAAACAGGATATAAATAAAAATTGAATATTTGTTTCAGTTCTCCTGGAAAAAAGGCAGAAAATAGCAACAAGCACTCCTTTAGCTGCATGTGACTTGTTGCCTTTTCTGGTCTTAGGGCATCATATGCCCTGAAGGCGTCTTAGAGCACTACTCTCAGCGCACTACATAACTGGGAGTGGAACATGCTACCAGTGAATGTTAATGTTTGGTACCTGGTTAATAGCCACAAAACTGAGGCGGAGCTAGAGCAGAAAAAGAAATAGCAGCGATGTTTCTGATGCCTTCATTCTCTATCACTAACTTATGTTAGTGCTTTCATTGTGAAAAAGGAACACATTGTCCATTTGAAGCACTTCATGCAGTAGAGGATAAACAGTTCTGTATTTGTAAAGGGGAAAAATAAAGGACACTTACAGATGCAGATTGATATTAAATAACGCTCACAAAAATTTCTCAAATCTTCTGTCTCATTTTGAATGTTTTATACCTTTGGGCACACCATTACACACTTCTTGAAAATAAGTTTTTAAATGAGTGGGCTCAGGCTCCTAGAAAGTCTTATACTCCTAAGTTTGGGGAATAAAAACATCCTGAAGTAGCCCTGCTGAGTGTAATAGTTGCCTGCTGCATAGTTGAGAAGAGATTGGTGCTGGCAGCACAGAAGCAGCAGCACACATGTACCTGTTCCAGATGCAGTTCCTTCATCATTCAGCCCCCAAGCCACATGAACAGTGCCATTTTCACTTGAATGGTCTTAAAACAGAGAGAACAACTGACATAAACATCTGGATAACTGCAGTAAAGATGTTGTAGCAAAGTTAAATTTGTAAAGATTAAGTTGAATCTTGGTCTCAGAACCGTATCTTTCCAACAGGCTGAGCTGCTTTTCCCGCTGTTCCTGTCAGATGCATAGTGGTTCTTGAGAACCATGGCTTGGAACCTCTATAAAGTGCTTAGGGAAGGCCAGCTTTTGGGTGCTTGGACATACTGGCCTGTTTTCTTCTCTGTAAATCTGGACTGGTGTTGCTGCAGTTATAGAGAAGGAGCTTTGGATCCTGGTTTCATTTCCTTCACTGAGAGCACATGACACTCTGACTTGTCTGACTGTTTCAGCAAATGCCCATGATATAGCCAACAAGTGGGGCTTTAGGGTGAAAGGGTGCTGCTTCCCTACCTCTGAGATCACCAAGTCTCAAATTGCCAATTGCCCCAAGCACTATAGTTTTCATCCAGATCATTTGTCCCTACAAGAGGCTTAATTTATTGGAATTAATTTTGTGCAGCTGCTGGAAGATATCAAAGTGCAGCAAGAGGGAGTTGAACAACCCCAGCCCCCATGATGCCATCAGGAGGAAGCTGCCATCTGTCTCCCTGACTAGCTGCATTAAGTTTTTTTTTGCCTAGAAATCTGCTGTTCTGTTTCAATCTCAGACACGGCTCCTTAAAGATGCTCTCTTTGGCAGCTGGTGGCCAACAACACTGAGATCCGGGATTACCAGTGCTGGTAAAAATACTGGGAATTGGCAGCCCTGATTTAAAGCTCACCTCTGCAGTAATGTGGAAAGGTGCTAATGGCAGATAACAGGTGGCAAGTTGGCATCGTGTGGATGCTTTAAAAGCTTCATGTACACTGCTGGGATCAGTTCTCCACTGAATTTTAGACAGTCATTTTCTCCAAGGCAAGGTGGTGTATGACACTGCCAGATGGGAGAAAAACAGTTTCCAGCCATCCCACAGGAGTTCCAGCCATTGTGCAACACAAGCCAACAGCGAATCTCCCTTCCAGTGGCATCTTTACCCCTTTGTTTCAGCATCTGAGTATTTGTTGACAGTTGTGTCTCAAACTGTCAGCTTTGAGGTTGGGAAACAGGAGTTATCCAGTTCTTCATTGCAAGAACACAGGTGACTGCCTGGGTGCATCACAATGAAATAAAAATATATTTCTGTTTATACAGCTGAAGAGCTGTTAACACTGATTGGGCTTTAACTGGTACAATGTTATGGATGGAAAATCCCATGAGCTTTGTCATAGAATCATATAATCACGGTATCATTAAGGTTGGAAAGGATCTCTAAGATCATCTTGGCCAACCATCAAACCACCCCCACTATGCCCACTAAACCATGTCCCTCAGTCCCACATCTACCTTGTATGAATACCTCCAGGGACAGTGACTCCACCACCTCCAAGGGCAAACTGTTCCAATGCCTCACCATTCTTTCCAAGAGTAATTTTTCCTAATATCCAACTTAAATCCAACCTTTAAACATTTTGAGGAATTTGTGTAGCACTAAGCACAGAGTTCTGACATAATGGGGGCATGTAGATGACACTGCAGTGTAAATAATAAATAGCAGAAATGCAGTGCCCTTCTGAGATTAATAGAAATTACGTAGAAGGAAAATGACTACTTCTGTGATATGATAACGTCACATCATGGCATACAGGCATTCTAACTCGACAAATAGGTAGTCAGCTGTAAACGAGAGTCATCAAGAATCAAAATGCTTGTTCTAGGATGTTTTCCAGCAGTGTCTGATTGCTACAGTGTGTGTTGTGTTCTATCTAGCCAGAGGAAGAGGCCCAGCACAACCCCAGAGAGCAACAGCGCTTGCTGGTGATTCTCTCTTCCTCGTTGAGATGCTCATAACTCTCAGAGTACTTTAGGTTGTAGGGTTTAACATAAAGATAAGAAAGTTAGGAGCACGCGTGTTTGGTTTTCCCTTCAAACTGGCATCAAAAGCATTGGAAGGGGAGGGACCTTTTGAGCTTCAGGGTCCAGTCCACTCCAGCTGCCAGCTACCATTTTATGTGATCTGCTCCTTAGTGGATCAAGACCTTTCTTGGGATTTTTATCTCTGTCATTTCTTTTTGGGGTTGTTTCAGATCCCCACTTCCTTAATGAGTAAAGTCTTCTGTCTAATTTCCAGCTTAAATTTATTAATGGGTAGACAGTTCATAACCATTTGCTCTTCTGCCAACATATTCTTGTAATTAAATAGCTTTTTCTCTCCGCTGGTGATTAACCCCCTGATATATTTATACAGAGCAATCATATAATTTCTCTGTCTCCATTTGGTCAATCTTTTCTAGATCCCCTGGTACCGCAGTTAACAGATGCATGAAGAAGATCAATGTCTTCTCATGGGAGAAGACATTGCCCAGCTCTCTAATGGAAAGCTGAGGGGCTGGATCGTAGGAAGGAGCATAAACTACCCATCTACTGAGTCTCCATGCAAAAAATGAGGGATTCTGGGTTTGCAGATTAAAATTCATATTTATCCACTGCCAGTAACTGCTAAGAAATTTCCACAAACTGGAGGAACAAGGACTTCTGCAGAGCTCTCTGCAGATGTAATATTAGATGCTCCCCTCCTGGAAATTTCATTTACCTCATATCTGCAGGTTTGTGTTTGTCATTGCAAAGCCTGTTTGAGGGAAGATATTCTTTGAGGGATCCTGCCTTCCTAAGACTGTGTTTACCATGCCAAGACTTATGAAATGGGTATGTCTTGGATGACGGCTTTTCCTGGATTGTGTGGTTGGCTGGTGTGCACAGATAAGGTAATCACCGCTGCCATTGCAAGGGAAAACAAAACTGCTGTAAAGAAGGAAGACTGGAAATCTACTTTCTATTATTGTTCGTGTTTGTTAGTGTAGCAGCTGATTCACTTTTTGCTGACTGCTTTTGAGAGACAGCTCAGTGCTGGAGCTGCTGCTCCAAATCCCTTAGTTATGGACTGCACATCTGATTGGCCCAATGCTGGAGCCAAACTAAACTCTGGCAAAAAAAAGAACAAAGATAATACCCAGCTGAGCAGGTTTTGCAGAAGTAAATCCATCCACCTTTCCTTTTCATTATCCCTTCTCTATGTATAATCCAGTATTTTTCAGCAATGAAACGGGTTGTTTGCTGGCCGAGGACAGTGCTTTGCAGAGGAAGGTGAGCTAGGCATGGAAAAGTGTGCTACGTGCTACAGTGTGCCCTGGGGAGTGGGCAGGGTGAATCCCACTGTTCTGAAGCACAGGCATAAAAATTGCTTATTCCATGGGGTCTTCAGGTTGCCAATTGCACAGATGGGAAAGGGATGAGCACTGCAGGACAATGAAGCAATAGAAAACTGCCTCTATTCTGAACTTTTCTATCTCATTAAGGATGCAGCATCCAACAAATCAGCACAGTACAGTCTCACTGTTTGTATCTGTTTCTGCGCTAAGACATACCAGCCATTCGGTTTCCTTCCCAAGGGCTCCCATATACAAACACTTTCTGTGCCACACCCACAAAGCATGACATTTTCTGGCTAAGATTAGTGTTGTTTTCCTACAACAAATGCTGTGCAGACTCATCTAAGAAAACAAATGTTGAAAACTGTGACCCTCATGATTTTCCATTTGTATCTGTCCCTTTCTTCAAATCATTCCCTTTTTGTCTCACTGTTGCACAAGAAGCATCTGAAAAAATAGAAAGCAGTTTGGCAGCCTTTATACTGATATCCAGCACTTCTGGTCATGGTGGGAGGTGGTTTGCATGTGATATTGATGACGTTATGCCAGGGATGTATTCACTGTGCTCTCGTGAGCAGATGTTGTTAAATCAGCCTATATTCTACTGGGAAATACTTTACTTACCTTGTCTCTCAGCAGGTTTGCACCCAAGACTAGCTCAGTCTTCAGTAAAAGATGCAGTACCAAGAACAGTAGTGGCAGGAGTGGTGATGGTGGACGGTGAGGATCATCTCCTGATGGTTGGGTGCTCATCCAAGTGGGCACCAGAAAAATACCCAGCCTTGCAGTACTCAGAAAGGCTACTTTCTCCACATCCTCCCTTTCTCTTCATAGTCTGGGAATCAGCTCTGCTGATTATTTACTAATAAAATAAATTTTATTAGTAAAATAAAATATAATTTTTTTTTTTTTATTTACTAATAAAATAAATTTTGGAGCTCTGTTGAGGATAAGGTCAGTACATCTTTATGGTTGGGAAAATTTAGCTATTGCTACATGCCTATAAAACTGAGTGTCCTAGCACACTCACGATTAGTATTTAACATGGGATCTAACTTGAGAAAGGGTGGAACCCCTGGAAGATGAGGTAAAATGACATATCCTTGCAATGAATGTGACATGTCTTTTCTGTTTAATTTTTTGTGCGCCAAATCAGCTAAATATCAGCATTTGCATGACTGGATCATCACAAGAGCAGCAGAACTAATGGCAAAAATTGTTAGGTAAGTGCTTATGTTTTGAGGCTGTGGGAATTACCCAGTTTTAGAAAGCAGCTAAGGTCACAGCACAGTCATCTAAATGGAGGAATTAATGAGGTTTCTCTCCTCTCTCTGATTGCTCAGTATTTATCCAGAACTTGCCAGAAGCTTAATAATGTTGAGACCTTTCCCCCTCTATCAAATTTGGCTGCTTGAGCCAGAAGATTCAAAAATTATTTGGGAGGATCTCGGAGTTCAACAAACACAAAACAATGACACAATTCAGCTGGAAATTGGGCTAGAAGAGCTCTGAGTTATGACCAGGAATTATGCCAACTCAGCAACAGTGTTCATGATTATGGTTGGTCCCAGATGGAAAAACACAGGTGTGGTCTCTGACATGCAATGGCCCCAACGAGGGGGAAAAGAAAACTCACAAACACCTAAAGCAGTGCAGAGCTCTCTTCCAAAGCCTTCATAGCTACTTCAGCCACTGTAATGAAGATATCTTCTACTATCATAGATGGCCTTAGGTTTGATCTCTGATCATGATGGATAAGTAAAGGAAAAAGTGATCTGCAGTACGTTCACTTTAAAATACACTGATACCTTCTGGGCTTTGCTAGTCTGTGCATGCTGTGTAGGAACAGAGAACTTAGCATAACTTCTCCTCTCTTGTGAAGTTGGATTCTCCAATTTTGCCTCACTTTTTTTTTTTTTTTTTTTTTTTTAAATTGTGTAGCTTTATAACCCCAGGTTACAAATGGCCACACCACTCCCTGTGGAGAATATTCTTCTCTGCCATCTGCTTGTCTCAAGTGAGGAGCAACTCTGAGGATCTAAAAATTATGGTTAAAGCTGGGCAGCAATATGATGACATTTTACCTATCTACAGATTGTCTGCGCCCTCTTATGTTTGAAGTCCTGTGTTTCACATGGCTACTTAGAATAATTCTGTATGGACTACTTTCCCTAGTAGCTTTAAACATTTTCATTCAGCTGTAAAATTCCCTATTTTTAAATAGTTGTAAACTTGCAACTCTTTCACACACAAAAATTTGATTTTACAATACAAATTTTGTTGTGTTTGTTTTTTCCCTTTCATTTAATACTCCAACTGGTCCATATTAAAACATTTCCTAAACTTGAATACAGAGGTTGATATTTTACAGTGCCCCTTTTCTCTTCCCAGTGAACGCACACGTTGCCAATAGTTTCAGAGGCAGTGCTCAAGGTTGCGAGATCCTTTGTGAAGCCTGCTAGAGGCTGCTGTACCTGTGAGCATCTGCTGGGCCGTCATACACCTCATGAGAACATCTCACAGCAGCCCCTCTGCTGGCTTTATCTTCTCAGCCTGGAGCATTTTGAGAAATGCCAGCTGAGATACAGCCTGTCTCACTGGGCAGCAGGTGATAAAAGATTGTCTTGTTGTCCTTTAATCTTCCTATCCTGAGAATGACTCTGCAATGTGTTGTCCTCAACATATTGGATTGCCAGCATAACCCATTGACACTGAATATAAAGTAGAGATATTAATATGTATAATTTGCATCTAGGTATTCAAATACAGATCAGTTCTTCTCCGTAGTTTAAGAGTCATGTCTTCATGATGAGCTATGTTGTTTATCACCATTGTCTTACTAATGGGCTGGTAAATTTAGCTCTTCTAAAAACATACTTCATTCTCTGTGCATGCAACTGCAGCTACATGCCATTTTATAAGGAAGACAGCACAGTTTGATACAGAATTTTAAAGCTTGCCACTTAATGTCAAAAATTCCTTTGCAGCGTCCATTCAAAAAGCGTGAGCCTTTGGGAGGAGAAGGAAGCAGGAAGCTTCTGTAAGTGCCCAGTGGATCTCAGTCCTGCACACATCCTTCCCTGATATGGCATGCAGAAAGAGGGACATAGAGTGCAGACATGAATCTCTTTTTTCACAGGAAATGCTAAACTTTCTGATTATCCTTTTGTCTGGATCTCTAAATGCTGTTTTCCAATCAGTACTGTGGGCAAAGTAACAGCTTGCATGTCTCAGCCATGCTAGGAAACTGAATAAATATTTGGACAAGAGCTTTGGTGATCTCTGGTTCGAATACTTTCTCTGTGGGTAGAAGCCTTCAGTAGCTCTCTGGGGGTATAGCTGAGGTGGGGCTTCAGGAGGACACAGAGGCTTTCTCTGCCAAATGGAGCTCCCTGAACACTCAGCTCAATTCCCAAACAGAGCTGCTTTATAAATGCTTTCACACATAACTATGCCTTTGTACATGCTTTAAATGTTCACTACACAGACTTGATTTCAGCAGTGAAATGGTATGATACATTCCAGTGAGTTGTCTGATAATCAGGACAAGAACGTAACTGGCACATTTCTGCTTCAGGTGGGGCAATTAAGAAAACATGGTGTTGAGAACAGACACTGTTTTGACAGAGTGGAGTTGCTAAGACTGTGCAAGTCTGGAAAGAAAAAGAAGAAAACACTGTTAAATTGTATAACTTCTGAAGATGGAACAGAAGTCTTTTGTTTGCCTAGTTGTTGCTCTAGTCTGAAAGTCAATAGAGTTGAAGCACAGTAATGAAAAAGAGCATGTTGAAAGTACCTTGTCTCGTTCAATTCTCTTACTTTGTCTTTCCAAGTTGCACTGAACAAAAATGTTATTCACTTCTGGACAGATTATCAAATTTAAAGTGTATTAGCAGGCACCAGCTGTGTGCTGTAATTATTTGGCTGAATCTTCTGACGTTAGAGGAGAAAATCTGAGTTAATGGCTCAGATGCTCTCCTGCTTGGTTCCCTAATATTCCCCACCTTGCACCTGGTACATCTGCATGGAGCACGGATAAAACAGCAGGAGGGCAGAAGGGGACTGCTGGGGACATACAGCACAATGGGACAGATGACTACTCATGTTTAAGAGCTTTATAGCAAAATATTAACCATCCTCCATTAATGGATCCATGTAAGGAAGAAAGTATTCTGTTATATTTATTTCCAGATGGCTCTAATGCTGCAGTAGTCAAGCAAGTCCGGATTCAGTTGTCTAAAGAGAGTTATCTTAAGTCTTAGGAAATAGCCAAGAGGAGCAATGGATGTGCTGAGTAAGATCAGTAGGTAAAGCATGGTTGCTCAGTCTTTATGTCTATGTTTTGTGTGATTCTGAGATTTGCCTGAGACCAAGTTTAATGTGGTCACCTGGCCTGAGCATCCTTCTTGCCTGAGGCTTGTTTGTTTGTTTTTTTTTTTTGTCTGCAGGGCCACTCACATCTCCCTGAGGGGCTGAAGGGCACTGGTAGATGAGTGGCTTAATTTCTCCTGAAGAGTTCTGTATGGATACCTGAGGTGTGCAGTCTGACTGACAGGTGCCAAGTGGGCAAACCCATCTTGGCGGAATCAAGCTATTTTCTCATAACAGCATATTCTGATTTCTGTTTACAGAATTGCAGAAGTTGGTAGAGACCTCTGGAGATCTTTTAGTCCAACTCCCTGCTAAAGCAGGTTCCTTACAATAGGTTGCACATCAAAGTCAAACTTAAAGTCTGTTTAGTTACCAGCCTGTCTCCATCCTGTGATGGCACATGCTTTTCATCTTCAAGACTTTTCTTTAGCTGTGGCAGATGAAAACTCACATTAGAAATGAAAACTGAACCTGTGGGGATAATCTCTGCCCTACAATTTCTGTTCTACTAGTGGGGTCTTCAGGCAGGAAACTACAGAACTGAATGAGACTGGATATAGAATTACAATGCTTGGCAACCTTTGTATGTATATATCACAGGGATACAAGAACAGTGTTTGCTAGTGTTGATAAGGCCAGAAGGTTTTGACACAGCAGCTCTTGACCTTTGCAAGCCATCAGAAGCATGCAATCTGCTTAGGGTACAACATGTACACGTGCAGTGCTCTTTAAATAATTTCCTTTTTTGAACTGCCTCATTACCGTTGGTGAACAAGGTAAGAAGCAATAGCTCCTCTCGTGCTGTAAGAGGCAAGGAAATATTCAAAACCATGTAGAGTACTGTTTGCATCAAGTTACTGCCTGTGAAACCTTGCGCAAGTATTACTTGCAGTCAGTTATTCCTGGCAACTGCATTACTATAGTTAATAATGTAAACATTAGGCAAAATGGAAATCTGATATGAAAATTATTTGTATTGCTAGAACATTTGGAAAAGGGCCAGCATGTTAAATTGGAAATGCTGGTGTAATTTACCACCATACATCCATTTTGACTACATGTTGTAAATATCCACTGGTTAATTAAAAGAATGTAGTACTAGGCAGACCACCTGAAGCTTTCCATCACAAAAGCGAGGGAATCTGTAAATTCTGAAGTAAGTTACATATGAAGAAATCAAAAGGGGACGTTATAAATGGCCCATGGATGTCAAATTCAGAAAAATCCAATAGAAAACACATAATCTGAGGTTCTTGTTCCACATGCACTGCATCATTGTTAAAGATTGTGCAAAGACCATGTAAAATGATCTTGTCTGGCAGATACAGCATTTCTACTTATAAACCTCTTAAATCAAACTCATGTAGGAATATATTTCTGAATAGGTTACAAGGCTGGTAAATCAGAACCCTTCTTGCACTGACCTTAGAATCATTCCTCTAGTCCATGTTCACATTCCTTAAATCACACTGACTCTGGAATTTCTTCCTAGATGTTACAGTGTGGGTATACACCCACACCTGCTGTGTTTGGGAAGAAAAAATAGCTCATACCCTCTTTCAGTCAAACAAATCTTCTGGTAGTATTAACAAATATTCTGGTATAGCACTGTAAAGTAAACACTGGTCACTCTAATGTTAAATTGTCAATTTGTTGTGAGGAAATAAAGTGACTCCTAGATAAGGTTTATTTCATTGAAACCATCTTACGTACATAAAATTGAAGTAATTTTTTTCTGTACAGTTCTCATGATCCATAGCCATAATGAAAATAAGGAGAAGTTCACAGGAAAATGTATTGTAAATCAGGGACACAATTAAAAACTTCCTAGTTTTCTTTTATCTTGCAATGTACTGAACTGGAACATAATGTCTAGTACAAGGTGCTAAATGGTGGGATGCTCATATTTATTCCTGGTTCTGGCATCCACTCTTCACATGTGTATGAGATGGTAATGATAAAAAAAAGATTTTTTCCATACCCAAAAAAGCAGTTATTTTACAAGGTTCAAAAATACTTTCCAAACGTATTTTGAAATACCCCAATAAAATGTTTCAATGAGATATTGCTGTGCTTCCGAGAAAGCACTACCAAGAGTTGTAGTTTAAAAACTTCACCTGTACTTTAATTTGCAAAGTGATTCAAGTCTTAGGAAAGATCAATGTTTCAGCTACAAATCGCTACTAGACATACATGAAAGTTGTAAATTGAGCAGAAGTTCAATTAGGCTTTTTTAAAGAAGACCCGAATCTCTCCTATTTACCAGATTTCTTTGAAGAATTCACCATGTGTGAGATTGGCATTGTTGAACTGACTTTCCAAAAAGACTTTGACTAAGTCTTTTTCAAAAGATTCTTAGAGAAATTAAATTATCCTAGGGCATGATGAGATGGATTATTAATATCTAGTGAAACTGATCACTTTCGTAGTTCAGAGGATTACCAATGGTCACCCCTAGGGAAATGTGCTGAGACTGCTGTCATGCCCAACCATAACATGAGCAATAAAAGAAGGAGTCAGGGTGTGAGGTGACAAAGCTTAAAGAAAATATGAAATGATTTAGGATAGTTGAAAAAGTCTTTGAAGTCATGAAATTCTTCTAATTTTGTGATACAGAGTGCTTTGGTAGTTAAATTGAACATGAAATTTAATGTCAGTAAATGCAATGTTATACGTGTATGTGAGGAAAAAAAGAAACAACACTAGCTGAAATGCTCAGTGATGAGCTTTGTTTGACCTGCCTTGGGCTTATAGTGTGCAATCAGTTCCTCAGTTACCAGTTTCAGCAATTTATCCTTCATCCACTCTGGAAACTTCATGGATTCCTTGTGCCTTGAAGTGCTTTGTAGTGCTGTTCCAGCAGATACACGGCTGGTTCAAGTCTTCCATGAAGAGCAGGGCCTGTGATGTAAATTTTCTTTCAGATGTCCAAAGAAAGCTCCATCTACTTTTTTGTCCTGATCCCGTGGTCTGCAGCAGACACCCAATGCAATGTCATCCATACTGGTCTGCCCTCTAATCCTGATACATAAGCTCTCAGCTGACCCATCCTCCTACTCTAAAACACTAAATAGGCTGCTACTATTCAGCTTGGAAGAAATGGCAAAAAGAATCACAGACTGGCTTGGGTTGGGAGAGACCTCAAAGGTCATCTAGTTCCAAACCTGCTGCTGCAGGTAGGGTTGCCAAGTGCTAGATCAAGCACTAGATCATGTTGCCAAGGGCCTAATCTACCCTGGCCTTGGAAAGTGACAATATAACAGATATTTTATAATTTGGATGATTAGAAAAAGATGAATGGAAAAAGTTGCTTTTCTGTTCACTGTTTCTCACAGTACAGGAACTAGAAGATAATTTGCAATTTAAGAATACCAAGAGCACACTTTCACCCAATGCATGGGCAAATTACGGCACATGAATTTCTATAGGTCCAAAATATGTACAACATGATGAAGAAGAGAACCTACAGAAGGTTAAGCATGATTACTAAGCACTCATCTTTATTTACTAACGTATTTATGTACCACTTTTCTGAATGCTGGAAGCTATAGGCAGAGCAAGCAATAATCAATTTATATTTACCATGTCTTCCAACATACTTTCTTCTTGTCGCAGCCAAATCTATTGTCTGACTTTCCCTAGTATGTATTTATATTCTTATACTAGATAAAGCTCACTTTAACAGAATGTATCTATTGCTCTCTTTGCATTGTGCATTCTTTGCAGACAAGGTAGCAACTTGGTTACAAAAGATAACTGAAAAGTGGTATTTATACCATACATCTTCATTTTAGAAGACTGTAGGCTAGAATATTCTGGCTACCATCTTAAGGGTTCCACTTTTGGATGTTTTAGACCATTATCTCTAACTGGGAACAAGTCACAGTTTGTCTTATTTTCTTCGTTTCTTTGGTGCTACTATAGGACTTAACTACAAAATATTCAGATATAAAGACAAAATGGACCTAAGTTAAATTGTAAAAAAAGTAAAAAAGCTACAGTAATGTTCCAGTGGTTGTTTTTAGAAGCTATTCGTTCATCATGCTGTTTTGGAGACAGCCAGGGAGGGACTACCTCAAAGCTCTCAGTTGCACAATAGTTTCCATATGATGCATATAACTCTGGAATGGGAAGGCCTCATAAATCTTTAGCAAATTGAATCCTGCACAAGATTCACAGGATGCTTGAGAGGAGCAGAGAATGAGACTAGCTTATAAACCTGACCTTAATAACCAACAGTGAATCTAAAAGCAGGCAGAATGTGTCTGAGGGTAATAAAATGTCCAGAAGAGCTTGCAAACTTATTCTAAATACCAATTGATTTCATATCTTTGGGTAGTTCTCTGAATCCATCAATCGCAGATCAGACAAATCTCTCTTTATAACATACTTTTTCCAGGAGGTTTCCAAATCCTAGTCAAAGAAGCAGAAGCTGAAGAGAAAATTGGGAAGAAAACAAACCAAAATCATGGGAGAAAGTTAAAATCACAGCCTCAAAAACTGACCCATTACATTTTCTGTTCAAGAACTGCTAAGTTCTTGAACAGTAATACGTATGGTGTTATTTCTTTAAAATCTAATAAAGGGGAGCTGGAAGCGACTGGAGGGACAGCCTGCTTATGTGGGAATGCCTCCCCCTGCCAAATACCAGACCATACTGAGAATGGCACAACTTAGCATTCCCTTTGACATTTTCACTAAGAAGCTGCTACTTCTTTTTGTTTTTGTTTTGTTATGCATGTTTCCTCCGTTTTACAACAGAAACCATGTACAGCCATTAGGCAGAGACATATCTCTCTGAGGGTGGCTTATTGGCATAGTAACTAGGTGGACAAGGTAGGGATGCCCATCATTTTTCTAGAGCTTTCATATCCTCCAGCTCCCCTTGGTCACAATGAACTCATCCTTTATCTGATGCCTCAATGGCTTTACACTACCTCAAACATTACTTCTGTAATGCAAAACAGAAGGGATTTTGTGCAGCTACTGAGAAAAGTCACTGACTGAGCATGGTATTGGGATAAAGAGACTTCTGACTCCAGAGGTCTTTTCTGCTGATGAGCAGATATTGGAAAGCATCTTCAGAGAAAACAGCAATCATAAACGAAGTGTCATGAAGTCCCTTTCCCTTTTACAGAACCTTACATATATTTTAACCCCAATAATTAGTCCCACTCTCTGATCCCAAGCACTGAAGATGGTTTTATCACAAACTTCGAATGTGAGACAAGGGATGAGACAGCATCTTTGGCTCAGTGAAACAAGTACAAATGGCCGGCTCAGTAGGTGCTTGTGCACTTTATACCTAGATTAAAATGTATGACTTCCCTATGCCACTCTGAGTTTGGGCATCTTCTTGTCCATGTTAAAGATCTACACATCAGATGAGATGTGGTATCATCGCTTGCCTCCTTTTACAACCATTGAGGAAAAAGGCACATTGAATATCTGAGATTCACTTATTCTAAAGCAAATTAACCAGACCAAATGCTCCAAGCATTACCTGAGAATGGCTTTAAACTAAAAGAAAAGAAATTTAGGTTGGATTAGGTTAGGGGGAAATTCTTTACTCAGGGGGCACTGAGGCAATGGCACAGGCTGCCCAGAAAAACTGTGGATGCCCCATCCCTCTAGGTGCTTAAGGCTAGGTTGGATGGGGCCCTGGGCAGCCTGAACTGGTGGGAGCAATCCTGCCCACGGCAATGAGATTGGAGCTCAATGATCTTCAGGGTTCCTTCTTACCCAAGCCATTCTATGATTCTATAGTTATCTCATTTCTCTCCTGCCTGAGACTCCAGATTAACAGTGCAATCACTGATAAAGGAAAAAATGCATTTTTTAGAGTAACTTGAAATGCAGCAGTGCAGCAGGAAACAGTTGGCAAATGTACTACACCAATATTCTGATACCAGTATTACTTCTGCAAGCTTCAAACAAACTATTAATTGGAAACCATTTTCAACCAGGCTAAAACGAGTCTCCAATTATTTTGAGTTAACTACATACTTGTATTTCTAGCTGGACGCAGACCCAAGTTAAAAAAACCTCCAGGTGACCACGCTGGTTGTGCAGCTTTGTACAAACATTTATTTTTCCCGAGGAATGATGTGTACTGAATGAAGCAGGCTGTTCCGCCTGCTTGCTTGTTTTACCCTTCAAGACTCTTGTTCATCTGTTCTGCAAACACCATAAGGATCTGTTCTGGTCTGCAGTTCTAAGAGTAGCTTCAAGTCTCCCTTTACCTTTCTTATAACTGCTGTAAGAACAAGAGGAGTTTTATGTATTGATCAAGGTTATGCCATCACATCAGACACAATGACAAGAAAAGTCAGGGAGAAAATGCCTCTTTTGCTGATTTTTGCTTACATTTGTGGGAAAGTGTAGACCCAGCTGTTGGTGTGAAAAATCACTTGGAGAAATTGATTTTACCAGTATCGCACTGTTTGAGATATTGCTCCTACCTGGCCTCATGAGGGCCTGTGGAAGAATTTGAGTTTTCTATACTGAGTGAAGATAGGACTGAGTTTTTCAAGGATAGAGATGTTCTCTGGGTGCTCTTCTCTGCAAATTTGAGCAGAGGTCTTCACGGTGTCCTCAATCCCACTCAAGGAATGGTAGGAGATGGGAAAGGAAGGACCAGCCAGAGTGATAGCTCACTTCTTCCAGTCACTTTTCAGCAAGTGATTGTCAGCACAGCCATCTGAACACACAGCAGTAGTGCTGGTTGTGAGTGTCTGCCTCATGTCTCAAACATTTCTGCTTGTTATCTTGCCAGAGGATAGCATTACTGAAAAACTCCTGGTTGAAATCAATTCTGTTTACATCACATTTTACCTCCAACCTGGTGTTACTTTTGTTTGCAGCTTTACATAACAAGCTCAGACAGGTTTCTCCCACACTGGGGCATTCAGCAAACGGGCACCTCTCCACTCTAAGCAGGAGTTGCTGAAAACTACTTCTTTTTCTTTCATAGAAACTTATTTTTCTGTTGCCACTCAAATCCTACTCCTCTGGCTCCAAGGAGTGACAAGCATAGCTTACTCCATCATGGCAGATTAGACTATTTCCTAGCTGAGCATGTTGCAGTGTATTCCATCACTGTGGTTGCATATAGCAGCTGATGTGCAACTACAGCTATCGCAAGTCCTACTTTACGTACCAGTTTCCTTATTCTGGAGAGTGAAGTTGTAGGGCCCTCTTGTGGGAAGGAAGTAGCAGTCCTGCTCGTTTTGAAGTGCCTAAAATTTGGAAGCCAACTTGCAGTGAACCTGTGCTGTTGTCTGCTGTACCATGTCCCTGATACCTGTTGTGTGACAATGCTCTGTTAATGCTCAAATTTGATATCTGTTTGTCAACATGGAAATGAGAAAAGGGGATATTTACAGGGTTAGCATAAACCCCAGTTTTGTATATGGCTGTCCTACAGTATACTTTTCTCAGCCATAATAGTGGACTCCTGCTCCCTTCAGCCAGTTCAGAAGGTGATGGCATTCCATCCATGCATGGATGAATTTTGTCGTGTCATGACCTGGGGACCTGACATGTTTCCTTCTCTCCTTCAGCTGGTGACTGTGGTTCCTCAAGCCCCAAGTCAACCACACTCCCACTGAGGGGTGTAGCTCTGCAGCCTTGCAGTATGCCCTCACCTTGTGGCCTCCTGGTCCATAAAGATCCTGGCACAGCCTTCTGGAGGCTTCAGGTAGCATCTACTTCTCAGCACGTGCTTCAAGGAATAGAAGGCTGCATCTTGGCCCAAAATGTCATCTGTACATTCAGAGAAGCTGTGAGCTAGCTGCAGGTAGTGAAGGATGCCAGAGGCAGGGCCTGCAGGAAGGCACCTGCTTTATGTCACATCTGTGGATGGATTTTATCTCCCAAGTATGCATAAACTGTCAGTGACAGGAACAGCTTCTGGTTTCACTCAGGACAGACAATGGCAGGCACTGAATTTTTGAGCTTTTGTACTGAACCCCACTGAGGTGGTTGATGGAGTGGTGATGTGCAAAGCATGATGGCAACTCAGAAATCTTTGCCCCAAGCTTTGCGTTGTTCCACAGCACAAAGCATGTCATGCTGCAAGTCATGAATATCCCAAGCATGTCTGGGTATCTAACTGTCTCTCCTAACCATTTTCAGAAGCTCTGACCCATTTCTTATAGGTCAAGACCCATGAAACACTCTTCTTTGGGGGAGGATGATGCCAATGTCTGCTACTAAGCACTCTGGTGCAAAAACAAAGTAAAAATCCACCAACAAATAACCCCTTTAAAATTCAAGTTACAGGAAAGCTCATTTCCATTTTTATATTGTTTTTATATCTATATTATTCTGTTTGCATATTTTAACCTCCTGTTCTCATTCCATATCTACCTCTGCTGTGACTGCTTCCTGTCCTCAGGCATTCCATCCATTCAACTGTTGCAAAAAATAATCTACTAAATTGCAACCCAGTTGCACTCTTTCTATAAAATACAGTTTCAACTTTCTATATAACAATTATCTCAAATATTAAGCTTAATCATATACAAACAACTTGAGGAAATTATTGAAAATATTTGTATATTTGTAAATTCTAAGAATTTGAACTGTAACATGTGTGTTGCTGCCATGGAGCTTAGGCTGCACAATAACAAGAGGCCAAAAGACAGAGAAAAACTTCCATTACCTCCAGCGGTAAACAATTACAGATCACAAGATGAGGAGCTAATATAGAAACTCATTCAAGATCTAGCAATACCAAAACCAAAGCCTGTTGCACATAAAGCTGCAAATCTGCATTGCCTTGTTCATGGGGTTACCACAAGCTCAATCGTAATAAAAAGGAATGTTTAATTTCTTAAATGATCTGCTTAACATGAGATCTTGGACACTAGAAAAAATACCATGACTCAAGAATCAACTTCTATTTGAATTAACAGCAAATTCTAGGAAGGAGGATCAGGCAGCCTATTGTTCTGCCCTGGGGGCAATCATTCATATTACTGCAAAATCCAAAATCTTTATTGCTTTGGTAGAGCTTTACCTTTATTTTGTATAGTGTGTATGTAGGGTATCAAAAGAAGAAATTCAATTCACCTTAACTCATTTCTCTCCTTCCAGCACAAAAGGTGCTTCGAAAACTCAATTCCATTTTATTTATTGACCTAAGTACTACGTGAAATCTAATGACTTAAACTGGCGCAGGAATTGTATTTACAGAACCAACAACATTTTGTTATTTCTTTCAGCAATGGCACTTTGATGTGTCTGCTTTATACCTGGCAGGCAGTGATTTTAGTCTGCTTTGCTGGCAGGGTCCCTGATTTTCCAGGCTGCAGGAGTTTGTCCCTTTTGTGTGCCCTTTGCAGCCCTCCTATAAGTTTAGGGTTGCATTCCAAATCCACGGTCGTAATGGAGAACCTGAGTATGGAGCCGTTCCAGAAGTATATATTTAGGCCCAGTTCAGCAGAGGTCTATAAATGAGTCAAAATCATAGTGTGTCAAGACACTACCATCCAGAGATACCTTGGCTCTCTTGGAGAAAACTAATGCCATGCTGGCAGCAGTACAACCATAGTGGTGCAGCAGTCTTCCAAGGACATTTATGCCTGTTGGGACCATGTGTGTTAGCCTTGGTGCACTCTTCTGAGAAATCTGGCACATTCCCTGAGTACTCCCACTAATTTGTTCAGAGCAGCTCTATGTAGCTCTATGTAGTGTAGGACTAATTTCTATAGCTGTATTTCTCTTCCTATAGCTATTCACCAAGTTATAAAGGTGAGATGAGAAATTACAGTCTTGATTTTCAGTGCTGTGGTTCAAAACATGTACACATTTTAGTGGGAAATGTGGTGTTGAAAACAAGGCCAATAGGGAACAGCCTGCAACATTCTAGTCAGTTAGGTTTTCACCATTGATTTCTACTATGGAAAAATCAGGGATTCTAGCAGCTGTCACTGCCTTGTTGCTGTTTTATAGTGGTGGGTAGCTGCAGGCAGTGCTAGTTGGAAGAACAAATTAGAACAGACAGGGGTTAGATCAATATCTGAAGTATGATTATCTTGGTCAGCACAGTACTCCTCCGTAGCCTAATCCAATCTAAACAGTCTCTAAATATATCACAGACTGTGAAATTTCAATCCTTGTCCTGTCAGTCTGCTCATGTGAAGAAGGATGACATTCCTGATGAAGTCAAGAGGCCTGATCCTGCTACTGCTGAAGTCAATAATTAATCTCCCATTAACTCCTGAGAAGCCCTAAATGAGTCATTCTGTCAGTCTGATCAATTAAGCAAAGGTAGCCTGTCCTTTCCCAGGTGTAATGGGTTCACAGGAGCTACACAACCACAGGCCTTCTCCTCAAAGGAAGAGATCACCTCTGTAAGTTTTGTAAATGGAGAACAAGTCAGCAAGAAATGGAGGTGATGCTCATCATGGGACACTGCTGTTTTAGGTAGCACTTGGCCAGAACAAAGAGCACAGGGACTTGATGAAAACCACTTGTTGGAATTATTTATTGTGGGGGTCAGATGCTCTCAGATGCCTGCACATGTACACATGTGCTCCACTGCACCTCCTTGCTCAGGGCTGGGCAAGTTGGCCAGCAAAATCTTCACTTGGGATGATATAAAGTAAAAAAATGAAAAAAATGGAGAAAAGAGGTTTTCCTGGGGTTCAGGTGTTGGGATATTTTTTGTAGGACGTGTGGCCAATGGGAGTGTTTTGGAGACTGACAGTGGAAGAGCCGGGCAGCTCCTGAAGTAGGGCAGCAGTCCAAGGAGGCTGCAGGCAGGAAAGTGTTTTGAGACTGTGTCCTCTGGGGTGCCTGGAGAGGTCCACCCACAAGCAACTTTCTGGACAATCAAAAAAGATGTGATTTATTTACAGACACAGACAAAGGCCAGATACAATTAATTACTGTTGCAGTAATGAACTTCTGCATGGACTTACATTAGTACTTCCAGAGGTTTTCCCTTCTCTTATGGCCTTTTTTTTTACCTTATAAGGACAAAATTGTCCATCAGAGTAATGCCTCTCTTCACCAACTGGTACAAGAGATCACGATGGTGAGTGTATGAATAAAAAGTAGAATTTCACTCCTCAGATTTGCACAGCAGGCAGCAAGCTGAGATCGTAACTCTGACTCCAACCATTTTGCTTTGCTTGTGAGATAATCAACTGCATGCACATATAAGCCTATGTTTGCTTATTGCAGTAAATAAATATTTTGCTAAACAAACAGAAAAAATAACAAAATCAATATGATAACGATCTTAGCATTTCATGCATAAATGTAGACATATTTTATAAAGGGACTTTAAATCCATTTACTTTGCTTTGCAGAAATTCATTCTGACTGCTATTAAAAATCCAATGTTTTAATTACATTATTTTTTTCAATCTTGACTTAAACGGCTGTTATTTAGAACTCAAAAAGGCTACAATCAACTTTGAATGTCTGTAATACTGTAACAATTTCCTCATCATTTATAATGTTCTTTTATTATTTCTCCCTTCTAAAATATTATCAAATAAAATATTATCATGCCTAGTTATGAAAAACTTCCACCTGATGTAAGTGAGGTTATTAGGAGCCATTTGAAGCTGAACTTTTGCCCGAGCAATGTGTGTTTATATTAGTTTTGAAAACTGCGCTTTGAAAAAATGATTCTCAAGATTCTTTTTGGCATAGCAATAGCAATTTCTTTTCTATAGCTATAGATTTGTAAGTAAACTAGACATGTTGGCTAACTTATTAAAGAAACTGGGAAAAAACACATTTGGAGAGAAATGCAGAGTAATAACTGCATAGTTCCCTTATTTACAGCACAGTGATTACTCAGATCGAATCCTTCATTAACATAACATCACCATTGGACGATAGGACATAAACCTTATTGATACTAAAAATCTAAGATATAGCTAATGTAATAAAGAAAATTATTTCAGTTCCTCTTAGGACTTAGCTACAGATCAAGCATTTTTCTTTTCCTAATTGCTGAGACAGAAATACTTGTAGGATGAGCCATATTGCTAAGGTGTCTAAGGCTCAGCAGTACCTGTGTTGGGTGCTCATCAGGAAAATGAGTGATTACATGGTCGGAACAAAATATAAACTGTGACCTGAGGTTAGTAACAGAGGGGCTCATGATAGCCCATTACTTCTAAACTCGATCATTTTCCTCTGCTCCTAAGTCAGGATACTTAGGCAGCACTGCATGATGAAACAGGTTATTGGATCCACTGATACTTGCATGATCTGCCCTGGGCAAGGTTTGAAATGAACTAGTTTTGGTTGGAATACTGAGCATCCCTTTTAAAGAATTCTGATGCACTGCGTACATAACTACAGTGTACATTAGTTTTACTTGGGTTTCACAAAGAGATTAAATCAAATGGACCATATCTACCACATGTTGGATCATGCTACGTTTGCTGTTATTATTACAATGACAGTTACATGATGTCAAGTCTACTATTTTTTCTTTAGGCATTTTTTCCTACATTTGGTATTTTGAGAAGATTTTAACATTCAGTAAACTAGCAACAGATTCTCTAACATCTAATTCTTTGAGAAATTACAGCTCTAATCCCATGAAGACTTATTCATATGCTTGCTTTCATGTGAAATGGGTTGTCCCACTGAACTTGCATAGTGAATGAAGTTATGCTTATGCAAAACAGGTAGAAGGATTCGTGCCTAAATTATGAAAGTGAGCGCTGACAGTATACAATTATCTGTCAGTTTCAGCTATAAACACAGCAGAATCCAATTGCAAAATAAATGTAGGAAATGGAATGAAGTGGAAGTGAAGTCTGTGAATGCATTTTTACTTTTCCTTGTTCACAGCAGCTTTGTACTTTTAATAATAACCAAACTAGTAATTTAAATTGTGTGCTGCTTCTGCTGTGTATGAACTCTGGGACATTATTTGGTTTCTGTGTCCATTTAGACTCTTACTTTTGCCAGTGGATGTTAGCAGTGAAAGATTATAGGAAAAATGGTCTCTAAATTATTCTAGTGCACTTTGAAGAGCCCAATTTACACTAACAGCCACCTATTATTTTAAAAAATGAATAGACATGATTCTCATCAAGCATACAATCCACTGCTTTTGGAGTGAATCCAGCATTGCCCTCCTTGATATATTTTGTCACCTACGTGTCCTTAGTCCTCAGGTTTTAAATTAGTTCAAGTTTTATTCAGAATTGGACTAAGTTCAGAATTTCCAGTTGGCAGGCAATAATAATTGTTCCTCAGAAGGACCTAATGAAAATGAATTGAGATGTTGGGGAAAAGAAAATTTCTCAAATGATGTGAAAGAAAATGTAATTCCTGTTTCTTTCACTTCCGCTAGGAAAAGAGCATCAGTTCAATGCATGAACTCTAAAGTCTCCAGGCTGACCATCTCAACATGTGCTCCAGGTTTGGCACAGCACTCCCATGCTCCAGGGCCACCACCTTGGCATTTGAGGGCTGATGTGCTAGGGTCTGAAATTTCCCAGAGTGAGAAATTGATTTGATTTTATAGAACAGACCTAGAGAGCTTGTGCAGTTACTTCTAGCTTCAGCATCCTGACTCTGTGGTTAGGTATGGGTATGCTAACCAGAACAGATGTACTTCCACTTTTCCTTTTGGGTTTTAGATAAGAAAAAGCAACAGGGCTGATATGCTTTTCAAGCCTTTTAGTCCACATAGCCAATCCATCCACAGAGCCTCAGAGACTGCAGCTGCCACATGATGGGCCAGTTCAGGGCACAGATGAAGCAGATGTGTGCTCCTCCCTAATCACCCATAACTTATGTGGGCCTAATTTTTCAAAGTAATCTCTTATTATCTGAATAATCTCTGATTTGTTCTTTCCTTAATATGCCATCACATTGATCATAGTGGTTGAGCTGTTTGGTAACAGCAGGATGATCTAGTAAAGCCAAAAATATATTGTTTCTTAGAATCTTCTGTTCCTGGCTCTCTCTTTACTAAGAGTGGCTAGAGCATTTCCATGATCTTCCTCTGACAAGCGAGAATAATTCTTTCTTTTCTTGCTACTTCTTATATTACCTGATCTAGTGGGTTGCAGGAGGTTGGAATTAGATTATCTTTAAGGTCTCATCACAGAATCACAGGATCTCAGAACTGAAGTGGTTGGAAGGGACTTCAGGAGATCGTAGAGTCCAACTGCCCTGCTACAGCAAGTGCCCTACAATAGGTGGCACAGATAGGTGTTCAGACAGGTCTTGAATATCTCCATAAAAGGAGATTCCACAACCTTTTTGGGCAACCTATTCCAGTGGTCCCTCACCCTTACCATAAACAAGTTCTTCCACATGTTAGAACAAAACTTCCTATGTGTGAGTTTTAGGCCATTGTTCCTTGTTCTATTGCTACCATCACTAAAAAAAGCCTGGCCTCATGCATTTGCCTCACACCTCCTTTTAGATATTTATAAACACTGATCAGATCCCCTCTCAGTCTTCTTATCCCCAGGCTGAACAGACCCAGGTTGCTCTGCCTTTCTTCATACAGAAGATGCTTCTGGCCCATTTTGTGTTGATTTTCACGTATGCTTTTTCTTAGCTTTAATTCTTATCTTTAGCTTTTTGAACTATGTTTTGTTGTCTTTGCTGGTTTCTCCTTGTTTTTCAGATTATTGAGAACCTCTGATTTATCTGTTTGGCTCTGTTATTTCCTTGATTTTCTCTGTGTTTTGTTTTTTTTTTTTGTCTCAAGATAAGTTACTGTAGTTCTTCTAATTTTTAATTTTGATATTTAATGAAACTGCCAGCTTGCCTGATTCCTTTCCTTTATACATATTTCTACAGGGAACTGACAGTTCCATGAATTTATTCTGCTTAGCTTTCTTGAAGGCTTTTATTCTGTAATTCTGTTTTCTTCTTATAAGAAGTCCCCTAACCCTTCCTAGTCCCTCAAAGCCCTTGTCTGCTACTTCCATGATTTTTAACACTATTTCCCTTTTGGTGAAAAGCAGCTTCATAAAACACTCTACCAGATTCTTTTTCTAAATTTTATCCACAATACCTGCTGGGAAGCCTGGGAGAGATTTCTCAAACCCTACATAGATTAATGTGAGTAAATGAATGTAAGCACAGGCCTGAAGTCATGATCTGATTTTCTTTGTATTGAATAGCAATATGCGATTTGTAGTAAGTGGTAGTAAATAGTGATGTATCTTATAAAAGTATCATTCATTTCATCCTAAGTAGATATCTGAATCAATCATCTGACACACGCCCTATAAGTACCCAATTCTTATCACTGAGTATGAGGAGAACTTTGGGTTGCTGGCTCAGATGCAGACTTCAACACCACAGACTTCCCAAACTAAGTGCCATTAGCAGCAGACATGTGGAGAAAGTCTTCCTTTAACATCCAGCCTTGTGCTGTGTGTGGCTCCATCAAATGTAGAGAAAGTAAAACTTTAATCACTCTGTGTCAGGTTTGATGGACAACATTTGTTTTCTTACTGCCTTTCATGCTGGCCAGCCACTTCACCGAGGTCTGCTTAGCTCCCTATGGGTTAGTCCATGGTTGCAGTCCATTTCTCATGGGTAAGATGCTGGGCACAAGAGTTTTTCCCAAAGTCTTCATCATCCTATTGCAGTATGAGATAGCAGGGCAAACAAATCAATAACATGAAGTTATCACCTTGACAGATTTTCCATCTGTCAGCAAGATAAGGTTAAGACCTCACCGCACATATTATCACCACGTTATATTGTACTACTCTGATTTCTTCCTTTACATTTGATTCATTTCAATGCCAGCCTAAGAGACTAAACTATTTTGTGTTCAATAGAGTCTTTGAGCTTACACAAGCCTTATTCAAGGGAGGTGAGAGCCAAAAGCCAATCCAGCATTGATCCCAAGGCTGTTGTCAGTGTTGGAACAGGTCCCACATGAATGTAATTTCTTCTTAGCACAAATACTGACATCTCGGGAACACAACCAAGTGCTGTCAGACTGTAAGACAATTGACTTTTCTACCTACAATGTAATTAATGCTATTTAAATCTCAGAAAAGAAAGCAACAAAAGTTTTCAATTTGGGACTATGCACCTTTCCTTCACTATCTATCTCCAGTGAATCCATCAGAAATATGGTTACAGATGCCAAAAGCAATAAAAATGCAGACTTTAAGGTCTAGCCAAATTGTGGTTAAAGTTATTTCTCAGTGGAACACTCTCACTCACTAATTTTAAGACTGGGCATTCTCTAGATTGTGTGGTGCTTTGCAACAAGGGCCATGATTCTAGTGGTTAGATGCTTTATAAATCACTGTTTTTTCTAGTCGAGTGAATATTGGGATTTCAGAAGTCTGATAATTCCTGAGGGAAAGATAAGGGAATAATATAAACCTTTTGAAAATGGACTCAAGCATTCTAAGTACAGCAAAGCAGTATAGATCATGTAAATCAGTATTTCACTGTGGTTTCGATCATGAATATCTGATGTGATCTTCCAGGATTTTCATTTTAATAGTAGAAAAGTGCTGTGGTCTGATGTTATTAACATAATTAAATATATAGCAAATCATTTCATTTCAATACGGGCTGTTGGGATGAGATGAATCTCTTGGAGAATGTAGGGAAGAAAGCACCTGAAAAACATGCCCTCTTTGGATAAAACTTTGTAAAGCACCCTATTCTTCAGAAATATTTGCATTAAAAAAAGCAGTAAACAAGCCAGCAGAATAGTGTTCTTCCAAAGCAGAAAGAATCCTTTAAGAAAACCATCCATGAAATTAAACTCTTATATTAAAAGACTCTACTAAAAAGCATAAGAATTATGGTTACTTTGAAAATAGATATAATTTTTGTTTTTGTTAATACAGCTCTAGAAGAAGTAATTCGTCTTTTGCATTTCAAAGGAATGCAGTGAAGCATAGGTCTCTCTGCTGTGAAGCATAATGATTTTATGACATACTTCTTTTAAGAGATGCTTTGTTAGGGAAGACCCAAATCATATTAAGCTTGTATTTAGTAGCCTGAAATACCTTCCTCAGGGCTTTTTACTACAATATTCTTTGACTTCTGCTTGCCATCTTCGTACTGTATGAGCAAATGACCTTTCAGGTAATCTAAAGCCATTTGGTCACATTAAAATATTCTTATGCAAAAACTTCTTCTTAAAATAGATAAAGGTTTTGAAAATTGGTCACTGCAATACAATCATAATTATCATCATAATTATCATTATACTTAACCTTCTTCTCATACTCCTATCTCATATACCTTCATGGCCCTGCTGAGGTCTGCATTACAATTCCCATTCTGAGTAGCTGAGCCATCAGGTAATCTGGGACTGCTTTCTGTATTGTCTGGACATTCAGGGTACGACAAGATCTGAAGGCTACTGACAAGCAGCAGCAGCATAACATGTTGCCCACCACCCTTGAACAAGGGTGGGATCACTCTCTTCTCTCCCACATGAAAGAAAATTCAGATGTCTTCCCATGTTGTAGATGAAGTCTGGATGAATTGCTACGAAATCTGATTCAGTAGCTTTATGGGTACTAATGGTGATAGAAGGATGGTTGGACTAGATGATCTTGTAAGTCCTTTCCAACCTTGTGATTCCATGATTCTATGATTCTGTGCTCTGTAGCTGTGCCACTAGCTCCTATAGAGGTTGGCCCAGCAGTCTCTCTTGCATGCCCACTCCCTTCTGCTTCAATAAAAATGATTTTTACTCAAATGGCATGAGTTAAGTTTGGATTCTCAGACTCCACCTTGAATAGACAAACTTCAGTCTGCTTAAAGAACACCTTTTATACTGATTTCTTGTATCTCCAGGATTATTTCCTTTGCTTTTATTTTTTAGCTTAACAGCTATTTAAAAATTGGGAAAAAGAAAAAGTCATCACCATCATTTCACATCAAATAATGTGCAAAGCATCCTCCACAGAGCTGTGCAAATAATTTTGTGTATGTGTCAAAGGCTTGATTGATTGCTCCTGAGGAACTGGTACAGCTTGTGAAATAAAGGCTGGATATTTTTAAATCTTTTATTCATTTGATAGTCTAGGAAGTATTTTTATGTAAATCCACTTCACAGTGTTACTTTACTGGCATAATAGACTAAAAAAAAAAAAAAAAATTAAATTGAAGTAAATTATTTTGAGCATTAAAATAGGCCATGGGCTTTAAGTTCCAGAAGGAGTTATTACAAACCCCAGCTGGATCCTGTAAATTTACTGAAGTTTATTGAAGTTATAAGGCCACAAGTGGGACCTTTGGCCAGGTTTTTACTTCCATTTTCCAGGTGGGTGAACCGCAAGGCTTTCGTGAAAATAGGAAGTCTTAAACATGTAATTAGGCTAAGGTTTTCTAAAGAACCCTATACTTCAGTTTGAACCATTTAGGAAAGGATTCAGGTAATGCAGGTTTGAGCTCCCCTCTTGTGGGAGACCCCTTGTGATGTGACTATCCAGCATTGTGGCACTTCAGAAAGGACAGTCATACCTGGAAACTTTTGGAATCACTGTTCTTTTCCAAAAGGCTTTGCTGTAAGCTATGATCCCAAGTGGTGGGTAGCAGCTGTTCATCCTACTGGGCAAGCAGCATTCCATTAGCATGAAGCATGCACTGTAGGTAATGTGTAGGTCTCCAAAAACCTGCATGGGAATGTCTTGTCCTAGATGTGCTTAGAACATTGATCTTATTTTCAGTTCTGCAAATATTATGCGTGTATTTAATTATAATTATACAAGTAATTTTACTGATGTCAATATACAAAGCATAAGATCAGAAACAGTACTGGTATCAGCCTTTCTTGGTTGTATGTTTGTACCTCTCTATCACTGAGTAGTTTTTAAGGCTCAGTTGTTACCAAGTTATTTTATCCAGCACTTATTTTGTTGGTTGGAACAACAAGACAGCGGGATGGAAAGTTGAACATCTCTGTACTACAGACTAGAGCTGGATGATTTATGAGCGATGTGTGGGGTGAAATTTTAGAAAGATATAAATTATACCTGTTCATCATGTTGACTACTTTTAATGTTTCCCACATGTTACTATGACAATATTCATGGAATATATATTTTAATTTCTGCTGCAGAAAGGAAGTGTGTCAGGTCTGCAAATTTCACTTGATTTTATGGCTGACTGCTGTGTCTAATGTAGGTTGTAAATCTTCTTGGAAAAATATGTAAGGGGGCTTTCATCACAGTGGTTCTCCTGGCAATTCTGAAGTTCTTAATAAGCAGTAATTTAAATTTTAAAATAAGTTTGGCACCTCTTGTGCTGTGGAGACTTCTGGAGTGGGACAGCACGTTGTCAAAACCTTTCCATCAACAAATATTGGAAAAATATCTTGTCAAATGTTTAATTTCCTGTTTTATTTACAATGGGCTTTGGACAGTTTTTAAACTTCCAACTGTTCTTTTTCCTTGTGGAAAAAGCATCTTGTAAAGTTCTTCATAGTTCTATATGCACACTTGCTCTGAGATCTGAAGGGTTTTCATGAAAACAAGGTTTTTCTTTAAACATTGGATTGGAAAACTGGATGGAACTTTCTGTATTGAATTAGACAACCTCAGTTTCTGCACGGTAAACTACACGACAATGAATTGCTTATGTATCTAAAACCAATGCTAATAAAAGTGACAGCAAGTTGTGATGATGAGATATTGTACAGAATTATTCATCAGGGCTATTGTACAGAATTATTCAGCAGGGCAGGAATCATTAATCACAGTTCTCGCTGTAATACTTCAATATGTCATTAAATAAGCTTCCATTTATTTATTTAATTTTCAGTGTAATTTTTTTAATGAGTGGGAACATTCATTGCAAAGATCAACTCTCCCCCCCAAATTAAAATCTCCTCCAAATCACGGAGTTAGAACTAAAACATAATTACTCTTAAAGACCAAAGGGTTTTAGTCATTTCCTGTCATTTCCCACACAATTTAATTTTTGCCTTGCACAGCCGCTATACAAAACCACTGGTACTGTCTCATGTAAAGTCAGTTGGTCACCTTACAAAAGGCTTCAATCTCAATTTTTTTCCTGTTCTAAAACACCTGTGTTCATTACGCAAAGGAGATAATCCACATCCTAATATTCTTCTTCTTCAAGCTGTTTTTGCTGCCAGTCATACTGTCCTTATATCTGCTGTAGCTTTTGAACTTGGGCACCAAATAAGTCAGTGGAACATCAGCTTGTTTAGTACAAATGGCTGCAGTTGTTCCTTTATATTCACATATGCTATTGACATATGCTATGTTCACATATGTTATTTTGGTGTGGAATATTTGTCTTTCTCAGTAGTCTCTGTTGCCTGCAGTTCACACTGTACTACACTTCTGGGCATTGCAGCTTGGTTCTGTTCTCTTGTAACTTTATTGTAAAGTCATGGTACTTTCTAAAAAGTGGGGCTCCAGAGGAATATGCATCTGAGAAATACCTGACAAACATAGTGAGCAGAGTGTTTTCTGACATCTCCCCACTCCAAACAGTCCTCACCTGACCTTCCACCAGTGGGAACTGACACAGCTTGAAGGTTAACAGATGTTTCATCACCCTGAGGGCCACCTGGGATACAGGGGACCTCCCACATGCTGCCCACTGCTGCTTTGAGAATGATTATCAGCAGGTTAACAATTTCAGAGTCCAACAAATTCCTTGTCCAGCTTTGGCAGAACTTTCATAAAGGATTCTGCCTCCACTGTCATTCCTGAAAGTGGGGGTGTGCTGAGCTTTTATCACGGATGCTGTGACCAGGCTGTGGTCTCCTATTCAGCACTGTCAGCAAAGCTCCTTCCTGCAGCCCACTAGAATAAAGGCAGAGACTTGTGACCCTCATTCCTCACAAAGCAGATCACTGGGACATGCTTCTTTGTCCTCTGCAGCAGTAATATGGCAGTATAAATTGTCCTGTGGCTTTCTTCTCACTTTTAGCTTGGCTTTATTTCAGTTGTTGCAGATGTTTTAAATTCACCCTTCGCTTTCTCTGAGACTTTGACTTTTTCTTCATTTGGAAAATTAAGCAAATTTTGCAGAAGTGACTGGCTTTGTCTGACAGAGCAGGAGGAAAAAGACTTTTCCAAGAGCCTCACCATTTCTTCATATGAATATAGGTGCTGCTTTTCCATATGATTTTCAGTTTTTAAAGATAATATCACTGAACCATAGAATCATTAAGGTTGGAAAGACCACTAAGAGCATCTAGTCCAACTGTCAACACATGCTCCAGACCTGGTTACTCAGTGCCACATCTCCATGTTTGAATATATTCTACTGGAGATGCTGCAAAAACCAATGGTGCTTTTATTTAATTGGTGTAGTAGGAAAATGAGGTGAAATGAGTAAGTGCATTGATGTGTTTTTTTTCTGAAGAATATGTTAAAAATTATAAACGTACATTTCTGTTTATTCCATGGCAATACATGGTAATATTGCTAAGCATTTCTCAGATGGATTTAGTGCATTTCACACAGTTTAGAATTGATAATGAAGAGGAGCTGGAAGAAGTAAAGTCCAATCAATTTGTTGTAATGTCTATGATGATAAGAGAATTTCTAAAAGCATGTAGATGATTTAGGTACATCAGTCCACTGGCAGTTTCTTCTTAAAAATCCTCTGTCTCACATTTATCATGGGAGTACAAAAATAGGCTTAGAAACTTTAATTGATGGTATTTCAAAAGGTTGATATTCCTTTACAGAAATGTGGCAGGAAATCAACGGCTGAATTTCAGCAGAGATATTTACCTTGATGAGGATCCAGGTCTTAGCATAGACCTTTGGCACAGATCTTAAATTAGCTGTCATACTTAGCATTATTGCCACACCAAGGTAAATGTGCGTTGATCTTTCCTGATTCTGCCACCTCAGCAGCCCTAGGTGCACTTGCTTCTTGGATAGGAAGCCAAATGGAAAAGCCAAGCACAACTCTGATGTACAAAACAAGAATTCTTTTTCAGAACCACACTTTAGATCAAATAAACTGAATAGCCACAATATCCATTTGGTTACGACACTGGAGCTGGACTGAAAGGTGGAAAAATGAGGAAGTTCTGATTCTAGGATCAAGAGCAAATGGAATAGGCATTTTCTGTACACAGAATTAAAAGATGATCTCTACCCAGATAGTTCCACACCTTTGTAAAGTGTACAACTAACAGTGGGAGGTGACAGGTAGGTAACACAGAGTCAGAAGGAGAATAGGCAATAATAAACTAACTGTAGTGAAATACCCCATCACAGCCACATTGCTGCTGACCTGTGACTAGATATACAGTTGTAAATATCCTCAAAGGTGTGAAGACAGTGTGACAGAAGACTGACATCTTACCCAAGTGCTCAGATGCAAAACATATTTACCATTTTTAGAAATCGCTTCATGAATAAGGACTTCGAAACCTGTGTAGAAAATGTATGTAACTCTCAAGGATGCATCTGACTGTTAGCAGTTTTAGGCTTGGTCCTATGAAGACTCAGCTCCACAAGTGAAGCAAATTGATTTCTAGTGTAATAGAATCTCCAATGCCTTCAGAAGATTTGCACCACACAATCTTTTCTCAAATGATAACCCTGTGGTTTTTTGAGGTCAGGCAGAAGCATACAAAGAAAAAGGTCCACCTTTGTCTGTACAGTCTAGGTGAATTTGAGAGGTATGTTCTGGTGACCTAGCCTTGACTCCAGGTTGAAGGAAACATAACATTCACCTGGAAAACATCTTATTCTGCTCCCTGAGTTGTATCTGTAATGTTTTCACAGCAAAATTTTCCAGTTCCAGTCAGATGCCTACTTTGCTGCTGCAGTGCCTGGGAGATATGACTGTCTGAATAAGACTCAGTAGATAGCCCAACCAGTGTGCAAACATTTAATTCAAACAACAGACAGAACAGATACTGTCTGTCTGCGCCCTAGATTGGAATTAAGTGGCTGTATGAGATTGGTAGGTAGGTCCAATATACTTCCTGTATTCTAAGGTCTAAATTGTAGCTTTAGATATGGACAAAAGACTCTTAAAATGCTGGTTGATGCCAGATGTTACTATGATAACCTAGTAGTTAGAAAACATACTCCAGAATATGAAGCAATGTCTTTTATTCTCTTACCAAATCTTAAGAAACATGCATTTACCACCTTAGTTAAAATGAATATCTTAGATACTTAGTTTTTTTGAAGATATACCACATTGATACCACAAGCATGAGATTCCTGCAACCAAAGAGACATCTTCATTCTCGTCTCTGCTCCTTGGCCTGTTTTGTGAATTTTGCATTAAAAGCAGACTAGAAACTACTAAATAAAAATTCTTAAATGCTTTCGGAAAGTGCAAGACCAAACTTAACTCAGTTCCATTGTTAATTGGATCACAGAATTATATTCACCTACAAAAGAAATGGAAAGTATCATCTCTATCACCTTCTTTATCATTTGGTAAATAGGGCTGTTCTAGAGGTTTTTATAATGCTTAAAGATCCTAACATCCTCTGGACATCCTTCATTCCTTAACGAACAGTAAGAGTAAGTTTTCACTTTGTGGACATTAATTCCAGTGTATCCTTTCAAGAAAACTGCTAAAATACACTGAGGTTTGACATGCAATGAGACTACTGAATGATGTCATGTTCAGGTCTTCATTTTTATTGACAAACTCTAGATGGCAGGATAGAGATTTCAAAGTGTTTCTATTAAAGTTGGTTAGCTTTGATTAGGTTATAATATAAAATATCATGTTTGATGGTATTGATACCGTCAATAAGAAGGCATTAATCATAAGTTTCTCAGATGATTTCAGTACTTTAGTTCACTCCTACGCTATGATTCCTAAACTATGCTAAAATAGATAATTTAAATTGATACGCCCTGCCTCGGGCAGAGAGGAAATGTTGACACACCTGGATACTCACATTCTGTGAAGGAGTCAAACCTGCAGTTTCTTGCTTGGATAGAATGTAGTGTTTCTCATCTGAAAAATACTTGATTCTTCAAGGACCAAGACCTAAGCTAGACCTAGATTACACCTGAGATTTAGTATGTGCTTCTTTGTACTCAATATCCTCAAAAAACTTAGCATACTAGGAATTTAAAAACATTTCTTGACTCTTGTATTGACAAAAACAAGCATACAAAAGTCAGCGATAACGTTGTTGTTACCAAATACCAACATTCTTGAAAACCAATCCCATTAAATAGCCATATCTCTCTCCCTTGTGGCTAATCAATACTGAAGATACAATTGCATTTTGCCATACAGTTAAAATATGAATATGAATGGAAAATTTATCCAGTCTTTGGTTTATTTTGCTGCAGATGAAAAGAGACATAAATTGGCTTTGTGCAGGTGTGGTCTGCAGGACTTATGCACTCAGATGCGATGTTGTGAATTGCTGGTGATCTGTCCCATAATATTTTATAGTTTGGCACAAAGCCAGAGCAAAAAAAGCACACTAGGGAACATCTTTAAGAAACTTCCAGATGGTTCTCTACAGGCTGCTTGGGCCTGGCTTGATTTATTTGCTTTGGCTAAGTGTGGATATTACATTCAACTGAACCAAAAATCCCGTGTAAAGTTTTGAGCACTGGACATCACAGTATTGATATGAGTATGATTCTGCAGTACCATCCCCAGTGCATGTTTTTTGTCTGCTATGCTCTTGGTCTTCCTTTGACTTGGTCATCACAGTTTCACAGAACCCTTGATATAAAACAGAATTAAGTACATACACAAACACATCAAATGCATTAAAAAAAAAAAAAATTCTCCTTTCCTATTGCTGGGTGATGTACTAAATATTGTCTGGCATTGTTTCTCTGTAGGAAATTCAAGACTATGATCATTCTCTTTTTATTGCATTTGTTATCCTGTATTTCATCATGTGGTTTTATTTATTTATTGTTAAGGGTACTCAGAAGCTCCTGCTCTGAAGTTGCTGGTAAGTTAAAAGAAATAATTAATTTTTTTCAACTTCAGAAATAAGATCTTGATGCATTGTCCCTAGAATTCCAAATCTCCCATGGTACAGTAGCTGAGGACATGCAAGACAATGTGAATCAGCAGCTATGAAATACTGTGAAACGTCAGCCATTTGGTGCTGATTTTGGAGAAGCACCACTGAGAGCTTCAGGAACACAAGGATGAAACACAGATGTGGTCACTACTATTCACTGTTGAAAAGTCCTTTGAGAACATTTTGGGAATAGACAATTATCATGTCTGTTTCTCTTGAGGTTTCAATGAACCTTTCAATGAACTACAGTAGTTAACATCTACCAGAAAACCTGTCAAATTGCTGGGTTGTGCTTGCTTAAAACAGGATCTGTGCAATATCCCTTCATGGTTTCTGTTGTTCTTAATCCTTTATATCTAATGCTAAGTAAATAAGAGCCATTAGGAATGAAATGCAGCCTGAGAGTCTGGACAGCAGATTCCACTTTGATTAGGTAGAATTTAAACAGCTGGTCCAGGAAAACTTCAGTGATAAGGTTGTAGCTGCATGATTGAGCATGCCCTTCATCACTTCAGAATGACATCAGCTTACTGCTTACAGCTACTCCTTGGTGGAAAGTGCTAGATCATAAGAAATATTTGCTAAAAACTATTTCCCTGCTAAGTGAGAGACCTGAAAGTGAATTTGGAAGGGATATTGACTTTCTGTGAGACAGAATATGCCATTTTTCATGAAGTACAATTAAATGATACAAAGTCCTAGACTCCTACTTTGGGTGCAGCCAGACCCCAGGAATTACCTCAGTTAGACAAAGACCTTGCAAAACTGCCAAACATACCACTTCAGAAACAGGGTGACCACTAAAATGTTTCACACTACTTCTCATTGCAATACTATATTCCTTAGAGTGGTTTCAATTGCATGTGGTGAGTCAGGGCTTGTCTGGAAGGAGAAGAAAGACTTCTGGCTTCTTTAATTCACTGGCTTCTGAATGTTATAAGGACATGGTGCTGGGCCTCAGTAACTCCATGCAAAAAGTGTTATAAGAGCAGTACTGTTTGGGAATGGCTGGAACTTTACTTACCCAACAATTGAGCTCCATCTCATCTGGATGGGATCAGATGGGGCTCATGCAGACTTTCAGGAAAGAATTCTTACTGTTTCCATCTCATGCAATACTAAATATTCTTCCTGATTATTGACAGTAACAGATCCTCCGCATTAATGTTTTTCCATCTTGATTCTTATCAGCAAATCATTCAGAACTTGAGTTTTCACTTTTTGTTCCTGGACAAATCTGGAGAAAGGGTTTGACTATTCAAAATCATGTGTTAAAAATGATGCAGTCCGGGATAGCGTCTTAATCTAACTTACATAAATACTATTCCATGGATTGCTTAATATTAAAAAATGTCCTGTCACACATAAAATATTGAGAAACAAAGTTGTTCCATTCACAGGCCTGTTAAGAATTACAAGCCAATGTAGCCATGGTATTCATTCACTCTGAGGCTTTGCTACCATCATCCATCATTATCAGGCCCAGAAGTGGAAAGCCAGCATGACATTTAGTGGCATACAGAGACATAAAATCTGGAAACTGCTCCAGCTTCTTACAAGCCAAATAGAATAAAACATTAATCAAAAAAGTTAATAAAGTGCAAATGATAAATGGCTATGCAAGAAAGCAAACCACATGTGTTACTACTACTTCCTTTACCCTTCTATTTCTCTAGCAAACTAACAAATGAACAAAAAAAATAACAAGAAACTCCAATCAGTGCAGTTAGCATAACTGCTATCAAGGCTACTATGACTTCACAAATCTAAAAAGACTGAAATCCTAGCAAGACAGATGCAAGGTGACCAGTATTCGTGTGTCTTGTCCTGCCTGTAAGGGGACCTTTATTTTTCCTTGTTATTCGGTAGATATCAGCAAGAGAAATTCTTTTACGCTATATACAAAAAGTACTCTCAGTGCTTGATGGTATTATTCCTCAGGACAGTTCCAAGCCTGTCCCAAAGTCTGAGCTCACTGTGGAACCATAGTACACAAAAGTGTTCTTGATGCAAGTCATGCTGCAGGAGCAAGTCTCCATCCATTATAGATCCAAATACAACCTAACCCACAGATTTAATGGGACAGAAGGTGACATGTTTGCTGCAATCTACTATCCAATATCATGCAGCCTCTCCTGGTAGTCCTAGAAAGGCAAAGTTCTCTAATGACATAGAGGCTGGAAAACAGAGTGAGTTAAAATTCCCTTTTTTTACTATAGATTTTAACTATTTCGCATCCTTACTGCTTCCTAGTATCCTAATGTTATAAACTGCATTTTAGTCCCATTGAGATGCTGGAGCTCAGGCTATAACAGTCATACTGTGAGATTTAGTACATCTGTGAATCCCACTATAATTATACTGGCTAGACCGTAACTCCTAGGAGAAAAGTCTTGCATTTCCAAGCTTCTTCTGAACTCCTGCATCAACTTTTATTTTATGTCCCAAGAGTTTACTTTTCTACAAATGCTCGCTGGGGAGGGAGAGTCCTTAGACTGTGATGGGAAGAGGCTAAGTGGGCAGGAGGCTCTTGAGTGAGAAAGGATTTAAATCATAGAATCATAGAATATTTTGAGTTGAACGGGACCTTTAAAGGTCCCTCTGCAATAGACACAGACATCTTGTCCTCGATCAGACTTGTTGCTCGAAGTCCTATCCAACCTGACCTTAAATATTTCCTATGATGGGGCATCCACATCTTCTTTGGGCAGCCTGTGCCTGTGCCTTACCACTCTCACAGTGAAGAATTTTCTCCTATCTAATCCAAATCTACCCTCTTTCAGTTCAACATTAATTATTCTTTGTTCTATCTGTACAAGTCCTTGTAAAAAATCTTTTTTTTTCTTTCCTGTGAGCCCTCTTTAAGTACTGAGTGGCTGCAATGAGTTCTTCATGGAGTCTTCTGCAAGGTGAACAAATGGAGCTTCTCCATCTCTCTTCCTCTGCCTCAAATCTTCTCTTCCTTTCCAAGTGCTTCTAATGAGGACTCTGAGGGAGACTGAAATGGTAAGAAGAGCTAAGGCAGTACCAAAGGAGAGGTTTCTTGATGCTTGTTCATTACAACACTGAACCCCCAGGATAGTTCCTCCCAGGTCTTGTTCTCTCCCTCCCAGGCTATTCCCTTTTTCTAGAAATACTGTGCAGCTGCAGCCTGTAGTCCTAACAGGCTGAATACATGCAGTAAGCTTTTAGATATACATCATTTTCTGCATATCTTCACCTCTATGCCTGGAAAAAGACACCCTCTCTGTTTACAGAAAACATGGCTCCCATTCAGAGTCATGGCATTGTTAAACAATATTCTGGAGACAGAGCTGGCTTTAAAAGTTCCTCCCTCATGGCTATGTATTTATTTACACTGTTTTTCTCCTTGCTGCAATTTTTGTACCCTCGCCCCCCGTCTGTGCTGGTTGCAGATGTTAATCATCTTTGTTAAAATAACTTCTCACTTCAAAACTGAGGAATGAAACTTGTAGAGACTCTGACCTTGGAGGTATTCAAAAGCCATCTGAATGTGACTGGGCAACCAGCTCTAGGTGGCCCTACCTGAGTAGGGTTTGGACTAGATGACCTTTAGATGCCCCTTCCAACTTCAACCATTCTGGAATTCTAGGGTTCTATAAAATTGGGTTCAATTTCCATTACCCATTCAGTAATGACAGGAAGTACAGGATCAGTAGAAGCAAAAGCTACTTAAAAGGATTGTATGTCTCCTGTGTGTTGTTTAGAGAGGCCTGGCTATGGGTGAAGCAAGTTCTTGTATATAGCGTTGGAATAAATGGGGTTTTCATGAGTTTGGGTCACCAGCAGGTAGGCTTTGGCCTGAATCCCTCACTTGGATGTATCAGTTAGCTGAACTGGAAGCTTTGCTCCAGGAGCAGAATTTACAAGGGATTCTGATACAGGCAGGGTAGGAATTGCACAAAGAGTACACAGATAGAATTCTCAGAGGCTGTAATACACAATCTTGAAAAAAGTCTGCTTACAAGTTATCTTGGTTCTGTCATGTCAGTTTGTCTCGAGTTACTGGAAAATAACCTTCTGAAATCGGTAAAATTTATTACCTCTTAAATAATTATTTTGCTGAGTGGTAAAGAGCCAAGATCAAAGCTTAGTGGGTGATAAAACTGGAGATCTGAGCTGTGAAGATATCCAATACATTAAAGGAGAAGTTTATTTTGGAAACTCACTGAAAAAATATTATAAAAACAAGGCTGTGAAGCCTAATTGGAGCAATTAAAGTGTGCACATAGATTTTAAAGCACTTGGAAAAGTAAGCTGGTACTTAATAAATTAGTCCCAGTATAATATTGTGAATGCTTTTGGGAATACTTTTTGAGGCAAAGCAATGGTATTTCTTGGCAATATAATTAAGCATTAAAATCAACATAAGCCTCAGGGAAAGACAAAATAGCTTTCTGTTTATTAATCTTCCTACCACTGTATTTTGTGTCGTTATGTTTCTTGAGTGACAGTGAAGGATGGGATCTATTGCACATCGATTTAGCTAACCAAGGCATCTTAATGAGAAGAGAGGGCTCCCAGGCTGCCTTCCCCACAGATTTAAGATGGTGTCTGGAGATACGGCAGTAATTACCACATACAACTGCATCACTTCTCACTGTTGATCCTTGGTCATCTTCAGATACAACATTAATATCCCTTTGTTTTCTGCAGTAATGCTGGCTACAAGACAAGGTGATTTACCTTGGGGTTCCTCTACACCACCTGTATGTACTCCTTGGGACATTCACTTACAGAAGAAGCCATTTGTTCATTGTGCAATGGTTCTGCTTCCCTTGTATTCACCAAGAGGTGCTGCTGATAAACTTAGAACATTTCTTTTATGCTTTAGTCTTAGCATAACAATGGGAAAAAATGTATCTAGTGAAAACTGGATGAGACCTAACAACCTTATCTCTGTATCAGATGTGTGTTACCTTCTGTGCCATTGAGAACTTATCTAGAAAGTTCCATACAAGAAACAAAAATATACAATAAGGATTAAATATATTGGCAGTTGTACTCTTGAAAGAGTAATAGCCAGGCTCTTCACACTCAGGCAATCTGAAACTGGAGACACTGGAAGTATCACCCTGCGATCACTACAGTAGGAAACATAGAGGAAGATTACCTACTCATTTTCTTGTGAAACTGGTAATGTTTTTAGTGGTAAGATGAGGAGCAATACTTTGCTTCATAATAAAGCACAATATCTTTTATTCTAAATAAAAGAGGAAACCAGCTTATTTCTAAGCAACAGCAACATGACATGCTGGTAATCTAATGAGTTACACATTCGTTGGAAGGTTTCAAGGCCAAAGTGGTGAAATGACTTTGTAAAACAAACAAGCAAACAAACAAACAAACAAAACAAAAATCTTTAATATTAAAAAGCCAATCCAAAGGGAAGTATCAGAAAAAATGCACAGTTTAATTCCCTGTTTTATGACTGGAGGCTATGATCCTAAAACTCATTTTCCTTGCGTTTGTAGATACACTCCTCTTTTTTTCCTCGATATCACTGATGCAGTTCTTTTCAATTCATTTGAAACAATAAAACATTGAATTACAAAAACTCCTCTCACCTTACATACAACTATATTGCAGATAATTTTAACTTCATGCATTAACAGAAGACAGAAGACAAATTTACAGTTTGTCCAGAAGATGTCTCTCTCTTCCTAAAATATGCCAAAGCCATTTGCAATTCAGGGGATCTATGCTGCATTACAAATATTGGCTTCCTCACCCAGCAGTTAGAAAGCAATACGCAGTCTGACCACTGCGTATGCTGTGTTCTGTTGTGGCATTTGGCTTTCGTTTTCAGTGCAAACGCCTCATTTTTAGGTCAATGTTTTTAAAAACCATGGGAGCTGAATAAATATTTGTGCTGAAGCCTTGTTTTTTCTCATGCACTTCAAACTTATGTGGTAGGCTAACTTGCTTCCTACAACCAAGTAATTTATTGTACAATTGTCACTGTGACCAAAGAAACAGTGATAACAATCAATCTCAGGGATAGACAGAGCTCATGGGAGCCCAAGTATCTGCTATAATTCTGTTAATAACATGCAGAATATGTTATTAATATAGTGTGAATAGCAAATAATTCAACATTCTTGTATATAAATTACAAATAAATTTAACCAGACTGATGTATTTTGAAATATCTTGAGTTCTACTGCACAGAACATGCAGAATAAAAAAAGAAATGTGTTACTTTCAATAGATTCAGTTTTGCTAATTGCAGAGTCAGAATGGCTTGGGTTGGAACAGACCTCTAACAATCATTTAGTCCAACACCCTGCCAGGGATGTTTCACTGGATTGGGTTGCTCAAAGCCACATCCAACCTGACTTTGAACACTTCTGTTGATAAGGCATCCATGATTTCTCTGGGCAGTGCTTCATCACACATTTTGTCAAAAATTTCTTCCTTACATACAACCTAAATCTACCCCCTTTTAATTTAAAACCAATGCCCTTTTCCTGTCACCACAGGCCCTGGTAAAACACTTCTCTTCCTATTTTTCTTGTAAGCCCCCTTTAATTACTGAAAGGCCTCTCTTCTCCAGGCTGAATATCCCCAACAATGTTAGTTTTTCTTCATCTTCATGCCTGACTGCTATGAATTTTGAAACTTTGAAACTCCAAAAGTAATGCCTCCTATTTATTTCCATGGAAATGACAAACCTACAAAGAGCACAATGACACTGTTTCATAGAGCAAATTCTCAGCTACAAAACACTGTTTTTCAGCATGGTCATCACCACTACTTGTGCATTTTCACCAGCAATTAACAGGAGCTCTGCATAAGTGAAGGTGACCCACCGTTGCTGTCACCACTATTATAATGTACCACTCACTGGCTCACTGTGCTCACATCCACTGCTTAGTCTCCATAAAGGTTCAATAAGTGTCAATGAATGTCAGTGAGAGCCATTTTTTCAGTAGAGAGGAATACAGTGATGCACCTTTGCTTCATATGCACTTCCATGTCAGACATCATTTTGTCAGACTCATTTGTGTGGATCCCCATGAGTTAATTCCCCTCAGTCATTGCAATGACTTATACATTCATTAAAAACTCCTGCGGGCATCTGAGTGAAGGCAAAGTAGGCAAAGGAACCTTCTTACATCTTTCAGAGTTTGGTTTTCAAGGTCTGTTCAAAATCATAGGGAAAGTTCTAATTGTCTGTGTTTTAAAGGATCTCTTTTTAATTCAAGTAGCAAAAATGTACTCATTTGTCTTTAAAACACAAAGAGTAAAGATATTTAGTAGTAATTAAGGTCACCTGTTGAGTACCACATTTCTTGCACACCCTAAATGAGGGCAGAGTGTCCCGTGTGCTGTGGAAATGTTCCTATTACACAGCTGTCTGACATGGAAGCTGTTATTGTTGGTGTTTTTGTTTTGGTGTTCTGCTTTGCAGCTGCACTCCCCCCAGGAACAAATGCGGGTGCTTCTGCTGACTCAGTCCTAGCTGTAGTCCCCTTAACACATTTGAGCCACCTGATTCTTGGAGAGCCTGGAAGTCATTTCCAGCCTAGTGTGTTTCATTTTGAAATACAGTCAAATAATACAGCCAGATGGAGCAGTAGATAGTCCTCGAGAAAATAAAATCTCAGGGTGAACCTTAAATAAAAAATGAAGAAGCAGAGCTAGAAGGAAAAGGGAGGAGGCTAACTTTGCAGTATCCCTAGAAAAGTATAAATTTCCTTTGAAATAGTAGAGTGATTCGAGCTGCTGAAAAGACTGGACTAGGGGACTGGTTTAAATGTGTTGGTGGAGAATAGGGGGTCAAGCAAATTTCTGCTGGTAGCAGGCAGCATGAGCCCACATTTCTGCTCACCATGAACTTTAGCCTTTTCTAAAATAGGATAGGATAGGATAGGATAGGATAGGATAGGATAGGATAGGATAGGATAGGATAGGATAGGATAGGATAGGATAGAATGCTTTGGGTAGAAGGGACCTTCAAAGATTACTGAGATCAACTGCCTGACTGCTTCAGGGCTGTCAAAAAGTATAACAATGAAGGCAGTGTCCGAATGCCTGTTGAACACTGACAGCCAGGGGACATCAATCACCTCTCTAGGAAGCCAGCTCCAGTATCTAATGATCCTCACAGTAAAGAAATTTTTTCTGATGTTCAGTCTGGCCCTCCTCTACCACAGCTTTGTGCCATTCCCATACATCTTGGCATCAGTTTCCTGGGAGAAGAGCCCAGGAAGTTGCAGAGAACAATGAGATTTCCTCTTGTCTCCTCCAGACGAGGCAACCCAAGTGTTATTGGCCTCTCATGTCTTCTATCTCTTTTACCAGCTTTGTTGCCCTCGTCCAGATACTTTAAAGTAACTTAACATCCTTTTTATATTGTGGAGCTCAAATCTGCTAGGTGAGACTTCACCAAAGCTAAATATAGCAGGAGAATCACCTGTTTTGTCAGGCTGACCATGCTGTATTTAGTGTACCCCAAAATTCAGAATGCTTTCTTTCCTGCCAGTCACCAAGCCTGCTGTCACCACCACCCCCAGGTCCCTTTCTGCTGAGCTTCTCTCCAGCCACTTGTCTCCCACTCTGTGTCTGTGTCAAGCATTATGCTGTTCCAGGCCTAGAAATTAGCATTTTCCTGTTGGACTTCATGATGTTGCTGGTTGCCCAGTGCTCCAGTCTATCCCTCCATAAGACCTCCCATGCCTCAAGAGAGTCAACAGCACCTCTCATTTTACTGTCATCAATGAACTTGTACTTAATGATTTCTCATACCACACTCAGACCATAGTCTTGAAGCTTCTGCCACCACTACATTGAGCAACCTTCTGGATTTAATGGAGATTGAGGTCAAGTACTCTTGCTACCTGGGGCAGCACAGTCCATACCCATTCTCTGATTGAATTTGCTTTTGAGTTATTGACTAAACCTTAAAAAAACTGATATTTAAGTTTCTTGAAATGAGAAGGATTCAAGAATTCATCAGTAACCTTGGTATGTTTTATTAATACAGGCATTAATTATCCTTAATACGTGTCCACTCTATTTTATATCTTGGCTGTACATCGATTGAATTTTTTTCAGAGTTGAAGAAAGGATCTCACCCAAAAGGTGGTGATGTTTTCCTACCTCCATGTCAGTTTCTCTGCTTGAACATCACTGATTTCTCCCAGACTTGTTCAGGTAGAAAGTTCATTAGAGATGAGGACAGACCTGCATCTTTTAGGCATCCATCATTTGCATGAAGTAGCTCAGTGTGGTGTCACAAATAAATACTCCTCCCAAATTTGAATTTCCTATTACTATATTATCAAGGGCAGTGTTATTCTACTTACACAATGCTGCATCCACCTAAGCTTCCTGCCATTAACATTTCCAATAGATATGCTGGGTCATCATGGTCAGTGACAGAGTATGAGGGTGTACCTGGGGTGGTGCTCACAGCAGCTGCACACAAGATTAAATGCAGACCACGAATGCTGCCTCCAAGCGTGCCAGGAGGAGCAGTCAGAGGAACATCTGGAAAGTTGTGAGGGAAGTGAGGAACAAATGGGATCTGTTCTAGGACATGGCACACTTCTCACATTGACAGCATTCAGACATGGGCATCTTTTCAGATCTGCAAAGCCCTTCTGAGTGAATAACTTTTTTTTCTTTCTTTGTTTTTATCCCATGTAATTGGATTTTTAACTGGTTATAAGAATATCTATTTACCTAAGCGTGACTTCTGAAATAATAATTTATCTGTATTAAACTTTCTCAAGTACTTAACCAATGGATCTAATTTGGCTACATAGATTTGCAGACACTCTCAATGTTTATTTTACAGTGTTAAATGTTTGCAGATCCTATTTTACTGTCTAATAGCACTGGATCATGTCCATCTCTCTCGTCATTCTATTTTCTCCTGAAGAAATTCATTGTATGATTTCCAAAATCTTAATTTCATCCTGATGTATTGAATGCAAGGCTCTTACTTAGGAAACAATGGAGTAGTGAGTAAAATTCAGTACACCTCCTGAATGTTTGTATTAGTGACTTCTGTAGTTTTCTACTGCTTTCATATCAGCAAGGATTACAAGCCTTGGCATACTCCTTATGCTGTGCAAACCCATATAGACATGTGATCAAATTACCATGGTCTAAACAAGTTAATACAGGTCAGCTAAGAAGTAGTAATTTTATGCGTATGTAGTACAAACTAATATGAAATTATGTGTCTTATGTAATTCTTCTTCTTAAAATGCAAGCTTTAATCACACTAGTTTGAATGTGCCAAACGTGAACATGCACATCTAGCTGGTGTCCTTTGGTACCTAGAGTCTTTTAAACACTAGAAATGGGTGACATAGCTAAGCTTCATCATCAGGTAAAATACAAGCATATGTCATTTTCATAATTGACAAGGAGGGAGTGGTCCTTCAGCCCCCAAACTAGCTGACAATACTGTTTCTGTGCATGTGCATGACATGTAGGTGCTATTAGATATATTGTTAGGTTTGCTGTTGCAGTTTTATGTGATGTTTTGCAGCCTGCTGTGCAGGTATGATATTCTAGATCATAGAATTATAGAATGGTTTTGAATGGAAGGGATCGTAAATATCACCCAGTTTCAACTCCTCTGCCATGGAGACAGACTCTTTCCACGAGACCAGGTTGCTCAAAGCCCCATCCAGCCTGGCCCTGGGCAGGATGGGTTCTTCACAGCTTTTCTGGGCAGCCTGTACCTCACCATCCTTATAGGAAAGAATTTCTTCTGAATATCTAATCTGAATCTACCCTCTTTCAATTAAAATCTTTGCTCTTTGTGTATCGTTTCACTCCCTGATAAAAGGTCCCTCTTCTTTTTTTCCTGTAGCCCCCCTTTATGTACTGCAGTAAGATCTCCATGGAGCCTTTTCTCTAGCTTGAACAGCATTAATTCTCTCAGCCTCATTTCACAGAAGTCCTCCAGCCCCCAATAATCCTCTTGGCCTTCTTACTTCAACAGGTCCATGTTCTTCCAACAAGCCCCAGCTTGTATGCTTGGGCCGAAGAGCTGAATGTGGTATTCTCAATGTTCTGATGAAGATGTTGTGTCACGAACCAGTGAATTTTCCTATTTCCAGGCTGGAGAAGGTGAAACCCTTCAGTAGAAAGAGAAATCTTTTGGATCTAGTGATTAAGAGAGTTGATTTTCCTAAGAACACAGTGGGGATTACATTGTGCTTATTCAAGTTAGGAGAGCACTGAAAACTTGTGGAGTATAGAACACGGATGAGAAAAGAACACAAGGCACAGAGAAAAATACTGGGCAAGTGAGATTGGCTTTCACATCCTTTATTTAGCATCTTACCTAGAAGATAATTTTCCCAAATTAATTTTTCCTTGTGCTAATAAAACCTTATACTAGGAGCTGGGAATGTTTGAGTCTTTAGTATCCATCTCATGCCCTTTTCTTAAGCAGTAGATATTAATAACGTGGGCGCTCCTCTGTACTATCTTAAACTCTAGACTCTCCCTATCTTAAACAGCACTACATTGCAAACAAAATGTGTTTTTGACACAGTACCTTGACGTGTGTTTGGAAAGAAGGTGTGAGTTGGTGGAATGGTTGATGAGCTTCAAATGTTTATAGTTGCACTCTGAAGAGCTGCTCATTTTGCAGTTGGACAAGGAACTATGGTAGCCCAAAAACTCGCTTAAGGGATACACAGTTGGGCACTTCTGTCTGACAGCACTTTCTTGGCCAACGCTTCTGAGCCTTCAGTGACAATAAACTGAAGCATGGAGCATGAAGATGTGGAATGCACCTTTAAAGAGGAATTACATACCCTTAGGCTGGAGAATTAGGAAGGTGAGGATCACACAGGAATATCTGGCCACAAAGGCTTGAGTGACATTTTGAATTGCACCATAAGCAAGATTGTGCAGCATGCTCATTACTGCACTGCCATGTCTGTTAAAAGGGCAAGAATGATGGTGACAGCACAGAGGCCTGGAGGTGACCATCACTGATGAGAATACATTTTGTCCTGGAGTACAGAGCAAAAGAGGAATTCTTTACCCTGCTTTTATTTCCATATCCATAGTACAATCTGACTGTAGTCAATAGTCATGATTTCTAGTTGAGCACCAGTAATCAAGTGAAAATAGAGTCTGTATCATCTCCTTTACCTGCTGTATGATGAAGTTAATTTTACTGATTTTTTATCAGGAGATGTATAATTTTCCCCATGCTTACTGATGTCTTTCCTGTCAGGTCACTTCTTATTCCAGTACTCTTGTTTGATGTTTGAGCTGAAATAAAGTTACGCTGGTGTAAAACTGTTGTTAAGTCACAGTCATACAGTGTGTGTTATGTGTAGAAATTCCCTTTTTTAATTTCTCTAGTAACACAAGATTGCTTTTTCTTCAGAGTAATAGTTCCTATGATCAGCTGTAAACGATTATTAAGCTGCCTGCTTGGATGATTTATGGCTCAAAGGGTGTGCTTTCTGTCAGGCTGCTTGCTAAGCCCAGAGAAAGACCCCTAGCTTGTGGTGACGATGCTATTTTATCACCTGCTGTGAACTAATTCTAGGAACTGGTCAGATATTTTTCCAAGAAAAACTCTTTGCAATGTGAAATCAATAATGTTAATACTCTCTTCCTTTTTTTTTTTTTTCCTCTTTGTGTGTGGGAATAGACCTATGTGAAGAATTGACTTTTGGGGAAAAGGTGCTTAATTTCAGGATGAAATTTCTGGTTCAAACCAGAGATGTCGGTAATATAAGGACAATAGAACAGGCCATAGTCCAGTGGAGATGGTACCCATGGGGAAAATAGCTGAATTTGAACAGAGTTCATGTTTTGAATCTGCTTCTAATCTAAACTCAGTGTGAATTTATCTGTAACCTGTGATTTGGACAGATATGTTCTTTCTCATGAAACACAGTGAAAAATTACATTACATGATGCATCGTTTTTAATTAAAATTTTGACCAGTTCCTCAAGATAGGAGAATTCTTTCCTAGAGAGAGGCAATACGGAGTAATGTGACTATTTTCTACAGATATTTTTTTCAATGTTGTAGCTTGTGTCTTTTAAGAGTAAAAAATTTGATGGTGAACAAATTGTGGCATGTTAATGGTTACTCTAAAGTTTCTTTTAAATCTACATGTATTAACCACCCTGGAGGTTTTGTTTGTGATAGTCATTTTGTGTGATCATCTGTTATTAATTACCATATTGTTGGCCAACTGGCTGTCCCAGTGATTAGTGGTATTGTTGTAAAAGTATGTACACTCCCTTAGTCTGTGGGTGGTGGTGGCAGTTGTGTTGATAGTGTTCATGTCATTTTCATGGGACAGAGCCTTAGGTCTTGTTTGGCTGCTTCGTTTCAATCATCTCACAACCCTTTTCACTTTCAATTTTGGGTTATCTCCCACATTACATGTTATAGGAATAAAATTTCAAAGGAAACATGGATTTCTCACCTCTTCTAATAATTGCATAGTGCTGAGGAATATAAGATACATGTGCTATCTGGAGATAGTAGGAAGCACTGCCTCATTGTCACTAGTTGTCATTTCTAGTTTTGTGTGACTACCCTCTAAAGTGTAAAATAAAACAATGAAAAATGGGTTTTAAATTATACAGTGTGTTCTAAGAGAAAGAACTAAGCCAGTAATTTTGGTGTCAGATGGCAAATAAAAGTTACATTAATCTTGTTTCATAAGAAATTCAAGCCATCAGAGTGTTATTTCTGTAATATTTATACCATGTTCATGCACAGTGTTTTCATGCACTTGTTTTTAAAGATTAGCACTAGAAAACTCACTATTATTTTTAATCTGGACAGTAAAAACACAAAGTGAACCACTGAGCTACTGCTGAGAATTACCATTGCAGCAGGCATACAGCTATTAACATTGAAGCTAGTACTGCAATTAACAAGAGTGAAGGAGAAAGACACTTCTGGGAAGTTCTGTAGATTTTGCAGTCTAGGGAGAGTTTTATAGTAGTGCGGAGTTATGGACAGGGAGCTTTTAGCAACACTGTGAAGAAAAGTGCAATGAACGAATCATCCCATGAAAAGACAACTTCACAAAAGAATTATTTTTTCCCCTGTTTGTTTACAAACAAATTCCACAGGCAAAATGGTCTCTACTGCATTAGTTCAGCAAAAATGTTGCTTTGGCTGGCCATGTTCTATATAATACTGGCAAAGAACTGCATTTGTGTCTAACCTGAGTAACAATTCATAGTAACTCCAGTGTTTATACCTTTTGTGCATTCCAGCTAAAGCTGACAAAGAAATTCTGGAGTACTTATTAATTTTTAAAATTGGTATGTTACTCTTTGTCCAGCAGAAGAATACAGTGATGTAAAGCAGCAGAAAGCTAGTTGGAATTTAGGCAAGAAATTCTATATTGAGCTTTTCATTGAGTTGCTATAATGATGCTGGGTGAAACTGGCTTATTAGTACTGTACATCTTTATTCAAGATGAAGGCAGAAAGCAAATAAGAACCCTCATTAAATATCAGTAGAAGTAATAGTCACCTTTTTTTTTCTAACAGTTTTCCCTTCCTGTGAATCCTGTGGTTGTCAGGATAAGCGTGGGAAGGGCTGGAATGACACTGAGATGCTGCACAGATAGTAATGGACAACATGCATGCTAAACTAGTTTACTAAGATCTCTGCACAAGGTAACACTCACTTGAGAAATTATATCTCTTGATTTAGGATAGACAGTCACTGGCTAGAGTTTGATGGGAGTCTCTGCTGTGAGGGTCCTTCTGGTGGCATCTTCAGCTGAGCAGATGCTGAATAGCTGACTCTGAACTTCTCTTCTGCTCTGCTAGTGATCCTGCTGGGCCTGTGTTCCTACATGACCACACAATTACAGGCATGAGCCACTGTGAATGAATGTTTTAGCTATGCAGAAAAGACTTTTCTCAATGACCATTTCTGCACCGACAGGAATGGTTTCTACTGACTATGTAGAAATGTCCTATTCCTGTACAGTCAGGTTGTTTTTACAGCAGAAACTTTCTAGAGAGTAGCTGGCATTGCCAGATTCTCTATCCCAGATGCTAACACATTGAAACATGAAGATAATTCCTGTCAGATGGTCCAGGCACAGCAGAAGCTCCATGAGGGCGTCTCTGGAACAACCTGAAATTCCCACTTGGAAAGCTCCTGAAGGAATTGAGAAAAGGTTTTGATGTGAGAGTGGCTGGGATCTCAGGCAATCCCTTGTGCCACCTCTGCAGAGACCAGTTGGTAGCTCCAGGACCACACCAATGCTCCAGCACATCCAAACACAGCTCTAACATTGCAGCTACAAGTATAAGATGAGGTGAATTTAATTCTTATCTCAAAAATTTAATTAAACAGTTCTTGCCACCAAGTGGGAAAACAAAAACAAAAACAAAAACAAACAAAAAAAAACAACAACAAAGCAATAAATCAGATTTGATAGGGTTGATGATCTACTTCTGTAGATGTATGGCCTAGATAGGAAACTCAGAAGAACTTTGTGATGTTCAACAAATCCAAATGCAAGGTCTTGCACCTGGATCATGGCAGCCCCCACTATCAGTATAAACTCGAGGATGTAAGGATTCAGCACAGTCGTGCCAAAAAGCACCTGGAAGTACTGGTGGATGGAGAGCTGGACATGAGCCAGAAATTTGCCCTCACGACCCAGAAAGCCAACAGTATCCTGGGCTGCATCAAAGGAAGCATGGCCAACAGGTCGAGGAAGGTGATCCTACCCTCTGCTCAGTGCTGGTGAGGCCTCACCTGGAGTACTGAGTCCTGGTGTGGAATCCTCAGCACGGGAGAGACATAGATCTGTTGGAGCATATCCTGAAGAGGACCACAGAAATGATCCATGGAATTGAACACTGTTTCTTCGAGTACAAACTGAGAGAGATTAGGCTGTTCAGCTTGGAGAAGAGAAGGCTCTGGGGAGAGCTGCTAGCACATATTCAATACCTGAAGGAGGCTATAAGAAAAAGAAGGATCAGACTCATTAGCAGGGTCTGCTATGATAGGGCATGGGGTAATGGTACCAAACTAAAGGAGGGGAGATTTAGATCAGATATTAGAAAAAAATTTTTACAGTAAGACTGGTGAAGCAGTGGAACAGAGAGGTGGTGAATGCCCTATACCTGAAGATACCCAAGGTCAGGCTGGACAGGACTCTGAGCACCCTGACCTAGCTGGGAAGGAAAGGAAGGAAGGAAAGGGATCTCTACAAAGAAAGCTTTACATGTTAGCCAGGAAAACAGACCACCATGGAGAGAGGCACCAAGTACCTATGGAGAAAGCCACCCAGGAAACAAGTCGAACCCACAATCTTCCTCCAGTGCTTGCAAACTGATAATGGGGACCTGAGCACTGCTAGCAAGGCTCCGGCTGCGGGCAGTCTCACAGAAGTGCTCCTGCCCTCCTGTGCCATGCAGGCACCACTCTGGCAGAGCCCCCCAGGGCCCTCCTGGGGCCCTCCAGGGACAGCAGCACGACTCGCTCGGGGGACGTCCCTCGGCTCTTCGCTCACCTTCCCTTTCTCTTCCTTTTTCCCCAATCCCTCACCCCACTGCAGCCCCTCAGCGCCCGCCCCGCGTGACCTCCTCGTTCCCAAATGGGACAACAGGATTAAAAAAAGAAAAGAAAAAGACAGTCACGAAGACAGAAACAAAGAAGAGAACCACTTCCCGACCGCCCCGCGCTCACCTCAGCCACCGCTCCGACTCAGTTCAGCAGCCGCTGTGGTGTCCCTGTTCAATGCAGGGGAGTTGGACTGGATGACCTTTAAGGGTCTCTTCCAACTCAAATGATTCTCTGATTCCTTGATTCTATGAAAGCTGTTGGTTGTATATATTGTGTGGGTTTGAAGTGGGGAATGAACTTACTTTCTCTGGCCATTTGAAAAATGTTGAATGTTCCATGATAATATGGTTCTTATACACTAAAGTGCACTGAAAGTAAGAAATACTCTACTAAGTGTTTTGTACTTAGAATCCTGACTCTTGCTTGCTCTAAGGCTATTCTGTGTCAGTCCAGATGTAAACCTAGTACTTGAAGCAAGTGCTTTCGCTGAAGGTTTCCTTGGGTCAGGGTGAACAGACACGAGTTTAAGGCAGATTCAGTCACCAGGGGAAACCCAAGCTAGCTCTGTGTCATCAGACTTGTTTTCTTTTGCTCATAGGAAGTGTTTCCATTCCGGCAGGAGAAGACAGCTTTCCAGTGTCCTCCCTTCTGCACACTGTATTGAAAGCAGGGAAAGTAAATGGAACAGCTGGTACATTAAAATCATGCCTTCTAAATCACTTCACTGTGATGATAATGGTTCTATCAATATCCTCTTTCACTTGTCGGCTACATAGCCATTTTTGTTTGAGTATTTGCAGGTCTCTTTATGTCACAAGATGTCTACAGCTGAAAGCAGTACTGTCCATGTTGTTCAAGTGAAAAAGGACATTTCTATTTTTGTTTAAGATTGTCCTTCCGCTTTTAATATGAAATATGAGTGTTAATGGAAGTGTTAAAGAGGACTTTTGCATTTCTGAAGTGATTCTGGACAGAGGAAAGAATTGTTATCTGATGTCAAAGGTTTGTGCTTTACCCTTAGTTCAGGTCATGTGAATCTTCGGGTACAGTGGCTTTTTTTAGTTTTGCACCATGCGTATCCAGCCAGAGTTTTGCTGCAAAACACATTTTCCTAAACCGTAAATGTGACCTCTTTTTCTATCCTTTCTGTCGCATCAAACAAAATATGGTCTTTTTTCTCAAAATTTTTCTTCTCTTAGTCTTCTCCACTTGTCTACAAGCCAATAGTGAGAAGCTAAAAACAGTGCCAGTAAGAGGAATAAAAGGAATTAAAGTAATACCCTACAGCTATCTTTATAATAACCAGTAGTGTTTCCCAGGAGGAGATGTTGAGCAGAGAAATGGTGTTGAGGATCTAATGTACAAAGTTTGTACATCATGCTGGTGGGTTGTTTCCAGCTTACTCTTGCCTGGTCCATGAGCTGGATGCTCAGTAATTGCTGGAGCTCACCTTCTGTTTTAGTTTCTTCTAAGGTGAGCACAGTGTATGCTCTCTGTGACTGCTCGTAGTGTGAATCAAAATAAGTAAATGGGTGCTACTGGGATGTTTGTTACATTAGTTATTTTTAATTATTATTAAAAATATTATTAATAATTATTTTCTTCCATATACATGTTTGCACATATGAGGGTAGGTTTATGGAGCTCAGTGGATAAAGCATTATGAAAAACTTGTAGAATAACACCAGAGCCAGGGGGTTCCGTTTAAAATTGTGGTAGAAGATACTAAAATGTGCCAACCAAGAACACTGAATAACTTTGAAAGCTTTGCCGTATCTTTGCTCCTTGAATCATATTTTGGAACAAACTGATATCTTACTCTTCTTTCATTATTTCACCATACGTTTGACCTGAATTCTTACATTAGTGAGTGTTGAGTGGCAATGATAGTGGAGATAACAGAGGAAAAAATGTGTTATCTTAAGATGACATGTGGATGGTAATCACACTGCCATTTAATTTCGACTATGACATCAATAACTATTGCTACCCAAGAGCTGTCCAGTATTCTGGGCATGTGTCTCTCAAATATTTATTTTCCATTGTAGCTTCAAAATACCCAGCAAATTAAGTGTAGATTATCCTCAGCAGTCTTAAACTGATAGTCTTCGCTTATTTTGCAATTAAAAATAATGATCCAATAGGTGCTTTATTATCTAATTTAAACTATATAGTATCTTTTTGGTAGAAGGACTGAAAATGGATGGCTTGTTAGTTTGAAGGCTTTAATTCAAATAAAAATCTTTAGTGAGATGGAAATAATGATCCACTGAATGGAAATATATTATATTGACAAATATAGATTCTGTGTCTGTGTGTAACAGAACGGAAAATGAAATAAAATACATATGTATTACTTTCCAATGCCTACAAGACTTCAGTGAATCACAGATTTTATGTTGAATCTGTGTAGTTTTAAATGCACACCAGAGTGAAAACTTTAAAAATTCTCTACTTGTGAATTGACTGCTCTTCGTTCCTTTTAGGTTTATTTTCAAAAGTGATTTTATTTCTTTGTCCTTCTAAGAAGGTTCTACAAAGTAACATAAGCCTTAAATATCTGCACTGTATATTCCTTATGCTACTTAAAGCATCGATTTTCATTTCTTCTTACAGATTCTAATTGCACATAAGGGTGTGGGAATACACATGTGCATGTATGTGTGCATGTAATATCTTGCTTCCTCTTTTCAAAGCATTGTCCAAACACTAGCTAATTGATTTGATATGCTAAAAGGAAAACTCAGAGCAACGAAGTCATTTTGGTATGAAAGACATTTCCAGTCATCTCCGTTCAATAATCACAACCACAGTTTCAAAGATGATACAGATGCAAATTGAAATGTGTGATTTTGTTCTATCTGGATTTGATTTCTTTCCCCTTTAACTCCATAATACTCATCTTCCTTTTCCTGCTGGGATCAATGATGGCTAGAATTGGCACGTACAGTGAAGCTATACAAGACCAGAGAGATTGAATTTTACTCTAGGGATAAAATTCCAGTTCCCTCTTCCTCTCCTTCAGTGGGATTGGCCCTAATTTTTGCATATTCTGTAAGTTATATCCAAAATGCAGGCCTGAATGAAATCTTCTAGGAGGAGGGGGAATCACAATTCTTATTTTCTAGCAGGCCCCCTTCTGAGATCATCCTTCTCTTATCTCTTTCCAAATTCTCTTCTTCCATATGGTAGTACAATAAATTGTTGCCGACTAGTGAATAACCCGACAACTCTTACAGAAGATAAATCACACTGCACATCTTGAAATTCCTAAGCATATTCCTCCTCTGAAACACAGCAAGCATCAAGTCTGTACAGATGGAAATATTTTTAATACCTTAACTAGTTCAAACATTTTGTTGACTATGTGAAGTACACAAGGAACTTTGAAATTTTATGTGAAAGTCTCTCGGATGCTACTTTAAAAAATCTGGAAGATCCTATGTGACTCCATCTCCTCATAGCTGTACATAATAGTATGTATCATGCCAGAGAGCTTCAGCAATATTTTCTCCCCTGCTTGTGAAACACAAAAATTATGACAATTCATCATCTGCTGCACAGAAGGTGATGACTCTGGACCATTATTTTGTCTACTTATCCTACCCATTTTCTGTCCATATGGCTGACTTGAGAGCCAGCAGCCTGCTATAAGTATGACCAGGCACAGCATATGACCCAACAAGTCTACCTCAATGCACAACATGGGAGTAGAAGATACACAGATGTTGGAGGAGGTCATTGAGAGCACAGTGTGGAGATGGGAAGAGTCTAGTTTTTGAGTGGACTTGGAGCTTAACAGGTAATGAGGATATAACCAAAATAGCAAGAAAAGAATTTGTGAAAGTACTCACCAACTGGTGTTCCTCCATATTTCATAGTGAACATAAACTTCCCAGGAGCAGATTTTCTTGTACTTTGTTTTTCCAGATCAGACAAATTCAAAATTGCCATTAAAATATCACCTTTTTGCATTTTGTCTGGTGCTCACAGGTAATTAACACAGTTATTAACATCTCTTGTAGAAACTCAAGATCCATTTGCATCCCTATAAATAAAGATGTCAGGACTCTGCAGGAAGGAGACAGCATAGTTGTGGCTGACTGGAGCTATCCAGTTGAATTGGCTTGTTCAACAACGTTGTTCAAATAAACACTGAAATCGTACTCCCACTAGGACATCTTTGTGTGGCTACGTTCAGGTAGCCACAATCATACAAGCTATGCCAGAATATCAAAAAAGTAATGAATTCGGTATTTCCATTATTTTTATTTTCCTATAATTATGTGTTATTTATTAATGCGATAGTATATCAGTCAGATGAAAGTTCTCAGTAGGAAACAGCTGTTGAATAACCTCGCAAAGTTTTCCAAATGTAGAAAAATCTCCTGTAGATTCCAAATTAAAAAAAAAAAAAAAAGGGAAAAAGGAAAAACATAGGAGAGAGGAGAGGAGAGGAGAGGAGAGGAGAGGAGAGGAGAGGAGAGGAGAGGAGAGGAGAGGAGAGGAGAGGAGAGGAGAGGAGAGGAGAGGAGAGGAGAGGAGAGGAGAGGAGAGGAGAGGAGAGGAGAGGGGAAGGGGAAGGGGAAGGGGAAGGGGAAGGGGAAGGGGAAGGGGAAGGGGAAGGGGAAGGGGAAGGGGAAGGGGAAGGGGAAGGGGAAGGGGAAGGGGAAGGGGAAGGGGAAGGGGAAGGGGAAGGGGAAAGGGAAGAGGAATGTCTAGGCCTCATCATCCTTTAGTACAGCAGAATTAACTCAGTGTCTGCCATGCAGTTTGGATCAGGAATATTTGAAGGGTATCTACTGGTTGTCCCGACACTTCGAGCTCTGCTTGATGGTCTCAGGGTGTATGATGATAGAGGATACACACACTGTGCTTCAGCCTGGGGCTGTTCAGAAGGAAAATTCATGAAATACATTGATGCCTTCATCATCATTTCTACCAACACTCTCTGTCCCTTCCAAAACTACCTGTCAACCAAGATGCATTTTTTTCTTGCCTGGACTTGATTGTTGCTGGTTATTTCTAAATGAGGACAGGAATTGTTTCTGTAGTCTTTGAGAGGTAAATGAAAGCACAAAGAAAATTATTGATTTTCCTCACTTACAAATGAAGTGTAGTGTCATGATTTACCACTTTCCAGTGCTGTTCTGTGGCTGGCTGGGAAGTACTCCGCAGGGATACTTCACACCGTGCTTTTAGTAGACTCATTTCTTTCTTTTTCTTTTTTTTTTACTCTTCCTAAGGTAAAGATTATATTATAAAGGACTTGCTTTTGTTGTTTTAGCAAGCAGAGCCAACTGGCAGACAGTTTTGTGTTTATATCGTAGTTGTTTCTTCTCCAGGGCAGTGGAGCATTGCGCAAAACTCTACTGTTATGTCCAGATCAGGAAAACTGCTTTCCTCTCTGCTGCAGATGTAAAAATGACAGCCTGTGGGAGCAGAGATCTGTCTCAGGTGTGCACTGCTGTAGGAAACACCTGCATACAGTAGACAGTTTAACACTGATAATGGTTTAAGAATGGGAAAAATTATGCAGGGATGAGAATCATTGTCCCTTGTACAGAGTACAGGCAGTATTTTGCAGCCTCCTTGGTGATGTTCCAAAGGAAATATACAAAATAAAAACAGGAGAAGAAAACTCCAACAAAAAATATTCTGAACAACCTCACTCTGTCTATGAAAAAAATAATCTAGGAGACTCATGGTCTGTTTCAACTTCTTTATTCAGTGAATGGCTGCATGGGTTAGGGTTTAAGAACATCTGAAACTCAGTGCATCAAATGATGATGGGGGCAAACTCCTCTCGGCATTGCTTGTCATCCCATCTCTGTCTTACAGAGTGTGAATCCTCTTTCAGGCATTTATAAGGATAACCAGTAAAGCAACAACCCTGGGAGATAGCTTTCCTATCCTCTTAATGACACATTCCTAAATCACCTTTTCTGCTCCTTTGTCTTGAATACCTGAAGATGGATTAGGCTATGTTGTTAAAATCTGTTAGACTTTTTCATCCTTTTAAGTCAAAAGAATTTTTCACGAAGTATTGTGATTTTGGATGGCAGGACTATGTTCTCTGGTCTCCATCCTTACCATTGTTTTTGACCTGATACTCTAAGAAAAAAACCGCATAAGGAGGGGAATATGTGATATTGTGGTTATGATTGCCCATCATGCTGATGCAACACTGAAATATTCTGTTTTAGTTACATTTTTAAAACTTTCTGGCTTCAGGCCCAGGTGTTCAATCTAATAAATCTTTCTAATGAGAACATAATCAAGATCTTAAGCTGATTATTTGAAGCATATAATACAAAATCTTTTACTCCAGTGATCTCAGTGGGGCCAGAATGCAGTGGCTGTAAATTGGCAAGGATCCACGAAGCCTCACCCAATTTTGCTGCAATGTAACAGTGAGCTGAACGATGCTTTCAGTTTGTTAAGTGGCTGGTGTAGATTGTGTATCCATCCCAGGAACACAATGTGCAAAAGTCGCAGCTTGGCTCTAAATGAATATCAGTGCTCTGTGAATCACTGCTGAATCCTACGAACTCTTGAGCCAAGTGGGCCCGGGAAAAGCCAGGTCAGTTTTGCTTATTGTTGAGTTTCCAAGGTGTTTCTGGAATGTGGAAGTTCCTGCTCTTTTTGGACTCTGTGATTCTAAAGCCAAGGCTAAGCTGGGTATTTCCCTTTCCTTAATTTACATTTTCGGTGGTTACATGACGAATACAGGAAACAGACAGTAATTTCAGAAGAATTTCTCATTCCCTTTTTACTAAAAAAATGCTAGAAAACTTACAGACCCCTTTCCTAGACTCCCTACTCCCTGCTCCAATTGTGACCTCATTCTTCCTGTGAGTCCTTCCTTGGAGAGTGTCCTAGGCCTGGCGGGTTCGTTTATCTTTTCTCTTTCTCCAGGTTGGTCTTCTGGCATGTGATCTGGATGCTCTCTTTTGTCAGTCCAATTTCCTTATTGAATATTACTATCTTTTTCTGATCTTTTTGCTAGACACAGAATTGAATTTCAGCCATCAGATGGACCCACTCCAACACATCACTAGCCCAGTTACTGGGATATTCAAGGTGGCTTTGATAGGAGTCATCTTGATAAACCATGATTAGATACTACTCTCTGTTCTATTCACTCATGGTGGAATAGAAAAGATTGTTGTTAGTGAGTTAAAGCAATTTATACAAAAATAAGGTTCACAACCCAAGCAGACAAGAGCATAAAATGGAGATTCTACTGTATGATTTTCTTAATGATAAACGAGTAACTGTGTGTCTGTTTTCATGTGTAAAAAAGCAGAGCCTCATCCTTTTAAAGTTAGACATAATTTGAAACTATATAAGTAGAGAATACTGAAGAGGAACAGCTAACTTAGTTCCTGATATAACACAAGGCTGTCCCCACTGAATGAACTATACAGAAAAAGATTCTCTTTCCAAGAAAATGTTAAAAGTTATACCTGTCCCATGATAGTAAATTTTTATCACTTCCATCAGAATAAACTAGTTTGCATTTGGCCACATATGAGGAATTAAAATTAAGTTATTATTGAAAATACATGATAAAACGGATGCTTTGGGATATGTTACATTAGCTATTACCTTATCCATTTATGCTATTATCTTACTCTGTCCTTTAACTGAACCACCAAACACTCACACACATTTATTATTGTAACACAACACTTCAGATGGTATCAAACAAAATGTAGTTGTACAGTATTCCACTCTTTAACAAAGAATAGCAAAGCTCTAGCGTAATATTCATTCTATCACCTTCTATCACCAATAGGTAAAGATGTGTTTTGGCACGAGGTACCTGTAGTCACTGAATATCTGGCCCTTAGCCCAGAGAACTAAAATTTCTGGCCAAGTGTTTTCTGTGGCTGAATCCTAAGGATAATTATCTGAAAGTGCTTCTGCCTATACTCAAACAGCTTGGAGACACAAATCAAGGTTAAATCTTATCCAGGGACCTGAACTACCTGGTTGTTGGCAGAGTCAATGAAAATGTTCCCATTTGTCTCACTACATTTTGGATCTTGTCTTGAGTTACCATGGTGAAGTCTCACCGCGTATCTTGTTGCATCAGTAACAGAAAAGTGTGTCAGAGGTCAACACCGAGGCCCAGGCCTCTAAATATCATCTGCAGCCCGGACAGTGAGCACCCTGAGTGCATCTTTGATGACATTAAACTAGTGGGAGTGACTAAAATGAGTCCTCAGTCCAGTGACCCCGATAAAGTTGATTGCACCTATGAAACAACTGTGAGGCTCAGTAAAGAAGGATTGTGTATCTAGAGAAGTAACCCCTGCTTTGATGCAGGGAAGCGACTGGCTCAGGAATAAAGATGGGGGATGCCAGGCTGAACACAAACCACTATTATATTTATTGCAAAGCAAGCAAACTTTATACTGGCATACACTACAAGGACCTTTGTCAGCAGACAGAAGAGAATCATAGAACCATTAAGGTCGGAAAGACCAATAATTTCATTTAGTCCAACAACAGCCCATGCTTTGACCACTTTGGACCATATCCCTCAGTGCCACATCTATCCTTTTCTTGGACACTTCCAAAGATGATGACTCCACCACCTCCCTAAACAGCCTGTTCCAATGCCTCACCACTCTTTTGGAGAAGAAATTTTTCCTAACATCCAACCTGAACCTCCCCTGGCACAACTGAAGACCATTATCTCTCATCCTATTACTGTCACCTAGTAGAAGAGGTTGACACCCACCTCACTAAAACTTCTTTTAAGAGAGTTTTAGAGTGCAATAAAGTCTCCCCTTAGCCTCCTTTTGTCCTCATCTATTGAGCAGAGGTGAAGCTTCACCTTGGACACTGCAGTCAGTTTTTGGTATATTCCTCAGCTGCCATGTTCATGAGAGATGAAGAGCAATTGGAGATAGTCCAGCAGAGGGTCACAAAATAGTCAGGGCCTGCAGCACAGGTCCAGCAGAGAGAGGTTGTAAGAGCTGGGCTTATTTAATCTAGTAATAAGGAAGCAGTAACTATTAGCTGCCTGCAACAATTGGAAACTCTTCTCAGTAGACAAGAGCAATAGTGGAAGTTTGTGGTTTGGGAGGCTCAGAGTTTAGAAAAAAACAACATAAAAGACCCACTGGGAGAGTAGAATGGAAATGGAACAGTGTACTTAGGGAAACTGTGAAGTCTGTCCTTAGGGATGTTCAAAACTGTGCCAGGCAGAGCTGCTGGTGACCTCATCTATTTGGTGGTATTCCTGCTGTGCCTGGGAGTATGGACCACTAACTTCAGAGGTCTCTTCCAGCCAACACTGTTGTGATTTTGTGATTACAACTATCATACCTAAAATCACAAATCACAAAGTATTGGATAATAAGACCAAACTAAAAACATATTAAAAATAAATAGGCAGATCAAATACGCAACAGAAAAGAGCTGAGTAAAATTAACACTGGAAAATTCATTCATACTGGAACCAAACCTACCCTCTGGCTTCTGTTGGGGAATCCTGAGAGACAGGCAAGAGAAAGAAAAATGCTAGATAGGGAGAGATAAAATTAAATGAAACAAGAGGAAGGATTCCAATAAGTCACAGTTAATTAAGAACATAAATAGCAAACTTTTGTCTTATGAAGATTCCCAGCACCCTGCTAGCTTGAAAAGCAGCTCTGGAAGTGAAAGGTAGAAAACATCCATTCCTTTTTCAACCTTTGTGTATCAAACTCAGCGTGTTAATCTGTTGTTCAATACTATTTGTCTTTCCATACATATGCAGAATGGAGTGGAAGACACTCTGTCTGAGATCTCAGTTCCGTCTCTGCCTGGAATAGTCAAGAAACTCCACTGATGCTTGTAAGGTAAGGAAAGATGTAGTAAGATAATGGAGGCAGAAAGCAAAGGTTTCTCTCTGAAGGCAGTCTGGTTTGTCAGTCCTCACACACTTAATGTTACTCAAGTGAACTTAAGGACTTCTGACCCAGTATACCCTGCTGTAATGCTTTTAAGATTCTTGTTATCGGTATTCCACATCATAACATCATGTAAAGCATGGGGAATTAAATAGTTAATACTTCAGTTCAACGGACTGAGAACTTTCTGGATACCTGGTTCTCAGAAGAGAAGAATTACAGACCCAGGGGACTCTGTGTTCAGAGGGGTAGATAAGCCATGGGAGGCTGTCACAGGGCTCTCTCTCGCTGCCTGGCAGTGTGTGGCTGTGTTCCCCAGCCGTATGCCTTCAGTTCAAAGTAAAGCTTTTCATTTTGGACACTCCTCTCTCTCATTTTCTTTGATTTATTAGCCTCAATTCCAATTATATTGCATTATATTGTGATATTTTGCATTCCGATATCATATTTAGTAAAATTAAGTTTCCTCCTTAGATTGTTGCTGCTGTTCTTTTTTTTTTCGGTCCGTTGGGCCTGCAGGCCTGCTGCCCCCTGTCACGGGCACAGATTGATCTAGATAAGTCTGTGACCCCTGTTTAAGGATTGGTCTACAGAGTAAAAAGGTGACTGGGTAACATTTCCAAAAATGCCCCCTAGCCAGATTTAAAGCAGGTAAGAGTCAAGTAAAAATGTAAATGATTACCTAGTCAAGTTTCCAAAAGCAGAGAAGGAGATTAAGCTCTGCTAGTTCTGAACCTTTATTTTATTTAAAATCTAAACAACATTTTCAAAAATGCCTCATGCACAAAAAAGAATGGAGACTTTGGAGAACATAGCACCAGGCATTCCCTGCCCATCTAAAGTCAAAGTCCTGACGTAGTGCTGTGCATATCTAATTTTATGGCAAACCATGACATATTGACTGGGCCAGAGGAAGAACAGATGATTGAGAAATGGCCCAGAACATCGTGGCTCTGAGACACTGAATGATAGAATCATTTGAAGTGGACAAACTCTTAAAGGTTGTCCAGTCCAATTCCCCTGAAATGAACAGGGATACCTACAGCTGGACCAGATTGTTCAGAGCCTGGTCCTGCCTGACCTTGTGTGTCTCCAGGGGTGGGGCATCCACCACTTCTCTGGGCAACATGTTCCGATGCTTCACTACTCTTACTGTAAAAATCTTCTTCCTTATGTTCAATCTAAATCTCCCCTCTTTTAGTTTGAAGCCAGTTTCCCTTGTCCCTTGTCCCTTCCACAACAGACATCACTGAAGAGTCTGTCCCCTTCTTTCTTACACTTCCCTTTAGATACTGAAAAGGTGCTATCTGGTCTTGGTCCTTAAAGCAGGGAGTTGCTCTAGTACCTCAACAGGAAAGATTGAAGTCAACCAACAAGTGTATTTCCTATGCTCTGATGCTCTGAAGTTTCCTGGAAGGTTCTTGAGATATACAGGATTAAGGATTTGCGTTGCACCATTGAGTCAGCTGTACTCGACGTGAATGGGGTGGCTATTCAGCTCTTAACAGCGTCATGTATTACAGAAGCAAGTATGTAGTACTGGGTGGTGCTAAAACTAGAGGAATTTTTTTATTATTATTTTTTTTTTCAGAGGAGCAGGAATTACTACTCCTTTATTCCTGCTGACGAATCTTCACATATCTTAGCCAAGTGTGCTGACGGCTGGGGTCAAACAGAAGGGGTGTAGCACCTTCTTATCTCTCTTTGCACTATGTGAGGCATTGTCTGGCAATGTGTACTCAGAAAACCACTGCCTCTGACTGTGCTGCCAGGCATGGGGGAAAAGAGTAGATTATAAATTCTGACTGAGTTTATCCATGAATTCAGAGTCTAGTTTCTCTGTACTGTCAAGAATTAAGCAATTCTGGGTGTGACCAGCAATAGGCAGTGGGATATCTGGGGAATTTTACTGGGAGAAGACTCTGAAATGTTAGGTAATTCCAGAGCTGGGGAGCTGCTGAGGAAGGGAAGTGGTGGCTGAGGACCTACATTTTGCACAAAATTATTTTCAATAATAGAATGCAGAGGTCTTCCTGTGAATTTGCCATTTTGGAGACTGGAAAAGTCTCAGGCAACTTGTCAAATCTCCATTTAGAAAGCTGGAGAATTCCTCTGCTATCTTCAGATATGTCCTGCCAAAAGAACATGAGGGGAGGTGAGGCAGTGTGGGGAATGGCTAAGGGCAGTGGTGGGACAATCAGCAGTGGGGCTTGGCAGAGCTGAGACACAAGGCAGGAAGGATCCCCAACATGGACAGGAAGGGCAAGCCACGAGCATGGTGAAACTGGGAGAAGAAGAGTGAGGGGAGCGTCACTGTGAGCTGAAGACAGCAGTGCATCTTCTTGGGGACAGTACAGTGAGCTGCAATCCACCACTTTGTTTTTTACCAACCAACTCAGCAACGGAGTGAATTTCAGCAGTTGTTTTTTGGAGGATTGAACACTTGGCCTTCTCTGTGATTGAAATATGAAGAAAGCACAGTTAGGGCTCAAGCCCCACTAGTCTGTGTCCTTCGTAGATTCTGAACTCTTTTTTTAAGCTCGTTTTGTAAATATTAAATGATTTGGGCACATATGTTTTTGTCTCTTTCTCTTTTTTTTTTTTTAATGAATATTTCTCCCCCCAGTAAAAAAAGACAAAAGCTGTCATCAAAAAGTGTTTTTAATTATAGCCTATTGCTATAAAGTGAGTAAGAATTCCAGACAGCATTATACTCTGAGTATTTTCCCCAATTAAACAGATACATTTTCCCAACTTATTGTACCCAATTTCGTTATTACATTAAGAAGTAAGTTTGATTAAGTCTGTTTGTTCACCACAAATCATTTAAAACTGCCAGCCTTAAATAGGTGGCAAGTGTGAAATATCACCAAAACAAATTACACCACCTCCTCCAAATTGCTGGAACTTTGAAATTCTTCCTTTCTCCAAGTGGGGTCAAGGGAAGTGCATGGCAACCCGCATTCATGGTGAAGCAGACTCCATGTGCCGGATATTTCTCTCCATCCTGTATGTACACTGTTGGTGTATAGATTCACATGAAGTGAAATTTCAGCCTGTTCTGGATCTATTAACAATATTGGTCTTGAGGAAGCATGGTTTTTTTGGACTGGTCTAGAAAAAACAGGTGGACTGGGAAATCCAGGAGTTCGACTTGATGATCCTTATGAGTCCCTTCCAACTTGGGATATTCTATGATTTCTGTTAGATCACTTCAGTTTTGCAGAAACTAAGCAGAGATTGGATCATACCAACCTCTCCAACTGACTCTCAACATGCAGTTCTCAGAAAGCCTAAAACTAAAAGCAGAACTAAATTGGAGTTGCATTGTCAGGGGGATAAAGATGGACTTCAGTGGTCCTTTGTGGGACACATCCCATGGTTAGCACGTTATCTGTTTTTCAGAATGAGAAAAAGTATAAATACAAAAAATTAAAGAAACCTCTGATGCCTTATGGCAAGAGGGAGTGGTCTGTGTCATTACAGCTGTTGTTTTTCTGAGCTTCATAAATCAGCTTTCATCAGAAATTTTTACTATAGGAGATTCCCAAACTTATGGGGCAATATTTTATATTGTATTTACCTGAGTGTAGTTTAGCATTGGATATCCACTGATATCAATGAAAATACATTCAAAATATTTTAATCCTAGAAATGCATAAACATCATCTAACAGGAATGTTAGACCATATGGGTGAAGTTAGGATCTGTTGCATAGGAGGAGAATGTATCACTTTTATTTTGCCTTCTTGAATGTAAAATGTCTAACTATTTTTTTGTTTTCACTTTTACTTCCAAAGAGCAGTTATTAGTGAATTAAATAATAGAAAATTACATTATTAACAACATAGCACCAATTCATCAATGAATACAATGAAAAGAAATAAAAAACAATAACTAAGAGAAAAGCAATTATAAAAAGCAAGCAAATGGTGAAACATTGTTCGTAACATAATATAGATAAACAGTGGCTATTATCTAGAAAATTGAATCCTAGGTCTGTTTTTCAGGCTATTCCTACAACGAGAGTTTCATTCTCTCTGGATGCTAAGCCCTGCTTATCTCAGGTAGTGTGGCATCTCTTTCCATTCATTTTCAGTTTTACAATTAATACAGAAGTTTTCGGAACTAGGTTAGGATGTCAAAACTAAAACTAAGTGCAAAAACTGCAGAATGTTTTTACTATTGCAAGTGTCTGCAAGCAGAGGAAGAGTCAAAGTAAAGCAACTCATATGTAGAAAAATACCACTGATGTTCAAAAATGGGAATGTTAAATATTACTTAACAAAAAATTCAAAAAAAGTCAATGTGGTTCATTTTATGAACTCATGAGGAACTGTGAAAGCAAATAGACTTTAAAAAGCAAGTAAGAATGGATGGCAAAATAACTGAAATTGTTGTGTCGTTCTGCAAGCCTGCAATAGGTCATGATTTTGTACTTAGTGCACAGTTCTAACATTTATTTCCCAAACACAGGGGTTGAATAGAGAGATAGCAAAAACAGAGATGTATATAAACTGTTTCCCAACCCAGAAAATTTGAAATAGACATCTAAACTGAAATCTTTATCTTATAAAGGCAATAATGGAGGTGGTTTTCACAGAGATTTTTTTTATAGTAAGGATGATGAGGCACTGGCACAGGTTGCCTAGAGAAATGATGGATTCCCTGTCTCTGGAGACATTCAAGGTCAGGCAGGACCAGGCTCTGACCAACCTGATCTAGCTGTAGGTGTCCCTGTTCTTTACAGGGGAGTTGGACTAGATGACCTACAAGGGTCCCTTCCAACTCAAATGATTCTATGACTCTATGATATTCTTTAAGAGATCTAAAAGATAGGTCATGTTTGTATTAGAGGAGCAAGCTGACTTGTAGAAAGATGGAGATGCTGCAGAAGATGCGAAGATAACCTGCAGATTTGACCAAGTCACAGAAGTTCAGAAAAATATTTAAATTTTATTGCCAGCTTCTGTGGGGAATTCATTTCCCACTGACACATTTGATGTTTTATTGTGCAAAGTCAAAAACCCCATACAAATTTTTAAAATATAGATTTTAATTTCACTGATAAAATTTGTCGTCCTACATTGCTTCGTATCAGTAGGGATTTCCTTGCCAAGAAAAGATAAGCATCAAATAAGCACTGTGAACATCCAAACATCCATATCCACTTCCTTTTTCTTGGAGTGCACTTTTCACTTTTTTGGAGTGCTCTGAAGTCTCTTATCTCCCACGCACTTGAGGATTCCTTCACTTTCTTCTCTGGAACTGACCTCTCAAGGTCCTTGATCAAGATCTCCTCTGCTTCCAGTGTTTACAGCCCTCAGTTATTTAATCAGTTGAATAGGATGTCCTCCACTGAAGTGTTCCCAGGAAGCATGTCTCCCACAGACATATTCCATATGCTGAGCAATAAAACAGGAAAGCCCTTATGCATATAGAGAAATGTACTCACAAGCTACAGTATTAGGAGAGGAAACCTAAATTCCACTCATGTCCATTTTTGGGTCAGAGACCTGACTGATGCACTTGGCTAAAAGGACTCACTGTGTCAGGGTGATCAACTGGATCTGGATGCTCTTGGGTAGCACTCCACATGGCTTACCCCCACTCACTTTTTCAATCTTGTCTTGTGATTGAGATAAACATATCTGAGGAGCTGAGAAAGAAGAAGGTCCTACAAAGGTCCAACAGTGCAGCTGAGAGTTTTTGTGCAGTGTCATGGAATGGCAGTTTCACTCACACTGCTAGAGCAGAAGTGAGCCCCAGCCAATGTACTTCTCTCTTTACATCTAATTGACCATGTTCACTGGATCTCACGCTTATCCACCTGGTATCAGAGGCAGAGTACTATGTAGATACGGCCTAAAAGTTCTCAGAAAAGCATCAAACTGCCTTACACAAGACAGGCATTAGAATTAAAAGCAGCACTAAATCTGCTTTCTTGCAATTATTGCCTTCTGGCAGTGTACACATCTGCAGGAACGTCACAGCTCCATCACATAGCTGTGAAGCTGACCTTGCAGACATTGTGCACCTCCAGGTGCCTGAGCTGCTCCTTAAAATCAGCTGCAGCCTTCCCTTCTGTAGCACAGCATTGCTGATGCAGCACAGAGTATATGGGGAACACCCTGCACCAGCAGCCCTTTGCAGAGATGCCAGAACTGGCTTACCCCTTGCCTAGTGCCTTTTCAAGTACAGTACCTTCAGAGTTATCCAGCATGATTTATTTCTGCTCTGTTCACAGCAGGAGGCCTAAACAGATATTCATTACTATCTGTTACGCATTGGCATCTGAGCCACAGCACAAACAATTATTTGCCGTCAGGTTTGCCTCTGTGCAGCATCCATCCTGATGCATCACTGGGATGAACCACATAAACGATACAGTTGTGTTAATGTTGGTGAGGGACTGAGGGAGGATCTGTGGAACACCATGAGTAAAAGACAGTGGGTTTGACTCTTTTGTCCTTGGTGCTAAAGGACTTTTTATCTGAAACTACTTAATTTTTACTAAAATAATTTAACATGATTGGGTAGGAGAGCTACTAATAGTGTTATTATAAGCAAGGAAAGCTCCATTCAAGTCAATGACAGCTTATGCTACATTTAATGAGCTCTTCTGTCTGGAATTCAGGACAAATGTTATTTGCCTAAAAACATGGAAGTTGTATTATTTATCCAAGAATATTTTGTTTTAATAAATGTTGCATCTGAATTCAGAACAGACCACTTCCATGCTCACTAGCATATAACTAAACCGAAATATTTTATTTCAAGCTGGAGATGCGTGTGTTCTAATTGTTTGTTTGTTGTTTTGTTGTTTTATAAATCAGAGAATAATTACATCACATTATCTTTTCTGCTTTGGGCTATCACAAAGCCAGCTCTTAATTTTATTTAGGTTATTTTATTGTTTGAGACAGGAAACATCATAATCATATTTTAATTTTGAAAAATGTCAACTTCTATCTATTTCAACTGCTATTTGTAACTTATAGCTGCTCTCACTAAAGATGTTTCCAATACATTCCCACGAGACTGGCTATAAGATGAGACTGTTAGTATTTCTCTTTAGTCTTCTCCTGTTGATACTTGTACTGACCAGCACAGAGACCCATAACTGGGATGGGCATCTGGATTGTCGTGTCCAGGCTACTGTGGCCCCTTGTCACAGAGATTATCATGTTGCGTGTTTCAGAGGAGAAGAGAAATCTGTAGAAATAAGGGAAACTTTAGAAAAAGTGTGAAACTGAACTGTTAACTGGCAGCCATTCTGATTCTGTTCTGTCCTGGTTTGTCAGAAATAATTTGACAGAGTCAGATGGAGTTGCTCCATTACGACAGCAATTTAAGTGAGAAGAGCAGATTTTGAAATGAGACTCTGCTTTCTTTTTGTCAGCCTTATATGTTTTAACCATGAACCATTAAAAATGATTACACAAGAGAGAAAATTCCCTCCACTGGGATCAGTGAGCACACAAAATTGAAACAAATGACCCAGAGTCAGATATCGTAACACAAAAGGGATGTGGGCTCGCTGGGACACATCCCATGCACTCCCACAACCTGCCCTTTCTGCTCATTTGGAGCAGCTGCTTTCTCACTGTTCTGCCGGTGTGTGAGATTTCCCTCCCAGGAATGTGAAAATTCCTTAAATAAATGCTGCATGTGGAGTCTAGAGTGTCGGAGGGAAGCATTTCTGCTGCTGCAGACGCACTGCTGCTACGTAGCCCGGAGGACCCCTAGGAGATGGACACGCTGTTTAGTGGTCACTTTCCACGTGCATGCTCATCCTCGCTGATTACTGCAATATCTGAGTATAAATAGCAGCTCTCCCTTTTTATATCCTTCTCCTGCCTGATTCATTTGGTGATGCAGCGTTAGTGACATTTGATTCGCTACCATGGCGATTGCAAAACCAAGATTTCATAAACATTGGACTGGGATGTCTCCTGAATGAATCAGCCAGGACACGGAGGATGGGCAAGCCCTGGGGGAGCTGCACCTGAGCCAGCCTTGGCCCTGTTCCCACATGAAGAAAATGAGCACAGGGATGATGTGATGTTAGTACAGAGCAGGAAAAGAATAAATCTGTAGGGAATAGAAGAGTGCATAGGGGGCCAGTCTGCTAGGAAAAACTTCTATATCAGAGGCATGAGTCAAAGATAGGCTGAGAGGTTTGCTAATAAAGACTGAGAAATGCTTTACATAGGACTTTTACTTTCTAATGTGGAGAAAAATGAAACAGAAACCATAGCAGAACTGGGAACCAGACTGAGCGTGAATAAAAGCTTCTTTCAAAAGGCAAATAGAGGGAATCAGGGAAGTCAGAAAGGAGAATGTGAAAGGCTGACCTCCAGGCTGAAAGCACTTTTGTTGCTGTTATGAGAATGCTTCTGCTTGAAGTATGATTAAATGAATTCTAGTCATCTAAGTGCAATGGTAAAATCTGGAACTGTGTCCAAAGACCATAAGAATGTGCATGGGGTTATCTTGAGTATGACACACATAATAAGGTACTGCCAGTGGAGAGCACAGTTACAACTCAGCAGGTAAAGTCCAGGGATGTGGATTCAATTCCTTCTCCTTGCTGGATTAAAAACACTGGGAATAGCCCATTTCTCTTTCTTGCCGTGCATCACAGCCTGTGGATTTTCTTTCAAATTTTGATATGAAGAGATGGGGACATTTCACTTTTAACAAAAGATAAAAATTGTGTGGTGATAGTGTGCTGAAATTTAATGATTAAGACTATTTTTAAACACAGGCTGTAATTACCTGGGCTGGTTTTAACCTTGAGTCATAGATGTGGGGAAGAATGTTCAGAAAAGAGAGACGTAAGAAAATATTGCACGTTGCACTGCTTTAGTGTTTAGAGGGCTCCCGTTTTTTTTTGTAATGAGTGTTTAGATTTACCATCAGAATCAGCATAAGCCTCCAGGCTGCATTTTGCTTCAATATACTTCAAAAATAGTCAGAAACAATCTCTGAATCACTACTGACCACCTTTAAGAACTTGTGATAGCTGGGAAAGAAATCACAAGACTGGGAAAGCACATTTACTTTTTAAGAAGGAAACTAAAAATATTAGGAAAAAATTATTCTCTGAAAGAACAATGAGGCATTGGCACAGGCTGCCCAAGGAGGTCACTGTCCATGGAGATGTTAAAGAAATGTGGAGATGTGGCACAGGGGGTCGTGGTTTAGTGATATGGTGGGGACGCATTGGTGGTTGGAGTACATGATCTTTGTGTTCTTTTCCTACCTTAATGATTCTTTGATTCTATGAGTCTATGAAAAAGAAAAAGCAACAAGGAACATATCAGTCTGACTAAATTTCTTGGAAGAATTTCATGAACAGTCAAATAAGCTGAGAATCTTTGAAAAAGCTGAAGAAGTGATAAATATCAGAGTATCCAAATGCTCAAAGAGATGACTGCTAGCTAGGATGTCTTTGTCAATCATGATTCACATCATAACATTCTCATTGATAGATAATAAGGTAACAGACTGTGAGTGTGGGAAAAGCATGACTGTCATATAAGCAGTGAGAGGCTTTTGAAATTTCAAATGTCACGCTGATACATAAGAGGGTGTGATTTTTATGGAACTTCTATGAGACAAGTAGACCAGTTTGGAAAATGCATTTACAGACCTATTATCAGTGGTTCACAATGAATCTCACATTCAATATTTTTTGTTATTGTTGTTTTTTTTCCCTGGGCTTGTCTATGTTCAATATTTTTGTACCTGTCTCTGTGATTGAATATTGAAGGTGCATATTTACAGAGGAACTTCAAGTAGACTGGAGCACGGAGCTGAAGTTCAGAATGATCTTGATAAGCTGTAAAAATAATCAGGAAAATTATAGGACAAAACTTGTTGGAAGAGCAGCAAAATATTTCTCTTCAGCAGAACAGTTCAGCCATATCAGTAGAGGAAGGAAACAATGACAAAGCAGTAATTTGGTGAAGAATCTGCATTCCATACGTATATTACAAGCATATCCTAATGCTGCAGAAAAGAAAGTATCTGAAACAGGGAATTAGAAATAAAACCGTGAACTCATCTTTCCATTTCACTTCACAATGATAAGCTGATGTCTCTGGTCTTAGTGCAACAGCAATGGAAAGATCAGACTGCATAGTCCATGAAAGAAACAGATCCGAGGTTACTGAGCTAAAGAAGAGAAGCTTGGGCAAAGGAGGGACAAGGAATGACAGCAGTCTTATAAACTTGTGTCCAAGGAAAGGGGATTACTCTATTCTTCATGACTGAAGGATATAAGAAGATATGAAGGGCTTAAAATACACTACACAAGATGTGTATTATATCTTAGGAGACATCATCTTAATGAAGAAAAAAATTATGACAGTGAAAGGTTACCTGGGAAGAATGTTGAGTCTTCACCATTAAAAGCTGTAATATCTGGTGAGATGTCAGTACAGTTACCACAGATAGAGCTGGTTTCCTCTTGGGCAGACAACTCCTGGAAGATTTCCATTCTCTATGACCCTACATTAATTATGATACAGAGTTTAGGGTCTCTTTTTCTTCATTACAAAACCACTTCAAGTAAGAGGAGATTAAATGTTAGGAGAAACTTGAGTGAATATGAGGTGATATTAGGCAACTTACAATTAGTTCCTTTGTTCTTTTCTTCTTAATGCAAAGGTATGTCCAGTTTTCCAGTGTTAAGGTTCTTAATTTTTAAGATATGACCTTGTCAAATTACCCATATTCAGTATTAAGATGCAACTACTTTACACAGGCATAAGGCTGTCTAGAACTGCAGTATTTAATGTAAGCCACTGTCTGTAAAACTACACAAAAGTGAGAGGACTGCAAATCAAAACGTATGTTTTGCTATCTTCTAAGAGTATTTCAGTGTTCTGTAACTTAGATATAACTTAGATATAAATTGTTGCCAGAAACATTGAAGCTTTGTTCTACTAGATACTTCTTCAGTGGTTGCTAAATTTGTCATATGACCCATTCAATAATTGTTGGGCATAGAGATGTTATCCTAAAGCAAAACAGTTCTGCTCTGTTATCCCTCTGAACATGAAAGAAGAGTTCAGCTTTCTGTATGTAATATCCTTCCGCAAACAAGAACTTGGTCATGGCCAATAAAACAAAATTTAAATTGCTCTGTTATTTATGAGTGTTTGAGTTTTGTAAATGGTCCCTTGACTTACAATAAATAAACCATGAACGTACACTCCTAATGCTGGTTTTGGAGAAGAAAGTTTACATTCATTATCAATTCATAATCAATGAAAAGATACAGCCGGTAAAATCAGAGCTCTCTGCTAGAATAACAAAATAACATCTGTTAGATTAAACGTAGAAGTTAATGAGGAGATTGTCACTGACTAAAAAGGGCTTCCATTCAGACTCTCAAGATTTTCAAAAAGGAAATCTTATTCCATATGTTCCATGCTTCATATATTTCATGTTTCCATTTATTATGTAAATTAAGAAGTAGCCTTTGAAAATACCCTTCATGTATGTTTATCTTATTTGTGTTTGCTTATTTTGCATTATAGAAGAAACTGTTGAACTGTCAATAAAATTGTCTTCTGCATTCTCTTTGTAGATTCTTGCTTATATGCATGCAGCGAGAACACACTATTTTTTATTTCAGACCTCACATTAAATGGCTTGACAGTGATGCAGCACGTGTGAAGAGATTCCTCATGGATCCGTGTGCATTCCTCAGGGATCAGTGTAGGGATCGATGTTGTGTTCCTTGAGGGTCAGTGTTGGGACCAGTGTTATTTAGTATGTAGGTGACATGGACACCTACAGAGTGGGATTGAGTGCACCCTCAGCCAGTTTGCAGACAACACCAAGCTGAGTGGTGCAGTTGATGTGCTAGAGGGAAGAGATGCCATCCAGAGGGACCTGGAAAGGTTTGAGAGGTGGACTCATGCCAACCTCGTGAAGTTCAACAAGACCAAGTGCAAGATCATGTACCTGGGTTGCGCCAATCTCAAGCCCCTACCTAGATACACGGCAGAGAATAGCTTGCGAGGAAGTACTGAGGAGAAGGATTTGGGAATGTTGACTGATGAGGGATTCAATATGAGCTGGCAATGTGCACTCACAGCCAGAAGCCCAACCATATCCCAATTTAGATAAAGAAAATGTGACCAGCAGGTCGAGGGAGATGAATCTGCCCCTCCACTCTGCTCTTATGAGACACCATCTGGAATATTGTGTCCAGTTCTGGAGCCCCTCACACAAGAAGGACATTGAGCTGTTGTAGCAGGTCCGGAGGAGGGCCACAAAGATGATCAGATGAATGGAGAACCTCCCCTATGAAGACAGACTGAGAGAGCTGGGCTTGTTCAGTCTGGAGAAGAGAAGGCTCTGAGGAGACCTTATAGCAGCCTTCTAGTATCTGAAGGGGGCCAACAGGAAAGCTGGGGAAGGATGTTTTATAAGGGCAGGCAACAACAGAATGAGGGTAAATGGCTTTGAACTGGAAGAGGATAGATTCAGACTATATATTAGGAATAAATTCTTGACTGTGGGGGTGGTAAGACTGGAACAGGCTGTCCAGTGAGGCTGTGGATGATACCTCCCTGGAGGCATTCAAGGCCACGCTGGATGGGGCTGTGAGCAACCTGGTCTAGAGGGAGGCATCCCAGCCTATAGCAGGGGGGGTGGAACTAGACGATTTTAAAGCTCTCTTCCAACCTAAATCATTCTATGATTCTATGATTCTATGATTCTAGCCATACTATTGTAGGGTGTGGGAAAGTATCTGCCACTATGTGTCTCTACTAGAAATCCCGCCCCAGGTACTAACCTACTCTTTCTGAGCTATTAGAGGAGTTATTCCAAGTTCTTTCAGGTTCTTCAGACCTACTCAGTATCTAGCTAGCTTTCTAAAAAGCAACACAGTATTTCCTTCAAGACTGGTTGTTCAGTGTGGTCCATGATAAGTAATACAACTCCACCACTTCAAGAGGTGAGGCATGTAAGGCTTTGGTGTTCAGAGGCTATGGCTTAGACTTTTTGAACAGTGGAAGTAATTAAAGCTAATGCTGGGAATTCCTATTAGTTGCTTAGAGTTACCCATGAGCACAAATTAATGTTTTGTTTTAACTCCAAAAAAATTCAAGCTTTTCAATCACTGCATGCTCTTCCTCAACATGGGATTAATGGAATTTGTAGTCACAATATTGCATCAGGGTTTTGACATTTCTTATTATTGGACTGAGTTTGATGTAATCCATAGACCTCATATTCTACTCCTCTACAAAGACTGCTAAGAGTAGTTTGTCATTAGTAAGACTATCTGGGAGCAAAACTGGGAAATATGCAAATAGAAAAATTGGAAACACAGTTCTTAAGGTGAATTGCTTCAGACTGTAGCATGCATCACCACTGCAGATGACAACAAAAGTAAACACTCATAGAAATGGACAAAAGGAGTGCAAACAAATAGTTTATCAACCAGACTATTTCCCCTGAAAAATAATTATTAACAGTCCCTTTCTTACTTGTTCCTAAGTGAGAAGTTAAATTGCAGATAATTTTGGCATACATACATAGGCTGATATTTGATGTTGTTGCCATTGTGTGGAGTGTAGCAGATAGAGCTGGAACTCTGACCCAGACAAACTAGGACATCCTGACATTGTCAATCTCTGTCCTGTATTGATACCCTGTGAAAAGAAAACTGCATTGTCTCACAGGCTTCTTAAATATGATGAAGGAAACAGAAAGTGATCCTTAAACATGACATAACAGGAAAAAGCTGAGCTGAAGTGCTCAAGATAATCTAGCAGAAGTTATATGCTTTCTTTGAAAGACTTAGCACACTTCTTCCAGGAACAACAACAACAACCACAAAAAAAAAAAAAAGAGAGAGATTATTCAAGAACACTAATAATGTTATTTCTTTCCTCTGGTGGCCTATCACAGCTGGTATCTTTTTTGACAGCATTGGATATAGCTGGAAAATAGATAAACTTTTGTATGTGCGGGTTCTTCTTCAGATCTAAAATGCGAGCCAGATAGAGCACATAAATCTGTGTTTGCCTTGTCATGCAGAAGAGTAATGTGAGCCTTATCAAATGGAACTGTGAGCCTGGAGTTGGTTTTAGTTCACAGAAATTTTAGTTGGAGAAAGTATTCTGCTTTCTCAGTTTAAGAGGGTAGTGCTATGTATGTGCAACTACTGTTTGATAATGGAAGATTCCATTTTTATATGCATTAGGAGAGATAGAGAAAGAAAAAGCATCCTTTGAACAAGCAGTTATTGCAAAGGCTGTCTCACAGGACAGCATTTAGCAATTTGTTTTGGAAGCATTTCAAAAATTTGGTAAGGCATCACTATGGCTATACACAGAGGGGAAATCAAGTGCACCAGTTTGTGAATTGAGCCTCTTCAACCTTTCCCACACACTACATCTAATCAATTGTAGAACAGGGAACTGATGTAGGTTGTATTCACTTGGTCATTTTGTTTTGCCATGTGAGAACTCCTTGATAATACTGAAGTGACGCTATTGCCAACTGAATAAAGCAACATGTTTGGCAACAATGAGGCGTCTACAAGTTTATAAACTGTATTTTTGTGGTTTTTTTTTTCAGTAACAGACTCTTGGAGAAATTTATTATGCAGTACAGCTTGATTCCAGTGTGTTCTGAAGATCAGCCTTCCTGAGGAGAAATGTGGACCTTAGGCTATATTTTTAGATCTAATTTCTTGTATCAGAGAAGAGGACCTGTCCAACTTTCTGATCATCAAACTGTTTCTGACCAGATCTGTTTCTGATCATTCCCACACCTGGTCACAAGCCCCACCTCTGGTTCACCAGCCAAACAGCAGATTAATAGATTTCTGCTAGGCTCATCACTCCTCTGGGGACTGTCTGTCTCCCAGCTGGAGGCTTGCTCCCTCATTTAAGCACATCTGGAAGAGTCAGTCTCCAAATTAGGTCTGAGTGGCAGCCAAAACTTCAAAAGATACAGGTATTTGGCCAGATTCTTGCTTGCATTCACGTCCCTTTGTTCCGGTTTCATTTCACTTTATAGTGTTGGGTGATGTAAATGAGAATCAGGGCCTTGGCTATCATAGATCTACTGTATACATCATGGAGAATTGTAACTTGGAGGCCTGGAAAATTAGCATTGAGAGTCTGTAATCTGTTTCTTTGTTCACGTATCACAGTGTGTGATCCTTCAGATTTGATCCAACCAATATCTCAACCACGCATTTCTGTTTACCTGGGAAGGGGGCAGAAAAGTAGAAAATTTCTAACACAGAAATTTTGGTCCTTTGGACTTATGACCACAGATACACGGGATGGCAGCAATTTGTAGCTTCCAGCACCTGACCACTCTTTCAGTGGAGTATTTCCTAACATCTAATCTGAATTTCCCCTGGCACAACTTGAGAACATTCCCTCTTGTCCTATTTAATTGTTAGTTAAACGAGAGAAGAGGCTGACCTCCACCTCGCCACAACCTCTCTTTAGGCAGTTGTAGTCAGCAATAAGGTTTCCCCATAGCCTCCTCTTCTATGACTGAACAATCCCAGCTCTCTCAACTGCTTCCCACAAGACTTGTGCTCCAAACCCCACACTCCAGGACCTTGATGTCTTGTAAGGGGCCCAAAACTGAACAGAGTACTCAAGGTGCAGCCTCACCGGAGCTGAGTACAGAGGGATGATCACTTCCCTGCTCCTGCTGCCTGCGCTATTTCTGATACAAGTCAGGATGCCATGGGCCTTCTTGACCATCTGGGCACACTGCTGGCTCATGTTCAGCTGAGAATTGACCAATACCTCCAGGTTGGTTTCCTCTACACAGTTTTCCAGCCATTCTGCCCCAAGCCTCCTGATGTGAATAACTTGCAGTTCCCGAGTGAGAGAACATACATGCATGGCAAAGTGCAGTCTGGAATCTCTTGTTTATTTTCTGGGGAAACTTTTTTATCCTGTGTTTCACTGAAGTAGGATAGCATACATCCCTCTGGTGCTCCCTCATATGGTTCCTAGAACACAGCTCTCAGTGGGAGTTCTGGTCTTGGAATGCTTTATAACTGGTGCTGATAAATATATGATCATGAGCCAATCTGCTATTACTCCTGGAGGCAAAGCTACATACTCCAAGGAGGCAAGAATACATTAAAGATAGAAGAAACTAGAGCAGGAAAACTTTGGGAAGCTCACACCTGCAGCACATGTGAATGGAGCCTTCTCCAGGCTCTGGGCAGTAGCACCAATCCCCAGGTGGGCCGAGTTCATCATCACGAGGATGCTGGGCTGAGGCCGACTGGAGTCAATGGTAATATTTGCTGTGTTTTGTTTTTTAACGTGTTTGGATCAGTTCCCTTTGTTAGCACTTACACAGGAACAACCTTCCCATCTCCTCACAGAGTGAAGGTTTACTTTTTTCCAGCTCTTCTTTGTTGCCAGATGAAAAAAAATGGATTTATTGCTCCCATTAAAGGTGGCAGAAAAGCCAAGTGATTTGAAAGGGAAAGGCAGAATAACTTCTACAAAGAAATGCTTTTAATTAAAAAAATGTTTTGAAGTATTGCATAAAGAGTCATTAATTGTTGGCTCAGCAATTATGTGATATTATATCCGTATGGAACTTATTTGCTGTCACTTCAAGTGTATGGTAGGTAGTTAGCTCTAGGCTATTTCTTTTTTCCTTTTCTTTCTTTCTTTCTGTCTGAAGGAGTAAATTAAACAACCTCTAGAAGAGGAATTTTTCTATTTCCTGTTAATTTTCTTCTTCCTTTTTTTTTTTTTTCCCTCTTTTTTATTTTCTTTTACGTTTCCAATGCTTGTTTGGCCCCTGACAGCCTCCCACCTGTTCCCTTAAAAACTTCTGCCAAAAGCCTGTTTTGCAATACCAAGTAGTAACTTATCATGAATTAGATCAGATCAATCAGAGCAGAAGTATTGATGTCTCTACCTTCCCTGATCTGGGCTGTATTTTCCCAAATATAACACTTTTTCTCCCAGTGGATGCAGCAGCATTCCATGCTGCTCAAAGAGGAGGAGCAGGCTGCTTTGTGCTGCAGCTGCAAGAAAGTGCAAAATAATAATGCATAACAAAAGCTTCTTGATTCTTTCTCAAGAAAACAGATAACTGTCACACCTTTTATAACCCATGCTTGTCCCAGCAGCATAATTCCTGAAGTAATTTACAGATCCTATTGTTCTACGCTGTATGCATAAGGCTAACCATGTGGTGCTTTTATCCGTACCAGACAAAAAAAGCACAACATTCAAAATGAAGGTGAGAATCCCAAGGGTAGTATCACCTAATGGAAGAAATGGATGGTTTTACTGGCACATAGATTGACTTTTAACCTTTGAAGCATCCTCTAAAACACTCACATTTATTTTTAATCTACAGCTGCATTCACATGGAGAATACTGTAATGGGATGTGTGGGACAAAGATATAGACTTTGGGGCGAAGTTATAGACTCTCCTCAAAGTTATAGTCTACTGACATTATATGTTCTAATTAATTCTATTATGCTTGAAATTTGTGAATGTTTCCATAGATCAGGATAGTTTTGTAAGATTTTCTCAAGTGCAAAATGCTTACTGTTCCTAGCAATCTTCCTTGTTTGAAATCAGTGAGTGACTGTCAAGAGGAAGGTGAGTGTATGGTACTCATCACAAAACACCCTTTCAGAATGTCAACTGGAGTGTTTTCAGCACAGGTTGATCTTGCAAATCTTTGTGAGTGCTACGTACATGCCTGATCCAAACTGACTGGAAATAAGTAAGCATGGTACTTATCTGCATAAAAGAAGGGAAAGGATACTTACTTTCAACATGGATTTGTCAAACTGTCATAAATGAATTAAGATTGGTTTGACATCAGGATTAATGAAAAAAAGACAGTGCATATTGAACACCTTGCTTATTTAGTAAAGCTGTCCTTTTTCCATTTCCAAGCAAGGCAGAGAAATTTGGTTTGGACAAAGTCGGGGTATGTCTTTAGATGAAAATCTGTATTCAGAAAAGGATTAGCAATAGCTTGTTGCCAATATCAATCCTAGGGGGCTTAAGACATTTGTTTTTCCTAGATGTGGTTCTTTTCAAAGTTTTCATAGACCATTATGCTCTGTGTGGAAGTCACCTGCTGGATTTATAATGTACTAATTATTAGCATGTTGTTACACAGAGAGCTGTTAACCAGCAAACAGCTCTGTTGCTAGCTAGCAAACAAATCTGCTTTGTTCAAGGGTCTGTTCTGTATACGTTGGCACAGATGTAGAGCAGTTCCTGAATTTCAACCTTTCTATGCAAGAGTGTGGCAGCAGAATATTCCATGAAAATGGCATGCAAGTTCAGTGATCCGTGAACGTTTTCAATTCTGCGCTCTCTTATTGCTCCCATTTCATTCTACTATTCCAAAGAACTTTCTGCTGTTGGCAGGAATTAAGGCAATCTTCCAGCATTCCAGTGCCTGTGACTTTGAGTCTTGGAACCTTTTGTCCTTCCAGAGAGAATAATATCATAGAATCACGGAATCATCGAATCATCGAATCGTAGAAGGCTTGAGTTGGAAGGGACCTCAAGGCCACCAACCTTCAGAAAAGACTCTCCCTCTGCCCTTGTAGAATTTATTTTTCCCTTCCATCAGAATATCAATTTTCTTCCCCATTCATCACTCCTTTTATGAAACTGTATCTAAAAGTTTTTCTTTTCTTTTTGGTCTTACATGTTGTATTTTGCTCAGACTTCTGAAATAGCTAACAAATTCTTCTTCCTATAGGCTTTTCATGCTGGCATAAGGCAGAAAATTCTGCTCAGAACTAGTCTGCCTTATAAGAGGCACAGTTTTGTGCTATTGTTTACTACGTGCTTGCAGAATTTTCACAGAATCATAAAATAGAATAGAATTCATAGAATTGTGGAATAGAATAGAATTTGATAGAAACATATAATCAATTTTCAAAAGATAGGAGTATATTCTGTAGAGAATTTAGGCACTACAATCCAATAAAATTTACTTCTAGGCACTCTATTGCATTTAATGCAAGTAATATACAGTAAATGCAGTATCAGTGATTTCTATATACTCATGGGGAAAATTCTGAGCTGAAAAAGGAGAGTACAGGAATCCAATTTGCTTGAGAAGGATATTTTTGGAAGAGTTAACAAGGAACATGTTCAGTCAATTGCAAGAATTCAGTCTTGCTTGCTCTCCAGTGCCTTCTTTGGCTAGTGTTTAGATCTTTCACATACAGGGAACATGATGCAGGTAGATAACTCCCATGACCTGTCATCTCAAATAAGATGCCTAAATCCTTTCTACCAAGGATCAAAGCTTTTATTTCCCTTCACAGATGGAAGTCACCTTTTTAACTTACTGAAGTCATTTTCATCTCATGTCAACATGTAGACAATCGGGAAGGGTGTCAAGTTTCCTAAATAATAGATTGTGGTAATGTCCCCTTCCTGTTTCTTTTGTCCAACTTTCTCCTTTCAGAAAACTCTCCTAACTTCTGAACATAGTCTGTGAACGTATGGACTCTCAAATCATTCTGGCAAAGTCACTTCAACTATGTAGAAGATGCCTAGCTCTTTAGGGAACCCCGAAGTGATCTTTTACTTATCCTAACAAGTTCAGTCTAAATTTTTCTGGAGAGTTACCAGAAAAGAGACATTATCATGCGCACTCATGCACAAGCCTTTCAATATTATACCAGATGGTCTCTAGAGCAGGACTAGGCTAGAGCATTTGGGAAATGGGATAAATGAGATGTGACATGATCTCACTTTGCGCTGCATGGTTTCTTAGTTGATGAACATCTAAGAAGAAGAGCCTGTACAGAAAGGAGTCCTTAGTCAATCTCCTATATCAATTTATATCATGACATGCCAATTTTTTATTGTTTTTTTTTTTTTTACTGTATTTTGCATGAATAGTGTAGTAGCTGGGCAAGAAGGGTTAAAAGTAACTGAAATCCACTAATCTAATTTGACCTCCCACTGAAACTAATGAAACTATTCCTCTTTTACTGACATGATTGGGGCCTAGGTGTGAGATGAACACCAAGGATGTTGTAGATGTCAGACAGAAACATAATCTTAGGCATCTCCAATATGCTAGCAAGCACTGACAGAATATCATAGTATCACAGAATCATGGAATCATAGAACTGTTTGAATTGGAAGAGACCTTTAAAGATCAACCAGTTCAAACTCCCCGCCACCTCTTCCACTAGGTCAGGTCACCCAAAAGCCCTATCCAACCTGACCTTGAACACTTCCAATGACACCACATTCACAACTTCTTTGGGTAACACCCTCCCTTTCCTTGTATGCAATATAACACCACTTTCTTTTGAAATCATTGTCCCTTGCCCTCGCAACACTGCCTACACAAGAGGGTTGGAATTAGATAATCTTTAAGGTCTCTTTCAACACAATCCCTGGTAAAAATTCTCTCCATCTTTCTTATAAGCCCTCTTTGAGGATTGAAAAGCTGCCGTGAGATTTACCCAGAGCCTTCTCTTCTTCATACTAAACAACTTCTTTCTTCATGGTTATTCCAGCCTTGACCTCCTCTGATCCCACTCTAACAGGTCCAAGGCCCACTTTAATAGGTCCAAGTAATACAGAGTTCAACAGAGATATGCTAGGATGTCTTAAGTATCAGTGACTTCCAGGGGCAACCAGCCATCTACAAGCCTTCCCATGCATAATTTACGCTGTATATTTTTAAAAACTTGAGGCTTATTTTGGCATCATTAACATTTATTTTCCCTTATTCCAGTCATATTAATTCCACTGACAATATCAGAGTTAGAGAAAATTAGGCATTTGCTATACAGTAATGGAAGAAAAAGAAGAGGAAAAGACTGAAAACTGAGTGTAAAATTAGTGATGGTGAGAGAAGTCACCAGCCAGTAGGGAAATAAGGGAAATGTTGGGAGCTCAGTCCTTCAGTGCTCTCACAGTCATACAGATAAAGCAGTACTAAGTGTTCATTAGAAAAATATATAGTGGATGGAAATGGAAGAAGGTAGAAGAAAGGCTTCTTCCATCATTTTGTATGATACTTTAAGTTAAAACTTCACTTCAGACAGCAAACTGTTGTAAGCGATGCCATCTGAATGGACCAATCAGTATCCTTTCCTTGATTGCTTTAAGTTAGAATTCAACCAGTATTTCATAACTATAGGTTGAAGGCTGGACACTTCTGCTTCTGGCTAAACTTCACTCCTATAAGCATAGGTTTACATCTTTCTTCCTCTTCTTCAACTCCTTCTTGATATCCTTGTGTCATTTACTGTTCCCTTTGAAAATCACAAAAAATTGTATGCGTTTTAAATTCTTGAATTAAAAAATCAAAAGGCATGCGAATCAGGTGAAAAACCCAATAATATAAAGAAACTTAATAAAAAAATACTTATATATTAATTAATTAATTATTATTATTATTATTTAAGGATTTTCTAAAAACTACAAAGGCAGAAAATACCTTGAGACAGAATTTTGTCCTTTTGTGCCTTACTTCTCCCAGGCAGGGCTTGAATCCCTCATAACATCTCTGGAGCTCACCCATATGAGAAACAGCTGCAGTTTAACTGTGCAAACACTGCTCTCTCTCTAGATGGGAAGTGCTTTTGATTAACTGTTGGAGGAAAAGGAAAGAGAAAATTCACAATTTTAATTACAGTTATTAAAAGCTAATGTGAGGAAAATATTATTGCAGAATAGCTTAACTCATGGAAATAGGAAATACGTCAAATTTAATGTTGAATCAACTTTGCTGATTATAGACAAAGTACATGCATTCAAACAGTATTTAAATGTTCAATATAGAGAATATTACTGGACAACTACGAGCAGGTTGAGTCTAGATTGTGATACTTAGGAATGCAGAAGATGACAATAAAAACCAGACTCTCAAATCCTAAGGTTTCACAGCTTGCATCATAAGCAGCACTCAAATAAAGGAAGGGTCACTTCTTCACAACACTTGTTCAGAGAAGAATTTATTATTCAGGAAAGGCATTTCCACAACATGTCTGATAATATTGTCAAGGAAGACTAAAAGAAGTCCAAGGTGTCTAAAAATGTATCTCGTCTTAAAAGCACAGATATCATATCTACAATATTTTTAGTGATGCAAACATTACATTGTCTTCCTGTGAGCTCTCTAAAACATATACTTGTCGCTCTTTGTGGAGATTCAGCCAATTTAGCTATACATGGATAGAGATTTAGAGGGCTAGATGCTCAGAGGGATTTAATTGGATTCCCTCTCTCAACAGCTTTAAAAACATATCCCATTAAAAACATTTCATCGTAAGAAAATTGTCAGAAACAAGATAGTATTGAAGCGTTGAAAAGTTTTCCTAAAATACATCATTTTAATGGACTGACCAGTGAATAACTGCTATCAGCGAGCTCTTGTGCATTGACTATACCTATGAGAGTTTTTGTGATTAATTCCTGACACATGCAGCTGAAGATTGGGAATTGGCCCACTGTTAAAAAACTGTGGAAGCATAAAAAAGAGTGAGAATGGACATTTTATGCACTTGGTGCCCTTTCTAGGGACATGATGGTTCTATTTTTTTGCTGGAATCTAATTGAAATATATTCTCACTTCCATTAATTTTACTAATATATTTTCCAATTCCTATGGGTATTTCTATACTTACCATTCTAGTAAAACCTAATTATATTCTATAAAGATAAATTAATAATAAGCCCTGCAAGTCTTCTCATTGATAAATATGGATTTGGTGACTTACAGAATTTCTAACACATTTTTTATATTCTCATGATTGTGTTATGTTTTGCAATGTCTCTGTCCTTCCTAGGTCTTGATCCTATACCCATTTCTGCATCCATTTCAAGAGTCAGCTTGTCACAGGCAGATGGCTCCAATTCTATGCTTTAATACAGAGGATCAATATCCTACTCCAGAACAGTCCAGCAGCTCCCTGAGGAAAAGGGTGATACTGATTTTGGGGTTATTTGAGCCAGCTAATAGCTGTGGTTTGGTTCTTACCCACTGCATGTTCGGTTCCTTCCCATTAAGTTTTTTGGGTTTGCTTGCAACCTGAGAGACTGTGGGTAATTGCACTTAGCTGGTGCCACTGGATCGTTATAAACCAAATTATTAGCAAGCCTGTTAGAGTGCTCCAGATTTAGACTCTGTAAACATCTGAAAATGTTGTTGAAATTTGTGTCTGCCTCTGAGGGTTTGTAGGGTGTTCCAGGATAATATCAGATACCAGCAGCAAACATTGCTGCATCTTGAAATCACTCTTTCAAAGGGGAAAACGGAACTAATTGTTCAACTGCAGGATAGAAAAGAGGTGACTGAAATGTTGGGTTTTTTTCATGAAATGAAAAGGAATACTCATGTCAGCAAGGCAGGCACTGGAAAAGGGGAAATCAGCAGGCTGAAATTTCGCTAATTTAACTTGGCAGAAATAGATATGGCAAAAGATATACAAAAAGATAATGACAGCTATCTGGATCTGCCATAACAAGGGCACCAGTTGAGAGGCTTAATTCCAAAGAGAAACTGAGATTAGATGAAAGAATTAAATAGTAGCAACTGAAAGACAGTAATTTTTTCCCCCTTATTGGCAGTAATCCTTTAGTAAAGGACTTAAATACAAACCATCTCAAAGTGGAGGGACGATTGGAAGCAGATTATGAGACCAACTTAGCTAAATCATGAGATCTTTATTGACCTCAATTACAAGTTAGAAGTATAGAAAAACCTCAAATTGGGTCATACAAAAAATAAGAAGTAAAATAAAGAGAGAATGAGGGACAAAAACAAAGAAAGGCACAAAACTGAGATGCATCTAGCAAGGAAATAAAGGAATTATCCTGTATGTGTTTGAGAATACAAGAAACACAAGGAAGGGACAAATCTCCTGTTTTACAGAAGGAAGTATAGAGGTAGATCAGACATTTATTGCCTCATGATTTCAGTCACCACTGAAAGGTTGGCTGCAAGCAGGGAGCTGGAACAACGACAATTATAACTAATGTTGGAGCCCGTAGTAAAGCAGCAGGAGGAGAGAAAATTCTAGGCCTGGAAATTACTGGAAATACTATCAGAACTTTTAAAAAAATCTGGAAAAAAAAAGGAAAAAATAAATCCAAACCATAGAGCCAAGTATCAAGCCTATCTTTAAAATGGAAAAGAAAGAAGACCATGGAATTATGGAGCAGTCATCAGAGATTGAATTTCTAGAAAAATACTGGGAAAAAGGATCCAACTATTTGCAAAAACTGAGTCTGAAAGGATAAAGATTGAAGATAAATATTTTTAAGCACATTTTACTTTTCCTTCCTTAACAAATAGGTCTGGTGATAAAGAGAAGCTGACAATACCAGTTATTGACTTTACTAATGTTTGGGCAAGTCTAATTTGATCTTTGAAAAAGCCAGGTGAAATACATGTTCTTGGAGAAACTGCTTTTGGATGGATGCCAAATTGGTTAAAAAACTATTGCAGGAATAATTACAAATTGTTCATTATTATGATGTAAATTTGTATCAAATAGTACCTGTAGGAATCTGGGGCTAGTATGTTCATTGTTTTCTTTAATGACCTAAATGACAGGACAGAGAATACACAACAAGAAAACTGAAAATTAAAAAAAAAAAAAAATGAGAGGCAATTTCCACATAGTATATTTATTTTGAGGTAAAGTTGCACAAAAAGCGGATGGAAAAAACTAGTGAGTTGGTGGCTCTTCAGAAGAGGAACAGAGGTTATAGACAATCACATACCTACTATAATTTTAAAATGTCATGCTATTGCTAAGCCCTCCAAACAACTCACTGAGATATACAAACAGCATAAACAGTCTGCAGACACATGAAATAATCCTTCCGCTGTACTCAGCATTGGTAAGGCCTTGGTTGGAACGCTGTGTTCAGTTTAGGTCTTTTCACGTTAATAATGAGAGCAATCCCGAGTCATTAAAGGTCTAAAGAGCATAATTTATGAGGAAAATGGAAAGAAAAAAAAAAAACATGTTTAGTCTAAAGATTGCGAGGGAGCATCCTAACATTTTCAAATACATAAGGAAATGAAAATCCAGACTTCTAAGATAAAGATAATAAAACACTGAGATAACTTGCCTGAAGAGTTAGAGGAGTTTCCATCATGAAAAGATTTTGTTTGGATAAACATGTGGGGAAAGCCAAACAGATAACTGATGCAGCTAATACAGGGAAAGGACTAAATTGCCTATTGGGATTCCTTCCACAATTGCATTTCAGGTACAGTTGAAAACTGTCCCATGTATTCTTGTTGTTTTATAGATACAAAGGTGAAATCTTTGTCAATGAGTTGGCTATCAGGAGAAAGTAACTTGAGTTTTTAGGTGTATTGATAGCTCAGGACCAGCCAGTCGTGTCCAAAGAAACATGTTCAGAAAGTTGGAGAGTCACCATTTTGCAAACAGCCTCTAACACATTGGTGACCACTTTAGCAGAGAGTGAGTGGGTGAGGTTTCCACTGATGTTTCCTATCTTAAATCCTTTTTTTTTTTTTTCTCTAATAATCTGGGATTTGGAAGATTCTTTCTTTCTTAAAGGAATACTTTATTCAGTATTTCTGAGCAACTTTTAAAGTCTTGAATGGATAACACTGTCTTGAAAAATTAGCCTGTTGATGTAATGGAACAGTAATGCCATTGTGTCTTTTCATGCACATAAAAAAGTAATTTAGAACATGATTACAGAGAAATCACATTTAGGTTGGCCAAATTATCCTTCTTCTCTTCCCTCCCTTGAAAACATTCCTTGACAACTCACTTTCATTTGGGAGTCTGCAAACACAAGAGATACAAGACTCCAGTACTGCATGGGTCAGCAGATCTGTCCTCTAGTTCCAACACCCTTTGCATTTCAGAGCTAATAGAGTATGGGGATCACTGCAACACTGCCAAGCCTTTCTGAGACTTCATCAGAAAACACAAACATAGGAAATTTGGTCGTATTTCTAGGCCTCCCAAGTGCACTCTTTTATGAACAGGTCATTGTTAAGGTGAGTCCAGAACTAATTACTTATCAAGTTAATAATGTGAAATTAAAGCTTTTATTGAAAGCAACGACAATTATTGTCTTGATGTTCGTGGTATCAGGGTTTTTTTTTTTTATAGTTTATATGTTTTTTTTAAAAGAAATTATGTGGAATTATTCATTTTGTATTCCTGTAACATAGGGATTTTCTGCTAGAATTGAGTCTTCTGTCCCAAAGAACTGTCAGAAGTGACAGAAATGCACAAGTGGGAGGAGAAATGTGATCAGTCACTCATACGAGAAAATGAAATGAATGGTAAGCAAATATCCAACTTACTATATCTCTTTAATTGTAGTAATTAGTTATTTATTAATTCTCTTCTTAGGTTTAACATTGCTAATATTCCTTTTATTTTGTCTGATTTTTGCTAGAACAAGGTTCACTGAGTTTTCCTATTTAATTCCTGAAATCTTATTCACCCTTGAATTTTATCAGTACTACTTTGCCATTTCTGTTTAATGTGTTCTAACAAAATCTCTATTTCCATGATTTTCTCCTTTGTCCAATGCAATCTGCAGAAAAATAAAAAAGGGAAAACACACATTCAAATAAGAACACTGTTGAAAACATTTTGGGAAGAGTGATAGTGAATGAAAACTAACTGATGTATTCTACACATTCTAACACTGAGATTAGTTTAGAAGTCTCTTTTTGTGACATGTGGCTGAAAAGTTATTATTTATTTTCTTAATAGCTGAGGTGTACTTCTTGACTATATCCTTATCTTCTTTGCTTTCCTGGGAGACAATATCCATTTGTATCCCATGTTTTCTTTTTAGAACCATGTCTGTGGTTTTCTTGACTTTCAGAATTTCTTCCCTCCTCCCTGTTTCTTCATTCTTGATTCAGTCAGGAAATGCTGAAGCAGCACCTCCTGCAGCCAGAGCTGAAAATACTATGTCCCTTTGGCTAAGCATTACTCCCTTTGGCTGTGACATGAGTTACTTGTTAATTCATTCTAAGATTAAGCCTCTGTTAGATGGGATAATATTAACATCCCAAGAGAGTATAATTTTTCAGACAAAGATGTAGATCGCATGTAAAGTCAGAACTTGTTAATCATGCTTTGTGAAAGGTTAGAATTGTGATCACAGAGTGCAGAATATTATTGGCTCCTGTTTTAGATCAGCCATTATGTCAAGACTATCAATTTATTGATGTCGATTTTGGCATAAATGGCCTTTAGTCCTATCTGTGGCATATTTGTTCTCTGTCCTGTTTCTTTAGCTGCTTCATTTGATGGCAGAACCCAAAGTATCTGTCCTCTTACCTTGTCTATAGAGCACTCCACAAATGAGTTCTCTTGGCCCTCAGACACACGGCATCTTCTTTACCCACTATGTCTTTATAGGCTGCTGTAGGATCACATACAATTGGAAGTGTCTTCAGGAAATGGGAAAATATATCAGAGGTGAAGTGGAGCTGTCTGGCTAAAATCCCTCCAATGACAAGATCCATGAGTGTCAGTGTATCTCACTGGGAGTTTTTCCAAAGTATTTCAATAAAGCCTTTTGAACATGGAGAAGATGAAGAAAACTCACTGCATTCTCTCCAATTCACCCCAATATATCCTCTGTCATTACTCCAAAGTCTGCTGAATGTTATTTAATGTCGGTGGCTTTGTAAGATAGAGCCAATTCAAACATAAATCTCCCTCTTTTCAGTGGAGTTCATTTTGTTAAACAACTCATTAGAAAAGAATCATATTCCTGGGGAAAGGGTCCAGTCCCATTTTTTTTTTTGCGCATGCAAATCTCAAAAGAGAGGATGTGACTTGGCTTTCTCCAGTCTCACCTTTAGCACAGTTTTCTGGAAGAGGGAAGCAGTGAATTCTGAACCCCAAAAGAACACATTAGTGAAGTTTTGTGGTTTTTGAGTGAGACATATACCTACAAAAGATGAACAAATTGTGCATGGCAGAAAGGACAGTCTGTGGCTGCTAGGTTTTGTGTTGAGGGTGTTAAATGCTTGTGCAATTTTGGAGGAAGAATTTCAGATGCCTCTTGCTTTTCAACATGCTAAAATATGTGAGGCTTTTGTGCATTATGCTCCTGGGTGTTTGTACTTGGATCCCCTTTATATATCACACTATGTTCTTCAGGAAGTAAATTTTCCTTTGGCTGTGATAATTTCCCAAGCTGTCCCATGATAACTCAGCACGTTCTGGGTTGTCCGCAGCAATTTGATCCTTGTGTTTATTCTAACCCCACCATAGGTGCTGAGGGAAGCTGCACAGAACTGCATTATCAAATGGGGAAGCTTGCAACAGTTCCACCACTGGCCATTTACAGTGTTAGTAGTGATCTCTATTATAAAGTATTTAACTTTTGGAAAGAACAGTGATAATGGAGAGGAAGAGAGTCCCATGTGGATGCATCTCCAAACTGGAAAGCATGTGCCTGAAAGCACATATACCTATAATATTCTAATGTTATTTGTTGTATAACCACAACAGAGACTTATCCTATTTGCAGTTCAGAATTTTGTGTAGAATTTTGTGTAGAATTTTGTGTTTTTAACGCATAACATTAAAAAAAGATCAAAGTACTCTTCTTTAAATAATGATATGTCATAACGTTACAAGCTGTTATGATAGGGAATTGCAATAATCAGTAGGACTGTGGAATCAGGATGACTGGAAATCAGGAACAAACATCCATACATTTACATAGAATTGCTTTAGACATTTTAACAATAATGGATAAACCTAGAAGGCGCCCCCACAACTGTCCCCAATAAATACCTAAGACAAAAGAACTACCAAGGTCTATTCTTATTCTATTGTATATTTTCACATGAAGTGTTTTGTCCGAATCACCCAAAGGCCTCATGGCTAGAACTGAGTAACCACAATGTCCCAGAATTATGTTACTCAGACAACTGTAAAAGGCCTAAATGTGCCCGTATAAATGTGGGGAAATGACTCTTAAAGCTATTCACTCTGTCTCTGATATTTGAATCCTTATCTTCATAAGAGATCCCATAAAACAGGAACAATTTGCCTTTGGAAAGATAAATTTCCAAAGAAGATTTCACAACTGAACTGGGTACTGAAATTGTGGGCTTAGGAAAGGGTTTACTGCAAGTAATTTTTCTTGACTTTCGAATTGTAACCCTCTGTGTTGCACAAACAGCTCTGGTTCTTTTTCTGTCTCCTTCATAAAAGATCATTTTTTCAATTTCTTCTTGTCAATGCTTCCTTCTCTTCCACAGACAGCATGTATCCCATCTCCTCTAAGCTCTGACTTGATAGGTTTAATTAGTCTCAGAAAAATTACTTTCTGATTGGAAGAATGTTTCTTCCTTTCAGAACTGATAGTCTGTTCACCAAAAAACACACAACTTCTCCAGATGCAGCAGTTGGTCTAATGGCTTTCCTTCTGTGGTTCAGAAGGCTTCCAGTCCTCCTACATCCTGTCATTTTGTCCAAGGCTGAATTTTCACGGAGGTGCCCACACATGATACTCTTCTGATGCTTTTCCAGTTCATTTGCTTCACTTAGGGAAACAGAACGGTAAGTTAATAATACTGCCCATGTGTAGAATAAGCTAATTTGTAGCATAAGCTGATTTATTAAACCCTAGAAAGCCAGAAGTAAGGACGGAATACAAACTGCAGAAAACATCATTGTTTAGAAACTGGCAGATACTACTTTTTGTTTGTTTGTTTGTTTGTTGCAAAATAACAGGAAAAAAAATACCTCTTTTCATATTTTCTCCAGCCTCAGTGTATATTAGTAGCTAATACGTATGTTCTACATGATGGAGAGAATTACTGTTTTGAATTACGGAAGTTGTCCAAGTTTGTAAGACTGGTTTAAAATTGCTTTATATGTATTTATTCATATATTAATCAATCTTTTTTTTTTTTTTTCCACTTCAATTGAAAAATTAGAAGTACAAGGAAAATAATGTTAACATTAGCTTTTCCAAAAAATGCTTCAGCATACTCAGTACTTTGTAGCAATACTGAGTTTTTGCAGCATTAAAAAACAAGGGAAAAGTAATCCTAGGTCATGATTAAAGGTTGTGTTCTTGGTGCTCCTCCAGAACTGCTTGGTTCTGACTCAGACAGAGAGATTAATGTTCTTCAAGCTGCGATACAGATTTTCAGTTCTGTGATTGAACATTCATGATTTATAATGCCTGCTGACTCTTTTGAGAAATTGCCTCTGGGGGAATTGTTTGGGATAAGAAGAAAAATCAAGTGACCACTGTTGTTTGCATCCCCTTTCAAATGACACTTTATTGTTGTTTTTGTGGATGGGTTTTGTGGATTTGGTTTTTTTAATGTGTGCTATACTTTTTTTTTTCCTTTTTTCTTCAGGAAATCATTTTAAAGGGGAGCTTCAGTTTGGGAATACTAAGAGGAGCATAATTATTATTGCTGACATCTTGCAAAGCACAGTACACTTCACTGTCACTTCATGTCAAAACTGGCTAATTGTGCAAGATTCCAGAAAAAAATCCAAAGACCGTACAGTTAGACTCCAAACACAGAAAAAATATCTAACAAAGAATCTAACATACAGTAATCCTAGCCTCCCTGTATCATCGTTAGAAAAGCCCTGAGAGAGAAGAGCCATTCATTTAGTATGTTTTATTGTTTTCCAGTTTAGCTTTAAGTATAAGCAGCAGATTTCTTACTATTTATTATAGTAGTTATACTGTGGGCTTCTGAATCTGGAAGAACCTTTTTTTATTCTTAGGATGGTTTTTCAATGTGATTTCATAGAATCATAGAATCAGTAAGGTTGGAAAAGGCCACTTAGTCCAACCATGAACCCATCACTAACATGCCCACTAAACTGTCACTCAGTGCCATTTTGTGCTGATAGAACTATCCATTCCTGAGCTGTATAGCTGAACACCAACATTAGCATGGGATAGATAAGATCAGTTCTGGTTTTGAGGACTGCAGGCTTGTGTACACACACGTGAACCTTGAAGGATGAGACTTGAAGCATGAGTTGCCCTCCTGTGGTATCCCACGTTGGGTAATAGGGTGAGAGACGTATAGAAGAAATTTGATGATCCTTTATGTTAAGGACAGGTGAACTTTCATCCAGGTAACACCAGTTTAATAACTGATACTCTCACTGAGAGTAGCTCAGTGAGCACTGAGCATGCAACAACATACACTGTTATCCAGTTTAAGAAGGCACGACAAGCTCTGAGCCACAAACCTGTGTTAAATACAGCAGTATCCAGTTATTCTTGAGCTGTATGACCAACACTTCCACATTAAATGTAAGAGCAACCAGGGTGTCTCTGAGACCTTTTTGTTTGTTTTGTTTGTTCAACTTTGTCTTAAGCTGGAAACTCCTTTCAGAGGCAGTGACAGACAATAACATGGAACTTCCCAGCACTTAGTGGTTATTTCTGAACCAACACTCTTGTTGGGATGGGAGCTTTCCAAAGAGGAAGTATAGAAGCCAAACTCAGAGAGTGCAAAATATTATAAAGATGATGGATGGAGAAAAGGACAGCGATATTCAGCACAAGCAGTGGCTTAAAATAATACCTGCACATTTTACATTTCAAAACAAAGTTATGCAAGGAGTTGAAGAGAGAAGAAGGTCTTCAGAAAGGGCAGAGGATGTTCCCATTTTTATACTTTGATCCTTCTGAAGCTTTAGTTCTGCCCTTAGCCCTTAAAATCTCAGTTGTAGTTGAGGGATCCAAATCCTCTGTCTACAAACCAAACGTTCAGTAATAAACCTCACCATTATGACAAAAAAAACCCAAAAAAAACAAAACAAAAAAAACCCCAAACTACTCAGGAAATAATGATGAACATATTCTAATGCCTCTCTGTTCAAAAAGTAGTCAAAACCAGCCCTCAGCATGACTTTCATTCCTTAATAGAAATTTTATTAAAAACTTGACTGGGTGTATTACACAGCAAACATTAAAAAGAATAAAGGAAAACTGTTCAATCCATGTGTGTATATTCCATTATGTGAATGTTTAGTTGTAGTCATGGTTTATTACTATATAATAAAATAATTATAAAAGCATGTCTTCTGTGAAAAAAGATATTCCCATGTGGTAACTTAGACACATTTGATTTTCCATTATAAATTGATAATTGCAGCTTAAAATGATAAATGGTAACCGCTGAATTGACCTGATGGAGCAAATGACTATCTTTACTTAATTACAATCCACTTGTGGTTTTCCTCTTTGGATGGTGAAACTTTTTGGTCATTAACACCAGATTACCTAACAGAATTGCCCTTTGTTAGGACTTGGGGGTCTTCTGCATAGAGTAAGTTGAAATCTCAGATTTTTATCCCTTTTTTTGAGGAATGTTCTGTTTTATTATTTTTGACAGATTTTAGGCACGTAAATCCAGATTCGTAAAGGGATTTGGACATAATAACCTTAACAGTGCTATCAACCTCGCTTTGGTGATGGAATTTTCAATCCCACACAAAAGCCGTATGTTCTTTGGAACAGTGTTTTTCCAGATTTTGAAAGGGAGGATCTTTTGGATTGTGTGTCTTCATACAATTTGCCCCATGCATTCAAGTTCAAATTTAAAGTCAGTTTAGGCCAGGAAAAATTGCTGGAAGACCTTGGTTCCTGCAAGGCAGCAGAGAGTAAAAAAAACAGCTCTGAGTATTAACTTCTAATGTAAATTCAGGTTACTTCCCAAAGTAAGCTGTTGCTGCCAGTTAAGGGTAATTAGCATTTTCCTCATTAGTATAAATGCTTGCAGTCAATATGAATAGTTGCTTTTTCTGCTGTTGCTCTGGAGGGGCTACTGTTGTCTCAGGAGACTAGAAAGATCAGGCTGGGAGCATGGTAAAACTTTCCATAGGACACCCTGATGCCCTCTGAAAGCTCTTGGGTGCAAAGGTGAGCTCCTTGGTGGTCAAGACTCAGAGTCTGAAAAACACTTGGCTTAATATACAAGATCCATCTGATAGTTAGGCGTTATTTGTATCACTAAGAATGTTCTCTGAATAAATAGATGAACTGTTAAGATAATATCTAGAAATGGCATGTGTCTGTGTTTTAGTACTGAAATGAAACACCGATATTTTTGCAGCTATGTGATACTATGGTTCAGAACCAAAGAGGGTTGACTGCTAAGGTACATGGATGGCACCATATCAAGTCAATCCTGATTCTCACAGAAGCTCAGCAGTTTGCCTGGTGGTGGGCAGACTTGAACTCAAATCTTCCCTCTATGTTTTGACATAAAGGAGAGAAAGGCTACAACATCATGTGTTGAAGTCAGTGTTGTCAAGGACTGTAGGTGTGCTCTGCCTACGGATGAAGGCCTAGAAGGATCTCAGCTGTTCTTGGGAGTCTGAGTGAGTCTGTGTTTTCCAAATATTCCTGGACAGAATCTGTTCACTAAAATGGCCAAATGTCCCATGGTATAATGCTTATCATCAGACTTCTTCCCAGTAAAGGTTTAAAGTCCTAACTAACAGGCAGAATGCATGGGTTGCTCCTTGCAGTGTAGTTGAGCCTCAGCCTCATTGTGGGCACTGGAGTACCTTGGATCCAGTATAGGTTGTACCAGTATTCAAAGAAATACCTGCATTTGCCATTTATCTCGTCATGTGCAGTCATTTATTCTCCCCAGGAGTGTCCTTGTTGCCAAGGTATTTGAGGCATTTGAGCAGTGTTTCATACCATGTTTGTATGGTTGCACTGAAGAGAGCCAAATCTACAGGGTCACAGAGATTTCAGCACTGGGAAAGGATCACAGAGAAAATTCATCATGATGTGTTTCATTCAGTGAATTGGGATTTTGCACTCTCAAAATACTGCATTAAAAGTAGCAGGATGCATACTTTTCTTTTGTCTACACTGCAGTATTTTTTAATTTTAATGATATCACTGATATTTCACAAGCAGCAAAAAAATCCATCAGCAAACTTGATAACACATCTATTTGTGCTTAAAGCCATTGAGTCCTACACATGATTGAAGTTATAGTTCTTTGGATTTTTATTTGTCTTTATTTCCATTGGAGTTTAGAACTGTGTAAGTCTTCACAGGATCAAATCCAGCTTGCCAGCGGGGTCTGCACGTGAGATTTTGGTAACTTCAGGGTGTGATTCTTGGTCTTGTGTTTGACAACAATCTTCTTATGCTATGTATTTGAGACTAGCCCGTGAGTTCTCAGTCATGCCAAGTAAGAACAACTTGAAATTTTGAAGACTGCAGGATTGAAAGCCAGACTGCACAGAAGCAATTTGCCTGGCCAAGACTGACCATGTCACATGTCTTCCAGTGAAGAGAAATTGCAGATTCTCTAGAAACAACTATGCTGGGTGGGAGAGATCCATTAAGTATTTCTCTTTAACCTGCACTATTTAATTTTCTCGAGTAAAGCTGACATTTGTGCTAGAGGTTCCACAGTTTCTTTCCCTTCCTCATCCTCTTCCAGTCCTGTCCCTTTGAATGGAAAGTTTTTCTCCTTTAAATAGCAAATTTAGGGCTCATACCTGATATATAAACAAGAGATTGTCCTTTGTACATCCCATATTTTTAGAGAGTAGCATAAGGACAGTTGATTTGACATTGGTTATACTAATAAGATATGAATTTTTTTCCAGCTTATACAACTGGGCATAATAAGCTCACATACTACACTTATTCTTCAACAATCCATGTAAATGTGGTTTCATTATAGGTACCATCATGCTCATTTTGTAGTTTAGGAAAACTGAACTACAGAGAAGTTAGGTGACTTTCTTAAGTTTCCAGCCTAATGAGATTCAGCAAAGGGTCCCTGTGTTCTAGCCTCCCTGCTGGCATGGGGCTGATGGTGTAATCTTGTATATCCTTCTCTTCTATGCCCCTTATACCAAATTAAAAAAAAAATAAAATCTTTTGGGGCAATTAATGTTCTGCTGATTGAGGCAACAGTTTGCCATTAAAATAAAAATCTTAAAAACAGCCCAGAGAAATAGAAGTGCTACATGAGGCTCCAGGGAGACTTCATTGCGGCCTTCCAGTACTTGAGGAAGCGTATAAGCAGGAGAGGAAAGGGCTGCTTATGAGGGTGGATAGTGATAGGAGAAGGGAGAATGGTTTCAAACTGAGACGGGAGGTTTAGGTTAGAAATTAGGAGGAAGTTTTTCATACAGAGGGTGGTGACACACTGGAACAGATTGCCCAAGGAGGTTGTGGATGCCCCATCCCTGGAGGCATTCAAGGCCAGGCTGGATGTGGTTCTGGGCAGCCTGGTCTGGTGGTTGGCAACCCTGCACACAGCAGGGGGGTTGAAACCCAGGCCATTCTATGATTCTGTGATTTTGTGAGAACTAAACTCTGGTCAGAGAGATAAAAAGGCAGCAGAACTAACAGAGTAGAAAGGTTTTTGAGTAATAAAGTTTGGTGATAGTGGCCAGAAACACTAAGACTAAAGCCAGACTGTATGAATACAGTAATTCTGCTCATTTCATAACATTTCTAACTTCTCGCCACTCTCAGCAGAAAAACTTCTTCTCAGAAAGTTGTAATGCCCTGGAGCAGACTGCCCAGAAAGGTGGTGGAGTCACCATCCCCAGCGGTGTTAAAAACTGTGTAGGTGTTTCACTGAAGGACACTGTTTAGTAGGCATGGTGGGGATGGGCTGACAGTTGGTCTAGATGATCTTAGAGATCTTTTTCAACCCTAACGATTCTGTGATTCTATGACTGTGAATGCTGTACAGAATGCATGAGACTATAACAAAAGCTATCATTTATTGTTTTAGTTATGTATTATCCTAGACAACAGAACTCCAGTTACTAGTAATAACTGATCTTAAGTAAAAGGATTTTACCCCACAGATCACTTTAAAGAAAAGTATAAACATAACATGCATTCTTGTAGGATTGCAACTCTGAGTCTATCAAAAGTGTTGACTGGAACATGAAAGTTAAAACATTTTTTTCTGAATCAAGCAGTTCTACTGCTTCGGAGGCTGAAACAAAAAAGTTCTGTTGAATGTAATGTGAGCAAGATCTCAAATGCCAATACAAAATGCACTTCTCAATGCACAGTAATTGGATACTGGTCCTCTGACGTCAGAGGATGTCTGCATCTTCCACGATTCCTATTCCGTGTGTTCTGGAAGGACTTAGTAAGGACAGAAACTGCTTATTCTGAGAGTATCTTTGAAGACAAAACTGTAATCTTGGGAAAGAATATATTATTTCCAAGAGGAAAAAAAAAAAAAAAGATGGTTCTTCAGAAATAAAAGAAACCCTTTGCTCCTTTAAAGCCTCTGGAAAAGAGGAGATGGCTCATCGGGGACAGATTAAGAGTCCTGAGTGGGTGGGTGATTCTCCAGGAGAATCTGAGCTCAGTCTGAGAGCTGCTGAGGGGAAAAATCCTCAGAGAAACTCCTCCTGACTACAGGCCTCAAGGGAACAGCTAAGAAGCTCCTTATCTTCTGCAATGGGGTTAAAAGTTGGAGAAGCTGTGGCTGGAAATGTTCACCCAAAGTAGGAGGACTACAAAGTTCTCAAGGTAGACAACTTGGAAGAGTAATTGTATAGCTTGAGGAAAAGGCTATAAAAGAACTTGAACAGAAGCCAAATATAATTTAAGAGTTGGATGGCTTTGAAGATAAGATGATAGTGGAATATTTCCTGGAGCACATAAGGAGCTGTTACAGGAAGCCAGAACATAACACAGGATGGAATCCTGTGGGTCTTCTACTCTAATCCCATCCATTTTCAATTCCATTTGATAAATTGAATTATATCTTTAAAGCAGATAAAATATACATTACAACTTTTAATGTCTTTAGTGGTTACAGAGACAATATTTAAAAAAAAAAAAAAAAAAAGACTTGCTAAAATTTCCCTTCTGACTGTTGGAAAACACCTTCTAACTTGTAATTCTGCTGAATTCTAAAATCAGAATATTCTGTCAATTCTCTACTAGTTTGTGCGCAATCGTTCTTGTACTGAAACTGCTTTTAATACAAGTAGTACTTATAATAAAGCAAAGTATCTTTCAGCCAGAAGTGATGTATTATTTGAACTTTCATTTACAAGAGCAAACTAGTTAAGCTCTTCAGCTGTTGCTTGCTTTGTGATCTGTGTTCCCTATATCACTCAAGTTTTTACTTCTGTTTTTTTCCTCTCCAATCAATCTTAAAGTAAGAGAATGGGATTTAACTCTAGTCTCCTAAATGAGGCATCACCAGCAACTTATTCACTTTTTGTAGCACTCTCCTATGTGTTCCCAGAGTAGTCCCTCAGTTTATCCAGGAGATAAATTGTCTTTCCACAGCAGTGTCCCATCAGCTCATTGTTATCTACTGCTAAAATGTGTAGATAGTCCCTGATCTTCAGCTCTTTCCAAATGATGAATAATGTTGTGCTAAATGATTTGATTTCTCTCTCTATTTGCGATTATTAGTCACAATCAGCTTTTGGTGCTTAGCATTTATTCTTCAGTATCAGAGAGGTTTTAGGTTCCCGTGATAAGTCATGACTCTATGTATGTTTGAATCCAGTATTTGGTGAATCCAGTATTTGGCTCCATAGCATGACTATCAGAATAACTGCTACTTAACCATCTTCCCTGCAAATGATCTTTTCCACACTGTTCTCTGGTGGTTGGAGACCCTGCACATAGCAGCGGGTTGAGACTAGGTGATCTTTGAGGTCCTTTTCAACCCAGGCCATTCTATGATTCTATGATTCTGTGATTCTATCCCAAAGAGACAATGACATTTTATCTCTTTTTATAAGATCTCCTATTTGTCATTATGTGCTTGCTTCTCAACTTAAAAATTGACACCTTTTGTTGTTCAGTGGAACCTTTAAGGAATATTTTCAGCTTTGCACCATTAATTGTGGTAGCTGCAAACACAACAGGACGTTCTTTCTAGGAGAGCTCACAGTTGAAAGTGACGCAAAGAGGGAGAATTAGGACTTGCTGTACACACAGAAAAGGTCAGTAACAGAGTCAAAAGCTGAACTCTCAAATCCCTGTTGAGTGCTCTTTCTCCTCAAGTTTGTTGTGTATCAGGGGAAATATCAGTCACACCTGTACAGAGACACTGAGACATCTGGTCTGAACAAGGCATCTTTCTTTCCAAGTCCTTTTACCAATCTACCCCCAGATTTACCTCAATATGATTCTGGGTTTTTTTGACATTTGATCCTCCCTTCTTCCTTTTGGCATTGCTTCAGTCATAACCCCTTTTACTTTCGTTCAGTGCTGGATTTACCAAGCTTTTAAGTTTTGCAGGGGAACATTCCCTATAGAGTTCTCATTCTTCAGCTAACCCCTTCCCCATTATTTCATATCTCTTCCATCAAAATTTGCATGAAAATAAGTTTTTTTAAAAAGGTTTCTGTTTTGTCTGTTCAATCCTTTCATATAAATTTAATTCTACAGTGCAACTAACCCAAAAACAACAAGCATCTCGTGAAAGTGCACAGACAGAAAACAAATCTAACGCTGACTGCACTGATCACTGCTGAGCCAAGAAGCATATGTTCCTTATCCAGTCAATAACATTTTATATCTAAACATATCTCAAAGTAATTAGAACAATAAAACACATTTACTTAAACTCAGAATCTGTCTTCTTTCCTACATGAATTTTAAGAAAACAGTATACTTTTCTGTTGTTAAAACTTTATACTAAAATGTGCATTCAACATCTGGCTTTCAGTGAGGTCTTGCTCCTATCTTTCCCAGCTGTGTTGGCTCTTTACTTTGACGGATCCTCACTCAGCATCCCTAAAGATCATTTTCCTACTGATTGGATGTCCCTTGGCCATCTTCCCATTTTGAGAAGAGAAAGTAGGAGTCAATACCACACATGAACTTGGCTTAAATGGGACTAAACTGTCCCCTCCACTTTCAGGCACAGCTGGAATGAAGAGCTTGCAAATATCAAAAAAGAAAAAAAAGAAAGAAAGAAAAAACACAGGAAGCAAACAAAACCCCCAGTCAAATAGCTATATCCACTTACTGTGGAGAATCAGATCCATTTGAGTATCCTCATACAATTTCTAGAGCACTGCACTGTCCTGATCAGGGCCAACCAGAAGGAAATGAAGCCAGGTTAAATAAAGGTTCATCAGTAAATAGATTAAAAGAAATATCTGCTAAGCAAGGGGCTGTTTCATTAGTTTGCTGAGTGTTATTTCACTTTCCTGCATTATACTTATATAAATGACCTGATCATGCTATCCTTCAAATTTTTACTCTGCTCATGGAGTAGTTTCTTATAATCTCTCACCTATGGCCATCAGCACTTTTGCAGACTCAGGCAAGTTTCTCATCAAAGGATAGGACTGAATGAAAAGTATAATAAACTTTAAGCTGAGAATAACCATTAAGATTTTTTGGTGTAATTTTTCTGATATTTTCTAGGCATAAGTGTGTACTACAACATGTGTGCAGTGAGAACAACACATCTGAGAGGGCTGTATTTAGATATATTGTTGACTGGGGGCTGCAAAGTCAGACTTCAAAAGGGCCCTTCTGATTTACGTGGCATACCTGGGCCATCAACACAGCATGCATGCAGTACTCTGTGCACATGTAATGTGAATTTTTAGAAAAATTTAAAAATCCTTTCAGTCCAAGTAGGAATTCACTTAATTTTAGGTGGAAAATATCAGATATTCAAAAAGCACAGAAATGTGGTAACTGAACTTACTCTTCTCTGAATTGACTCCTATAATATAGGTCAAGAAAAATAACTGCATCCTATATGATAATTTTTATTTGACCTAGGCAACATCAGTAGTGGCTATTCTTGTTAAAACATCCAGATATTCCAAAAACTACATATGTTGCATAAAATCTCACAGCAATTTTACTTTGACATCGTTGTCTGGTGGCTGAGCTTATCTTGGAGAGCAAGCAACAGAAAACACAAGTGACAGCAGCATTCTTAGGCTTAGTAGCGTGCTTAGAAGTAATGTTTAATACAATAAATCTTTTGAACTGGGACTTCTTATAGAGTGCCCATACAGTCCACCTTTGGGAAAATGGCCTGAATAATAACAGCTGTGAAGGCAACAATTTTTATGTAAATTAGGAGTGAATAGAACACCCAAAGCTTTTCAAAATTTATCAAGTCCAAGAGGAAAATGATCATCAGGTGGATTAAATATTAACCAGGAAAAAAATGCATAGAGATCCTTATATATTTATATTTAGAAACAAAGGAGAAATCAATGTGAAAAGAGATAAGGAGAGATGATCATTTGTGACGTGTGGAGAGAACCTGGAAAGGGAACTGCAGTAGCATCCCCGTTTGACATTACTGTGGGCTGCTTGACCAGTATCACAGCATTGCCCTAGCAGGACACAACACACCCTTGGAGGACATTGTATGGATCCTACCCCCATCTGGTAGGCTGGGTTGGGGCTGCACATGGGGACCCAGATGTTGATCTCCTGTGTCTGTCCTGCTGAGATGTGGGACCAGTGTGGGCACGCACAGACAGGTGTACTCAAACCTCAGGCAGGAGAGGAGTACGCCAGCAGGGAGGTGTGCACACAGTTAAGTTTGTGTCTGTTAGTTAGTTAGTCCAATCATTACCTAACTATGCCACGTCCACCAGCAGTGGACTAGTTACTGCTAGCTATGGAAGTATTCAGCAGTACACATATGTGTAGAGAAGAGATGTATATTGAATAGGTGATAACCTTCAAATGACTCTAAACTAAATTTGAAGACGTTGAAGCATGCAACGGAGATTACAAACTGGCCTTTCCCCTCTACTGTCTGCTGTTTGATTACACCATGCAGGATGGAAAGTGTTCACCCTGCACTACTGCCTTATTTTTCTTGCAACTTCTGTACTTGAAATGAAATTCCTTGGCCTATAGCCCTATTTTAGTAACTTGTTTAAATGAATGAATGTCAAGAAAAAAACAGAATGAAGAGAAATACTAAAGTAAGCACAAAAGGGATCAAGCAAGGACTCTTTTCCCTCCATGACAGCCTGTACAAATAAAGTGAGCGTTCAGTGTGAGCAATGCTTCATTGTTGTTGCTATCAGCTCCAAAATACACAAAATCTATGAATGAATGTTGTAGCTTTGCTGGAAGAATATGGGGCTTGTATTCGTGACTTGTCAGGGTTTCCTGGGGCTGACAAGGGGCTGGAGCCCCATGAGTGTTGCAGGAGCCAAGGCAGGCTCTGTGAAAGCAGGCCCACATCCACCCTAGGCTACTGAACCAGGGCCAAGACAGCTCAGAGAGGACTCTACTCCTATGGGCCCTGGCTGTGGCTTCTCTGCAAACCCATATCTTGTCCTGGTTCTGCCCCCTCCTAGCTTCTTGTGCACTCCCAGCCCCTGCTGGCAGCATGAGAGGCTGAAAACTCCTTTTCTCTGTGCAAGCACTGCTCTGCAGCAACCAAAACATGGGTGTGTTATCTACGTTATTCTCATCCTAAATCCAAACTACAGCACCGTACCAGCTACTAGGAAGAAAATTAACTCTATCCTAATCAAAATGGGGACAGTTCTGCACCTTTGTCAGGGCAAGAGTGTTGACTTGCAAGAGAACAGCGAAGTAGGACTTGGTGGTACTGGTGAATGAAAAATTCAGTATGAGTTGTTGATGTGCACTTGCCGCCAAGAAGGCCAATCGTATCAACAGAAGGGTGGCAGTAGGGACAGGAAGGTGATTCTGCCCAGCTATTGTGCTGGTGGGACCTCACTGGGAGTACTGCATCCAGGCCTGGGGGCCCCAGCACAGAAAGTTATGGAGCTGTCTGAGCAGGTCCAGAAGAAGGACACGAAGAAGCTCAGAGGACTGGAACGCCTTTTCTATGAAGACAGGCTAAGAGAGCTGGGCTTGTTCAGCCTGGAGAAGTGAAGGCTCTGGGGAGACCACACTGCAGTCTTCCAATACTTAACAGTGACTTCAAAGAGGATGGGGGAGAGACTTTTTACCAGGGCCTGTGGTGACAGGACAAGTGGGAATGACTTTATTTTTCATGATGAGGGTAGTGAGGCACTAGTATAGGTTTCCCAGAGAAGCTGTGAATGCCCCATCCCTGGAAGTGTTCAAGGCCAGGCTGTGGATGTGGCCTCGATCAACAGGATCTAATGGGATGAGGTTTGAACTAGATGGTCTTTTAGGTCCTTTCCAATGGAAACAATTCTTCAGCTCCTGTGCTTGAAGCATGGGACAAGGAGCTGTGAGTGCTTCCCTGTCATTTTTCTATGAGGAAACACAAAAAGGGCAAACCTGATTCAAAGAAGGCTGAACTAATTTTCAAATCTTTTTTTTTTTTTAGTCCTATGACTGTTCTCAGTTCTTGCTATTATTTTTGAAGCACTGAAGCCAAGCCAAGGAGATCAACAGGTACTGCAGTTTTGCCCTTTTAAAAGCTGTAGAGGAAAATGTGTGTATGACCAAGTCTGAAAATCACATGAAACTCAAAACCAGAAAAAGCATAACTTGTTCATTTAAATTTTCCTTGTCTTTCCAGATTAGTTCCCAGTAAGAGAGGCAGCTGGACTTCTTTATTTTCCTGAGCTTGTTTATCCACTACAAGTGGGAAAACATTTCAAAAACTGTTCACATCATGTTTAAAGCACACTGGTGAACTCTGTTTTCTAGTGGAAAACTTATGGAAATATTTGTATCCTGTTTAGAGAAAGCTTATCATAGTATTCAGTGCTGTAGTCATGGAGCCTTCCATGGGATTCAAATAGGGAAATACAGCTGAGCAACAAACTAAATGCTACTGTCTTATTAAATTAAGAAAGCAAAAAACTCAAATCAGCTAAAATCAGTGTTCGAATTGGCCACAGACTAAGAACTAAAACCCAGTGAAACAAAAACGAGAGGGAAGAATATTTCTTTATTCCACATGGATTGTCTCAGTAATTTCTCCTAGTGTTGCATGATGCAAATTAATTATGGTTAAACTTCCTTTTTTTTGACATTTTCAGCCTCATAAGCATCACAGAACTGAGATGTGTTTCCATATTTCATTATCTTAGCTTTGCACTGGATATCGTTTTTCTGTATTTGCAATTTTGGTTTTAACTGAGCTGGAATTGCTGTTTAAAGTACTCTTGAAAAAGCGGTCAAGGAAATCTGATTTCTTTTCCTTAAATGAGGAGACTATTCTAAATCAACATCCTTCCTCCAGGAGAGCGACTTTATGGGTCATTATTCTAATAGTGCCTATTTAACTGTAAAACAACTGCCAGTCTGTTGAGATGGCTGTTCCAAATTCACATTGAAAATACATGATTTAAACTAAAAAAAAAAAAAAAAAAAAAAAAAAAAAAAAAAAAAACCCTCAGCAAACTCAGTTGCATCATTACACCCTTTCCCTCTCCCTCCCGTCTCCTCCTACAAAAGTCCAAATAAAACAGTTATCAGTTTTTCTTGAACTTGCTTAGTTTATTGTTTATCTCACTTGGCTCCGTGCTCTGGAAGAGGATGTACCTTACAAAGTGCCAGTTGCAAATCAAGATATTTCAATAATAGTCTGGGAATTGAAAACCTACACATATGAGTACATTCACCCTGCGTAGATCTAAATCCTAAAGATATCAGTAGGCTCCTTTTGAGGCTCACGACAAGAAAGTCTCCTCCACACGTAAGAGGTGATGAAATAAAAGATCTCTCCTTCATAGGCATTACACATTAAGCACCACCTCCCTCTACTCTTGCTACTTTTGCCTTCTCCTCCATAGATAACATTATGCACCAAATAGTGTCCTGTTATCTGTACCAGATGGTCGGATCCCACGGAGGGATTTGGGCTCGTGACCAATAATGACATTTCAGTGCTGCAACAGCACTGTGTGCATTGGATTGTTCGATGCTTTGCAATATGGAGGAGTTGTTTTTTATGAACTGAGGTCCCTGATGTGTTTTTCTAGTGACTGTCCAGGAGGGAAGGTTAAAGATCTCATTGTTCCTTGTCTACCCTGCACCTCCACAGTGTAAGAGAAGATTTGTTCAGTCAGTGCCCCTTTTCTCATGGGAGCAGCCTTGTTGGCCAGTATTATCTATTTTTCTATAAAATGACTGGGCTGTTGGAGGTTTCTTTTGTAAAGCATACAATGCAAGTTAGTCAGCAAACACAATTCTTACATTTTCCCTCCTAAATATCCAAGTGAAATTTATCTAACCAACTCTGCATGAAGTGTGTTTAAGTATACTGTTTCTTCACTTGGACTGCAAATTTTTGGTTGGGATGTGAGAGAGCACATGCTTTGATGAATCAAATCAAAGTGAAACATAGATGGCAGAAGTTTAAATGCACATTTTATGCTTACTTTAGATCAGGAACTGGTACTCCTGGGGTCAGTGAGAAGGCTTTAGAGAATGCTCCAAGGTCACATATGCATGGATTGAGTGTGACCTCAAATGTTTGTATGCTACCAGCTGGCTAGCGAGCTGCACACGCAACGTACAGCTCAGCCTGAGTGTTTCGTTGAAGAGGGTGCTCCACCCTCCTGCTCTGCTAGGACAAAAGCCCAGTGAGAACATGGGAAAGTATTAAGTACAATGAAGAGAAGGAAAAGAGGAGCCAGTGAAAAGGAAAATCACTAACTGATATTTTGGCATGTAATGAAGATCTTCTGCATAGATTTTACATCTGTACAAAGCAAAAACTTTTTAAATCCCTCTGAACTGTGTTCTCTATTGTTCTTCTCTGTAGCTAAAATCTTTGCCTTTGGGAATTAGTCCAAAAGATCAGACGATTATTGTTACAATCTGGACTGCAGATTGTGTGTGTAAACTGATATGTTAAAATTGCCAAATTAATTGATGTAATTTCTTTCTTTTTCAGTCTTAAATCTGGTGTTTGCTCTATGGCTTGGCATAACATCACGCAGTCTCTAAACACAAAAGAGAGTGCTTAGAATACAAAGTGCCTGAGTACTGATGTCAGGCTGCTGTGTCTCAGGTTGCAAACCAATATATCTTTTCGAAGTGACCTGCATTTGGAAAAGAATTGTTCAGCACTTTAGTTGGCTTTAAATAAGTTTCTGCAACACAGAGCAAAAGGCAATTTCACAACAGAGATTTCACCAAGTCCACACTGTTAGAAATGAAAAGACCAAAACTGGCAAAGATAAACTCTTTAATGTCTACATAACACAGCAGTATGAGGATATAAATGTACTGAGAGCAAACAATGATGATGGTGTTTCTTGTTATATCTGGTTAGGGGGTCTTGGGAGAAAGACCTCAATCATTTTTCTCTTCTGCTTGTAAAAGTGGTGACCGCTCAGGTAGTCTCCAATTGTGACATCCCTTAGCAACGCATTATGAAAACATAAAAGTTTAATTAAACATTCCAACTTAGCTGTGTTCTGATTGCATTTGGAGGGAATGTTTTCAGATTGTTATGAAGGATGAGAAGTAGATGGCCACACCTGGCCATGCAAAGCATCCTTTTTATTTCCTTAAGTTCTAAGTGGTGAATTTGCAAGATGATGGTCTTATTTCTCATGCATGAGGCTGGCTACCAAGACAATCAATTTTTCACTGACAAATCTATGACTTCGGACCATCATTTTTCTTTGCTGAATGTTGGAAGTTTTTTCGTTTTTGCTGATTCTTGGACACTGAATAGAATAAGTGTGGAGTGCTTTGACGGAAGAAACTTGAACTGGGAAATGCAGTGGAGCATGATGTAACCATGCAGTGGTTAAAAGTTTTTCTCCCATCAAAATGCATCTGTATAGTTACAATACTTTCCTCTTTTTCTAGGTCTTATTTTTTTTAAATCTGAATTTTGCTACAAGTATTTGCTTTTTTTCCCCCCTTTCCTCACATGACATTATTGATATAGACAACTAAGGAAATGTTGCAAACATTTCTGTTATTTATGAAGAAAGAAACCCATGTGGTATGTGAAAGACATATCTACTCAGACTGTTCTTATTTTATAAAAATAAACAGTTTTCAAATGAAGGGCTTAACAAATACAAATCGATACTATACAATATCAGCTCAATATGCTTGCTAAAATACTGTTTTCTAGATGACAGTGCTTGCACAGTGATCTTTAGGGATCTATACAGGACCAGGGTCAAACAGATTGCTGGCTCCTTTGGTCCAGCCACAGCACCAACCTCTCTCCTTCAGAATAGTGGGTAATCCAGTGCACAGAAAAGGCAGCACTAATAAAGCTGCACAGAAAGAAGAAAGCAGTGAAGTTAGACTTTTGTTCTGTGGAAATTCAGAATATATGCTGGAGTCTACTAAAATAAACTACAGAAAAAAAAAACATCACAGAATTTGTTTGAAGCAGACCACTTCTTCCTTTTTATTCAGAGAATTTTTAAGTAGAAGGTAGTCACTGCTGGCATAATCAAATGCACGGTGAAAAGAAAGAGCTAGTACTTAGAGGGCTGGGGGGCCACTGATGCTGATCTGGAGAGAACCAAGGCTGCCCATGAGGAAGGGATATCTTGGAAAAGCACATCCTGGGGACAGGAAACTATAAGTTGCTGGACTCCCTACCCAGTGGTCTCTCTCTCAGCACAGGGGCAACCAGCTCCAGACTCATTTTCCCTAGAGAACATGATTTAATTTTCATATGATTGTTTGATTTGGAAGAGACACTTACAGGCCATCTGGTCCAATTGCCCTTCAATGAACAGGGACACCTACAGCTGGAATAGGATGCTCAGAGCTTGTACAGGCTGACCTTGAATGTCTCCAGCGATGGAACATCCACCACCTCTCTGGGCAACCCATTCCAGTGCTTCACCACCCTAACTATAAAAAATATCTTCCATATATCCAGTCTAAATCTCCCATCTTTTAGTCTGGAATCATTTCCCCATCTCCTATCACAGCAGATCCTCCTAAAAAGTCTGTTCCCTTTTGTCTTATACCCTACATTTTTTCTGCAATTGAAGGCCTGTCTGCCATGTACAAAGCATATGTAATGGAGAAGGTAATTTTCAAAGGTTTTTTTTCCACTCCTGTGTGTATGGATGGTGCCTTGTGTCCCCTGTCCTTTGGTCTCTCTGCCTCAAGGAGAGGATGCAATTGATTATATTGGTCTTGAATCAGAACTTTCAATCACAAAGTTTTCTCTACTAATAAGCAATAATATCAATATTTCTCTTATTCTATTGCCTAAAACATATCCACCCAGTAGCTATTTATATTGGAAATATTAGTGATAAGTGGATGGTTGGACTGTATGATCTTAGAGGTCTTCTGGTGATTCTAAAATTCTGTTTCTGCCTCAGAAATCTGCTACTCTTTCCGAAAGCATCAGACCTCTGATTTCTAATTCCCTGTCAGTGTCCACTGTTAACAGTTAATGGCCATGCCGCCACATTCTGGGAGTCTTTGGATTGCCTCCTTAAGAAAGATTGTACAGAGAATGTGGCCAGGATTGATAACCACATGTTATTCTTTTTTTCTATTTAAAAAAAACAAAACAAACAAACAAAAAAACACAGGAAAGATTTGTTTTGATCTTTCAATAATTGTTTTTGGACTGGAATCACAAAGTATACTGCACTTTTTTTTTTTTTTTTTCTATGCAGGAGGTTAAGTTCTCATTGCATTGTTTATAGAAAGAATTGGTCATATCATAGAATCATAGAATCCTCAGAGTTGGAAGGGACCCTTAAAGGTCACCTAGTTCACCTCCCCTGCAATGAACATGCATAGCTAGTTCAGGGTGCCCAGAGACCCTTCCTGCCTGACCTTGAATGTCTTCAGGAATGGAGCACCCATCACATCTCTGGGCAACCTGTTCCAGTTCCTCACCAATCTCACTGTAAAATATTTTTTCCTTATATCCAACCTCTTTAAGTTTGAAACTATTTCCCCTTGTGCTATCACCGCAGACCCTGCTAAAGACTCTGTCCCCTTCTTTCCTCTATCTTCCCTATAGATACTGACAGGCCACTATCAGGTCACCATGGAGCCTTCTCTTTTCCAGGCTGAACAGTGCCAGCTCTCTCAGCCTGTCCTCAAAGGGGAGATGTTTCATCTGTTGGATCATTTTTATGGCCCCTCCTCTGGACATGTTCCAACAGGCCTGTATCTCTTCTGCACTGAGAACTCCACATCTGGTCACAGCACTCCAGGTGAGGTTTCACCAGTACAGAGCGGAGAGGCAGGATCATCACCTCCCTCACCCTGCTGGCCATGATGCAGACCAGGATATGGTTGGCTTTCTGTAAGGGCACATTGCTGGCTTATGTCCAGCTTGCCATCCACTAGTACTTCCAGGTCCTTTCTGGCATGGATGTGCTCAATCATTTAAGCTTGCATTGGTAGTGGAGGTTGCCTCAACCCAGGTGCAAGACCTTGCATTTGGATCTATTTAAACTCATGAGATTCACCTGGACCCACTGCTCAAGTCTGCGTAGGTCCCTCTAGATGGCATCCTGTCTCTATGGTTTGTCAACCTCATCCCACAGCTTGGTGTCATCAGCAAACCTGCTGAGAGTGCACTCAATCCCATTGTCAGTGTAATTGATGAAGATATTAAAGAGTATTGGCCCCAGCACTGACCCCTGTGTATCACCACTCATCATTGATTTCCATCCAGACATTGAGCCATTGACCACCACTCTCTGGGTTCGATCCTCATGTCAGTTCTTTGTCCATTGAACAGTCCACCCATCAAATCCAAGTCTTTCCTGTTTGGAGAGAAGAATGTTGTGGGATTCTGTGTCAAATGCCTTACTGAAATCCAGTAGAAGACATCGGTGGCTCTTTCCTTGTCCACTGATGCACTGACAATATCATAGAAGGCCACTAGACTGGTCAAACAGTATTTGCCCTTGGTTAAGCCATGCTGGTTTTCCTGTCACCTCCCTATTTTCCACATGCTTTAGCTTAGCTAAGGCCAGAAAGATCTCCATAAAAAGCATTACAGCCTATCTAGCAATACTGGCTGGATTTCTAAGGAGATACAGACCAGGATTTTCTAGAAGTCACAGCACTTGCCTCAGATTTAAACTCTACAATCTTAGTCATGTAAATCTTGAATTGAGATGCTCTATTTTACTTTCAATTTCATAGACATACAGAGTGAGCTTCCTTTTATTTATACTGGATACCTACATAGTACTTTACCACACCTGACTTTTCTCTGGGGTTGGCTACACTCTCTTAGTGAATGTTTATTCCATCTGACCTCTTGTTAATTAAAATGAATTTGGCAGAGTATTGCAGATATAGCCATCAATATTTGTTCAGACTAATTCTATTGGTAATAGTTACTGACCTTATTTTTCTTATTTGTTTACTGCAAACATCACTGGTCTCTATCAATGGCTGCCCCACTAATAAACACTAATTGTAGTCCACATTTCCAAAATGTTTCATACTTCTGTTTCTCTTATTCTTTCAATCTGTTTGCACTGATCCTCCTTTGGGCAACTTCAGTGTTAAGCACATAGATCTCTCAGCTTCATTTCTACCTGTGACCACAGACAGCTTTTTGACAGCTTAGGATTGACATTACTAGTGCTGATGGCCTTTCAAGTATATTCTCAGAAATTGGATGAATTTTGATATTGGGCTCCAAAAAGTGGAAGAGATAAGATAGATGAAGAAATAAATATAGCAAGTCTTTGTTCATTCATTTATATCTATCTGTAATAAAAGACAACTTATGCTTTTCTCACTACTGACAAGTACCCTGAAGAGAGCAATCAATAAAAGCTAAAGGAATCACATGGAACAAGGCAATTATTTTATTCTAGTAATCTAAATATATGATCTTTGGATGACTGTCACAAAAGAGGAGCAGTGTTCTCAGATGGTGATCTCAGTTTTTACATATTTTACATATTTATTACTTTTTTTTTTTTTTTTTTGTAATTAGTTCCCTGCAATTGTAAACATTAGAGGGAAAGCTGCATAGCACGGAAATGCACTCAGCTATTCAGAGTCTATAAACACACATTTTATGAGTTTTGTCTGCATACAGATGAGATAGTAAATGTCAAAGAGAACATGAACATGTTGGAGGACTAACAAAAAAATTAATTGTGGTGTGCGTATGTTCAGATAAAGGAGGTGAAATTTACCTAATCTGAGTTCTGCAGAAATTGATATAGCTGCTTGTATTACTTATGAGTGTTTTATCTAACTCTTTCCCTCTCCCCACAGCACATACATACACACATAAGCATGTATGCACTCCAGACACTCTGGGGTGACCCCACTGTGTCTCCATTGCCTGCTTTGTTGAAGGCTGTATCATCCACAGCAATGACAATGTAAGCACAGTAAGCTCCTTACAGATGTTGATTTTTTTTGCTTGCTGCATTGACCTCATAGTTTTCACTCATATCAGGACCATTTTTATTCCACCTATGCATCTCTAAAGTACGAAACATATGAAAAAAGTAGTGACTGTCCAATAGCTCTCAGGTTGGTTCTTGACCTAGGAACAGCATGACTTAGGAGGAAGGGTAAGAATAGGCTTTTTGTAGAATACTTAGAGTAGAATAAAATTGCAATTGGAAAAACTGTTAGGTTCAGGATAGGAATATCTATGACAGTCTAGCAAGGAACTTTGTCCAGCAGACTGTGGGGAACTGGAATTATTACTGTGTGGCTTTTCCTTGAGCAAATGTTTTTCTCTGGAGTGACTTTTTAGTGCGTTTCTTTGACTTAGAACTTCCATTCCATTGTTGTACAATGCTTTAAGCCGGTGGACAAATAGATCTGCATACTGGTAAAGCTGAGATAAAGCTGTAGAAGTGGTGGATGAACCAAGCCAAATCATAGTCCTTACTCTTCTGGACTGCATAAGAATGTTCAGGTAACAGTCAGAGGCCTGAGCAATCTGTTGGGATCTTGATCTTAGATGTTGTAGCAGTGGCATCCTTTACTCGAGACAGGTATATTAACTGGAAATTTACTTTGTGTTTACCCAACAAAATTCTGCAATCTCTTTACTCTGCAGTAATAAACACCTTCATTGGAATGAGAACTGACATTTATAAGTTCATCAGAAAATGTCTACATTTCCTGTCTTACTCCCTTTCCTGGTCAGCGGAATGGATCAATGCAGCACTGGCAGTCTCATGCCAACATCAACTCAAAAGTGAATCAGTGGATCTCTCTTGGAGTTCTCAGCAATGTGATGTGCCTAGTGTCCTAGCCAACGTGAACAGATCCATCATTACTAGTGTAAAACTGAAAGAAAATCTTTTTAAAGATGTGTGAAGTTATTTTAACTGGCCTAACCCTCACTCTAGTTTTAATATAGATCCTTCTATTTATTTTTTTTCCTAGTACAAAGGTATCTGGAACTTGTCCCTTCTTGTAAGCCATGCTGAAAAAAAACTTAAATTTAGTGCATCTCCTAGACTGTTTCTTGGTGGCTTTTTTTTTTTTGTTTTCTCTCTCTCTTTTTTTTTTTTTAACTTATTAACTAACTATTTCTACAGTTACTGTGTAGTATGTATCATTTTTGCAGGAGAACTGCAGGTTTATTTATTAATCAGATATTAATTTCATGCCTCTCCCAAATATAACTATTGCAGATTTTGACATTGTAGAATAAGAGAATCTTAGAATTATTTGAGCAGGAAGGGATTTTTAACAGTCATCTAGTCCAATTCCCTTGCAATGAACGGGGACATCTACAGCTACATCTACATCCTCAATGTGAAATACAATGTGAAATCTACATGTCGAGATTTACGTTTGGCCTATCTTCATACCTGTGTAGATTATGATCTGGGAAAGATTTTAAATACCTTGATGGTCATTTATGTGCAGCAGATGAATTTCCTCTTGAATCTTTGTTCCAGTGATCAGAGAAGTAAATTCAGCAGAGGAAAAGGAGGCAGATACATAGCATATGTGCTTTGTGTCAGTGTAAATATTATCAGGAAAAGCAGGTCTGAGCCTGAATGTTCAGATCTCGATCCAGAACCCCCACATGGTTTGGAGAGTCTTCAGATTCTGTACAGCCTTTCCCATAAGGAAATGGAGAATTCACATAAATTTGATGTCTAGTAACTGTTTCTTTTCTCTGTCATACACACTGTTCTGACCAAATAATCTTTACACAAAAGTCCAAGGCCTCTACAAAACAGCATAGTGGAAAGATATCTTAGATGTGTTATGGGCTGAAGAGATCACAATGAATTGATCATGGGCAAGTATACAGATTTTCATTTAGATGTTTCCTTATGTTCTTCAACACAGTTTTTGGGAAAAGCTGAGAAGGAGTAAGAGGGGGAGCTTTCAGCCACATTGATTTACTAGCCTGTTAAGATGAGATGTACATTTCTATATTGGGTATAGCAGCTTGTAATGAGTGTATTGTTCAAGTTCAGATGGTTCAGAGAGGATTTTTATTCTGGTATCTAAAAAGTGTTGTTTTTTTTTTTTTTTCCCTAGTTTCTCTTAGTTATTCAATACAAATATTTGTGAAAATCAAACAAGACTCGTCATGCTCTGCTATAATACTCTGTTCACTGCCTGCTCTCTTCAGAAAGCAGCTAGATTCTCTGCATTTGCCCAAAGTATGCTGCTTTTAGGACACTTGGTTTTTGTTTTTGTTTTAATACAGTTTAAAATTTAGATAGCTGATGCTTCTATGAACTGAGCACCACGGGAAAGAATGAAACACTGGGATGATCCACAGGAAGCATATCGAGAAGTTTCATGCCCAATCTATGAGTACAAGTCATGTTCAGAACTCAACAGTCCTCAGTCTGTTCAGTGCCATTCTTCTCCAGATAGTCCTGTGGATGTAAGACCCGTGAAGGTACTGCTTGTCTGAGTGCTCTCCAGCATGAGACAATGTTGATGTTGGTAAAGCCTCTACCAGTTACACATGCAGCTAAAAAAAACACTGTTGGTGCTTAAATTTATGCTGTATAAATTTCCTCACCTCCAACACCTACTCTGTCTAAATTCATATAGAAGGTTTATAATGAATCATGGAGTTAGGTCTTAGTTTTTTCTTAGTCCTTATTCAACATCCATCTCTAGATCTTTTGTGGTTCTATCTGTACATTATGATGCAAGTTGTATGTGCAGAGACACCTGAGCTTGGGCTGAACTAACTGAAAACCTGGCCATGCCTGCCAGAGACAAACGTGGTCCTAAGGCAGATAAAGCTAAAATAGCTTTTCTTACTTGCATCTAGTGTTTCTGTACTATGCTGTGTCCAAACCCCTGTCTGGATTTTTGTTTCCTGGTCAATGACCCCGGGAAATCCCCACTGCTTTGAATTTGTCATCTCCAGCAAATTTCTATTTGTTTAAGCTGGTGTTCCTAGGTCTTCTGAGTACTTAAAACAGCTAAGAAGAAATTCTGCTTCTTGAAAGGTTTTAAGAAGGATAAAATCACACATTAGTTATTCGAAAAGATGGAATTATTACAAGCAACCTGAAAGGGGAAGGAAATGGTCAAATGAGAGACATTGTCTACAGGAGAAAAATATTATAGAAATATTTCAGATATTTTGACATCTTTTTTATTATTTTTTAATATTTTTTACAGTGCTACATTATACTAAATCACATAAATGTCACTTCCTTCTAGTCTGAAAAAGTATGACAATTTCTTTCCTGACTGCGTCACCCTCAGACAGCAACACTGCTGTCCAGAATTTGGAACAAGGCATGTATAAAAAAAGAGATTCTCTTCAAAGGCAATTGGGAAGGGACCCTCAGGTTAGATGCACTTTACATGGTTAGAGCACATATGTATTATGGTAGCTCCTATCCTTGAGAACATTTGCTGCTGCTCATAGCAGCTCTTTAGGATACACAACTTTCTTGCATGGGTGATTCTCTGGGTACACCATTAGCTCTGCAAAAACAACATGATTGGGCTGTTTATTGGTGAAGGAGAATGGTGAGTGTCTATGCTGTTGTACAAAATAGAAATAGGGTCCAACTTATAACACAAAAGTACAACAGAAACAGAACAATGCAAATGATTTCTCTTCTGCAAACTACTGTTTGGATGAGCAGTTACTTCTTTGTGAATGTATCTTTCACAGCCTCTGGCCAAGTGGGCCTCACATGTGTGGATCAGTAAGGAAAAAGTCAGTTTATATAATTTTTCTACTGCAGTGCAGCTTTTTGCCTTGATGAGAATAGGAGCATGAGTACATGTCTCATCTGACTATGAAGTCAGATAATAAGGAGTATAAATGTGTTTGCATTTGCATCCCGCAAAGTCTTGTAGTTAATTTTAGGTGTCTGTTCTTCCAAGTGGTGAACAGACAGTAATCATACTGTGACATGCTATTTTTAAGGGATTTCTAAAGCATATATGCTTGAAGTAGAGCTGAAATCCAATAATTTTCGTAGACTTTGTTGAAACTATAATTAAAATGCGAGGATAAATAAATATCTGCCTTCAGGATTAAAAGTCTGGATTGCTGTCTCTTTAAATCTGAAAGAAGTTGCCATTTTTTGAGTGTGTTGGAGGGAGTTTTTGTATAAGTGTGCATTTCAGTCGGGTCTGACCCTGGCCCTGGCAGTACCGTCCATCTCTGTCACGCACAGAGAGATAGATGCTCGTGTCACAGCCTTTTGAAGAGGCCTCTCCTCAAACTGTCTACACAATGTCCCCAGTGCACTGGTTTCATTAAACATTTGCCAGAACTGCAATTCAGATATTGAAGGATGTCTTACACAATATTCTTAACATGCAGGATACCAGAAGGAGACCTTTGTAAACACTTGACTGACTGGAAGGAGAAGAGACCATGCCTGTGACAGATGGGTCTGTACTTGTGAAAGTTCTTTTTAACAGCACTTCCCGAGAAGTGGTACCTGCTGATTGTGTTTAGGTATGGACTTCTAAAGGTATAAATGCTGATAGAAATACTACTTGTTTTTGACCAGAAATATATTCCCATATATGATGGTAAACATTCTGTTAATTTTATCTTTTGCAAATGTTTCGTTGTATCAGCAACTCAGTGTAATAGAGCCAAGTATTTTATATTTTAGGCCTGTCCCACAGAGATGATTTCTAGGGTAAGGATCCAGAATGAAAATATTGGTATCATGCTGTTCTGGGTCCCAGTTGACTTAAGCCATGACATGCATGCTGTATTTTCAGAAACGTTCAGGTTGCTGACCTAAGAATGCATACATTTAGAAAGGGGATATCAACTCAGTCCTCTTAGGAAGAGTCTCTTGCACCATGTCCTGCAATTACCCACTTAAAGAATGAAGATTGCACTTTTCCACCTCTCAATATAAAACCAGTTAGGAGGAGCTCACTTATCACCGTGGTGGAAAAGGAGGGATTATGTGTAATTTCAGAAGACATTCTGGTTTATCAAGAGCATAAACCTGCAGATTCATCCCAATTGGTTGTTCTGGATTCTGATGTACATGTGAATATTGTAATGAAAAAGCCTAACCTCTCTTAAATTATGGAGAAAAATATTTTTTAAAAGTTTTATCTGCATATTTCATTTGCTGGTTTTTTTTTCTACTTCATGTGTTGGATTTTGGATTTTTTTTTTGTATCTTTTTTTTTCTTTTTATTTAAAATGCTTTGAATCTATAGGGAATGGGATATCTTTAAGCTGATTAAAAATTCATGTTCAAATGTGACAGAGAAGATGATTTATTAACTTAAGTTTAAAGTAAAAAATGGGCAAACAGCCCTTGTTAACCTCTTCCTGAGCTGCTTAGCTTTGGTATAAGAGCGCTGTGTGGAAAGTGATAAGAAACACCCACCATCTGAAGCTGGTTGGCCTGGGCTCTGCCTTCTCTGCTCTGGTAAGGTCTGGTCTTCTAATACAGAGCACAGAAACAGCATGTTCCTGCTTTGACAGGAAACACATTTGCAGTGCTTGGATTGCTAACACACGTTATAATCACAGAAATTTTAAATTATCACGAAACAGATACAAGCCAGACACTAATCCTGTCTCTTTGGAAGCCTCCGGGTTGAAGAGTTTACATTTCTTTTGTAATTTCCCACTATCCCATCTGCACCTCCCTCAGGTTCCAATGAATACCGCACTTGGCATCTTTGAGCAGTATATGAGACTTAACAAGATGAACATGGTTCATCCTCATTAAAAGAGTTTGTTTTGAAAAAATAATGAGAATACTAATGAACTGATTAGATCACTGAGTACTAATTTTTGTTATTCCTGTGATAGTGACTATAGAAAAAAAAAATTGGCATAGGGATGATAGAGATAATCATAACTGAAAAACAATTGCCATCTCTTGATTATTCAGAATTACTTCTTCATGTAGAGGAAAAACATTTTTTCAGTAAAGCTAACACATGAAGTAGAAAATAGCTTTATTTAATGATGCATTTTTCTAGCTTATGCTAGATAAAGTCTTTTCATTCTTACTTATAAAAAAAAATGTTTTTTTTCTTTTAATAAAGTTATTGATTCATCTAGCTCCAGAGCCTTTCTTCAGCGGTGACAAATATCAAGGAATCAGTAGTGGTAAGTGCAAATGATGAAACATTATCTTCTAGTAAAAAGTTCTTCTCCAACCCAGAACTAATTTAGGTTGGGGAGGAGAAAGTCTTTACCAGGCTGGGACCTTGACTGTGACTGAAGTCACTGAAAATATTTCTAATGAATTTTAAATGATGATTTTATTGAGCCACTTTAGTCCAGAAAGCAGAAGGTTTGCTGAGCCTTGTAAAAATTACTATGGTGATCAAAACTGCAAGTACAGGCTTCAGTCATGCAAACATATTATCTTTGCCTGGATCTCCCTCAAAAAAACCTCTCATACTAAAAAATATTGTCAGAACATCTGTAGATTTTCATTAGCCCAGTGGAGTCTGGAAAAAAAATGAAACCCTCTCAAGAAAGGGTGCAGGGAAGGTTTTAAATTTATATTCTCTTGGTTCTTCTAAGGCAAGTTAAAAGGTTTAACAAGTGAATGTAGGCCTAGTAGTTGCCAAACTCCCAGGGTTCATACATATAGCTCAATTACTTTCTGAAAAGAGCTATTAAAAGTAATTAAACTCATCTAAGAGGACCTTTACAAACTTTACAAGTGACTGGGTAAAGAGAAACACTTTTAAAATATTAACTGTTACATGACAACCCAAGCACTTCAGCTAAAAGCTTGCTTGTTTTTTTAAGTGCATGTGCCAGTGAAGCCTCTGAATCTGCGATAACACAAGTTGTGCCAGCACTTTTCTGATAATGGGCTGTGCATGGAAGCTGCAGTTGTCTACAGATGAAAGAAAGTTGAAAGGGAAATTGCACAATGTGTCTCTTTAGTCAAAGCAAGTAGATGTGTCCAAGAATAGTACAATTTCTATTGAAAATGTTTCCAGGTACAAAGGCCTGTCTTGGCTGCCCCTTTATCTACAGCTCCTAGTGTACACAGGTGTCTGCAGTTCAATTGCTTGCCATAGGACTTATTAATGAATGTTGGAAAGTTTTGTATTTAAAAGATGAATAGTCTCTCAAAAACTGTGTGCCAGCACTGATGAGCACCATAACATGATAAAGGATTTGAAGTGTTTTACCAGCTAAGCTCCTTTCCAGCAGAGGGCAACAAAGATGATAAAGGTTCTGAAGTGCCCCCCCCCCCCCCCCCCCCCCGTGAGCAAATGGGATAATCTGAGGCTGTTCAGCCTCAGGAAAAGAAGACTGAGAAGGGATCTGATCAATGTTGAATAATATCTAAAGGGAGGTGGGAGACAGTGGATGAGGCCAGGCTCTTCTCGGTGGTGTGTAGTGATAGGACAAGGAGTAATGGCTGAAAACTTGAACATAGGAAGTTCAACAAATATGCAGAAGAACTGTATGGTAAGGGTGATGGAGAACTGGAACAGGTTACCCACAGAGGTTGTGGAATTTCCTTCTGTGGAGATATTCAAGACCTGTCTGGACTTACTACCTGTGTGACCTATTGTAGGGAACCTGCTTTAGCAGGCGGATTTAGACTCAATGATCTCAAGGTCCCTTCCAACCCAATTCTGTTATTCTGTGTGTATTGCAGATGAGAATATTTCCACTTTCCTGCACGAGACCTAGAGGACTATCTTGATTTCAGAAATAAATACTCCCTGCCTGTATTTTTCTACAGTCTTTACCTGGAGACGGACTAAAGCAGCATGATGGCCGTTTTGGAGAATTTTAATTTATGCATCCCTCCAGCTGCTTGAGACTGGGGGATTTCTTGCAGGGTACAGATGTGTGGTAGAGATCACCACAGATCTAACGCTTTCAGGTTGGTCAAGGAAGGCAGCAGTTAAAAGCAACACTAAATGAGAGGAGATTTTTAACTGCAGTTTTGGCTTTTAGCACCTGAAGTCTACCTAGATCCTGTTATAGACACTCAAGTCCCAGTTTGAACTTGCCCCTAAATTTCTTTTTTGTTTAGAAGTAAAATGTGATGGCTATTTGAAACGTGTGCTGCTTGCTCAGTAATCAATTCCTTTAAACATTTGGTTACATCGTGTCTACTCCTGCAGAAATCTGATTTATTCTCTTATGTTTTTCATTCTGCCATGGCCATTAGAAGTAAAAGGCAGACTAAACCTCAGAATTTAACCTGGATCCTTTTAGAAAAGGAAGTTGGACATACTCCATTGGAATTAGGACAAAAACAGATATTGAGATCAGTTGGATTGCAAAACCAGCCAAAGTTAGGGTGTGTTAAAAACTATGGTTTGGCTAAAATGAGTTTCTTATCATGAATAATTCATGGAGCAGACTTTTAAGAAGATAGGTCTTCTTTTCTCTAAGACAAGTAAATTTAAGAGTTGCATTTCAGTTACAAGTTCACACTATTCCTCAGACCAGAGGTTTTCATTTCTTTTAAAGCTTAAGTTAATTAGGTCTTTTGAGAATCTGGCGGCTTTTAATGGTGCTTAAATAGAATATAATGCTCTTGTAAAACGACCTTTACAACAAAGCAAAATATAAAGGACATAGCACAAGCAATGAATGGGTTAGATTCTGTTTTTTATGCATGAACTAAAATATTTGAATTCTCTGGGCTATGCTAGAATGAAACTGGAAATCTAGGTAGGGATCTGGCCCTACTGTCAGTGATATGGGGCACCTAAGCTTGGCAGCCAGGACCTCTCTTAGAGGCTGGTGAATGCTTTCTCCTTACTTCAGGCACTTAGTTCAGACCCTACTTTTAGACAGACAAATGAAGCAGATTTCTTGTTAATTTACGACAATAGGCCATGAAATCTTCCAGACACTGGCTTTAAGATTTCCTAATCATTTTCTGATCTGAAAGCAAATCTATGTATATAGAAATATGTATGGAAGAAAACTTGTTCTGTCCAGAGGCATGATTCCTGGGTCAGACGCAGTGCCAGCTCTACAACAGAGCCTTTGAAGATTAATGTGTCAATGGTATGAGCATCAGATAGAGATGTGCATTCCTGACCTCCTAGGTGGGGAGCGTTACATCACTGATGGCCAAGTTGTGGAAATTTCTGTCTGAAATAAGGGAAGAACAAATACTGGTGGGTTTTTGTTTGTTTGTTTGTTTGTTTTGACAAAAATAAACAAAAAGTCTGAAAGAAAAAAAAAGAAAAAAAAAGGGGCTTCTCCAGGGGTTAATACAAGGATTTCATTGACGCTGAGTATTTACAAATTTCTGTCCTGTATTTTGAAGAACCCTATGCTGAAGGAGGTACCAGATGCCCATGCATTTGAACTCTGTATTTTATAATCTTTTTTTCTATACTGTTTTTTGTACTAAGCAAATTGTCTGCTTTATGAAAAGTTGATGGTGAGCAGTCAACTTTTTCATTACCTTTGAAAGAGAGCAGATCTGCTGAATTAAACACAGACCTGCTGGGATAATCACATTGAACTGAAAGAGGACTGTACCCGTAAAAGCCCTCCTGCAGCTCAAGGAACAGTTTCTGGCTCTTGAGTGAGGTAGTGGCTGGAAACCAAAGCTGGGTTGCCCTTAGGAGACCAGGAGGGCCATTCCTTGTGGATAAATTGCATTATGTGTAGGTGGCCTGTAACTTATTCCTGCAGCTTGCAACAGATGAATACAATATTCCCTTGCAATAATATACTGTGTTGTGGGCTGCACACATATGCACAGCATCAGCACGTATTGTGGATATACGCAATCAGGGAGCGGATCATATCACTAATTTGGAGACAGAACATCCACTCCACTTTTTTAATCAAGCATTACATTTCTAGACATGTCTCCTGGGGTGGTTTTCTTTACATTCTGATTTAGACCTCCATGTCTAGTAGCTACATTTAAAGATCATTTCACTGGAGGAAGAAGTTTGGGATTTCAGGATAAGCTGTTAGGAATTGGCTTTATCTGAAGCTGTGGGCACAGTAAGGAAGTACAGGCTGAGGAAATTGACTGCAAGGAGTTGGAAGGAGTATTTAAATCTTGTCCAACTTCTCTGCAATGAACAGCGACTTACAGCTAGAGCAGGGTGCTCACAACCCCATCTTGCCTGGTCTTGAACATCTCCAGGGACGGGGCATCTTCCACCTCTCTGGGCAACATGTTCTAGTGCCTCACCACCTTCACTGTATTTTTCCCTTATCTAGTTTAAATCTCCCCTTTGTTAGTTTGAAATCATTTCCTCATGTCCTACCACAATAGACCCTTTTAAAGCATCTGCTCCTTTCTTTCTTATAGCCCCCATTTTTCTTGCAATTGGGAACTTATCTGTCTTTAGATATTGAAAGGTCATTATCAGGTCTCACTGGAGCCTTCTCTTTTCCAGGCTGAACAGCCCCAGCTCTCTCAGCCTGTCCTCATAGGGTAGGTGTTCCATCCCTTGGATCATTTTTGTGGCTCCCAAAATATACCCTTGCAGTGGTGAAGAGGTGATCCTAGAATCATAGAATCATAAAATGGTTTGGGTTGGAAGGGATCCTTAAGATCGTCTAGTTCCAATCCCCCTGCTATAAGCAGGGACCCCTCCCTCTAGTCCAGGTTGCTCAAAGCCCTACCCAGCCTGGCCTTGGTGATAACAGCAACAGATAAAAAGTGATCCAGAAACAATGAGCAACGGGCTGAGAGGTGCCTTTAGAACTGCAGAGCAAACATCAGCTTATTTAATTCACTGCATTCATGTTTTTGTATCATTTTCCTGTGCATTAAAAATTGAGTTCTTAGTGTAGGTGTACTACAAACTGCTAAGAATGTCTGGAATTTACCTTTCCACATATGCCAGAGGGATCACTGAATAACTGAATGGCCCTGGATCATGAATCTCCAACTCCCCTGCCAGCAGGGCCACCAACCTCCTCATTTAATACTAGACCAGGCTGCCCAGGGCCCCATCCAACCTGGCTTTGAACACCTCCAGGGGCAGGGCATCCACAATCTCTTTGTACAGCCTGTTCCAGCACCTCACCAGTCTCATAGTTAAGAACTTCCCCCTAACATACAACCTAAATCTTCCCTCTTTACCCCTTCTGGGAATCTTCTTCTGCAGGTAAAATAGTGGGGATGAAATGGCCTCCTCTTCTCTTCCTTTAGTTGTGGAGGGCTGAGAATCAATTGCTGTATCTGAAATAAGTTCCTTTAGAACTTACAGAAGGATGGGCAAAGATGTGAAAACAGAAACAGATCTTACCAAAAACAAAACTGACAAGTATATACTTTTTGTCAGTTCTTCAGAAAATCTGCTAGAAAAGTAACCCAAGATTCTTGCAAAACCCACAGAATTTTATTTTATTTTTTAATTTAAAATCAGCCTTCTCTCAGTTCCTGACATTTGATAGTACCCAAGAGAAGAGGTCAGCTGACCTGGCCACCTCGCTGGTGCTCATCGCCTGAGGAGGAGTTCCATCATTGATTCAGATGATGAAGAACCATCTGAAGAATTGAGTTTTAACTCATTTTTTGCCATTTATCCACTTCTTCTCTCAATTCCTTATAGACACAAACACGCTTGCTTAATTTTGGGTCAAACTATAATAGGAAGAGCTTAGACTTCTCACTTTAAAAGATATACTAACCTTTAGATTTTGATGAAGAAAGGAAAATCTTTATTCAATTTTCTTTCATACTCAGCTATTTCTATTCTTTGTACTCTATATGAGACAACAGTTGTTTATTCAGTTCCAAAAACAATTATTGGAAAGAAAAATATTTGGAGAACACACTTAAACATCAATTTATGCATTTTATTTGTATGTATGTGAGTGAATGTGGTGTGGTGGGGGGGTGGAGGCAGACAGGGGATATTTACAAGTCTTACAAAAATGATTTCTTTGCTCATAAAATTCTAAGAAATTCTAATTTGCTTTCAGCCCCTGAAGAAACCTTAATCAAATTCCCACATGAAATGTAGGTCAAATTTTATATTTCCCTCTAAGAATACAGCTTTAACATGTGAATACAAGGGTTTTAAAAGGTATCACTTTATCTACCTCGTTTCAAAACAGAAAGTTGTATGCAGACACCTGGAAAATATTATTTCCAAAATGACACAGAACTGGAAAAACTTATCATTTGGTATTTGGAGATCTCCTTTTTTCTTAAGTGGACAACAAATTTTGTTCTCATTGTCATTAAATCATGTCAGCACAATGAGCAAAACTAATTACTGCAAAATAGATTAGCAGAATAAAAGGAGAAGTTATAACCATAGCTAACAAGACAGCTGCAACCTTCTAAAGAAATCTGTTTTTTATGTCCTGTAATGTTTCTCTTTTTCATTCCTGTCATACACCATTTTCTGCTGTCATCACTTACCATATTGTGTCTTTTTTGCGTTGTGAAATGGATAGGGCTGGGACCTGTCTTCACAATTTTGCAAGTTGCCATGGATATATGTGAGTCTGTATAAATATGGCAACGTATTTATGGCTTCTTCTACCTTCACCATTGTTACCATGGTACAGCAAGGCTATCTGCATACACACGATGACTTCAAAAGCACAGTATATAACAACGGTAATAGCTCAGGAAAATCCACTTTGTTCACTCCCCTGACTGCAGTGACCATGCCAGCAGAACAAATCTGCTTCCTCCCAATGGAAGTATTTATACATCCAGAGCAGTTATTAAAATATTCTACAATAAACACAAGTACCATTATAAAATCAAATCTGTATATACATTAGTAGCCATTCTACTGAGTAAAAATACAAAGCGGGCAATTTCAGGTCACGAACAAAAAAACAGTAGTGATAACTACATGAAACTGAACCTGGGAAAGTAACCTAATAAATGAATAATAAAACAGCCAGACAGATATGAAGGGCTTTTTTTTTTTTTCAGAGCTCTGCAACTCACACAACTTAATCTTTGTAAGGGAGGAAAGTGTTGCAAATGCTGCTTAATATTTTTCTGAAGCTCATGTCCTCTGCAAAAAGCCTAGTAACCATGCTGAAATGATTAGAGTGATTGTACCATGAAATGGCTTGGATTTGCTCATCTGGCTTCAAGTTCAGAGGAATGACCAACAAGCTGACTTATGTTCTTAACAGTGTAGACCCAGAAGGGTTCGAGCAGATGTTGCAGGCTTACTCCAGGCAAATACATGAGGTTTTGTGGTTTCTCTTAAGTGTTTGCTAATATCTACCACATTGCAAAGTCAAATGTCCTTTCTCAACAGAGCTGACTATTCATAATACAATACAGATGATTTAATCTGTGGTTAGGACTTTCCATTTCTACTAGAGCTGCATGAAGCCTGAAGTGCTCAAATCTACATTATATTGATTAAAAAAAAAGAGAGAAAAAAAAAGCCCCCCCAAACCCAATCGGTTCCGACCTCTCCAACTCTTAACAGTTCATATCTTTGGCTTGTTATGTTATAATGCTGTCTATGGCTCTTTGCATGTCTGTGTGCTATTATGACATTTCTCCTTCAACTCCAAGCTGGATGAGTTGACAGATTATTAAGAAAGACTTTTGAGTTTACAGAGCTAAAGACACTAGAATCTTGACTGTACTTGATTCTGTCATTTGCATCAAAATGTTGGTCCATACTTTTCTTACTCGTGACTTGCTGACACAAAAAATAAATGCTAACTTTTCACGTTGAAGGTATTATGTATGAAGGTATTATATTATGCTAGTTTATTAACAGTAGAGCTGGTTCACTAATTTTAATATGATTATTTCTTTTAAAGCTAATGTAAATTCTCTTTGCAGTCTTGATCATGTTAATATCCTGAAGAGATTGGTGTTGGTTTTGGCTTTTGTTGTGCTTTTCCCAAGAAATTAGTTTTATTCCAAAAATGTGATGTTCTTGAAGAATTCAAATGAATTGCTTTTGAGCTTGGTGAGTGCTTTTGGGCAAAAGCACTGGGGAACATGAAATTTAGAAAACCCTGAACAATTTGTTTTGACATCTTTAAACAAAGGCATTTAATTGTTTTTGCTTGAAAAACTGTTTTCATTAATAAACGAAGACAGAAGCTCAAGAGATTCCAGACTTACAAACAATACACTTTGTGTCACAAGAAATACCTCTGCTGAAAAAAAATGTATTCTGAGACTTTGTTGTTTTAGCAAAGCAAACAACGGGTTTTGGTTGATTTGAGATGGTTTCACATTTTTTTTCTTTTTCATTTTGGACAGAGAACCAAAAAAAAAAAAAAAAGTATTACACACATATCAGTCCTCTGGAGTAATTCTCAGATCAAGGGAGAATGAAATAAAGTTTATATCCCGGTTGAGCTGCTAGCCCCTTTGAAATCAATGGCAGGATTCCCATTAATTTCACTGGGGTCAAGGTTTCACCTTCATCTTTAACTCACAGCTCAGTTTTCCTTCATTATACATTGCAAAAATGAAGGAAGCTTCTTTCTAGTCAAATCACTGCAAGTGAAACTGTCCCAAGAGAAACATGGAACACACATTTCTTATTTCTGTCCTACAAGAGAACTGGAAAAAGCACATTTCTCCAAATTTTATAATGTATATGGGCGTTTTCAAATGTGTCTTAATGTCCTTGTCTATAGTAAACCCTGTTTAAGATGCTAATAATTTTTGACAAGCACTTCCCTTGTGTCTGGATTTTGAAAGAAAAACCTAGAGCATAAAATGGCCTTGTTCTAGTCATGCAGTGGATTGAAACCAGCAGAAGCTGATAGCAAACAGCTTTTCTCGAAATGTAAGTTCAATTTTTTCCCATGGATTTATACTTGGCTTTTTGTAGCACATTGGCAACACGGTTTAAAAAGACAGAACAAAACACAAACTTAGAAAATTACCATAAGTATTAGTGCACTGCCCAATTTTATTTCACTTACTTATCTATTATTTATTTATTTGCATCATCTCTAATCCCTACATCCAAAGAGTAAGGAAATGAAATATACCTGTTAAAAAAGTCTTTGGACAACTTTGTTTTGAGCAAAGAGCAAAACAGAGGACTTCCAGAGGCGACATTTGCACTCTGAGGAGTCAAAGCAGAGATTTCCATTGCAGAACAACCCAGCACCACGCAGCTCTACCTCCTCTGTGCTAATGGCAAGTTGTAGGAAATACGCACTTTTCAGCCATGTGTCTGAATAAAGTAGGATTCATTGGACCACAGTCTTAATTATAAAAAGCTTCAAGGCTGTGCTTAAAATCTTTTGAAAGTTCAAAAGCTTATTGAATTTAAAATTATTTTTATGATGATTCAGGATGAAATGAATTTCATAGGATTTACAAGTCATTACACATTGGCAAGACATGGTAGCTGAGTGAGCTTGTGTGTTTGTTACTAGAACCTGACTGTATATCTGAGACCTCAGAAGCATTAGCTTTGTGCATTTGTATCTTACAAAAAACTTCTGTTGTGGGACAGCAAAATATTTCAAATTTGCTTGATTAAGAAAGGGCATCTCTAATGCAGGCAAGAACATCGGACGGAGTCTTTTGTAAGCAGTGAGGAACTAGACAGTGCATCTGATGAGGAGTAGGGTGGGATTCATCTCATCCTATCCTAAACACCTGTACATGGTCAAGGCATCCCACCCCTGTGATAGTGCTGATGAGATCATCACATATAGTGGTGGAAGCTGAAGAGTCCTCGCTCTCATCCAAAGGCCTACCTCTAAGAATTCTTCACACTTGGAGAATATTTTTTCCCTTTCATTTTGACTGCAGGAATTCCCAAGGTAAACTTTAAATTTGGTCTAGAAATATATTTTTTGCCTGAAAAAAGATTACTTGCCAAACTGATCTGGTAGCCTCAGTAGACAAAGGAAGTGTGACTGATATCATCTACCTGTACTTCTGCGAGGCATTTGATATGGTCTCATATCACATTCTTATCTCTAAATCGGAAAGACATAGATTTGATGGGTGGACTACTCAGCAGATAAGGAATTGGTTGGACAGTCAGAACCAGAGGGTTGTGGTCAATGGCTCTATGTCCATGTTGAGACCAGTGACAAGTCATTTTCCCCAAGGGACTGTCTTTGGACCAGTGCTCTTTATCAGTGACCTGGATTGTGGGATTGAGTGCGCCTCTGCAAGTTTGCTGATGATACTAACTAGAGTAGTGCAGTTGATACAAGGTGCAAGGTGCTGCACTTGTGTAAGAGGCAATCCCAGATATGTCTACTGATGGATGAACACACCAAGGGCAGCCCTGTGAAGAAGGACTTGGGGACCCTGCTGGATGAAAAGAAAGACAGGAGCCATCAGTGTGCACTTGCAGCCCCAGAAAGTCAACAATATCCTTGGCTGCAGCAGAGAGAGGGAGGTGATTGTCTCCCCCTGCTCTGCCCTCATGAGGCCCTATCTGAAGTACTGCGTCCAGGCATGGGTCCCCCAGTACAAGATGTGGAGATGTTGGAGTGTGTCCACAGGAGGGCCATGAAGATGATCAGAGGGTTGGAGCACCTCTCTTATGAAGAATGGTTGAGGGAGTTAGGCTTGTTTAGCTTGGAGAAGGCCCTGGGGAAACATGTTATGGCCTTCCAGAACTTAAAGGGAACTTAAAACAGGAAGAAGACTGACTTTTTGCAAGGGCAAATAGTGATAGGTAAGGGTGAATAGTTTTAAACTAAAAGGATAGATTTAGCTTAAATATAATTTTTTTTTACTCCAGTTTGTCAGTCATGAGGCACTGAAACAGGCTGCCCAGAGATTTGTGCGTGCCCTATCCCTGGAAGCGTTTGAGGCCATGTAGTGAACATGGTTTTGAGCACACCAATCTAGTGGGTGGTATCCCTGCCCATGACAGAGGAGCTGGAACTAGATGGTCTTTAGTGTCTTTTCCAACCCAAATCATTCTATGATTCTACATGATTCTAAGCTTTTATTTTTAATTTATTATCTATATAATTGTGATTGTACCAATTTACTGCTGCTATTGTGCAGATCTTACCTGCAGTTAAATTGTTCTGAATGGAAAAGATCATGAATTTATTGAGAAAAACACATTATCACATTCAGGCTTCCTGCTATAGATGTTAAGAGGAAATGAGATGTCTTACAAGAACAACATTTGCAGGGCTAAGCAGAATGCTTCTGTAGTGTCATGTACTAAAGGAACAATTTTAGTTTCGTTAGAAGTCAGAAATTAAAATGTATATATATGTCCTTTATCATACATGTCCTCCTCCCTTCCTGCTGAACTAGCCTAGCACTTCTTCCCATGTTGTGCTGCAGCAGTGGTTGGACTTTTCTTTTTCACTTGCTCTGGCAGCTGCAGTCCCACCCTTGTCTCGGTACTGAGCACACACAGTGATTACATACATCGATTGCAAATGATCATTTTCCCTTCTGCCTTCCAGCTACACATTCCCATCGCAGTATACCCCTCTTTAAATCTCTTCTTTATTGAGTTTCATCAGCATAAGGCCATTGTTAATACATCTGTTTGAAATAAAAAATAATTTCCCTGTCTGCCACCTCCTCTCCACGATAGAGTCTCACTCGATTCCAGGTTCCAGCCATGATTAACCAGCATGCATGTGTTTCAAATAAAAGCTATCTTCTCTTCACCCACACCCCCTCCCTTTCCCAGCTGTGCACTTCCCTACTGCATTATCCTCATTTGTAACTCTTCTGCCTCGTTTTCAGCTGTGCTCTCTCATCCGTGTGTTCCCTGTTCCTAATACTTGCTTTTGGAAGCATTTAGCAAATTTATTTCAAAGAAGAAGCTCTAGAAAGCTACGTAAAGATCACAGTTTTCATTTTAGATGGGGAAATGGTAGTCTGCAGAGTTGAAGAAGTATACTATCTGCTCCAGAGTGGGTATGGAATGTTTGGGAACGGCTCCTGGGACCTGATTCTCAGCTGGTGTCAGCTGGAGCTGGAAATAATATCTTTGGACTCATGGTCATGTGCCCTTGTGCGAGGCTGCTCTCCCCCCTCTTCAAAGATTGTGCTTTTTTTGGAGATGGGTGTCTTTGGAAGCACCACCTATTTGTGGTTAATGCTACGAACGCTTCATTGTGTCTGTAAAAGGAATGTCTTTTTTTAATTAACACCAAAAGCAGTGCCCTCATCTGCAGGCTGCTGTGCAAGTTAACTGTGCCTATAGTCCATGGAAAAGGTGGTGGGACAGAGCCATCTCCCGCCCTTGACCTCTGCAAACATCAGAAATGATGTTTGACCTGTGATTATCAAAAGAGTCCGGGGAGACCTGTTGGCTAAAATTAAATAAGCCACTGCTGGCAGAACCCAAAGGAAGGAAAGACAAGTGCCTAACTCCCAGTCTTAAAAAGTGGGTAATGACAAGTTATGTGTTGATCAAAACTTCTCTCATCGCATCTAGGAAGGCAGACAGAGCACAATGGTTGTATTCTTTTATCAGAATGTCTCTCTTCACCCTCAACTCTTGAATACTTCATCCTAGTTTTTAAACCAGGATTGTGATATTGAATAGCTGACGGCATCCTTTCAGCTGTGCATGTTATCAGTGACCAGAGATAGTCTTAAATTTGTGGGAGATTAGGGCACAGGCCCTTCCTTACTCCCATCTGCACTGCAGATGGCTTGTGCATGTTCATAGTTCAGCCCAGTGGGGCTCTGGGCAATTACCCCAGCTGCCTCTGACTGTTATTGCAATTATTGACACCCAAGCTGTGTTTCAATCTACTCTGCAAAACCTCTAAGCTCTCAACACTGAAATACTTTTCCTTTCTTTCTTTGTGCTGCTGTTAACACAACCAAAACATGACTATATAGACAATACCCACACTTCCTCATGCATATATTGTATCCCATAGATGGCATTGCCAACCCCAGCTTCTTAAGAATTATGAGTTGTCCTCCAAAGCATTGTCAACGCAAAAGAATCAATTTGCAAGCAGTTGTGCTCATTTGTTTGACTTCTTGCCTCTTCACTTGGGACACAGTTTTCTTCTGTGACTGCAGTGCCTAAAAATGTAAATCCCTCTTACTCTTTTTGTAGCTAGAATTCTGGTTTAATCTCTTGATTTGGAAGATGGTGCTTTGGGAAGGAAGCACGCTCATTGTTATGGGTCTCACTGAATGCTTAGAAGAGTTGGAAACAGATTTACAATGTTACTTAAATGGAAATTTTATGTAAATATCATATAACACTCCACTAGTGGTAGAAATCACTGGTCTTCTGTGTTACGTATGTCTCTTGCTAACTGCCAGCAGGAGCAGTGAAGAAAACCATTCAGATCTTGGTGCTGTTTTTCTTTTAAACAATATTTTCAATAAAAATGTTTACATTATTGACAACTGCTTTATGTTCTAAATCATTTCTGTATTGTGAAATAAAGTCTGTGTAATTTTAAAATCATTTCCCAAAGGACAAAGTACTGCAGGGGAGATGGTTAATATGTAGTAGACAGCTGGAAGTACAATATCAAAAAGAAGATATTTCTGACTGTATTGGTAAAAATGTATATGAATTTTCTGATTTTGCTTGTGTATCACTTTTGTGGTTGACAGAATTTTATGAGTAAAAATACTTGAATATCAAGGAATTGACTTTAAATCAATCATCTCTACTTGTCTGAAGCAGCAGAACTTGATTTGCCTCATCCACATTCCTTTATTCAATTGCCCTAAAATGACAAAACTGTCTTAGTGGGAACATTATGATGTAAAAGAGACTTACTCAAAATGTGTAATTTATTTTGTTTTGTTTTGTTCTCACTTCTAGTAAAAGGCGTTAGACGCAAACAAACAATAGATGGATTTACAAGAGATAATCCTCTAGCTTGTCCTTTTCTAGGTATTGACCAAAACATATAGTTTAGTCTTAAATGTAAACTAAGAAATAAGGATCAAGTCAATGCTCTCTTTTTCCTTTCTGTGGAAGCTACAAAAATGTATTGTTTTCCTTTTTCACTTCATTTTCTGTCAATTATTGAAGTTCTTGGCATGCACCATGAAGGTTGTGAGGACATCTTCCACAAACAAGCATGCTTTCTAGGACTTCCTTTGAAACATTTCTTACACAGTTAGAAAAGGATTGCAGCTGCAATACTTGCTCTTGACTCCGTCCTTCCAGTTGCAGGGATGCAGGCAGGAGAATCTGCAGTCAGCAGGAGAGGTCCATCCCTTCCTGGTCCTGAAAAGTTTGGGACAACACAAATACAAACACAAAACCTTACTGAACTTTGGCTTCAGAGGGAATCATGGCTGGATTTGTTACACTTTCATCAAAACACATTCCTCTGCATGTGCAGGTGTATGCATCTCCTCAGCTCTTCTCATGAATCCAGCATCCATGAGTGGGTTTCTCAGATCTACCTTTATAACATAATGGAAAACAAAACTGTGGTTTTGACTCATTTCTTGTTCAAAGATTTGTTAACCAAGTCACAGCTGCACAAATACTTTTTCTGACTTCCACCTCTTCAAGGACAGAAGGCTTCTTGGGATTCAGTATAAAGGCGAAAGAGCAACACAGGACCGCGTAAATTAGACTTTGCCTCCAACCATCTTCTGTTGTTTTTTGTTGTTGTTGTTGTTAACAATGGAAATAACTCATCATCATGGGTGATGCATGCATGCACCACGCTATACTGCAGGTTTTACATGCCCAGCGCACATTTGGCAGCTATCAACTTCTTCTTCACAAGTGTCATGGTGACCTTCATAAATGTACTCCAGCCATAATTCTTCATGTATAAAGAAGAATGTCTTGAAATTTGAAGGCATGAATATTTTCATATTGAGTCATGTATATTTCCCTCCAATTAGTCCCCATACATGCAACTGGTTTCATGGCTGCGTTCTTCTATTAAAGGGGAAATATTTTACAGGATTTTTCTCATTATTGAGCTGTTCATCTGTGTTCTTCAAAATGTGTTCTGTCTGGATCTGATAATTAAGGAGGGCTGAAATGTTGCTGAAACCTTTCTGCAAGTGGAATTCCTCTACTAATCTATTTTCTTAGAACTAGTACTTTGCTGCTAATTTCTCTCAACATCTGCTGTGGATTCAAAAGCTAGCTGTGAGGACAGACATACACACACAAAGTGTGATCAGGTAAACCTTATCCCTTTGGAGATTGAACTAAAATTGCATAATATCTCAGTGCTCTACTTGCACACCTTTTTTCCTGCATGGGAGGAGCTATCCTACTCCCTGCACCAGAATAATTTGAAATATGTGCACATAGCTGTTAAACAGTGCAACCATGGGGAGGGAGTATTTTATGCAGTCCTAGCATGTGATTTCCCCGTACTGACAGATTGTGCCATTATTTGTCTCTGCAAGAGATTCATTTTACTAGTTTCAAGTCTTCTGTGATCAAAAGCTAAGCAATACTTGTTCATTCTTATCATGAGATATTTGGAGGACGTTTCACTCCCAGAAGATTTTAATGACTCTTAGAAATCACTTCACCTTTCTCAATCAGTTTTAAACTTAAGACTTATAATCTGAGCTAGACATCCAGGCTTACTCTATAGTCAATAAATAAATACCTCCAAGAGAATCTCCCACCCTAAAAAAACAAGTAGTGCTATAAGCATATATGAGTGGTACATTTTAGACCATGCATTCCCACCCCTCTCTCAACTGGTTGTAGTGGAAACTTGGAATACTAACATTTAAGTAGGCAGAATTAGCTGATATTGAATCTGGGCCTTCCTGACTTCACTGTGAATGGCTTGCATCCTACAGAGGCAGAAATTTGGCCACAGGTGGAGACCACAATCTTGAACAGTTGGGTGGTTGTGCGATACAGATATGTATCCACTAGAGGCTATGATAGGACCACAGAAAATTCCTTTCTGTCTGTGTAACAAGTGTTTTTTTTCTAAGTAGATAGAAAACAAATATTCTTTTCATGTGGTTTAGTCATCTGTCCTTCAGTCAGAAATCAGGGGTTTCATGGTGTTGCTGCAGTCACGGGAACTTTGTTTTGTTTTCATTGCTGATCTCCAACTCACTACCAGAGGTGGGCCAATAATTTCACGTTAACAGCAGGAATTTTGGAGTCAAAGTTGATTTTGCTTTATTTCTTTCTATATCACTATGCACGGATGAGTAACAAACTGCACAGAAAAAAATTGTCTCAGTGTTCTCAGAAAAGGACTGCTGAAATATTTGACAAGCTTCAGTCGAACCAAGCTGTTTTCTTCATTTTGAAGCCAACTTGCCAACCAGTCTTTCAACACTTTTTTGTATTTTATGTAGAACTCTTCAGTGTAAGAAAGTATAAAGTTTAGCATTAAGTTATACCAGTCCTCTGTTGTATTGCTGTAACAGCACGCAATTTTGGAGTTCTCAGCTTTTCAGTAATTCGTCAAAGGAACTTGTTTGTCATAGTTGTGTGCTGTAGATACAGATATGCCAGATATAAGATCGCAAACACTGTATACTTTGAGTATACTTAGCATATACCCTCGAATACCTTACCTACACTGCAATGGTTCATTTTTTTTCCAAATACTTTCAAGTTACTGTAATGATTGAGGTTCTGTTTTTGTTTTTCTGAAGTCTTCTTCTCTTCCCCAAGCTTTAGCTTGCTTCATTATATGTAATTTTATTAGCTAATATCTGTTGGGTCTTCAAACACCATGAGAAATTTCTAAACACTCCTAAGTGCACAAAGAAAAGGTCCCAACTCCAGTAAGTGGGATGAGCTGTTACTACGTTCAGTTTATCAAAATCAGATTTCATGTCTCTCCCACTTTTCACTGCCAAATTTACAAGCTTCCATGACCTCATCCAATCTGCCTCATATACAGTCTTCAGACAACCTGTGTTCCTCTCACTCACTCATTTCTCCTCCCTTCACTACATTTCTACCTGCTTTTGTCCCATATGTTACTCCCGTAACTCCTTCTCATGGTAATCTGAGAGATCTCCCAATGCCCCTTGCCTGCATTTCTTGAAGATAGCCATCCTTTTCCAGAGGATGCAATTCATAACATTTGATGTGGAACAGCTGTTCTAGAGCATAAACCAGCTGTCTAGATCCTACTTTTCATTTTATGAAAAGCACACATTAAAAAATTGACTCCAAGGGATACAGGATTATACCTTTGCAAATAACTTTTATATCACCTAGGGCTAGAGAAAAGAGTGCCTTGACCTTCTAGCACATTACTCCTCTGGGCCTCACAGGACCTTTTAGCTTTAATCAGAAAACTGTGTTTCATAAGCAAAAATAAAAACTTTTCACTGTACATCTCTAAGCAAGTTTTAATTCAGTCTCTCTCCCAATTTTATGCTGCGATGTTGCCATCAGTTCTCTTCTTCTCCAAAATGACTTGGAAAGAATTACCAGCAAAGCTGTTGAAATCTAAGATTTCTGAAATTCCTTGTTAATATTGCTTATGCTTCCAAATTATTTCCATGCTATTTTTGTAGTTTGAATTTAGAAATAGCAGATGATTATCTCTCAGTTTCATCTCTTGCATATTAGGCAGCTCTCCGGTGCCAAATCAGCAAGCTCCTTAAATCCTAACCATTGTTGCACAAATGAGGTAACATGGCCATATTACACTGAACAGAGGGTGTGAAGGTTTTGTTAGGCATTGCAACCTAGCTGTTGTTTCTTATCCTTTATTCAGCCTCTCTTTTGGGGTGGAGATCAGAATTGTCCTTTTTCATCCACACACATCATCTATCATCACAAAGCCCAGAGCTACAACTGAGGGTAACTCCACTGTGAGAAATCTGAGTCCCTTTGAGCTCTTTTCGGTGCATTATGTTCTGACCAAATGGTATAGGCTATGTTCATTTTTTACAGGATTAAAGGACAGGATGAAGAGATGCATGACACCAGGACAAAGACTGTGACTGCTCTGCCACAGCAGTAGTAAGGACTTTCTCTTTGTGATTCTAACTAAACATTGATTTTCAGTGGTATCCTAGGAGGTGTCATCCAAAGTGTCTCAAAGTCTCCTTGCTGCAAAAACAGGAACCTCACTTTGGTCCAGCCTTGGCCCAACTGCTATCATGGGCTATGAACACCTTATTTCTACTCAGTCTGCCTGTCCATATGAGACAAAGAGAATTTCTTCAACAGAGAGCATTTTGTGCTCTAACTATTGACAAAATCTGCCTGCTGGAATTTCTGAGAGATCTGAAAACTTCTATGAACTATGCCCATATGGTCTGGATGCTGGGGAAAGTATACATTGAAGTTTCCAACAATAATTAGTTTATGTGTGATTCATTACTGCAGCAGCTACTCTTATGTCATCTACTCCCATGTTTCTAGTGGTTTGTCTACTGCAGATTGTGTCCATGAATTCTCATTCCAGTTTGTAGCAGAATCTGTCTCCTTTCTTTATTCCTTCCTTCCAAGACTAAGAAGAGCAATTGATGCACATTGATAATTGCTTCCCTATTACATGACACAATAGTCAGACTTTAATGAACTTTATAAATACGCTTGTTGATTTCATACTGGAGCAAGAGAGAGATGACAACCACAGGAAATAATTCTGAATTAGATTATCACCAATAGGAACACTCTTCATCATCATTCCCAATTCTTGTTCATAAATCTTGCATGAGTTTGGTTTGTGATGAAAATACTCTACCTCCTCGGGAATTCCAAATGTCTCCATTCCTTTCTAACATTAGAATGCATTTTTCTGCTGTCAGAAATTAGTCTGCTGCTTGCAATCAATAACATAGAGAATAAGGGCTATTTTTTTTTTTTTACTAACTTTTTGGTGCCCTGAAACACTAAGTCCTAAGAGCTAATGTTCAGTCTCAAATGCTATGCATTTTTCTGATGTGTATTAGCTGCTAGGGAAACTTTTAAATGGAGCTGTTGTGATCAAGAATGAGGAGGGGATTGTACTTTGTCAATAGGTAACACTGACTGGAAGGTGAAATGGACTCGTAGAAAGAAATATTTTTCCTAGAATACAATTCTAAAATGTTTTTAAAGCTATGTCCAGTGCTAATAATAAAAGCCAAATGCACAAGTCCTGAACTGCTGAATTGTTACTACTTTAGGCATCTTTGAATATGTGCTAATTGCTCTCCTATTACTTCTCCAGCTAGAAGAATGCATTCTGTGGTCTTTGCTCAGGAATAATGGCACTTAAGAGCACATGTGTCCAATGGACGTCAAAAGCATTTAGAAATGATGAAACCTTGCAGACTAGTTATTTCTACCTATCAAGTATTCTGGAAATAGAAGATGTTTGTCTTTATATGAAGATATGAAATAAGTAAAACCAAGGAACTAATCTAAAAACAGGATGCAAAATTGATTAAGGGTAGAGGCTGTTGAAGACAGAAAACTGTGTGTGGTGTAGTAGGAAAGAAGCACAAACCATTCTATTCTAAGAGCACAAAAAATGATCTTTTGATATTTATTTGCCACACTAGGAGTGGATTTGCTTTCCAGTAGAAGTTAGAAATAGTGCTCAAGCCACTGAAGTGTCAGCATCAACACTTCCAGATCTCTGTGAAATGCCTGAAATGCCTCCACAGACAAGGCAAAACTATTAGTATGTTTAAGATATCCATGAATACAGTGAAGCTGCACTGAAAGGAAGGGAGGAGAACTGTAGATCTGCTTCCCAAAAACAGACATTTCAGCATATATTTTACTGAGATGTCTTCTAGCAAGGTAGCTCGCATTTGGGCCAAAACAGAAGGTTCTTCTTCCTTCTGGAGTACAGAGCTGCTGTGATTAGCCTGAAGCTACATGAAAGGATCATAATTTAGATAAGAGGCAGCAGTGAGTCAAGGCTCTTAACAGCCAGATCTGACGTTAAATAGGTAAAAAGGGTAAATAAGAGCAGAGATAACAAATAATGTTAATTTGTGGGCAGACTGTTCTTCGTCTATTGCATTTTGTGTTGGCAAGTGAGCACTCTAGCATCAGCAGAACCTGGAGAGGCAGAGATATTGTGTGGGCTGCAAGCTGAGCTGCTGCTGGAAATGCACAGGGGTGAAGTGATAACCCAAGCAAAATTATTGGAACTGATGAAGCTGAGGAGGCATCAGCGTGGTGCCAATGGGCTGTACCTTACACACACAGAAGGTGGTGACAAACGCCAGGATATTTTTTCCCTTACTTTCCCCATCTGGGAACAGGGGACAGGACTTAGAGTTGGTGTGGGCAATGTCAGGGATCGTAGTAATGATTTGTAAGACAGCATCTAGAAATCTTAGTGTGTAGACTCATACTAAGCTTATCTGCACGTTTATCTACAACAGTCTACTAAAAGCACTCTAGTAATTCTATGGTAATATACATATACATATATATATAAATAATAATAATAATAATAATAATAATAATAATAAAAAAACATGCTCATGGGAAAGAAAAAAAAGAAGAAAAAGATTCAGAGCCTTCAGTGTCCTGGGAAAATGCAGATGTTTGCTGAACTTGATGCTAAACAGAGAATCTGTGTATCTGGGTGGAGGCTAAGAGGGAGTAAGAGGGATATGAAACCGGTTTCTCTTTACCTTGGTTTATCTCCTCAGCCCCAGAGGACTCTTTTTGATGTATTTTGTCATATATTATTTTATCCAATATAAATCAGTGCGGAATGAAACAGCCATGTGGACCTAAGAGAAAGTCTGTTCATTTAATCATTCTCTGGATACAGTCCCAGGTTGTGAACCAAATGAGATAAAAACAAAGAAGATGAAAGCTGCAGAGCATATCTGCTCAAAAATTAAGTCTTTGTCTGTGGCTTGCTAATGTAAACAGAATGGACTCAAGGAGAAAGAAATAATCACCACTTGTAAAGAGTTCAGAGAAGGTCTGTTTTGCACAGACCCCCAGAGATTAATCACATTGGGTAACTGGTGTCTGTCTACTGAGTTCTGACAGTGAATGAGAAACCTTGTTTGGACAGATATTTACTTTTATTTATAGGTAGTTAGGTCTTGTCTTATTCATGGTTCTGATTCTGTCAAGTTAAAAACCAAGATACTTTCAGATTGTAGGATTATTTATTTTTCTCCAACTAAAAAGCATCACTCACTGACAGATCTTTTTTGTGTATATCAAAAGCAACTGTGGACACTCTTGGCTGAGTCTCCTCTACTAAATTCATATGCTCTGAAGAGTCATGATGGCATAAAACACAGGTGTTGCAATAGGAGAGTACAAAGATAATGAGGGTGCCAGGATTTCTTTGATGATACTGGAAGTACTGTTTACTGCTGCACTGATGGACTGACAAACCATACCAATGCGTCTATATACCTCTATATGAGTATACGTGAGTGCATTGTTCACTTGCATGAAGATTAGTTCAGAAATGTATCATGAGTTTATATCAGCAGTTACATCTATTTTAGCTGGCAGTACCTATCAATCATGATGAATCTGTACAGAGAAACAGTTGGTCTTCATCTTCAACTTGTGCACATTTCAGGGGGTTTCTTTCAGGTTACTTTTGAACTGACACTTTCTCTGCAGCTGAGATGTCCAGCATGTACACTTTCTGCTCAGTTTCACCCAAAGAAGAGTGTGCGCTGCTCAATGGTGTAAACCAACGCACAGCGAACTGGAGCAGATGGGAGACTGGAATTAAATGATCTTTAAGGTCCCTTCTAACTCAAGCCATTCTATGATTCTGTAATTTGCTTGAAAATTACATTTTCAATCTAACCTAGAATAGCAGTATCAACCAATTGGACAAATGAGAGTTTCACTCCTACATATAGACACGTGAGACAAAAAACACAGATCACTGAGGGATCCTAACCCTGGAATGAAATGGAAAACTACAGTTTCTGGCTGTCTGAATTATAAACACATATCCATGGAGACTGAAATGCTATATGGTGTAGTGGTAACATGATTGAAAAGTGCAAAAAGTACCTTAGAAATATGAGAAAGTACTTGTTGTGACTTTTATTTTCATGTACGGATGTTCAATCCTAAAAACAATAGAAGGTGACCTATGTGTCTCTTCTTGTTAGGAAAACTTTGACAGGAAGTTGAACAGTTACTTAAGTTGAAGCATATTATCACTGGTGCAGCTATCAATGGAGCTACCCACAATTTTTCAACTACAGGGTAAGCGCTGTGACATTAGCTGTGCTCTTTCTCATTATAGCTGATAAAATAAATCCAACACCAGTAAATGCATGTCATAGACCTTAAATACTGTGAGTGGCAGTCACTAGTGACCTGGTGTCAGGTATATGAATTTTGTGAATTTATTTTCCTGATTTTGAGAACATAACCATTCATTTTGCTAGAATAAACGTGCATTATTCTCTATATGCACAATCTCCTATCTCAAATAAGAAGACAGGTAAACTGACAAATTTGGAGTATTCTTGCTCCCTTTGTACGCAGTGAGCCCACTCTAATGATATGTAAAGATGTATAGAAGTCATTCTCAAGCTGAATTTGACTATTTCAGGCACTGGATTTCTCTCTAGCCCATCTCCTGCAGTCAGTTCCACAGAGGGGTGTCTTCTGGGGAACAGAGAACACTGTCCTCTTGGGTGAGAGTGTGCCAGCTGCTGTCCTACTCATTAACTCTGGACTGTATTTCTGTATTTCTTTGAAGAAGAAATTTAATTTGTTTCTGAGAGAGGTTGTCAGCATGACTTCTCACGATAGCAGGTGACTAGACGATCCACAGAGTGACCTTAGTGCCCATGCTCTTCTACACAGGAATATATCTCACTCCTCCTGGTTTAACCTGAGCAGTGATTGTAAAAACAGTTTGTTCTGGTTTGGGGCTACTTGAGCCTTTCAAATACTAATATCTTTATATTAGAGAAATACAAGAATGTCCTGATTTCAGCTAACACTTGTGTTACGGGACTCTGTGCCATTGCACAGATGTACTCATTTATCCTTGTAGTTTAGCAATTCCACTAACTGGTTGAGTTCTACTTCTCTGATCATGACTTCCTTTTATATGACTTCATATGGGCTTCAGTTTTCTGTTGAAAATATTCACTTTGGTTTACTGCCTACCTACTAGTGTGCTATGCAAAAATTCCCATCTCCCAGAAAACCCCATCTTCAAAAGTTAGACAATTTATAAACTGTTCCAGAAATACTTAATTTCTACTGTTTTCCAGATAAAGTTATCAAAAATTCTCATATATTGCCCACAAAACTTAATAATTTATATACATCATTAAACTCTCAAAATAAATGATCTGGATGTCATATTCAAATTTCCTACTAAAACTAACAGGCTTGTCATGATTAGGCAACTTGTGTTGAGAACCTCATATTTCTAAATTTAGCATCTTTGTCATAAAGTTTGCCCTTCTGTGTTAGTTCAGGTCTACTTGACATAGGGTTCTCTAACATGATGATCAGAATTGAAGGAAGAAAACTGGTTTTAGGAGACTTTTACTTCCAGAGCTTCAAAATGGATTAAAAACATCCTCCTATGTGCATGGGTGACTTCAGACAGAGTGTCCACATATTTCTGAGGATTTAAACACAAGCAACTTGGGTCTGTTCTAACTTCTTGCAAATAAGAAAGAACCTGAGTTTTGTTATATCTTTCTTTAACTCTTCCTACCACAGGGACCACTTTCTAATAGTCCAGAACTCTCCTAAGCCCTCATCTGAAGTCTTTTTATTGAATGTTTGAGGGAGGGATGGAGGGAAAAGGGGGAAAGACTGATGTGACCAGCTCTCCTCCAACATCATAACTATTCCAATCGAATCAACTCCCTCATGACTTCTCCCAAAATTATTCCATGTGTTAGTGAGTGCCCCATCTTTAGCAGACTCTACTTATTGTACTTTGTCACAAAACAGATAAGGTGTGAACAATGAACTTTTGCACAATGTTCATTAACTCTGCTGATAAATTCCAGAAATTTAGGTCTTCAGTTTCAAAAACATGGCTCTGAACTTGCAGGAATGACCATAAGGTTAAAGAAACAACAGCTTTACAGAGGTGTATATATATTTTCAGTGTACAGGGAAAAAAGAAGTCCACATGGAATACAGACGTTGTGAATTAACTGCAATTTCACTCTGATTTCCTAACCAGCTGTGTGCTTTTATGTCATCTTTGGGATTTTTCAAGACACATCTTGCTTTTTAACAAGTCACTTGCAAAGAAAAACAGTTTTTCCATCTCTCCTCTTTTCTATTATTGTGTTGAAGTTTGAGAAATAAGAAAAATATATTGTTAAAAAGAAAAAAAGAAATGCCAGCATGCTATTAATCTCTCTATTGCATATTGCCAGCAAATGGGATATGCCATAATTTTTTTCTAATTTGGTCACCAGCACGGAAAGAAGAATGGGAAAGGAAACTCCCTTGAATCTTGTCAACCACTTAGGACTCCTCCATGCCTGGGAGGAAGATCTGGAGTGTTCTACTGCTCATCTTCCGAGCTGCCAAAGTGTATTCTCTTGAGTGTAAGAACTGAAAAAAATTCTGGACAAACTTAGTGTGTTTAAATTAATCTCTGATTCTTCTTCTCAGTATAGGCCTTCACACTGTGGACATGATAATTGTTTTTATTTTTCTTATTCTGCAGAGAGATTCCTATCCCATGCTAAAACCTTACAGATCATCTTCAAAATATAGCATCCTATTTTGGTTGAAATGGCATAGATGATTTTTCTGCAGATTTCTGTTCAAGTTTTGGTGTTAATGCTGATGTTTAATGAAATTCAGAGGTTTTGTTTAGTTCCTGACTGGGAGATCTAGATGTACATCCATAAGGTCCTCATGAAGAAGGGCTATTGTAATAGCAGGACGCATGAAACTAGTCAATGAGCTTGATGCGAGATACCAACATCAGCATCAGATAGGGCTGCAGAAACAGAAAGATGGACTTGGCTTAAGGTTTACATGTATCCTTTCTGTGTGAGCCCCAGGTCATTTACATTCACATGTGGCTGTATAAATCACAGAGCTACAAATGTTATATGCCATTACCTCAATCCTGGAAAAAGGACTCTCAATCAACTAATAAAATAACATTTTAGTTTCACTAAACGTAATTATCTTATTTATATGTCCTGCAGCAAAATTTCTTGCTGCTTGCAGGAAAAAGTACTGATTTTTTCAAGAGAAAATCAAAGACTTTTCATGTAGCTTGAATGTCTTCTCATTGTTTAAATACAAACAAAATATATGGTTGCTTGCTCTAAACTTTATGCCAATAAAAGGTTAAAGATCCATTTGCAACTGACAAAATACCCTTATGATTTCTCTGCTTGAAAATAGCAAGGAAAATACCCTGGTTCCCCTTTTGGTAAGCCACATCCCTTTGCTAAGAAAAAGTGCTGACAGTATGTTGTTTGAGATATGTTTAATATAAGACAAAAATGATTCTGAGGCATACTTGTATGTCTGTAACAGAATGTCTCTTCTAAAACCCAAATGACTTAAATACGCTCCAAGCCTAGAAGATTATTCTGTATCCATCCCAAACAATGCATTAGTTTTAATTTTTGCTTCTGTAATTTTTTTTTCTATTAGGTACATAGTTTGCCTCTTTCCACCAATGCACTTGATTTATTGGATGTTTCATAAGTCAGAAGCTAGGAAGAATGCCCATGTTAGCCTTGAAAAAGCTGGCTGGGATACCAGAAGCAGTCTGGCTCTGACATCACAGAGCTCACTGCAGGCTGCATTAGTTCCCCAAGAAACAAAACAAATATTCAAAGAGAAGAGAAGTTGTTCTACTTCTGGTACCCAAGTAATGTTATTGAAAGCAAGCAGAGATCACGTGGCATGTGCAGGACAACCGGGAATCAGGCCTAGCCAGCATGGGCAGGACCTGCTTGACCAACCTGATCTCCTTCTATGATCTAGTGACCCGTCTGGTAGACGAGGGAAAGGCTGTTGATGTAGTCTACCTAGACTTCAGCAAAGCCTCTCACACTGTCTCCCACAGTATTCTCCTGCAGAAGCTGGCAGTCCGTGGCTTGGATAGATACACTCTTGGCTGGATAAGGAACTGGCTGGAGGGCTGGGCCCAGAGAGTGGTAGTAAATAGAGCTAAATCCAGCTGGCGACTGGTCACGAGTGATGTTCCCCAGGGGTCAGTGCTGGGGTTTGTCCTCTTCAATATCTTTATTGAAGACCTGGATGAGGGCATTGAGTGCACCCTCAGTAAGTTTGCAGATGACACCAAGCTGGCTGGAAGTGTCGATCTGCCTGGGGGTAGCGAGGCCCTACAGAGGGATCTGGACAGACTGGATAGCTGGGCTGAAGCCAATGGGATGAGGTTCAGCAAGGCCAAATGCCGGGTCCTGCACTTTGGCCACAGCAACCCCAGGCAATGTTACAGGCTTGGGGCAGAGTGGCTGGAAGACTGTGTAGAGGAAATGGTCCTGGGGGTTTTGATTGATGCTCGGCTGAACGTGAGCCAGCAGTGTGCCCAGGTGGCCAAGAAGGCCAATGGCATCCTGGCTTGCATCAGAAACGGTGTTGCCAGCAGGAACAGGGAAGTGATTGTCCCCCTGTACTCAGCTCTGGTGAGGCTGCACCTCAAGTTCTGTGTCCAGTTTTGGGCCCCTCACTGCAAGAAAGACATTGAGGCCCTGGAGTGGGTTCAAAGAAGGACAACAAAACTGGTGAGGGGTCTGGAGCACAGGCCTTATGAGGAGCAGCTGAGGGAGCTGGGATTGTTTAGTCTGGAGAAGAGGAGGCTCAGGGCAAACGTTATTGCTCTCTATAACTACCTGAAGGGATGTTGTAGTGAGCTCGTGTAACAGTGATAGGACTAGAGGGAATGGCTTTAAAGCTGTGCCAGGGAAGATTTAGGCTGGACATTAGGAAATATTACTTCTCTGAAGGAGAGGTCAGGCATTGGAATGGGCTGCCCAGGGAGGTGGTGGAGTCACCACCCCTGAGGGTGTTCAAGGAATGTTTGGACGTTGTGTTGAGGGAGTGAGAACTATTGGTGATAAGTGGATGGTTGGACTGGACAATCTTGTAGGTTTTTTCCAACCTTGGTGTTTCTGTGATTTCTGTGATTCAGAGATGACTCCTTGCTGCTGTTCACCGTGTGCACATCTATACTTTTAAGGCAAAAAGACAAGTTTCCTGAGATAGAAAGACATACTTTCTTATGTTAAATCACTTATGTACCTGTAGGAAACCTAAGCCTCCATTCCCTATCTATAAAAAATGGAGCCCATATCTCCTTGGAGAGGCAAGTAAAGGATATGTGCAGCAAGACGGAAACTCAAATTGGACATACAAAAAAAGGCTCTAACTGTGAGCATGGTTCAGCAGCGGAGCAGGTGCCCGAAGAATCCCATTTCATGGGATTTCACAAGATATCCTGGGCAGCAGTCCCAGGGCAACACTACAGGGCTTGGAGGTTAGACCTTCTTGGGGTAGGAAATGTACTAAGTGATCTCCAGAGGTCTCTTCCAACTGAATTGCTCTACTAATTTGAATCTTGCTAACACTGAATGATTCTAAATACTGTAAGCACTGTTTTGAAGAATGGCTTTGTTTTCCTCCACTCAGTCCTTCTGCTAGGACTTTCCCTGAGAGAAAAACCTTTCCTGACTTTCCTAGGAGAAAAACTTTCCTAGCCTCTCTGCTAACTTCTACTTCTTAGGTACCATTTATTATTCCTATAATTATAATCCTATATTATAATCCTATAATACAGTTTCTGATGGGATGAATGTGGAAAAGGAAGAGCTGCTTTGCCTGACTGCTCTGTTGGAGATCAGAAAGGTAGAAATTCCCCTGAGTTCACGAAGTATTCAGGGAAATGTTAATGGCAGACCTAACATTCAGACTTTTAAAATGTGATCCACTGAACTCAGTGGTGGTTTTGCCCATTGGAGCAGACCCAGCATCTCAGTGTTTGTGTCATCTTTGCACCTTGTGTATATGCCCTTGAAAGCTGATACAGGGAAAGGGAAGAAGAAAGCATTATCCTGAGCCTTTTGTCTTCAGCTTCTCCTTTATTCTGGGAGCTACCTTATGAACAGGTATCCGCCCTCTCAGAGGCTTGTTTCCATTGAAAGCTTGCATTTCATTTAGCTTTGCACTCTCCCCATGAGAAAACAATGGGCACTCCCTTAAATACCTCAATGCAGCTAAGCAGGAGTTCCACAAAATACTTCATGGTGTCGTATGAAAACCATCTGAGTCCAGCACTGCTCTGGGTGAATCTTTTCCTCCCACAGCGAAGCCATCCCTGCTGGCAGCAGGAGGCAGCAGGACCTCATAAGGACTCATTGGTGTGCACCCGAAGTGCTCCGTTCACAGGAGATGCACAGTTTGGATTGCTATGGAAACTGACTGAAGCAAAGGGTAAACACATGGACAATAGCAAAGGACAATTTTCATTTTCAGCCCCGTGTAAATGTCACACGTTTCTGAGCGCCGCTGTGAGCAGTGCCTGCGTCTGCAAAGCCCGAGGAATACAAGTCACTCATTATTGCCAAGTCAGATCACGGCACGTAGGTCTGTTTAGACACTGCAATGCATTGTAAGAGGCCTCGCTTCAGGGTTAGCCATAAAAGCCTCCTTTTTCCCGCCTTTGAAAAAAGAGCAGCTGTATTCTTCTGATGTGGACCACGCCAAAGAGCGCCCGTCACTGCCGCACAGTGACTCTCTGGGGCGGGCTTGGAAAAGCAGATCTCATTTCAGAGCCTGATCAGGGCTTCCTGCTGTGGGCTCAGGCTCCACACACACGGTGAGAAAAGAGGTGGGGATGTTTTGGAGGCTGTATGCGCCTGTACTGACACCTGGAGTATCCAATAAACACTTTGGCATCTTTGTGGGATAAACCTAGGCAGTCTCATAGATTAACATATTTCAGGCTACTAATCATCTGTTAATGACTGCTTCAAATGTCTCTGATATTAAATTCAGGCTGTGGCTATTTCTTATTATGTTGCTATTTCTTATTATCATCTTATTATCATAACACTCTCTGTTTTTGTAGCTGTGTTTCAGCGTCCTTTTCTCTCTTTAAAGACAATGACAAAGCACTCAATCAGTGACATAAATAAACAGGACCAAACTGCTTATTCTATAGGTTCTTGCTGTTTGTGAACATGCTACAGATGTGAACGGGGAGCTCTGAACAATTTACCAGCTGGTTCTTGGAAAGGAGACTTCCTGGATGACTTCCCTACTGAGATAATGCTGCCACTCCTTGTAAATCCCTTTGTGGTTCCTGCTTCCCAGCAAGAGCAAACTCCCCATTCATACACAGGATCCTTCCTAGAATTGCTACTGGTGTTGCTAGAAGAGCTGTGGCCTGGCGGGTGAAAGATAGTGGTTGTTCTGCACAGTCTCAAGAGCCCGGTCATGACACACACAACATCTAGGATTGTGAGGGCTGCAGGGCAAACTTCAAGATCACATGGGCTGCTCTGCTGCATCTGGAGCTGAAGTGGCCTTCTCTGAAAAGAGGGACTGCAACCAAGCCTAGCTGTCAATCAACACTCTGACAGATTTCTGTTAATTTTTTTAATTGCAATCCTGCATTGATATGGGGAGGAGTCATATGGTTTAAGCATTTTTTATCTTCAAACACCCATCATTCTGCATGCAAGGGCAGGTTTTAGATGTGCAGTAAGCAAATTTGGTACTGTGCACTAACATTCCTCTTACATCATATTTATCTGAGTGTCAGTGCACTTTCTGTCTATAACTTACTGTTAACACATAACAACTTGGACAAATGCCTTCTTCATTTATGGTTTCCCAATTTGGAAAGCACGCAGTTGTTCCCAGATATCCCTGGCAAAAAAATCACAAGTTTCTGCAAAATGGGGTTCTGGGTTAAAAGATATGACCAGCTCTCCAGAGCAGTGCTGTGAGACAGCCTCTTTTCACTTGCAGATCAGCTTATGATTTACAATAAACATCAAAGGATATTTTGATATCAAGAGATAGTAACTGCTCTCCAAGATCACAAGGCTTTTAGGAGATCGTTCAGGAGTCATATCTACAACTAATGTTAGTAAAAAGAAGATTTTAACGACTCATTGTGGAATCAGAAATCTTTCTGGTAGTCTGTTATATGGTGGGTTGGGTTATTTTTCCAGAAAATAGTATTACAGTATAAAAATAGTGCAAAATTTTTTTATGATAAATAAAAAGATTTTTAAAAGTTTTAAATTTATCTGGTGTTACTCTGCTGGTTAATTGTCCAGTTGATGCCTGGTTGAACACCAGGCAATCCCAGCTGTTTTAAAGCACATTCATCCACTTTTGATCAAGGTCTTCATAGCTTCACAGCATTAATGTAAAGAAAGAAGGCACTGAATGTAACAGGGGCAGACTGATGTTCCTTTATTCTTCGGGGAATCTCCATCTATGTATGCACCCTGACTGCAGGCTCTTTAGATAATTGTTTATACCTCTCATGTGAATTGTCCCCTTCTCCTCTCTCAATTAAATCTCTGTTTTTAAGGCATAAAATGTGTATGTCTGCAGGTTGAATCCTCGTTTCCTGGAAGAAGAAACTGTGTAAATAGCTCAGAAAGATTTTGGCAAGTAACTGAGATCTTGCTAGTGAGAAACTGAATTTGGCAAAATCACTTGCTAATATAAACTGAGTTCTCTGGAGGTCAGTAGAAGAACAGGGTCTGCCTGCAGAAAGGTGTCTGAGCAGTGCTCGTGAGACCTATGAAAACTCATTCAGATAAATGTAAAAAACTTCCCTAAAAGTACTCCTCACCCTCCAGCTCCTTACATTTATCTGGAATTCTGGAAGCATGGAAACTCCAAACTGATAGTAGCAAAATACCTGTGTATGAATAGACTTTAGCAGATGCCTAAGCTTTATGTGATCCCATTAGCTGCCCCTTCATTTCTTGCAGACCTCTAAGACAACATGAGCAGATCTGATAAATCAGAAGGAGCCAGGCCTAGATCCCTAATTCTTCTACCTTCTTCTGAAGCAACCATTTGGACAACTGCTCAAGACAGGCATATAGACCTATAGACCTTAGCTCCACCGTATTCCATATATTTGGGCTTTTTTTTTTCCCCCTCATTGAAATGATTACATCCTAATGAGTCACTACATATTTTCATTTCAGCCAAAAGCTGGATTTGGCAGCATGTCAATGTTGTGTCTGTCTAGCATCTAACCTAGCCCTCTATGTCCTTAGAGATGTGGGGGTGCAAGGATGTTGTTGCTGCTGGTACGTGCTTTCCCCTTCCCTGGCTCTTTCCAAGCAATTAACTTTGTAAAGGCTTTTTAAAATATATACATACTTCTCTGCCATGACAAGTTAAAACAGGTTCTTCCTTCAGAAGTCTGTCAGATGGTTTCCAAAGTTTGTCTCCGTCTTTGCTAAGTAATTATTTTTGCTGGCAGCCAGCTACCCTTGCTAGTTTTCAAATGGACTTGGTGTCTCTCTCACTCGGCATGGGGGCTTTTGAATGCATGCCATTGCAAGATTCTGCTGTTGTTGTTGCTGCTTCTGCCTTTCATCTGGTGCAGCATCCTTGCAAACCTCTGAAATCTCATGCTCCCAAAATCTCAGTGATTGGCCCTCTCAGCTTCCATGCTTTTGCAAGTTGCAGCTTTGTGGATGGCAATTTCATAGATTGCTTTAGTCACATCTAATGTTGCCATATCTGGAGACTGTATGAGCTACTAGAAAATGGATTTCTCTGATGAATTGAAACTAGCATCTTCTCAGAATTTGCCAGTGACATTGAGATAATGTGCTTTACATTGGTTCCTATGTTTCTGTGCTCCAAAGGGGTTTCTTTTGTCTGTACATACCATAACAAAACATCCCTCTGAGATGACCAAGGGTCTATCAATCTCTAGTAGTGCTACTTTTCATTTATTAAAGAACTGCTACCATGCATAAATATCCATATACATATACACATGCATATATAATCTGTCTACATCTATGTCTACATCCACGTCCAAATCTACATCCACATCTACATCTACATCTGTGTATACGTGTATCTACTTTATATATACTTCTTATATGTGTGTATATTTATTTATATTGAGCAAAGTCTGTATTTCTCTTGCTGCAGCAAAGCTCTCTCTTTCCATTCAATGAATTCCCCCATACCATACACCTGCAGTCTTTTCTGACTGCAGGAACACCTCGTTTCAGAGGTATTTGGAAAGGTTTCTTGTGCACACTCCTGCTAGGTTCTTTCTTATGCCAGTTGAAATTTTCAGCCTCTTAGTGTTTGTAATTCTGAGGTGCCAGTAGGCTCAGCCACATATTATGACACATGGACTGCATATCAATCAGTGTTTCATTCAGGCTGTGTCCCTGTACAGCAGCTTTTCCATGGGCTTCTGCCACACTATGCTGGAGGCAGTTTGCTTCACTCCTTTCAAGCCTATTGTTAAAATGACAGCCAGCTCTTTGGAGCTACATCTATATAGGAAAATAAAGCAATGTTATCTGTACCACTAAATTCCATGTTTAATTCACCAGGGCAGTCACCTTGCCACCCTCAGTTCAGTCTCCTCTCTCCTCCACCAGACAGCTCCCACTCCGTGGTGCAGCCCCCCTATTTTTGGTGCATCAAGCAGCTGAAAATTTAGCACCAATCCTGCAGAAAGGAGCCTGCTGATTTCAGAGGGAGCAGGATGTTGCCCTAACAGTTTGATTATTCACTGCATGCAATATTTTATTTTGCTTTATTTTTTTTAAACAAAGGGTTTACTTTTCTGAAGAAGATCATTGGTTGAACCATGGCAACTATAGTGCCTGTGTAGCCAGCAAACATTTAATATGTGGGTGGGTGGTTTGGATGGCCTTGAATACATCATTAAATGTGTTTTTTCTTTTCAGTTCCCTGTGGTGTGTTATTTTTTATATTTAAAATTATCCTGTTTTGAGGACAACTGGTTTTTATTATTAAAAGGACAGCTTAAACGCATTTAGTAAAAGCAAGTTTCATCGCTTTTATGTCTCAATCTGTTTTTCCAATTAAAGACAAAGTCCTTTAGTAACTTCCTGTAGCCAGAATGTTTCTCTAAACATTTTCATAAAGATCTACATGATTTGTATATTTAATGGAATAAGCTCACATTTCCTGATCCTCAAAGCATTCTGCATTAGCTTGTATGCTTCATACTGCAAAAAATAAGAATTTGCAGTATTGCCCTATCTATAGAAAGGAACATCTTCTGCATCCTGCATCTTTCGCAGGTAAAGGGAAGAGCACATACATAAAGGATCACCCCTGCAGTCCTTGGGGGATGCACCAGTCTTCAGCCAAAGCTCTTTGGTGGACTGAGTGGGAATTTGAAGTCTGTCGAATAGAGTGGAAGGCTCCAAACAGACAGATGAAGCTCTACAAGAACGAGAGTGATAAGTACACTTCTAGGTGAAGATCAAACCCACAAATGTAGGCTGGAGCAATTGGCAATGCAAGGAGTATAGCAAATCATCACCCTCCTTGTTATAACTATTTCTGTTTGTTGCCTGATTTTCATTAGGAGTAATAGAGTACAGCTTAGATAGTGTACATGAGTTGGTGAAGCTCAAGTCCTTTCCAAGTCAAACAACTCTATGGTTCTAAGCTTGGTGATAAAGCTTATGGAGCACATATAAGAAAAGTCTGAAGGGAATGGGTTAGTTGAATACCTAAGAAAATACAATTGACGAGAATGCTGCATACTTCCTGTATGTTAATGTTGCTATAGGAAGAACAGGAAATCATTGTTCACTATGTTTGGTGAGAATAAGTCTAATTATATTCAAAAGTTTTATATTGGAAAAGAAGAATATAAAGACTCTGAAATATTGGATGAAAAGTGATGTATGGAAGCTTTTCATTGAATGTTTTTAAGAGCAAGCAGATAACCCTCTTCTGAGAAGGATTTGTTTACTTGATCCTGCCTCAGTGCAGGTTACTGGGATAGGTTTTTGTGTGTGTGTGTTTCCTTTTAACCATACGGCTCTGTAATGTACACTCTCCATGGACAATCTGGGAGAAATTAGAGTTGAATCCAAATAATCAGGCTGGGACTGATATTCATGTCTAGATGAAACAACCCAAATATGAAGGCGGAAACTCAAGTAAGTAGCTACTATTAAAAAGGGGCTATAAATAAATTGCCTGGAGTTTGAGACAGTTCCATTACTGTGGGAAACCATAAAAGAATAATTATTTTTCAGCTTTCCTGTTGGCTTTACCATGGCAGTTGATCTGGTGATTTACTGAAATGAATTTGTAATGATTTCACTAATATACATAAGATATGATGAAAAAATGCTATGTTGAATGAGGTTTACATGATTTGTAACAAAATGCATACAACAAGTAAAATTATAATTTTAAAATTGGGAAGCTGAATTCTGAGAAATGTTTCCTCCTTAATTTGCCATTACATCAAGAGAGACATGATCATTTGTGAAGGATCTGTAATTAAATGGTAGTCTATTGTAGACGGAGGAGTTGAAAGTCAGTTGGGATAAAACAAAAACAGGCAACTATCTGGAATCTGTTACTCGCTGTCTCTTAGTCTTTGCCAAGCATGCTTTACTTTTACATGGCTTTTGTGTTTTGTTAAAATTAGTTCTCACATACCTATTACATAAATGACATTATAAAAGAAAAGAATAAAATGAGTGAATGCAATGTTTTGTTTCTGGAATGTATTATAATGATGTGAGAGGTATTTAATTTTAAGTTGCAAGTGCTGCTTGTAATTGTTTTATTAAAAAAAAAAAAAAAAAAACCAAATTTTTCCACTGTACTCAGAGCCTTCACCCATGTTGGTCCCAACTATAAGTCCACACAAATAACCCTGCTAATTGCCCCAACATTTGTTCATCTCCATTAAAATGGCTCAATACTCAGATAAAAATAAATGTGAGTGGGCAAACCTTTTAAGGTTTGCTTGTTTTTTCTTCCTATGCCTAGCAGCAGGCTTTTGAGCTTTTTCCAAGCAAGAAGAAAAGAAGCTTGAATCTCCACTGAGTAGCTTACTATAGCTTTAATTCAAATCTAAATCTCCCATTAAGGTCATTTCTGCAATGGTTTTAAGTTTTCCTATTCGTTAACCTCTGCAGTGAACTGAATATGCCTCAGATTCCCTAATTAGTTACAGTCAGAGCTTTAGTAACTTTCAAGACTTTCTTCTTTTAGCTAGAAAGAAAAAGGTTCAAACAATGGTCAGGAAACCCTAAAACCTCTTATCTCTCAGCAGCTTGATTAGACAAGAAGAGTACTGTCTTGATGGATTGAAAGTGCTCTGTACCAGATAAGAGCGGGAATGATAAGAACATTAGAGGTCTCATTTTTACAGAAGAAAAGACTGCTTTCCTTTTAAGCACTATCTTTTCTTCATTTACACATCTCAGGATAAACAGAATGTGTTTGCAATTACTATTTCTGCTCACACACTCATTTTGCCTTAATTTTTTAACAGGTAGTACTGAAGGATAGAAGATTAAATGATTGTTGAAGCAGCTGAAACTTACTGAGCTCCATTCGATATGTTGTGCAGCCCTAACGATGCTGGAAATGAAGATAGGGAAGATGATGTTATGAAAAGAAGCAAAAAAAAAAAAAAAAAAAGATATCTGCTCTATTTATTCGCTTTTAGATAGCTATTGAAAAGGAAAGATAGGTGTGAGAAATATTTTAGCTGCTTCGGGAAGACAGTTGTGTAAATGTTCTGCTTATTTTGCTCCATTCAGTTGGTTTGTAGTTGCTGTTCTTCCAGTTACTTTCCATTAATCATTCTGTTTCTAAAACACCATAGAAGGAAATTGTTTACAGATATTTTCCTTTGCTTTAACAGAAACATGAAGCCATTTCCAGTCAGTTCCCTCCTGCATTTGTGGCCTAGTCTTTTCCCTGTTTAAGTCAATCAGGACGTACTCATCCACTTAAACGGGAGCAGATGAAGTTCTTTAACTTGCACTGGCTAAGAAGCCAGAGAGCTGAATGTTTTCCATGAGCCAAGGGGTACTGTAATAGCTTACCTTTTTTCTTGTAGCTGATTAACTTTGTATTCTAGTGCTAATATATTGAAAGAGACCTTGTAGCCTTCTTTTACGGAGCCTCAGGGTTGCTGTCGTTCTCAGGCTCACTTTGAACACTTCGTACATCAAACAGTTCTACTCAATTTTTTTCTAAGATCTCATAGCCATACCCTGATGTACACCATTTAAAAAGCAAAAAACATCCTGATACACTGTATAGAGATTTTAACAATATGGGTTATTTTTTTTTCTGGTCATTAAGAGCTATTCTTTGGAGATTTCTATAGAAGATTTTATGGGAATCTATCATTACATGATACTAATTCAAATGTTTTCATCGAGCCTACATACTTCTTGCCTCTACATTTATAGTTACACAGATTTATGGTGCTGTAAAGTTCAGAAACTCAGGCAATCCAGCGCAGATGATACTGGGGCCAAAGGAGCAGATTGTAGCCATCATTTCAAGTAGATTTTCCTGTAACTTTAAACAAAATAAACAGATGATATGGAATGAGTTCCATAGTATTAAACTATATACATATGAACAGAATCAACTTGAACGTTCAGAAAGATAGGCCTGTTTAGAGGAAATGGACTAAAATGTAAGTTTGATACTATAGTCTCATCTTAATTGCATTTCACTCATCAGCTGCCACTGGCCTTCTGTGAATCTCACCAAGGAGCTGCTTTGCACGCACGTTGCAGAAAAGCTAATGGGAAATCATCGAAACCCTTCAAGAGAAATCTGGCTCTACTGAAGTCAATGGCAGGACTCCCATGTGCTTCAGCAGAGTCAAGTCTGGGATTCTGCCACAGGCAATTATAACAGTGACACAGGAAAAATGGTCTGGCTAAGGAGAGATGGGGAGGAAGGAACTGGAGTAGATTTCCGAGAGGTGATAGAGAAGTGTCAGCTATGTGGGAAGAGGCAGGCGAGCTCAGGACAAGGAAGGGGTAGAATATGGAGAAGAGGCAAAGTAAAGTAAGAATAAGAGTTAGTACAGGCTGCACCCAGTTGATGCAGAAAACCCAGAGCAGAGCTGAAATAAGGATGCTGCCTTTTAGACCAAAAAAGAGAGTATGTTTCAAATCAGTTCCTTAAAGAAATAATATTACTATGCTGTCATGGGTGAGATGAAAGGGTTAAAAGCCTTAAGAAGGAAAACACATCAAAAATCTTGCACTGTATTTAGGTCCAAATCATCACTGCCAGAACAGTTCATCCCACCTCTGGCCTGCACCCAGGGAAATTTCCTTAGTAACCCTTGCAGCTGGACTGGGGATGGGTCATGAGGCAGATGAGCAGAAAAGGACAGCCCTTAGCACAGTTGCTCCATGTCCTTAGGACCATATAGCATATAGCACATGACCCACTGCATCCAATGACCAAAACACAGACTTCCCCTGTTAGAAGGAAGAGAAGTAATCAGGAGCCACCTGTCTATGATACCGTTGCTGAAAGATGAAGAATGCCTGCATGGTGAGTGGGAAATAGATGTACATGATGTGAGAGAAGAGGTGTGTGAGAGAAAAGGTGTGTCCCTGCAAGCTGTTGTGAGGCAAGTGACAGGGAACCACAGCACTGTGTGTTCTATGAAACCAGGCATTTAAGCTGTTTGTCACACTGAGTGACATCAGCTTGGGACTGTACTTGGCTGGTATGCAATGGCTTGCACACATACTTTCTTAGCTTTCAAAATCTACATAAAAGCTTACAAAAGAGATTTAAAGAGATTCTCCTGTCTCCCAAAGCAAAGATCTGCACCCAGACTGGAGTAGCAAAGCTCCCAGGCCTGTACTTGCACCTCTGATTATTCATCACTTGGCAAAAAATCTAGCGGGCCCAGGAAAAACCATGCCAAGAGCTCGTCTACTGGCTGAACAGCTCCCATTAAGTCTGGGATTATTCCTTAGTGCTGTTCAGTTTACCATTGTGGAAGTATTGATGTTATTTTCATGAGATATTCTTACTGATTTACTTTGGTACACGAGAAGGATCATTCACAGGCCATTTGAAGTATGTGGGGCCACAGTAATACGCATATACTGGTAACTGGCAGTCTTGTATGTGATGTTAGCTCAGAGCTGCAAGGATGTAGTAGTCAGCTCTGAATATAACTTCAGGAACACCAAGATGTCCCATCACTTCTATCAAGCACTAGGAAAAGCCTTGATTGAATGCAAACCCATGCTCACAGCTGTACAGCTGGCAATTACCTTGTTTTCTTGGCTGTTATCCAAAGCTAAATCTGATGTAGGACTAAGAAATACCACTTTGCACATACTTCTGTTACTGTCTTTCCATTCATAAATGTAAAAACATCCTTGATTTTTTCTGACAAAAATGTAAACAAGGAGACTAGCTGGCCTGGGGAATCCGTAATGGGATCTGGGGCCTTTCGTCTCTGTGTTACGAACAAAACATCGTTCTGTCTGATGCACGTTTGGTGGCTTGTGAGCAGAGAGCTGGTGGTCTCAATCCAGTGTCTTATGTCTGCATCAAGAAGCCACTAGATTTAGGTCTAATTATCCTCTTGGTCAGCTGGCCCTGCAGAGGGACCCAGAATGAGCTGGTACCTTCTAGTCCTGTAAATTGTGCATATGTTGGCAAATAAGCTTTTATAAGACAGTGCTTAGTGGCTCTGATACACAGTGCAGTATCTGGAAATGCATCTTCTGCTGAGTAAAAAGCAGTTGAGAGATAATAGTCTTTAAAACCTGATGTTGCATCACCTGTGAGCAGTGAAGTCTCTTTGCTGGCTCTGAGTTGAGACCACTGGTCTCAGCACTGATGTATCCATGTGTGAGTGAGATGAAGGACCCAAGCAAGCTGCAGGGCAAGCCCCTTCCATGGTGCACAAGAGGAGCACATCCAGCCACAAGATTTCTGCACTCAGAGGCATAATGTAATCCATCATGTGAAGAGGGGCAATTCCCAAACTCAGCAGTACTTCTAGGTTACATGGGAGCCCTCTCCTTCCAGCTTTTAAGTACATGAGTAATAGCTATAAATTTTTCTTTTCATTTTATTCTGTTAAAACTGAGTGCTCAGCCTCAGAATTCTGTTAATACTGCTGTGTCTGTGAGTACTTCCTCTGAGCTCTGCTCTGCCTGCAGGCTGCTTCTACTTTGATGCAATTGCTCTGAATTTGATTGGATTCTGCCACACAGTACAAGTAAACATGTAAATTTAAACTAGATGTGGGAAATGTGTGTATACCCACATTGGGATCTGCAGTAACCCTTTACATGTACAAATACCCTGAAGAATGAGTAGCTGCATTTCTGTGGGTACTTTTCCTTAATGATGTTGAAGGTTCCTCTACCTCCAAGCCAGCCAATCAAAAAAGAATTGTAGGAGAAAAGACTTACAGACAATTTTACCATTAGCTGTGGTGGTGGTTCAGGCTATGGTAGCTCCTTTGCAGCCAAGATTTGCTCTTTTGTTGGAGACTGCTACCTGGAGGACAGAGCCCGAAGAGTAGAATGGGCAAAAGGTCCTCAGCTACTTCATCAGAGGATCTGCTGGCTCACCTCCACCCACCTCCTGCAGAAGCTCAAACTGAGCTCTCAGGGTCAAACAAGCTGTGGGGGAGAGGAGTAATAGTTTGAGCTACATCATCTGTTCACTAGACCCTGAAATCATCAGAAACTCAAAGAAAAACAATTGCTAAAGAAGTAAAAATATACAGACTATTTTGAGTAAGTCTGGAATTGCAGCTCCTCTGTGGGTCCAGTTCCAACACATCCTCCATGATTCCCTCCCTCTTTCCCTGGTCACAATAGGAATTTGCCCTCATTTATCCAGATGTCAGGTCTTGTCTTCTGTTGCATGCAAGGAAACAGCAAAGACCACGTAACACTAAGCACAGCAACATGCAGAAGTAAGCAAAACCTTTCACTAAACCATAAAGATATTGGTAATGTTGGAGTATTTGGGTGGTATGGATCATCAGACACAGGACATAAATATCCTTTGCTTTTAGTGGTGTTCACTGGATGCACTACATGATTACTGATGGACCAAATGTGCTGATAAACATCAGCCAACCATCAGCTCAGACAAGCTGATTGAACTAAATTAATCTGGAACCTTGGAACAGTGCAGCCAAAGGATTGCCCAAGGTGTCCATGGCCTCTCTGCAGGCTCAGCAAATTCTTGTGTTTTTCTTGGTCTAATGAAAGTATACGATCCCAAATCCTGTAGAACAGCCCCCTCTGTGCTGCCAGCATCCTGACTGGGAATGTAGGATGTCAAAATCCTGTAAAAATCCCAGTCCTCTGGAGATTTCCAGACTTCCACCTCACTTTTTTCAGAAAAGTCATTCCTAACCATCTACTTCTCTAAACAAGTCTGACATTCAGGCTCTTTCATATTTATTTAGTCTGAGCCCATTCTTACTGCCCACATTGTAGACATCAAGAACTTGAAGCAAGTAAAATAAATATTTGTAGATATTTTAATTGCAGTAAAAATCTGAGTTCTTGATCATTTTGGAGAAAGCAACAAAACCAGAAGAATAATGATCAGGCCTGAGACAGTTTGTAATAAGCCAAGTCCCAGAGTGCCTTTTGGTAGATAGTTGTGCATGGCAATACCAAAAATCTCAGAGTACCTTCCTGCTCAGCCTTAATCTGTGACATTTCATTTCCAACAGAAAGTTCTCTCTTGTGAGAATGCAGTCATGCTTTTTTGCATGGTGTTTTATACTGGCTAGATCTAGGTGCTGGTTTAATCTCACTCTGCTCAAGTACCTCTCTGATGAAGGGCAGCAGAGATATTTGAGGAAAGCTGTTTAAGATGTTGCTGTTCTCTACCACTATTACCCTCTGCTCTGTCAGTGCTTAATGAGTAAATCAGAGCTCTAAAAAGAATATCTGCTTGGATCTCTGCCATATCAGTGAAAATCGTTTCGTTTATTCAAACTCATTTTTTGGCACTGAGTTGGGTTGTTAATTCCAGGAATGGGGCAGAGAAGAACACTTAGATTTAAACTGCAATAATTGGATTTGTTAACCTATTATTACCTGCTCTTTACCTCTCTCCAGAATTCTTCAAGATTTAGACCCTAAAGGTCTAGTGCTTAAATATGACAATGCAGTGCCTACCTTGTACTCCATGATCAGATAATCAGCAGCGTACTCTGTAATACTTCTGCATCAAAATTTTCCACTAACGCAGAAAGCAAGATAAGCGCTGTGTTTACTTCCTCAAAATGTCAGGAGAAAACATAAATAAAATTTCATTCTGCCTTCCCAACCGATCTCACAAAGCTCTTGCAGACCTTAGTTTTGTTTAGCTCCAGTTAGAAACTCCATTGCACCTCTCCACCTGCCTTTTCAGTGTATGATTCAAATCCAGTCACTGCAAACAAGAAACAGCCATTAGTCCCCATGTCTGGCAAATCAATGATGACTACTTGAGTGAGAGGACAGAACACGTTTCAAAAATCAGAGAGAGGATGGATAGTCATGCCCTGCAGGTCAGTTCACCCCTATATGGCTCAGTGTGCTACAAAAGTCATGAACTCCTGCTGCTCTTAAGGAAATGTGAATATTCTCTTTATTAAGGTATTTATAACTTTGGGAGGTGTTAATTGATTTTGAGCCTTGTATCTGCCACCCATCTGTTTGTTAACACAGCTGGAAAAAATTGATCTGCAGGAACCCATCTCATCCCAGAAATCTTTAAAATCAAATCGCTACTCCTGGATGTCCAGCTAAAGCAATTACCAAATGTGCAGTTAGAGCAACAAAAGCCGTACAGCATCCTTCAGATAGGCAATGCTAACTGGTATGCTTTTGTGACACACTGATTTATTTGGATATACAGTCATGATAAGATAAAACTGTAATGCGCCTGGCAGGGGACCCAGGGGTCATGATCCCTAAAGTATGGCTGGATTTAACTGATCTATATCATGAGGTCTTAGTGGTAAATTGTTTTTTTAAACAATACCTTTTGTTCTCAGTTAATGTGCTTCTTGTTGGCTTTGGGCAGCGATCTAAAGTGTAATAATCACCTGATGATAAGCGTTGGCAAGGTGATAATCAGATTGTTTGCCTTTTAATCCCTACACTAACAGATGGATTAAAAAAATCCCAAACTGTTATAAATTACAGTCTCAGTAATGATGTTAGTTCAGTTGCTCGTGATGAGAGACAAGTTTCGTAGGAAGAAACAATTTTTTTTCTAGACTAACCAGTACACTTGCAAACAATGGAGATTTTTTTGGCTCACACCCTTGTATCTTTTGCTCCTTTTGCCCTGGAAGCATGAAACCTTTTCATTGTTGGAGCAGAAGGAATTTGTTTTCTGTCTCTATTATGAATATTTTGAGCCTCCTGGCCATCAGCCAATCCCTTTCAGACTATCAAAGACAACAGGCACCAGTTTGTTTTTCTCTTGGGAGAGTTTATTACTCTCACTACTTCACATGACTTTCATAGAAATGAAACCTACCGTGGCCCTACAGTTGCTTCGTTCTTCTGAGCTCTGAATGAAGGACTTCCCATTGACGACAGTCTAATGCTTTTCTTCTCCCGACTGCAGCCCTGGAGAATGAAGTGCTGTGATCCTGGCATGAAGGTTTCAGAAGTGTTTTGCTCTGCTGTGGCCAATTCTCATGCTAAAACCTCAAGCAATTGCATATCTCACTATGTTTAGAAGACCTTGGCTCCTATGTTTATTTCATGTGTTAATTAAAAAAAGCAATTTTTTTACTTCCTTATTGCAAGTGTGCTGGATGACTGAAACATAGAGTGTCAGAAGTCAGTGTGTAGTAGCTCCTTCCATGTATATTGGCCATTTGGAAAGGGAAGCCCATAACTGTGTGATAAATGATGTTAGGGCAGCTGGAGAGTAAGACACACCAAATGCCTTGTTAATGGTCACCTGCAATTTGATCAGATTGAAAGTTTATAGCTACAAATTTGTGTTTGAACATGGGTGACTTTCCAGTGATTACAGTTCAAATATCTGTAGATTGTGGAGTTGTCCTCAGTGTAAGAAAGGAAGATTCCATCAGTATGATCACTAAATGTAAAGCATTACTAGCTGCATCCTAAAGAAGATCTTTGTTGTTCTATTACCACAGACCCTGCTAAAGAGTCTGTCCCCTTCTTTCCTGTAGCTCCCCTTTAGATCCTGAAAGGCTGCTCTCAGGTCACCTTGGAGCCTTCACTTCTCCAGACTGAACAGCCACAGCTCTCTCAGCCTGTCCTTGTCCATCTTCTGAGGTCTATCAACCACAACTCAAGATCTCACCACTGAATAAAAACAGTCAGCTCATTTTACATGCAGTTAGGATTGATTTACCCCATATCAGTTACCTTACTTCTTAACTTAATTGAATTTATTTTTGTATTTTATCACTCAGTGGAGTTAGCCAGAAAAAGACTGCCAAAAAAAGATAGCAAAAGCTTTGCCAGTGACGGTACTGGAGGCTGTCCCAGACTCTGCTCCAAAAGGCTTCAGCAGTTCCTGGGTCTTATCTGTCATCCCTGGGACATTTTCTGGGTCATACACTGCCTTTGACAGAGGAATTGGAACCAGATGATCTCTAAAGATCCCTCCCAGCTCAAATATTCTATGATTCCAGGATCTGTCAGAGATGTGTGGGCATTCTACTTCCTCAAGTGTCTCAGATAACATTATGACCCCACGTTCAGGGAAATGAATTTTGCCTTCAGACTCTTTAAGTCTTCCCATGATTCTCTGCTATCAGTCTATGCTCAATAACACTGAATTACCACCACACTTCCTCACTGCTCACTGCTCAACCAGGTCACTCAACCAGAAATATATCCAAGCTGTAACTACTTGCTTTAGACATCAGTTTGGAGTGTCCTGAATAATCTGTTTGTTTGATCATTTTCAAAGATATCAAAATACTGTTTTCTACATTTCCAGTCGTTTAAAACAAGGTAACCTCTATGCATTTTAATAAATGAATAGGTTTTATTCTCACAGACACAATCCAAGTTACTCCTTGAAAATGAATGCTAGTGTCTTTTACTATCTTACATTAGAAGATATTCATATTTCTGCATAGATTTCCCTTCCATTTCTTCAGATCAGCACAGCAACACAGAGAAGGTGTGAAACAATGCTTTTCAGTTGTATGGATAGAAGTATTTGACCTGATAATTCAGCAACTGAGATGGAGTTCCTCACATCAAGCCTTCTAATAAAGAAACATTTCTGTCCTTTACAGGACATGGTGGTGTCAGTAATGGTTAAGTCACTATGTAAGACCTGTATTCTTGTACAATCTAAATGGAGTACTAGTTATACAAGGAGGCTTTCAGTATCAAACTATCTCTTCAATAAATGGAAAAGCATAATTTTAGGATCTCTTTGAAGAAAAAAAGAAAGCTTTTATAACATTAAGTTTGCATTTAACAAAGCTTTGAAATCCTTCAGAGACAGGAAATTTAGGTGACTCAGAAAGAAAGTAATGCACTAGGTTATCTTCCATTATTTCTTATAAATTCTCAGTTCAAATTCAGCCCTGGAGCAGGAAGCTAGATTAAATAACTTCCTGAGATGCCTTTACATTTATTTCCTGTCATGGCTGTGCAAAGCTCATGAGAAATGAAGATATATTGAAAGAAACTCCCCCACGTTGTGTTTCTTCTCGACAGTGCCTAAAATATCTTCTTTCTTTTCTGTTAGTCTCCAGGTGATGAGCTGGTGCAGCTAGGGTTTGTGAGCAGATGATGATTTAAGAAAAAAATACTAACAGATATAAAATACTTCCCACAGCAGCAGACAGAACTGCAACATTTAATTTAACTATCAAACAGTAAAAGATGGTATAGGCAGTCTATATAAATTGTTCCTCCATTTATTTCACTGCAATATAATATGCAGAAAATACTGCTATTAGTGTGAAACGTAAATAAATGTGTTGAGTGATGTACCAGGAACAGACGTAGTTGCAGTTTAGTATCTACTAAAGAAATAATAATTTCACCAAAAATATTTGAGGGGGTATGGACAATGAGCTACACTGCAGACTTGGAAGCAGCAGTGATTTTCTACGGGTGAAAACAGTTAAGAACTGGAACAGACTGCTTGAAAAAAAAGAGGGTGATCACACTCAATGAGGAATCACATGTATGTTTGAAGTTATACTAGTACTGGAGGACGGGCTAGATATCTTCTTCAAGCCCATTTAGCAGTATTTTCTGTGATTGCACTTTGGCCACACACTCTTTTCTCCAAAGGATGATTTGTGAGGTTTCTTTCTCTGAAAACCTAACTGAAGAGTTGCAGGAAACTCTCATGTCAATGATATCTATCGTTGGTTGGTCTCCCATTACCTTGCAGGCCCTGGTGAGGAGTCAGTGGTGCTTCATTTGAGAGATCACTGTCAACAGAGTTAAGACACAGAAGGGAATCAGAAAGCTGATCCACTAATGATAGCAGAAATGACATTACCTATATTGTATTCCAGGTCTGGAGGAGAAGCAAACTAGTAGAGATAAATGTCCTCAGGAGTGGAGTAGACTGTCCTGCAGAAAAATGAAGATGTAGATTCAAACTGCAGCTTCAGTGTATAAGTAGACCAATTTAGACAGCAATTCAGGAACTGAGAAAAGAGCAAATTTTGCAAAGTGACTGCCTGCAATATGAGAAGTCCCTTTAGTGCTGAACAGTTAAAACCAATTTAAATATATACTGTTAAAAATGTCTGCAGAAATAATATTCACAAATTGTAGGTATACCACAGCAGAACTGGAACGAATCCCTTGATGCCAAAATCTAACCTATTTATTTTACTAAAATCTACTGTGTAGAAGACCTATGACTGTGCTGGGGCTCCAACTGGGTGCTGGGCAAATTCCCTGGAAGATCTGGCTGCCTTTTAAGCCTTGACTATCCTCTCTTTTACTGTCTGTGTGACTCCCTGAAATACTCCTTTGTAATAGCAATGATTGGAGCAAGACTTTTGAAGGTTAACCTGAATTAAATAGCCCAGCCCAGCTCTGCAGGGCAGCTGTGAAGGATGTAAGTGCAGAAAGGCAGCAAAAATTGAGAATAGGGAGATCCAGCCCCTTTATTCTGCAGAACCTGATCTTGTAATAGGGCTGGAAACTCCTTTACATGAGGGATCTCAGGGCTGAAGAAGACCTACACTGGGGATTCTAGGTCTTTTTAACAAGAATAGACTGAGGGACAGGGAAGGAGCACTTGGAAATTTCTTTCTCTGTGCTACCCTATATCAGAAGCACATCCATGATCTAATGGTAATAAGGCAATTCTAGTTGTTGGCGAGGGCAAAAACTGGGGTCACTACCTTTACATCACAGGAGTTCAAAGGTAAGGGTTACACCCTGCCCAGACCCAAGGGTTACACCCTGCCCAGGCGTTTGACATTGCTTGGCAATTCGTGATGGTATGAGGATTGAAAGAGCAGTGGCCAACATTTCCTAAGCAATTCTTGCTATGTTCCCTCCGGGCCTGCAAGGAACATGTACTTCCTGAGGCAGGGGGATGTGCTGGGGTGGGGGGGAGAGTCCCCTACCCAGGCACCTTCCAAGGAAGGCAGGGTTCGTGCTGCACTGGAGTTGAACTCAAAGAAGCCTGGAAGCACTGAGCAGTTCCAGATGCTGTGCCGTGGGGCACTTGGGGGCCAGCACGCAGGCAGATTGCTTCTTGCTTTTGGCAAAACAGGAGGGTAAAGCCAGCCTAACTGCACGGAAATGTTTTGTCACACCATTGCAAACCTTGCTAATGAGCAACTCGGCTTCTCATGGCTTTTGCTAGATTAATTCGCTGTTGTATATTTCAGGTTTTGCTCCACTTTTAGTCCATGTATTGTGAGTATCGGTGTGCTGTGCTTTATCTCCATCAGCATGAAGGCAAATCAGCCAGAATGGCAGTGAGCAGAGCCAGCACCGCTCGGTTCCAGCTTGCCTTCAGCATTTGCTTGAACCCTGGTAAATGCACTGCTTTTCTGAGAGCTTTCAGAGCTCCAAGTGGGTGGCTATCACAGCAGTGAGGCAACAACCGTTCCCTGCAGAAATACTTCCAGGAGTGCAAGTGATGAAGCACCTAATTGCTGCCAAAAGTGCTTGCAATTGCACCTCTGAATATCTGGGCTTCAGTTTCCTTGCACCACAGCTCTGTCTCCCCCCAGCAGATAGGGTTTTGCTTGCTGTTCCTGCAGCAGTAATGCACGTGTCTGTGCTGCACTCAGTACAGCATGCACTGTAGGTGGGGTAATACAGAGAACAGCACTCCTACCTGAGCGGTCTGATCCCAGTCCCCCTCCACGTGATGCTTACCCCAGCACTTCAACTGATCCTGCAGGTTGCAGTGTGTAAATGAACTCAACAAGTAGGTTTGCACTCATGCCATTTACTGCGTATGCATAATCTGACTTTCTGAGCCTTTCTGCAAAAACTTTTTGGAAAAATCAACCACATGGAAGAACATCTGAGCTCTGCTCACTGCTCCCTAAGTTCGAGTCAGGTATGTCTGTAAGTGGTTGCTGCTGCATTTATACACAGCAAATTCAGCACTGAATGCGTAATGAGCCAGGCCTTGGAAATGAAGGACACCAGTTTCTTTCTTCAGCTTCCTGCCCGCTCTGCATCTGACACACTCCAGCCAAATAGACACCATCATGAGTATTCACACACTGGGCAACAGGGCAAGAAGCAACAAAGTGGCATTTCACAGCCTGAGCTGCTGCCATTGTTCTACGCGAGATCTATAAATTAAATAAGGTCTCCAAGCTCCCCAGCAAACAAAGGCTTCTATCTAAACACAGTTAATAAAAGAGGGTCTCTAAAATGAGCAAATTTAGCTTTCTGTGAGAGTCCCACTGTATGTTGGCCATGAAAAATGTCTTTGTCTCAGTCCTTGCTGGTTTACAGATTGATTTCTATGTGGAAACTTGTGCCAACAAGTATTTGAGATGTTCTGTTTTGGGAAGTCTATAGGGGAGGTCAAATTAGGTAAATGAGGGAATCATCTTGATATTTGAGAGAAAGAAAAACTGGAGGGCCCTATGCCCATGCTATTTTTCTCTGACAACCTCAGCTGAGGGCAGACTTGAGAAAATTTAAATGAGGTCTGTAATTGGGACGAGTCCAGAATGACAAGTTTTGGCTTTTCCTGTTCAGTACAACAAGAAGGGATAGGAAAGGTGTTGATAAACAGAAACGAACAGAAATGAAAAGGCTGCCGCAGCTGGCTGACATTTAAAAACTGTGATCCACGCTTTTTTGCTCCAGACTCACAGTGATGAGGAGTTTGAGCAGCCAGATTCTCTACCAAACAAACGAAGCAATGCCCAGGCTGCTCCTCCTTCACACCAAAGGCAGGCATGAATCGGTCTCTGAAAGGAGAGTCAGGCAGGCCATCACACTGGGTAAGGATGTATCAGACATATCAATATGTCAGAGCTGGAATCAAGCTCCAGGCACTGCACGGGGACCAGAGACTCTCACACATCTTCCTTGCATGTGTTCAGACTCTTCAGATTTTGCTCTGCATGTCTGAAAATGCTTTACATTTATTCATTTCAGCATTTGCAGAGAAGCAGTTCCTTAGCTCTCCTTCTTTTTGAGGGGATGTGGTGTGACAGGCAGGTCTTAGAATCATAGAATCATTTGTGTTGGAAGGGACCCTGAAAGGCTATCTCATCAAACTCCCCTGCAATGAACAGGGACACCTACAGTTAGATCAAGGTGCTCAGAGCCCCGTCCCGCCTGTCCTTGAGTGTCTCCAGGGATAGGGCATCCATCACCCCCCTGGGCAACCTGTTTCAGTGCCTCGCCATCTTTATTGTAAAAAACTTCTTTGTTATATCAAATCTAAATTCCCTTGCCTCTACTCCCATCTGCATCAGACTGGGCCATGCACCCGCTGACTTCTCCGATGCTGAGCTGACTCTGCAGCCACCGTGCGTGGGAACAGGTTTATGAACTGCTCAGTAATAGAGGCGAGCCATCCTACCCACACAGGCAAATCTGACACCATCTACCCAACGCTGCATTCCTTTGGGCTGGGAGTCCTCATTCATTTCTTCGTAATTTTAGCTCATGCATTTTTTTTTTTTTTCAACTAAAGCAGCCATTGCTTCTTCCCATAGACCATTAGGTATGTGACATTTCCACTGAAACAATAATGTTTTCAAGTGGTGCCAGTGAAATGCTGGAGGTTTGATTTAAAATGAGAAGAGATCTGTGAGCGACTAATAGGCTATTTTCCAGCCCCAGACAACTGAACCAACTCAAGCTTTTGTATCAAAGACAAAATCAGCTTTTGAACATCTTTATAAGTACTCTTTGAAATACTTTTAAGTGAATATGTACATATTCATTAGTGTATTTTATGAATTATTGTGCTCTGCTTCACACTCAAAATAACAAGCTGATGCTGTAGTTCAAGAGTAGTCAACTGAAAGAGGTTGTTTTCTGCATGCGTGGGAATGTGTAATGCAAATATAAATAGTTTCTTCTTTGTGGATTGCTCATTTTCCTAGGGCTCATTCTTACAGCAAAAGCTCTGAGCATTCCTATGTCCTGGTGGCTGTCTTTGTGACGTTATGGATTTAAGGAGAATAGCCCAGACAGAATAACTGGTCTTTGTTCAAGCTACAGCCAAATAACCTAAACAGTACCAAAAAACCTAACCATGTAAGTTGTCAGAGCTAAGAGGTATAAAACTCATGGCTCAGCTTATTTTCTCAGTAGAATTATTACAGCAGCAAAACGTGAATTGTGCAGGAGACACCTCTTCACAGCTTGTGGGCAGAGCAGAAGAAACCATCATCTTTGAGTGAGGAACACAGCTGACATGCTTCTGCTTGGTTTGAGGTTCAGGGAGATATGAACTTTTCTGAACACCTTTTAGACCCCGAGGGCTTGATTAAATTGCCAGACCATAGATAGCTGGAGTCATTTAAAATGCCTTATTTCACAGAATGGAAGATAGGACATTAGTAGAACAAGTTCCAGCCAGCAAAGTTTGAAAAATAAAAACAAAAGTCATGTATATACAATTACACCTAAATTCTAGGATCACATAATCTGATTTCCATTCTGCAAGATATAGGGTTTCAAAGAAATTGTATGAAACTCCTAAATTTGTGTTTCAAACATCAGACTGAACTCAATTGTTTAAGCTGGAAGAGTCACCACTTCTCCTGCTAATTTGCTCCATGAAATTAATCACATTCACAGGTTAATAAATAAATAAATAAATAAAGCTCATTTGAATCTCATTTACCTACTATTGAAAATGAAGTCATGCCTCTGGCTTGTCTGCTGAAAAATGTTGAAAATTGCTTCAATTATCCTTGCTTATCTAAGAAAAGCTCTCAAAATATCAGATAAATGAAGCTGCAAGGTAGTGCTCTTGGCGCTGAGCCTGCAAAATGAATGATGTTTTTCCCCGTTCCAGAGTACGATCTTTCCTTCTCACATATTTACTGCTAAGTCAGCAGTGTTTGTTTAAATCGTGTACCTTGATACAGAAGAAGATGTGTTGGAAACAAGGAAAAAGTGTCATTAGACAAGGGAGGTAGGAGTGACAGAGGTAACATTTATCCTTTAAAATTTATGGGTACACATCTCCACAGGTCTGATTTACTGTCTCTGAAGAGTTATGCTGCAAAGAAATATTTCATGCAGCCTAGGGGCTGATTTCAAAACTCCTAAGTGTAAAAATGTCCTGGACTAATGCCATGTAAAAAGAAAATAGCCAAGCCCAACTGTAAAAAAACACCTTAATAAGAAATTGGTTGGAGCTCATATGTGAACCCCGGACTACTTGTGCATTTATTTCTTGATTTCAGCTCACCTACCCTTTGCTGCAGGTCCTCTAGAAGCACTTCAAAGTGGAAAATGTGAGTGCTGCAGTATCTACTCTACTTTTCCTTATTAAGATGTAAGAAGGTCACAATCTGCTTGTTAAAGACAGTCTGCTAAATCTGGATCCTCCTGGAACCATTCACAATTCTACTCTCTTCCACATTGTATTTCATAGCTCCCTGACAAAGCAGACACTGTTCTATCTTATTTTTTTACTATTTTCTCATGGTCACTTTAGATTTATGAGCTTGTACTGAGGAAACAAATCTCCAGCCCTGAAGACAAATGACTAAGCAGGAAAACAGCCTACTAGTGACTCAGAAACATTTCTTTTGAGTTTACTGTGGGGTTTAATTGCGTATGACTTCGATCTGTGCATGCATGCTGGATGTTGCCCACCTCTTACACTTCTCCGAGCCAATTGTGCTAAACCTTCATGGTAAGAAATCCCTTCTTTCTCCCTTGCTCCTGGTTTTAAGGACTGCACTGCCCACTAGTTTTGTGGTAACTGTTAGAGGTGGAAACAAAAAGATCTCAAAGGAGACAGAAAGGAAACAAAAGTTCCCGTGAGAGCCTTGGTGTGGCTGACACCATGGGAGCTTCTCAATCAGCATCCTGGCTGCATCAGCATCCCATGGAGCTCAGCCTTGGCACAAAGGAGTTAATCACAAACTGATCATCCTGAAAAAGATCAACACAAACAACTCTTGCTTATACATTGCTGGGATTGTGCTAACATACATTTCCAGGCTGGACTCCCCAGGGTTAGGTCCAGCTGTGTTAATCTACTTCTACCCAATGCAGCCAGAAGCAAGTCAATCTTTTTGTCCATTTGGCTTTTAAAGACAGCACAAGACAAAGGCAAAAGAAGCTTTTAGACAAGAACTAAAGAGTTTTGAAAGGAGCTGAAAGCAGCCCATTTTGTACGATTGCTAATTTGAGTTTCACATTTTTCAGTGCTCAGCTTGCTGTGCTTGTGCTGACTTGGGTTCCTGGGGACAGGAACCTCCCTGCATGTGCAGGGGGGTTGGAGATTCATGATCCTTGAGGTCCCTTCCAACCCTGGCCATTCTGTGGTTCTGTGATTCTGTGACAGTGGAGGAGAAGGGCAGCATCTGAATCTGTAGAAATAAGCAGTGTAAATATGTTGGCTGCCCTACCGTTTACCATTTAATGGAAGTTAAGGGCAACAAAAGGATTGCAGGGTGGATCAGGTGGCTGTGGGATTTATATATCCTCAGAGGAAACAAGGCAGAACATATCTGACATAAGAATCTGAACTACTTGAAGTAGCCATACCCTTCTGTTTCTGTGCAGAAACTGAGCACTGGTCCCATTCTTCACAATAAATTAAGAGTGAAGATAGGAGCTGGTGGGCAATGTTGGAGGGGAGGATGAGGCAAGATGTCAGTGATGTCCTTTCCAGGGAAGGAAGCTGATGTGGGGCTCCTCTGGCCCTGTGCTGGTGCTGCACTGTCCTGCAGTTTGGATTGGAAGCATGAAGTAATCTCCATGTATGCTCCTTGGATAATGAAAAAGGCAGCCCTCTGTAAGGAACTGTCCTACAGACAAGCTGCAGTCATAGCCCCTTTGAAGAGGGGAAAGGTAAAGCTGCTTGCTCAGAAAGGTAAAGCTGCTTGCTCAGTCTGTCTCCCAGTGCACAGTGATAAAACCTAAAATTGCACAAGATGTGATTATTGCCACAAACTCTGCCAAAACGGAGCTTGCAAAAAAGAGATTTTTTTTTTCCCCAAAAAATATGAATGCGTAAGCTTATTTTCTTTTTTAAAGCAAATTTATCTCTGCATTCTTCTCTACTCTAGGCTTTCCTCTGCTAAGAATGGGGATGCATGAAGATGAAAATTTCTATGCAGAAATCCATGAGTTGTCTATGTATGCTTAAATCTGGTATAGTGGAATAAAGTAGAAATCAAGCTGTTCAGAGAAACATTTAGAGGAGATTTTCGTCCTCTTTTCTCCAGCTTCCAGACTCAATAATGCAAGGATCCCCTTAGGAGCATATGAAGTGTCATTTTAAGAAACACTCTGGGTTACTCGAGGAAGACTACATGCATTTAAAATCAATCCTTGTCAGCCTTGACACCTTTGGTGATGCTGTGCACCCAGAAAAGCCATACTGAAAGCATTTCCATAGGGTGACAGAATCACTTTTCCAACCCCACAGGCACACAGCTGTGGGATCCTGTGTGTGGATGCCTGTTCCTGATGCATAGCCATGTGTGTGTGGTGGTTCCCAGTCTGGGGTTCATGTAAGATGAGAGTTCTGAAATGGTACCATTTTTGGACTTCTGAATTCAGCCTGTGGCTTTTGTGCTTTGGATCTTTGGAAATGATTCAGCTTATTGGCACAGGCTGCCCAGGGAAGTAGTGGAGTCACCATCCCTGGAGATGCTCAAGAAACGTGTAGATGTGGCACTGAAGGACAGTGGGCATGAGGGGGATGAGTTAATGATTGGCCTTAGAGATCTTTCCAACTTTAGTGGGCATGAGAGGGATGAGTTAATGATTGGACTTAGAGATCTTTCCAACCTTAGTGTTTCTATGATCTTATGATTCCATGAAAACGAAGGCACCACATGTCTTGGCTATCTCCTAGGCTTGGGAGTTTGACTGGGGAAGGTCTGGAGACAACATAAACATCTCGACACTGGGAAGATGTGTTTAAGATAGCAGATAATGAGAAGCAAGCTTTTGATTGGGACTCCGTAAGATGAGAGACAGGAAGGTTATTTTCTAAAAAGCACATTTGGCATGAGCCAGCAAACTAAGTCCTATTGTAAGCAGAAGGAAAGAGTGACAAAGGGCAAGTTAGTTAGATAGGGATATAAAGAGTTGCTTTGAGGCTTTTGAGAAGTATAAACAGTCGGGAAATGAGAAGCACTGGGAGATCCTACTGAAAACAAGCCAAAAGAAGGTAAGAAAGCTTTCATATTTGGAGTAGCAAAAAGAAACGGTGAACGTGAATTTCAGTAAATGTTTCAACCAACTGTAACAGAATCTTCAAAAAATATTTGCAGTAGAGCAGGGGGGAAAGAAAAAATATGCTCAGATATAAAATGGGAAAAGAGAAGACAATTTGGGATTGAGCAATGGGAGAAGGAAAGGAGATGTATTAAATTATTCATTTGGCTTCTTTATTTACTTACAAAACTGGAGAGCTGCTTAAAACATTGGCAAGCAGTGGTAGAGGAAGTAGGAGGGAGAATGGAGAATTAAAGGTCTGCCAGGTTCAGCAGACAAAGCTGCCTATCCAGACACACATCTCTTATGTAACAAGGGGTTTAATTTCATGAGGGTTTCTTTCCTCAGCAGGGCCAGTGTTAGCAATTAGGATCTCCAGCCGCACATGCTGGTATCTGCATGGCTGTCTCTGCTGGACTCTTGAGATGGAGCAGCTCCCATAAAGATGTTTTAAGATCCCGTTTGGTTGGAAAAGAGCTGGATCGGGGAGGTACAACAGTGATTTATGAAATAGACAGTGTAACAAGAAGGTGAAAGGGACAAACGTCTCTTTTCCTCTAGTATGAAAACCAAAGGATGTGAAATTAAACCATGGGGTACTACTTCTGAAACAAACCAAAAAAGGTACTTCACTGACTACACAGTGCATAGTTGGGTTGTAGCACATTGCATTGTGGAGTTGCAAAATTTTCTGTGGAAAAGGAAAAATCCAGCTAGGATTGTTAAATTAAAAAGAACTAACTTTGACTCAAGATATGCCTGAGTCACAAGTCACAGGAGGCTGGGAACGCATTCCTGGGATGAGTTTCTGTGTGCTTGCACTGTCCTTACATCCTTCCTCGGATAACATCTGCTCTTCTGCACTGCTGCTGGGGGCAGGACAGAGAGCAAATGGACCTGAACTCAGATCCAGTACAGATGTTCTTGTGTTAAGTTTATGCACTTCTCTATGAACTAGCTGGGGAATTGTTCTGGAGAATAATAAGCCAACAGGTTTTGTTTTTTTTTGTTTTTCAGCCCTGATCAGTTCCTGAACCTGGTTCACTGAATAGTCAAATAAATGTTTTGATGGGCTGTCTTGATGGAGCAATGGGAAGAAGGATGAGCAGCCCAGCTCTGGGAGGGAACTGAATAGCAAGGTGAAAGGGAAAGCCTGATGAAGCCATCTTTGTCACTGGAAGAAATTCTGGTGAAGGCATGGCCAAAAGTACTGCCTAAGAACTGGTTTAATTCAGAACACACATCACTTCTGTAAAGATGGTGTATGGTCAATAAAAAGGCCACAGATCTACCTGTATTAATTTAAAGGTCATTCAGGTAATCTGAGAGACTGATTTTTCCCTTTACTGCTGGAAGGACCAGTCTAAGTGAGAAACACAGTCCTTCCTCCTGTTCCTTGCAGTGGTAACTCTGCCTCAAGCACATTACAGCACTCCTTGAAGAGAGGGATTTGTGCCTCTTCTGGAGCTGTGGGCAGTTTTTGGCTCTCAGATTCTGAGGACTGCATTCCATGAGCAATGGAGCTAAAGACAGTATTATCAGTTTGACAGATCTAAATTCTGTTTCCTCTTCTCTGTGCAGAGCATTAGGGATAATTTTTGCTCTGCACTTAGAATCACAAAATCATTTGAGTTGGAAGAGATCTCTAAAGGCCATCTAGTCCCACTCCTCCCTCAGTGAACAGGGTTACCTACAGCTAAATCAGGTTGCTCAGAGCCCCATCCTGTCTGACTTTGAATATCTCCAGGGTTGGGATTTCCACTACCTCTCTGGGCAACCTGTTCCATTGCCTCACTGCATTTATTGTAACTAAACAATTCATTGATTTTAAAAAAAAATAACAATAAAAACAAATTTACTAAAAGTTCAGCATTTCTCCTCATTTTGTAATGCATGTGCTGATGTACTCAAGCTAAGAGCTGAAAGGAAAGGACTGAAGTAGAGATGACCATACCGTTGGAACATAATCTCAGGGCTCTTTCTCCTTTCATTGAGACTTCATGGGAATACTAAAAACAGAGAACGCACCCATCTATACATTTTACAAATGTGATCTATCATATCAAACAATCCCTGATGCCTGCCCTCCCTGCACACCATTATGATCCTGGAATTCAGTTTCCCCAATTTATATTTTCCTTTCAGAAACACCAAGACCTACACTTCAGGTATTAAGAGGAGGAAACTCAGAAGTCTTTAGCAGCCTCAGCAACAAAAATCTTACAGACAATCTTCAGGATAGGCATAAGAAAAGCTTTTCTCTCCCTGACAGCTTTGGTAGTAACATGAGTCATCATCGCTCCAGCTGCTGTTAAATACCCTTTGTATCTCTTTACATGACAGCTTAGCCTTTCTCATCCGTCACACATTAACCAAGTGACCCTGCTGAAGATGTTTATTCTTTCTTCATTTTTCTGTAATTAGACAGTAAAGTTCTCATGAAGAACTTCGCTTTCCTTCATGTCTGTGTGCTGCATCTCATGTGTTGAGGTCCTGATCTCACTTTCTATCTTCAAGTGCAGCTAACATTCAGACAGAATGTTGCTGATTCTAATAGTTAATAGTTACCATGCAGTTGTAATATTTGACAGCTGTAACTGAAGATGAAAAGAGTGCTTCGGTATCTTTGCACTTCTGACAACTCTCAGTAAGTTTTCCCGGTGCCAAGAAGGACAAGTTAGCTGAAAGAAGCCGTGAGGTTAAATTCAGTCATGCCAGAGAGACATCCTTACCAGACTCATCAGAAACCTCTATCAAGATTAATTTAGGACAAGAAAATAGATCTGGAAAGGACCATGGGAGATCCCCCAGTTCATAATTCTTCTCTGGGCAGACCCTATCAATCCTGAATCATTCACATACAATATTTATGTAATTCCTTCCTATAATCCTCCAGGAGATGGGACTTCACAGCTTCTCAGAAGAACTTACTCTATGCCTCTATTATCACTACAATTAAAGTATTTTTTCTAGTATTTAACTTAATCTTCAGTGTGTGATTCCCGTCTGTGCGCAGCAGATGTGGAGAAAAGAATCCCCTCTTTTCTCTGTCATCTTCAGTATTTGGAGATATCACAACTCCTGCAGCTCCTCTTTTTTGTAAGAGGGTTTGACTGAGTTTCTATGATTTGCCCTACTATCTATCACGTGCCTGCTGGATGCTTTGGCTTCACCTAGCCATGAAAGTGCAGCCCATGCAGACTGTGATTTGTATAAGTCTGTATCCTCAGCCTCAAGCTCAGAAAAAGCACTGAGATTTTTTGCAGAAATTTTGCCAAAGCAACTCAGCCTGGGCTTCAGCAGATCACTGCTACAGAAAAGTTACATTAACAAATGGTTTAAGTTTGACAAGATTGCAATCAAAATACGGAATTGTATAAGACAATATTAACAGCAGTGCCATCGCTTCTGCTTGATTTTTGAAGGCACATGTGCGTACATATGCATCCAGGCAGATACAAGGATGTTAATCTTCTCTGCACTTAATTCCCTATCTCCAATTTTTCTTTAAATGTTCCTGAAGCATACATCTCAGATAAACAAGAAAATGGAGAAAGGCAATTTGTTTTACTAGCTTGGCCATGGCAGTGAATCATACAAGTGTAGACTGCAAGCTTTTATGATTAATGCTCACTAAAACTTTTCTATTGCCTTTACAGACATCTTAGGAAGCTTTACTGGCTGTAATTTAACCTCTAATTTTTTATTTTTTTATTTTTTTTTGGCTTGACATAAATTAGCTTATGTTATTGTTGTATAATAATACATAAGATGTAACAGTTTTATTAATGTAAATGGTAATAGCTACAACCTTTTTCTTCTCTAGAGCTTTGGAGAGAAAAATAAATCTCCATTGGAACAAGGTTTTCTAAATTGTAGATTGCTTTTTATGTTGACTTTGGAACTTTTATAATGTTCAGCTCATTCCTTGCACAGAAAACAGTTATATTAAATGCTACAATCAGGTGTGTGCATGAGAAATACCATGTGCACTGTTGATTGGAGAAAGGAACAAAGAAAGGAACTTGCTGGATGGAAAGTCACTTCATTATTATTTTACTGGTAGTATTAATTTAATCTGCTTTAAACTATAAAGCTTTTACCATTCATAACAAATACAGTTGAAAATGGAATATTCTTAAAATGTAGTACTTATAAGAAGTTACTTGATTCATTTATTACTCGAGGTACATGTGGCTGGTAGATGATCATCAGTGGTGTTTCCCAGATCTCAATTCTAGGTCCATTTCTATAGATTATTTGGATGCAATGAAATTGTCAGGCAGTTGGACTCAATCATTGTAGGTCCCATCCAACTGATCTGTTCTGTTCTACTCTACTCTACTTTACCCTACACTGTTATATTCTATATATTTAGAGCTGCAGAAAACACAGTTACTTGAGTATAAAGGGCACTTTGCAACTTTGCTCTGACAAATCCCACCTTTTTCAATATGTAGGTTTTACCTAGTTTTCCCTTCTAGCCTCTGCCCTTCAAAAAAAAAAAAAAAAAAAAAAAGCATAATGTAGTTAAGAAATTTGTTTAAAGTGACCCAGACTGTTTTCAGTCAAGAGAGGAATTTTCTGGGCACAGCCTCATGCACTGCCCACAGCACCACCTTCCTCTGCTGGTATGGAAGTCAGCAGCAACCCCCATATGTCTCTGAGTCCCAAATGTAGCTTGGAATGCAGGTGGACAAGTCCAGCCCTTATATCTCATATTTGGAGTATTCATTGTCATATTCTAACATATTTACATGTTCCTAAAGAAACAACAGTTCATTATTTAGGAAGGTTTTAATAGAAGCAGTGTACAAATAGCTACATTCCAGCTGACTGCAGGCAGACTGGCTTACTGACATCTCCCTTAAAAACCTGATTCTTCTCTCCAGGCTCCAAACAGGCTGTGACAAATGGGCATAATCACATCCTTTTTAACCAAACACTCCTTTTTTATTATTGTCTCCTTTGATTTCAGGGGATTTAAGATAAAATTTATTCTCAAGACAAATATGCAAATTCATTGGAAAACAAACTTGGTAGTTGTTTAATCACAAATTGCTGAGAACATCATGCTTTATTTTGTTTAAGGATTCAACTAACCAATTATCCAAGTAAAATAAAGTGGATTATCAGATAAATATTTTCTGATAAGAGTTTTGTGGTTTCTCAAAAATCCAATACGTGATAAATACAGAAAATCACAATACACCTGCTTTCCAGTGTCTCATCCCTGCCCTCTTTCCCTTCCCCTTCTCTCTGCTCCTCTCTTCCCATTCCCCTTTCCAACCTTCCCTTTTTCCTTCCACTTCCCCTTTCCTCTTCCTTCCTTGCCTTACCTTGCCTCTTGTCTTCTATTTTTCAGTATGATAGGATTTAAGGGGAATTTCAGGAAGATTTAACTGGTGCCTGAATTCGTGATACCATTTTGTGTAGGAGAGTGGATTGCCCTGTATGAAATCAAATCTGCAATGAATTCCTCTTGTGTTTTGTAACAGTACCGCATCCTTATGCAGCAGGAGTTCACTGATGCTTAATTATGCTTGAGAGAGATAAGAGAAGCACAGCTCCCACTAAACTTGAAAAGTTTGGTAGGAAAATGTATGCTTACTCATTTCTTGCTGTTTTTTACCATTTTGCATTTATGAGCGTAAATGCACTGTAAATGCATAGAGCTAAATATGATTTTCTGTTTCTGTTGTATCACTCTACTTTGAAGCTTAAGTTTGTAGTATCGTGGTCATGCTAGGTCAGTGTAACTTAGTCATGTTGCTAAAATACCTATAAGCCCCCACCAACTCCTTCCTGCTTTATCCCCAAAGGAAGCTGACTCAGGTTAGCGCTAAGCTGAAAAATGAAAAATAGTGTTTCCAATGGAGATTTTTGACATGATGTACCTCATGTGGCCAATTCAGTCTTTGTGCTGGCACATCGAGGGAGCAGCACAGGAGTAGAGCAGGGATGACCAGAGCTGACAGTACCAGTTTGCATGGGTTTGTACCACCTCCATTTCTATAGCACAAGGAGAATTTCAAAAGGATTACTTTTCAGCTTACTCGCATAAAATGGTCTGAAGTTCCACTGAGCAATGCTAGGTGTTGCATAGGTGCATAGTACCTCCACTGTCAGGTCCTTTCACACAAATACAAAGTGGTTGAAAGGCATAGCTTGATCACTGCAGTTAGAAAAAATCCCAGATTACCTTCTGCCACAGGTGATTGTATTCTGTTTGTTAAATAAAAGAAGTGGGGTCTGTAGGAAGCATTCTTAGCACAAGAACATAAAAATCCATTCTAAAGTTCAGCACCTTACTTTTATGATTCTCAGAAAGTCCATGAGATAACACTGTTTGCTTACTGAATTAATTTTCATCAGGCTCCATGGCACAGCCTGTTCTACTGACATTTCCCAGAGGCAGCTGCTCAAAGTTTGTGATTTAAATCATTAAATGCTTGATTTATGGTGCATGCTTCCGGAGTCTCAGTGCTTTTCCAACTCACATTGCAATGTATCCTCCTCCTAATCATATTACTCTTCAAATAAATTTGGATGGCTGTGGGATTAAAATAAACCATCGTGTTCATTTTTGTACAAATCGACAAGACTGTTTCTCTGACAGTCACTGTAGCAGTACATAGTGTAACTGGGAACAGCTTTGTTAGCAGGCTGGAGGCAGACTTACAGCTTCATTGAGGTATGAATATCATTAGCTGGTGCACTCCTGCTTCTAAAATGTCTTCCCTTTGAATAAGATCTGTATCTGTGTTGAAAAAAGTTGATTGCTTGGATGCTAGAACAAGTTGTTTGTTTGTTTGTTTTTGTTCTTAATTAGACAAGGAAAGTAATTCAACACCTCCAGTCTTGGAAGAGCACAGGGCTAGGAGACAGAGTTTCTTCAAGACGTTTCTCTAACCTCAGCTCCTGCTCAGAACAACAACTCACCTTTGATTTGTGTATAGAAATTATGTGTTCTTTTGCAGCTAGAAAGAAATTCAGTGCTTTGAAATTAATGAAGACCCACACAGAGCTATTAAGAGGACCGTTGCATCATACATAAAACTGTTTCAAAAGCATAAATTAGAAAGCAAACAGCAGATGAAAATAATATTTTTTATTGTTATTTCTATCACAGTAGACTGAATTCTGACCCGTAGGAGGTTGTCACGATGCAGCTGTGCATAGCTGATGTGTTTTTCTGTAGTTCATATCGGGGTGTATTTCTTTTTTCTGACTACTAGCTAATTCAAAACAATAAATCTTTATTTTATTTTTTTTTCATATCTGTTTTGTTGAGTGTCATATACCCAAAACCTTCAGAGCAGGAACACAGTGAAAGAGTACAGCCATTCACATGTTAAAAGAGCATTGCTCAGCCCAAGTGTGTTTGGTCTGTTTGGTGCTGTGACTATTTCAACACTGCAGCATTGCTGTCGAGAATCCTGGTGCAAAGCCTGTTTAAAACTGGAATGCTTCGAAATTCGCCAAAAGCAAGTATCAAATTGTTCACAGATGGAAGTTGGCGGTTCTTGCAAGTTTTTTCTCATTGTTTTCTGTTTTCAGAAAATAGAACTGGATACAGTGGTGCAACTTCAGAAGGAATATACTAAGACTGGAAATAAATAATTTTGCATCCCTACCCCCAGCAAATACCACTTCTTTTGGCCAGCTGAAAGATTCTGATATTCTGTTTATGTTGACATTGATCGTTTATTTGAATTTACAAGCACAGCTGAATTATGGGCGCTGACAAGAAAACGGTGGGAATTACGCTGGGGTGATTTTGGACATTATGAGTCAGGGTTACTGCCCCATCACTTTGCCGGATGTGAGCAGCCCCTTTGGCGGCAGTTAACCATGTGCTGCAACTCAGCTGCTGTGCTTCATAGCCCTGAGTGCTAACCTCTCTTTGATTTTCTTTCTTTCTTTTTTTTTTTTTTCCTCTCTGATTTATAGGATTCATTGCATCCCATTTACAGGATGAATAGGATTCAGTTTCATCCGAAAGGAGCCTGGGTCATCCAGACTGCACAGCAGTGAGAACAAAAGCACAGAAAATGGGAACCACTGGGAGACTGGCCTCTAAAGCACCTACAGCCCTGACTACATCTGTAATGGCGACAAGCTCCCAGTGGGTCACAATAAATACCCAGTGGCAGTGGAGTCAAATGGGTGAAGTATAAGAGTGCCTGGAGTTAACATAATGAAAGTGAATTCTTTCCTTGCACAAGAAGTGAAACAAACTTTAAATCAAAGTCTCCGTTAAGGCCCCTTCTGCAAGATACTACTTTCAGTTTCTGATAATGGTTATAAATGGAGCAGATTGGAAAAACTCAAATGGATCCAATATGAAAAGCCTCTCTGCCTCCACTCCACTCTGCCTCCAGTCTCTCCTCTGGGAGAGGAAACCAGCCCCACTAAAATACATGTGGAAAACCAGAAATGCTGTGAGGTGATGACAGTTACCTGAAGATATGAAGATGAGCAGTGAACAGGTCACAGAAGAGAAGTCAGGTGTGGATGGCCAGGCCACACCGTACCGCTGTACTCATTAAGAAAATAAATCGACTCTTCGGTGGATACATTAAAAAGGAGTTGGTGGTTTCCAGCTGCAATTCACTTTAGCTCTTTAAAATCATCCTTGTGTTTCTGTTTAAGAATTTACCTTGAGGAGGGATGAGAATCTGCTGCATGCTACCATCTGGCTTTCCTTAGAAATACAGCACAATAAAAGTGAGATGGGCTTGTCTCTTTTATAAGGTTAGTAAGAAAGCTTTGACTGCTTCTTCTCTTACTCACTGGAAATTTATAGTAAGGTGTTATATTTTCCTTTTGTCTGTTTGCCACAACATCTGAGCTGTGTGTGAAAGACTGTGCCAGTGGACGAAAAGATACTTCACAAAGAGCAGCTTCAGGGGGGCCAACTTATCCACCGTGGTTCAAAGATGGAAACTCCCCTCCATTCTCAGAATTTTGGTGCTTTTTGTTATACACTTGGATACTGGTGTGGTTATTGCTTACTTCTGCCCCTTCTCTTGAAATGTCCAAATTTCTGTGACGAGAGTTTTGTACTACTTTTAGGATGCCAAATGGAATATTATTCTATTTCACTTTTGAGTCCTCTCCTGTAATTATCCCAAACATTGGCACCAAATTTTTCAGCCTTTCCCTTTTCTGAAGCAGTGGTGACAAAGTTCCTCTTTCTTTCCTCTTCTTTTTCTTTTAAAACACAAAGAAACAAAATATTCTCCAGATGTTTTGTGATCTCATCCCTTATTAACTTTGGAAAGATCTTTTCTACCACAGAGATCAGATTCATTAATCTATGGCTTCCTGACTTCTCTCCTACAGTACTTCCAGGAATGCACAGATACCTATTCTGGCATGAAATCTGGATTCCATGAGCACAAACCTTCAAATATATCTATTTACCAAACCTCTGTCTGTGTCTGTTTCTCAATCAGAGAATTTAATTTCCAGTCAAAGCAGCCACATAAATTAGGCAGCCAGTTAACCAGTGATTAACCAAATCTTCTCCTTTTACCATAAATTTGTAGTGTCCAGAGACCTTGTAGACTGCTTGGAAAAGGTGGCCTGTCTGCATTACAATTTTATAGTGGATGTCAAGAACAGTGGCACATTCTTTTCCCATGTAGTTCAGTTCCACCACTGGGAAACTCAGCTCAGACTGAAAAATATCCATTGGGTGAAGGTACCTCTGGGAGCTCCAGCTGCATGCGATGAGTTTGCTGAATGGAGTCTTCAGACTGTGCGTCTCAAAGGGTACAGGACTAAGAGTAAGTTATCACGGCCATTTCCAAGCTGCCTGCCAGGAGGGGAATTTCAATCTTACAAATCAAAACAAAAACAACAACATTGATAATATTAATAATAAAAGCATTGAGATTTTTCAGTGTCAGATGTTACCTCTACTCCAAAAATATCTCAGAAGGGCTGCTTTTCAACTATTCCCTCTGGCAAATTTTCAGGCAACACCGTCCTTTCTGATTTTCTTGTCAGAACTTGAGAGTTTACTAAAACCTCATAGCCTGACTGCATTTGGGGGTTTCTGCTCTGGAAATACCCCATTGCTTGATACTACAAAGATATCTTCTTGCTTTGTTTTCTTGTGGTTACTCGGGCGAGCAAGCAGATTTTCCAGATAGGGGAGTTCCAGCTAGAAATGCAGTTAGGAATGTATTTATATATTACTCTAGAGCTACACCTGTACGTTTGCTCATTAGTGTAGACATGGTCCATAATCTCAGACTTCAGACTTCCAAGGACTTCAGAAAAAAAAGATCCCCCCAGTCCTTACAAATTCACTTCTGGTTTGCATAGAGAGAGCACTGCTAAATGAAGGGCTCCTCCTCTTCTTCACCTCCCAGTTTCCAAACTGGGCAGAGAGGGAATGACCCCAGTGTTATTGCTGCTACCTCCAGCGTCAGCAGAGGAGAGGAAAGGGACTCTGCTGATAACATTTTGTTTAAAAGTGTGCCTATGGAGAAAGGCTGGCCACCTCCTGGCTCTGTGTAAGGAAATATCTCATTGTTTCGGCTTGCCGGAACAGAGATTTTCAAAGCATTTCCAGCAAAACCAGTTGCTGAGGTTGATTCTGGCAAAATGCTGAAATTCATAAACCTGTCAACTCTTCCCACGTCAGAGGAGGGACAGTGTGCCAGCCCTGCTGGCACCGTGCCACTATGCCCCTCATCCCCTTCCCCTTGGAGGCTTCACTCCACGATCTCCATCTTACCAAAGCGCCCGCCAGGAAATGTGCTCATTCCAGTGTCTGGATCACCACAGCACTGCCTTATGATGCTGGCATCTCCCTTCTGCAGTAAAATGTTGCTTTTACAAACCTTAGTGGGAATGGCAAAATAAAAATAATCCTCTCTTTTTAAACGTTATACTGTTACAGCCTCCCGCTTTGCAAACTGTTGACACATTTGACCCAGCTAAAGTGAGTTTTGTCTCTTTTGGGTCATTCTGCAGGACTTTACTAGGTGCCTGTTGTTTTTAGGAAGGAACTAGATATATGTAAACAGAGTGTTAGCAGATCATAACTTAAATAGCACTCCTTCCCTCCTACTATGCCATTTGCTTTCCTAACTGAAACCGGTGGTTTGTGATTCCTCACATTATTCTTTTAATGTCATGACCTGTGTGTCAAAGTGAGAGGTTGCTTGTGGATTTTTCTTGTCTTTGAAAGCAATACTTTCTCCAGAGACAAAGAAGCTCTTTTACAACACTCTTAGCAATTGCCATGAGGTGGGAGCTACAAATCGGGCAAGCTTGGGCAGTTGCATGCTGACATTTTTCATTCCTCATGTCCCACAAGTATTTCTCTTTCAACAAGGCTTCTGTGTAAGTGAAAAGGAACTTTTTTGTTTCCTTGATTTAGTTATATTATGTTTGAAAATTCCTCTTTGGCTCCGATTTCCCCCTGGAAGCTGCCCTGGCCATAAAAATATTCACACATCCCTTTCAATTTTTAAAATTGCAAATTTGTGTTGTTCCTTCATCCTTATCAACAAATGGGGGACAAATTTACTCTAGTTCATTTGCATTTACAAAGCCTGTTTAAGCTGTTTTCCACAACAGACCACTCATAGTTTTGCACCTCAGAAATGAGAAAGTAGGCAGATTTGGCCCTTGGAAAGAAGTCTTTTTCATTTGTTTTTTGTAAACATTAATGACCTATTCATAAAGAAAAGGGCAGATGTTTTGCACAAATATTAGAACGCTGAAAATGAACACTTAAGTCTGTTGGAGAAATAAATGACGGTGATAGGTTTGAGCATACTGTGAAAGAAAAAGGGCTACAGATAAACAACTAATAGACAGAATTTAATTTTATGATGAAGTTAGGATGTTTCCCTTTAAGTTTCTTGTGATGTTCTGATCTGATGTTCAGATATATGTAATATGAGAACACGAGAATGACTACACCACATCAAAAAGGTCTTCGTAGCCCAGTACTCTGACTCTTTCAGTGTCAACAGTGGATGCTTTTGGAAGAGAATCCAGGTGGAGCAGAGGGGCAGTGATACCTCCCTGGCATGCATGCCACTTCCAGTGGCTGGCAACTGTGAGACTGCCTGGGCCACCAGCGTGTTTTTACGTCTCTTCTAGGCATATTTCCAACTGTGTTTTGGCCTCAAACATGCCACAGTGTCTCACGGCAGGAGCTTCCAATGTTTAACAGCACATCATGTTAAAAAAATTTGGTTTGAATTTATGACTTACTAGCAACACTTAATGCCCTGCTCAATCTTCTACTGGGAGTAACGATGATAGATCACCCCTTATTTCCTATTCAGCTTTTCCATTCTACTTATGGCTTTATGGTCTTCTGTAATGTTCAGTTTTAGTAATCTTTTTTCCAAAAGATAAGGAAATCTTTATCTGTACAACTGTTCATCATATAGAAACTGTTTAGTATTTTCAGACTTTCTTCTTGTTGCATTCTATATCATTCTGATTCTTCTATGTGCTTGCATAGAAAAAAAAGACTTCATATCTTTTTGCCTTAAAAATAATCTGGTTACCAACAAAGGAAAAATGGTATAGAGAAAATGCTGAGAGCTATTGTTATGTTAAGGCACCATTCAGAAAAGTGCTATGTGCTGATGCTGTCTGGTGAAGACAAATGTTAGTTGTATTAATCACTGCTACATGAGAAGGTACGTGGCTCAGATCCAGGCAGGAATTTAGGTTTCCAACTCCTGTTTGGGCTTATAACATCTCATTGATTTAATAGAAAGCTGAATACTTGGTTAGATATGGTTACAATAGGAACCTCAACAGCATTAAATGCTCATAGGTTTTTGAGTTTGGAGGATCAGGGCATAATCCCTTGAGAATACCTAGATAGTGCTGTGCTAATAGACTCTCCCAATTCAAACCTTGGTATTCCCCCAGTAGCTAATAGCACTATGATGTTAATGACTGAAGAATTTTAGAAGTATAAAAAAGAAGGAAGCCCTTGGACAAACTGAAAGTATCAGGGATTATAGGGAAACACTTTTTCTTTGTGACAATACACATGGATGCTGATTCAGGATAACTTTGCTCTTTGTGGAGTAAATTGTTATCTTTCTGAGCAAGGCATACAGGGAGGTGATACTAGATGAGTGGATCCCATGTAAGCTTTAGGAAATCTGTATGAATGCTTTGTTGTGTTTACTGATATTTAACGTGGCATTCTGCAGTATAGAAAAATGTGATATGTGAGATTTATGGCTTAATGCAAATGGAAAAGAAAAAAAGCTGAATTAATTATTACATTTTCTTGTAATGGGGTATGATCAGTGATTACATTTTATTGTAAGAGGAAAGGAGCAGCAGAGGATACTGGCCCTTTCCAGCACTATGGCTTCTCCTAATTTGTGCTCCACAAGCACAAACCCTTTTGATTATGTATGCATTTAGAATCACTTGACAGGTACAATGCCTTGAGCAGCTAGGGCACAATTTTCATCTGATCCAACATTTGTCTTCAATGGGAACCCTTGTGTGGGCAATGTCTGTGTGATTAGCCGACCCCTCCAGCAATGTACTCTAAGATAGTCATCCAAGATAAAGGTCTTGTGTTCATTTCTGTTACAAAAAATGAAACTACTCATAAGAAACAAATGCACCATTTCTTTTCTTTCAGGTTCCCAAGTGGGAAGCTACTTATTTGTCCATTTCATACTGGATGAGTGTCTCCTTTTACAGTATGTAATTCAGATTTATGAATGCAGTTCGTGTAAATTGGATATTAGGGTTTTTTTCCAGATATGATGATTCATCTCCAGAGAATTTGCTTTCTCTTTTCTATCACTTGAAATGTCATGCCCCACAAGTACTGTCTTCTCATACACTACTGTTGGAAAACACCCTGAAGAACAAATAGCACATAAGTACTCACTGCTGCTAGTAGCATTCTGAGCATGGAGGAATTCTCTAACATTTTCCTCTCCCTTAAAATCAATCCCTGTGTTCCTAGACTTTTGTTGTAATAACTAAATGAATAGGTGGCAATAATTAGACCTAAATTAAAGATGGAACTTGGCACCCAAAGGCACATGAGCTACAACTTCTATGGTACTGCTCAGAAAAGTGAGATAAATGTTTTGCAATCAGATGTGAGGCTATACCTGTAAGGTCAAGAGTGCTATGAAAGTTGAATATCAAAGATTAGTCTTGAGATAAACTCTGAGATCACAGAAAATACAACCTGACTCTAGGCATAAGAAGGACTTGTTCATAACTTATGAAAGGTGCAGTTTGAAGTGTCATTTTAAACCTTCCTGAAGACTTACTGTTCTCTGAGAGAAGAAGGGAAGGACTGAAGAAAGAAATTAAGGGTAGAATGAAAAAAATAAAATTAAACCAAAACCAAAACTGTTTTGGCATGTTTCACAGTGTTGCAAAACAGCTTGTAGCAAACAGTTGTTGTAAGTGCAAATAGTTCCATGACCTCAGGTCCAAAGCAGATAACTCTGTTGTAGAGAGGTCCGGCAGGATCTCTGACCTGGCTTCAGATTATAATAAATTTTCTAACAAACAATGAAGTTTCAAGGTAAGGTAATGAAGTAATGCCCGAGAACTACATATGGAGTAGGTGCATGGAGATTGCCATAACGTTCATAACCACAAAGCCATATTTTTGGAAACAGTTAATGTGCCAAGGGTTTTCAGGGAGCTTTACATAATATGGGAAGAAATCACTTCTGTGAGCAGTCTATATTACCCAAACCTTGGCAGTGGGCAGGAGTTAGCTAGGAGCATGGACCATCCCACCATGTGTCCATATTACTGTCTCATGGATGGGTCCAGCCCAGGAGCAGCTTGCATGGCATTAAACTCCCACATATGCTCAGCCTTGTGGAGCTGTATTCACTGCAAAGGGTGATGCTGGCTTGTACTGGAGCCACATTATGAATGACAAGGAGACTGGCCTCAGGCACTGCTCAAAAGATGATGACAAACTATATATGCGCATTTTCACATAAGGTCCCTAATCTCAATTTGAATTCCTAACCTTAATGAATGTAAATAAGTTTTCTGTGGATTTTTCATTTAGTTTCCATTCAAGTGTAAGTATCGTGTGATGATTTTGTGATTAGAGGCTCAGTTCTCATGTTGATCTGAAATTGAACTAGGAGGTCTTAATTCCACTATAATTTAGCTTTACTCTTTAACAATATAGATACATACATATATATGCCATACGCACTCTATGAGTACATTAAATATTTTAGAAAGTAGATTAGAAGTTGTAACTTGTTGAACAGTTTTTCTCCTATTCTTATTTCACTGAGAATAGCCATTTTATTTTATATAAATCTTGAGTACTGTAACTGAGGTAAGACCTTAAAAAATCTGACATCTGAGATTTGAGGAACATTCCCTCTCTCGCTCCCCACCATCCCCTTTTTTTGTCTTTTCAAGCACAGACTCTTTGAAGAAGGCATAGCAGTTGGGAAATTATGCGCTCCACTTAAAACAGGAAACAATAATAAAGATTTGATATTTGAGATAGGCATTAGATTTCATAAAATTTGAACACAGCATACAAATTTTATTTTAGTTACAAAAAGCAAAAAAGGATTATGCATACATATATATATTTATGGGTTTTGTATATTAATGTGCATATATTTATGAGTATAAACCTGTGCTTTGCATATGAAAAGCAGGTAAACTGAAAGCTATTTTTTAAGAGACCAACACTGGGGGCCATTTAAAACCATGGAAACTTGCCATGGGCTCCATAGCTCCGGGCTTGGCTCTTGTTTTCCCATTGTTTTCTCTGCTCGAGTCAAGCCTTGTTCCAAGTAAGGCAATGGCAAGATTCCCACTGACTGTAACGAAAGTGAGGTTTGGCCCTTGGTGAACCATAAAAGCCCTGTGAAGCAGGGGGTGGAAGCTTGCTGGGGCTCTTGAGGATCTGACGTACGCCACTGAGGTTAGCTCACACCCCACCCCAGGCATTCATTCCAGCTCAGAGATTTATAGGACTCCATGGAAAAGCTCCCACAGAAATCCCTGACGTTGTATTGCATAGTATAGTTAGTCAATGTTGAACTTTTAATCACACCGGCTCATGGCTTCTAAGAAAAAAGCCTTGCTCCAATTGCATACCTCAAAAAAGTTTTTAACTTCTTTTGCATTGTTTCTGATATATTATTTACCTGACTATTTGGACAGCTTCATAAATGCTGTTAACAGTGATAATCATCTGCAGGACTAAGCAGATGATTATCCCCTGAACAGCAGAGGACATCTCCCTCCCTGAACAGCATTCCTCTTTCATGCTATGGAAGTGCTGTAGGAATAGTCTTCATTTTTGGTTCTGAGCTCTATGTGGGAGTTTAACACAGCTCTCCTTGTATCTAGCTCCTTGCCAGTTTCAACATGCAGAGTTGGGATGGGGAACTGAAGTTTGGATGGACAATCTTATAGATGCCTGCCTGTCATAGGAGAACTTGTCATTTCATAGGGTGTCAGGGTTTCCTGAGATCATATCAATATCCCACACATGATAGAAGGACTTTGTTCGTGAGACCATTAAGCTTGCTTTGCCCATTTGACGTGCAAAGCCTTGCATGACGTTTGAGCCTTGCTAGAAATTATGAAGTAGGAATTTCTGCTCTGTTTCTATAACAAGCTATATCACATATGCTTAGACCATTAGCCACTGGAAAAACTGGGTTTTTTTGGGTCCCAGGATGAAGAAAATGCCAAAGTTCCCTCACTGTCATTGTTCCAGCCATTCTTTCCCAGCTGTTCATGTCTCAGCTCCAGCACCTTGCAAGCATTTCTGTTCACAAAACGAAGTAACTCAGTAGGTGAGTCCCAACAGTGGTAGTTGAATAGAAATGGTCTAAGCAGGCACAGTTGAGTAGCAGGACAAAAAAGGAAAGAAGGCCTCATTTTATTGCGGTGCAGAGTCTGGTTGGAGGCCTGTAACTAGCAACGTTCTCCAGAGGTTGGTTCTGGGTCTGATCTTGTTCAACATTTTCATCAGTGACCTGGATGGAGGTTTAGAGTCCACCTTCAGCAAGTTTACTGAAGATACAAAGCTGGGAGGCATGACTGACACAGCTGAAGTCTGTACTAGCATTCAACAAGACCTGGACAGACTGGAGAGTTGGGCAGGGAAGAATGTGATGAAGTTCAACAAGAGCAGATGTAGAGTCTTGCACCTAGAGAATGAACAACCACAATCCTCAGTACAGATTAGGGGATGAGTTGCTTGAGAAGAGATCTGCAGAGAAGGATCTGGGTGTTCTGGTGGACGACAGATTGGCCATGAGCCAGCAGTGTGTTCTTGTGGCCAGGAAGAACAGTGATATCCTGGGGTGCATTGAAAAGAGTGTGCCCAGCAGGTCTAATGAGGTTATCCTTCACTTCTATTCTGCCCTGGTGAGGCAACATTTAGACTACTATGTCCAATTCTGGGCTACCCAGATCAAAAGAGACAGGGATCTCCTAGAAGGAGTCCGGTGGTGGGCTACTAAGATAATAAAGGGTCTGGAGCAACTCCCATATGAAGAAAAGTTGAGTAACCTGGGTCTGTTCAGCCTTCAGAAAAGAAGCCTGAGGGAGGATCTGATAAATGTTTATAAATATCTAAAGGAAGGAAGAAGGCAAATGGATGAGGCCAGGCTCTTCTCAGTGGTGCTCAGCGATAGGACAAGGAGTAATGGCCTTGATGATTGGACACTTGATGTCCCTTGAGGTCTTGAGGTCCCTTCCAAGCCCTGCAATTTTGTGATTCTGTGATTTCTGTACCTCTTCTCCCTCCACTGCAGAGATTTTTTGTTCCCTTGAATGAGCGTCTGCCCTTGTGTTAAACCTGACAGTTTACCAGTTTGTTGTCCAACTGATGTCTTATTTTGATTGTTTAAAACTCCTAATATTTCACTAGTAGGGAGTAAGTCAATGTTTTCGTCTTGTACCTGACAAATTCTGGAATGTACAGGAGAGAAATGCATGCTTTTACATGAATACATTTGCAATCTTTGAAAGTCAATTTATGTCACCAGTGGTCATACCAAAGGCAAATGATATACAAATATCACTATAGCTCAGCATATATTCTGCTGGAGTTAACATCTCCCAGTTTGCAGATGAGGTGAAGAGCAGATAAATTAATCAACGCTTGGCTCAAACCTGCTGTGTGGACAATACTGTCGAAAAGCTAATTCTTGATGAAGATGTAATTGAACAAAATCCACCATGACTTTCACTGCTTTTCACATTTAATTTCATTTTTTTTCTTATGGAGGATGATATGAGTGAACTACTGCTTACAGATGAAAAGCAGGAAGTCATGTACCTGTCAGGCTTGCTTGAAAATTGTGGTCTATATAACAAATATTTCTGAATGTTCAAGTGAGGAAGGAAATACTGAGCAGTAACAATTTTTTGTACTTATAAATGTGGAATAGTTGGGATGAGTGTAGAATAGCTATTATTTGTTTGCCAGTTGTGTGACTGATCTTGGCTCCTTCTCTATAACTAATCCACCCTTTTGGTTAATACATAACAGTGAATAATTTATGTTATGAAATTTTTATTTTGATTCTTCAGAGATCTGGTGTTTACACTAAGTCTTAGCATATATGTCTAATTTGTATGAAAATCTTCAACATAATTGGCATAGATATATACAGATTGTAATGACAGAACTTTAATTCCCAGCCAGAGAAGGAAATCTGCTAATGTTGAATACACTTTTAAATATAGCACTCATCATAGCTCCCTGAACTCCATGTAGAAAAGTTGTAAAAAAGGACCGACGAGGAGCCTGCTAAAAAAGAGACAACAAAATAGTCAATGAGACTCAATATATAGGCCATAGGAAAGGCTTTTTTATATGCTGGCAAAATTACTGCAGCAGAAATCTGCTGCTCCCATTACTGTGAAGCTTCTAAAACCATATAGGCAAGCTTGGAGCCAGAACAACAGTCAGAGTCACAACCTGCTGTTCTGTAAATTCTTGGCTGTTACTGTTGGGCAGAAGAAGTCAATCCAGATTCCAGCTATCTGGAAATGTTACAAAATAAAAGAAAATATCTTTCCAATTTCACTGAGGAGTCAAATCTTGTCAGTAACTTCAAGATATGGGAGGGAAAAGATTTTGCTGATGACAATTATCAGGTACGTGGCAAATTTCACCTTTCAACAATTATTTAAAGACTGCAGGAAAGATCTTGAAAATAAATCCTTCCTTTCTCTGCTACAAAGTCTGTTGATGGTCTACTTATTTTATGTAATGAAATAAGCTGCTCAATTCTGCACACCTTAGATAGAGATAAGGTGTGTTATGTGGATTATTCAGGTATTTCCTTTCATCCTACATAGGGAACCTGATCCTGTGAATACTTCCATTTGAGCGAATATGATGAACTCCTACAAACATCTTGTTGAAGAATAGTTTGGGTGTTGAACACCCAGGGATTTGAATCGATTATACTGAATTATTAACCTCTTCTATCAAGTATCCAGAAAAGTTTAAAGATATCACTGGCATGGGATTATTAATATTTCCATGGAAATTGGAGTGGAGTGTAAAGCATTAAAAGAGACACAGGGAGCAGACATACTGTTGCTTCTTTAGCACTCTTGTACTGACACATGACTGTTGTCTCTGCTCTTGGGCTTGGTACACTCAAGGAAACTGCAGACAAGGTACTTATTTGCTGTCAGAGGTTATTACTGTCATGCTTTTGGGTACATACTGTTACAACCCTACTATTGTCATGATCATAGTGTAGCTTATTTTATCTAATATTAAAACAACATTTCTTCTGCATTTGTGAGCAACAAACTTCAATGGAGACAACTGTAGCTTCTTGAACATTCAAACAAATAGAAAAAATAATCTGAAGTGTTACAAAGATTGTATCTTCTTTTCAAAAATACTTCATCTGACAACTTCGTAAATCTATCTAACTTTGATTACTCATCTGGGAAAAGATATTGGACAAAACTTGCTTGGTAAGCAGTATATAAGTATTAGGTATTGTTGCAACGTTTATTGTTCTTATTTAAAAAAAAAAAAAGAAGTAACTTTAAAACTAAAAAATATCTGGTTTTAGATGTCAAACCTGTGAGATTTTAAAAGATTTGGCTTCAGGGCTGCTGCTTAGAGATTCAAACTCTTGGCCACAGTTTTCTCCCTGCCCTGAATTTCAGTCACATCAACATTATATGGTAACTCTTGCAGCAGCTTCAGAGAAAAAAACAGCCCAAAGGATTTCATGACTCTGATTCATAGTAAATAATTTGCAAAGTTGAAAGATGAATCCATATCCTTCATCAGTTATAATCACAGTTTTCATTTTGAAGCTTTCTCCAGTGCCAAAAAGGTGTTGTGTTTCTTTTCATACATGGGAAAGGTAATAATTTGCCCAGAAAGCATACAGTATACAGAGACAGATATGGCATGGGGGGAAACACAGCATACAAGAAAAGCAGTTGGGACAAGTATAGACTCATGACACAACAGCTGTTACTTTGCTGTGAAAAATGTAAATTCCCCTTCTCGGTCCCTGCTTTTTAATTCCCCCTCATTTCTCCCAGTGAGCTCCTTGCTGTCGTGTTATGGCTCTCACACCTCACCTCCTGATGCACAGCCTGTAATCCACTCAGCAGCAGAAGTGACTGACAGGATAAAGAAAGGAATAATCTGAATGAATGCTTTGGTCATCTAGTTTCTTGGAGATGTTCCAGTGCATTTTCCTTCACATTGCATTTCAGATGTGTGTTCAACAAAGTTTAATACTTTGGCCATATTTCCTCATATTATGGATGTCTTTTAATGCAAGAGGTCTTTTGGGATGGGTTCAGAGGTCACAAGGGATGTTGCTGAGTGGCATTTCCAATTCCACCATTAGAATTTGCTTTTTGTGAATACTTTTCATATAACACAATATTTTCTGATGCATGTTGTCAATAAACTGATTAGCTAGGATAGCATTATGACACAGAGAGTATTGTAAAGTTGTGTTAATACTACATAGGATTTTAATGACTGCTTTAAATTATTTTTCAATTTAGGAATGCATAATTCATGGATTAACATTTGAATTTTAGCTCATGTACAGTCAGTATTTTATGCATGAAGTGTTATTCCAGAGCTTTGAATCAAATTAGCAGTGTTATCCACTTATTTACTCTGTGATGTCAATGAGTATTTCTGAGCAGGCAATGTTTTTGCCTTTTGTATATTTAAGTTTCAATTCATAAGATTCAAGACAGCAATAAGTAAAGGACTGTCTTGATAATTTTAGAGACACGGAGATTAAAAATCTTTGGAAAACTGACAATTTGGATAACAACAAGAATGGAAGAATGGTTTTGCAGACTTCAAAGTCTGTTGTCTGTAGTCGTTTATTCTAACTACACTTACACTCTTCAAATGGATGAGTTTTGTTCCTGACTTGTGGTTTCCTTCAGCTCACGTATTCTTCTCTTCCTAAGTGCATCTTTGTACCAATTTTTTAATCCTCCTCTGAAGAACTGTTTACCCTCATAATGAACTCCTCAGTTGCTTACCATTCTTCATGTCTGTAACAGTTTCCAGTCTTCAAAATCCAGCTAGTATTTGCTGCTATTCTCATACATGTGTCCAAGATCAAACTTGGCAGTAAGAGCATTTGGTTCCACACATCCCCTTTTTCTACCATCTTCTTTCCTTCATGTACTATAGAGTGGTCTCCATCTGACTTTTGGCTCTTTTCTACCATCTTTCTGACATCACATATTCACTTATTCACCGTACCAGTGTGTCACATTGATTATTTCTAGCTGCTTTATTCTCCTCATTTCATCTCACACCCCTACACCTACTCCACATCACTGATTAATCCAATTCCCTGTCATTCACTTACTTTCTTTAATCTCCTTTTTGATTTACTGTACAATGATTTCCCCACTCATACCCATAACCTTATCTTCACTGAACAATATTCCTTTATGGGTCTCAAACTGAGACCCATCTCTTTGGCCATGTCTTGCTGTTTTCCTCACCCCTTCACATCCACTACTGCCCCCACCCAGCCCCCTGGGCTTCCCTTTCACTACTCTATTCTCAGTCCACCCCATTTTCTGTTTGCTCTTCTGTGATTCATTTACTGACCCCTTACACAACTATGACTACTTCTGTAATCTTGGCTCTCTCTCTGACACAATTTGAATTTATTCTTTCGTTAATCTGTGGTTTTTTTTGTTCTCTGGCTTTAACTGCTCAGAGAGTAAGAATATAAGGCATATAATCTAAGTGGCTAGTGGTGGGTTTATTCACCTAGTAACCAAGAAAGTGCATATTAAAAGAAAATGGAATTGACTGCCATGCCATTGTCTTCAACATTTCCTAATTCTTTAACTTCTTTTTCTCTTTATTAAATGTGGACTTCAGCAGCAGTGAGTCCATTTTAATGTCTCAGCATTTTCTCTTCTATTTCCAAAGACCCTTTTTACTTCTTGTCTCTCTTGATTCAGGTATCCTACCAGTAGTTTCTATGCGGCTTGTAATCTTCACTACTGTTACTTCCAACAAATGCATTATGTACCTCCATCTTCAACACTTCCTTTTCTTTCAGCTCCCTCCTTGATTTTCTCCAGTAACTCACTGATGTTTCCCAGAGCTAAGTGTGTGTGAAGTTTGGATAAAATTTTTGTTTAAAAAAATGTTTCCTTCAAAGAAGAAAGTGTTCATGTACTGTCTAATTTTCACCCTATGTTTTTGGAAGGAAGGGAGGAAGGGAGGAAGGGAGGAAGGGAGGAAGGAAGGAAGGGAGGAAGGAAGGAAATCTGCCATGGCATCTTTGTCATTTTTTCTGCCTTTATCCAACCTGCATACAAACCATTTCTCAATAGTTTCTCAATAGCCATTGCTCAAGACACTATGACCAAAAAGAATACTTTTAGGATTCCTCAGATCACAAAAGGTAGTCTATACTTACAGAATGGTGGAGGTGCTCAAGATGTAATTTTGAACATAAGGTTCCATGCAAACAAGTGTTCATCAGCATATTCAAATATAGAGTAATAGCTATATGCAATGCATCCAGTTCTGAATGACTAGCTACTGAAAACATGGTAGAGACACTGACATGAACAGGACCAAAATTCCTGGAGATTGTGCAAGGCCATTGAGTTCAGCTGGACAAAACAAGAAAAAAATTACTCCTAGTGAAGCATTATGTCCCAATCACCTTAGTCCTGCTGAGCTGTGTGGCCTTGGGGAAGCCAGATGGTTCTGTTCTTTAAACATCAGTTGAAGCTGTGCATGATCCTGACTCAAACAATGGCATTTCTGGTAAGAGAGGGTTTGTTGTACACCATTTGAAGGATTAGATAGTGTACAGGATACTCATTATATAAAAACAATGAAAGACACAAAACAGTACAATTTATAACCAGAGTTGTGCCAACATTTTTGTTGCAGAGAATCCAAGGATTCAGTTGTTTTAATTACACCTCTTAGTCAAATTGTAATAGAATAAGCATTTGATCTTTTTAGTTTTAGCCATGACTTCAATTTTGTTTTCATCCATTAATGTGTAGAGGGACAACAATACCACATCAAAGCTTGCACAGTTATTTAGCATTTTATCTACTTTTTTTTGTTAGTAATACTTTCCATATTCTGTCAACTACTATTCCAGCCTTCAGACTTTCTTTCTCTTCCATGCTGTTTCAATCTCATTAGAGGTGACTTATAAACCTTTTCTTCTATTTTTTTAAAACTAGAGAGACTTGTGATAGTGTAATTTATTTTAATTTTAATTTTTTTTTTTTTTTTTTTTTCATTCTGTTACGATCTCAAAAAACGTGAGTTTTGTTTCTATGTTGTCCTAGATTTTCAGAGTGATCTATGAAGGTCTGATTGGACTTCAATTTCTGGACCTGCAAAATGAGGAAATTTGCAATATCCAATTTATACAGGGTAGTAAGTCCAGAGCATAAAAATGGAGGGAAACAAATATTTCCTAGCTGTGCAGAAAACCAAATGACAACACATTATAAGGTCATAAAAGAAGTTTCAATTCAGTTCATTCAGCTTTCATTATAAGGAAGTTCACTTTCCCAAAGATTTTTTCTTAGTCCTTTTCTTCATGTAAAAGAAGGATCTTTTAAGTCTACAGTCTTCAAGAAACATGTTCACTTCTAAATACAGACTTGTTTTATTCTCATTCTCACGCAAAAGAGAGGGAATGAACGAAATAGCTATCTCTACAAGAATTTATTTCAATTTTACCTTTTTATTCTCAAAGTTCTCCGCTGTGAGTACATAGAGGTGTAATATTTCCGTCTTGTTTATAAGGAATGGAAACTAAAGTCTGTCCGTCCTGTTTATGTTCAAACATTACACAGAAATAATACACTTGTCTAATTTGAGATATGCTGTGAGGGTCAACATCCTGCAAAAGACTGCTGAAGGCAATGTCTGGGTTTCCTTTCATGAAGGCACAAGAGAAGGAAATGAAATGAAATGAAACATCCATTATCTGGCACACACCTGGAGGCTCACTGCCCTATAGAGCTGGGAGAGGTTCATCTTTTCACAGTAAATACAAGCAGAATGAATGGCTTTTCTTTTTCTTTTTTGTTTTCGTTGCTGTTTTTGGTTTTTCCATCACAGGAAGACAGCTTAGGGAAAGAAATCTTATTGTCTGAAGCTCAAGGACAACATAAAACCTTATCTGGACTGAAGCTATTTAATTACTTACCGTCTATCAAACAAGCCGCTGTTCTGCACTTAGCATCATGCTTCATTGTCTGACTGTACAGCTGGCTGGAGGCTGAAAATGAAAATCATTTTCCTTTGCTCAATTTCCTTGTAAACAGCAAAAGAATGGTGTTGATACGCCGGCTTCATTGAAAAAGTGCATGACAACACACGAAATCTCTCTCCAGTGGTTTGAAAAAGTGCAGTGTGATTTGTCTCCAACAGAGCTAAACAAGGCACCTTTAACTTGCACTTCATTTAGTCATTTCTATGATAGACTACCGTTGATCTATGTGGTGTCAATCATGAATAACTAAGTACATTAAGGAAAAAAACAGAGAAAATCGTCTTACAAAACCACATAGGAAACCTAAGTGAGCTCTTGGTTATAGGCAATTTATTAAGCATTCAGTCTAACAAAACACAAATACAGATTTTTCAACACTGGTCTATTTCTTCTTCCACTGATGTTAATAACAATTTTACACTGTCTGTAAGTGTACCTGTCTTTGTAGCGTACACCAATATTAAAACTTGGAATTGAGAATGCAATTTTTTTTTGCATTTTTGAGAAGTATGCTGGTGAATTTGGTTTCAAATCCATTTGCAAACATGCAGAAATACAGCAGTTTTATGAATTTTCTTGAAATTCAGGTTAATTCTAGGAATGGCTAATGCAAATGTATTTCATAGTATTATTTCTGATACATTTTTGATTCTCATTATTTCAGTGTGATCTCAGAGTGACCAGGTGTATTTTGTTTTCGTTAGCATTAAGTTGTACTAATAGCATAAAAGCAAATTGATATGTGTATTTTAGAGTAGAATTCATGCTGTTTTGGTAAGTATTATGTTTTACTAGTGTTTGTTACGCTGTTCATAATTTTAGGGTCTAGACTTGCTTCCTTTGAAGCCGAATATATAAGTCCTTGTGCTTGCAGAGTAAATTGTATTGGACCAATAAATCAGTGTACTCACTCTGTGTAGACTTGAATGTATAAAGATCTGTTAGTTAATTAAAAAAAAAAAAAAAAAAAACTCATCAACTAACTAGCATAAGATTGTTCAGCAACTGATTTAGCACAGGTCTAATAGCTGAGAACACCTTTGCAAAGCTGTTACAGAACAGAATGCTACTCCCTGCATTTCTTCAGATGGTTATTCAATCTACTGCATTGCAGTTGCTGTGATGACTAAAGGCTTATATACATTCCATAGAATGTACTCTACAATGCTGTGGTCAAACTTACTGGTCCCTCTGGGGCACTTCTTTTGAAGCACTAAGGAAGATTTTACAGAAAACAACTATTTCCAGAGAAATTGATGACTAATGGATGGACTTCATTTAATATACAAGTAAGTACCGTCATAAATATTCATAAATATTTGACAAATGCCAATAGCAATCCAAGAAGGAAAGGTATGTCTAGAGAAATGCTTTAATAACTGTACAGTTTAAATGTATTGCAAGTTCTGTGTATATCAAACAGCTCAGTATTTTCATGCCTCTTTTACTGGGTAACAGATATATAACTAAAATGTCACATCTTTAGAGTTAATAAAAACCAAATCACGGTCACTCTATCATTGCAAACTTAATGTAGCTGAAACCCACAAGTATTTCCAAAGCTTTGCAATAGTTCTCTTGTCTTTAATGGGCAGTTAAGTTAGGAAGAAAGCATATTCATAAGTTTTGCAGGATTAGCTCTTACAAAACTGCCGTACTATTGGGATCAGATGCTCCAGCTTTTCGTATGTATGCCAGATCAGAACCATGATTTCACTGTTAAGCACAAGAATCTCTGTAGGGATTTTGTGTTTCTCTAGGTCTGCTGACACTCATCCACAAAAGGAAGAGATCTACAGTGCTGTGAGGGAACACTGAAGTCTAACTTTCTTGAAACCCATTCTTTGATTAGCAGTAGTGCATCAGCATGATGTCCAAAAGAAAATACAGAACAAGAACCCAAATACAGCTCAGTGCAGGTACATTTATAAATGTTCTGTAGAAGTTCTTTCTGTTCTGTTGCCATTTGCAGTGTTATGATTGAATCTACCACCTATTAAGCTGCTATTCAGAAAGATAACACTAAATCACTAAAGTGATTGTGTTTGCAGAATGTCAATTACAAGCTTTCATGAATTCTGCTTAAAGAGAGACTTAAACTCTTTCAGTTAAATCTCATTTAAGAATGAAAACACTATTACATATTATAGACATGTCTTTGCACAGAATAGCTGATGTATTCTATTAATTTGAAATCCATCCACAAACAAAGCCTATCCATTGAATGTGGAAATATGCTTGCACAAAAGTTAACTGGCCCATTGGGAGGTATGGGCTACAGCTCAAGTTAGCAGGGTAGCTGGATGTTGCTAATCCATTCACTATTTATGGTGTCTTTTTTGCAGCTGTGGTTTCTCTTGTTCCAGCTAAACTAACTTAAGAGGCATTAAACTCAAATATAACACTTTGGATTTAGTAGGAGCAGAGGTGGGGAAAGGGGATGAAGCTCCTTTGTTTGCCACATAATCTAGCCAGAAGAGGTCCTGGCATTCAGAGAGGTATTCCTTCTCCACCTCATATCACAGCTTCATTGAAAAATTCCACATAATTCTTCCAAACTTCTTCCCATTCCCTCTGACTTTATGGGTCAGGCATTGACTCAGTTGCCTCCATGCAGGCATTGGGAATTTGAAATGCCCAGGGTATCTCAGACAGCCACAGGGACACAGAAACAACCAGTGGATACTGCCCAGGACCTGAGATACTCATGCTCTTTGGAACAGTAGTTTGGGGTGAGGTGGGGAACCTTAGGGCATCTCAGGTGGCAACAGGTGCCTGAATCAGTGCTACTGACTAAAGAGTTATGTCTCTGTTGATGTTAATGGGAGCTTAGATGCTTTGGTTTAGAAAACAAGATACTGACAGTTTTGATCTGACTTCTACACTGATGCAGGTGTCTCCTTCATTTGTTTCAGCAAGATTTCTGGGGCCTCTTTGTCAAATATCTAAGATGTCTGAACAGACAGGTTAGCACTTTCAAGATTAAGCTAAGAATTGCAGTGATAACATAATTTTATTTTATCATGCTGTGATATTAGAGTATTTTAACTGTTTCTGCGATTTTACATGGTTCATAAGCATTAAATGCCAGTGGGTTGCTGAGGCTGTCCAGTAGGATCACCTGAATAATGCAAGCATGGGAGTATCAGTTTCTTCTGCAGAATAAGTCTATATCGATGCAGAATGGCAACCACTGCTTCAGGGAGGTCTAAAGACTCACAGGCACAGGCTCTTATAAGTAATATCAAGGATGCTTCTACATGAAGTATATGCTATAACATCCACAGATATGTTCTTCTCCCTGTGCCAGAGCTGATAATTCTCTTGGACATTAGTTCCTTCAGGACACAGTTCAGTATGTCATGTTACCTAGTTTCAAAATTATGTTTGCTTTGAAGCAGCATCGCAACAAGTAGGACTGACATACTTCTGTTGTCACCCCCAGAATGCCTGAGGTTGGCCCACCTTCATTTTATGTTTAAGCTACAAGGAAATGTTTCATATTAAAGATTCAAGGGATATTACAAAGGTTTGCTTGAATTTTCTGTTCCAGCAGAAGGCACAAGTGTGAGAAAACCACAAAAGAGTGAGTGAGTGAGTGAGTGAGTGAGTGAGACCAGTGTGAGTGGTCTTTCAGTGACACCACATTTTCCCTGAAAATGCCTTGAGAAGAACCACGGAAGTCTCTGAGCACATGTGGAGTCACCACAGATACAGACTTGCAGACTATTCAGTAGACACAAGAGTTTTACATTTCAATGATGATTTGCAAATGTAAGATGGTTCAAATGAAATATTTTACACATCTCTAGAATTGCCCCTCCTAGTAAAAAAAAGGGTGAGACATTGGGAAATCGGTATAAAGAAAGTGATAAACTTCAATTAAAATAAAACAACAAGAAGATAAAAAGAGATTTTTTTTTTTTGCTTAGTTGAAAAAGAGTCTGAAAATCATGTTCCAACAAAATGTGGAGAGACTAAGCTTTTCTGAAATGATTTATTTGTGACTGTTCAATTATTAGGTGTGAGAACATTAGTGAGAATTATTTCTGTTGTGGAATGAATGAACTCCCTCTCTGATGTGAATGGTGGAAAAGGATAAAAACATAAAAGTCTTTTTTTTTTTTTTTTTTTTGAGTAATAAGGCAGATTACTAGTAGTCACATGACAAACACAGAAGAACAAATGAATTCTTGAAGATCAGTGCACAAGAGAAAACAAAATTGTAGTTGTCTATTCACTTATGATTTTTGAGCTGGGAGCTGAAATTTAAAGAAGTGTGGAGAAATTAAAATGAAAATGATGATAGATTTTTATATTCATGCAAACTGAAGTGAGTTTTGTTCTCCAAGGAAACACTTAGAAATAAATATAATATGGACATACCTAGCTATCACTCAATGTGAACACAAGCTAAAGAAAGAGTAAAAGCCACGTGCTATTGCTAATAGTAGCAAATTCTACTTCAGTTCAAGCAGTAAAGATCTCTGAATCTCAGACTAAATGTCCTAGGCTCTATTCCCACTTTTTTATTTGCTGACAACATCTCTTTTAGGAAAAAAGGGCCATTTTCAATTCTTTCAAGAACTGAGTGACACTGAATTGCTCAGAAGAAACTCTTCAGCTCTCAGAAAGGCTGTGATCATCATGATATAGGCTGTCAGTACCCATTAAAAACTAAAAAATATGAGGGATTCCTTTGGACAAAAAAATGCAGTTGTCATCTAGCAAAAAAAAAAAAAAAAAATCTACAAATTAATTGCAAAATGCTTGAGTAATAACCATTTAACTGGTACACAGCAGCAGCAGTAGCAGAACCGGGCAGGGTAGTGCTGGTTGTGACACCCAAGAAGATAAATGAGCTATGATATGATTAAACAAAAAAGGACTATTATAATAATTTACACAATGAGCAAAGTGCCACATTTTCTAGCTAATGCCAAAAACTTAGTTTCACAATGAACTGTTTGTGGAAAGCAAAAAATTCAATTTAGCATATCTGAATAAATTATTTTCCACTATATAGTAAAAACAGAGGAACACATGGCATAGATTATAGCCCCAAATGCTTGAAGATTCTTGGATTGGAAACTGCCTGGCAACTTTTGTACCAGCTGGAAGAGCAAGGACCCAGCTGGCTTGGCAGTAGCCACCATATTGTGCCTTGGCTGGCAGATGGCCATCTAACACTCTTCAAGGGTCTGTGTTCTTCTTTTCTGTGTGTCTGCAGCATCAAACAGCTCAGGAAAGCGTTTAGGATGGGCAAATCATTCCCAGGAATGTCAATCACATATGACAGTGCAGTATGAGAGATGTGAGGGACCGTTATCCCTGGAAAAGGCTGAATGACAGCACTAGTGGAAGACTGAGAGCAGGTTTTTGGGACAATTAAGCATTGACATTTGGATCTCTGGATTGTGAAGTGGATGAGAATTTCACGGTTGGCATCACTGCAAAGGAATGAGAAAAATGAAAAATCTTTTGCATTTTTGTGAATCCTCAGTCCTATTGATATATGATGCAAACAAAGGAAAAATAATAATGTACTTTACTGCCTTAAAGTAAGCATTACGTGACTACTGTCAGATACTGATGCTATCAAGTCCCAAAAATGGATATAATAGAGATCTAACTGGAATAAACTCAAGTTGTCTAAGCAGAATGCGATGAACTGCACACAGCTTCAAGTCAAGGAGGAAAGGTAGTCATGCGCAATGAAAAATAGCCACATTGCCTCTCATGATCATTTATAACAGAAAGAAGGGAAATCCTAAATTAGGAAAATGGGCACCTCTAGGAGTCCTGGGTCAAGCAGGACCTTAGGTGTAAATAGAAGAAAGATTCCAGATGGGTAGTTCTGTCAAAAGCACATGAGCTGGAGAAAGAGAATGTTTCCTTTCAGTCTGGTGAAAGGATGTTGCATGTTTTATGGGACCCACCTCCCTGCATCTGACCACACTGCTTTGCTGGAGGACTGACAGCATCAGGGCAGCCTGCAGCGGCTGCCATCACAGTGGCAATTGTGTGCAAGTTGCATCTAGCCAGGTTTCGTCTGTGCCACCCTTGTTCTGCGATGTCTAGGAAAGGCTTTGAACCACATGGAATACGTACAGACTGTGACCAACACTACGTTCAGACTACTTACTTCTCAGAGATTTATCTTACTCTGATTTCTCTAGGAAATAAGGCCTATGTGAATTTTTATGTATGTGTGTGTCTATTTATTAGCCCTTTCTTCCCTCTGCTTTCACAAAAAAAATTATAAACGTTTGGCCATTTTCATCCAAATTTGACAGAGGAAAGACATCTCCATGGTACTGAATTCAGAAATGCTTTATGGCTGCCATGCACAGATGACAATCAGAATAGTGTAGAATTGTAGGTCACCTTTTTCTGGATGGAGGGAGATGACCAACAAAACACATATCTGTGTGAAAATCATGCATCATTGGTTCTACATCTCACAGAATCTGTCATTTTTGTTCTGTGTCCTCCTATGGCAAATACAAGATGTGTCCATCCTTTCTGGTGCCTTGCTAAGACTGAATGCTGTCTTCCCAGGAACCATTCAGAGCAATATAAGCTTGAGATCCATGAGTTTTATCCCTTCCCTGATTATTTCATAGCATACCTGCTCTGGCACCACTGTCAGCCATCTCCAGCCTTCCTCTCCACGCTGTGCAGCACATCCACCAGCAGCCAAGGCTGGTTGCTTTTCATGAGACTCCCTATGGGAGCTGGGGAAGCAGCAAATGGAGCTGAAGTCAACATAGATTTAATTCCACCCAGAGGGGTTGTGGGATTAAAGCCCCGTGTGTAACTTCCCCCACAGGCTCTGGTTGCTTTCACAAGGGCCCATCTGCAGCATGCCCTTCTGGAGTAACTGCAGCTCACCAAATGGGAGAGAACTCAGCAGCTAAACTCTCTGTTTGAAGGCTTCTGTGGTTTGGTTGCTGGAGGGGGTGCTTTGGTTTTCAAGGGGAGTGCTATCAGAGGTAGTAACCTCAGTCCCCTCCTGTAAACCCCACAATGACAGCTGTGGGAGGAAGAGGAGTTTCCTTTCTATGGATGCTAACATAGGGATAGAGCTGGAGCCTCCTTGTCTCAGAGAACCTCCAATGACATCACTGAAACTCTCATTCATAGGAGTGAAAGACTTGTTTAATACCCTCAGAACAGGACAAACACCGTGTGCATAGCCCAAAGCACATCTCAGTTACCAGCTTTTGCAGTAGGGAGCATTTGTTCTCCTCTGTTTATGCTTGAGCATGTCCACCCCAAAGTCCAGAGCTTGGATTCACTAAATTGACAATAAAATGCTTTCCCAAGGATGAATAAGAAATTATTTTCACAGATGCTAAAATGTTATTTTAAAATTGGATAAATGAACTTATTTTTCTTTGATTTTCTATGAGATTTAAGTGCCGGTCACCCTAAAAACAGTATTCTTACCTAATCTGGAAGCAAGTCTGATTTACTACTGTGTGATCATAGAATTAGGTTTTATCCTTGATTAAGTGCTATATCTTAATATCCACCACATGGACCTGTTGTACTTTCCCATGTTAGCTCAGGCATGGTACACTGTGCTCATAATGAAGTCAATGGGAGTGCTGCCTTGGAATTCAATAAAAAAAGGAAAGGGATTGGGCACTATGTAAAATAAATAGAAATGTAAGCTTCTTTAACTCCCACTGCATTGCATCATAATTAAAATATTTTCTTTTAAAATTGGAAGTTGTAACAGTAACAAATACCTTTCATCTGAGGTTCTGTGGTTTCTCCTCTCATGTTACTTCTGAATTATAGAGGCATGAAAGAAGAATTAGGCCTTGACATTCAAAATTTCTATGAAATCCAAAACGTAAAAAAATCTGATATTTTCTGAATGATGTTGGACTACAGGGGAGTGCTGTGATACTTTCTCCTTCATTTTTATAACTAAGTCACTCTGCATCTTGCTACTGCTATACATTTACAATTATTACATTATTTTTATCAAATTGTGAATCCTGAGCCCCAGAGATAAAGGGTCCACCAAGGAAACGGGTAGCAGTCAGGAGCATCCTTGTATCTTCAAGGTCACCTGTAAGAAAAGGGAATAATTCCAGGAGAATGCTCGCAACAGTCAGGGTTCTCTTGCCTGCATTAATTGTGTATTTCCCCTGTTCCTTCAACCGTGGGAATTCAGTTTGAACACTTCCTGCCAGTGATAATTTTCCTCTTCCCACTTTTCCAGCCCAACAGACCAGTGCTACTGCTGATCCAGGAGCAGAAGAGAGATAAGCAAGAATTCAGAGATACAACTAGAAGAGTTTTCTATGTAGCAAAACAAATTAAGGCCCTAAAGACAACAAATTTCAGAGAGCTTTTAACTGTTGATTCCCCAGAGAACAGTTGTCTGCATTTTCAAATATCTACATGTCCTTGAAGGCATGGCCTTGAGCCAAGACCAGAAGGTTCTGTCTGAATAAGAAGTTGGCAGGCCAGTGAGGTAATGATGCTCTGAAAACAGACCAAAAACCAGTTGGAGGCACAAAGGTTTTAGAAGCAGGCGATGAAGTCTTAGAGTTAAGTCCATGTCTTGTCTTTTTCCTGACAGAATTTCATGAGTAAAACAGTAGATTTCTTTACATGGATTGATTATTTAGGAATTTATACTCCCGTGGCTCCAACTCCTTGACAGATTGAATGAATCCTGCAACAAAGATCCTTATCCAGCATTATCTGCCTGTCAGATAAATGACTCGATTAAGGCGATATTATTTTCAATTCCCTTCCCATGGGCAGCTGATTATTTGCTCTCTGCATTTTCTGTTTGCAAGATCTGGAGCCATTTTATTTATGGCTGCATTCTGCTGTACTGCTCACAGTCCAGGCTAATTGTTTCTACAGACAGCATGCTCTACTTCCACTTGTGGATTTTTGAAATAGCGAAAGAAAGTTTAAAAAAAACAAAACGGTAAAAAATATTTGGTGATACTAATATCTGAGCAAGCTCCCATTCATGTTAAAATTTATGAAAGCTTTTGTGATTCATAAATCTACCTTACAGAAGCTCCTAGTGTTCCATGCTTATGAGTAAATTTAATGCCTTTAAACATAGCAAGGACAGCTTCAATTTGCACTTCTGCTGAGAGGTTGTAGCATTCTCTATGCAGATAAGAACTCCTAAAAGATATCTAATGTAGCTTTAATGCATGAATGCACTACATGTAATGCACTACAGTAACACAATCAAAATGCTGGTACCATAATTTGAGTATCACTGTTTAAAATGCAGTCTCCTAGTTTAATTGGTTTTGCAGCACAGTTTCTTGAAATGTAAGCTTATCTGTGTTTGACACGTCCCTTTCAGAAAAAAAGTGAAAGAATGTATAACTAATTCTTCAAAGACAGATTTTTTTGGATGTGCCACTAAGCAAAATTTTGCTAGTGGCCTGATTCCCTTTGAATTTAGGTAGTCTGTAAGTGTTTCATTCCAGTATGAGCCCTAAGTAAGTATTTCATATTTGACTGGATTATGAAGAATTTTGGGTGATTGGACAGAGCTAGAGATACTCTGTATTGATGGTACTCCAATGTTTTCAGATAAAGAGCTATCACTGAAATTAGTGATGCCTTCTGAAATAAATTGAGTAAATATAGTACATGCTAAAATTACAATTTCTGCCCCCTAAAATGGTATCTGTGCATATGTGCTAACATTATTACTGTGTCCAACTATCACAATATTGTCAGCATTACAAGAAGTAGGACTATTAGATATTAGGTTGTCTCTGGCTCTTCCATGCCTCAAGCAGAAATGTCTTTCTTCTGAGGGTCCCCAAAGATGCAAACTGCTTCAAGGACAAGGAGGATGATAAAGTTGGTAAAGCAGTCAGCATATCTCCTGCCTTGGTCCTCTCACTGTTTGTGTTGGCTAAACACACACAGAAGTGGGCCTGACAGCAGCCTAAAGATGGGTTACTCTTGTTTTCTCCACCTGTGAAAGAGCTCTGAGAGCTCTATGTTTCTAGCCATAAAATCAATCCTACAAAGAAAACACTGAATAGATATTCAAGTGGTCTTGCACTTCCACAGAAATTAGTATGGTGGAAGGTCTCTGAGTCTACGTGCTGCCAACACAGGAGGCTGGGAAGCAATTCAAGGCTAGAGAGACTCTAATCAGTGATATGTAGTATTTCATGTTTCCATCACAGAGATAAACCAGCATTTCAGCTGAGTTTTTCTTCTTTCTAAAAAGGTGTTGGAGAGCTCACATTTAAGCTCTAAATCTCCCAAAGTCACTGTATTTCCCCTCCATGAAACAACTTCTGGTTCTAGCACCTTTCCCTTCTATTATTCTTTTTTATCTCTTTTCAAGTCCTATCATAAATAGCCCAGTGACAGAGATTACTTTTTAACCACTTGTCAGACGAGAAATGTAAATCATAGATAGCAGGGGCTAGTGTAGTTAAAGAATAGATTTTATGTGGTTTGTGGTGCAAACTGCCTGGCATGAGTCCTCTGTCCAGCCTGTAATTCACAAGGTGTAACCATTATATAAAAAACAGCAATATAAAGAATGAAAACTAAGATCTTTCAGCAGTAACAAAGGGATTTATCTCGATTAGACTGTGCATGTGTGTATGTATACTTGTATGTTAACATGTACATTTATGTATACAAGTATATACATGTACATACATATTAATAAACGTAAATGCATGTGCATATGTACCTCCTGACCAAGTAATTAAAGATTATCAGTACAAGTAAAAGGGAAAAAAAGACAGAACTAGAAAGAATGGCAAGATCAATATCAAGGCCTTTGGCACTATTAAGAGGAGTTTCACGAGGAGCTTTCTGACGGTTAGTACTTGGTATCTAATGAAAACTGTTTGAGAATGACATTGCTGGAAAGCCACCGAGGGAAACCAGCCAGATATTAGGTAACTCAAGACTGCTCAGGAAATCAAAACAAAGTTACAGGGCCATTAGCTCAGTGTTATGCTTTTGGCGGGAGAGAGCACTGTGAAGAAGGGGCCTCCAGGCCTCCCAAGCGCAGATCTTTTCCTGCTTCATCGGTTCTGGCAGGAACATGTGTTATTTGGAGAGAGTGCTACGATATGGCCCCACTTTCATAAGGATACGGGCATTTCACCTCTCTTCCCGTCTGGCCATTACCCTCCCTTAGTCCTGTAGAGAACGGGCACGGCTTTGCCGCTGGTGAAGGTGGGGACAGGAGTCACCTCCTCTGCCTCCACTCCTTGGTCAGCCACTAGAGGGCACAGAAGCTCAGGGCTTGGACTCATTTCTCCTCAAAAAATTCCCCCAAAGGGGCCATCTCTGCAGGCCGGCTGCACGCTCGGCCTTCCATCCTCCCAGCTTCTCCTTCCTTCCTTGGCTTCCCCCGAGAAATGCTTTTTCTGTTGGTACCCACTTAACATTTCCAAACAGCTGCACACATGAAGCTAATGAACTGTACGAAGGGACGGAACTCACTGCTGGGAGCAGCGCATTGGCCACTTGGCTCTCAGTGGGAGCAGTTTGCCAGCTGAGCTGAAATTGCAGCTCTGTTGGCTTTAAGGACACTGAGTCTGTAAACATCCCCAAATTCTTAGGGGTTTGAAAGAAGGCTAGCAAAACAGGGAAGAGTTTGTCCTTAAACCGCTTGCTGTTTCACAGCTTTCCTGCCTGGTGGCATTTCTCCTCACAGAGGTCCTCGCTTGGTGCAGAGCAGAGCACACAGCATGTTTGCTGGCATAGTTCTTTGCACAAAGTGCCACACTGATTGCGAAAAACCAAACAGATGTAAACCAAGGGACTCAGGCATTATTAGGAACAGTCATCTTAAAAAGCAGCTTTTGTGGCTTCGGGGTGGTTATTTGGAATAGAGTGTGTTTGTTAGTGCTAAGGTAAAGCTTCTGGTTTTCCCCGGTGTTCTTACAGTGTTCTGTTGAACTGAACAAAACAAAAAATAAACTCTTAACAGCCCTAGTCTGAGATTTGAGGAATTCTCCAAAAATTACAAGTCTAATTCAGTTAGCGTGTAGGAAGATTATTTAAGCGAACTGAGAGACCACCAGCAGCAGCAGAAAGATGTTACTGATATAAAAGGATCTGTCTCCATTTGAGGGACTGCAATTCCTGTTTTTCTCATCAAACCATTAAAGACTCACCTACTTGAGTAGTATACAGTTCTACAAACTCTGCTGCTTTGATATAAAATGTGGCCTGTCTACCCAGCTCCTAACTTTGATGTGACTGGCAAAATACAGGAGACTTACACAGCAGTAATATTTGTGTGGTCGCAACTTAATTCTCAGGTATTTTGGTGGTCTCCTTACTGCCTTCCTCTTTCTCTGTGCCTGTTCCAGCTAGTTGCTTTAATTATGAATGTGTTTCTCCCTGCTAAAATACCTATGACCTTCTCTGAGTTCGCACTTCCCAAATTCAATGACCTTGCCAGCTCCTGAGGCCCTGGCTAGGGAGCACAGGGGAGATATCCTGGGATGGGATCCAGGATGAGATGGTGCAGCTGGGAAATGACTGGCTGTAGGGTCCATGGTGCCTTAGTAAAAGAGCAGCATGTTCTCAGTGTTCTGGCACAGACACTCTGATTTGATTATTCAGTGTGAAATGCAACAACTTTCTCCTACTTTCTGCAATATATGTTCCTGCACATGCTGGGATCAAAGCCACTGTACATGGCTTTGTACATGTACATAGGGGAGAGGATCACCTGTACTCAAGGCTGATATTGGTGCAAGTCCATGAAAGTGGGGATGTGCTCTGAATGAAAAGCCAGATGTACCTCTGTATGTAAGAAAAGCAAGCCAGATAGTGCAGAGCAATCACAACTGAAGAATACCACTTAGATATAAAATCTTGCATAGTAGGCCCTGTTGTCTCTAACTAATGGCCACCTAATCCTTTTGGAGTTTGAATGATTGTTTGTGGCATATATCTTTTAAATGTTCAAGGTGTCTCATTAAGGCTGAGTAAGACCTTTTGGCTAGTGGTTCAACAATGGTACCAAGCCCAAGAAGCTCAATGTGAAAATAAATTGAAGGAATCACTGGAAATGCACTGTGCAGAGCTGGTTAAGAATCTTCTATGTTGGCTTTAAACAGGAATTATCATTGCCTAAAATTGGCATGACACTGACATATCCAGGCTGAGCAGCCAGATGAGGTTCCCATTGTCCCTGGCAGGTGATTGCTGGACTCCATACACCGATGCCTTTGCTGCTTGTTACCTCTCCTCTTTAAATTACACTCTAAGATGGCAGGATACAGGAAGACAGTGAACATATTCTGTGCCTGAGAACCTGCAATCTCTGTTTTGAATGAAGAACTCTGTGGTGGTACGTGTGATGCTGCAGCTATTCACTCTCCTGGGGGACAGGCACAACAACATCATGCTAGGGACAGTGAAAGGCTGTTCACAGGAGAGCAGAAGGCTATATCCAGACATACTGCTATCATTTGATCAGGACATTTGCACAGTCTGATGCTGTCAGCCCCTTTAAGACTTGGTATGTAAGGCTGTTCCAAACTGGCAAACATAACTGGGGGCTCCTGTTTTGAAACAGAGTAATTGTTTTGATTTATAACTTTGGGAATAATTTGAACTTATTTGAATTAGTTGGGAACTTTGTCTTTAAACTGGACTTTTTTTTTTTTTTCGGCCCACTTTTTGTAAACCACTGATTTGTTGAAATCAAAATGTTCTGTGAAATGGGTGGGTTTGGGCAAACTTACAAATTCTGAGGAAATCCTTCCTGCCAGGAAATCAGCTGCCATCAGAAAATTATTCGGTTTCTTGACAGTTCATTTGGATCACTGTCAAGGTTCAGAGATCCAGTGCAGCCTTATGCACCCTTTAAATGTGTTGTTGAGTTAGTACAACTATATGGGATCTCCACCTCCAGCTTGGGGATATCATGGCTTCCAGGCTTCCTGGCACTGGACAAGGAACTTCCAAGCTCAGGGAACTACTTTTCCCATACTTTGCAAATTTCAGCTCAGTGGTGGTCCCAGCGTTTCTCTTTGAAATATAGAAACACAATGGATGTCATTGTAAAATCCATGTGGACCAAGCTGCTGCCGACAAACCTCCGTGGCTTCATAGAAAAGGCATCTTTGCAGTCTGCTGACAAAACAAACAAACAAAATATATGGATACACAAAATGCAGGGACTTCTGCGAAAGCCTGTTCTAGGGGTGTAGGGCTCTGAAGTGGAAGTGTCATAGCAAGAGTGGTCTGTTCAGTGTTTGCCACAACAATGAGATCACTGTGTCTTCAGCAGAGATAGCCTTATGAAAAAGTCTTCTAAGGTTTGTAGGTAGAATAAAGGGCCCATTTACAACTCTTCATGGGAAGAAGAACTAGGTTAAACAGCACAGGATATGAAATTACCTCTGGGACAAGAGGCTTCTCTTTTTAGGGTTTAGATGGCACTCAAATGGTATAGTACAATCACGTTCTTTCTGGGGATGGGCATTACCCCCAGTTCTTCTCAGGATGCATTACAAAGGATTAGCCCGCACAGCAAAATCGCCCTATGATTTTATCAGGGTCTGCCATCCCTGCACGGGCAAGAGGAGGTTGCAGTAGCAGTAAAGATGACGCCATATAAGCTTTAAAAGAAGCGTTTTAGAATAAGCGGTTAAGCAGAGTGTATTGCTAGTGTTTCTAAAGCATTTGGACCCTATTATTAGCATATGATAACATTCAGGGTGCTGCACTTTCCTGGCATTGTCCTCCCTGCCAGGCAGATTACAGCAATTCAGGCACCTTTGTTTTGCTGAGCAGAACTGCTCCTATTTAGAGCTTTGTCCAATCGCAGGTACTCTTCAAAAAAGCAATGAGCTTGGACTCAAACTACTTGGGGGTTATCTTGAGGAAAGCACATAGACACAAAGAAGCAAGTCCATGGAAGGGATGCTCATGTCTCTTTGTCATGCCTTCTCAGCTATCAGAAGAGACTGAATGCCTTCAGCAACGCTAAACTATTTGTTGCCTAATTCCTGCTGAAATCCCTTTATTTTGCTCTGAGGTTGAAGCTGCTTCTGATGACTGAGTAAAAAAAAAGAAAAAAATTCTAGTAAGTAGATGATCAGCCTAATTTCCTGCTGAGTTTTCTTTGCTTAAACTCTTCATACAACGTTATGACATGTATAGTGACAATCTTTTTCCAGCTGACCTATATACAGCATAGAATGATTAATTTGATGACAATATTTATGACATAATATAAAAGTTGTGTGTAGGAGCCAGGAATGGGGAAACACTTGGAACCAAGTCAAATGCACTCAGATTAAGTATCTGAATGTCCAGCTCAATATGCAGGACTCATTCAAGTGAAATTCCCCTTGGATGGCAATTTGGTCTGAGTGAATTGCAAAACGAGAACCCTTAATCAGATTTCTGTAGGTTGGAATTGATCTTTAACAGAGTTTTTTTTTGTATGTGTCAGTAGAAAACCTTCACTATTGTAGGTATAGAGACAACCTTTGAGAAGTCTGACATTTTCAGACAAGTCTTTCTTTGCTATTTCCTTAGTATACAAAATGGTTTGTAGTTTTCCTCCTGTCTGAAGTTTCTTGGGACCGTGGCATAATCCAAAGTGGCATTATTAAATACAACTAAATTGGCCAAGCAGAGACTCTTTTTCAGAGGTAACTTTGACTGATTCACAAGTAATTGCATTGGCAGGAACACTTAAAATCAGAGAAATCAGAGAAATGGAAACATTCCTTTAAATCAGGATATTCCAACCTGTAGAGCGGGACCTGGCACAGTGAACTCACAGACTTGAACCACATGTGTTATTGGCAATATGAGAACTTGTTCCGTGATCAATGAAAATAACAAAGCTTGGCATTCCCTGGATTTGTGTCTTGTGATTGATTTTTTTTTTTTTTTTTAATCCCAGTGTCTAAGGTCTTGAGGGCTGGAGCATTCATTAAAAGAAGTACCTCTATGTACATTCTCTGATATCAAAAAGAAGGAGAGCTCCCAAGGTACTATTGATGGTCTCTCTCCCCTGTGCACATACCAGTTTATTGAAACCAGTAAGGACTCATAAATTTTGGATCCTCCTTCTAAAAACATGCTTGAATTGGCTTACAAGTGGAATATATATTAGGAAAGTGACACAGATCATCATCGTCAGCCACCACCCCATGCCGCACACATGCTGCATTATTGTCTACATTCTGTTTCCTTATGAAATTATGCTGAAAATGCCTCTAACTACAGACCATTAGCGTGACTACCCTACTGAACAAGTTAGTAGAAACCATCAAAAGGATCTGTAGTTGTTAGGTAAAAACTAACATGAAGACACTCCTGAAAAAAAAAACAAACAACTTATTTAAATTTAAATTCCTAAATGCAATTATAATCTATTTAAGATGTTAAAGGAAGGACTATTGCCTTAGACAGTAATATAGTGCAGTATTGCTAACAGTGCATGAGGAAATCCCAGCTGAGTTTTATTACAGTGCTGTTTGTTCTCCCTGGCCCACTTCTTGATCCTGTCTAGATCTCTCTGGATGGCATTCTGTCCCTTGGGTGTGTCAACCACACCCCACAGCTTGGTGTCATCTGCAAACTTGTCGAGGGTGCACTCAATCCCAGTGTTGCTGTCACTGATGAAGATGTTAAAAAGTACTAATCCCAGTATGGACCCCTCAGGGACACCATTTGTCACCAGTCTCCATCCGGACACTAAGCTGCTCATCACCACTCTCTGAGTACAATCACACAACAAAGTCCTTCCCTATTGAATAGTCCTCCCATCAAATCTATGTCTTCCCAATTTGGAGTGAAGGATATTGTGGAGGACCATGTCAGAGGCATTACTGAAGTCCAGATAGATGACATCAGTGGTTCTTCCCTTGTCCATTGATGCAGTTACACTGCATCATGGAAGGCCACTAGGCTGATGAGGCAGGACTTCTCCTTGGGGAAGCCATGCTGGTTGTCCCTTATCAACTCCCTCACTTCCATGTGCCTTAGCATAGCTTACAGGAGGATCTGTTCCATGACCTTCCCCTGCAGAGGTGAGGCTGACAAGTTGGTAGCTCCCTTCTCAAAAATGCGTGTAACATTCTATTTTTTCCCAAACACCAGTGACTTCACCTGACTACCATGACTTTTCAAATATCATTGAGAGTGACTTGGCAACTATGTCAGCAAATTCCCACAGGGTTCTGAACTGCACAGATAAACTTGGGTTTACTATAAATATATAACTAAACTATATGAATGTCTTACACATCATCTGGGATGTCGTGAATAAAAAAAGTTTGCATGTATTAACAGAGAACAAGCAATACTTGTGTTTAAATGAATGTATCATAGTTAAATGATGAATTATTGCTGTTTGATAACACTGTAGTTTCCCCCTTAGAATTTGTTGATAGGCAGGATCATATTAATTTGGCAAAATAAATTAGAATATGTTTTGTTCATTAAGATTCATTACATCAGAATACTTAGTTTAATATTAAGGAACTCTATACGTCTAATAATTGATGCATAAATAATAATAATTCTGCTCAGAATGTCACTATCTTTACAATAGGTCTTCCAGCTCTCTTGTTGTGGTACTTAAACTTAGGATTGTTTAAATTAATTACTGTGCATTGTCAATTAAGTGTAACAATATTTGTCTTAATATCTGGAATGGGCTGCGAGCTTAGATATTTTTGAACAGAACATGCTCAAACTCAAATCCAAACAGGAGGGAAATTTTTTTGGTTTTTTGTTTTTTTTTTAACAAAGTGAAGAAGATAGCAACATAACACTTTACCGTATGCTGAAGTGCAATTGTCCATAGTGTCTACGAGGTACAGATATAATGCTCATCTTTGTTTTCTGCTGGTCCCCCTCTCTCTCAACAGATAGTTAAACACTGTCTAATAATCTCACTGATTATATTTACATGAGAAATACAGAAAGACATCTGATATCTGAAATAAGTGCATTTTGTTGGAAAGAATATCACATATTAGCTTTAGAAAAGCAGAGGAGGTGTTCGTTTGTAATGGTACACAAATACTGGAGGTTCACCTGTTTATTGAAGAATTCATTTCTTGTCTTAGTCTCATAGAAACTACAAGGAGGACGAAATAGAATAGCAGAAAACAGTGCTTCTCTGCAAAATGCTTGAGGACTTTAAAAGACAGGAGAAAGCCTACGCCCAACAGAGATCAAAAGAAGTGTGGTAGCTTAAAAAGAGAACTTCTGTAAGAGAGGTCATAAAGTTGCTTGTGGGAACTACACTCCTTTTGGCCATACAGTTGAGTGTCTGAAAGAGCTGGAACAACCATAAAAGGATGTAGAATGCACTTTAAAAAAAAAAAAATGCCTTTTTTAATCTACATGGTTTAATCCTGTGATTACATTAAACAATATTTTGGTCTGAAAAAGTTTGCTTTGTCCTGGTTTTCACACAGATTCTTAGAAAGAAGATGCTGCTGGTGTCTGAACTTGATCAGAACTACTAAATTTATAGAGCTTGGTCTAAGAACAGGAAATGTGTTGAATTTCACTCCTACAAGGAATTGTATCTCTCCTTTCAGCTGCAGAAGGGAGGCAAAGTGCCTTTTGGGGCAGCACTGATATATTGACACGCTGGTGGCAACTGTAACCAATACTGTGCATTATCTTACTGTCCATTTTTCTCAACTGAAAGTATTTGAATCTGCTTTGTGCTGGTGATATTTTCACTGTAAGGAAAAGTTATTGACATGCAGTTGAAATGTAGAACATACTTTAAAAAAAAAAGTAGTAACCCCTTTCTACATAACTGAATTAATTAATAGATATCTTGATATTCCTGGGCTTAATTTTTCCTGTTTTGAAGAAATCAAAGCAATAGTAAATATTCCCTTCAAATGTAGCCTGGGAGATTTCTCAAGGTCTCTTCTCTTTGTTATTTGGCTCACTAGACTTTAGGTGCTAAATTCTATCTGATCTTGATTTGCTAATGTTGATTTGCTAACTTTTTCTACCATAAACAGCATAATCAGTATGTCATCTTTAAGACCATGATAAAATTTAGCATATAACCAGCTTGGATCCCTCAGATAAGATGTGGCAATTACAGCTGAAAATGTCTTTAGACCAATGGAAGAATTGAGCTCACACTGTAGGTAAATGCCAAACTCTAGAGAAGAGCATGTGTCTGAGAATGCTGTTCCCATGACAATATGCAAGCTGTCTTTACATTTCTTGCATTTATCGTGGCTTGTTTAAAGAGTTTTCCAGTAAGCTTGTGGACTTTTATAGTTCTTTCCCCTTGAGAAGGAGCCAGTGTCCCCGTCTCATGGGCTATAATGATGTCCAGGGCTTAGATTCATAATACTTAAATTCAGTCCTTTAAAAGTGACATTTACGTTATGAAACTAATGGTTGTATCATTCAGTTGGACTACATAGGCATTTTGAGGACTCATAAGATCTGACTTGCTTTCTGAAGGTCTTTTGCTTCTTTCTATTACCTGCAGGAAGAGTTTAGGGCAAATAGCCTTGAAATCTTGGTGACTTCATTATATTTCCAAAGTTGTGTAGGACAAATCTTCACACAAGTATCAAAATTTGGGATGTTGCTATGGTCAATATTGCAAATCCATCTGGATCAATGCTAAAGTTCTGGGTTGCTATAGAATATGGATCTAGAGATCACTCTGTATGTCTAAACATAGGATACCCCAATAAGGATGGCAGATCCAACGCAATATCTGTGTCTTTCCAGAGAAGCAGCTGACAGGCAGTGAAAGTACCTTGTGGCACCTAAAATTATGTTGGGTACTTCCATTTTGGCAACTGAATTCAACTGCTAGCATTAAGAGTATTCTGAATTTTAAAAAAGGGGAATTTAGTTGGCTCACATACTGGTAACTCCTACTTTCTCACATGTATATCATAATTTATGTTATCCCTGACATTAGATAACATACACAGTAAACCAATATCTCACTGAGGACTTTCAGCCTCTGTTGGTAAAAGTTAGTCCACGTGAAGCCGTCTCTGTAGACTGAATTGTATGTTTGCACAGATGCAGGCCCTTGAAAGTTGCTGTCTATTAAAAATATATATTAATAGCTTCCCTGAGCTCCCTCTGTGATACCATAGGTCATCAAAATATTTCCTTAGAACAAAAAATACTCATTTATTTTGTAAAGAACATCTTGATAGAAACACATCCTCCACTGCACTGGAGTGCTTCCTTCCTCTTTCTTTGAGCAATATTTCACTGTCACATGTAAAGATACTATGACCTAAGACAATTTACCAAATATGAAGAAAAGTATGAGACTAGTGACAAGTGGTGTTCCTCAGGGCTTGGTACTGGGACCAATGCTGTTTAACATCTTTGTCAGTGACAGTAGGATTGAGTGCACACTCAGCGAGTTTGCTGTCTGCACCAAGCTCTGTGGTGTGGTTGGCACGCTGAAGGGAAGTGATGCCATCCAGAGGGACTGTTACAGGTTTGAGAGGTGGGCTCATGCAAACTTCATGGAGTTCAGCAAGGCCAAGTGCACCTGGGTCAAAGCTATCTGAAGCATAAAAACAGATCAGGATGAGAATGTGTTGAGAACCCAAAGGAGAAGGATTTGATGGTTGGCTCATGAAAAATTAAATATGAATCAGCAATGCACATTTTCAGCCCAGAAAGTGAACTGTATTCTGGGCTGCATCAAAAGAAGTGTGGCCAGCAGGGCGAGAAAGGACTATTCCTCTCTACTGCTTTCTCATGACACCCTATCTGCAATGCTGCTTTCAGCAGCTCTGGGGTCTCCAACATAAGAAGGACATAGACCTGTTGGAGCAAGTCCAAAGGAGGGCCACAAGGATGAGGGCTGGAGAATCTCTCCTTTGGAGACAGATTGAGAGAGGGTATTCATTCTGGAGAAGTCTCTGGGGAGACCTTACAGAGGCCATCCAGTACCTTAAAGAAAAGCTGGAGAGGGACTTTTTACAAGGGCATACAGTGATAGGATAAGGGGTAATGGTTTTAAACTGAAAGAAGGCATATTTAGATTAGATATTCAGAGGAAATTCTTCACTATGATGGTGGTGAGGCACTGGCACAGGTTGCCCAGAGAAGCTGAGGATGCCCCATCCCTGGAAGTTTTCAGGGCTAGATTGGATGGGACTTTGGGCAACCTGATCTAGTAGAAAGTGTCCCTGCCCACAGCAGAGGGATTGGAACTAGATGGGTCAGTTCTAACCCAGGCCATTCTATGATTCTATGAAAGACAAGCCGATTAGTGGTAAGAGCCAAAGTGAACTACAAAGCATTTAACTTTCATTCTTCTTTCCTTCCTAACAGGTACAGTTCAGTAACACCATAATCAGAAGAAACACTTTTGAACTCTTTATATGTGCACAGAGGGCAAGAGAAGTATAAATAGAAAGTATAAAAAATACAAGACTGAAGTATAGTCTATACAAAGGATGAAGTCAGGATGGATCAAACACTCATAGGTGAATTAGATCAATGAAATATATCCAGACAAAATAAACAAGACCTTATTCAGGGCTTTAGATTATTTACCACTGATTTCACAATGCTCTGACTGCATCAGCACACCTTCTTCATGTAGGTGAAAGTTATAACTTATGTAAGTTCTCCAGGAAAAGAACGCAACATCCTGTGATCAAAAATTGTAATGACACCATCTGATCTGTGCCTTGGATGCCCAACTGTGTGATGCATACAGCCTACTTGAGTGTAGTAGGATAATTAATTTGGTGTAGCTTCAACATCAGATGAACATGGATGGTAGTGCTGAGTCCGGGTGGCCACTGGAAGGATAGGTGCTAAATGTCTATGTTGGTAGAAGTATTGTCTCGATCAAATAAGGAGATAAATATTTTAAATGATACTTAAATCAGTTAGAGTAAACATACAGGTGAAAGTAGCTACCTCTCACATGGATAATATTCATAGTTGTACTATAAGTTAAGGTTGGCAGAAGACATAGAAGTTAACAAAAACAGGATACCTTTTTTTCTATTTCTTCTTTCTGAATTTTTGTGACTTCAATGACTTCATCTCATGATCACTTAAAAATACAAGGAAACTTATGTTTACAGGTTTTTCATGTACACTCAGTGAAGTGGATTCATGTCATTAAAAGAAAATGCCAGTTATCTATTTTGGCGTACATGTTTTGACTCCACACAAAAATGAAATCACTTAGATTCATTTTCTTTCTTTCTCTGTTCTGTTATACAGTCAAGAAGAGCACGTGTACTCAGAAGTCATTAAAATACACAATTACTAGGTTTGCATTATTATTTGCTTTAGCAATAAAAATGTATTAAAATAATGAATGCATTGCAGGAAAGCTGCTGTGATCTGTGATTGACGTAACATTTCTCAAATGTGTACCTGCATGTTCTTTATTCATGCTGGAGATTGCCTGATGTAAATTAATTTTATAGAAATATAAGCAGATAGAGAGCCACAGCTGCACTTCACAACTGCCAAAGGCTGCTGTAACTGGCAATTTCCCAGCAATCCCACTAGGAAAGAACAGCAAAGTTTACCACAAACAGCCATGCTGAGGCAGACTCCAGGACTGAAATAAATGGCCTGTCAGTTTACCATGGGGTTACTCACAAACGTATTGGATATTGGATTTTGAGTTGGTTTTGAAGTTGAGTTGTTTATCACTCCAAAGAGACATGTTAGAAATCATTCTATCAAAATTCATTACTGGAATTAATTTTAGGTTACTCTACTGCCTACAAGATTTGACATCTTTTACTTTCCATAATATTTATTTTAGTTCCCAAATGACAATATCTTATGAATTACCTCATAAGTTTAAGAAAGAAATAATTCTGAAGTATTACTTTGGCTAAATATTTAAGCCATTTGTGACTACAAGTTAAACTTTTCATTTAAATGATAAAATGTGCATTCAGCAAATGGAGGTGTCTCTTTTAACCCTACTATTTATTGTTCTTATCACATTATTGGCAGAGAAATGAGGTGAGTGAACTCAGAGGACAGGCCTGTCAGGGTTCAGAAGGCTGAAGTTTTGTCTTTAAAAATACAGTTTAAGCAAAAATTATCCTGGTGGAGTAGGACAGTAGGTCTTAGCTCTTAGTTCTCCTACAGTGGGATTTTTACACAGCATTAAATCAGGATTTCAAAGCTGAAGAGTATGGGCAATGACGAAAAATAAAGTTTGCTAAATTATTTTTAACAGTTAATTGAATGCTTAAGAATGACAGAGAACACAAGCAGATCCCATATTTCTCTCCCATTCTTTTATAGATCCACTTCACCTGAACTTTGAAACACCTTTTTTCTATAGATAGGAGTGAAATTTACCTTCTTCCTAAAACAGTATTTGATTAGGAAGGCCTGTGGAGAACCCTAGAGGGAAGATGCTACAAATCAGACTGCTCTGCTTGCTGGTAGTGAGAACACCTGGATGGGGAACCAGCTGCTTCTGGTGGCCAGCTGACGCAGTTCATTCAGCAGGGATATTTCAGCTGTCACTGGCCATAGTTTCCTGGCAGTGAATTTAGTTCTTGACCTTAAAAGAACAGAGATCCCCCCAGAGTTCCACTTTAGGGCCAGTTCTCTTTAATATCTTCATAAAGGACTTAAATGTAGGACTAGAAGTTGTTTTAAGCAAGATGACACTAAATTGAGAGGAGCTGTTTACTTTGTCAGGGATGGAGAGGCCTTGCAGAGAGATCTAGACAAACTGGAGAGCTGAACAATCACCAAGTACATGCCGTTTAAAAAGATCAAGTGCTGGATTCTGCACTTGGGAAGGGGCAGTCCTGGCTATGCACACAGACTGGGGGATGAGAGACTGGAGAGCAAGCCCACTAAAAAGGATCTGGTGGTCTTGGTTGACAGCAAGTTGAACATAAGTCAGCAGTGTGCCCAGGCAGCCAGGAAGGCCAACCGTACCCTGGGTGCATCAGGGCCAGCACTGCCACTGGGTGAGGGGAGATGATTGTCCTGCTCTGTTCTGAGCTATGTGGCCTCACATCGAACACTGTGCTGTTTGGGGCACCACAGTACAAAGGAGACATAAAACTGTTAGAGAGTGTCCAAAAGAGGGCAATAATGATGGTGAAGGGTTTAGAGGAGAAGACATATGAGGAGCAGCTGAGGTCCCTTTGTTTTTCAGCCCAGAGAAGAGGAGGCTGAAAAGATGCCTTCTTCATGAGGGGAGCAGAGGGGCAGACACTCATCTCTGCTCTCTGGTGACAATGACAGGACCCGAGGGAATGCCATGGAGCTGTGTCAGGGGAGGGTCAGGTTGGATGTTTTTCACTGAGGGAGTGTTTGGGCATGGAACAGGCTTCCCAGGGCAGTGGTCATGGCACTGAGCTTATTGGAGTTCAAGAAGCATCTGGACAACACTCAAATTCTGAGTGGTGTGGTGTGGAGCCAGGAGTTGAACTCAGTGACCTTTATGGATACCTTCAAACTCAAGATATTCTATGATTTTATGATTCTATAAATGTTACTGTTTCCATCTTATTCAGCCACCATGTATATTTTTTTCCTTATCCTGGCTGAATGAGTTATCCTAATAAAGACAGGGATCACAGCCTAATACTGGTGCTGGCTCAGACAGCCCCTGCCCAGCTTTTGCTCTCTTCCACCTAGGAGAGGTTTCCTTTGTATTTTTAAAAGTGATAACTGCTATCCATTCCATCCTGAAAGCAGAGAAGAGCAAGGCTACAATTGTCTCCACCAAAAGATGCTTGCTGAGCTGTAGACAAGAGAGTACAACAACACTGGATGAAACCAAGCCTTCTGCTTTCTCCTTCCTACAGTGAGGTGGACAAGTTTGACATTTTGATACAGAAATTGCAGGGAAGACAGTTTTAATACGTTAGAAAATGCCAAAAGGAAATAGACCAGAACCTGGGCAACTGCATCACAGCCTCCAGTGGTCTCAGAAACCATGACATGTCTTCTGGAAAACCCAGCATAGGGAACACAAGTTACATGTACTAGGAGAACAGGTATTTCACAAACCTCGCTAATCTACAGAGTATATCTCAAAACTTTTAGCATTTCTCTACCAATCTTACTTTCTCATGGCAGAGACAGGATAGTCAGGAGAACCTGAAATAGTGTTGGGAAAAGGCATGCCCAAGACCAGGCTTTTAGTTAAGCCACTTCCATTTTCAGTTCAAGAGATGACACAGAATGAAAATGAATTATTTTTTTTTCATGCCAGTGAGCTCACAGGCCAAGACTGTAGCGAGGAAGTGATGAGAACACTTGTAGGTAAGGAAACAGCCTTCACTGCCCTTCTGTTGTCAAGGTCCAGACTTACAGGATTTGAGGCTAGAGATAATGGGGATGCAGTTCCTTTTTAGAATCCTTTTTCCAGGCTGAGGTGTCATCTGTTTGTCAAAGTAAGGACTAAACTCTTAATAACCAGTGTCCTGAAGTTAAGGCAATCAGCAATTTAGGCAAGAGCAGTATCTTCCACGTAAAAGCAAACAATGATGTAAGATATCATAATGAGGTGTTTGCTGGTGAAACCACATTAAATATACAAGACAAGACAAAGAAACATGGAAAAAAGTTGTCTTTCAGAGTGCAGAGATTACTAACCCTAGATGTCCTGAGCATGTTTGTTTATTTATCTGGCAGCGATTTTGGTGGTTCCATGCCTAGCATCTTAATTAAAGCAAACAAATGCTCTGGCCACCAGACCATATTGACAATGATTGTTATTTGGAATCTGTGAGTAAGGAAGTTATCTCCAAGAACAGCCTGCAGAATTATCAGTAATATACTGTCTCAGAGGTTTTTTAGTGTGATACTATGGAACAGTCTGTTCCTGGCTGGTGGATCTGCTTTGGTTTTAGGAGGAACTGCCATCTTACTGGCAGGAAACTTCTGCTTTCTTCCTTTCCCCATCTCCTTTTGTTCCACCCACTTCCCCATGAAATCTCACCAAGCAATTCATACAGTCCACTGGGCTTCCTGTTTGAAATTTGTCTTTTTCTATCTGTTCTTCTCCTTCCTCAAATTTTCAAAGATTTTGAAAGCCCTCTTTTCATGGCTTCCATTACCTGATTCATCTTCCATCTTTCTCTACTCCTTAAAAACAAACTAAGGTAAATCTTTACTCCTATTAACTTTGTTTCCCTACAGTTTCCCCAGACTTTTGCTGCACTTTGAAACAGCCCACAGTCTACTACTTTTCCTTTCTAGTAGCTTAAAAACCCCCTCTGACACCAATTGCTGTGTTTAAGATGATTGTCCTGTTCGCTCATAAAAAGGAACATCAGACTGATATTCTGGGTCTGGTGGTTTTTGACTTCCTCTGTCAAATGACCAGAAACTTCTCCCCTATCCTCAGCCACAGAGCAGCCCAACTTCCCTCAGACCCTCACTTCCAGGCAACTGTATGCATCAGATAACTCCTCCCTTCTGCTTTCCTTTCATAGCCATGTGGCAGATGGATTCTTCTGCCACCACAGTTGCCACCCACCTCTCTATATTGGTGGCCCTGAGAAGGAACATCAGAGTTCTTAATCTTGCAGGTCTGCAAAGGGAGTGGGCAGATGTCAGGAGCAAGACCTGCTTCCAGATCTCCTCCATCTTCTACAACTGATGCAATTGCAAATCTCTTTTTCTTTTTGTTCCTGTGATTAAATCCTAAGTTGTTTGTCATTATTTCTTGTGATAATTTGTGATAAAAAAATACAGCACAGTTCTATAAAATGGACAGGGAGTGATTGCTCACAGAAAATAAAATCTTAGAGAGCACCCAATACAATTGTCAGGAAGCTCAGTTTAAGATAGGAATAAAAAAAACCTTTTTTTTTGGTGTAACCTTTGGGTTTCATTGTGGCCAAATAAAATAAAATAAATAAACTGACTGACACGTTCATGTTGTATGGCTGTTTTGGTGACCATTTCATACTGCACTGTTCTGGATGTAATTTCAGTCTCAGGAAATCTCTAAGCTGTTGATTTTTGGAGCTGGAAGGCAGTAAGAGGAATGTATATGGCTTATTTTTTGTATTTTTGTCTCAGTATCTGTTAATAATCACTGTCAGAGACAGGATACTTGGCTAGACAGGCCTTTGATTTGACTGTCTATGACACATTTTTTAATATATACTGGAGCAGCTTTGCCCAGAATTTACAGTCATACAGTTTCTTCTGCTCAGTATGCTGCACTCTTCTATTGCTAGTAGCCAAGAAAGACAACTTTCTCAATTGTCTTCTTTACCAAAATATGTAGAAGAATCACACAAGGAGCAGCTCCCCATTGTTGCAGAAGATGTTCAGATGCTTAAACAGGCCTGCAGCAAGCAAGGCAGAAGTTTTCTGATTCTGGGATTTCTAATGTAAAATTTTCTTGGAGGAAGAATGTAAATGGGAGATGATCTAAATCATTGGCAATTCGTGATAGAACTCAGTGAGAAAGCTTTCATATCCACTATGTCCCATAAATGGGAAAGATACATTTAATGTCACTGTAGTGAAGAGGGAAGGGTTCTTTACATTTCAGCTTACTGAAAGCAGCAGCTCTCACTGATGCTGTGATTTCAGCTCATAGGTCAAAATTCAAGCGATGATGCCATAACACAAAGCTTACCTACAGCCTGGGAAAAATGACTTCATGTCACCCTCTTCTACAGTCCGTTAAGTAAAACAAAGGAGGCTTGCAACAGCTGATGATCAGTAAGTAATGATACATACAGTGTACAAAAAGAAAATGGAAACACCGTCCTGAATTCACCTGATTCTAGGGACATGTGCAAACTGAAACCTTGGAGCAGATAAGTGAAATGTTCCCCAGGCATGTCCTTTTCCAATCCTGATCTGAAATGTAGGGTGTGAGGAATACAGATGTGCATGGAGCAAAGTCAAAGAAAATAATCCTTAATATCTGGAGGAACCAAGCCATTGTCTTTTGGCATTAGTAGAACAGTACATGAAAAAAATTCAGGCACATTAGCAGAATCAGTGCAGACTTTGCTCAGCAATTCTAGCAAATACTGTGTGTGGGGTTTTTTTTTTTCCCCTTGTTCTATTTTGTTTTGTTTATTGTCTCTTCTCACTTCCCTGAGGTTGGCTGAAGTGGAAGCTAATGATGCCCTGCACCCATGCACATGGTCCCTGCTACCTGGCACGATGAATCCTGCTAACAGGTGCGAGGCTGTAAGCAACTGACGCATAGATTCAACTGCCATAAGTCCCATAAAGTAGTAGCATTTGGCAGATCCTATTATTAATGACTCCATGTTTGCCAACAACATAAAATAATAACACTTGCGAGTTAACAAAATTCAAATCATGTGAAGATTTTCCTGCGTTCTGTCCAAAAGGCTCTTGTAAGAGGCTGATTCATATGATACCATTTGTATCCCAAGAGAGAGGGAAGATAACTTTCCCACTCTTCCACTGTGGGAAACAGAACCCAAATCAGCAGATTTTGTCCACTTAGTGCTTGCAGACAGACACTAACTTCTTTCAGAAAAGAGTTTCTCTTAACTGTGCTCATTGCTACTTTCTAAAAGAGCAATTGTGCCTGATAGAATTCCAGCTATACTGATTGATTTGAGAAACAGGAACAGTTTTCCTTGCTGCCTCTGAGCCACGGGACTTGAAGCACCCTGTGGATTAATGTGTGAAACAGAGTCCCTGGCGCTGTGGTTTTCTTCTGAGGAGTTGCACATACATACAGAGTGAGCATTTCCTCAGGGCATGACAATGGCAAGATCTCATTGATAATCCAATAACTCTTGCAGCACCTTTCAGTGCTGTACAGCATTCTTACAGAAATTTACAATCTTTCCCCCCCTCATGTCATGAGCATCTGGTTAATAATGAGGACTTCAGGACTGTTTTTGCTTTTATCACATTAGAAGGAGATAATGGTGTGCTCATGCAGGTGTCATTTTTGCTGTCACTTTGTTTACTTCCAGTGAAGGACGCAAGAACCTTTTCCCCCCATGGTTACTGACAAATGTCAGTAATTTCTTGCTCAGAAATCCCCACAATGTGACTTCAGAGGAGGCAGAAGGAAAACTCTACAATCCCCATAGTCATCCCCTACTTGTACTCTGGTACTTTCCTGTAGAGAAGGGATCCCAGTGAGGCCCCTGTTCTGTTTGGGATGGTTTGTGCCAGTACCAAGGCACATGGCTGTGTCCTCCTACCTGGGAGAGCAGGAGGAACTTCATCACTTGATTTCTAGGGCTCCCTCAGCTCCTCATCTCCCTGGAAATACCGACCATTTCCAGGACTGGGGTAGAAAAATCTAGTTTGCCTGCAGCACTCCACAGACTGGAGGTGTTTTTATGGGGCTGATTTAAAGCTATTATTTCTTGAGAAATGTCTGGTTGAAGGCAGGGATGCAAACATGCTCTGTGAAAAGGGTGGTTTAAATTTTCCTCAATTCTTTTTCTTCCAGTTTGTGCACCACTGCAGATGATTGTGTGATGCCCCGTTCCAATGACAGCATCCCATTGCCTCATCACTGCTCTTTCTTCTGTTTTTCTTGCTTCTTGAGCAACTTTCCTGTGCTATCCTGCAAAACAGATACCATCTCTTCACTGACATTTAAAAAATCTTTCAGTGAAGTCATTGTTTCTCTGTCCAAGCTGGGAACAGTCTGCACCTTTTTAGAGAGAGAATGGAGGAAGGCTGGGAGGAAAAGAAAGGCATCGCTTGGTTATCAGATTAGAGGCATAAAAATTTAAAACTAGCCAATGATGCTATGTATGTCTGGGATCCAAGAGAGCAACCGACAAGGCAACCTGCCCAGTTACAAGCTGTGCCTTTGAGGGCCCATTCTGTTTCCCTTTCCGTTTCCCTTTCCGTTTCCCTTTCCTTTTTCCTTTCCGTTTCCCTTTCCGTTTCCCTTTCCTTTTTCCTTTCTCTCCCCCTCCCTCCCCTCTTCTTCTCTTCCCTTTCTTTTTTCCTTCTCTTCCTTTCTCTTTTCCCTTTTCCTTTTTTCCTTTTCCCTTTTCCTTTCATGTCTTTTTCTTCCCTTTCCTTTTTTCTCTCTTGTTCTTTCGTCTCCCTTTTCCGCAAATGCACCCATACTCTAAAAGAAGCAATGTAAAAAGCTGCATGTAAAAAGAAATATACATTGAAATGACTAATGGGGCTTATGTCGATGTGGTAATGGATGTCACACCCAGACTGACCTCCATATGCTTCTTTTCTTTCTGTTTTTTTTTTTCTCTCTGGAGAATATGATTTCAGTTTTTATCAAATGTGTGGTTAAGATCTTCCAGTTTCAAGGAAATGTTTATTTCAGAATTGGATCTGCTACGACATTACTCAATTTCTAAATATTGTGGAGTTTTTTTTGTTTGTTTTTTTTTTTTTTCCCAGAGATCACCTGTAATTTTCAAGTATATATTTTACTTCAGAGAGGAAAACACAGATTGACCACTTTCTAAGTGTTCTTTTTAAAACAGTTTTCTAGAGTGCATTTTGTAGGGCTGTGTTTTCAGTCAAAGTTTTAAAAAATAGATGATTAAATCCACACATTTAGATGTATTTAAATAACATGGAAGAATGATTTATGAACTTCCTCTTTCCACACACACACACAAATTAAAATTAAAATTAAATTAGCGTAGCAGAGTCCTCTGGGATTCTGAAGTCACTCTTTTTCCTCATCTAGCTCACAAGTACAAACTCATTTCCTTGTGAAGTGAAAATATCTTTTTGTCAGAAAATCACAACTCTCACAGCTTCTGGCTTCAGAATGAGAGTTGATATGAAGTGATACTTTTCCTTCTGCTCCTTCTTGTCAAGTTAACTGTTTAATGGAAGTAGAGGTGTGGAAAGCAGAAAAAGATTTCTAGCACTGCAAAAAGATCAGCATGAAATTAACATTCAAAGTGTGGCTGGTTGGTTTTTTTCTTCTCCTCTCCTCTCCTCTCCTCTCCTCTCCTCTCCTCTCCTCTCCTCTCCTCTCCTCTCCTCTCCTCTCCTCTCCTCTCCTCTCCTCTCCTCTCCTCTCCTCTCCTCTCCTCTCCTCTCCTCTCCTCTCCTCTTCTCTTCTCTTCTCTCTCTTCTCTTTTCAATCTTCATGATTGTCTGTCACTATTTCCCTACCTTTCTGGCTGATGTTGATGGTTTTATGTCTTTCTCTACCGAAGAAGTGGGCATGTTGAAACAGCCATCCAGTTCCACATACAACATCAAAAATATATTCAATTTATTTTAGAAAGTGCCACAGATGCTTTTATTACTATACAAGCTAAATTTTCCTAATTAATCTTTCATCATCGTAAATGGAGGAAATTTCACAGTTTTATGTCTGTAATTCTGATCTGCATGTAAAATCAAACATTTAGAAGACATCAGTTGAAGCACTTACAATGAAAAACAATTTGGGGATGCATATTTTAGCTTACAATTACAGAGATTTATTCTATTTTTGCACATAAAAGAAATCACTTCTATATTTTGTATATAAAGATGGAATTCAGTCACTTTACTCTGTAAGGTGCTGAACTGCATCCTTTATTTTGATAATTTTTTTTATAAATAAGAAAAGACATAAAAGATATCTGAGTTTAAATACATGAAAATGTAACCTTGTCTGGTTCGTACTCCATTATTTTTCTGTTCTTTTTTGATTTTTTTTTTCCTAGAGCCATGAGAAAGTGAATTCTTTCCAGGAATTTGTCTTTAATTTGCTAACTCAAATCCTAGTAAGTCTCCTGCTAACCGGGCAGTGTTTATCTTGAGTCTGCTGTCTAAAACAAATGGTGTTGATTAGTAGTTGAGACTATTGAAGGACAGTAGATAGATGCTGGGGGTGACCTCCCTTGCTGGTGTTCTAAGGTTTAATTTGGAAGTATTACAATTCTTTGGGATGTTTATTGTGAAGTACAAAAAAGGAGACTGAAACCCATGCTTCCTTGGCACAGGGACAACATGATACTATTTTTGGCTCAATCTCTTCCTGCCCTTTTGACCCTGGCTGTCATAGCCACACCAGTTTAGACAACATGAGAGAAGGGTGTTGCTTCCCTGTGCTTGTCCTGCCTGATGCTCCTGTGTGAGGTTGAAACAGCCTCTAGCTGACGCAGGGGAAAGCTTTGAGCTTCAGCTTTCATGGTAAATGCTTTAAGCATCTAGGCCATTATAGAAGAGGCAACGTTTCTCCTTTCTTTTCAGACACAGGCCTCTACCAAGTTGGTGCTGTCAAGACACAGCTGGCTTTTCCAGAAGACTCCTACTAGATTGGAACCCCCAGGAATATGGGTGGAAGAACAACCAAAGGGTTGCAGGCATGAAAGAGGTACCAAAATGCTCAGTTCAGGAGGGATGGCGGAAGACCAGGCTACCAATCACTGAAAGCACCCAGTAAGATTTACTAGGGATATCAGTGGCTGTGGCCCTTTCTATCTATTGCATCTTTAGGTGTAGTTTCAGATCCAGGCATCACAGTTCTGCCTCTTTCTCTCTTAAAGCATCTCCATTTGTTGCTTTGACCTGCTAGACTTAGCCATGTATGTGTGCACACATATAGGTACTGCCTTTACACTAAGCTTTCTGAAGCAAAATGGACTGGCTGTCCTGAAAAAATCATTTTAATGCATGGGTTATTCCTTGGGATGTTTCTAAGCAGGTCTTTTGGTTAAGTATAAACATACTCTTGAACAAGTGATGGAATCAAATGTTTAATCAGTTCCGTAAAAAATATTATCTGGCTAATTCTTGTCATTGGGAATTAACAAGTTGACTTCTGCCAGGAGCTGCACAGAAAGAGAACTCCATAAAACAGGATGAGACAGGACAGAAGTTTCTGCAAAACTGGGATTGTATCCAAAATGGCTTAGTAAAAATGGCTATATTTTTTTTTTTGCTCCAAACCTGTACTAACTAAAATTTCATTTCTATTTGTATGTCATACTGAAAAGAATTCAGCGTGTTTGAAGGATTTAAAGGACATTTGTATTTTATGCTGAATGCTCAATATTTCTTATGGGAGGTGATAAATTCTTCCTTTCTCCTGTAGATTTGTGAACAAAATGGAGAAGAATCCATCCTGTTGCCAGAGTAATCTGTTTTTGTGTTTTGTTTTGTTGTTGGGTTTTTTTGTTTGGTTGGTTTTTGGTTTTAAATTATAAAATAATTTATAAGCAGTATAAAAATTATTAGCTTAATTTAAAACCATATGTTTGCTTTCTATTTTTCAATGCAAGTTCTCTTGTGGGAAGGATAGGTAATGAGTTGCAAGATATTTGTCTGAAGCAATACTGAAACTGCACATACATTCACCAGCATCTGTGTAGTTTTGCACACCATCACTTCAGTGTTAATTTTGGGTGTTGATTAAGTGTTTTCAGCCCCTTTTTTAATTGGAAAAGGAAATTAACTGCTGGTGAGGACTGGATATCTCAAAGAATATTTGAAACCAAGAGAATGTTCCAATGATTGTGCAACAGGAATGAGGAATAGCTGACCTTATTGCACAAGGTTTATGGAACATATATGGCAATTCTTTAGAAGGGCACACATCTCAGGCAGTTATTCTCTTCCCACATGGTTTTATCCTTCAGGGCTATAAGGCATCATTTACAAAAGCAAATCCAAGTGACTTAAAAAGAATCCAAACAGAAAAACTCTTTAAGTTTGGATATGAGACAGCCTTTTGATCATAGGAAATGGCTCCTTCAAAGCCCATTGCTCCTTTTAATTATCAGATATTTAGTCATCTAATTCCTCGTGGTCACATAGAGAACACAAAAGGATCTTTTGTAACTGTCTGCTTCAAGTTGTTTTTTTTTTTTTTCCCTCCCATGCATTCCTGAGAGTAAAGCTTGGTATGAATTCTGCTTATTATAAGAATGCTATAGAACTAATGTGTCACAGACTACCTAGGTTACACATCTCCACTGTGTCCTTGGCAGATCTTTCTGGCCTAGGAATAACTTTGACTAGGCAATCCTAGATACTAAGGTAATTTCAGGATAGCTTCGTTTTTTAGGACAGTATAATAGAAAGCAAACGAACTTTCAGATTTTAGAAAAGGAAAACTAATAACCTAGATTATTTGATGTGATATTGTAAATCCCCTAAACCACAAGAAAAAAAAAAAAAAACCAACAACCTTGAGAGTAGGTAGGAATTACTGGGTAAACAAAGAATTGGTTGGAAATTGAGCATACGAAGAGAAGAAAGGAAAATGAAGATAGAAGAGAGCTTCTACCACTCTCCCAGAAATCAAGTACAGATATACTCCTAGATGTTTGGAATAGATTACTGATTTAGCTGCAGTAATCTGCTCTTCTCTGATATAGCTGAGAACAGAGTATAATCCTACTTGATTTAGACAATAAAAGGTTTGTACAGCTTGCATTCAGCTTGGTCTTTTCAGGAACTGCCAATCCTTAGTGTGCTATATTTGCTTCATGCATGTCTGATGTGAACAGACAACACACCCTAAGAAGATCATAATGTTATCAATTTCCTTACACCACCACCACCATAGGCACGAGATGTCAGGAAACTGTCTTAAGAAGACACCTGGTTTATACCTGGTTCATGACATTAAGTTTTAGGTATGGTCCCTGGCTTCTATTCAAGTATGGAGATATTCAGGTATTTGTATCCACAGCTGTTCCTAGTGATTTGAAGATAAAAGCAGAATTTTACAATATATTCTAAAAATATTCTATAATATATTTTACAATAGCAGAATACTGAATGAGGGAACAGAGTAAAGAAAGTGTCAATTCACAGTACCATCTTTACAAATGATTTATGAAGTCACATTGCTTGTGACTGACTCACATTCTTGACTAATACTACTGACTCCAAGAAACATACAGACTTGATCAGTCTCATAAGTAAATTGTACAAATATCATAAGGTGAATTTAGTGTCTCCCATTTTGCATATTTAAACTAAGTACAGGAACTACCAACATACTGATTATGCTTGAGATCAGTAATTGTAACCTAAAGTTTTTCATTTTACAGATAAGTGTGTGATGCAGGACCATGTCAGAGGCCTTGCACAAGTCCAGGTAGATGATATCACTTGCCCTTCCTTTGTTCACAATACCATCATTCCATCACAGAAGTCCACAAATTTCATCAGGCACAACCTACCCTTAGTGAAGCCATGCTGGGTGTCTTGGATCTTGTCCTCATCTCACATGTGCCTTAACATCTCTTCCAGGAGGATATGATCAAGGTAGAGATATGAGGCTCACTGGCCTGTAGTTCCCTACGTCTTCCTTTTATCTTAAAAATAGGAGTGATGGTTCCCTTTTTCCAGTCACTGAAGACTTTGCCTGACAGCCATGACTTTTCAAATATGACGGAGAGCAGCTCAGCAACCACATCAGTCAGCTCCTTCAGGACTCTGGGATGCATACTGTCTGGTCCCGTAACTTGCACACGTAGCGAAAAGAAGCCGTATGTGATATGAAGGTTCTAGGTTGATGGCATTTATAACAAAAAATCAGATGCTAGCAGACACTTTAAGTAAAAAAGTGCCTATTATCTGGAGTACTGTGTCCAGGTCTGGAGCCTCCAGTACAAGAAAGACAGAGAGCTGTGGGGGAGGATCCAGAGGAGAGCCACAAAGATGTTCAGGGGACTGGAGCACCTCCCCTGCAAGGACAGGCTGAGGGAGCTGGGCTTGTTCATCCTGGAGAAAAGAAGGCTGCAGGGTGACCTCATAGCAGCCTTTCAGTACCTAAAGGGAACCTACAGACAGGAGAGGAATCAACTCTTTGAAAGGATAGATAACAGCAGGACAAGGGGAAATGGTTTTAAGTTGAGGAAGGGAAGATTTAGGTTGGATGTCAGGGGGAAGTTTTTTACTATGAGAGTGGTAAAGTGCTGGAACAGGCTGCCCAGAGAGGTTGGTCCCTGGAGGTGTTCAAGGCCAGATTGGATGGGGCCCTGGGCAGCCTGGTCTAGTATTAAATGTAGAGGTTGGTGGTCCTACATGTGGCAGGGCAATTGGAGATTCATGGTCCTTGAGGTCCCTTCCCACCCAGGCCATTCTGTGATTCTGTGACTATGTAATGAGTTAAGAAATATGGTGCCAGGCTATAAAGTACAAGGAGAATTATAAGAATCCCTGACATCATGATACTCATTGGTTAGAAATGTATTTGCACATTTGTATGAGGGGACTTAATGTTAGAAATGCAGGCTTGGCAAGTTACAACTTTATAAATTTTCACCTGATTTAAGGGTGTGGTTATTCATTTTGCCTCTGGATAAAGTTGCTACCCATTGCACTCTTATGACGTCAGATTATTATAAACTCTTTCTAAATATTCATTATAGAAAACTAATGCTAAAAATATTTCTATCTCTGTTTGAAGTTAAACTTTAATGGCTTTGCTATATATAAAGATTAACTATATTCAGATCAATCACGTAACTACTGCCATTCTTAAAATGTAAAAAGATGAGTTCAGATAGTGAACCAAACCAGTCTGCCAGACATTATTCTTTCAACAAGGAGTTGCACAGTAATTGAAATAGGAGATTTTGTGTCAACTGGCTGCAGTAAGGTGGTCTGGATGTGCATCTTGGTACACAGATGTCTCTCATTCTGTCTTAAGTGTAGAAGAATTAGTCATCACTTATCAGGTTGACATCATTACAAAGTTCTGATTGAAGAGGACAAAAAAATGTCATCCAACCACGCCTGCTGGGAATTGATATGAAACAAGACATGGGACACATGCAGGAATAAAGCATAATTTTCCTGACTGCAAAACAAAGATATTCCTAAATTTAACTCTGGGGAAATCAAGTCATAGATCTAAGTGGGACAATTGAACTAAATGTGCTCCAGGATAGAAAATCTCCACGTTTGCTTTCAGTAAGACAGATAAGTACATTTTCCAAAGCATACTTTCCATATGTGTCTAAACTGCAAAGCAATTTCTCACAACTTATCACTTCTATCCATCTGGATGGCTTGTGGGACTGAAGGAAGTGGGGTGACTCTGCAAGTTCAGAAGGAAACCAAAACAATACCAGGAACAACCTTATGACACCCTGCCATGAAGGCAGTCCTGCTGCAATCCCAAAGACTATCATGTTCCATCTTAGTGCTTCAAAAATATCTTTGTTCGTGAAGGTGTCCTCTCCATATCTGCTCCTTAGTTTTGCAAGTTACTTTACCACATCAGGTAGGAGACACACGTACATGATTTCCACAGAAAGGACTGCAGTACAAAGACTGCTGGGGACCAAAGGAGAAATCAGAGTTAAGATCAAGTTAATGATCTTGGCACCACTGAAATAACAGTTTCCAGACCAAATTCCTGGCAGTTTTAGTTCCCCTGCTCCCTCCCTTGTCCCAGCCCCCTCATCACCAGCAGTGCATGAGATGAGCATTAGTTCACACTTGGGTTCACAGCATGGTTTCCCTTGAGACATAACCCAGCTACATTTATGGGAGGGTTTATTTCAGGGGCTGCTTCCCAATGACAGAACAGATGAGGCAGCACTATCCTCCCTCTCATACATTCCCTACACTTATGTCAGTGAGTTTTGCAACCTGAAATCCTTCCCCAGCACTGCAACCCAAACCCTTGGATTGTGCTATGAGGACACTGCTCAGGAAATTAGGATTCAAATCACAGAATCATAGAATTACTTGAGTTGGAGAGGACCCTTAAAGGTCATCTTGTCCAACTCCCCTGCAATGGACAGGGACATCTACAACTAAAACAGGTTGCTCAGAGCCTGATCGCCTCTGACTTTGAGTGCCCCAAGGATAGGGCATCCACCATTTCTCTGGGCAACCTCTTCCAGTGCTTCACTGCCCTTATCAGAAAAAATATTTTTCCTTATATACAATCTAAATCTCCTCTGTTTTAGTTTAAAACCATTTCCCTTTGCCCTATCACAACAGGTCCTCCTAAACAGTTAATACCTTTCTTTTTCTTATATCCCCTTTCTATACTGAAAAGTTGCGATCAGCTCTCCTTGGAGCTTTTCTCTTCTCCAAACTGAACAACCCCAACTCACTCGGGCTGTCTTCAAAGGGGAGATGTTCCATCCCTTGGATCATTTTTGTGGCCCTCCTCAGGATGTACTCCAACAGGTCTATGTCTCTCCTGTACTGAGGACTCCACATCTGGACACAGTACTCCAGGTGAGGCCTCACCAGAGCAGAGAAAAGGGGCAGGATCACCTCCCTCAACCTGCTGGCCGTGCTTCTTTTGATGCAGCCCAGGAAATAGTTGGTTTTCTGGGCTGCAAGGGCACATTGATGGCTCATGCCCAGCTTCCCATCCAGCAGTACCCCCAGGTCCTGTTCGGCAGGGCTGTGCCCTATCCTTACATCTCCCAGCTTGTACTCATAGCAGAGGCCACAGCCCAGGTGCAAGACCTTGTACTTGGCTTTATTGAACTTCATGAGGTTCTCCTGGGCCCATTGCTTGAGCCTGTCTAGTCTCAAAAAAGGAAGGGAAGTTTTTCACGGAGAGGGTGGTGAGATAGTGGCACAGGCTGTAAGAGGAACTGGGTATGCCCCATCCCGGGAGGTATTCAAGGCTAGACTGGATGAGGACCTGAGCGATCTAGAGCTTTATTTTGTTGGCAACCTTGCCCACTGCAGGGAGTTGTACTTAGATTATCTTTGAGGTCCCTTTCAACCCAAGCCATTCTATGATTCCATGAGAAGTAGATTTTTCTCAGCCAAATCCACAGTGCTCAGCTACTGGATCAGTGTATTTTTACCAACAGAGAAGGGATTAAAGTTTTGTGCGTGTTCATTTTATGTTGTTCACTTCAGGATATATTTGTAAACAATATAGCAAACTTAAAAGTCACTGGGCAAATAGAATTCATCACCTTCACTCTTTTCAGGAGAGCTAATTTTCTGTCCTCAGCTTCATCTGCTAACTTTATTAGAGTTCAAAAATCCTGTAGAGGGGGGGACACTGCAGAGAGAAGCATAGCTCTCACTGACTGTCCCAGCAATGCTTGATAAACACTCTGACATCATAAAACCGATGACAAAATCCAGTTACACTGGTGTGTCCACAAACTGCCATTCAGCCTTCCTGTAAGCACAGATAGGCAAACATTGATGTGTTATTTTAGGAGAGAAGGTTTAAAAATACTGGCGGGTGGCTGCTAGAAAGGACCAGAGCTTTCCTCTGCCAGGAGACACACACACTTGGAAGCTGAGGTTGGGCAGCACAAGAGCTCGATTGTATCAGTGCATCATAGCCTTGCGCTCAAAAACAGCCATATTAGTGACACGTAGGCACTTGTATTTAATTTCTAAATTGAGCGTTTATGTATCTTTAGTGAAATTAGTAGCAGATTAGATGTGTTTTTTCTTAACTAATCAATAAAACTGCTGGTGTTGTGGAGTGCAGCAAGATGACAGAACAGCCTGTTTGTCTCTGGTGTTTACTCACTCAGGACAGGGAAGGGTCTGAAGAAACATCTGGTGTCAGCTTTTTTCCACCGAGAAAAAAATAAAAGCCGATACGTTTTTTAGCCAGAAAAGATGGTTTGTGAGTCATGAGCATTCCGCTAAAAATCGTAAGAGTTAGAGATTGAGTAGACCAACAGCATTCACTCCTGCGTCATCCATAAATAAGAATGGGCTGTTCTTACTCTTTTTTTTTTTTTTTCTTTTTTTTGGTCTCAATCCTGAATGTCTTGATTTATATTTTCAGCTGGAAAGGAGGTGCAGAGGCCAGAGGGGAGAAGAGGGCGGGAGCCGCACTGGCTGCAACTGGGAGTTTACAGTGAGCAGAGAGTAATGAGGTGGCAGGGAAATTTCTCCCCCTCCGGCCTCCCTCTCCACCTCCTCATTATTTTTTTTCCACTTTGAAAGAGGATGAGGGTTTCAGAAAAGCAAGAGGGGGCTTTCCTTTTCCCTCTTGCTCCCCACATGCTCTCTGCTCTCTCTAAGGGGTTACCCACATCCTGGTGGGACCACACAAAGCAGGAGAGGACCATCCCAAACCCAGCAGACACACCATGTTTGAGGCACCCATCACCTCTCATTAAAGCCTTGGGGTGATATGGTGTGATACACCCTAAAGCAGATTACTCATGCTGATTTTTATCAGTCTAGTGGGATGGCTGATTCGAAAACCCATCTCGTGTTAAATGTCCCTCCCCCAGGAACAAAACAGCCTTGCTGGGAAACCCTGTAATCTAAATACAAGCTTATTACTATCCATCAAAGGGAGGATGTAAGCAGCACTTGTAAAAAGTTAATAACCTCCGTGGTGGGACAGAGCAGTGCAAAGGGAAAGTGCTGAGTAACGGCCAGGAGAAGCCTTTCATCTTTGAGTGAGCTCAGAGAATGGGAAATGTGAAGTTCACTTCAGTTGGTGGCAGCTTTTTAATGCCTTTCAAAATTACTGTGGCTAAACAGACAAGCAAAAAGACTCAAATCCTACATTTCTGACATGAGGATTGGGTGATGCTTTGTGCAGATCAGCATTCTCTGGGAGTTTACAGTGAGCAGAAATTAATGAGGTGGAAGGCAAGCTTCTTCCCCCTTCCCCCCTCCAACTCACGTGAACAACAAGTTCAGTTTTCAAGCTAAAAGTAAGCAACCAAGGTTGCTCGTTTTCCCTTGGCACAAACAAAATTGTAAACAGTGTTAGTGTTTGTCTCAAAAACTGGCAAGCAAAAAATAAGCCCTACATATTATTCTTTATATTTAATTCACTTCGGTGTTAATAAAACCCCGTAAGTCATGACACTCAGTTACTGACTTCTGAATTCTTGAAAATTTTAAAATCTGAGCTGTGCATGGTCCATGCACCTATGCCATGCACAAAGGGACCTCATTTATTTTGGTGCCGATCATGGCAGTGAAAGATTCTGAGTTGATTTTAAAGAAAAGCAAACAATGACTAGTGCTTGTGAAGGCACAAGCTGTGTCATAAAATGCACCCAACAAACCATTTACATTGCAAAAAGTTGCCCCAGCTGTTGTTTATATTGGAAGATAGATTAGCACTTTTATATCCTTTGGCTAGCAGATAACATCAGCTGAAATCACTTGCTGCCCATCAGTGGCACCAGAAGAAGAGGACACTCTCAAAGATGAAGTATGCAGAAGAGTTTTTGTGCAAAGCACAATTAAAGCCTGTTTTAGATTACTGAAAAAAAAAAAAAAAAGTTAAAAGTTAATAATGTTAAAGTTTTCCAAATTGTTGTGAATACTGTGTAGAATGAAATCTAAAATTCAGTGATGTGTTTTGGTTATGCATCTGTATCTTGTTGCTAAACAGACTCTGTGAAGAAGGTGTTAAATTGCTGGAAATCAGCATACATCTGCTGAACAAGGCTAGACTCACTCTAAATCCAGGGCTAGAAAGGGCTTTGTCCTAGGCCAAAAGAGAACAGATAGGAAGAGAACAGATGTTTTCATGCATTGGTGCTCGATATCTAGGGAACATTTTGTATTTTTAACCAACCTGATCCAGGGCAGAGGTGATGTCTTTTCATTCTTCTTTTCTTTTGTGAGGAAGTATTTTATGGTTGTGGTGGATTGACGGGTCTGTCAACCACCTGCAATGTGCAGACTTGCTTATGATCATGGGCTAGGCTTAACAATCCAGGTGGGTTTCTTCAGTTACATATTTCCTACTAAAATATAACAGGGCAAAAATATACTCTTATCTTAAATACCTAGCCCACTGCATGGACCAGCCCCACGTCGCACACTGTGAATGGTCTTCTGAATGTGTTACTCTAATGAGAATATGCAAGCTTGAGGCCGAGATAAGAGTGAGTGAATTTAGCGTGCAAATCTTGAAATAGAAATTAACGTTTCAGATTTTCCTCTACGAGACTTGATTTATCTTTTCCAGGACAAAAAGACAAGGCAAAAAAATGCAGTTAATTTAGAAATAACTAAGATCAGAGTTTGTTTTCAAAACACTTCATCTTCACAAAATTTTTGCAGACCATGCTTGATAAGGAAGAATAACCATGTGATAAACTTTTATTTCCACAAGTAGCAAGAGAAGAAGATGGATGGCACAAAAAAAAAGAAAGAAAAAGAGACACAAAAAATGCTCCATGAAGACATGATTTTAAAGTTGTACATCAAATTGATATCAGTGTCCATTCAGAGACTGGGGAAAATTGAGTTTGTTTCCGAATTTCACGATTGATTTCTGTCTGATATCGAGTCCTCAGACCGAAACACTTTCAAACTTTCAGATTCCCACTCAAACCCTCCAGCCTGTGGTTGTCTCCAGGCAAAATAGAAACTTTCATTAAACACCAAGAGCCCCGCATCCAGCTTGGGCTATACATTGAAGCTTCCCCTTGAAGTGTCAGTTCCCACAGTGGGCCGGAGCCCTTCAGGGAGGTGTCAGTTGTCAGTAGCCAGTTGTCAGCATAATTCATGGCCTCGGGGGGAAATCTCAGTGTTGAGAAGCAGCAGTTTTCTCCAGTTTGCAGGAGGTCAGCCACATCAAAGCAGAGATGTGCGGCCCCTGAGAAGGGAGGAGTGGCTGCTGCTCTTGAAGTTGCCAGTTTTCCTTCTTCTGTACAGGCTGGGGATGTGTTTGAAGATCTGGGGAAAATCTGGGATCATTCAAGCTGGAGCTGAGGAACTAAAAAAAAAGTGCTCCAAAGGTTAGATTTGGCTCAAACTGGTTAGAAATCAGAAAGAAGGAATATGGTGGGGCATTCCTGTTTGACATTGCTTTTGCATTGATACAGTGGAATTCACTTCAACTTCTAATTTACAGTGGAGTAGATAAGAGAAGACCCACTCTACTGTACTAGGAGTCCAACCTGTATCACTCGTGACTGTGTGGATTTGCTAAGCACACCTCTTTCCCATTACTTACACTCAGGAAACATGGAAGTGAAAATAAAGAAAATGTAATGATTAAAAATATATATATATATATTAATCTAAACAAATGTTTTATCAGGTGTGTGAAAGCAAACTAACTTTACTAAAGAGGCTGCTGGAGTGACAAATCTGTAACTGTTGAGGGAGTGAGCACAGTGATGGGAGACAGCTGAGCACAGTGAGTGATGTGATAGCATACAACCACAAAAACTGAAAGTTGCAGTATTTCATTCACTTCAAGTTTTAAAAGCTGTTGATGTTTAGAATCACTACTGATTTATGGCTGACGAAGTGATCCTTATTCTTCCTTTTACATTAAAACATATATATATATTCTATTTAAGTCTCTCTTACTCTCTAGATGCACATATATACTTACATATTTTTAAACTGAGAAATGATTTCTGCCCCAAGTTCCCTCATTTTAAACTTTTCTGTCACTAAGAAAGGAGTTATCTGAAAATGTCTCCCTGTTACTGAATGAGCAAACAATAGAATATGATCCTGAGTCTGGAAGACTGCTCTGGAAGTGGAGAAAAGAGTATGAAAATGGATGAAAAGGAAAAGGTTAAAAAAAAAAAGGGGGTGGGGGTGGGAGGTGGAATATAGTTCAGAGTATTAAAATGGATTTTACATTTGATTTACATGGCAGTCATGGTTCATTTCAAGCTACGTTGTTGCATGGTCTAAGGAATATATTTGTATGACCATTATGTCTGCAGCCAGGTTTATGAGAGCAGCTGTAACACTGAATGGACTGTAAATATAAATCGTTTTACTGCATAATACCGATACTGCTACATGTTTGAGTGCAACCCATTGAGAGGTTAGCCCTCTGGCTGCCCTCCCCTGCTGTCTGTCCTGCTCTTGCTAGAGTTTCCCATGACTTCCCGTCTCTTCCTTTTCCCACCTCTGCCATGCTTTTTGAGCACTCTGAAAGGAAACTGAAGCATGTTCACCTGGGACAAACAGCTTAAAATGAGTTTCCCTGTCTTTACTGTGGCAAAATGTGTGCAAGATGTAATTGCTCTGTAAGCAGGTGACACAAGAGGGGTACATGTGGGGCCGTCCAAGGTTTTGATCTGGAACATGCTGTGAAAAGGACACAATGTGATGACATTTATCAGTACTGGGCATCTAGTTAGCAAATCTGTGAAATGAACAGTGTAAATAACACCTCAAGCCTATTGTTTTAAGCAAAATTGAAACAAATATATAAACCCGTTCTGCTTGCTCTGTGTCTTTGCTTCAAGATATAAATAGCTGGGAAAATTTTACTGAAATCTGAGTACATAAGAGAAAATATAGTCCACCAAAATAATTGCAGGTGCTTAACATGGCACCGGGAAAAGGTCTTGCAGCAAGTCCATTCTACCAGATGTGAAAGTGTAGGCATGGTACCACAGTGAGTTAAATGGAATAAGAAAGCAAGGTGCTATGTTACACCCTCTCCTTAGGTACCCTTGCCAAAAAGTCACCTGTGTATATACTTGAGGAAAGACAGTGAGAGGAACTCCAACTGAAATGACCATGAGAGCAAAAGTGATAGTCAAAGACTTCTGACTAGGTCAAAAGCAAAGAAAACTGATGGCACACTACAAATGTGTTCAGGAAGTCAGGATTTCTGGCTGTACCTGTTGTATTGCTGTCAGCCTATGGAACTGTCGTTCCCACAAATTTCATGAGTATTAAGCTTGATTAAAAACAACTAAAGGAGTATTTAACTCTCAAAGAATCCTTTCATTACTGAGAACACGGAGATGGTTGTTACTTTGACACTTGATGAAGTGCATAAAAGACAGTTGCTGAAATATGATGCACTCTGGAGTGCGGCTCAACTAACAGAAGTTAGTGAGTTTTTATGAAACCTTGTCTCAACATCAAATCTAAAAAACACACTTTGCAAGTACCAATTGTATCTTGACTGAAAGTGTAAGCGGAATAAGTAGGCTAAAAATGACTGTAGAAAAAGCCCCCATAGAAATTCTGCATACTTTGGCAAGAATTATGCCAACTGTCTGATCTCTTCCAGCAGAGAAGTGGAAGTTTCCACTCTAAGTTCAAATGTTGGTACAGGAAGGTAAAAGAGCAAACAAAGGAATGAACTGCTCATAGTAAGCCTTTCACTAGAAAATAATAAACAGATAAAAGTATCATAAAGCAACACATTGTACAAATAGCGAGAAGAAAATTTGAGGCAGAAGAACGATCAGCACTTCAAGAGTGTTTGTTTTTTTTTTAAACAAATATAGAAAAAAAAATTCTTTCCTCAAACAAAATGCACTTTGAATTTAGAGCAGTAGATGCATTCAATGCCTCCTCTGCTAGCAAGCACATGGGCTTAGGAACTCACCTAAGGTAGACTAGACTTTTATCTATGCAACAGTGGACCAGAAACTTGTGGTAGTTTTACGTGTAGTTGTAGTGGGAAAAGCCTACTTACTGAATGTAATACAAGTCAATTTAGGATTGAATTTTATGAAGTGAGTGGGCGGTGGTATGTGACAATTAGGTAATTGCCATTATCCCAGTGTCCCTCCAGATTTGGAATACACACATCTTGAATTAATTGAGACATGTCAGTCTAGAAAATAAAATCAAGGGAATTATCTTCTGTTCTAGCTTACAGATGAGCAAACTGAATCAGAGGCTTAACTAGACAGAACCGACTTTTCATTTCTGTACGGTACTTTCAGAGAGAAGATGGAAAGTACTCTGAACCACTCCAAACTGTGTTGTAGGAACATAAATTTCAGATGGAAAGTACTCTGAACCACTCCAAACTGTGTTGTAGGAACATAAATTTCAGATTTATCCTATTATGCCTTCAGCGCTGATAGGTCAAACAGCTGAAACAAAAGTCTTGCCAGGAAGAAGAGCTGAAATTTAAAATTCAGTTGCCACAGTAAATGTGAAGGGAAAGACTGAGATAAGTTTAAGTGTGTGAGAACTGACAGAGAAACCCTCAAAATCATTCACCTCCATCCTTTCAGATGTGGCTGTGGTGTTTGCATTTGCTTGCATTTGGAGGCCTAGGCTGTTGCCAGGGGAGCCAATCAGTGCTTCTGAGTGGAAGTTACAAGGAAAACTACAGGAGTTTCAAGCTCAACTCTGCCTGCTGGTCTTGTTTTTAAATTATTTCCTCTGGCCACATCAGTTTTTGAGAGTTCTTGGGTCTGTGAGTTAGAAAGTACTTTTCTAGAGTACTCTCTACTCCTATCTAAGTAATGTGACATTCATCATTCTAGTGTTTACATGTTCCTGCTTATAATGAATTGTGGCTTGTCTGATTTTTACTGTTTGTATGAACATGATATTATAGGACAAGCCATGGGGGGGACATGCTTCTGTTCTTGGATAGACTCACTGTGATGTAAGAATGAGTCTTTTGGCTTTGATTCAAAAAAAACATAGGCTCAAAAGAAAAACAGCAACAACAACAACAACAACAAACATAACAGATGTGCCTGAGTAAACTTCCTGAAGTTGCGTTGATCCAATTGATTAAAATAAATGACAGCATATTCTAAATGAGCTAAGTGTAGATAAGGCTTTAAAATATGCAGCCCCTCCCATTCAGAGTTTTGGCAGCAGCAGTGAAGGATGATGCCAGCTGGATTACAATCTACCTGTATCAGGGCAAAGGCAGACAGTGTCTTCCTGATGTAGTTGAAACTCTTGAAGAGTAATTATCTCTGTTGGCTGCTGTTCTTGCTTTCACAACTAGGATCATATTAAGCACTAAATCATAGAATCATTAAGGTTGGAAAAGTCCTCTAAGATCATCCAGTCCAACTGTCCACCTACCACCAACATTTACTACTAAATCATGTTCCTTAGTACCACATCTACATGTTTCTTGAGCATCTCCAGAATGTTCAAACAGCTATCCACCTCAATACTAACATTCAAATATTTTATCTGAAGCTACCTATGATGAACATGACTTGCCTTAACCTAACTGATCTGTTTCTGAAGCAGGTGCAAAGCATAAAATCATCTATGGCTGCAGGTGTAAGAGTGGGAACATCTTGCATTTCTTAGCAATTTTTTAATTGATCTAAAGTAACTGATATGCAAAGATAGCCTTCTAGTACACAGTATTGTTCTAGGTAAGTTATTTGAGTAATTTACCTTTCACAAACAAGTAAATGTAGCTCTCCTATTATACACTTCTAGAGCATAGTGTTTTGCAGCATAAATGACTCTAACGAATGAGCCCTTTCTACTGATTTTTCTTGTATGTTCCTGCAACCCAATGACTTGGCCTGCTTACAGGCAAGAGGACAAATCAATACCAATATCCATTAAAATCCAGATCATCTGTAGATCTTCTCAAATTTTGGTTTACATCAATGTATTTAATGTAGCTGAGCCTAGAGAAAGGGCTTTTTCAATTTTCAATTCAATTATTTTAGATGCAGAAGTACTTGACAAATGCACAAAATAAAGGCACCACTTTTCTATCACTAGAAACGTGGCCTTGTCTGTCTTGGTAAACATCTGTTTGCTGTTAGACATGTTTTGGGAAACACAACTCTTCAGATGAATACCTGCTCCATTCAAACTCTGGGGGCAATTCAATTAAAATGAGTGTTAACTACTGGAATTTATGGAGTGCTTCCTGCCTAATCTTATGAAACATGACATGGGTGGTTAAGACTTTAGTTTCATACCTGCTTGGCTGTGCTAATTTAAACAGAGATGTAACAAATTAGACTTGAGCAAGTGGCTGGAAAACAAAATGATGCAGGTGTTCTATTTGAGGGTTTGTTGACGAGCACACAGTGCATCAACCAAAACTCATAGGCAGAAAACCACAAAGAGAATAAGATTTTTCTTTTGTTTTATCATAAGGCTAATTAGAAAATTGTGCATAGTGCTGTGAACATCGAAGTCGATGCCAGATATATTCCCAAATGACTCCATCATTGGTTAGGTGTTTCCAAGAAAACAAATGAAAGGTACGGAAAGATCGACTGTGTGCACAGAACGTTTCCAGAGACCAGTGCTATCCACAACACTTACCAATGTGCCACAGCAGTGTATTACTGAGGAGCGTATTTACACTGACAGATTCTTTCCACCGCAATTACAGAAAGAAAAATGGCTGAGAAACAACACCCATATGTCCCCATTAACTTTGCAATCTGTCTAATATGTCTCCTTACAAAGTCCTGGTCACATCTCAGATATTACAGCGATAACAGGATAGATTAAACAGACTTCAAAGCTGCACGAGAAACATGAATTGGTTCCCAGCCATGATTAATTTGGCCAGAACCTCACAGACCTTTAATTTAATTAAGAACATAAGGAGCGATCAAATCAGCAACAAAGCGAGAGAGGGGCTGAACTACAGAAAACATGCACTACCCAACAGGTTTATATATTTGTGTGTGTGTGTGTGTGTATATATATATATGTGTGTATGTATATACAAGAGATCCTGGATAGCATACTGCTGAGGGCACACAAGCTGTTCATTCTCGGTGGAAGGATTTTAATCACACTTTCAAGGAGCACTGATATTAATCTGACTGATAGCATCTAGTGTGTTAGTCCTGGAACTAAGACAAGCCAAATGGCCATCCATTAGTTACCAGAATTAAAGACTAATAAATACAAAAGTTGTAATTAATGTATCTGGCAGCTCCCTTTGAGCATGCTTTCCTATTGTAGAATGTGCAAAGCAGCCTGTCCATCGTGAGAAAAGCAGTGAACTGCTTCCAGTGGGCCAAGAGGCTGAGTATGTACAATGGCAACTGCTCCTTGCATAATACAGGCTACGTTCACGCTCCCTGTGGGGGGGGAGCAGACTCATGTGCCATTGCCTGCAGGCAAAGCAGTCAGAGCAATGCTCATCGACTACAGAGGGATGTGCCTTGAAGGGTGATAGCATATTTACAGCTGCTTACTTGTGCTGCTTTTAGCAGTGAAACCTCCACTTATCCCTGCACTGAGGCAGGGCCAGATGTCCCGCCTGCACACCTGGCATGCATAGGAGTGCACAAACAGCACGTGCTGTTTTACTGCTCAGGTAATTAGTGTAAGAAATCTACACATCTTCCAGGCACTGAGGTTGTTTCATCAGGGCACACGCAGCCACTCAGCTTCTTGTTCCACCAAGGACAACCTGGGAACATGGGGTGGCAAAGGAGGTGGCTGTTTGGGTCAGGCCTGCACAGGGCCCCACGTGAGGTGGAGAGGGGCACGCCTGCAGCCTGGTTCAGTTTGCTCTGCAGGAGCCCATTTGTGCTCCTATCTCCTCCCAGGGCGTGCGGGATGGCAGCTTCTTACAGCATGCTTGTGGTTGTGTGAGCACATCCCGAATGGGCTGTTAGTGTGTGAGGGGTAAACTGTGTTAGAAGTAAAACAAAGAGGTGTTACTAAATCAAAGCAGAGCTGCTTTTATTTTGAAAATACATTCTTAATGAGAGCTTCCCACTGTTTAAATAGCCATCTTGAAGTCTTAGTAATCAACCTAAACTCTTCTGGATGCTCCTTTGCCCACAAGGCCCTGCTTTACCTACAAGGCAGTCCTGAGCAGCTTGAGGTACAGATACACTTAAAAGCTTCTTTGAGCAGCTTTGGGCATGAGTTTACACTGCATTAGTCATCAGACCTTATCTATGCATATTCTCTCTTCTACCCTGTGGCAAATGCAGCATAACTGATGGGTCTGATGCTGCAGGCAGAGCTACCTCGTGCTGCAAAGCAGAGATTTCCCCAGGGCAGTCCTCAGGGCAGTTTGATCTGCTGTAAGTTCACGTCTTGGCTTTTCCTAAAGTAAATTGTGTCAGACTGAACTAACACACGTCTGGCACACATCAACATAACAGTGTCATCTTCCTCCGCCAGTCTGAGGAAACTAGTTTATAATTACAATCTAAATTCAGTTTCCTTCTTTGCTCAAGCTGGTGAACGTGAGGTTCGATTTCACTGTGGATATAATTTCTTAAGAACAATCAAAGAAAATAACAGTTGTACTAAGTGAAATCACAAAAGTTTTGGTTCCATCAGACAAACTTTTCTGTGTAGACAAGGATCTCAGAGTGCATATGTTTTTACATTAAAGTAAACCTGGCTTGTATCTGTTTAGTTTTTATCTTTGAGAGAGATTTTCATGGATATAACTGTCCAAAGACTGCTCACAATGACTCAAATGGACTTTATATATTTTTAAATGTAATACAATTATTTTCTTATACTTGGTTTGCCCTAAACTTCTGGGATGTGGCTGTGGTGAGCTCTGCATGGATATCCCTTTCAGGTGGTTTTATTTGAAATTTCTCTTGGCTGGAATCGAGCACTACAGACTTTGCACCCAAACATGTAATCTCCTCACATGACACGCTCAGATAGATGGCAGGTAGCTAACTGCATAATTCCCCTCCTCCCCCTTTCTCCAGGAAAAGTTGCCAGCAAGTCTCCTTGGTGGTCATTTTAAAGAAGATGAGATCAAGTACAAAGTACATGTAGAGCTGTTTATAAAAATAACATGGAAAACAATCTCTGTTCTGCAGCGTTGCTGCTGTGTGCAGGCTCAATGCATGAAGTTATCCTATCTGCCACAGTTTTGACTTGCTGTTAGAAATGTGCTATCACAGTTTTAGTATCCAGGAAGAAATATAGGTATAGTATATAGATATGGATGAATATATATATGAGTGCATGTATGGTGGAGAATTGAGTGCTATTCTGAAGGATGCTGAGCTTGGAAAAAGGGAGTGGCAGCACCTATTAGCTGCTGTTGATATGAACACAAAATATATAGGCGCTGCTGTTGCTCAGAACTGTTTCTGTTTTCCTTATCCCTACTTGGCCCTCCAAGAGGGCTGACAGGGCTCTCGTCCCTATGAGGACTCTTGCTTCAACACTGCCAAAGTGCCAGATGCATGCAGGGTGTGATGGGATCAACCTCAGAAGCAAACTGGTGTTTCTCACCAAAGGACAAGTGGGATAGGACTCATTTAACCCAGCGTGAGCTACCACAAAAATCAGCATTTGGGAATGACCATGCTTACACTGTGTCTTCTTTAAGGTTGTATTTACTTCATAGCCAACTCCATCCTGAACAGGAGATCCTTCCAGCCTAAATTATCCTATTAGCCAATAATTTAAGCTCATCACTGACTCCCTCCGTAGTTAGCATGGAGAACCAGGCAGTTGTAGAAGGAAGTCTGTCACTCTGCAGTGTAAGTGTGAAATAGCCACTGGCAGATGTGCTGTACCCAGCTGGGGTTCTTTCTTTCCATTAACTACAAAAAGAATTCAGTGACTTCCATACAAGTAGTGGTATCTGCTATTGATATCTAAAGTTCATGGAATGGATTCCTTTCTGCTTTTGAAGACATCTTTAAAGTCTAAATTCAATTTAAACTTTTGCATAAATATGCCCTCTGTATATATGAATGAAACAGCTTACTTTTCCTTTTTAATATCTCAGTTTCTGCTTTTCTCTTTTTTTCTGTAATGTTGTGTCATACCTTCTCACACAGCTTATCATTTGGATAGAATTTTGTGTACTCTGAAATGGAGTATTAAAATCTATGTTTAAAATCTATGTTATCAAATATTTCCTTTTTTTTTTTTTTAAAGAACCCTTTCTTATGGCCTTTTCAGACTTTCTTTTTCGTACTAAAGTATCTTCTAATACAACCCACAGTGCTGCCATAGTTATCCAGATATCACCAGTGCTGGCAGTAACCAGAACAGCAAGACACCATGCCATTTCTGTGGAGAAGTCACAGATAATCACCAGCGTCTGCTCACTGGATGGGCTCACTATTTTAACTAAAAAGAGTAACAATGGAAAACTTAAATACAGTTTTGGGGATCAGTTACAGGCAGCAATGCTGTAAAGGATTTAGAATGATCTTACCATTTAATCTTTTAAATCTCTATTAGTGATTGCTAGCAGTGCCACACTTGTGCATGCTCTTTTGTGTTTTTTCTTTTTAAAAAACCAGTTGATGACAGAGATCACACCTCTGAGTGTGTATAACCTAAGCTGTATACCTACACAGACATGTTTGTTGCCAACCCATACAGCTCTCCTAACTGTGCCCAACATCATTTGTGGCTGCACTATCTGACTTGGAGTAAAAACATGCCATGGACAATGCTTACACCGTACAAACAGTACCAAATGTCACATACTAAAGCTCAGACACATGGCCTGGGTCTCTCATTTACTTAAAGTAAATATAACAACAAGGAAATTTTCCTCTGTGCAATCACTGGAGCTTATGGAAATTTCAGGGCTATTTTAGGAGAAAATTCGAGCTGGATTTCTTTGGGAGAAGTAGAATCTTTTATTATATAAAATTACATAGCTAGAAGAAGCAGGCACAATTTAGATCCATTAGATCTGAAACTGAAGCAGCAAACGTAGGCCAAGGAAAAATTGCAGTATGTTTAAGTTTGTGTTAGTGCTGGAGAAAAGTGGCTCTTCCAGCAAAGCCTCAGTAATACCAGACCTCATCAACAGCTCTTGATACATTTTGTCTCCTCTTTACCATTCTGTCTCTTGCTAAGAATAAAATTCAGACTAAAATTTTTAACAGACGGATTCATAACAGCTTGTGCACCAGGACACGTTTGGCAGTACGTGTCTGACAGGATTTTTTCCACCTCTTAAAAAAATTCTGCTAAATATTCATGCATTCCTGAAAGAAACCTGATTCTTGGCCAAACCAAAGCTTGTTAGCAGTCAGAACAGGAGGGCTGCTTCGTCCTTGCTGCACTTCTAATCCCTACAGGTTTTGCTTCACACCTGGTCTCTGCAAACAGATGCTGTCAAACTCAAATTACTCCAACTCTGGAAATGGCTCATAACCTGAGATATTGCCAACTCATTGATTTTTCTTTTCTTTCTTTCTTTCTTTTTTTTGGAAACATGTATTTTGAAGTATTCTGTAGACTTTGTAGTTTGAAAAAGTTTTTATAGATTTTGAAATCATCTATTAAAGGCTGAAAAAATGTCTGTGCTTTTCAAAACAAAGCATGATTTTTTCTTTTGACATACAGCTCACAATTGTATTTGGTATTAATGAAAAACACATTTCATTTTACTCCACATACTGAAAATACAACAAAATAATTTTGAGACGAAATATTTTGAGAAAATTTTGAGAAGAAATATTATCAAAAGAATGTAATTTGACTAAAGACATTTTCATGTCCTTTCAGAGAGACAGCTCTGAGGTCAGAGTAGGTTTCTCAGGACTTTTTCCATTCTAGTCCTGAAACCCTCCCAGGACAGAGTCTGCATTAGGTCTCTGGGCAGCCTGTCCAGTACCTGATTGGTATCATGGGCAAAAAGTTAATGTTTATATTACATCTGAAGCTTTCCTGTTTCAACTCAAACCCAGAGACCTTAGTTTTCGTACCAGGCATCACTGTGTAGTTCCAGGCTTCACCTTCCTGACGATCTCTCTGTAGGTACTGGAGATGATGTTAGGTGTCCAAAGCCATCCGCTTTCCAACTGAACCTGCCCAGCTACCTCAGCCCCTCCTCACAGGGACAGTGCTCCAGCACCAAATATCATACTGGTCCTACACTGAACTTTCTCTGGTTCATCAATGACTTACTGTACTGAAGATCCCCAAACTGGTCACAATATCCAAACATATAACAAGCACAGCAGGGGACTGCAAAAGAAGAACAGAACTGGGCGCTATTCTCTGATCCTTCCCTAATTTTGGAGGCTAGTGGTATCCAATGGACTACAGTAGGTTGGTTCCCAGTCCCTGCATCCTGCAGTTATGCACTCCCCAGGTGCATGCTTACTATGCTTCTCAATAGTAAATTCCTGCTGGAAAATCAGACTGGTGACCATAACAGCATCTTCCAAGCCATCCAGATTTATGGCTTCAGAGCCAAAGTGCTGATCAGAAACACCATGTATTAGTCATAATCTTATCAAAAATATTTTATTTATGAAAGTAACAATTATACTATACAACCTATATTGGAAGTACATTTGCTAGAATAAATTGCTAGAATAAATACAGGCAATTAATCCATTTTTTATAGAATGAGAGGATTTATTTGACATTTGAATGTTAACCCAAGCTTTAACTTACATCATAAATAGTTAAAAGGCATAGTCAATTTTTTTTCTGTTTCTTTTGCATTTTTTAATACTGTTCTATTTTTAATCAACACGAATCAACTCTCCAATCATTAACATAAAATTAGTATGACTTTCAAGCAATCATGTACCTCAAGATAATCAAACAAATAAGGTAGTGTGTGTGCAGTTCATTCTACAGCAGAATCTACTCATGTCTGCATAAAAAAGAAGCTGAAAATGCTTCTAAGTTCTTTAAGCATCATATGCTGATTTCTGCTTTACCACAGTGCTTTAAATACCAGAATCTAAAAAGGGCATATATCTGTATGCAGCTGGCATTCTGTTGCTCTTTATAAAGTGTATTAGGGCTCAATGCCACATTCCTTTGGCTGGTGAAGGACTGCAGAATTTAGTCCTGAGTGTTATTTCAGAAAACCATGGTCCAAAATAAATGTCCAAGATGGACTATTAAGCACCAAGGAAGTGATGAATTTGCTAAGACCTGATGTTTTCGGATACAAGTTGGCTTCTTTTCTGGTAGATATGCTTTAGTCAGGCACGAAATATTGGGCTTAGTACAGGGGTCTGTATTACACTGGATGTCAGAGAAGGTGATGTTTATATCATTTGTAAACTGTATGAAGGGCACTGCAGGCGTTTTGTAGTAAGGCACCCACATTTTGAAAGTGTTGATATGTTTTCCTTTCATGTATTTTTTTTAACTAAAAAATCAGAACTAGAAGATTACAGCCATCAGTGAAGTCAACAGTAGTTTGGGGTGTCCGATATTTCTTCAGATGAGAAGCATGTGCTTCTTCAGATCATATGTAAAATCAGTGGGAGCTCTCCTATAGCAACGCCTTTTCCAATGCTATCAAGGCCTGGCTTATCAAATGGCTATTGTGCATGCCAGAGATATTATGCTCTCAGCAAAGTAGATTTCCCTATTAGAATGTTATCCAAAACAAAACAAAGCCCCAGATTGCACATATCTACCCCTTTGGCCTTTTTTTTATGGACAAATATGCTTGTATTCAAAAACTGACAATGTTGGGCCTTTCCTAATAAATGTCTTCAAAGAGTACATTTAAATACTTTTTCACAGAAATAACCATCAGTTGCAAAAATGCAGAGGGATTTTTTTATGCTTTCTTTTGTGAACAATATTAAATCAGCATAATTCTGGGGGAGAAATTGATTTTTTTGTTTCCCAAATATATTTAAGGAGGCTAAAGAACAAAATGTTGGGAGGCAACTTTTTGGCAGATAGTAAAATATAAAATATGTGATTTAAAAAAAAAAAAAAGTTGGCTTAAAAATACACACACACAAATAATACAATAATATAAAAATACAGCTCAGCCAATGGCCTCTTAAAATTTACCTTTGGCATTACATTTGGCAGCCTAACACAAAAGACCCTTCCTATAAAAAGAACTATAAAAAAGAGCAGTTCATAAATTAGGTTGCAAGGGGCTGTAAGATTCCTTTTCTTGATTCTCCGAACTCCTTTTCTTCCTGTCCACACATAAGCATGACCAGTGAGGTATATAGAACGTAACACTGTCAGGCGTATGCACAATCAAAAAGTGCATAAACAAAGAAGTTCTCCCATTTTCATGCGAACAGGTTGAAACGGTGTGGTTTGATTCTTCCCCCTTGGAAAAAAAAAAATCATTTTCTACTGTTTTTGATTTTCTTACTTTGGCAGGATGAAAATGAACCCAGAGGAATATAAATGTCCTATTCCCAGCAGCAGTGATCCATTTCCCTTGGCAACATTCGTCCCATGCCACAGATACTACAAGGTTCTTGGGTTGCTTTAGAACTCTCTGGGTAACTTCCCACAGAAACATCATACGTCTAGCACCATGTCATAGTGTTGCTCTTTCTTCCGCCTGCCACATTTGGTGATAAGAACCAAGTACAAAGTCAATAGAAGAACCCAGTAACATGCATAGAGGATTGTACCAATGACGAGAACTGTTGTTTTTGACTCAGAGAATGGCTTTTTTGATTCCTTGTAGATAGTGAAAATTACGCCACCTAGGAGGATTGTAAACCAAATGGAGACTGGAATGAGTCCTATAAAATTAACTACAATGGTTTTTCTTCCTGATGTGCCCCACCCTGCTTTGTTTATCGTGGCAATTGCAAACATCTTTGCTGGCAGTAAGCTTGACATATACAACACTGAATAGAGTGACATGAAAACCATGACAATGTTGCCCCTAAGGAAGCTGGCAAAGGAAGACTTTATCAGGCCCACTAACTGAACTGTCAACAAGAAAAGGAGGATGTTCCAGATTTTTCCCCTGTAGAAGAGCTGAATGACTGTAGCGATAAGGAAGAAAGGAAAGAATCCAGTGATTACAGCTTCATAGGTCATCCACAAATGGTGCTTGTGGAACCACATTGCATTATAAAGCCACTCTCTAAAATATGATTTACTCCAGCGGGTCTGCTGATTCAGCCACCTGAGATACTCTATTGGTGTTTCGGTAAGGCACTTGGATCTAGCTGTGTATTTTGTTGCATAGCCCAGACTTAGTACTCGGTTAGTTAGATGCCTGTCATCTCCAAAGCTGCACTGGGAGCCCATAAATTCTTGATTGTACCAATCTTCCACAAATTCATGGAGTAAAGAGTTTCTGTACATTCCCAGAGGTCCACTGATGCACTGCACGCAGCCAAAATAGGACTGGCAGGCTCTTTCTATGTTAAATGCCATCCAGTATCTCACGCTGCTCAGAAAGGAGATCCACGAATCATACTTGTTCAAAATCTGCAAAATACAAGAAGTTGGCATTTTAGATGAGCTCTTGAGAAGAATATTATACACATTAGATCAAAAAGGAATTTGCTGAAACTGAAGTACTGATAGCCAAAATATAAGGGGAGCCTCACTCTTAGGCCAAACATGTTACCATCCTTACACAGTCCAGGACACTGACAGGAAAGGCAAGGTAAAGCCTTCAAGAGGCTGTTCCACAAAAATGATCACTTTTCTCACAACCTTTCCTCTTCTTCACCAAGAAACTTCCTTCCTAGCTCATTTTTCCTTTCTCTTCACCCCCAGTTAAGTCCCTGCTGGGCTCAGCCTCTCCCAGGAGACGGAGAAGTCCAAACTGTGGCTTCTTGCCACAGCTTTGCTTCTCACAGGACTTCTTCCAGCCCTCCTAGAGCTATGCCAGGATATGAGAGGCTGAACACATGGTCTTTGGCTTACATTTTTGGTCTTCTAAGGCTAGCCCTAGATGTTTGATCCTGGACTATGATCCCATATGTGACATTAGGGCCTCTGGGGAACAGCCTTGTTTGAGTTGACACTGGAGTACTGTCATTGTTATTATGCCTCAAGACATACTATGATACTCCAACAGTCATGCTTCAGCTCATATAAACAGCTCAGTCCTTCTTTTCATTTTGCCCCAAAGCTCACCTGAAGCTCAGGCATCCACTTAAAATGCTGTATAGCTATAATCTGAGTCTGAACACTGAGTGGAGGTAAAGGCAAGTGCAGGTGCCCAAGTCTTCACATCCACATTTTCAGCTTGGTTTGTGATTAGACCAGAGGACAAAGATATTCAGGCTTCAGTAGGAATCTTAATTTCTGGAATTAAGAGCCACATACCTGAAATACTTCTGACTACTGGGACATTCTTCAGTAAGTGCTTGCCCATATAGATGGCCCTTTCTCCTTTGTTTCACATAAAAGCCTGACTGGACTAAGGAACCAATCCCAAGGCCAATTGGAATGTTCATATGCATATTTTTTTATAAACTGTAGCAGAAACATTTGTGTTGGAAGGAATGAACAGCTGAAAATCCTCACAGAAGGGGACCGGATTGACTTCAGGGCTTCACATTGTCCCATTTGACAGAGATGCATAGGAAACTCAAAAATACGTAGAGTGCATAGTGCACTGCATTTCTAAAAGGCTTTATTTGTAACAATCTTTGGCTGCGAATAGTAGTATTAGCAAGTAAGGCCTGAGGTGCTGGACTTGGCTTTGGGAGAGCTGTTCTCTGTTCTCTGGTGCCCTAAAGCTTTCCTGTGGCACCTCGAACAAAAAATCATGTCCAGATACTCAAAGATGCAGCAACAGGCCTGACAGTCCTAATGCCCCATTTTTTATGTATTTGAGAAGAATAATACTTATCTGCTTTCTATGAGTGTTAAAATCACAGTGCTCTTACCTGTGAATTAGCATTCTGTTCAATAGATAAAAAGGGCAAGGTCTTACAAGAACCTTTGTGATGATACCACTGTGTATTCAATGCTATTCCAGACATGGAAAAGTACTGCAGTACAAATATTTGCTGAAACTCCCCAGTGTACTCACCTGCACATCGCCTCCAACTCCTCCAACCATTGGATCTTCTTCTAAGACCTTTACCATCTCCACTGATGAAGCTGGATCAAGCATTGTGTCTGAATCACAGACCTACGAGAAAGACAGAATCAAGAACAAAAATGGGTTGGTTAAGGAGTACACTTGAACAGAGAATAAAAATCACTTGAATGGTGAGTGTCTCTATAGGCATATTCTCCTGAATGCAATTAAATCTCTCTTTGGAGTCTGCATTGATACTTCTTAAAGGCCATTTGTATCAGGCAGCAAGAAGTGCTGCTGAATGAAACTGAGTGCTTGTAAGGGCCATGCACGCAAACAATCCTCTCTTCTGTATCAGCTCGATTTGTTTTACTGGCATGCTGGGCTGACAACTTTGAATAAGAGATGCTCTCAGAGATGGGGCACCGCAGAGCAAGACAATGTTCATGGGTGTGTTGCAGATTTCTGCGAGCTCTGACATAGGGTTCCCCTGTGTTGGCTGCATGGTTTTAGTACCCTGGTTAAATGTCTCCTGCTGCCCAAAGAGGGAAGGAGTGAGCAGTTAAATTCCAGACGCTTGTTAAGAAAAAAAAAAAAAAAGGAAAAAGTCAGCTAGGAGTCTGGAAAGAAACCTAATAGTTCTTTCACTCATGGAACGATTTAGAAATTCATGTAAAATATGTATTTTGGATTATAGAACAAACTCATCTGTACATTTGGATGTATGGTGTGTTACTAATAGTGCAAGGATTTGAGATTTGATGTACAGAAATCATTTGCCATTTTCCTCCAGCATTCTTATAAAAAATATCTAAGTAAGACCAGAAGGAGCAAGTCCCAAAGTGCAGTACTCCATGAGACCAAGGCAGAAATGGATGAGATACACAGGCTTTTTAACCACACAAACACTCCCAATCAACTAGACACTGTGTACATTAAGAATTGGCTTGCCCCTGGAGAGTAGGAGGGCTCAGACAGGCTGGCCTCTCTGAAAGGCAGCTGATGCTGCTTTCATTTGCTGGGAGGCTAATGACATAAGCTGCGGCCTTTTTAAAACAAGTGGATGTCTCCTTGTCCGAGCTGCTGCTGAAAGCAGTTCCCCAATAGTCTGTGAACTCATTTTTCAGATGCCCTGACCTCCCTGAGTGGGAGGTTGTCCCAGAAACACTCTTCTGACTGGCCAGATTCTGCCCTACAAATTCTCTTCCTCCTCCCACTTAATCCAGAATTGATATTCCTGTGATTTCAGGTGGGGACAGTAGAGGTAGAAGTCAGTGGCGTTACATGAATAAGCTATTAAGTTAAATCCCAGCAAGGCTTCATATCAGGACTTTTAATTTTGGCATCTTTTCATTCAACCTTTCAACTCAGCCTAAGCTCCCTTGCTCCATGGGAGCAGAAGTATTTATTCCTGCTCTGTCAGGGGAGGAGAGTTTTTAGGGATTCTGTTATGGGCTAGACTTGAGTTGAGAGGTTACAAGCAAGTTTGCTTAGCGCACCAAGTTAAGTTCTGCAGTTGACACCATAGGAGGTAGGGGACACCTTCTAGGGGGACCTGGACAGGCTAAAAGAGTGAGCACACAAGAACCTAATGAGGTTTAAGAAGGCCAAGTGCAAGGTGTTGAATGACTTTTTACATGATCTGATAGTGAGAGGACAAGAGGGCATGGCTTTAAACTAAAACAGGGGAGATTTAAGTTAGATGTTAGTAAGAAATCTTGTACTCAGGGTGGTGAAGAGGTGGAACAGGTTGCCTAGAGAGGTTGGGGATGCCCCATATCTGGAGGCATTCAAGGTCAGACTGGATGGTGCAGTCTGATTAGCAGTTGGCAATTCTGCCCATGGAAGGGGAGTTGTAACTAGATCATCTTTAAGATCCTCTTCAACCTAAGCTGTTCTATGATTCTATAGTTCTATGATAATCAGGCTGCACAGCTTGTGATGCAGCTCAGCATCTGCCAGAATGTTTCCTCTCCATACTCACTTGGAGGCTGAAAGGCGAAAGCTGATGAGAGCTCCCATATTTCTGTAAGCATCTCCAGCTTCCATTAACTTGGAGCATCCAGCTCCTTTCCATGGAGGACTCAGCCTGGGGAGCACCTTTGTAACCTAGCCAGCTTTGGTGGAAAGCTGTCATCAGTGACAGCACATGGTGGTAGGTAGCATTAATTTTGATGAAGGGAAGAAAGGATGAAGGGAGGAAAGGATGCCTGTATTTCTGTCAGGGACTTCCTAAGCAAAGCTGTCACTGAGTGCTCAGCATGGCAAATCTGCTATTTGTTGGTATTCAGGGCTCAGGCAGACACTTGTCCCATTTCTTGTGGCCACAAGTGGTCAGATTGGGTCATTCTCCTACCCAGCTCCTCGGATTTCAGTCCTGTGCCTGTCACTCAATGTGGCTGAGCAATCCCCACCCACCAGATGCATTTATCTATAGCAGAGAAACCTGCCATAAGCAACACTGCTATTATGAGATGAGGAATATTGAAAACACAGAATTTATTTACAAATGACCAGCATGTGTCCTGGACATGCCAGCACTGTGGACATGTCTGCGTTCCTGGGACAAGCTGTCATTTTCCATCTGGATGAGGTTTTTCTAGGTGAAAAGAGGACATACTCTGAGAAAAGCAACTTAGGAACCTGAATGAAACACACTGAGGGCTGGCCAGCCGGGGCTGGCCCAGCACAGTCTAAGAGCCATATTTCCACATAAGGGCAGAGTGACCTAGAAATTACCGCTGTGGGTCACAGAGTTGCATGAAAGGGACACCTGACCTTGCATGCTTCTGCCTTCAGCTCTGAGCAAGCTGTTCAGATGCTTGCTGCAACCAGTGGTCATTCAAAACAAAGGATGTTCCACGGAGCTCAGACTGTGCTGGGTGGTCCATGCAGGTACTTGGATCAAGCCAAGAAGAACTGCACCCTGACTGTACTAGCCAGCTTTGGCCTCACCTTCTCCAGAAGGGAATTAAAGCCTTCACAGTGATCTCAGGTATTTAGTGAGAGTCTGCTAGTGAGCAACATCTTGGCTATCCACACTGACATGTCTGCTTATGATCACTTGCTTTTAGCCTTAAAGTGCATTTAAGGACTGTGAGGACCACATTGTCAGGCATGGGCAGTCATACTGACTGGTCTACTTTTTAAAGTGGCTGATCATTGATGCAGATTACTCAGCTATTAAAATGTGGGGCCAATTTAAAGTAATTTAGTCCTAAAGATACTCCTAAATAGCTGTGCAAAAAATCTCAGCCTACACTAATTCACAAAACAGAGCCATATGTCACTGCACTGCATCAGGACTGTGGCCAACCAGAGCTACCAAGGCAATGCATTTGTAACATGGATGTGACTGTGACATCAGTCATCAGTTAGTCCCTGACACATTCATCAGAACTTCTGAGCCAGGTCAGGAGTGCTAATTGACAGAGGGACCAGAAACATCTCTTCTGTTTTCTTAGGTTATGGTATGACTGTTGAAAGAGAAACACTTTTTCCAGGTTCTCTGAGCAAATGCAAGAGCTGGACTGAGAGAGGAAAGTAGTCATGAATCTGTTTCCTCTCTGCCTTCATTCTCTGCAATTTGATACTTCTGTGGGAAGTGATTATAAAATGATGTTAACACAGAAAAACAGCATTTTTGATCCCATCACAGTCCCTCGCAGCACAAAATCAAACTGCAGACAATGGAGAATTTAAGTCCATTGTTTTTGGATAATAAATCAGTTAAAGTTTTGGAAATGCTCAAGAATAAGTTTTAAATTGTTGCCTTGCTTTTAAGCCTCCAGTAACTCTTGAAGTCCTGAACCAGGGTGTTTCCTGACACTATCCTGACAGCTTATCGACTGTCCCACCAGAGGAGAACTCTGGAGGCAAATTAATGTGCTGATGTCAGGAGAGGGCAGGAAAGGCTGAGGGTGATTAATTAGGAAGACTGTCTCATAATCAGCAGGATTTAGTGGAGTAAATCTCACTGGTCTTGATATACAACTAATATACTAATATACAACTGATACACAACTAGCGATCCTCAGGGTCTGGCCTAGTTCTATGCGCCTCCCTCCACTCATGGCCTCCTGGACTTCCTGCAGTCTGTTTGCCTGAGTGAGGAGTGCTTCCATGTGTAAGGCACAAACACAGAAAATCTTTCAAGGGATCCAAGGCAGCTGGAAAGAAATGTGTCTCTGCTGCTTTGGAAATGGGGAGAGAGGACTCAGCCTAATTCATTTTTAAGTGAACAGTGTCATAAGGGCTTTAAAGGCCAAGTCGCAGTGAGTGAGGTAATGCAGCTGTAAGTGATGAAGCAAAAGCTCCTTCAGGCTTTAGCTGAAGAAATCTTTCTTTCAAGACTGCACGTTGACCTTTTTTATTGAATACTCTGCACAGCCCTCAAAAGCTTCAAAATACCCCCATCTTTTTCACAGAATCTACCACTGAGATATTCCCTAGTGGCAGCAAATACTTGTCTGCCTGTTCTCATATGTGGCCACTGAAATTCTCTCAAAATAAAACTTTACCCAAGATCTAGACTTACAGGAGCAGTGAGGGGGTCTTCAGGAGGCCACTGGCTTTGCCTGAAGCAAAACCACAGGGAGAAGTACTGCAACCTGAGGAGATATTCCAGATTTCTCCAGTAGCTGGTAGATTTAACATATTCACAGATAGGCTGACCATTTTAAAAAGTAGCAAAATGCACTTTTAACGGTCAAGCTGTTTCCAAACAGACTGAAAGGAGCACTGTGTTCATCGGGGACTAGGATGGCCTCTAACATGCGGCACAAAATATACAAAAGCTGCTTTCTTTCAAAGTGTGTTTGAATTGGCACTGACCTGGTGCTTTAATACCTACCTGTACATAATCCACGCTTCTCCCCAGTGCTTTGAATGCTGTGTACATTACTTCTCTTTTTCCACCCCATTTCTGCATGATGCAAACACTTTTGTTGGACAGGACCAGCTGAGATACATGCTGCATGCTCTCTCTGTGAGACTCCTCCGTCTCACCTGGACCTTTGTCATGGAAGTTGTTACTCCAGATATAAGTGGCAGATTTGTCCCTACCCATGATTTCAGTAAAAATGTCCATCATGTAAACGTCGTCTTCCGAGTTCCCATCAATGACCATAACAACTTTAATTCCAGGGTAGGTCAATCTTTTCACAGAAAGTAAACATTTTCTTAAGTAGTCAGGATCCTCTTGATACGCAGCAATACAAAGGGCAACAGTTTTGTTCAGCTTGATTGGAGTCTCTAGCGACCGCTTCATTTTCCTGTGCTCTAGGTAGGCAAACAGGCTTTGGATGATGAGATGTGATGCCAAGATAGCACCATAGAGTCCAAAGGAGAAGTAGTAATTGTCTGTTTGGATAAACTGGTAGCCCACAATGTAAGCAGCGGTGATTCCCAGCAGGAGGGACACTCCAAAAAGTGTAGTTCCAAGTATTCTCAGGATACATATAAACCTCTCACAATACATCTGCAAAAAAGCATGGAAACTGTTAGCAGAGCTGCCACTTCCCACTTTGTTCAGGGGCACACATGGTGCTGAGTTCAGCACCAGCAGATGCACCGCATGCTTCTGGTCATATGGACTTATTACATCATCTGTTCAACTTATATCTCCTCTGCAGTATTCTTTACATGTGAAGAGTCAAATATGCCTTAATGTTCCAGGTGGGTTCTCTACACTTCATAATGAGCTCAAAGAAAGTGCTGCCTTTGTCAGGATTTTAATTTGGCAGCCTGGGCTTGCTGAATGAGATTCTGTCATATTACCCTGGGGGGGTCGGAAAAGGGGCTTTCAGGCCACTGCTCAATTCATCTAGTCATGGGTGGGAGGAACAGCTAAACATCTGTGCAGCCTCTCCTTGCCCCCCAGTTTGTGTCATGACTGCATCCCACCCTGAATTGCGTCTCTTGCTTAGTTATGTTTGCAAAAAATATTGGAAAGACATTCTTAAAACAGATGTCTGAATGTATTTATATTTTTTTAGACAGATGTCTGACTATATTTGTAATTTATATTTATATGATCAGACAAGGTCTTCTCAATAACACTGCAAAAATGTGTTATTCATACATTTGTATATGTAGATATATATGCATGTGCAAGCATGAGTGTGTAAGGCTATCACTTGACAGAGATTAAGTGTGTCTGCAAAACACATTAATTTAGGAGAGTTAGGGCTTTACTTCGGACTCTGAAATTCATTAGAGTATCAGCTGTGACAACTTCTGCATGCATAGCCTACCTGGCTCTAAAATCTTTCAGGCTAAGCTCTGGCAATGGAGGAGCTAGCAGGCATGGAAAATGCTCAGTACTCTCAAAACAAGTGATGTGGACAACATGGGGACAGAATCAAAGAATGGCCTGGGTTGGAAGGAACCTCAAGGATCATGAATCTCCAACTCCCCCGCCACAAGCAGGATCACCAACTTCTACATTTAATACTAGACCAGGCTGCCCAGGGCCCCATCCAACCTGGCCTTGAGCACCTCCAGGGATGGGGCATCCACAACCTTTCTGGGCAGCCTGTTCCAGCACTTTACCACTCTCATAGTAAAGAACCTCCCCCTGACATCCAACCTAAATCTTCCCTCCCTCAACTTAAAACCATTTCCCCTCAAAGGCAGGTTGGCAGAATATACTTGGCTGCTTTTTGTGGACAGTCACATTAACCATTCTATACAACAACTTTTTCATAATTACAGGAAAGTTAATGCCAGTACGTTTGACCTTAGGGATATAAAATAGATAATGTCTGTTTAAGGCTATGCCAGTAAGCACACTGTAAGTCAAAGAATCTGAAGCACATGCTTGAAAATTTTGCTGAATTTGAGCCTCTCCAAGTAATGGACTTAATGTTTGTGTTTTCTTACTCTTATTCATATTTTCCCTGCTGCTAACATCTTGCTTGTCTGCAGATAATGTGTTTCATCATCTGTTGGCCAAAACTGAAGCTGGAACTGCACTTCATTACATCATGTAGGTCTTTAACTCTTTCTTGTGAAATATTCAGGGAAAAAAAAAAAAACCAACAAAAAAACACTACCGAAGTGCAGCAGTGTAGCTGTCACCGGTTATATTTCTGTCTGACATTTACAGGCTTAGAAAGACAGATCTACTTAGAAAATAAAAATGAGAATAAAGTCTGAGACTGCAAAGACTATGCTTTTTTTCACTGGCTGTTTAGGGTCTTAAATTTCAGGACAGGAAGAGGTCTCTTAAGTGTATATTTGGAGACACTGTTAAAGAAATTGGACCCTATCTCCAGGACTTCCTTGAATACTTATGACTGGGATCTGACAGGTGCTGTAATCACCCGACAGCACCAGTCCCTGCTCTGGCCTGTCTGAAAGTCTTCCACAATGAGGGGTCATCAGGAAGCCTACTAAAAGACAGCTTATACGAGCCATCGCTATAGGTGAATTAAATGCAGTGCCCAAAATAGATGGGCTTTAGAAAACAGATTAAGTAATGGATCTCCTCTAGATTACCTTGAATTCAAATAGCCTGTGTGTTTGTTAATCCCCCCGAATACGCAGAAGGTCACCAACATCAAGGTGAATATTTTATTAATGGTGCAGTTGTACTAGGCTTTCCCATTTGGGGTCCACAATTTCTCTTCCCTCGCCAGAAATAGAACATGCTTATTAGTGAGCAGGTCTGAATTCTGCTTACATTAGGAATTGTATGACTGAAATCAATGGACCACTTGTATGGGTATAGCTCACAGGATTTAGATTAAGATCTGGAGCATTTACATTTGACTGACTATACGTTTGTATCAGGCTTCTTTTTATATTAATTTATTATTGCTTTTTCTTTTCCTATATAGTGCTTCTGCATCAAAAGAAAAATAAATGAATTCTCTGATCTTGTCATTGCAGCACAGTTTCCCTCCTTCCCAAAACCCACTCTTTTAAGATCAAAAAATGGATTTCTGGTCTTAATAAAATAGTATTTTTTTTTTTAATCCTTTAACTGTCAACCTTGGGAAAATAAACAGTGTTTTGATCTAAATTCCTGGCTTTCATCAAAGAAACCTTCCCCTTTGTATATGCAATTGAAGCATGTCTTTTAACTGACTGAATCTCAGGCAAAGCCTGGAAAAATTGCTCAATATTCTCAAACTTTAGCACGTGATCTATTGATAACTTGCCCAGCAGAATTGATATGTATCAGCTTGAATGTGCCCAAACAACAGCAAAGAAGCCAAAAACTCTCCACCCTTCTCAAATAACTGAGCCAAGAAGAGGAAATTATGTTTGTCCAAGTCTGTGGCCAAAGATGAATTGCTGAGTCAAATAATAGCACTGAGTGTAGGAATAGCCTCATCAGAGATTTTAAGATCAGATAGTACTGTTGTGAAAACCTAGACTGGCCTAACACAGTGAAGTGTAAAAGGACATCTTAGCAATACATCAGTCAAAATTTTCCTGAACTTGTCACGTTAAGATAGAATCAAGTATTATCAGAGAAGCAGTGCATGGTACTGCGGCTGAAAATTGCAAGCCTAAAATAACAATGTGCTGAGTCAAGATACACGTGTCAAGTGCTTGGTGAATGATAAACACAGATTTTAACTTTCAAAACCACAATTATTTTTCAGGCATTTCCTAAATAATCACTCTGAGTGCTGGCAATATTCTTTCAGCCAAATTGAAATGCTTTTCTTCAAAGTTGCCATCACTAGAGCCCTGTTCAACAGCTGACTACTTAGTAGATGTACAGTACACACCTCATATGATCAGTGCAGCTCAGGCTCCCGTGCACTGCATGGGAAGCTTGAGACAGGACTGCTAATGCTGCTTTGCAGTTTGGACATCTAAATCCTTGATGAGCAAATCCATCAAACCTTGCGGTGCTGAACCAGTATATGCTTTAGCACAGACTTGGCAAAGAGGGTCAACATTGGTACACACACAATGAGGGAATGTAAAGAGGTTTCAAAGTATACTATTGAACAATTTACTGTCTTGATTTTCCAGCTGTTTAATTCCATGAACAGAGCGGGTGAGTTCTTCACAGCCCACCTAGCAGAAATGAAACATGAAAGCTGTAATGGCCTCAAGTTGGCCAGGGGATGTTCAGGTTGGATATTAGGAAAAATTTAGTCTCTGAAAGAGTGGTGGGGCACTGGAACAGGCTGCCCAGGAAGGTAGTAGAGTCCTTGCTCCTGAATGTGTTAAGAAATGTATAGATGTGGCACCTGGGGATATGGTTTATTGGGCATAGTGGGAATGGGTTGATGGTTGGACTAGCTGGTCATGGAGATCTTTTCCAACCTTGATAATTCTATGATTCTAATGCTATTTAGGCTGTTGCTGATTTAGTGACACACATTTTGGATCAACAAGCAGTCCAGAGTATAAACATGTCCTGTTGTGACTGTACAAGAGGAAGCAATAAATGTGTGTGCCTCCATCAAGGCTCTAATGAAGGGTATAACCAAGAAATAAATCCCTGCAAGTATTTGACATCAGATTCCATCTAGTGAGTTATTTAGCATTGGCATAATGACAGGAAGACCCAGAGATCGTATTTTTTGGCATGCTTGTGATAGAAGAGAACTTACTCTACGTTACTATCGTCTAATATTATTTTCATAAAAAATTTAAGTTAACAAGAAGTTGACTAATATATACACATAGTGACTGGTGGAATAAGTCTAACACTAAAGATACTGTGCTTTCACAAGCTGAGCAGTGCCTTAGATACCAAATTAAATGAATGTAGCAAAATGTTTTATTCTTTATTCTGGCAATATTTAGTCCAGCATCTAACTGCAGTTATAAAAATCTAACCTTAATAAGATCAAGACACCTGATGGAAATTCAGTAGGTTCTAATGCCCTCATTGATACTGCATACTTAGCAAAGAACACTGCTGACTGCCAGGGTAAAATAGCACCTGTCTCCCTCACCAAAATTATATATCACAGTCTGCCCAAATGGTTATTAATCAGACTTCATGCATGGGCACTGGCACAGATTGCCCAGAGAAGCCTTGGTGCCCCATCCCTGGAGGCACTCAAGGCGAGGTTGGATGGGACCCTGGGTAGCCTGATCTGGTGGTGGAAGGTGGAAGGCAGCCTTGTCCATGGTGGGGAGTTGGAAGCAGATGATCTTTAAGGTCCCTCCAACCTAAGCCATTCTGAGATTCTATGATTCTATGATCCCTGAGACTAAGAACACCTGGACATAGTATATCCCTTTGCAAAGTCAGGAGACAAAGAGAAAAAAATATTTGAAAGAAATACACAGAATACAGGAAAACACATATTCAGAAAGTCTATGTGTAGTGTTGTCTGTACATACCAATATTGTCTGTAGCCTCTTATTTATACTGCACCAGCTGGTGTTGCTCAAAGAAGCAATCAGGTGGTGCCTTGCACCTGCTAACACAGGTTTGGAACCAGTGACTGACTGGAGGTCAGAATGAAATCAGGCTTGCTTGCAACACGTGGGTTGCAGCTCATCCATCATCTATTTAAAAGACTGTCTGTCTCTTGTGTACAACATTCAAACATATCAGATAGGCCAATACTACAGGAACAGATCTGCAAAGAAGGAACATGTGGCACTAAGGGCCCAACTTCCACCCTCCATACACTGCCCATTCATACCCTGAACCAAGTCTAATCAGACCCCATGGATTGAAATGCCACTTGTGCCTAAACGGTCTGCTCTTGTGGTGCACCTTGCAACTAGTTTCATTCAAGAGGAATTCAGCATGTGTGCTCAGTGTCACTTTTCAATTCAATCCAAAGCACGAAGAATTCAAACCAGCCTCGTGGATGACCTGCACGTCAGCCTTGCTTTTAAATCTTTGTTGTAACAAGAACTGCTGAGCAGTAAGAACATTTAGAAGTGTCTCACTGTTACATGCCTGTACAGAAGCTGAATTCTTGACTGCCTACTGGTCATGGTCCTCTGAAGCCTCGTGCTTTGGCTTCAGTATAACACTTAGCCATCTCATTAAAGAGAAGTGTGCACTTAAATATTTTGCTGAAGAGAGAAATCAGTGGATAATTTATATTACAGTTCTGTAGTGTACGCGTAAAGAAAACATTAAAATTTCTTTGTGAAATTTCTGGAGTGTTCATGATAAAATTATGTATGTACAGTTGATGTATTTATTATACCTGTTAATCTCCCATATGATAATTGATCATTGGTTAAACCATTGTATTTCTTGAAGGGAGAAAACCAGAGAGAGTGGATCAGGACTTGAACCACTGGCATTTTGTTCCTAATACTGCCATTCACATTCTGGGTGTCCTTCGGCAAATGAATTCAACTCTCTTTGCCTCAGCTTCCTCACCTGTAAATGGGAATCAAGACCATGCTAGAGGCTCTTGGAGGTCTATGGAGCTCCTCCTACAGCTGATGTGTATTGTGCATGTGGTGTTATCCTGGGTCACATGGGACCTGACAATTCCCAATTTCCATAAAACTGTTTTTCCTCTAAGAAAACCAGACCGCTTCCTTTTTCTCTTCTATATATTCTCCTGAATGTAGAGATAGCAGGGCAGTCAGTTTTTCTACAGCACAAATGCAGCTCTTACCCTATCAGCAGGACGCCTGATATCCATGAGGTTAGCAACATAAGAGCTGACACACATGGGTATATGTGTATGCTGTTACTTAGGGCTGCTTTAAACACAGCCAAAGGAAGAGTTTCAACTTTTATAAACCTTAAAAAAACCTCATTCTTTGTGAGCACAATAGCATTAGCTTCTACAGATCAGCTGCTTGAATGGCAGTCGTGTGTGCATGCAGCCCTTATGTGTTTATGTGGCCTTACACACATATACTCTGTGTTTAAACACAAACATTATCTGCTAATAATCTTCATCCAATATTTAGAAACACTGAGCCTTATTTTGGTAGCAAAGTAAATCATTTATCTTTGAAGTACAAATGCTTCCAGGTACACAATAATTAGGAGCATCAAATAGCTGCCCAGAATGACTCTTCTGTTTTACAGAGGAAACCAAGGAAGTTATGCTACATCTGTATATCTTTACTGCAGCAGAGTTACCATATCTGGTGCTTTTGGTTATTTATCACTTCCAGATTTTGTCATGCCATTGATCTTCTGGAAAGGGCTCACATAAGACTAAAATTAACTCTGAGGTTAGGTTTAAAGTAAAGAACAAGGTTGGTAATGATGGTAAACTGTATCTGCACTCATAGTCTTTGATCAGCAAATCAAGACTCTGCTCAATGTATGTTCTCCCCTCAAGCACCTAAATTTATTCTCTAAGAGGTGTGAGTAACTGCTGTGTGGATTTCTCCATCGCATACATGGTGAGATGCTGGTTGTTCAATTAACCAAAAGAAAGCAACAAACTCATACTAAATGCTCTAAGAAATAATGAGAGAAATAATTCATATTGATATTCAGACATTTCGGATTACAGTTAAAGATATTCTGGTTTAGAACAGATTTCTGGTTGCTGGTTCTGAAGTCCATGGACTTTTTTGGCACAGCGCTGACTCCAGTGAGTAAATATTTGTCTGATGTGCATAGCTCATTATCTTGTAATTTGTTTATCAAACACAGGTAATACCGTGTTTGACTTAGTCAAGTAGGCAGTGCTGTTGCATTGAATGAAAGAGTAATTTGCTGCTTTATGTACTAATCTCAAGTAGTTATTAAATGAAGCTGATATCTCATTTGTTTGCATACCATAAACATGACCAGCTGAATTTGCTGGTAGCACAGCCGGCATGGGGAGCTCCATTGAACCCGGCACAGCTGCTCTTTCTGCTGGAAAAACTTTTGCCCAAGTGTTGTTGCCCTTGCGTGTAGGATGAGATTTACTAGAATGGAATACAACCCTGGATTGACACGGTGACAACACCGGTGCTGGAGACGGCACCGGTCTATGGAAAGACGACCCATGAGGAGACCGTGAGGTCTATGGGGACTAAGAGCGGACGAATGCTAATGCCTTGTGAGATGTGGGGTCTTAACCAGCCCTAAAGAACAGATTCATAAAGCCTGCCAGGAATGGTGTAGTACGGTGGGCCCTCCCTTAAGCTCCCTTTCAGCCCTCTTTGCGTCTTTGCCAAGATATTAAGGCATCGAATGAAGCGCATTAAGGTTCCTAGCAACGAGAGCTGGTTGTCGGCCTCAGCTCCAGGCTGCAGCTCGGACAGGTGCAGTGAAAGGCCGCCGACGACATGGCCGGGGAGCCCTCGGAGCTCCCGGGGCCGGGCAGGGGCTGCGCGGCTCCTCCCGCCGCCGCGGGGCCGCTCCTGCGGGGGAACCCCGGCCCGGAGCCGCGGCCAAAGTGGGCGGCTGCGGTGCGTCACAGGGGGTGGGCGGGGCGCCGGGGGGATCCCCCGCGCAGCCACGTGGGGAGGGGGCTGGGGGCGGCCCCTGGCCTGCGGGACCCTCGCGGGTCGCGGCACCCCGCGGAGGGCGGGGAGGGGGTCGCGAGACTGCTCCGCAGCTGCCTTCTCCGGGCGCACCCCGCGAAGCCTCCCTCCCCCCCCAACCGCCCCTTCGGGAGCGACCATTCCCGAGCGGCCCTCAGTGCCGCCGCCGAGCTTCGCGGTCAGCCCGGGTCCCGCCGGTGGCTGCGCGGAGGGGCGGGGGCGGCAGTCGGCAGCGCCGCTGGAAGTTCGCGGGCAGCCACAGCTCCCGCCTCTGCCGTCCCTCCCTCCCCGCCCAGACACGTTGGTCGCGCTGTTTCTCCCCTCCGAGGCGGGACTTAGCCTTCCTCCTCGCTTCCCTTCCTGCGGTCCCATCCCTCCCGCCGCCGCTGTCACGTCCCCTCCCGACGCTGCGTGCGAGGGAAGGCGGCCGGAGCTGGGGGCGGCTCTGCCTCCCCCCAGGGCGAATGCCTTCCGAACCTGTTGCTTGATCGATTTAACTGCTATTCATTTCACATTTTTTTTTTTTTTCCTTCCAAACCGTATTGCTCAACTGTATCCTAAACGGATTACACGGAGGGAGGGGTTGAAGCTGAAAACCTCATTCATCCTCACTGCAGTCCTATTCATTGCTGGAATAGGTGTAGCATAGAGACGGTAAGATCCTCCCCCAGCCCCACTCGTGTCTGGGGACCTCTTTCTGCCTTCCTCCCTGGAATAGTGAGGCTAAGAGGAGAGCGGCTTCTTCTCTGGGGATGCCATAAGGGTGATGGTCAATCTCCTACCTTGTTTGTCCGGCTGTCCTTTGGTCATAGAGGGGCTCCAGCCAGCTGTGTGGTCTCACGTACCGTTGCTCCCGCTGAACAGTTTCCAAGTTTGAGGTAAAAGATCAAATCGCACTTTTTCAGGGACTTATTCAGAAGCTCAGGAATAAAAAATAATTAAAAAACGAAAATAATAAAAAAATCGCTTAAGGCTATTCAGTCCTACTCATTTTCTCCCACGTGTTTTCCCTATTACAATGTATTTGTCTTCAGTTTCTAGCTCAAAGTCGTGGGATTTTTTTTTTTTCAAATAATAATAATAATTAAAAAAAAAAGTTAGAAATAATAAATTAGGAGTTAGTTTCTCGTGGTCGAAGACCTTATTTCAAACCCGGCTGGGCAGGAGCCTGGAGGAGTTGCACGGCAGCGGCTGAAAGTTTGGGATGTGCAGCATCAGATAAAGGCTCTTTGGTGATGCCTCGCGACCGCGTAGCTGCTTTAGTTCTCAGCAGCAGCAGCAGCAAACGGGTAATATTTTCCAGACGTCTGTTCCTTTCCTGCTGCTGCTGCTGCTTTTCTGCCTTCTCCACGTTATGGGGTCTTTTAACAAGTGAGACTTGAGTTGTTTTAATAGGCGGAGGATGGGAAGAGGAGGGGAGGGAACGAACTCCTGTAAGAAGGGAAAAAAAAACGCAACCACCCTGCCCATTGAAATGATCTCAGCCAAGGACCAATTCAATTTGCAGAGGCAGGAATTCAATTAGCTAAGTTGCACTTTCTGCAAAGAAACGCAATACACACCCATCGCCACCACCTGATTTCCTCTCCTCGCCCCGCGCTTGGGGGGGAGCCCCCATTCCCCCCTCTCTGCATCTCTGGGTCTGGGGTGTGGGACTCGTCCCTCCCACCGCCGCTATTCTGCTGGGACAGCTTTGCAGCTGCTGGTTTTTATTAATAAGGGAATTGCCTCTATGAATGGATGAACTTTGCAGTTTCCAATTCTGCTTTACCCATTCAGTCTCGGAAAGATTTGCTGTTAGTAACTACCCTATAGAAATCTCCCCCGACAACAATACCCGTGTCACTCGCGTTAAAACAAGCCCGGAAACACGTTAGACGGTTTAAGAACTTGAAAAATGCTTTCGGATTTGTTAGTTTGTCTCTAAAATTAGTCGCTCACTTCACCCAGAGCAGGGCACCGCAGCTTCCAGCCCAGCCGCTGCTGTCGGCTTCCAGCAGCTTTCACTGGGCTCCTTCTCTCCCTTAACAGCATTTCCCCAGCTTCCAGCCCCCTACTTGAACTGATGGAAAAAAGGCACTAGGTGGCACTGTTGAAGTGAGCGGAGCGCGGGCAGCCCGCTTCTCGGAGCTGACGGATCTCTCCCCGCCCGACCGGGACCCCCCCCGATGTTGGACTGCTCAGCCCGCGTTTCCTCAAGGCCCACAGAGCTCTCTGCTTGCAGGAGGTGAAGCCTACAAAGGGCATGGTGTGCAGACACCGTTGGTGAAGCTGGAGGGGACTCCTCGCCCCATGGTACCTCCAGCTGTTTTGGGACTCTTCCCGTATCCAAAACATGGTTGCAAATTGGTAGCTATCTGAAGTGGATGGAGGTTTTTTGGGTACCATGTTGAAGTATTCAGGTTTCTGGGTGTGCTCAAGAGGAAGAAGAGCTTTAGGATGTACATGGAAGCTGAGCTGCTTGAGAAGCCTTGGTAGGATGAGAGGGAAAGGCCTTAAGTTGCACAAGGGAAGGTTCAGGTTGGTTGTTAGGAAAAATTTCTCCTCTGACAAAGTGTTCAGGCACTGGAGCAGGCTGCCCAAGGAGGTAGTGGAGTCCCCATCATTGCAGGTGTTCAGGAAATGTGGAGATGTGGCACTGAGGGACAATATTGACAATACTGGTGGTAAGTGGATGACTGGACTAGATGATCATAGAGGTCTAATCCAACCATAATGATGCTGTTATTCTAAGCTGGCCTGCTTCAAAGAGCAAATCTGCCATTAATTTAGGCCAAAGCTTTGTATCTATTTTAACCTGGCAGAACAAGGGAAAGCAACTGTCTTACCATTATACTCCTCATTCCTGCTTTTGCATTGTCCGTTCCCTATGTAAGGAGAACTGACCTAAGTCAGCCATTTGGGGAAAGGACATAGCAAAAAAGTAAGAACAAGTAATACGGGCAGGGGCAAAACAACTGCTTTGGGAATAAGTGTTTGTGATTGTTTGTAATATCCCTTAGAATTACAGGAGGGCTTAGCAAGCATGATAGACTTCTTGAGTAGACACCTAGACTACAGAGTGTTCAGGCATTCCTGTTCCAGGCTTTCCTCCCTACTCACCACTATTCTCATGCAGCAACCACCTCCAGTTGGTCAGTGCTGCAGCACTTTCCAGTACAGGGCCCAGCACAGCTCTGCCATCAGGCAAGGGTGACATTTCCATGTCTGCTCCAAGCTGGGTCAGAGGGCAGAAGGGTGGTGAGATGGTACTGTAACCCTTATTCATACTATCACTTCCAATCTTCCGAATATCCAGTGTAAACCAGGCTTATAACATGAAGAACAGTGGTTGTATAGGCAGGCAAGGAACTAGCACCGAGCTTTGCTACCATTATACACGTCCACAGTTTTGCAAGCAAGTTCCCAGCATCTGTGTGAGTCCTAAAGCATGATTTCCTAACATCAGCTTTTCTCTGGTGCTGCCAGAGGCAGGAGAGGTTTCCATTATAGCACAAATGGCCCAAGTCCATACCTGGACATAGATACCCCCGTGAGCTATGCCTTAAGGAGCTGGATTTGCCCATCTCTGATGGGCTACCTGGCACTTGTCTGTTTTGTTTGCACTGGGGAATACACATCTAGCATCATTTCTGAAATAAAATCTAGTTATGAGGTTGATTGCTTTGCTGTGTTGTAATCATATGACTTTTTGGACTATTATTTCTTTGTTTTATATTCTATTTTCTTAACAGTTTAAATCTGGGGACTGCACTTCTCCTCTACTGATGATTGCATATTACTGTGCAAATACACACTGTCACACAAGCTTAATCCTTTCCTCTCTGTGTTTGAACAGGGATCAAGAGACAGGGTCTTGTGTGGCACAAATCTTCGTGTCCCGCTCATGTTCTGGGGACAGAAGCACTTACATCACACAGCAACTTTGTTTTAGCAAATGACATCATAACGGGAGTAGTGAGTCTCTAACGTCTGCAGCTACGTCCTTCTCAGCCATAATGCTGTATGATCACACTTTTAGGGCAAGAGGGGTAACGTAGGTCTCTGAAACTATGTTTGGCTATGAGGAAGGAATTAAAAGTAGGAGGATATGATTAATGCCAATCCACACATTGTTAAAGAAAATGGATGTGTGTGTTTCATTAGAAGCGTATCACATCTACGTTCATATGTTATGTTATGTCTACATGGTTACCATTATCAAACAATCTTGTTTTCTAATTGGGATTTATAATCACCAGAAGTGGGGAAAAAGGATTTCTCTGCTGCTACTGTCTGCAAACGTAAATGATCCCTGGCTTTAGGGGAATAATCTCAATGAACTAACCACTCATTTTTGAACAAGGCAATGGATATTTGTCTGACAGAGGTCAGAAAAAGGGTATTTTGGGGGGTTTGACGTAGATGATGATTCAATAAATTAATTACCACAAAGCAAATTAGGGAGTGAATTGTGAGCGTGTTAGCCTGAGTTGCTTGCTTTTAGCCTGAGGATATGGCTCCGTGTGCATTTTGCTTCTCCTTTTCTATCACCCTTGAATATGTTAATCCTCTGCCTAAAACACACACACACACACCACACACACACACATACATTCCTACTCCCTCTCCAGGAACAGCACGGTTTGCAATATTGAATTGATTGCTTCAGGGAACAGATCTGTGTTAGAGATAACTGGCAGAGCACAAAGCCATTTCCTACCTGCGCCTATGGAGCGGCTGCTCAGGGTGAGGGGAAGGGGAATGTTCTCGGGTGGTAACCAGGCGCCGGCTGCTGCCGGCTGCAGGACTGCCCTAACAACATCCAGAGTAGCTTTGCTGGCAGGAAAAAGCAAAAGGAGCTTCTGTGAAGCTGAAGTGGCTGAGCCCATCCGGGCTGAAGGGCTCTTATCTCACATTTCTGAGGTAAGGATTTACACACACGGTTTTATTACAGGTCAGCTACTGTGTGGAACTTATCAGAAAGAAATGCAAGAAGCAAATTGTTTGCAATAAGTATCTGTCTTCACAATAAGAAAATGAGTGATAATAAAGAACTTTTTCATACAACAGTGAAAAGCTAGAAATTGAATGTGGACATTTTCGAGTCAGACATGAGACATCTCATAGGGGGCTTTCTTTAATAGTTGTCTGTACTGTGAAGGGGAGTGGTGGATTCCTATGTTTTGAAATCCTCTGGATGCTTTTTTGGAAGCTACGCTTTAGTTCAGTGCAATTTATTGGACTCGGTACAAAAATAGCTGAATCTCCATAACGAAGGTGTCAGACTGTGAGCAGTTCGTTTTGTCCCTGTACTCCACAAAACTACCAACAATTGGACTGACATACCAGGTATGTCCCACATCTGTTTCCATGTGTAGCAGGTCCTGCTGAAAGTGGGAAAGTTATAAAAACTGATACAGCTGCAAGTGAAAGCAAAATGGTGCCCTAAATTATGATTTTAAGGCAGCTGAGAATCCATTTGCAGATTTTCATGTAAATGTTGCAGATATTTGTTGCCACTCATGAAGAATGGATGCAGGCAGACCAAAGGCTCTGTGGTCATTTTTACTATATATAGAAGTATTTTAGAGACTACTGTATTCTGGGCATTTAAATCCAGGGTTATTTACAAGTAAAACTTTAAGGGATCTAGAGAAAACCACTGGTCTTTAAAAAGAAATAACTCATGCAAAATTTAAACTTTCCAACAGTTTTGTATAAGAGAGAAAGCCATAGATCTAACCAACTGTTAGAAGTTTCAGGTTCAGGCTGGGAATAAGTCGTGCACATTTGGATGTGTCTTGAACGCTTGGCTGGGATGAACAAAAATGCCCTTCAAGATGGTATGAGGTAGTGAGCTTTCAGGTGTAACCAGCATGGAGCAGAAGTAAAAGTGGATCGGTTAGGGGTTCTTTTTATGAAGTCTAATTTAAGGGAAGTGATTTAATCACATGCCTGTTATCTACTATGACAGCAGTGAAAGCCCAGTTTAGAATGGCTCAAAGTTATTTTTGAACAGCAGCATTATATTCCATGTAGAATCCATAGATAGCATCACAGAAAACAAAGAGCATATGCAGCTGAAAGACAGACCTGCAAGACTATGAATATACTAGTAAACTAAACTGACCAGAGCCAGGCAGCTCAAGGATGCCATATGTTTATCCATGCAACTTCCCTGCTGCCAAGCTCAGGGCAGCACTGATACTGACCAGTCTGTAGACCCTGACCTTTCCTGAAGAGGAACACTCTCCTCACCTGGGAGAGTGTTGGGTCTCTCACCTCCATTGGGCTGCTCACAGAATGGAGAAATAGTCCTGCACATTCCCAGGTGCCTTCAGGTGGAGAAGCTGGACAGAACAGTCTTGGTTTACAGGGGTTTTCAGAAAGCCCCATGGCTGCTTGGAGGTAGTTGCTTTTATTAATTGCTTTGCTTTTATCAATTGGTATGCAGGCAATGTCAGCCAACCTGGAGCATCATCCTGGTCTTCAGCAACATGATGTTTGGATTGGCCTTCCAGCAGTGCTGCCAACTGGGGCACTGCTATCCTCCTCAGCTGCTACATGGCAATGAAGACATGGGGATCTGAACCTTCAGAGGTACTTCACTCACCAAAATGAAGTTTTCATTGAAATGAAGTTTCAATTTTCACTGAATTTCAGTTTAATTGAAACAAAATTTTCATAGATTGGAATAACTAAGTCAGACTTTCTCCCACTGTATGAAATTTAGACAGGGGGTCAGCACACCTTTTTGTTTATATTTATGGGTGCTCTGCTGTCTGTAGTTGATACTTAGTAAACAGTTCACCCAAACTTGCGATTTTACCTAAATATATGGTTTCTAGCTAACTTCTCAAGAACACAATTCATTTTGGATGCTGGTGGTAAAAAGGTGAATGCTATTAAATAGACTGCCCTTTCCTGTCATCACCATCTCAGTGAGAGATGGATCACCACCCTACCAAGCATCTGTGTTCAGCTGCCCCAGCAGACCTCTGGCCTTCATGAGTCTTTTGGTTCATGGTTTGAGTAGGAGGTTGGGTTGGTGTGTATGGCTGCTGAGCTGTTTGGGCTATTCATTGGTCAGGTGGCCACACAGTTATTGAAAGTTTTGGCCCAGTGATACGCAGTGCATCTGGAGTGTGTATTAGTGTCCAGCAGTGTTGCACCGAGGAGCATAAAATGAACCTGAATGGAGCAGGCCTGCCTATAAATAATAAATATCAGAAAGTCCTAGCAATGCCCAGCAGCTTGCACACAAAAAAGAAATGATCTGGTCATAGCCAAAGACAGGACAAGCAATTTTCTTGCTTACTTCCATGATTAGAAGGGGGGTGAACATGTCACAGACCTTTTGCAAAAGTGCGTTTGAGTGTATGTGCTAATAACGCAGCAAACCTGGGAGTGATGACATACTGATTCAGCCTGCCCTCCTAATCTTTTTACTGAATATGTTCTTTTCAGTTGTGGTTACCAGGGCAGATTTCAAAGGCTCTGCTCCTTCAGGCCTGTTGTCAGATTGAAGCCCTGATGATGAGGGGGTCTTTCCCTGAAGGTGTTTGCAGAAGTAGGTGACATATCAGAGCTTGTAGTGATTCAGTGGAGATTTGGCAACACTAACAAGCCCCGATGCAGACTTCAGTTTTTCCTGCTAATGCTTTTCCTGTCTGGGCCATGGTGGGGGACAGTCTGTAATCAACCATGGGAAAAGAGGGAATTGTTTGGGTAGGCAAAGGCATGGGAACAATGCAGAGACACAGAATCAATGAAGAACAGAATCACAGAATCATCTAGTACAACCATAAACCTAACCAACCAAGTTCCATCACTAAACCATATCAGTTAGTGCCATGTCTACAGGTCTCCTAAGTACCTCCAGGGATGGTGAATCCATCACTTCCCTGGACAGCCTGTTCCAATGCAATAAGAGGAAGCATGAGCTTCCCACATTAGGCTGACTGCCCTGCTGTCCCCACCATAGGCTGCACACTGTCCTTGTATCTGATACCCCATGGGCTCAAAACAGCCCAAGCTGTCCAAGCTCTTTTCATCATCAGATGGTAGCTTAATGTAGAGGGTAATCGAGAGAGACTGTGTTGTGGACTGATTCTTAAAGGATCACAAAGGGTGGTGAAGCACTGGCACAAGTTGCCCAAAGAGGTGGTGGATGCCCTGTCCCTGTATACATTCAAGGGAGGATGGAGTCTGAGCTACCTAATCAAGCTGTAGGTGTCCCTGTTCATTACAGGTGGGCTGGACTGAATTGCCTTTAAGGGTCCCTTCCAATTTAAATGATTCTGTGATCCTATGACTCTACGATTGTGGCTAAAGAGACATCCTATCTGCTGCATCTTTTGGTATTTAAGTCAGTGGTTACCCTCCACTGTTGCTGGAGGAGACAGCAATGCTCTCACTATGAAAATGTCTTCAGCATTTCTGGGACATGCATGTTTCTACAGAATTAAATGTACCTTATACCACTGATTTTATTGCACTTTTGGAGTAGCCATCTACATCTCACACAATGATGCTGTTATTTAAACCATGATATTTGCAAACACCCCCTGTTTGTGACTAGTGAGGAAAAGTGCCACCTTCCATCTGCCATCCAGCTGGAACTCAGGATGCTGCTGAACATGACTGTTAACAAGTATCTGGTCTGCAAATAGTTACCTAGGAGAGCTCTGTCTTTTCTCCCACGACATTCACTGTGACCTGTAGTGGTCTCAGCTTTCTGAGGTTGAAAACAATTTTTCTTTTGAATACACTCATCTAAGCATGTCAGGCTATGTCTGCTGTACCAAATTACTCAGAACCAGCAGCAGGCTCCAGCCTGGTCCCATCGTGGACCTTGCTTTAAGTTCACTCTTAGCATCCTTCCTGGTATGGTTTTGACCTGTGCCAGCTAGTGCTTCCCCAGGCAATGATGTACACAATTACGTAGTTGGGAAGTGTTTCCGATAGGACACAGCCATTGCCTTTTCTCTCAGAAAAAAATCAGTTGTGTGAACATAAACCATAGCGTGGCCATTCAGAGCCAGTGAACAGGCTCTAATTCACAGGTAGCTGATTGCCAAGACTTGAGATGGAAGCTCATCTCTTCACCCACTCAACAGCACTTGCTCAGATCCCACTAAACTATATAACTGTATAAATTCTTTAGTACTTCTTTTTTTTTTCCAGTGAGTTTGAGCTAAACATATGCTGTATCCTGTTTGTTGTGACTAAGTATGCAACGCAAGCTCAATTGCATTCAGTTCTACATACATGAGCAAATTCAGCAAATTCCAGAACAAAGCAGACACATGGTCTTCTAACACAGATGCATTAAGGGGGTCTTAGTACCTTAGTTTAATATTAACTGATATTAATTACAATTAATGATTGATTTACTTGATTAATATATTTTTAAAAGAAAAATGGAAGATGTTTAATTACAGTGATGACATACAAGTTACAAAGTTCATACTTTTGGTTTGCAGATGGTTGGATAAGCCTGAAATCTTATCAAGTGTCTTGACAGTGTCTTGATTTGATTTCTGATGTAAGTACAGTGGAGATTAAAACAACTGCAGTAGCATAAATCTCTAGCTTCTATTACTCTGAGTCCATTCACTCTGAGCAGACCCACTTTGCTGGCCTTTGGCCAAGTCTGTCATGGGGAAGAATCATGTTGTAAAGCAATAGCATCCTGACTCTGCAGGATACTGTTTGATCTTGCCTATATCGACGGGGCTAAGCCATACTATGACAGCATTATGGCAATGTGCTGCAGCCTTTTGAAGATCAGGGGGTTTTCTTCATCTATATAAGTTGTAATCCTTGTTGGAAAGAGAAATGTCCTGGGTGGAGGCATAGAAACAGAGAAGTCATGGGAAAAACAGAACTAGACTAGGTGAGAACTTACATACAGAGATATTCCTAAGGAGGCTTTTCTTGCTTGAGCCCAGTTCCAGGCCTTAACATAGCATCTGTGTATCAGTGCTGTTCTCACACCCGGTCTGTAATGATGGTGTGCCACCTCACCTCCTCCTGAGGTTTAATTGTTATATCTTGGATGCAGCAGTGGAAAAACAAAACCTCAAACTCAGAGCTGTCTTTATCTTGTATCCTGCCTCTGAGTTTGCTCAGCTGCTCTAGATCCTCTCTTACGGGTGGAGAAAGTAAAGGGCTATGAATGTTGGTGAACCGGTAGCATTTATTTAATCAATACGTAGATTTGTGCCTCTTCATTTCAGACAAACACTGTAAGCTTAATGTAAGCTTAAAAATTCAGGAGGCAGCGTCACATGTTACCTATAGGAAGTAGCAAAAAAAACCCCAAAAGTACAAACAAAAAAAAAAACCACGCACAGAAGCTTCCATTTTCACGTTCAGAAGAAGTATGCAGGTGCACCAAAGAGTCAAGGAGGACCGGAGTGATGATAACTCATACATGGGTATAAGAGATGCCAGAGGAGCTTTTCAGACTCTCCTCTGCCCTTGGACTTTAGCTCTTTGCCCATCACCAACCTGTCAGTGAAAAAGGGTAGCTGCAAAGTAGCTTTGAAGCAAGGGAGCCAGGAGTCTAGTGGCCACCAAGTTGAACATGAGCCAGCAGTGTGCCCTTCCCACAAAGAATGCCAACAGTATCCTGGGCTACTTTAGGCAAAGTATTGCCAGCAGTTCAAAAGAGGTGATCCTTTCCATCTGCTCAGCACTGGTGGGACTACATCTGAATTACTGTGCCCAGATCTGGGCTCCTCAGTGCAAGAGAGATGTGGACATACTGAAGACAGTCCTGAGAAGAGCTGCAGCAGTGATGAAGAGATTGAACATCTCTCTTGTAAGGATAGGCTGAGACCTCAGACTGTTCAGCCCAGAGAGGATGGCTGGGGGGATCTCACCAGTGTTTGTAAATTTCTGAAGGAAGGGTGCAGAGAGTACAGACAGCCTCTTTTCAGTGGCGCCCAGTGCCAGGACAAGAGGCAGTGGGCACAAACTGAAATAGAATAGTTTCATCTGAACATCATGAAGTGCTTCTGTTCTGTTTGTGTAAAAGAGCACTGGCAAAGGATGCTGGTGGATGTGGAGCCTCCTCCTTAAAGATCTCCAAAAGCTGCCTGGACATGGTCCTGGGTCTCCTGCTCTGGGTGTCCCTGCTGGAGCAGGGGTTGGGCCAGCGGACCTCTAGACATCCCTTTCAACCACTCTGATTTTTCACATGTTGATACTTTAGCCCTGTAGAACCAAATAAGATGGAACCACCTCTGCTCTCCTAAGTAGGGTTCTCTTTCAGCTGAGAGATACTGCAAATATCTGAGTTAGGAGTATGTAGCGTATGAGCAGCCTGGTAGTGCCTACTGTCCTACTACCCCATGAAGCAAAATATTTGATCTTTGTCTTATCCCTATGGTCTCCATTTACAACGGAACAGACTGTAATCCTGAATGTCATTCAGCATTGCTTTGCACAAAGACTCAAAGGTTTATTTTGCCCAAGTAATAGTGTCCAATAAAGATTGTGTCTATATTTGTCTCAATAAGGGAAACCATTCTGGTATTTTTTGGCCACTTCTTTTACCTGGCACTTATAATACCTTCCTATTTTTGAAACTTCTCTCTTTCTGATTAATTTCATACAAACTGGCAAAGATTGTCAAACATACTGACATATTATGTCTGTGTAAATATGAAAATAGAGGAACCTAAAACAACCTGTCAGAAGTTAGAGGGATTTTGAAAAAAAAAAATAGTCTAAAGGATGAATGACAAATGCCTACTACAGCTACTGTCCCTTGTACATCCTAGCACTTAGGTCTCGTTTTCCTGTGCAACGGAACATCTACATTTTCAAATGCCAATGAAATTTAACAGATCTTAGTCACAGGGAGTTGCACTGGATTAATAATGATTCTGGCTCAGTGAAAATTTTGTTTTATGAATCTTTTCAATTTTTCCGTCATAAATCTTGGATGATTTGTACATGCCTCTTTCTTTATCTTCTCTGTTCCAGGAGACAGTGTTCCCTATGGTAGTTTGGTGGTTGTTTGGGCAGCCAGAGCAGGGAGGGCAGGGCTGCTAACTGCCCTCAGTTCTTATCTCATGTCTGCTGCTGGGAATCTCCATTTCCTCTGGTGTCATTTTTTTTGACATCTTCTGGATGGCTGATCAAACTCCTCAGCAGCTGGCCAATGTTGTGGTAAATGCAAACCATCAAACAAGGTCACCATGGCACAGAGCTGGGCAGAGCCTGTTCATGGTGATAGGTTCAGTTGGTGCATCTCCAATCCTTCCTTTGAAACAAAAAAATCTTTCATCGAAGTAAAATATAAAAATCATTATTCTTTTTAATATCTAGCTTCCTACTTCCCTACGGCCTCCCTGAGTATTTCTCAGCTCCTTCTCCTGCTGATAAACACCCAAGCAGCACTTTGTGTGGTGCAGGATTTGGCATGCTTTGCTGAAAAAAACACAGCATGGGCTCACAGATCGTCTCTACAGGCTGTAAAAAGCCCCTACATGAGGATTAAGTGTTTATTTTTTGTATGCCCTTGTTTCTTGCCTGTATGAGTACCTGTGAGTCTGCTTGTTTCTGGGTTGACCAGTGTTGTTCTCCAGGTGAGTGCAGGAGGCTAAGGAAAACCAGAGTGTGGATAAGCACTTTGTACCTGGTCAAAAGCTTTGATGTCCTTGTGCTGAGTCTTCAGATGCTCAGGTGGAAATGCTTCCCAAGGGATTTTCTAGGAGGGCCTATTAATGTCTAGCACAGGAGCCAATGATACGGAAACCTGATGTCAGACAAAGGTCCTGAGAATGTCCTTGGGACTCTGGGCCAACTCCTGTTGGGTAACTCAGCGGAAGCACAAGACTTTTATCCAGGTCTCTGGTGTCCTTTAGTTGGACCCAATTAAATGCACTCCAACTTTCTGCTTTGCTCCCTTTTACCTCCAACCAGGCAGGAGCTGGAGGAGAGCAAACACGGCTGTAACCTCCCAGCAGGGTGTCCCAGCAGTGCCTGGCACGGCTGGGAAATGAGTCAGAACCTGCTGGAAACAGAGCAACCTGGGAGGAATCTGCTTCATCACACTGCCGCTGTTGCCCAATGCGAGCTTTGCGGTGATCGGCTCCAGCTGACTCAGTGTAGAGTCCTGGCAGGGGAAAGCTCTCATCAGGAAGTGCGTGTGGTTCAGACGGCTGTGGACGCTGCATGTCGGAGAGCCTCAGCTGGCACATGTCTGGGAGAGAGCAGCCAGAAGGGATTCGGTGCTGAGTGTTGCAGACAGAGCTTTGTATCAGTTGGAGTGAGGAAATCTAAGATCCCTGTATCTCACATGTGTGCCAAGAGCTTTCCTGTTGTCCAGAGAGGGCACCTTCACTGTCGATATATTGAAAGATCTGTGGATGATCGTAATGTTAATAGTTATTCACCAATAATATTAATACTGTAATATTAATAATATTCACCAATAACATTTCTCACCTCTGCTCTCAGCTGTGAATATTATATGAGCTCAAATCAATGTTTTGAACCTACTGTGTTTGAAAAGATCTGAAATCATATAAAAAGGATTTATGCTTGCCTTTTGCTCAGTGTTACTGGCAATAACATGAACCATACGTAATTTCATATCCATTATAAAGAGGAAAAGTGACAAGATAAATACAGGGGCGATATGAATTTGATGTTTACTCACACAGAAAACAGGAGGATGCATTCACTCTTGCTCTGAGTCTGTTGTAGAGAGAAACTGCATTCAGAGCTGCTCAAACAGAATATATACTGTTGTTCATATATAGCTATGGAGTGACTGGTCTGAGTGAGAGGAGTTTTGAGCCACAGGAATGTTTTGCACAAAAAAATAACATTTTCTGATAGTGCCCTATCTAGCAATTTATTATATCAGTGGAATCTCCTCTCCTCTCCTCTCCTCTCCTCTCCTCTCCTCTCCTCTCCTCTCCTCTCCTCTCCTCTCCTCTCCTCTCCTCTCCTCTCCTCTCCTCTCCTCTCCTCTCCTCTCCTCTCCTCTCCTCTTCTCTCCTCTCCTCTCCTCTCCTCTCCTTCCTTTCTCCCTTCCTTCCTTTCTCTTCCTTTCTCCCTTCTTTTCTTTCTCTTCCTTTCTCCCTCCCTTCTTTCTTTCTTTCTTTCCTTCCTCCTTTCTTTCCTCTACCCCCCTCCTCCCCCCCCTTTTTTTTTAAAGATTGCTCTGTATATGAAGGACGAAGTTCCTATTCTTTTTTATTTTCTGTCCTTTTTGCTACAGCTCACTGATTGCTTTGCTTTCTTTTCCCAGCCTTGTAGTGTTACCTCCTCCTCTCCCTTCCCCCAGTCTGCCACAGTGTCAGTGAGAAACAAAACTACTGAAACCTGAGCTTTCTGGTTTGAGAAGATGAAGAATGAGAGGAGGAGGTGGTAATTAAACCCTCCCCCATATTATTCATGCAAAAGAATTGTCTTTGAACACCACTTCATCCTGGGAGCCTCTCAGAGTTCAAAAGAAAAGCTAACTTGTTGTCATTCTGGGGCCTTAATCTAATCACAATGTCTCCCTTTGATTTAAAAATCTACTTAGAAGGTGGAATCTCTCTCCCCATCTACTGTTTTATATTTTATTTTCATATTTTGGTTTGAAGCATGTGCTCCTTGTTGTTTTGGTGTTTTTCCTATAATGCAGAGGCTGGTTATTGTCACTAGCTATCGTTTAAGAGGTTCAAGCCTTCGGTAGTATCAAGAACAGCAAAGTTTTTGTTCTCTGTGTCAGTAGACAGTTCTCTATATCTCTACGTACACGATAAGACTGAAAGGCTCTCTGAGCAAAAATTTCCTTAATTTTTCATGGTATTTCCAGACTTGTGCTCTGAGGAGAAGATTAAATGTAACTGATTCTTCTTGGAACAGAGAAGATCCACTGTTTTTAATCAGTTGGTGTGTTAACAGCACTGTTTTCAACAAGAAAGGCCAGAAAATAAAAACAGTAACAGTACATTTCCATGCAAACTGCACAGAGATTCACACACAAGTATATGTTCATATACATACATACATACTTAACCAGTTTTGTGCTATTTATTACATAACTCTATGCATGCTCTACATCACTGTGTGGAAGTGTACAAAAAAACTTCCACTATTGTTTCTGAGATTTCCATTTGAAAATTCTAGTGTTATTCAGTAACATGGGTAAGACAAGTCTGATTTCCACTTTATTGACTGCCCTCCAACATCCTCCCTTACTCTAGTATTTAGTATTTATTCTAGTATTTACCCTAGTATTGGCCTACCAATTTCAAGGCTTGTTCAAAGCACACTTGCTTGTATCAGGTGCTTCTGCAGATTCTTGCAGAATTTGAGTATGAGAGTGTGCAACTGGACATTAGCGAAAACTAAGATACTTCCATTGCAGGTTGGGGTGTTTCTGAGCAAATGAGTTGAATAGTGAATTTTAGGTTCATGCCTGTCTAATGGTGCTGTAGAGTTCCTTGACCTGATGGAAGTGTGAACAGCTGGGCTTTGGTGCTGGCTCTGTGTATGTCTGAAGACATACACATACCTAAGGCAGAATTTCAGAACATCTGAATCTTGTGATTTTAACTTAAAATGAAATTATAAGGTTTGATGTTATCTTGAATATCTGAGGATAAAAAAAACCTTTGGGCCCTAATCAGTAATAATGTTGATTGCCTCAAGTTGCACCAGGGATGTTCAGGTTGGATATTAGGAAAAAATTATTCTCAGAGTGGTAGGCACTGGAACAGGCTGCCCAGGGAGGTTGTGCAATCCCTGGGGGTCTTCAAGAGATGCATAGATGAGGCACTGAGGGATGTGGTTTAGTGGGCATGGTGGTGGTGTGTTGATGGTTGGATTAGATGGTGTTAGTGGTCTTTTCAGTTTTAATGATTCTGTGATTCTATCATTCTGTCATTCTAGTTTAGATCATTAGTTCTAACATTTGTAGATGTAGATTTAGAGATATATATTTTAAATCTGTATCCTGAAGATTTTTTTATTTTATATACTTTATAAATTTTTTATTATACTACTTTATTACTACTTTATTATACTACTCATATAAAAGTAATTTCAAAAGATCCTAAGTAGTTCTGACATGTAATTCTTATGTTTGAGTTCATCTCTCCTAACTTTATATCTCCAGGTATTTTGTGTTGAATCTAGGATGATAAATTCTCTTTCACTGCTTAATAGACAAACATAGACACTGCTGATTATAATGTGTCCCTTCCTAAGATTTTTTTTTTCAGTGAATTTTTCCTAAAATCTTTGTGTGATCATTTAAAGAGAATATCTCATTCTTATGCAGCTAAGTAATGGACCCATCCTTAAGACTCCAAAACTTAGCATTCACAGGAATCAAAGTCTGCTTTGTTAAGACTAGCTGGTAAAGATAAATGTTGCAAAATCATTATAATTAACCTTAGATATTCAGAAATGCCAATGGAGGAGAGGTGAAAAGTGAAGATTCATAGTTAGAAGCCCCCAGCTTAAAATGGCCAGCTGAATTCTGGATGATTTTGAGCTAGAGCAATGGGAATGGAAGAGAAGTTGAAGTGAATGTTGCTTTTCTCTATCAAAACTATGTGACTGTGCATAAAGCATTCAAGTTCTCAAGGACATGATGTGAAGGAGAACTTACTTGGCAGCAATCTGTTTGCAGATTAATATTTGTGCTCTTTAGAGAAGCCCCTTCATCTAGCAGAGTAGATCTTTTCTGTCTTGCAAATAACTACAGCTTTATTTTTTGTGTGAAATACATATTAACTTGCAAAATGGGATGAAACTCTCATGAACAGACAACTTGAAAGGAATTGTTTCTTGGTAAACAGATGTGGGTTCAGTTGCAGATGTTATCAATAAAAATAAAATGCCTGAAAACAGGAAAATAAATAACTCACCAATAACATATAAATTCACAATTTTCTGTAAAACTAAGCCAGGCTGTTAGAGTCACAGCTCCCATTTCTAGTAAAATCTAGTAAAATATCATTCTGTACTAGCTGGTTGTACTTTGCTGATATTTATTTAAATGAAATATATGTGGAAAGATACCAAAATGTGGACTTCAGTCTCTCTGTAATTTTATGCTAGTCCGCTTACAGACAAATTCAGGATGTCCTGACCCATTCTGGGTTACATCAGACTACAGAAAACCACATAAATATCCACAGTAGCAAAAACAGTCTTTTGGTCAGAATAATTTTAAAAAGAAATAAAAAAACTCCACTGTAACCCATACTCCAGATCTCTGATTTTCATTCACAGAACCCAAAAGAATTAGTAGACAAGGTTATTGAGGTGGCTTCTGAGCCACACTTCCAACATTAAACAACTGAAGCTGAATTTGTGTTTGGATTTGGCTGATTCAGTGACACCAAATCAAAGCTGTGGGTCTGGTTCCTTAAAATGACCAACACAACTATGATCAACAATTACATCTTAGCATTAGGCAATTCTGTAATGTTTAATGTGGCTTACATCTGTGGCTGGAGGGCAGGGAAAACTGTAATCTTTTTTTTTTTTTTAATACTAATATTGCTTTTCTTTTTTAAGATAAATAAAGAGGAAAAAACCTTGTCTCAATAAAAAAATAATATATTTTTGATGTTGTTTATTTATTTCAAGAGCAAATATTTAAAAAAGTGTTAAATCTTGTTACTTTTGCTTTTACATTTTTCCTTTATGCTCCTTCTCTAGTGGGGGATGTCACCATAGAGAAGACAAAACTGTTGTTCCTACAAGAAGTAGAGAAGAAAACATTCTCTGATTAAAATGAGGAGCAAGTTTCACATTATACCTCAGCTATTCATTGTGTAGCTCCAAAGTAAAAAGGAGTGGTGGGCTATGGGGTTCTTCTTCAGTAATTCTTCAGTATTTGTCATCCACAAAATGATTTTCCCATCTTTGAAGTCTTTAGGTGCTTGTAGATTTTTCTGGTTAAAAACACCATTATGGTATTTGTAATTTAATTCGTCAGTGAGGTACTGGGAAGCCAAGGTTGTGTTACATCCCCATCTGCTTTTTTTACTGGCACCCAAGATGATCATTCCTCTCATGGGCTGAGGCCAGCCTTGGTGACTTGCACCTCCAACACCCATCTTTCCCCTCACTCTTTGAACCTTACTGTCACTTTGTGTTGCTTTTAATTTCCATTCCCATTTTTTTTCCTCACTGAACTTCAGTGAGATACTTGTTGTTCACTTAAACTTGCCCATGCCGATAGCAGAAGTACATAGCAATTATTTTAGGGTGCTCCTGATTTACAAGAACTGCTGTATTTAACATTTCTGTTTGTGAAAGAAAACACTCCAAATTCCATCTTGTAGTGGCAGGACTTAGAAACTCACTTTGATGCTTTGACGAGTTTGTCTGTCCAAACCAGTTCAGCGAGATTTCCACACTTATCTCCAAGGATTCATGGACTCCTGAACAAGATGTGCAAATCTCAGCCATCTCAGTTCAGCAATTTTGGTTCTCATGCAGTCAGAGCCCAAGGGTACTCCTTTGAATGCTTAACAAAATGAGGGCCAGATAAACACAGAGCATAGGGCCAACGAAATCCTATTGTAAATCTATCAAGCAAATACAAAGTGCTCCCTGACCATCAGGCTGGTTCCAAAACTGTAGTTAATGGAGTATTTTTGTGCCAAAGTGCTCCTGTTGCTGAATCGTGGGGAGCTGAGATATTGTTTAATCCCATGTTCTTCCTCCTTGTTTCCAGATATGTGACTGGACTTCAGATTTCCCCCCCCCCCAACACATACCATTCCAGTAGCTGTAGAAACCAATGAAAATTTAATTGAACATGCGAGATTCACTCATTTCACTCATTCCAAGTATGCAGCCACACTCTTCCAAAATGCCCTCCAGACATGCGAATGTATAACCTTGGCTTGGCCATCGCTAAAAAATGGTCTTAAATGCATTTGTAAGGCAGAAGCTTTGTGGAACAATCGTCCACGTGTAATAGCTGTGGGTGCTGATAAGCACTTTTCTTACAGCGCTGTGATGAAGGAGATGCTTACAATTGCTTCTGATGAGAGCACTTCTGTCTGCCACATCGCAGGAAACCAATCAGGGATTATTCTTAAAAGATACAGTTACACATTGGAAAATTCATGACATTTATTTTTGGATATGGGACTAAAACCCTGTTCTACAGAGGTGAGGAGAATTTCCACTGATTAGATCAGGCTCCAGACTTCTTTTTCCAGTATGGTTCCTAGATGAGCTCAATCTCTCAATGCTTCCTGAAGGAGTAGAAAGGAGAGTTTTGCTTCTCATGTTCTCTAAGAGCAGGTTTAAGGCTGGGAACCAGCTTTAGCTATCACTAGTTCATTAACTCAATGATTAAGAAGGGTTTGATAATGACACATTCTGAGAACAGACAGTGTGGTAGCTGCAGATTACTAATCTCTGCAGCTGCAGATGAGAAATTGGTTTGCTAACAATAAATAAATTCTGAGAATGAAACTTCCCTTCTACAAGCAAAAACACTTCACTCAAATGGATTATGTTTGTCATCTTCTTTTACCGTACGTATTTTTACCTTTTTGCCTGATTTCCAAGTGCAGAACAAGAACACCCATTTCATTTTGTCCTTCTTGTCTTTAGATTTTCATTCTGAGAATGAAATCCTTCTTGAAGGAAGGTCAAGCTTTCTACCTCCTTGCAGATGGCAAAACTGAGTCATGGGGAGAGGTGACTTAGGTCATCGAGAGACAAATGGAAAAAGCAGTTGCATAAACCTGATCTCTGGAGTCCCTGCCCAGTTGCTAGCTCCTGTAAATGTCAGATCCAGAGGGTTTAAGCTAAAACCAATAGTGATAAATAGGAAACTCCCTGTTGACTTTGGTGGGCTTTGAAAAATCAATATACAAACACATTTCTGTAAACCAGGAAAAACAAGTCACTGCTACAATCTTCAGCTTTGTCAGCAGTAAAAACATGAAATAAGGCTTCCACAACCTCAGATGGTTTTGTCTCCACGTTGCCTTGATCTCATCAAAAAAGTGTTAGATTGACACAGCGATTACAGTTCCTGTAGTCAGTCAACAATAACATTATCACCACAGCTGTGGTGTGACTGATTACACATGAGTGTGTACACAGAATGAGGTGGGATTTTTTTTAGTGGAAGATGAGTTTCATTGCTGTGGGTCTGGCTGTCATGCAGACTGCCCGGATCTTGTGGACTGCCTATGCTGGGGCACTGGAAAGTTTCACTCTGCTATTGAGATGGGCAAACTCTGCTTAGTCCCAGTGAGCTTCCAGAGTAAGGTAAGCAGTGCTGTGTCTCCTCCAAAGTCTGGATGAAAGACTAACGCTGACAGGGCTTTATGTTGCTCCACCACTTCCTCTGCCAGTGTTGAATCAGCACTCCTTGAAGAGTTTTCTGAAGAAAAGAGAAGAATAGAAGCCATGCATCTTTAGTTAAATCGCTTTTAATTTTCCCCATTCTTAAATGTAAGAGTTCAAAGCTTCTAAGTCACACGCGTGCTACTAATCATCATTTTCCTGCCAAGCATGTTAAAACTTCCACTAACTCATCTTGAGTCCACATTTTAAGATATGATAACATTTTGTATTCAATTTCCCTTCTAATTAGATCATACAAACACTGTTAGTCTTGCTAAGAATGTGACTATCAGTAACAAAACACTGCATCAACTTCCAGCACTTTAACAAAATTCCATTTTATTTTATCAGCTCAGTGTGAAGTCCTCTGATTAGATGTTAACAAACCAGACTATTTTTCATTGAGAGTTCTTAAGCACTATAAATATATATTCCCTCCTTAAATCACATGTACTGTAAAGGTTTTTCAGTTTCCCATTGACTGCCTCATTTTTATAAATATTTGTTTCTTGAAATCTCTTGTGATAATTGCTCATAATAGCAGTATCAGTATTTTATCTAAGTAGGAGAAAATACTTGTTTTTAAAGAAAGGAACAATTCTTATTATCCTTGATTATCCATCCATGTAACACATTTAACAGTGATCTGCTTGGAGTAGAGAAGGCTCCGGGGAGGCCTCACTGCGGCCTTCCAGTACTCAAGGGAGCAGGAAGGTACCAATTTTTTACACGGTCTAATAGTGATCAGACAAGGGGGAATGGCTTTAAATTAAAACATGGGAGATTTAGATTAGATGTTAAGAAGAAATTTTTTACTCAGAGAGCAGTGAGGCACTGGCACAGGTTGCCCAGAGAAGCTGTGGGTGCCCCATCCCTGGAGGCACTCAAGGCCAGGTTGGGATCCTGGGCAGCCCGAGCAGGTGGGTGGCAGCCCTGCCAATGGCAGTGGTTTGGAGCTGGATGGGCTTTGACGTTCATTCCAACCCAAGCCATTCTGTGATTCTATGATTCTGTGATCCACGTCTGGTTGGTAATAACTTTTCCTTTTGCATGACAGGTAAGTTCTATTCAGTAAGTCATGAACATACAACAGAAGAAACTTGAATTGTGTCCAATTTTGTCCTTGGAAAAGCTAGTGCTGCAGTTTCGCTTGGTGGGGCTGAGGTCTTTTTCCACAGACATGCTTCAGACAAGGCAGATTTTCCCTCCTGGTGAAATTCTAAGAGTGCAAAGAGAACTGAACAGAAGATAGCCAGAAAGAGCCTTGTGGAAGCTCAGAAGGAAGGCATCTTATCATCTTATCAGGTGATCCTGCACCTGGGCAAGGATGAAGGACCATGTGAGGGACAGGTTAGCCAGGGCACAAAAAATAGATTGGAGTGCCTATGTGTGGCTGTAGACAGATTTCTGTATTAACTGAGCTGGTTTTCCTGTTGACACTGCATTCATGTGGGATTACTTGATATTTTCCATCGAAAATCTCTATGTATCTTTCGCTAAATAGGATTGTCTTCTGAAAGACTGACTGTAGCTAACCTACTGTTTGCCCGCTGGGCACTCCTTTGCAAACTGTTCATAATTTCAGATGCAATGGCAAAAACACATATGTTCTCACTCATCAGTAACAATTTACAAATATTTACTCTGCTTATCTGTGATCTTGTCTTGGTAAATTTCTCATACACTGTACAAAAACGTCTCTAGTAACTGTTTTCAGAACCTGTTAAAATGATTATTAAGACACGCACACACAAAAGTAATTTGATGTCCATCAACTTAGCCACTATCCCTTGTCATAACTTTCCCAATGAAGTTCACCCTGACATTATTTATGCCTTCATCACTCTGACTGTAAGACTGTATCTTTATCCTGGTACAGTCAGAAAGGGAGCAGAATTTATCAGTCCACAAAATATCTTGGAAAAAAAATACATTCTTGCCTCCAAATCTTCAGCACACTAATGAAAATCTCTTCCTTGGAAATGAAAATTGCATAATCCATCTGTGCTACTCTTTTCCTCTTTTTTTTAGGTATTTTTCTGTAAAGATGTTCTCTTTTTTTTTTCCTGTTCTACTGTACAGAACATATATAAAACAAATTACCAACAGCTTTATTTTAGAGTTGCTTGTTTAGAGCTGAATATATAGTCATCTCTTGGGGAGCAAAAAACAAATAGTGAAATTGGCTGGAACAGTAGTGACTTTCTTTATTTCTGTCAAAAAGCAACTAGGATTGTATATAAAAAAATTTCTAACATCTTCCCTGTTGTTTCTTTTTCTGCATCCTTGTTAAAAGCTAAGAATGACTTTAATGTTGTCTTTTTCTGCAATAGAATTCAGTAGGTTAAGCCCATAGTAACTGAAATCCAGAACCACTGTTGAAACATTTCAATTAAATTATATATTGATTGTTACAATTAAATATTTTAATTAAATCAAATAAAATTAAATATTGAATGATGCACAGGGAAAAGTTTCCATCAAAATCTTCACTTTTTGAAAGTATTTTACCTAATACTCACCACAAAATTCCCCCAGGGAGAAACATCATTGCTTCCCAGGAGCAGTATGTGAACTATCTGTCCACAAAGTAGCATGAACTCTTTTCATGCCCACCAGTGTCTTGCACTAAGCACGAAATCCATGCCAAGGATATTTATTTTCCAAAAGGTACAGAAAAAAAAAATTAGCTTTAATGGCCAGATTTAAAAAATATAAGCATAGGTCTTAAAAGTTGAAATTATATTAATAACAACTGCTCAATTTATAGCAAAAATTGAAAAAAAAAAATAATGCAGGGATTCACAGAATCACAGCATGGCCAGGATTGGAAGGGACCTCAAGGATCATGAAGCTCCAACCCCCCTGCCACATGCAGGGCCACCAACCTCCCCATTTAATACTAGACCAGGCTGCCCATGGCCCCATCCAATCTGGCCTTGAACACCTCCAGGGAGGTGTAAGAGGGAAAGAAAATGATTCATAAAACCTTGTATCTTGAGAAGCAATCCATGGAAGTTGTACAACGTAATTCTCTGATGACTCATGATCCTATTGCCCTTTGCACATAATGTTTTGCCCCCAGTTGTAGTATTACTAATTTCATTAACCTTAAATCATCACAGGCAAAGAGCAGCAAAGTTTGACATTGAGTGTCTTGTAGAAACAAATTTAGATGTTTTGGCAATGCCTTTTTTCCACTCTGTTATTTTTAAAGAAGTTCTTATATTTCCCTTGTATTTCAGTTTTAAATTTAAGCTAGATAACATTCACTACCAGGCAACAGTAAGATAAAACACTCAAGATCAATCAACAAAGAATTATTGAATGGATATATAATTAGTGTTAATCTTAGTGTTAATCAAGATGATTTTGTGGAAAATATATTTTCTAATGCTTCGCTTTTTGATAAGATTAGATGTTGGCTATCATACATAATTGTTCAGATTTAGCATAGTTGCACTCCTGCAAAGTCATTCAGTTTAACTCTGCAGCAGTTAAAATGTCAGTATGGTGCAAGTTAAATGGATGAGGATCTGGCCAGCTGGCAGATTGCAAAAAGTAGTTGTCGATGGGGAATTGCTACCAAATGGTAGCAATGGTTCCTCAGGGAAATTCCCCAACAAGCTGCTTCGTGTCTAACACTTGAACATTTTTATTGAATCTTTACTTGAACATTTTGTAATAAGCTTTGATTATTCTTGATACGTCTCTCAGATTAGCTAGCATTTAGTTATGTATGTGTTTTCAGTAAACTGTTAGCCCCTTGTGAGAGAGGGTTTTGTTGTAATTCTTTCTGTTGCCTCTTTTGGCCTGGACAAAATGTTGAGCTTTTTAAGGTTAATTGTGAACACACATATAGAATTTTCTTATTTCTTTTTTTTTTTCTTTTCTCTTTTTTTCCCTCCCAGAAATAAATGAAGGCACCACCATTGCAAGTTGTGATTCTCAGCTCATGCAACTTCAAGGTCTACTGGCTAATGAGTTGTGCAATGGAAAGGAGGAAATATTTGTCTGCAATGCCTGAATACTTCGTTACACAATATAAGACTCTATTTTAACTCTGAAAACAGATTTGTCTCCTTCTTAGAAAAATCTCTTTAGCTGTAAGCTGAATGAGTTATGCATAATTTTGGGAGTGTTTTGCATATATATAAAATTCTTCATTTAAGGATCTTGCAGCATTGAAAATTATTAATTCACCAGAAGGACAGCATAGTAATATAATAACACTCATATCAAAGTCATCAAGAGCAATACTAGCTATGATACTGATGTGAAGTTTGCAGAGATATGTTCAGTACTTTGAGAGGATGGTAGACCTATTTTGTAGCTGTTCAGAATAATGGAAGAGGTTAACAGAATAGGATAAAGTAAGAGCAACATGTAAGCAAGTTCTTCAGTATTTAGAAGCATTTCTGTTATGAACATCCAGGTTTCTAAAAGGGAGAAAGCACAGTATCATTTGTACACTGGGGAAATTTTAGATCTAGCTGTGCTACAGTAGTGAACAAAGAGGAAAGATGCTGGGCAGACTTTCAGTTTCAGGGACTGAAAATGACTGTATGAAAGGTGACCTTTGGTTTTAGTGTGAGGAATTTGTGGCTTTTGCATATTGCCAACCCTAATTAAGGAATTGAATCACTGCAGGGATTGTTGTGAAAACCTCCCCTACAAATTAGAGAAGCAGCCTGCAAATTAATGACTGAAGCATCAAATAGGAGATGGGAAAGATTACGTAGGAATATACCTTGTTGGAACAAGTAGCTGAGAGCAATTACTGGAGTAGCTGAGAGTAGCTCCAGTTGGCAGGAAGAACCAGCCAGCAGAAAGCATCACCAAGAACAGTGAGGGTTAGACACGTTGCACATGGATGACTGTTCTATTCTCCTTGGGCACCAGAATAACCTTCCTACCAGCAAGATTTTCCAGAGTCTGAATCAAATCCATTGAGCAGGATGCAAAAGAGGGGGATGGGCATGGATGGCTCGAAAGTACTGAACTTTCTGATCATTCTCTTGAATTAAGATGAGTATGCAGGTATCTCAGGGGAGAATAGAATAGTGTTTCCTTCTCTTGACAAACTTTTCTAGGTTGGAAAGATATGACTGGAGATCAAAGACATGCTATAGAAATGCAATTGCAAGTTAAATTTACCTAAGTATAAAAAGCAAAAATTGAATAATTATCCTCACAATTTAAGAACAAACTACCACTGGAAAAGTTGTTTTCAATATACTTGCTTTATTAGGTTCAGATCCCCTTATTTGCACGTGCCTTGCCAATAGCTGGTAGCTCCCAGACTCTGGCTTCTATTTGTTTATTCTGAATTCTTGACCATGCAAGAATCAGATGAATGTGATGGATCCATACACTGGCAATATACTCAAGCCCTAGAGACAATTCCACTTAAAAGTGGGAGAATATCCATGTACCAGGTATATGAGTTGTAAGCAGAATTTAATGTATGTGTCCTGGCATATCTCTATTTTATTAAGCTGCATTTAGAGCCATCCTAATTATTATCATTTTTTTATTTCCTGTGTTAATTATTTTTTTGCCAGTTTTACTGTCTACTACTCAAATCTATAGGATAGTTCGTGGACTTTCTGAAGAATAGAGTGTACTTCATCTTGAAGAAAGAAGAGATTCTGTCACCAGCAATTGGCTGGAGAATTTCCAAAGAGCAAAAAGTTGATGTCAGTAGTTACAATGTTGTGCACATTTCATACTTTTCATCCACAGATCACAAACAGATTTTCAGAATTTAAGCACTTCTATTTCAAAACAACCTTCTATCTTTGGGACATGCATCTGAATGTTTTGGAGCATTGAACATGGAAAGGTGTTGTGAAAGGTTAAAAGGACTGCTGGAAGGTCTGATCTGTCAGTTAATGCTGAACTTCAGTTTTTGGGTTGTTGTTTTTTTTCTTTCCACAATAGGAGTTTCCACATCTGTATGACATCTCCTGCTCTACTCACAGACCAAAGTGCTTCTCCTTTGTAATACTCTATCTTCATACTTTAATGAAGAGGTTTTATACAAACCTTTGGGATTTTGTAACATTTGTGTCTCATGGCTAGTGTGGTATTCTTCCTCTTGCCAATGCTTTGTTGCTTATGCTCATGACTAGAGTATTCTAGGGGCCAGGGAAACAATAGTACTGAAAATGGAAAACATCTCATTTTTCTTCAAATTGGTAACTACTGGCAATTTCAACACCAAGCTGCAGACTGAGTTGCTATTTACTCTTTTCTGAAGTACATAGTAAACTTGTAAAGCACGAACTGTCATTACTCGATATAAGCAATTATCTACTCTCTTGACTGAAGTTGATATTAGTTGGGCAAACTCATTTCCATTGTAGTCATGCTACTTCCAGATGAAGTCACAAACTGTTACACAAAAGTACAAAAACAGTGTCCTTAATGTTTCACTGGATGTCAGCACATCTGTCATATGGACCTCCACGCTCTAAGGCAAGAAAAAGAGATTTAATTGATCACTTAATGCAGAATGCCAGTATTTCAGGACTTAAGACTTGACAAGCCCCACTGTGAAGCAAGTGGGTAGATTTCAAAACTTCAGACAAGCTGAGATGATTGAAGATAAGTAATAACAAAGAATGAATTATGTTCAAAATCTCTCAATTTAGGCACGAGCAAGGGATGAAAACAAAAAACTGTAAGCAGAGGCATACGCACAAGATGTTCTTTGTGATCTGTCACTGATATCGCTGTACAAAGAGGGGAGGGCAAACAAAGCAACACTGCCTGCTCTCCAACAATCAAGAAAAGGTCATTGAGCAGCACGGTATGAGAAAAATACACTTTCTTCTCATTGTTTTCTTTCTTGTAGAAAGTCATGTATACATTGAAATATTTCCCTTCTTGAGACAAAAGAGCATACTCCAAATTTTGCTTTGGTGAATTGAGATAATCTACAGTCGTACAAAATGCCTGATGTAGTAATAGTGGCTTAAAAAGTACAATTAACTACGGCAGTGTGAAAACCCATGCTTGCAGAATTGCATAGCTGAGAAACTGAAGCACTAGGCCTTGGTGTGCATGATTCTGGAATGAAAGTACAAAGTATTTTTATTAATATTATGAAAAGAGAATTGCTCTGAATTTTTACCCGTGGATGAACTAAATTTGAACTAAGCTTTCTTTCTGAGGCTTTCTGTGCTGTTAGACTTCTGTTTGTTTGTGAAGTTTACACGCTTTTTGGGTTTGACCAAAGCCAGGGCTACAGAAATAACTTAAGAAATGTTATCAGTCTGATGTTTCTGAGCCAGCTAGGATTAGAAATGACTGGAAATGTTATGGAAGAGCCTGTTTTCATGAGATTTCCACCCAGATATCTAGACCAAAGGGATTTCTAACTCTCTGAACTTACAGAACACCTTTCAGTGCTCTTTGATGTAAACTCCTTGGTTCCTGTAGCATACAGAAAAATCCCCGTGCATTGTATCTATGCAAATTACAGTAAATACATCAATATAAGCTCACATTTTAAGATGTGACCTTTTGCTTGAACTGTTAACACTTGAAAGTTTGAGTTTTTTAATTCTCAGAGCAGGGTTTTACAGTTTATCTGTTGAGCAAGGTAAATTTTATATTACTCCCTATCCCTTCAGGACTTGGCAATAAGTGTAAGAAACACTATTCTTTTGAGCCAACAAGAGCCAGAGAATACAGAGTTAAAGTTCCAACACCATCCTCAGGGTATTGTTTCTTTTCTTTTCTTTTCTTTTCTTTTCTTTTCTTTTCTTTTCTTTTCTTTTCTTTTCTTTTCTTTTCTTTTCTTTTCTTTTCTTTTCTTTTCTTTTCTTTTCTTTTCTTTTCTTTTCTTTTCTTTTCTTTTCTTTTCTTTTCTTTTCTTTTCTTTTCTTTTCTTTTCTTTTTTCTTTTCTTCTCTTCTCTTCTCTTCTCTTCTCTTCTCTTCTCTTCTCTTCTCTTCTCTTCTCTTCTCTTCTCTTCTCTTCTCTTCTCTTCTCTTCTCTTCTCTTCTCTTTTCTTCTTTTCTTTTTTTGCAGGTTTCAATTTGTTAGGTGATCTCAGCTCAGCATTTGCAACAGTACTGAGACAATTGACTTTGGGATGAAGTTTCCCTGCTTCGACTTGAAAGATTCCTTGTGTTTGTGGATTCAGGTCAGACATTCAGTGTTACCTGAACTTAATTACTGTTTGTTTTTGTTTCACATTGTCTTCTAAAAGGCAGTCCAGGCAAAGAGAAGGGCCTGAGAAAAACAAACTGTTATGCAGACAAAAATGGCTTCAAGAGCAGCATTAGGACCACCTCCAAGTCTAAACAAAGCTCTGGAGAAAAGGTTATCTCCTTCTATCATTCCTCAAACCCTGCTACTTCCTGCAGAAGCCCTGCTCTTCCCTTTGTCAGGCCATAATAAAACCATGCTGTCACCTTACTCCTGTATTCCATATCAAGTTCAGCCTTCTCATGAAGGAAATGTGACCCTGCTTTGCCTCCTTTTGTTCAGTTTTCCCCCAAAGTTATACTACTCAATCCTACACAAGGAGACAAAGGGTGGCCTGGCTGTTAGTGTCCATTTCTTAGGACACAGGTATCTCTGGTATCCACCTATGGTTGTCTTTGATTAGCAAATACATCATCCTGCTTATCCTTTCTCAAGTCAGGCTCAGTAATCCTCTTCTCAGTTTTGGGCCTTTAAAAGCTGTGTCATGTTTCTAAATACTTCAGGCACTGTGAAAGGATACTACATTCATTGTCCCATCTCCCCTGGGTTTGCAAAGCAACAAACTCCTTATCACAGCCAGGGCAACTAATTCCTATGAGAAACAGAATTTTAGCTGAGTGATGTATTTTGTGTGTTCACATCACAGTATTTCTTTTTAATATTTGCATGTAGAAAAAGCAGGTTTTACCTCTATGTATGTTATAGTGCAAAATACATTAATTCAAAATTTTCTTTGACTCTATAACTATTAAATAATACATTTTTTTTCTGAGTTACACAGATGTGGTAATGCTTGTTGAAGTAAATTTGAATGTTTAAAATAAGATCATGTCCTGTTGAGTGACATCTGGAGACCACCAAATCTCATCACACATTTAAGCTGAGGACACCACCACCGTTTTATCATAGTTTGATGAAGGCAAGCTGATTGATGGTATATGTCTGTGTACATTCTTGTAATATGAGACATCTCTTGTTACAAGCTAACATCATTAGTTCATAAAAATGAGCTCCTAATTCTCCTTTCTTCTGCCATGAAACTACACTTGAGCTGTTATCATTGCTCTGATGATGCACAGCAACACCTTAAGCTGCCGTGACTCGATCATAGACTCTGTTAAGTTAGCCTCTGTTACAGAGGCTTTATAACCTTTCTTTTTTTATCCTTTACAGGGCTGAGCAAAATGCATTTGAAGTATGATGGTTATTGCTAAAATCTCCCACTATTCATACAATAATGAATATCACATAATAATCCTCATGACAAAAAGAAATCCCTGATAGAAATAAGTGGTATTTCTCAAAGAAAGATTCAAATCAATTGAGTATGACTGTCTGAGAGTCCTTAAAGAAACCAAGCAATTTCACAAAGTGGACTGGAGACCACTGCTTTTGTGAAGTCAGCTTGTGATTAAAAGAATAAAGAAAGAATACCTGGAGAGCTCAGTAAACCTTTTAGAAATAAGTGGTTTATACAAACCACAGATATGGCAAAAAGCAGTCACTATTGTGCAAAAGCCGTATAATAAGTGAAAGCTGATCTCAGACTTTGCATAGTTACTCAAGGCAAAAGTTAGCATCATGCAAGGTAATGATGCTTGGGTCTGAGCAGATTTTTGTTCTGACAATGAAGACTGAGCAAAAAAACTGTACCATGATAATGTGACAGAACAGTAACATACACTGAGAATAAGCCAGTCTTGCGGTTTAACTTAGCAGTGGATAAACACCACACAGTCATTCACTAACTCTCCTGCTTCCCAGTGTGATGGGGAAGAGAACTGAAAGCAAAAAAAAAAAAAAAAACGACACAACAAAGTAGAACCCATGAGTTGAGATAAAACTATTTAGTAAGATGGAGAAAAGGAAAATAATAATTATGAAAAAATATAGATATGGATGTATATAACAAATGATGTGCAAGCAATTTCTCACCACCCACTGAGTGATGCTCAGGTAACTCCCAGTAAGCAGAATAGTGTGAAATGAACTCCCACTCCCATCAGAACTCTCCTTCTGCTTGCTATCATATGGTATGGAATATCCTTTTGGCCACTTTAAGTCATTCTGCCCCCTCCCAACTTCTTTGCTGAAAAACTAGAATGGCCTTGGCTCTGTACAACACTGGTTAGCAACAACTATAAACACTGGTGTGTTATCAACTTTGTTTTTCTCCCAGAACCTAAACACAGCACCATACCAGACACTTTGAAGAAAACAATTCCATCCCAGATGAAACTAAGACATGTCATCATGAGAAGACTGACTGAACAGATCTTAAAGCAAATTCTAAAACTAAATGAGAAATATATTTCTCTATAGTGTAAGCATTGGAAGTAAAATGTCAGTATACTGGAAGAACTACCCATATATATTTCTTTAAAAAATAGAAATCTCCTCATCTCTCCACGACGTTAATTGTGAACAACAAATGTTTTGCAAAATACAGGGAAATAGGTTATCTGCATATAACTGAAGAGACAAACAACATAATTTCTGAGATCTGACAAGAACTGGGACAGTATAATCACAGGGGGGGCATATTCTTCCTTATTGGATCATGTCTGTTCAAGCTACTTTCACCATGCATAAAGAGATGGCAAGCTGAATATGCATGAGTACAAAACATTATTTACAGGGGAGTGCACAAGGCAGGTAACTAAGAGTAGAAAGCATCCATAAACATGTTCATTATTGCTTTTGGGATGCTTAGTGGTAGCAGTGATCATCCAGAGATCATCCAGCCTCTGTTTCTCCTAGGAACAGCAAAGTCCTTTGTACTCATTAGCTGCCATCTTCCAAATGTTTGCTTTTTTTTTTTTTTTTTTAAATGGGACTGTGTACCTCTAATGTCAGCAGTTTTCCTCTTCAGACCCCCCTCCAGAGGTGCTAAATGGAAATGGAAGAATGGAACTGTCAAGTAAATCTAGCTTTATACTGAGCTTTGCTTTACCAGTATCATGTTATTTTAATGACTGTAAATATATAAAATCACCTTTATTTAACTATATTTAATACTAACTTTTTGGGGGTAATACATACATATATCAATAATTGTGGGCATTAAATAGGGTTGAAGAGAAATGTCACTGCAGACTACTGGTAATGAACAACACAACACCTGATAGTCATACTTTGGAGATCTAGAAACAGTTACTGTTTTACAACAGCTGCATCTGTATGGTATCTTACCGACAGCTGAGATACAATCCCCAGCAGTTTTATTAACTACAGTGCCAAGGCTCAATGATGAACTAAATCTTATGACCTGCTCAAACTGCTCATGAGCAGTTAAACCTTTCCTTTAGGCTTTCCTTCGGACTTGTTCTCCTTTTAGGGCCAAACAACTCACTGTGATTTTGTTGGTCAGCTTTTTCAAGGATTGAGGGGTGTCCGTAACCAGTTTTCATTGAGAGCTCCAAATTCTTTCAATTATAACTTCAGATTCTGTCATTACTGGTTGATATTTCTCTTAGAAACAATCTAATGCCAGCAAGATATTGCATACTAACAGACAAGAAAATAGTATTTAACTCTGTATGATTAGCAGATAACTTTATCAAATGTAAAAAAGTAATCAAAGTAATCTATGAAATATATTAATTAAATGCACTCAAGCTGCTGTTTCTCAAGTAATTGAATTTAGAGGTACAATTGTGATTAGATTTTCAACTTCGTTGCACATTTGCATTCTATATTGCTAGATCTAAGAAAACATTCTAATACAATAGGTATTGAACAATAACTACTAAAATTATCACATTATCTTGAGTCAATCTGTCTTCAGCAGAGCGCTGTTGTAATCACTCTGTTGCAGTTGGCAAGATATTTTTTTCTTCATGAGGTGGAATGTTCCATATTGTTACTGTTTTAATGTATCATTCTTTTATTCCAAAGAAACATAGCTAGGTACTTTGATATGATTATCTTACAGAAAAGCATGTTGTAAATCCGGTTATTAAGTTTTGGATCTAAAACAGGAATAAAAGCCATCTAATCTGTAATATCTTCCTTCAGGCTCACGTTTCCAGATTTAACCATAATATTATTCCTCACCCTTTAACACCCAGGTCTTTCAACTGTAACTTGCTCACAGGTTAGCAGCACCTAATCAGTCATTCTGTTTCAAGCATTGAAAGATACAAGGGTGTGCAGGGTGATATTCACTACTGAAGTTTTAACAGAAGTATGTTTCTCGACTTGGACAGCGAGATATGCTACACTGCACCCTCAAAAGCTCATCTATGAGGGCCCTTAAACTATATTTCTCTTTCAAAATCTTGTCCAAAACATTCCTAGAGGGATATTATTGGATAAGCCAAGCAATTTTTTCCTAGTCATCACTCTGAATGGGTGGTATGGAATATACTCTTTTTGGGTGCGTACAGTTGCTTTTCTTCCAGTGGAGCTACTCTTTCTTTGTACCATGTTAAGAAGTGGATCTGTCTGTATTCTGATGTATTAATTTTATGTTCAGACTAGGATGAATGAGAACGGAATCTGGTTCCATGACTTTCAGCAGCTCAGTGTATATGGACATCATCCAGCCCCACTGACAGAAATATATAGACTTCATAGAAGCATAAAATCATAGAGTCATAGAATCATGGAATGGCTTGGGTTGGAAGGGACCTCAAAGATCAAATTCCAACACTCCCCCCCCACTGCAGCAGGGTAGCCAACTGCTAGAGCAAGTACTAGATCAGAGTGCCCAGGGCCCCATCCAACCTGGCCCTGAACACTGAACACCTCCAGGGATGAGGCATTCACAACCTCTCTGGGCAACCTGTTCTCACCTATCACCATCCTGTCAGTGAAAAACTTGCCCCTGATATCTAATCTAATTCTTCCTCCCTTTAGTTTAAAACATTTTCCTCTTATTCTATCACTATTCCCTCATGTTTATAATCTATCTTCAAATATTGAAGGGCCACAATGAGATCTCTCCAGACTGAACAAGCCCAGCTCCTTCAGTCTGCCTTCTTTGGAGCGATGCTCCAGTCCTAGGATCATCTTCGTGGTCCTTCTCTGGACCCTCTCCAAAAGCTCCACATCCTTCCTATATTGTAGGCCCCAGACCTGGATGCAGTACTCCAGATGGGTCCTCTTGAGGGCAGAGTAGAGAGGGACAATCACCTCCCTCACACTACTGGACGGCCCTCTTCTGATGCAGCCCAGGATACCACTGGCGTTCTGGGCTACAAGTGCACACTGCTGACTCATGTTAAGTTTTTCATCTACCAGGACTCCTAAGTGCTTCTCAGCAGGGCTACTCTCAAGGAGTTTTTCTCTCAGTTTGTATACATATCTGAGATTACCCTGATCCATGTGCAAAACCTTGCACTTTGCTTTGTTTAACTTAATTAGTTTGACATGTGTTCACCTCTCAAGTTTATCAAAGTCCTTCTGTATGGCATCCCTTCCTTCTGAATGAAGGAACCGCTCAGTATCGCTCAGCTTGGTGTCATCAGCTAATTTGCTGAGGATGCACTCAATCCTATCATCTATATCACTGATAAAGACATTAAATTAAACTGATCCCAAGACAGACCCTTGGGGAACACCGCTCATCACTGACCTCCACCTGGACATAGAGCCATTGACCACAACCCTCTTCCAACCAATTCCTTATCTACTGAATTGTCCACCCTTAAAATCGATCTCTCTCCAGATTAAAGATAAAGATGTAGTGGGGAACAATGTCAAAAACTGTGCAGAATTCCAGGAAGATGACATCAGTTGCCTGTCCTTTGTACACCAGTGCCATCACTCCATCATAGAAGGCCATCGGATTGGTCAGGCATGACCTTCCCTTGGTGAAGACGTGCTGTCTGTCTGCTGGATGTGAGATATATGAGAATGCTGCCTGCCAGTGTACACTGAGGCAAAGAACTCATTTAGTGCCTTATCCTACTCCATATTTGTTGTAGCCAGATAGCCAGTGTCCTCCTTTCTTATTTAACTTAGGAGGTACATTATCTTTGGCCTGTCTTTTCTGACCGATGTACATATAGAACCCCTTCTTGCTGTTTATAACATCCCTCGCCAAGTTCAGTTTCGTCTGTGCCTTGGCTTTCCTAATTCCATCTCTGCATGTCCAGACTTCCACTAGCAGTCAAGGAGTTTGGATCACATCCTTTATTCTGTGAGCTATTACATATTATCTCCTCTCCACATCCTGGGCCCCAGTTTACATATGATAATTCTTGATTTGTAGATATTGAGAGTCTTACTGTTTTCCACCTCACACTCTTTATCTCGGTCTAGTTGCTTTTCCTATAAGAATTAATTCCAGCTTTGTTCTGTAAATGCTAGTCGCTTTCCTTAGTCACTCTAGGCATTGTGCCAATGAATTCAGACTAAACAGAGGATATTAATTTTACTTCAGTATATACGTATTGCACAAAAGCTGTGATGCATAAGGGTTTAGTTCCAAGAACGACAATAAAACCGTTGTGTAAGCTTTCAAATTTACATGTCACTGATAACTTGCAGAGGGAATTAGGGGCACGTAAGAGGAAGCCATCTAAGATTTTCTTTTTTTTTTTTTTTTAAACAATTAAATATCATAAGAAGGTGAGCTGTGAAGTATGACTCTTTCTCCTGAAAAAGTTGATGATATAGAATTAACCTCGGGCTACTAACTTTTGTTATTCCGCATAGTTGTGTTCTCCAGGTGTGGTTTGTGGAAAGGTGTTGAGTTCTATCACAGGAGTACTTCAGATATTTTGTAAGAGAGGGAAGGGACAAGCTGCTAGAATCTGAATACTACCAAGACATCTATTTAAATATAGTTACGATACTGAGAAAAGTGAAGCACACCTTTCTCTGATAGTGGAAATAGTTTTGTGTTCACTGTAATCAACAAATCTGCCCTATCTGAGAAAATCAAATGCCTGCTAATGTTCACTAAGAACTATCAGTAGACACAATTTGCTATATTAGTCTGTATGGTATGAGCTCCTCTTCATTTTGTGCAGAACAATAGAGTTTTTACTTAACTGTGACTTTGGTAACTGTACAACTAAAAACACTTCCCTGAGGCAGAGAGCTTAACCATTTGACCACTGCATTCTTTTGAGTGGGGAATTGAAAATACAGTCTTGAACAAAAGGAGGTCTTGCACCTTGTATTTGTGGAACTGATTGGATCTCCTTCATTATTCAGGGGCTTTACTATTGTAGCTCATCAGAAGCTGCTCAGACTTTATCTCTGGCAAGCACATGAGAAATGCATCCTAGTCACCTTCAGCTCCTTCCCAGTGTTATCAGCTGATCAACAGCACAAAGAAACAACAAACCTCAGCCCAAAAGGCATCCCAGGAGTGAATGAGTTAACCACTTACTCAGCTGGTGAGACTGATGGCTAGAGAAACCAACTCAATCCGGTTTAAAGGCTTTTTTATCTAAACTAAAACTGTTAAAAGGGGATTTGCTTCCTTGAAGATGAAATGCTCATGTCCAAGATGTTACTCTGTAGGCCTGCAAAGACACATCTGTTGGTACATTCAGGAAACTGTTCTGGCTTAAATGACCAGATGTACAGGAAATACATGTAAGGACCTTCACTGAGAAAATTTGTGCCATGTGTAAGGCTGACTAGTAACGAGAAAAAGACTAAAGCTTTTCACCCTTGAACTTGCCCAATGTTCAGAGAAGGCAGTCTACTGGGATCTCTGTGAATCTGTGTGGGGAGGTGAGAGGGGAAAAGCAACAAGTACATTCAGTAGTCATACAAAGATGCTTTATAGAAGTATGAGGGAAAAGGCATATTTTCTGCAGCCTGATACAGCTAGATGAACTAACCATTGCCAGGCAATGAGGAGAAACTTGAACGGTGCTGTTAAGGTTTTAGGAAGGAGCTTCATTCATCCTACACCTGCCTGTGCTGCCAAGCATCAGTGTACATGGTCCACATCAGCCTGGAAGCACTGATACTGCTGGCAGATGCTCTGGGGCTTGGTGTTGGAAGCTGCAGTGATGCCTCCTAAATTTGTAGGCCACAGCCCTTTGGAGACAAGGTGTCAAACTTGTTAGAATTTCCAGTAATAATGTCAGCTGGATGTTTCAGTGCTAAATATCAAAAATAAGGAAGGTGTGATGAGGAAGAGGAGGAAGGCCCTTCCCTCATACCTTTCCAAATATCTCAGTGGTCTTTTCCTCTTCAAAAACTTTCCCATCTACAAGATCATATAATCATAGAATGCTTAGAGTTGTAAGAGACCTCTGAAGGCCATCTAGTCCAACTCTGGGCTCATGAGGACACTGCAATGAACAGAGAAGTGCATAGCTAGATCAGTTTGCCCAGGGCCTGATCTGGCCTCACCTTGAAAGTCTCCACGGACAGGGCGTCCACCACATCACCAGGCAACCTATTCTAGTACTTCGCCACCCTCACTCTAAAAGATCTTTTTCTTATATCTAGCCTAAATCTACCTGCTTTGGGCTTGGAACTATTTCCCCTTGTTCCATCACCACAGACCCTGCTAAAGAGTCTGTCCCTTTCTTTCCTGTAGCTCCCCTTCAGATACTGAAAAACCACTATGTGGTCATCTCGGAGTCTTCACTTCTCCAGGCTGAACAGTCCCAACTCTCTCAGCCTGTCCTTGTAGGAGAATTGTGCCATCCCTTGGATCATTTTTGTGGCCCTCCTCTGGATGTACTCCAATAGGTCTATGTCTCTCCTGTACTGAGGACTCCTCATCTGGATGCAGTACTCACCAGAGCAGAGCAGAGGGGCAGGATCACCTCCCTTGCCCTGCTGGCCATGCTTCTGTTGATGCAGCCCAGGATACAGTTGGCTCTCAGGGCTGCAGGGGCACACTGCTGTCTCATGTCCAACTTCCCATCCACCAGTACTCCCAGGTCTCTTTCGTCAGGGCTGCACTCAGTCCTTTCATCCCCCAACTTGTATTGGTAATGAAGGTTGCCTTGACCCAGGTACAAGATCTTGCATTTGAATTTGTTGAATCTCATGAGGTTCACTTGGGCCCACTGCACAAGCCTGTCTAAGTCCTTCTGGATGGCATCCCATCCCTCTGGTGTGTCAGCCGCACCCCACAGCTTGGTGCCAAGATCCCTGCTCCTTCCCTTATTTTTCTGTACCAGGCTCTCGCCTCCTGCCTCACCACCCAAACATTTCTCCTTTGCCAGGTTCCTGTCCTGTCACCCCCCATTTGTTGCTGATCTCCACCCATATCCAGTGTCCTAATGAGCCCAGGGCCATGTAGACATGTTCCATTAGTTGCAGAAACTGCTTTAATAGTTTGTCTGAACATTTTGCGCTTTCTGAAGAGGCATTAACACCATGTGAGTCAGTCCTACAGAAATAAGTCTTATTCATCAAATCTTTGCTTTATTCAGTTGGTGAGGGATTGATGAGTTTATTAAAAATATAAGATTAGAACATGGAGAATCTTGCTTGTCTGTGGATAATGATGTAATGTATGCAGCTGTTTGGCTTAATCTGGGGCAAATTTAAGGAAGAACTGTTATGGGCAGTACAAACCATATTCTGGAAGTGGAAAGCCAGATAGAAATGATTTTTTTGCATGTCTCATTTTGACACCATTAATTTCCTCTTCATACTCCCATGGGTATAGAAACAGGGTTTATGGTCTTGCTATGGCCTCTTTTCTACTCTGTGCTTGCAACAGAATTTTGAATGCTTTGGTCTTTTGATGAGCTGCACTTAATATGTTGGGGCACAGAGAAAGGACTATAGGGCTCAGCCACTGTTTACAAACCCATGCTGAAGAGCCTGCAAGAAGACTTCACTCAGTAAACATAATATTTTTCCCATCACGGTACTGTCCCATACATATGCCTGGAAATTACATCCAATTTCCTGTATCTTTTGCATATAATTAGACATATATCCAACACTACTTGTTTGCACTACTGCTCTTCAGTACCTTTGTGAAAGCAGCTTGATGCTGAATCTACATCAGCCTTTTACCATCACTGCCATTTGCATGTAAAGGAGAAGACCACAGCTCACCTAAACAAAATAGATTCACCAGTGGTACCATTTCAGTGCCTACCGCAGGTGGTCTGAGGTGTTGCATCAGTGCAGTACTGGCACAGGGAGATGTGTACTGCATTCAGGATTTCTGGCTTATCAGTGCATTGCTGAACATCCTGGGATGTATTAAGTTGCAGTATCAGTAGCGTTACACTGCACTCACAGAGCTGAAGATAAGATTCTATATTTTAATTCTAGTTAGTAGTTTTTTAAAAAATTCAACGACCGATTGTGGTAGTCTCTATTGATCATCACATGAGCTTTTAGGACAGAGTCCTGAATCTCTATGGAGTCCCACTGGAATGGATGGGACTTTGTGAGATCAGAAGCTTGTGGGTAACCAGCTCAAGTGTTGCACAGACATCCTGAAGGAACATTAGTCTAAGTGCTAAGGTTGTCCAGAAATCTGTAGATGTCACTCAAGCACAAACTGTGCTGTTCCTAGATCTGATTGACAAGAAAAGGCTCACTAGGAACATAAGAACAATCAAAGGACCTCGTGTGGGCTTGTTGGCACTAATTAGCTGCTAATCCATAACGAGGCATTTGTGAAAGTTGAATGTCTATGGAAATCAAATCAGCCCACTGCGCTAAGAGGAGGGCTGGGGGTGGAGAGTGCAAGAGTGCTTCTGCAAAATACACCACGATGATAGTTGGGTAGGTGAAAGTTAATGGAACAAGTATGTTGAGGCATGTCTGAATTTGTTAGGCGCTTTAAAAAGACCTTTTTTTTTCTTTTTTTTTTCCAGCCAAAATAGAAAAAAGTTCATTCTTCAGGATACTATTTGAAAAGAAGAAAGGATGTAGACAAGTAGGAAAGCATCTGCTGTCAGCGCTGACATTTGTTGCCATTTCCCTTAGTCAAATTCATTTTTCTGGCACAATTATTTGATACAAACATTTTGAATGGCTTTCATTCTATTCTTTGAGCAAACATGAAGGAAAATCAGTCCTAATTTGTGTTCAGTTCCACTGTTTCTCAGTTGTGTCAAAATGCAATAGCTATGGAACACCTGGAAGCGTTTAGCAAACTGCCATCCTTATGCTCTGCTTTTGACTGAGGAGGAGAGCATTTTTACTCAATCCCAACTAGGTATGTAACTAACATTTCAATATTTGTTCTCCTGCCATCACATTGATATTGCCCCAAATATCCTGCAAAGATGGATGGAGACATAATAACTTGGAAATTGTCTTGGAAAACTGAGTTTTGGTTTGTTTGTTCCCTGCAGTGCTGATGTAATAACAGGAATAATAGTTGTTCTGAACAAAGATAATATATCAATACACAGCAAGAGTATTGTGAACTTAAAAAAAAATCTTGTCAACTTCAAAGCTCTTTGCATTGATGGAAATGTGATCTCTCAACAAATACAGTCATTACATGCATACTCATATGAGTTAATTGTTACAACTACTTTTTGCTTTAGAGGGGGAAAGGTGAATGGAAAAATTCTTAAAAGGATTTACAGTGCAAAGAAGGACATGTAGACTCATCTCTTGACCTTACACAAACAGTCAGCAAAAGAAACAGATGCAAATAACCTCACAGTCATGTCAGGCTCATTATCAACCCATGTGCCATTTCTGTCATCATAGTCTTCAGGCTGAAAATAAATACCATGGTAGCTTAGGGCAAAGGAAGTTGATACCTTACATTGTCAGACATGAGATGTCAAAGTGCAAAAGAAAGTATCTTCTACTATTATAATAGTATGAACATTGATATTCATGGAATAGATCAAGGCTATTTAAAACACATTGGAGCTAATGAAAAACATAGGTTTCCATAACAAGTAGTTCCTAGGAACAAGAGACTAAATGTATCTGCTGTGCTAGCAATTGGGAGAAGGTGGAAGTTGTTGGGAGGAGTGCTCCATGTTAACATAGTGTGCCTTGTAATGGAGAACAGGGTGTTTTGTCCAGATACATTGGGTTGTGTTTGCTCATTAGTGAAGGCAGCAAGATGTTTTAGGTCTAATCTGCACTGAAAATGATGCAAAGGCCTGACTCATGTCTTCCAGAACATAGTGCTTTACATTGTTATTTCAAATAAGAGAATAAAAAGGAAAGGAAAGGGAGTGAGTAAGTAAAGAATCTGCTCTTTGGACAGTGGACATATCACTGATGTTTTTGTTGTACCATATGACAGCTCCTTACATCTTACGTTTTACAGATGACAAGGCCTTTCTATGGAAAGCAAAAAAATGCAATTTACATTTTATGGGGACTTTGACATCTTTGAAACTTGTTTTGTAATCATAGCTATGGTAATGGCTCAGAAGTAATCCTGATGGGCATAGCCTTAGCTAACCACTGAGACAAAGAAGTAAGAATATCCAAGGAGGGCTTGAATTTTACTACTGTTAGGACTCTTCTGTGCCAGTAACTGGCCAGTGCGAGGGAGCTTGATTCTGATCTGTTATTTATTCTGGACATAATTTCTGGATATTAAGTCTCTGGTGGCCTTTGTCCAGATTCCTAAGCACAGAATTATTATAAAGAAGAGGCCAAATTTTAACTTGGAAGAGTAGTCTCTGGCACTCTCTGAAACATATACAAAAACATGAGGTTTGGCTAACCTTGCTTGAATGCTGTTGCACAATTGTGTATGTCAGAGATTAGTGATGAGTCTTCATTCAGATCCCTCTGTCTTGGTGGTCTCAATACATGTCTTGAGAAAAACATATATTGTTAATTCACAGCAGTTTTTAATGCCAAGGAATAAGTGTGCAGTAATTCAGATAACGCTACTGTAACTCAGTTTCAACTTGAACAAATGCTGGAAGGAGCAGTCAGTTTCTAGCAGCCCCTTTGTCTGTCAGCTGTAGAGTCATAATATCACAATCACAATGCAATGAGTGATTCTCTGTCTTAAGTATTACTGCCCTTTCTCCTTAGGATTGGAACAACTTAAAATGTATTTCTCATGTTGAGTTGTGTTGTTACTTTCACTTTACACAAAAGTAGATGAAAGACCAAAAATTCAAATTAAGACCTTCAATATTGGTTATTTATTTACATGCTTCAAAAACTGAAGTAAATTATATAATCTGACTAAAAAGTCTCTGGTAGACTGGAAAACCGAACCTAGGCACCTAAGCTCATGACAATTGGATGAAAGCATTCTTTCCATTAATATCTTGATCTTCATAGAATCATAGAATCCTTAGAGATGCAAGGGACCTTTAAGTTCATCTAGTCCAACTCCCCTGCAATGAACAGGGACACCCTCACAAGGATGTTGTTGGTTACCGTGTCAAAGATACATGACATCAGTGGCTCTTCCCTTGTCCATTGACGCAGTTACACCATCATAAAAGGTCACTAGGCTGGTCAGACACGATTTGCCCTTGGTGAAGGCATGCTGGTTCTCCAGTATCACCTCCCTGCCATCGATGTGACTTAGCATAACTTCCAGGAGGATCTGCTCCATGATCTTTCCCAGTGTGGAGGTGAGACTGAGAGGTTGGTAGTTCCCGGTGTCATCCATTTTACCCTTTTAAAAAATGGATATGACATTACCTTTTTTCCAGTCACCAGGGACTTCTCCTGATTGCCACAACTTTTCAAATATCATTGAGAGTGACTCCGCAACTGCATCAGCCGATTCCCTTAGGACTCTGGAATGCATCTCATCAGCACCCATAGGTTTGTGGATGTTCGGGTTCCTCAATGGTCACAAACCTGATCTTCACCTACAGTGAGAGGGACGTTGCTTCCCTGATCCCTTCCCACCAGACCAAATGTTTGAGGGCTGTGTGGCGAGCATTTACCAGAGAAGACTGAGGCAAAAAAGTTGCTAAGTACCTCAGCCTTCTCCTTATCTGTTGTTACCACCTTGCCTGTGTCACTCACTGGGGGGGATATGTACTCCTGGACTTTCCTTTTCTGACTGAGGTACCTATAGAAGCCTTTCTTGTTCTTTTTGGTATGACCTAGTTGCTATTACCACAACGTGGTAGGACCAGTCCCATGACTGGAACTCTGTGACGGATGGCTACAAGCTCTTCAGAAGGGATAGACAAGGAAGGGTGGTGGTGTGGCCCTTTATATTAAAGAGTGTTTTAATGTTGAAGAGCTTGGTGTTGGGAATGATAAAGTTGAATGTCTAAGGATAAGGATCAGGGGGAAGGCCTGTAGGGACGACATCTTGGTGGGGGTCTGTTATAGACTGCCGAATTAGGATGAAGAAATGGACGAGGCATTCTATGAGCAGCTTGCAGAAGTTGTGCAATCGCCAGCACTTGTTCTCGTGGAAGACTTCAGCTTCCCTGATATGTGTTGGAAATACAATACAGTGCAGAGAAAGCAGTCCAAGAGTGCATGGAAGATAGTTTCCTTACACAGCTGGTATGAGTGCCTACCAGGGGTGGTACCCTGCTAGACCTGCTCTTCACTAACAGAGAAGGACTGGTGGGAGATGTGAAGGCTGGGGACTGTCTTGAGCAGAGCGACCATGAAATTGCAGAATTCTCTATTCTTGGAGATGTCAGAAGGGTGATTAGCAAAACTGCTATCTTCAATTTCCAAAGGGCGGACTTTTACCTGTTCAGGACGCTTGTAGCATGGGTGCCTTGGGAGTCGCTCCTTAACAGTAAAGGGGTCTGGATGCTCCTTAAGGTGGAAATCTTAAAGGCGCAAGAACAGGCTGTCCCTGAATGCCATAAGGCGAGCTGTAGGGGAAGACCAGTGTGGATGAACTGGGAACTATTGTCAAGACTCTGGAAGAAAAAAGAGAGTCTATGTCCTCAGGAAGAAGGAACAGGCATGCAGGGAGGAAGTTAGTAAGGCAAAAGCCCAACTTGAACTTGGCCACTGCAGTAAAAGAGAATAAGAAATCCTTTTACAAATATATCAACATTAAGAGAAGAACGAAGGAGAATTTCCATCCTTTACTTGATGCAGAGGGGAATGTGACCATTGAGGATAAGGAGAAGCCAGAGGTCCTCAACGCCTTATTTACATCTGCCTTTAATAGGCAGATCAGTTATCCTCAGCACGCTTTACACCCTGATCTGGAAGTCTGGGATGATACGCAGAATACAGCCCTGGTGATTCAGGTCGAGACAGTTAGAGGGCTCCTCCATCTGGACTGTCACAAGTCCATGGCACTGGATGGGCTCCATCCTAGGGTGCTGAGGGAGCTGCCGAGGGTGATAGCTGAGCTGCTCTCTGCCATCTACCAGCGTTTCTAGTTATTTGGAGAGGTCCCAGAGGATTGGAGGCTTGCCGATGTGCCTCCCATCTACAAGAAAGGCCGTAAGGAGGATCCAGGGAACTATAGGCCTGTCAGCCTGACCTAGGTACCAGGGAAAGTAATGGAGCAAATCATCTTGAGTGAGATCACACGGCATGTGCATGGTGTCCAGGGGATCAGGTCCAGCCAGCATGGGTTCATGAAAGGCAGGTCGTGCTTGACCAACCTCATCTCCTTCTATGACTGGGTGACCAGACTAGTCAATGAGGGAAAGGCTGTTGATATAGTCTACTTAGACTTCAGCAAAGCCTTTGACACGGTCTCTCACAGTATTCTTCTGTGGAAACTGACATCTCCATTGGTGATTCAGACTTTAGGCAGTCACCTAAAAACCCTTCTTCCTTTTCTTTGCACAAGAGTCTCAAATTCCTTACTTTTCCAAACTATAAATGAGATGAATTCTCTACTTTGAGAAGAGCATTTTCAGTAACACATAGATAAACCATGTCTTTTCTCTAACTTGTTTGAAATTATGGGTCACCAAATATTACAGACAAATATTACAAAATTTATCTGTTTGGGAGATACAGATAAATTCAGATTTGGCCCCAAGTCTCCTTTCAAACAATTTTATTTCCTTGCATGCTTAGTACTGAAAGTATTCAGAATCAGATTTACAATTGAGTTACTAGGAAATCTCAGAATTACTCAGAAAAATATGGCCCTAAAAAGCATAATGGAAAAGACTTAAGTGCTATAATTTGACAGAAATTGTTTAGAGCAAGGCAATGTTAAACTATTAGCTGGAAGCACAGTAACACTGAGAATAAGTCTGGGGTAATTATCCTTCCACAGGAATTAATCTTGCTTAAATTGAAGTTGTTTGACAAATTTCAAAATGAATGACAATTAAAGACAGTGAGACAAAAACAAATCAAGAGAAAAAAAAGAAGGAAGATGCAAATAGAGTACTTGTCATATCAGTTGTGGATCAGAGTCCACCAGTAGCAAATTTATAGGGTGGAGTAACTGGTGTTGAGAATTTAACACCCACATTGTTTCCCATAGCATCCACTGCAATTGCAGCAGTTCTGTCTGAATGGAATTCGTGTCTCTCAGTCTGTGGCCGCTGCACTGTGGGAACCAAAGTGCACTACGACAAAAGGATGAGATTTGCTTAAAAAGTATCAGACTGTTACAACATGAAGTGCTAATGTACATGCACCACCTGAGATGTAGGCCTGCATTATTGAGTGATCTTGTGGGAAAGTAACTTCTGTGTTGCATCTTAGCAGTCTGACACCAGCTTTATGAAGAAATTATAATAGAGGAATTGAGTCTATTGTTTTTTGGAGAGATTCAGCAAATGTAAAGCTGTGTTCTTCCTAAGCCATTACCATACAGAACACTCACACAGTGTATTTTAAAAATCTCCTAGCAGATCTTCTTTGATACTTGAATCCATTACTAAGCACAGGTACAGATTTTACTTAAAGCATGCAATTGCCTGGGGAATTTGCAAAGTAAAATGTCATATCCACATAAAAATTTGCAAATTTTATTCCGTCTTTTTTTTGGTCCTCTAAATAAAGCAAGAAGTGGTAGATGAGAATATTCTGTGATCCGTGTCTTCCAGTGAAAACATCTCTGAAATATGTTCAACCTTTTTTTTTTTTTTTTTTTTTAAACCTTCAATGTTTAATGCTCACTGTGACCTCTAATGCTGAAATACAGCTGGGACATGAGAACCACAGTACTGCTGTCAGTAGTACATGAGCTGTTATGGAGAAGGGAACAGAGGTTGCTCAGATTCTGCCAACAAATATAGCACAAATTTTGTTCTTGTGTGTGCCAGGATTTACTTCCCATAGCACAGAATCCTTGCAAGAAGCATAGCAAGGAACCCTGAGAGGTTATCTAGTCCACACACCTCCTTTTCTTTCCATCCCAAATTTGATGTTTTGTGGTACAGACACCAACTTATCCTGGGTTGCACAGCTTTCATCACAGGGAATCAGACTGCAGCTCAGTGCTGATTTAATCCTGACAAAGTGGAACCTGAATAGGGACAGTCTTCTGTGCACCCATGTGAACTGACCTAACCATCCTTTGGCAAAAATTTCCCCTGAGCTTGGTCCTTGGTTTCCATTGCTTTACAAAAAATTCCATGAAGAGAAACTTTAGGTGGATATCCGTGCTGTGTGTCTTAGATTCTTCAGGATACTTTCAGTTGTGAAGAACAAGCGAGTAAAATAAATTTATCAGAGCATTAGAGTCCAGAGGAGGGCCACGAGGACAATTGTGGTGTGGAGCACCTCTTCTATGAAGAAAGGTTGATGGAGCTGGATTTGTTCAACCTGGAAAAAAGAAGGCTCTGGACAGACCTCATTTGGCCTTCCAATATCTAAAGGGAGATTATAAGCAGGAGGGTTTTTTAGACTAGAGGTAGATAGTGATAGAACAAGGGAGAGTAGTTTTAAACTCAAAGAGGGGAGATTTAGATTAGATGTCGGGGGAAGTTTTCCACTGAGCAGGTAGTGAAGTGCTGGCACAAGCTGCCCAGAGAGGCTCAAGATGCCCCATCCCTGGAGGTGTTCAGGCTCTGATTTGATGGGAACCTGAGCGGCCTGATCTAGTGCTTAATCTTGTGGTTGGCAACCCCGCCTGCAGCAGGAGAATTGGAACTAGGTAATTTTTGACATCCCTTTCAAACCAAGCCATATCTATAGTCCGTAGTTGAAAATCACAAGTTTAGGCAGATCTACAAAGATAGTCAGGTGACTAGAGATGTGCACTTAATGGAAGAGGGTGGGACTAGATTCCTTTTGCAGTTTTGTATATTCTTGTAGTGTCTCCACACTGCTCATAGTGTCTCCACATTTAAGCCGCTAGCTGCCTTTGTTCAACTGTTCCATTCAGGTAGTCTTATTCACAGACATGTACTGACTGGAAGCTTTTGATTTTTTGTAGAGTTTATCTGAGCAATACAAATTCCGATTTGGCAGGCAGTTTCATTTTCCTCTAAATGGACTTGCCTGTATTTGAGTTTTGTCACTTCATCTACAGTAGTATAATGGAAACAGCAACAGAGAAAATACTTAAGGGAATGGACAGTTATACTGGTAGCAAATTGTTTCCACTGACCTAGCAAATTACAGGACAAAATGAACTGGACCAAAATAAAGTACTTTTCTATCAATGTATTAGTCTAAGCAAGGGTTTTACCCATGTAGGCTCACTTGTCCCAAGTCCTCTTTCTAAATGATTATGGCATGTTGACACAAATAAAATATTACTGAATTTTATACAGTTTCAGATTGAACAGTATTTCTCTCACCCTCACACCCCACTCCCCCAGACCTCCATGGCAGGAAGGTTTGAAGTCTCTGTTAATACTTGCTTGGAGTAGAGATCATTTTTAATAGATCCTTTTGGCTCCATTGTCTGTGAGCAATGCTATGAATTCACTGTGGTGTAAATGAAAGTTGAGTATGGGTCTTTCCTCTTATCTCACTTGCTTTGATGGCATGGGGAAGATAAAGGACATGCTGTTGCTTTTGATGCTCCATGGTAGGAAAGCAAAGAATTAGCACTGCATTACCCAAATCTTTCCCTGTAAAGGGATCTTTCAGACAGTTTGGGTTTTGTTGGTTTGTTTATTTTAGTCTGTTTTGTCTCCAGACTATAAAATGTCTGGAATAAACAGAAGATTTCAAAGACAAAAATGGAGATCAGGGTGGACATTTTAAAAGTAAGAGTTTGGATTTCTAATGTGCAGTGAATGAGCCTACCACCACCCCCTGAAGACCTGAGATATGTTTGGAGGAAAATCAGCCCACAAATTCAGGGCAAGAGCTGGGGCTGCCCGAGTAGCTGATTGGACTGGGTGTAAAATGAGGCTGTGCTCAGTTTGTGGCTGCTTTATCAGTTCCCAACAGAGTTGGCAAGGCCCTAGAAGACCTCTTTAGAGGTATTGAATTATCCCCATGTCCTCCACAGAGAATTAGATAGAGTGGAACCAGCACTCATGGCACTGGGAAATCTCCTCAGCTTCATCTCACAGGGTCTGTTGTGTCACTTTTCTCTGCCTGGCGGTATCTAAATCTGTTAAAAAGTCAGTCTCACATTCTCCTTGATGCATAGATCCTTTCTTCAAAAGAGCTCTTGGCTCCTAAACCACTTCAGCAGTGCCCATCCATCACCTTATGCTTATGCTGAAGACTTCACGTCTGTTTATAAAATGTTCAAACAAAAAGGAATTTGGGAACTGATCCGAAATCCCTGCTTTGTGATCTTTGCCTGCAGATCTGCACTTTTTTCTGTAGTTTGCAGAAAGTTTTACAGCTCCATTCCTCACCTCCAACCTCACACTCCTCAACTTCCATTCATTCTTTATCCAACTTCTTGTTCTCTTCTCTTAGATAAGTATGGCTCGGTACCTAGAATCTTCAGCTCTGTTTTTTTCTGCCTTTACCTCCTATACACCTCACAAGTGCACCAAACAATAAATTCTCAAAATCTTCCCTGCCCATAGCATGCTTTTAATTTCACCAGTTGTATTTTACCTGCAGCCTGTAGCTATGATTTCAAATAAAGAAAAAGCTGCATGAATTGTGAGGTTATCTGGTGGGGAAGTTTGAAAAGCAACAGTAGCCCAAACTGAATTGGATACTAAACTAAGATCAGACAAGACTTTAAGCAAATGCCACTAAAAGCAAACTCGCCTGGAGTTGCATTTGGCAATATCATAGAATTATAGAATCATAGAATGGCATGGGTTGAAAAGGACCACAGTGATCACCTAGTTTTAACCCCCCTGCTATGTGCAGGTCACCAACCACCAGACCAGGCTGCCCAGAGCCACATCCAGCCTGGCCTTGAATGCCTCCAGGGATGGGGCATCCACAACCTCCTTGGGCAACCTGTTCCAGTGCTTTACCATCCTCTGAGTGAAAAGCTTCCTCCTAATATCTAGCCTAAACCTCTCCTGTCTCAGTTTAAAACCATTCCCCCTTGTCCTATCACTATCCAGCCTCGTAAACAGCCATTCCCCCTCCTGTTTATATGCTCCCTTCAAGTACTGGAAGGCCACAATGAGATCTCCCTGTACCCTTCTCTTCTCCAAGCTAAACAAGCCCAGTTCCCTCAACCTTTCCTCACAGGAGAGGTGCTCCAGCCCTCAGATTATCTTAGTGGCCCTCCTCTGGACCCGCTCCAAGAGCTCCATGTCCTTCCTTACTGGGGGCCCCAGGCCTGGATGCAGTACTGCAGACGGGGCCTCACAAGAGCTGAGTAGAGGGGGACAATCACCTTCCTCTCCCTGCTGGCCACCCCTTTTTTAATGCAGCCCAGAACACAGTTGGCCTTCCAGGCTGCAGGCACACACTGCTGGCTCATGTCCAGCTTCTCATCCACCAGGACCCCCACGTTCTTCTCCGCAGGGTGCTCTCAAGGAGATCTTCCCCCATTTTGTACAAATACCTGGAATTGCCCCGACCCAAGTGCAGCACCTTGCACTTGGCCTTGTTGAACCTCATTACGTTCTCATGGGCCCACTTCTCCAGCCTGTCCAAGTCCCTCTGGATGGCTTCCCTTCCTTCCAATGTATCAATTGCACTGCTCAGCTTGGTGTCATCTGCAAACTTGCTGAGGGTGCACTCGATTCCATCATCTATCAGTGATGAAGATGTTGAAGAGCACCGGTCCCAAGACTGACCCCTGAGGGACACCGCTTTTGACCGACCTCCACCCTGACAAAGAACCACTGATCACAATCCTTTGGCTGCGTCCAGCCAGTCAATTCCTAATCCATCAAACAGTCCATCCTTCAAATCAGTACCTCTCCAATATAAGCAAAGATGCACAGGCAAAAGATGTGAACATTAGCAATATGCAAGTCTGTTGTCTGATAGTATTTACTAGAGGGCTAAGACTTACCACCAACAGAATGCCAGGGGAATGGTTTGATGCTGTCAGTTTGGCCAGAGATATAATATCAGATATAGTTGTCAAATAAAAAATAAAGAGCTGCTTTTTACAACTGCTGGGGATGTTAACATTCTTATAGCATTTGTTACTATTACATTACAACATGAAAGCTCTTGCTGCTATGAAATATTAAGGATCTCCCCCCACTAGACTGCAGAATTTCACATTGCCTCTGTGTTGGTGTTGACAGACTGAAATTCATTCTGCAGTTCTGAATCAGCATGAACAGCAGTTGCTCTTTGCTCTTTCCACTGTTCTTACCTTGGTGATTAGTATGCATGAGGGCAGCATGGCTGCTATAGGTTAATTCTGCAGCCACCAAATTCTTCTCAAATATCCACAGCAACAAATCATCAGAGTACAATGTGGAATCTACCTCTGGTTGGGGAAGTGTTATGGCTGAAAGGAGATGGATCTGCATGGTGGACTGCACTCAGCTCTGAGTGCTGCCATGTGGAGGAGGCAGAGATGAAATCTGCCCTTGTTACTCCAGCAGCAAGTAAACCCTAAAGTCCATCTGTGGACTTGAGAGAACCCTGCTCACACAGGGAGGTAAGAGCAGACAATCTAGCCCTTTGCTGGGACTTGCTCCTAAGATGAATTTCAGCTCTGTGTAGAGTACGAGTAGCCAACTTTTCCACAGAATGAGCAGACCCATTATCTTCCTGCAATCCCAACTGTCTTCCATGATCGTGACTATCTCCTTAAACCCTCTTTCCTCTTTTCATCCTGGCTCCCCTTCTCATCTCACCTTAAGACTCTAACCTCCTTTCTTCCTCTTCTCTTTCCCCAGGATGCTCAGCTCTTCCCGCTGGCCTGCTCCCCATCTTTGCAGTGGCTGACACTCTCAGCACAAAAGGTGAGAACGATAGTCACTATTTGATATCCCTGTTGCTACACAACTATGTTTCCATGTTGTAAGGAAGCTTGCCAAAGTCCTGTTCCTCCCATAGCAAATTGAGAGCTATCACCAGCTGGTAACAACTTGCAGACACAACTTGCTGACTGGGAAATATTCCTGACAGCAGCAAGAAAGCTCAGATTATCAATCCTTGATATCATGAAAACTTTAAATCAAATCCATTCCTGCATCTGGTTAATGATCAAAGCAAACCACTTGAAAAAAAAAAAAAAAAAAAAAAAGGAAAAAAAAAAAGGAGAGAGAGAGAAAGAGAGAGAGAAAAGAAAAGTTTTGATTATTTCCTGATAGATTTAATAACCTGGAATTAAGAAGAGCATTTAGATCAAGTTAGGAGACTAACTCATGGCTGCATGAATCAAAGACCCTACTTAAAACAAGCCACTGTGACTGCCCAAAGTTTCCCACCAAGACTGAATCAGGACACCAACTTCCCTTCACAGTCCTGAGCAAATGGAATGTCTCTGAGTTCTAACTATCTGTCATGGGCAGGGTGCTTTCTATCTTTCTGCCCAAAGTCCAACCTGGCCTTGAAGACTTCCAGGGATAGGATATCCACAGCTTCTCTGGGCAGCCTGTGCCAGTGCCTCTCCATCCGCTGAGTAAAGAATTTCTTCCTTATTTCTAAACTTACCCTCTTTCAGTTTAAAACCATCACCTCTTGTTCTTTTGTTTGAAAAACACTTGAAATATAAGGTTGTTCATAGACAACATACATTCACAAGAGGAAAGTCCTACTTCATGAGCTTAATTTCCTTTTACGGCAATCTTAACCATCCAGTTGACAAAGGAAGCCAGCTGATATAAACTTTTTGCATTTCAACAAAGCTTTCAACACTGTTTCTCAGAGTAACCTTCAGGACAAAATGTCTAGCATATAGCTAGAAAAATACATAATAAAATGGACAAATAAAAACAGCTGGCTGGCAGGTTGGGCCCAAAGCGTTATAGTAAATGGGGTAACATCAAGCTAGTGACCAGTCACTAAATGGAGCTCTCCAGAACTCCATTTTAAGGACAGTTCTCTTTAATGTTTTCATAAATGACTGGAACACAGGACTTAAATGTGTATTTTTTGAAATTCTCTGATCCTTTTCTCATTTTCAGGCTGTTTTCAAATTGCTTCCTCCCTACCCCCAAAGTTGAAAGTCCTGTTACAGAGACAGACTTTAGCAGATGCTTTGCTCCCTTTATGTCTACCATATCTGGATGGGAAACGATGTTAGCTGAACACTGGATATCTTCAGAAATCATTCAATTTCAGAGAAAGCTACCAGTCTACAAACTTTTCTGCATTTTCACTGCCCATACACCACATAATCTTTTGGGTTTGTGAATCGGGTTCACAGCTGCTTACAATTGCCATCTCTTTGTTGTTTGTTAATACTGTGTTTGCTTCCCTGCAAAGCCACAGAAACCATGAGCAGCCAGGAGCAAATGGTTGGGCAAGTGTGAGGACAATCTAGGGCAGAGATTGATTTCCAACTCTATCAGATAGTAAAGAGGGAGGGGGAAAGAGGAGATAAAATGAACTGTGTCACATGAAACACTTGCTCAATGATTCCAAGTAGGCTAGTGTTGCTCTCCTTTAATGAAATAGTTGGTTGTTTCGTGACAATGAAATTTAGAATATTTTAAAAAATTACCTTAATTTGAAAGAGTTTCTACTTCGCTTCCTGCAGAGTGTTTGGTCATTTCGAGTTCAGTCAAAAACTCTGATGAATTACTGATGCTTTCGGTAGGACCGTTTATTATTTAAACATAAATGGTGAAATGGCCATCACTTTTTTTTTTTTTTTCCAACAAATGCAAAAAATCAAACAACCAAAAATAAACAAGTCAAAACAAGACATTATATTCAACTTTCACGTTAGATCATTTTTACGTATCAGCTCAGCACAGTCTCAGCTCAGTCCTCAGTTGTGACTATGTAAGAACTTAGCAATATCTACACTCTGATCACCTTATCTACCTAACATGTATGTGCAATGTTTATGTGCAGTAAAGCCGCCCTTTTTTGCAGCACTCTGATGACATAAGTAAATTACAGTTTGAGAAATTTGGGCAGGGAAAGAAGCCGAGGTTTCTGAAAGTGTGGTTCACTGATCTTCATTGCCTTTGGGCCTGGCCAATGAATCAAAGTAGTTGTCTGCATAAGGTTGTTTGTTTGTTTGCTTTTTCTCAATCATTAGGAAAAAAAGATAACTAAAAAAAATAAAAAGTTAAATTTGCCAAGTAGTTCAATTACAGCAAACAATTTGATTAGCTGCACATCTGGGTTTCCTGGCTTTTTTTTTCAGTATAAGACAGCTGGCTTGTCTTGAAAGGGTGTTTTAAAGCAGAGTTCTGTATTCATATTATGTTTCTGTTAGGTGTTGTACATTAATACTTCAAACATACAATGCCGGCAGGCATTATGACCAGGGCCTACTTTTTAACACAAAAGATCACATTTCTAAGTATTTTTTAATAGCTTGCATTACCACAGTTTTTGTTGGGGGGGAATAAAATGGGAGGTATTAAGTAAACAAAAACACCTGGTAGTCTCCATTGTTGGCATAGGATGTTTACCATTTGTAGATTAAGTCCAAGTCCTTGGCAAGTCATCCAAAAGCAGTTAAATTGAGAGCTGTATTTTTAATAATTTAATCAGATACGTTTCAACAAATATCAGCTTTTTAAATAAATATTTCAACAGTAAAGGCTCCTGAAAAAAGCCAGAACAAGCAATACTTTAAATGCCTGGAGACTGGAGAAAAGATAATGTAGAATAAATGAACTTGTGGTTCTCACTCTTTTTAACATTTAAAGAGATTTGAAGAGGCTACTTCAAAAATAATAGGGTTTTATTTACCATATCTTTTTGAGAAAACAATACTCTTCTTGGAGCAAGAGACTTTCAAGGTTACTTCCATAAAAGCAAAAGTCTTTGGGAAAATCTCTGAATGCATGAGGACACACTGAGAGAGGTGGGACTGTTCGGCCTGGAGAAGAGAATCCTCAGGGAGATCCCATCAAAGTCTGTAAACATCTGAAAGGAAGGTGCAAAGTGAACAGCTCTTTTTAGTAGTGCCCAGCACCAGAATAAGAGGCAGTGGGTGAAAACTGGAACACAGAATGTTCCCCCAGAACACCAGAAGCACTTTTTGCTGTGCAAATGACAGAGCACTAACACAGACTGCCTGAGTCTGTGGGGTCTCCTTGGAGATCCCTAAAAGCCACCTGGATGTGGTTCTGGGCCCCCTGATCTGCGTGTCTCTGCTTGAGCAGGGGGTGGCCTGATGGACCCAGATGTCTCTGACAAATTCGGTCATTTTCTGATTCTGTGCAAAGGAAAAAAAAAAAAAAAGGAATAGCAATCACTGTTGATTCAGAACATTCCATGTCTTGATTTCTTCACCTTCCGTTGCTGGTGATTTTATCTGTAACTTTTAAATATTCTTATTATTTAGTGGAAAAAAATATATATATGGCTTTATTTTGATTAATTTTTTCTATCATGGATCCATAACAAAACTTCTGGTCCCTCAGACTATTATAAAGTCCAAGATATAATTGAGAGCTATGAAAGGTACCTTTTATTATTATTATTATTTTTATTTGCTTCAATTACATATAATTTTATAGCTTTTTGACTGAAAGAATGGTGGTCCAGCCCTGTGTGGAAGAAGAAAGCAGCACTGCTTCTGTGGGACACTAGTGATTAAGATCACCACTACAATGTTAGTTCCCCCCAAATGCATCTTCCCATGTCTGTGTGTGTATGCATGGGAACTTAGGAATGCAAAAACTGAGGGTTTATTCTGGCTCCATTAATGATGGAGCTATTCCTTCTAAAAGTTGTTGTTGACACTAAAGTGGTTCCTTGGCATGAGTCAGTGGCATTTGTCCTTAAACTAATAAACTCTGAAGAATTTTGGTGCTTAAACCTTGGAATGAATTTTCCAGTCCCATTTACATTTCAAAATATCATTACACAAACCTGAGAACTTTAGTGCATTTATTTTCATAATGTTCTGTGAACTGAGAAAGATTCTGTAGAGAAAGTACCTTCCATTAAGACAAAGTCTAAATTATAAAGCTGATGTTGGTGTGTCTTGTGGTTTGTGAGGTGATGTCAGCTGCCAGTATAATCTTCTCTGTTAGTTTGTGTACACAAAAATAATTACCACAGTTGTGGCTCTAATCTAATGAGACCTATGCTAACCGGCCAAGTTATTTGTTTCTACAAAATCCCAGATGTAGCTATTAAAATCTTCCCTAAATTAGTGATCATAGGGTTAAATATTTCTAAAACCTCAATTTCAAATTTAATAGAAGTTCACAGCTTCCTTTTCTTGCAGATTTTTTTCTTTTTTCCATGAAAACTACAGTATTTCCTGGAACCCTTGACCTACAGCTTGGATATCCCAATTCAGGTTCTTTCCATAAAAATCTGCAAAGTTTGAGTGTAGGACATTTGAAAGCAATTTTATTTGCTATGGGCAACTGGAGGAAAAAACTTTGGAGGAACGTTAATAGCCTCTCATACCTACTGAACCAGTTTCTAGTTTTCATGTATCTTAATTTTTAATACAGAAATATAGAAGTGTCTTGTCCACTCAAAGAACAATGAAGCCCAGAATAACTAGGACTATTGCAGGTATGACCTGTAATTACAGTGCTGTGTAAAATTTGCCTGTCTTACTCTTCAGTTTCACTGAAGCCTTCCACTGAAGCCATGAGGTGTTAGCTCTGCTAGGAATCTTGCAATAATTATGTGGGGAAAAAAAAAGAAAAAAAAAAAAAAGAGAGAGACACTCTTGGGCTTCTATTCTGTTGAAGCACTTTTTCAATATATTATTTGGTTTCCAAACCATATCCAAGGAGACATAATGCCAGAACAATAAAACATTCTTCCTTGTTTGTAGAACAATTGGCCTCTCATGGCAAAATATTGGATGCAGTGGAAGCCTATCCTCAAGTGTAGCAAAAACTGTGGAGAAGAAAAATCCAAAATAGAATCATGTCTAAACAGAAAAACATTACTATGGCAAGACATGTTGGTGAGGAGGAGAGACCAAAACATTAGTCTTCATTCTACTTCTCATCAAGACATTAGGAAGGCTTCTGAGCTTCCACTTCATGTAAGTGAATTTCTACTTATAGAAATATTTCTGAAGACAAAGAAAGAATGAAACTTCTCTAAATACAGTGAAAAGAAAATAAATGGAAAAAAAAACCTCCCCTAGTTGTGCTGTTATTTTTCCATTCTCCTCTTTCATCTGGCTGACATTTAATTTTGTTTATTATTAACAGAATCTCTTTGCTGTAGCTCTACCAGTCATGAGAAAGCATAATGCAGAGCATACACGTTTGTCATAAGACCATAACTGTAAAAATTCGATTAAAAATATAGCATATGATCAGAGTCAGCAACAGAAATGCTCTGCTGTCCCATAATAAGCCCTGAAAGAGTTTGGCTGCAAGATGCTGTTCTAGCCACAGCCAAGTGGCAGAGACCATAACAGCTCCAGCATGTCCCTATCTTCAGCATCAGCTGGAACCCAGGAGAGACTGATTTAAGCAAATCTCATAACTAGTGCCAAAGGCTGTCCTGCACATATTTAACTATGACATCATAGTGAGCAGCCTCTGCAGAAACTCAGGAATGCTCAGTGTAAGAACGAAGGATCTGCCATACCATGTCAAATCTCAGGCCCAGCTTGGTAAGTACTCACTCCAGAAGTGCAGTCAAGGCTGTTTGGGACAGAGCATAAACCAGTATACATCTCATAGGTGAAGCCACTCAGCTTCCAGCTTTCATGATTCAGCATTATTAGCACAGATGTGCTTGACAGACAAATATTATTTAACATATGTTATAGATGTAACCCTGAGAGATTCTCAAGCGAAATGGTGTTGTTTCTTTTAATCAAAAGTCAGAAAAATGGCAGGACAGTGAGGCTAAATGACTCAAAGCATACAGAAAGCTTACCATTAGAAACACGACTAGAACTGGCTAAGCCTTCCAGTCCTTCTTGAGAAGGATACTGACATCAGCATAGTCTAGACAAATTCTATGAGGTTCAGGAGGATTCTCTAACATACTTAAGCATGGTTGTTGTTGTGTTTTTTTGTTTTTTTTTTTTTCTCCCTCTATATTTTTGCACTATTGTAGAAGAACAAGAAATTCTCCTGTATTTTAGTCCTTTTTTTTGTTTGATTTGTTGATCCATAGATCTGATAAAAGTACTGAGTGCATCTTCACAACTGATGCTGGAGGCCACCAAAGATCTTATGCTCTTAAAGACTACGTGATCTAAAGTTTTTTTATAGAGGCTATCAAGCATCTAAGGCAATGGGACAAAACTGTGTAGGAAAAATCTCACAAGTGCTGGGCAGTTCTAGTCACAACATTTTAAATGAAATATTGTTGGCGACTGTCATTCTGTCAACGCAAATTGTTTTCTTAAAGCTAAGAGTTTCAACAAAGTTTACCTCTAGAAGAGGTTTCTAAACACTGGTCATCTGTATGCAGAAAGAAACCCAAATTTGATTTTTAAAGACTATTTTCAGCCCTACAGCAGTCATAGCAACACAATTCCATTTCACTGAGCAATTGAGGGGCTTCGTTTTCCTTCCAATCTAGAACAACATGTTTTTAAACTTGAAGACTGGTGCCAAACAGGATTGTCCTTCTGAAGACAGCTCTCTATAGCAGGATTGTTCCCTACATGGTTGCTCCTTGACCTGCTGTCAAACGCAAAATCAAACACCTGTGGCAGATACATAAGGCTATGTGTGCACCACTGTTGATCCATCTGCAATATATTACATCCTAATTTATTACTAAGGGTGATTTTCAAAGGGGATTCATTAGACAGACAGAGTCCATTGCACAGTTAAGAAATTGTTTTTCTTCCCACCGTTCTAATTTTCTCTTCTTCTCAGGTTTCTGTTTCTTTTCATGCTATGGCAGGGATATTAAGTGCTGGTGAGACAATATTTGGTTCAAAACCAGTGCGTCTGTTCTGGGCAATTAATGTGGGTGGTGAGCATTAGCTGACCCAAATTTTGTGGGTTGGATAAACCAGAAGAAGTGGTTAATTATATTCTGCAGCCCATATCTATTAAATGAGGAGTGGAATTTCTCGTTTATACAGAATAAATCTGAGAGTTCTGGCATTGTCCTTAGAGAAACTAAGAATTAACTGTCTCTTAAAGGAATAAGATTTTTCACATAGTTCTCTGTGTGTTATATGATAATTTGCTGTGGGAGACTATAAAATGGCTCGTAATGGTTGATAATACTTTGAGTTAGAAACAGGTTGCTGCCTTCGAGGGTTTCCTAGGGTTACACCCATGGGAAGATATATCTTGCTAAGGTCCTGCAACAGGTTTTCTCTTCAGATTGTTTTCATTTCTTTTTTAGAAAACAGGTAAAAAAATCAGCTGCAGTTGTCCATGCCAGCAGATTTTAACATTGTGGTTTCATTGTGACATATAGTATATTAACCTGCATAAAGAATGTGTAGAGGATTACATTTGTTTCTACTAAATTTAAATTTCTGCCCAAAATAAAGCTAGCTCACCTGGGCTGCCCTGTCTGCAGAAATAAAATGATAGACATGTGTTTTTACGTAGGCTGGAATTGTTGAAAGTTTCCATCCTTACCATGTTTAAAATTCTTTACAGAGAGAGTGGTGAGGTGCTGCTCAGAGAGGTTGTGGATGCCCCGTCCCTGGAGGTGTTCAAGGCCAGATTGGATGGGGCCCTGCGCAGCCTGGTCTAGCATTAAATGAGAAGGTTGGTGGCCCTGCATGTGGCAGGGGGGTTGGAGATTCGTGATCCTTTACGTCCCTTCCAATCCTGGCCATTCTGTGATTCTGTGATTCTGTTTAACTTGAGTCATACATTCAGTATTCACTGTTGTAGTATAAAACGTAGAACACTTCTGCTTTTCTCCAGAGCAAACCACAAATGCTGCCCCTTCATACCACAGATTAACAGTTTATGGAGAAATCCAATGGCTCAATCATGAAGTTCAGAGTACTTAGAATCTGTTGTGACATGGTTTTTGAAATACTTTCCTTTCCCTGTCCTTCAGCTGCATCAGGCACTGCTACACCAAATAAAAATTTCTGTCATTTAAAATACAATCCAAAAGCTCATGCTGATCAGTTCCCTGTTGCTACTTGAGGTTTTGATGACGAACGTTTTTTGCCATCTGGTAACAAGTTGCAGCTCCTGTCTGAAGAAGTCCCTCTGAGGTTAAGGGCTAATGATATCAAAAATAAGGCTGTCTGGCTTATTGTAAGACTGTTTGGCTTAGATCAAGCTCTTTGATATGAGTGAAACTGCCTCATCTGGGAGAGGAAATGACTTAAAAGTGATGTAGCAGTTCTTAAAGGGAATCAGACATGGGAGATGCATACAGCTTGGCTGTCTTGCATGCTGCATTTAATTGGTATTACTGTTAACTCGTCAGATCACGAAGGGGGGAACAGTATTTCAGAACAGCTTTTATTATGCACTTTGCTAAAAATGAGGAAATAAAGTGAGTGTGCGGAAGGCAATGATGTAAACAGAGGAGTTTTCACTTTATCATATCACTCATCACTTTCTCTGACAGCAGAGCTCCCCTGACTCAGCCATGCGTTGGGGAAACCGGGGCAGACACGGGTGAGCTGTGAGCCCCCACCCTGCCCATGATGCGATGAACGTCTCCCTCCTGTCACGTCTGGGAGGGGGCTCATTTCCAGAGAAGGCTGCCCAGAATCCAGGGGTTGACTGATTCCTTCAGACGCAAAACTTTGAAAGTCCCTTGTGTTACGAAGGATATTCCTGAAGTGCCCCTCCTTACACTCCTCCAGCAGCCAGAGGTGTGTCTGCATGTAACTGTACGGTATTTTCCCCCCATGTAGTCCAGCTGGCAGACCTTCAGATAACCAGTGCAATCTGCTGGCTGATGTGCAGCATGAAGTCAGCTTCCATCAATCAAATGTGCTGGGGAGCACAACAGAAGCAGGGAAGGGGTGTCTTCGGGACCTGCTGCAAGTCAATGCCCCTCCCTGCTGTCCCTGAGCCCAGGGCACCTGCCTGCTGCCCTGTGTAGTCTCACCCACTTGTTGAGTATGAAACCTTGAACTATGGAAGGTGTACCTGAGGACGAGACATAGTGTTGGGAAGCTCTTTTGTTCTGACCTTCAAAATTCATGGTATGTTTTGAAAATCCCTCAACATAAAGGTAGAAGTAATGTTAAAGCTTTTCAGGAAAAATTTTCCTGGATTCAGCTAGTACAGAGCAAATTTTATTCATAGAGAGTTGTTTGATGCTAAGTTTTGTATTTTTGATGAAAATAATTATGATAACACAGCACTGTTTTGTTGTTGCTAAGTGGTGCTTACACGGAGTCAAGGGCTCTTCTGTTTCTCATACTGCCCACCCTGGGAGTAGGCTGGAGTTGCACAAGACGTTGGGAGGGGACAGAGACAGGACAGCTGGCCCGGAACTAACCAGGGGGGAATTCCATGCCATATGGCATCATTCTCAGCAATAAAAACTGGGGGAAAGGGGGGCATATTCATAGTGATGACATTTGTCTTCCCAAGAAACAATTACATGTGTTGAGCCCTGCTTTCCTGAAAGTGTCTGAATAACTGTCTACCAATGGAAAGTGACAAACAAATTTCTTAGCATTGCTTACAGTCCCAGCTTTTGTTTTACCAAGTAAAAAAATCTTACAATCTTTATCTCAACGCATGGCTTTTCTCACTTCTGCCTTTCTATAATTCTCTATCCCATTCCTCTGTGGAAGAGAAAGGAAGCGTCTGCATGGTGCTGATTTGACTGCCAGAGCTAAATGACTTTTTTTTTCTTTTTTCTTTTTTTCAAAAAAATTGTATTTGTACCCTGGCTTACTGGTCTGAGCATACATACCAGGTTCTATTTTAGACTCACGATTTCTCTCCTCTCCTAGTGCTGGTCTATGGGGGTGCAAGTTTCCATAGGTTCTGTCTCATCTGGCTTTTACAGCTGTCTTGAAATCCATAGTGCTGAATTATGTTTAGGCAACTGAATTCTTCCACCCTGGAATTAAAATTGTTTAAACAAACACTGTTTAGAAATAAAGGTATGGAATAATTCTTCTATTTCCTTAGGAGCCCAAGGTGGTGCAAACTGTAGGTGCTGTAAGTTTGCTACTGGTTACAATTTTATTCAAGAGAGAAAGAAGGAAAAAAAAAGTGAAATTGCATCTTGCAATATGTATTGTTTCAGATCTTGTCATGACAGTGTTCATCCATTTTCCCATCCTCCTAGCAATCATATTATACTATGAACAGTAGAATTACAGTTATTTTTGTATAATTAGAGAACCAAAAACCAAAACTTTAGCATCCCTAAAGTCCTGTTTTTCTGAGTGTTTAACAGTTGCACAGCAATGGATTGTGTCAACTCCTTCGTAATCTTTAGTGAGAAGGAGTTGAACCAAGGAGGAAGGCTTGAAAGTAGAAATATTTAGGTACCAGTCCCACTGAAACCACTAGGGAACTAGATGTTTCAGTTCTTCTGTGATTTGGGTCTTTGTTTTTTATATTATGGTTCTCACTCTCAGATATGAGCTGTAGATGTACTGCAGGCATCTGAATTTTAACTGCATGAAACCAGTCTGGACCAGCTACATAACGTAATAGAGTTTTGCTTGAAACCAGAGCCAATGATGTTGTTATTTATCCTTCTCAGCTTACCAGGGCTTCTTTTTGGAGAGTGAGAATGTTGTCTCCCTGGAACCTGCACATCTGTGTCAGAAGTTAATGCCAACCACCCAAAGTAAAGTGGTAAGCACTAACAGGATATGAGTGGCCAAAAAAACCCCTCAGCAAACAAACAAACAAAAAATAAAAAAGTAGGAAGCAAGTACTAATCGACGTCCTATTGAAGTTAGGAACAAATAATAAATTCTTTCTTGGGAGAGATACTTGCTGTAAGTAGCTGGGAGAAATCTGTAGTGATGTACTTCAGGCATCTCCTGATTCAGCTGGTCTCTTTTCTTTCTGCTAGAATCATGTTGGGGAGAATGAAATGTTAGACATTTAACATTACCGACATCAATCTAGAGCAACATGTTAATCACTTTAAATCTGAACTCCTGGCCAGGAGGAATCCATAGAACCCCACAGCCTTGGAGCTGTTGCCATCTCCTCAGTTACTCATTTTTTTCACTTGCTCTTCTACATTTGTTAACATCAAGTCAGGCACTAAGGCTGATAGGTTGTTTCTCTGCTTGCTCCTGGGCAGCTTTCTCATTCTCATCCTTGATACATACCAAACTCGCTGTTCACCAGCAGCTTCCACACGTGAGCAGCAGCACATGTGGGTGGCTACCTGTACCCAGCTTGTGTAACGTGTTGTGACTGTTCACTGTGAACAGTAGATACCCAGAGGTAGAAAATTACATTTGTTCCCTACAACTTCTGTGTGCTTCTGAGGAGCAGTTGTATGTCGCACAGGCCATTCTGGCAGAAGAGACCATCATTTTTGAATGTTGCAAAGAAACCATAAACTTCTGATACTGGAAATCTCATGCACTTTTTGGCTTCAGTGCTTAGCAGTTACTCACAGTTTTTCTGTGCTGTGTTTCTGTTGGGAGAGGAAACTGATAGAGCCATGCAAAGTCTTTGTGCAGTCCTATGTATTTGCCAGAAGTGTGTGCCAGGTCTCAAAAACTGAAAACAAGCAGGAGGTGTTTTCCTTACTGGGAAATCCAAATGTGCCAGAAGCTTGTTGCTTGTCTTTTTCCAAATTCAGTATTTCGCTTCTCTGGATTTTTCCTGGCCTTCTCTCACACACCTCTGCTCCCAGCATTGCAGTCAGTCCAACTGAAATCCTTTCATCCTCTGCAGCTCAGCTATTCTTAGCCACTGCTGAAATGATTGGCGCTTTTGGCAGGGACTTCAGCAGTCTCAATTACCTCTACCCTAAGGAGCATTTTTTGTTCCTTCTACTTAATCTTTGTGACCGATACTCAGTAAAACCTTTTTCCAGAAGATAGCTTTTGTCACAAGGAGAATGATTGCAGGACTTATGTTATATGTTAGAAAGGAATCGAATGAGAAGATAACAGCCCTTTTAGGCCTTCTAATCTATGAATATTTTTCTCAGGCTGATAGCTTGATGTCAGTTTTAAAATCTTCCAGACAATCACTGAAATTAAGGAAGTAAATATATTTTCCAGGAAATCAGGTTTTGATTTTTTTTTTGAAGTAAAAATATTCCCCTTTTGCACTATGGGCCCAGGTCAATATGGGCTTGATTGTAACATCACTGGCCACAAAGGCTCTGCTAGGATGGATAATGGGTTAAGGATATGAATTTCATACATCTTGCCCCAATCTTCTCTCCTGACTCATCGCTGTTCCTGACACTGACGGGTGTTTTAGTGTATGCACACAATCACAGAAAAAATCAAGTGAGATCTCTGAAAATCCAGTTCCCATCTAGCTGGCTCCCTGTTAAGAGCTTGAGAAAGAGTCAGTTTCCTCAGAGTCCTCTTCAGTTCCGTTTTGAGTATTTCCAGAGAATTGTCCTACAAGAAAGCTATGTCTGAGTCACCCACTGGATCTCTTTTTTTATATTAGCAACTAAACCATTTAATTCTATTGCTCAAAAATCTTTCCTTAGCACGGCACTCACCCTGTGATAGTTGTGCCTATGTAGTATATGAGACTGTATCAACATCCCATGGGGAGTTCGTATGGGTGAGAGATGGCAACCATCTCTCCATGACCTGATGATTAAAAGCTTTGATGTGTTGCTTTGCCTTCACATGCACTTGGAGAGTGGTGGTTACATCTGCCTATTCTGCCTCTATAAATTGAGAAAGACTGAATCATAGAAATATAAAATGACTTGAGTTGGAAGGGACCTTAAAGATCATCTTGTAATAACTCCCTGCTATGGGCAGTTTGCCCACCAGCTCAGGCTACCCATCCAACCTGGCCCTGAGTGCTTCCATTGATGGGGCACCACAGCTTCTCTGGGCCTCCTGTGCCAGTGCCTCACCAGCCTTTGTGTTAAAAAAAATAATAATAATAAAAATTCTTATAATATCTAAAATAAATCTCCCATCGTTTAAAGTCCTGTCATTATCAGACCATGTAGAAAGTTGCTCTCCCTCCTGTTTATAGGCTTCCTTCAAGTACTGGAAAGTCACGATGATGTCTCCACAGAGCTTCTGTGATCTTTCTTCACAGTAGAGATGGTTCAGCCCTTTAATCATCTTAGTGGCCCTCCTCAAGACCCACTCCAACAACTCCACGTCCTTCCTGTACAGGGGGCCCCAGGCCTGGGCACAGTACTCCAGATGGGGTCTCACAAGGACAGAGCAGAGGGGGACAATCACCTTCCTTTCCCTGCTACCCCTCCTCTTCTGATGTAGCCCAGGATACTGTCGGCCTTACTGTCTGCCAAGTGCACACTGCTGGCTTGTGTCCAGCTTTTCATCCACCAAAATCTCCAAGTCCTTCACTGTGGGGCTGCTGTCAATGAATTCTTTTCGTAGTCTGGGATTGCCTTGATTCAAATACAACATCTCGCACTTTTATTTGAATGAACTTGTTGAATCTCATTAGGTTCATATGGGACCATTTTTCAAGTCCGTCCAAGTCCCTTTGGATGATATCTCTTTCTTCTTTTGAATCAAACTGTCAGTTTGGTGTCATCTGCAAAACTACTGAGAGTATACTAATCTGTAACTCACCTGTTTTCCTGAAATATTCCAATTCTGGAAATCAAGACAAAAATAAAATGCCCTTCTGAATCCAAAGTCACTGACAGGATGAACTTTATTTTCTTTCCAGTGGACACACAAGACAGAGTCATGTCCTGTGTTGGACAGCCCATGCTCAGTTATTCCTTGGGCAGCAGGAGTGATATCTTGGAAGAGCTGTTGAGGCACTTTAAAACCAAGGACACATGTTATTAACATGAGCTGCAGAGTCTCACCAATAACTCTGAATTTAAGCCACAATATAGCATATGCAGAATACACAGTAGTAACGAGACAGATGGAACAAATAACTTGAGACCATGCCAGGAAGAAATATCCCAAGGTGCTTAAGATGAATTACTTGGATTTTCTATGGAAAAGAGACACTTTCTGAGGTTCTGTCAGTGGCTGTGGCAGGACTTGCAAATGCAGTACGGCAGTCTTATTTCTCTTTAGAGCAGAGTTGTGAAGATAAGCATGGGCTGTGTCATTGAGATGTGGGAGTCAGAGGAGTGGAAGTGATTTGCAAGCCTCAGGTGGAAGATGTGGTTGGGTGGGGATGATTCTTCCATACCAGTAAAACTTATGAAATTCTAGACATTTTTCCCATTGTGTGTCATAATATAAAGGAAATTCTGACTAATTCTTTAATTTGGCAATGGGAAAAGACATTTAGGACAGTCATGATTATTTATTTAAGTGCCATTGGGCTAAGATATTTTAACTTTAATTAAATGTTATTTCTCTAATTAGCTTATACTAATAATTTTACAAAAATCCTTAGAAGCTGAAAACATGAGATAAAATATAATATTGGGAAATCAGATTTCTTTTTTAAAAGTGAGAAATTAAACCAAGTAATTAGATCAACTTAATGTCTGCCTTCCCAAAAAGCTTTAAAATAAAAACTTGTCATTTTTGCTGGAGGAATATTTCAACAAAAATTTATCAAACAAATCAGACACTCCCTTTTTTTGCCCTCATCTCCATAGAACAACTCCGGTGGTGCAGAAATCATCATTTCTTTTTCTAGGAGAAAATAAAACACCTACTAGCATTTCTGGAAAGGTGTAGTGAAGTACCTGCTATCAGGAAAATAAAAGGAGGTAGAAGGTAATAGAAAACAACCTATCAGAAACCCCCAACACTGAAAAAAACCTGTGTGTCTTTAGGAAAAAAGTGTTTTCCTCTTTCAAAAACAGAGGAAGTCAAATAGAAGGCAAGGAAAATCTAAACGTTTATAATACTTTCTGCCTGTCTAAATTTATTTATTTTAAAATCATAATCTAACAAAGATGATTTCTAGATACTACATCCTCCCTCTCCCCCCTAAAAATGTTCCAAGTTTCTGTGAAAGCAGACAACCTATTCTTTCTTTTTCATCATGTCTGGTGATGCCTTACCTAATAAATCTCCTCTCAAATTTAATTAACTATACAATTTATTTAACAGAGAACTACACGTGTATACCTTCAGTAGACTTACCACCACTCCTGGCCAACTTGTGTGCTCAGGGGACTCCAGCTAAGAATTCAGTGGAAAACTCATCCTGACTTTAGCACTGGAGATCCTACTGATATTATAGAAAACAGAGGATGAATTTCAGATGCTGAGGCAGAGCTGGCAAAAGCCTGAATAGCCAGAACCAAGGCAAGGCATTTGAATGGATTCAGCTCCCTGTGGCTCTTCTTGGAATAAGCTGAGGACAATCACAAAGACAAACAAAGAGCAAAATGTGGTCTATAGGTTCAAATTGCCAGAAATTTGAAGTGAAACTTCAAAGTTTCACTTTTCAAACTGAAAGTGAAGTATCATGATAGACAGCTATAAGTGAATGAGTAAAGAAAGCTGAGCCACTCCAAACAGTGCTCATGCTCCAGATTGTGTTAGAAGACCACAGTCTTGGCTGCCAGCTTGTCTACTCACCTTTTGTGACCACCAGGAGAAGTATTAACTTGCAATCAGTCTCTCTGGCTCAGTGGATGAACCACACGAAGGCAGCCTGGGTATTTAAGTCACTTGTGATCATTTATCTGTTTTTGGGAAATGCATTTTTAAAACCTAGCCATGATCCTAAAAGCTGAGGGACACTAAAAATTCTGGCCACGGAAGGAAAGAAACTCTATGTTTTTAGTCACTGCTTGTTTTGAAAGGATTTGGTCCAAAATGCAGAGAAATACAAAGAGAGATTCCCAGTGACTTAGCAGGCTTTGAGTGAAACCTCAAGGGCTTAATATTAGATTCCTTGAGTACATGTGCCAACAAAACTTGTTTTGGGGGGGGATCTTTGGGCAATAGACTCTTGCTTTCACAGTTATCCCATGTCCAAAAGTCTGTTTGCATCTTCAGCTTTGTCTCTTATCCTTGGTCTCCTGTATGGCTATGGATGGCTCATGCAGGTGAGAGAACAGAGTAGAATAGAAGAGAATAGAGCACAACAGTTCAGTTCAGTTGGAAGGGATCTTCAGAGATCATAAAATGCTACTGCCTGACCAGAGCCAATCCAAAGATAAAGTATATAACTAAGGTCTTCATCCAAATGTCTTGAACACTGACAGCCATGAGGCATCAACCACCTCTCTGGGAAGCCTGTTCTCATATCTGACCACCCTCACAGTAAATAAATGTTTCCTAATGAACCTGCCCTGTCACAGCTTTGTGACATTCCTATGAATTCTGACATCAGTTACTGAAAGAAACTGGTACCTCCCTCTGCTTCCTCTCCCCAGAGATTTGCAGAGCAATGAGGTCACCTCTCAGCCTTCTTTTCCCCAGTCAGGACAATCCACAGTTCCTCAGCTTCTTCTCATAAGACATGTCTTCCAGCCCTTTTACCAGCTTTGTTGCTGTCCTCTGGACACTTTCATATATCTTAGCATCCGTTTTATATTGAACTGCACACAGTACTCAAGGTGAAGTAACACCAGCACTAAAAGTGTGAAGATTCCTTTCAGGATTCTCGTAAATCTCTTTATTACTTACTGGGATATTCCCAGAATTTTATAATCATATATTCCCAGTATATTACCCACTTACTGGGATATTCCCACTTTTATTGTCCTGAGGTTTCAGCACTCCTCTGGGGACCCTTCCTTTCTCATGGAAGGAAGCGGGACTCCTCTCTGATATTCTTCTCCAGACCCATCTTATCTCCATAGCAACTCCGGATAACAACCAAGATGCATTACACTTTCTTTCCATTCTTCTGGCACTTGATTATAGATGCTGCAGCCAGCAGGTAAATTTAAAATGAATAAAAGGCAGGCCTTCGCACAGCTGGTAGCTGACCCACATAGTTAGCTACCACAGGAGGCCACAGAATTGAAGAATTAAAGTCCCAAACCAATTGAAATTGAAGTAATCTGCGGGAACCTCATCCACTTTGCATGGATTTGATGGGCAGAGGAAGCAATCCAAGAGATACAGCATTTACTCTGCAGAAGATCCAGCTGTGGTGTTTTTACAGTTTCATAACATGAATTTTGTTCAAGATGTTTCTTAGCTTCAATGAATACATTTGTTTAAATTGTCCTTATCATGTGGGAAAGGAGCTATTTGCTTTCTTCTTATATCCTTCCATGAAAAGATATTTGCCTTTGAGTAGGACACAACCATACATGCTGTTGATGGCAGTGCCCGTAATAAAGTAAGTTCATTATTTCTATTCTAGATGTCCTTGGGATTCCAGATAGACCATGATTTCCCTTAGCTTTGTGACCTCTGAGCGTTGGTCCATGACCCTCTGGTGCTCCAGAAAAGTCCCTTCTGGACATCCAAGCTTCCTGCTCTGGGGAAAAAAGGGAGGGCTAGCAAACGGCTATAAAAATGTTCATTTGATCCTTCCCATTTTAAGTGTTCATGAAGAAGCTTTTCTCCCTATTAATTCAAGTCAACCACACAAGAGTATGATCATTTGAGCAGAATGCTTTATTATTAACATACAAAAAACCTGGGCATGAGACAATCAGCCTGAAACAGGTATCTGCTCAAGGGAAACCTTCCCTTTTAGTTCCTCTGTGTAGTTTTGATATCTTCTCATTTTCAGAGCGAAACAGCAGGATGGAGGTAAAATAGCTTTTATACTTCTATTTTTCCAAGTAAAATTTTTTCTTTACAGGCTCCCATTTATGCCTCACATTATTTAAAACCTTCAAATTATTAAAGAGCTCTTAAAATCAAGCAGTGTAGCAAAAATTTTTTCCCTGGGAATGTTTTACAGCTGTGTTAAAATTGACTTACCTTACACTTTCTGCAAGGGATAATTTGGTGTAAGGTTTCTTTTCTCAGCTTGAAATATAATACGAGCTCCTCCCAGTTCAAAGAAATACATGTACCAATACGTAAGGGACTAGCAATCCTCAAAGACCTGGATTCCCTCACCCACCACATGTGCTCTGCCTCCTTCCTTCAGTCTCTACCCTGATCTGTTCTGTGAGTCTAGCATCTGCTCCGATAGTCTCACTACAAAGAACAATAGTGCCATATAAGATAATATTATCACACCACCACTTAAAATTATGACTTTTTATATCAATTTTTGGATGACCTGTTTTTTCCCTTTGCCTCTTTCTTGCTATATATTTCTATTGTATCAGATAATGTATGAAAAGAACCAGAGCTCCTTGCAACTTTTCCACCCATGTTTTAGTATCATTTTTTTTCACCAGAAATTTTGCCCAACAGTCTATTAGCCTTTCGTGACGTGGGCTGCAGTGATGTACCCATTGTTTCACCAAGAGCTGTTTGCTTTCTGGTGCTATGTTCCAGTCAGTGTTCACCACCAGTTTTAACATGAAGCCACAAAAAGCAAATGTTAACTCCTTTCACAAGAACAAACAAATCTGATGGGGGACTGCTAGAAGCTAGACCTGCAATCAGGACCTGACTGTTAGTCTTAGAGCAAAGATGAATCTTCCTGCAGGAGAATAAGCCCACAGGCTAGGACACAGGCTGCGAGCTTGTATGACTTGGAACCCTCATCTCAGCACTGCCCTGTGTTAAGTTCTCAAGCACGGCATGGAAATTATGCTGTCTGCAGCAACTCCATGCTCATGAGGTCAGACTTGTATTATTACCCTTATTATGCTTCTCTTTCAGTTGTCAAGTAAGACTGCTGTCAATTAGTTGGGGCAATCCCAAGCACAGATACAGACTGGGTGGAAAATAGACTGAGAGTAGTCCTCCAAAGAAGAGCTTGGGGCTGTTGGCTGATACAAAACTTAACATGTGCACTTGAAGCCCAGAAAGTCAATAGGGCTACATCAAAATAAGTGTGGCTAGCAGGTCAAGAGTGGTGATTGCCCACCCCCACTCCATTCTCATGAGAACTTACCTGAAGTACTGCATTCAGCTCTGGAGCCCCTGTCATAAGAAGGACATTGACCTGTTGGAGCAGATTCAGAAGAAGATGATCGCAGAAGAAACAGTTTAGGAAGGTTTTTGGAGTGTATGGAGGATAACTTTTTGACACAGCTGGTGGGAGAGTCGACGAGAGGAACTGTCCCGCTTGACCTGCTGTTCACAAACAGAGAAGGTCTGGTGGGAGATGTGGAGGTCGGGGGCTGTCTTGGATAGAGTGACCATGAAAAGGTAGAGTTCTTGATTCTTGGTGGAGCCAGGAGGGAGAACGGCAAAACTACTACCTTGGACTTCCGGAGGGTGGACTTTAAATTATTTAGAAGACTAGTAGGGGGAATCCCCTGAGTTTCAGTCTTTACAGCCTTACAAGTCGATGTATATGCATCATCTCAACAGCTTTGCAAGGACTTTATTTGAATTAAATAGCTAACGCTACATAATGCTTGTGGTGATAAATGTGTGACCCCAGATTCATTCAGAACTTTACATTTTGAACAGTTTTTTTTTCCCTTAAAGTATTACATACCAACAACACCAGAAGGCAGGAAGTGTAGGAAACAATAAATTCCCATTGTTGACACAATACTCTTCCATAAATTGAACCAGACATTTGCTGACAAGCCTGCCACAAACAATATTCAGAAATTGCAGCTACTGTTATTAAAGTGAGGAATGTCTTGTAGCATCAGTTGCTAGATGAGAAATCCTATCTAGATAACATCAATTGATTTTATTAAAATAAAGAAGCCTGTCTAGCTTATGTGCCCTCAGGCCATCAACCAGAAAATGTGATCTTCCACATTTTTGAAAATGTTTTGAAAAGTTTTTGAAAATGCTCACTCACTGCTGATCAGCTACGGGTGAGTGAAAGCATTAAGACTTTACATTTCTAATGCACATCTCTTAGTCAAATGACTTATTTAAGTGATGACACTTAAGACGTCATAACAACATCAGTGGTCCTCTGCTTATGGAGATAAGAAAAACAACAGTAGAGGCATTGCCAGCTTACCATGTAAGGATGAGATATTTAGCTGATACTGGACTGAAATTACATGCAGTTTTCCTCATTATCTTCTGGACTAGCTAGCAAGTAAGGTTCCTTTTGCCTTGAAAGGACTGGCCAGAATGATGTTATCCAAGGGAATGCCTTCTCTTGATTGGATGATGCACAGGGTCCCATATTTCGTTGTAGCTGATAGCAGCAGGAGTTCATCTCTATCTGTTGATCCCATGTGTAATGTGACTGGCCAGTTCTACTTGCCTCTCCTTCTCCCCTGAACCTTGTATTTGTAATCAAGGCAGAGAGATTACCTTCAGTTTAATTTTTGAAGAAAATGAAGATATTGGCTTTTGTCCTTGGTCTCTTTCATGAAAAAGAACTGTGTGAGCATCCTTCAGCCATCTTAGATTTTAGGGGTCAGTGGTCATTGAGAGATGTAGTTTCACTGACTGCAGAATTTCAAACTCGCTTATGTATGTAAAATTCTAACTTTCTGCCCAGAAAAATAATCTGTTTTTGGAAACCGTGTGGTGTTGTCCTTTCTGCCTCCAGTTTTTTACCTTCTCTTTATTAACATTCTCTTTGTTGAGGGTAATTCAGTTTGTTCATTCCGCTAACTTGTCTTGGATCAGTGTTAGTATCATTTTCCTTTTCAGTTTTCTTGTCTGTGCAAAGTGATCTGTAAAGTAAGGAAAGCAAAACTGTTAACTTCAGGTTTTTCTGTTTGTTCACAGCTACTCAACTATGCCTGCAGACTTCATGTGGTGATACACCCAAGCCACGTAGGCCATCAAGCATATCTTGTAGGCTGGTTTGTGTCACAGACTTGTGCAAGCCGATAGCTGGAAGTGAAGGTCATGCACTGAGTCTGAATCTTGCAGATGAGTAGGGTGAAAGAGCATGTAAGCAAACTCAGCCCAGGCTGTGCTCAGACCTGATTACTTAGGTTCTTATTCAAGTTTATTTTCCTACAATCCATATCAGTGTTTGTACAAAAAATGGACCTTCCCACACATCTTGCAGCTGTAATATCCATGTAATATACCTGTCTTTAAAAGTCAGAACATAAGACAGGGATACACCTTGAGTATCAAAACTCTCTGGGTCTGGATAGGATCTACACAAAGGTACTGAGGGAGCTAGTGGAAGTGCTCAACAAGTTACTTTCCATCATTTATCAGCAAGTTACTTTCCATCGTTTATCAGCAATCCTGGTCAACTAGGGAGTTTCCAGACAACTGAAGACTTGTCAGTGTGATGCCCATCTACAAGAAGTGTCAGAAGGAGAATCTGGGAAACTACAGTTTTGTCAGCCTGACCTTGATTCCAGGGAATATTATAGAGCACATCATCTTGAGTGCAATCACATGGCACGTGCAGTACAACCAGGTGATCAGGTCCAGGCAGCATGGGTTCATGAAAGGCAGGTCCTGCCTCACCAACCTCATCTTCTATGACTGGGTGACCTGCCTGGTTGTTGAGGGAAAAGCTGTGGGTGTAGTCTACTTAGATTTTAGTAAAGTCTTTGATGCTGTCTCCCATAGGATCAGTCCTGTTTAATAACTTTATTGATGATCTAGATGAGGGGATTGAGTTTGCAGACGACACCATGCTTAGAGGAAGTGTTTATCTGCCTGTGGGGAGGAAGGCCCTATAGGGTGATCTAGAGAGGCTGGATCAGTGGGCTGAGGACAATTATACGAGGTTCAACAAGACCAGGTTCTGAGTCCTGCCCTTTGGTCACAATAAGCCTAGGCAATGCTGCAGGCTTGGGGAGGAGCAGTTGGAAAGCAATGTGGCACAAAAGGATCCGGGGGGTCTTAGTTGACCAAACATAAGCCAGCAGTGTGCCAGGTGGCCAAGAAAACCTACAGCATCCTGGCTTGTATGAGTAATATTTTAGTCAGCAGGACTATGGAGATGATCATCCCTCTATACTAATCACTGGTGAGATCACAATTCAAGTCCTGTGTTCGGTCTGGGGCCCTTCACTACAAGATAGACATTAAAACCCTGAAGAGTGTCCAGAGAAGGGCAGTGAAGCTGTGAAGGGTCTGGAACAGAAGTTTGATGGGGGAGCTGAGATTGTTCAGTCATAGAAGAGGATGCTCTAGGGAGACCTTACTGCCCTCTACAACTCCCTGAAAGGATGTTGTGGTGAATGGAGGTTGGCCTTTTCTCCCAGGTAACAGAAGTAGGATGAGAGATAATGGCCTCAAGTTGTGCTAGGGAAGGTTCAGGTTAGATGTTAGGAAAAAATTATTCTCTGAAAGAGTGGTCAGGCACTGGAACAGGCTGCTCAGAGAGGTGGTGGAGGTGTTCAAGAAATGTGGAGATGTAGCATGAAGGATGTAGTTTAGTGGTATGATGTTGATTGGCTGATAATTAGACTAGGTGATCTTAGTGGTCTTTTTACTACTGTAGTGATTCTGTGATTCTATGATGGTCTCCATGGTCAGTTTCAGAGACTCTGTCGTGTCCTTACCGTTACCTATGGAAGTCCTGTGCTGTTTCTATTATTTCTACAGCTTTGTAATTTGCAGGGAGCATTTCTGGCAAAGTCTCTGGCTGAAGGAGGTACTAGAAATATTTGAAACAAAACAAAATAAAATAGAATAAGCAGATAACTCAAGGATGGAATAATAGTAGACAACATAACATATAGGGAATATTGGCAGTTCTTGCTGCTGTCTACAGACTATTTATATGGAAGAAGCCAGTGCCAGACTTCTGTCCTGCATGTGAACCCTTCCCTGGGTCAGACATTACTGCTCTTCAGTTCATGCCTGTGACCCTCTGATTCCTTGTGGCTGGGACCCTATTTAAATCCATCAGCTGGCAGTCTTGCCCCTTGGCTGATTCCCAGATTTGCGTGATGTTGTCACATACCAGGCCAGCTGCTTTTCTGGGTCTTTTCAGGGACCAAATGCTCCATTGCAGTGGGATATATTTAAAGGGCAGGGTTGCTGGAATGCCATTTGGGCTCATAGGGACCTCAGTGGGAACTGGGCTCCATCTCTGATGTATAGGAAAACAGAAGGTTGCTTCAAGGGCACTGGGCTGGTGTCGAAAAAGAAACCAGGTCAGGAGTGAAAAAGGGAAAGGGAACAGTTAATATTTTTGTCTGGTGCTGATGTCAGGCTCACCAGCCTATTCTTGTCACCACCCAACCCTCTTTTTTCCATGGGGGCACAATATTAGCTGTCTCCTCTTCTATTTCCCTGGTGTTCCTAGACATGTTAAAAATGAATATCTACATACCAGGGACCACTTTAGCCAGCTTTAGTGGGACCCTGGAGTGATGCGTATTTGAGCTCTTGCTTTAGCACATTTGTCTATAAATAATACTGCCTGGTATTCTCTGCTGCTACTAATAGCCTGGAAAATCTGTTATCTAAGATGACATAAATTTTGCTTTCTCCAGGTACAAATAGATATTTATCGAATGTATCTTCAATAGTATTAATAATGCTACCATCTTTGTGTACTAATACATATACAGTATTATATACAATAGAATACTAATAATAGGCTTACATCCTCTTGAGAATTTGTTTAATTATCAACGCACTTTATTTATTGTTCCTAATCTTGTCAAACATAGCACTGTCTGTAATAACTTCAGCTTTGTATAGAAGTGTATATGCAAATTGCCTTCTCCACTTTGCTTTCTGTATACTGCTTTTTAATGTCTGTGTTCACATCCCAACAGATTTTAATAGTTGCCTTCCTTTTTCTTGATTGTGGAATTGCACCACTTTGGCAATTCACAACAGTCCTTCTGTCAGAAAATTTCCATTCATTTTTGACTGGCTACATTTTCATTCCCCACCTGACCTTCTCACAAGTTTTAGTACATTCGCTTTTCTAAATCTAGCCATTATACACCAAGACTGTTTTTTGACTGTTGGTAAGCACTGGTCCTGCAGCAACCATCAAGGTCTTTGTTAATGACAAGTCTTTACCTATTATGGTGCAAAGTGCAACAGTACTACCTGTCTGTTGCATATTCTGTATTCAGCTACTTATTCAAAATAATTAACAACAAAATATTGATTAAACAAGTGCCACAACTTCCTGTGGCTTTTTCTTCTTCATTGATTTTAGAAGACTTTATGGCTTAGAATGGAATAAATCAGTCTTCTGAGAAAGTGAAAAGCCCGAGTTAATCCATTTGATCATTATTCACAAATGAATTTTAAAGGTGTAATTCAGAACCAGAGCTGGCTGTGACAGAGGCTCTTTTCTCCAGTGCTTTTGCTGAGCTCTTCATCCTAAAATACTAATTAACTGAGCTCATAGCCCAGACCTATGTGTATCAGAGATGCAGACAGCAGCAAGTGCCTCTACAGTGAGCCAGGGAGCTGCTGCATGGGTTGATGTATGGGGAAAAATAGCTGAAATATTTTACAGCAACTAGTTCAGCTACTAATTGAGAATTGAAATTAATCTCCTATTTGTACAAATGCAGCTATGGTTGTAGCTTTGGGATGCTTTTTGTTATTAGGCCTTTTGTTTTCAAGATTACAGTAACAATGATAAATCGACACAGTTTCAAGCATGCAAAGACTGCTAAGCTTGTTACAGAGACTAATGCAGATAAATGGCGTCCTTTCCAGGCTGCCTTTAGAGTCCAAAACCAGACACACAGGACATTCCCAAGTCACTTACATTTTATGGCTTCAGCTGAGATAATTCACATGATCTGTCTCTTTTATTCATCCTCCCATCCTAGAAGCCACCTGGCTTCTTCATCTTCTGTTTCACAAGCATTTACAATACAGATGGTAGTCAAAGTTTACAGAGAGAGAAGCCAGATAAGGGACAGATGTGTATTTAATTGAAAATAAAGACTGGCTGTTTGTTAACAATAAATCAGTGAGTAACACAGCCACGAGCACATAATTCTGATCCACCAACCCTTTGTTAAATCGGTGACTTAGCATTTCCATAGCTCTTCAGATTGGTCCATCACATGCAGCTCACACTGAATAACCTTCTCAAGCTGCTTCACGAATGGGAAGTGTGACATACAGAATATTTAATTGCCCAGGCCCAAGGAAGCAGCACAGCACACAATAATGCACATTGGCAGTTAGCTTCATCTGGCATACGTTATTGCTGATACCTGTGTCCTGGCCCTTCCTTGTTGTGAAGGTCTCTGTAGAGGCAGGACTATGACTTTTGCTACCTCTAAACAGGTTTCTGGGGCTTAGTGGCTCCGGGGGATGCTGCTAGGCTGCATGCCTGAGGGGTCTCGGGGGGGGGGGGAGGTAAAAAATAAACAGCAAAAACAATATGGGATTGAGAGTGAAGATGCTTTAAAGGCAGAGTGGCTAAGGGAAAGATGAGATAATATTGAATATGAGAGCAGGTTTACCAAGAAAGAGAAGCACAGAAGTGGAAAAGGCTGTTGTAAGTAGAAGAAAGGTAAGACTTGGCTATTGGGTGTAGGAAGAGTTTGGGAATAAACTGGGTCTTCTGCATTGGAAGGCAGCTCAAAGTATTTGGCAGGGGAGGTGTTATTAGAATGTCAGTTTGTGTCAGAAACTCCACACATCCGAATAATTTGCCATCCAGTGACTAAGTATGAAATCTGACAGCTGATGCACAGTACCTGCAGCCCCAACTCACCAACTGCCTGTGGCTGGGCTGAATGTAAGTGTCTGATGCCCACCACCAGTAACAAAACTGTTAACTTCCATAGACTCATCTGTGATAAGTCCTTTAAGTATCTACAGCCCTCAATATACTGCCTGAAACATCTCTCCAAAGAGAGTTGAAAACACAGGACAGGGGATACAGCTATCCAGCATAGGGTTGGGAAGGCAGGTATGTGAACAGTAGAGTCAAGGAAGATTATTCTTGTATCAAAGAAAGTGAACTCATCCCACTGAAGTGAAGTAAATCCAAATATCATACTTTCTGGTATGATTTTGGGCAAACAATGTAGCATCTCTTGTCCAAGTTTAGGAAATAACGCAAGTCAGTATTGATATTAAGTATATAGCAATGGAGAAAACTTAATACGATATAAATACACTACAAGACTTTTAACAAAAAGTATTTTTAGGAAAAAATTTGCAACTATTTTCTATTTTTGCTGACTGCCTAGGAAAGACTCTATTTGGAATTCCCATGACTGAAAACAGCTTTCAGTCCAACCGCAAAATTTTTCATTGTTTCTTTTCAGCTTAAAACCAAAAAGTCTAACTCAGAAAATCTTTCGCAGTATCTCTTGCATGTGCTTTTTCATTTTTGTTGCTTGGCATGTCAAGAAGTCTCCTTGACCACAGAGTTGCTCCTGATCTGCGCAGAGGTGTTTCCTTCACGCTCTGTCCTGGGATGCTATGTAACTGCCCAGCAATTGCAGCCCTTGGGGAGCCTAGCACAGGGAGAGCAATGAGAGAAGAGCACAGGGGATACAGGGAGAACTCATTCCGACAGTGTGCTGAAATTTAGTAAAACAACAACAACAGCAACAAAAAGACAACAAAATAAAAGAACACCCCCCACAAACATTTTTCCCTGATAAGTCATTTTGATAAAAAGCTCCACATTGAAGCCTGGTAAGCTGCTTCTGCCTCTCACTTCAAACCATCCTCAAAGCAAGCTTTTTCTCAAGTGTATATATTTCTGCCTCCAAATAATGACTCGGAAAGCAGCAAACTGTTGACACTGCCACTAGCTCATGAATGTCTCATCTGGTGACAAAAGACAGATCCCCATGAAGGTGAAGTGGCACCTGTCTTGCATGAATGGGCAGAGGCCCTTATCCAGCTCCTACCAAGATAACTGGGACCCTTACCCCTGACTTCTACCCCACAAAGAGGCTTTAAACTGATAGAAGGCTAACCTAATTTAATTTAAATGAGTCTGCTACAAGAAAAATGTTCTTATGTATGCTTATGACTATGCTAGATATTTTTTTACTCTTCTAACTATGTTTATTTAAAAGCATGGTGCCATCCACAGCTCCAGTTGTTGAAGTTATTGCCAGAAGGGTGCAGAGCCCTGCCATCTCTGTTCATAATCTGCTTTTATCTTGCTTACATTTTGTCTTAGAGCCTGGACTCTGTCTTACAGTAATACAGCATCTAGCACAGTACATCAGACATGGATTTTAAACCTATGATAATGTACATGTTAGATTAAAATAATGGGATTCATGGCTCATACTCCCTGAGTCACAGCTTTCCGCTGCAGAGATTGAGATTGTTTCACCTCTGCTGTTCTGCCTGGGCACTTGAGGCTTCACATAACCATGCTTTGAAGTTCTTCTTACAAGTTCACAATTTACTGTTTGAAATGTCTGATGTAATGCTATCTAATCCTTTCCAGGGCTTCAGGGAAGACAAGCTTTCAATTTGGTGAAAAATGTATTTCTGTAAGGCGATTAGAATAAAATGAAATAGAAACCACTTGTGCAGTGATCGTTGCAAGGCAGCATGATAAAGGTCTCCCTTTGAATGAAGCAGAGGCTGGCTCCTGCCCTGCTAAAAGCAATGAAAGGTTTCCTGTCAGCCTCCATAAGCTCTAGATCAAACTACAGCTTCCATTCAGGACTTTTTTTTATTTGTTTTTAATAAGGTTGATGTTCAGGAAGAGGTCAAATGTAAAACATAGGACCTGTTTTATAGGATCCTTGAATTCCTCTTTTTTTTTTTTTTAAAGTGGCCGTATAGGTTAGAAACCATACTAGGAGGACCCGGGTAATCTTACACCTGGTAGCAATCACTATTCTGCATTATGCACTCCTTTCCTAACATCTTATGTGAGCAGATGGGGTCTTTCCTCCAAGGGTGCTTTTTATTCATGTTCTTGAATTGAAGTTATCACTGTGATCTTAAACCATTTTTATTAGAGAGTCTGTTTTCAATCAAGAGAGAAGGAGGGCTTGCAATGAAGAAAAAACACTGGTGGGTAGAATGAACCACTACAGAGACAAAAATAAACAAAAAGGAATTTTCTCAATGCCCTATTTCATCTTCATTTTCTCTTTTTATTAAATAAAACATACCAAATAACTTAGCATAATAGTGTTTTTATAAATACTATCATTAAAGTAGAAGCTTGTTTAGAACTGATAAATAAATTGGTCTTCCTTGTTTGTTTGCTCTCTCTCTCTTGTTCTTTCTCTTTCTTTAGAGTTTATTTCATAATCAGAAAGGAAACAATCCCATATGGAGGAAAAGGTCCTGTTTTTCTCCTTCATTTTCTTGGTCCTCAAGTGTATGACTAAATGGTACTAGTGACAAAAAGAAGACAACTCTATGAAATAGAGTCCTGAAGACCCTGATTACAAGGTCTGTGTAACAGAAGGGGGTGGAAGGAGATATTTGCCATTGCAGCTACCTTCTCCACCCTTCTGCCAGTGGATTCCAGCCCCACTGTGCAGGCACAAGGGCTGGAGAGTAGTTATCGTTCGTGCAGCCTACAGGTGGTAACATTGATGATTAAGACATGATTAAGCCAATGCATCCAAAGATGGTGCCCCACCATTCACCTCACCATTGCTGCCTTGGCCACAAGAGCCACCTCTCCTGTAAAGTACAGAAATCTGCCTGGCATGATTCATCACTTGTGACTGCCCAGAGCTGGAATCTGATATTAAACTGCACCAACTCTAGCTGGCTGAGTCCAGATTAGGTTTCAGGTGTTGACACACTGACAGGAGATGAAACACTAATAGCCATGGTGGATGTAGCTTCCGGCTGCATACCCTGGGTGCCTCTGTTTGCTGTTATCACCTTTTGTGGCAAGAGCTGGCAAATTACTGGTAGACTACTCAATCATGAGGTCAAACAGAATTTATCTCTGTCTTGGGGTAGAACCATGCTTACATCATTTAGAAGCAACTTATGCATACTTTGGCCTCATGTCCTGCATTGGCAATGGGAGGGACAGGTGGGACAGCTGCCACAGTTGGGGGTGGTAGTTGCTGACGCAGGCTGAGCTGGATCCTACTGTGCTTGTAAGTCAACTTCCTTAACCACTTTCTTTAGGGTAAATGTTCCATGACCCCAGTAGTTGTATTTTTAGCAAGTTGAATTATAGCATGGGCGGAACATAAACTCAGACATTTCTCCAAGCTCCCCAAGTCAGCTTGACTTGATTCTTGCCCTTAGATTCCTACAGTCACAACAGGTCTTAAAACTGGATGCAAATACGTTCTATTGAATCCTAGTGAAATGCTAGAGCCAGCTGGAATGGATAAAATCAAGTTAAGCTTTTTAAAAACATCCTACACCACATCTCATCCTTTCCAGGGAAACTCTGCAAACATAGTAGCAGAAATGATTTTTTAAAAAATAAATAAATTGAAAAACATCAAGCTAGCTCTCTGGGAAAAGCAGTGTGAATGAACTCCAAGAGATTTGGGTGGTCACTTGCTGTCTGTGTACAGAACATATCCCTTATGCTTCAAATAAAGTTAAACTGTGTCTGTTCCTACTTGCACAAACTCAAAAGGCCAGAGGAACTGGCTCTGTGTTAGCCCAACTGGTCCAGGGGAGAAGGTCACCCTTGTACAGTAAGGTCATATCTTCCAGCTTCATGCCGGGAAGCTGCAGAACTTAGTGGAAGGAGTAATGTAAATAATTTCATCACCAGTACTGAAAGGAGAGAGAAACACACTGAACTGTTCCCAAGTCTAAATTTGACCAAAATGTCAGGTTTTTTACATTTGCAAAATTTTGTTGTAATTGTAACTGCAAAGAGTAACCTTTTCTCCTTTGGCTTAAAGAGATTGGGATTTCTGTAACTTAAATTCAAATTTATGTAAGTCAGGAAATCTTTGATTAAAACTTCCGTTGTATACCTTTGTGTATCTCGCATAAATGATTCAACCTAATTGCATGAATGACATCACAATCAGGCCAAGGCCAATAATGTTGACTCTCTACATAATTATCCCCTGACCCTTTATCTTTTTCTACAGGAATATAGTCTCACTCAGTAGGGTAAAATTAGCAACAACTTGAATATTCATTCTCTCAATGCAGCAACACTTCTGATTTTTTTAAGAAAGTCTCATTTAAAAATAATTTGCATGCCTCTTTTAACATGCAGATTTCTGCTGAAAGTCAAAGAAAGCCAAAGATAGAAGAGAAATACCGTGAGAAAAAATAAACCTGTAATTTTCAAGTCGAGTGCGATACAAAAGGTAAGGGAACTGACTTTGACATGATTAACAGCTAAGCCTGTTTGCCAAAAACTGAAAGGTCTCCCATCATTTTCTTGCACTCCCCCTTACGCAGATTGCTGAACCAGATCCGCAGATGGTATCAGTCGGTGGGTGCAGGTACATTCATGCGAGTAGTGTTACGGTGATTTAAGCTAGATGATAATCAGCCTCACCGGTTTCGGGAAGTGAGTTTTATTATTCATTTGATTGAAAGGTATTTTCCAATTGTTGCAAAGTGGGAGATGTGTTTCGAATTCATCATTTTTTAAGCTTCACACACATTCTTTGGCAAACAAGGATTGTTTTGGTTGTCTGGGACTCCTCCTTCGCATCCTCCCAAATGTGAGATTTTCCTCTCTTCACCAATGGGCCATTCTGGTACAGCTAAACACACAGCAGCCAGCTTTGCAAAGCAATAAGCCTTCTTTAGAATGAGGTCTTTGGTTTCATCTCTAATCTTTGTGGAAAAACTGGACATTACAGTAGAAGGATTATGCTAAATTGCTTTCTGCCTCTGAAGAGCTGGACAAAGCAGCAGTTCAAGGCATGGAATAAGTATTCTGAAATAAGCACTTTGTCACTGAATTCACTACCAAGAAATTAACCTAAATGATTTCAATATACATGTGTTTGTAATTTGCATCTAAGCTTTACACCTTACAGAGACTTCCTTGTTTGCTGTTACTTTAGTCAATGTTTGCTCACAGACTTAAAATCAAGCAGCGAGGTCAAGCTGGGACTCGATCCAGAGCGGACTGCCTTGCCTTGTCTGCACGCCTTGTCTGCATATCCTCCCATGGCTCAGTGCTCTTTGGTAGATTTGAATGGTGCAAAACTGAATCTGAAATCTGTTACTGCAATACAGGGTTCTTCCATTACATGGGAATATCTGTATCAAACCAGAGACCTTCATGTGAATACTACAGTGTCCTGCACTGAATTGCTCTCGGAAGGAGGCTCCGCCTTTCTCTCTGTCTCTTACTCAACAGATATTTTATGAAGCATATACAATTTTTTCTTAAGACACATGTTCGTATCGCTATTGGATGATCAAATCTAATAAATTATTCTGGGTGCACATAAGTTAGAAGAGGTAACCTTCATGTGCAGAGCTTTCACATGGTTATTCTCTTTTTACACATTCTGCATCAGACATTAACCAGTCTCCTGCTTCTTTCTTCCTCAGTCTTAGCTATCAGATCTTTTTGCACATTGATATCACTCTCATGTGATTTTGTTACCTTTCCATTTTCCATTCAGCACAATGTAGTCTCCAAATGGAAAAACTCCATGGCAAGATAAGATGCCCAGCAACGGCATCACCAACAACTCCTGTCTCAGGTAAAGGAGTCATCCAAAGGTACTGCAAATGCAGATATACATGGGTGCTATCCATAATTTTGCAGCATTAGAAGACATGGTCTTTGTATATGTGCAACTGGTGTTGTGGTTGCAGCACATTATTTTTCTCCATTTCTTTTTCAGACTGAAGATCATTCTGCCACAGAAGCAAGATTGAACTTGCAGAAATGTCCTCCTGTTTTTATTTCAGTCAACACCATGATATTCAAATAAAAAAAAATTGATTTTGTATCTCACACTCAACAGAAAACAAGCATGCATGGGAAGGGACAAAACAAAAAAACACTGTATTTATTAACCTGAAAGTCTTTAGGAAAATAAAAGTCTTATTTAAAAATGCCTGTGTATAAGCCTATGCCCCGTGTCCAACAGTGTCCAGCAGCTGCAAGGACCCATTTCAGTGTGTTGATGCACTTCAGTACACAGGAATATCTATCCATGCAAAAATAATAACATTTTACAGAAATGGCCCAATGTTTCTCCATTAGGGTCATGAACCCTCTGAAGGTCATGAGAGCATTCAAATAGGTCACAAAGCTTTAGACAGCAGAAGTCAGCAGCAGCTCAATTCCTCCAGAGAGGAGAAGTGAGAATAGGCTGTAAGTATTGGCTGTCAGAGAATGTGCTGGCAAGGGAATTGCCAGCCCTTGTAATTGCCATCAGTGCTGAGCTATGGCAGGGGAAGGAGGGGAGCACATAACATTCAACTAACCTGCATTAACAGCCTCTCTTTGCACTGAAAGGATGGAGCTTGGGACAGGAAGGTCACATGGAGAAAGATGAACCAAAAGGGAAACGTGCTTTGTAAACTTTTGAGAAACCCCAGCAGAGCAGGCACTTCTGCCTTAGAGGAGGTGAGGGAAAGCAGTGCTTCCACTGCTGGGTAGGGTCTGCCTTGGGTCTCAGTGTTTTGTAACACCACTTTGTCCATAGGATTCAACAACTTCTGCCATTTTGTTTATTGTTTTTCTGCTTCCTGCCTTGTTTCATTTCATCAGCCTGAGAGTCACTGCAATCTTTTCATCTAATCACTCTACAAATGATTTAGCTGTCTCACATATTTCCTTTTTTTCCTCCTTTGTTCCCATACTCTGCAATCCTTGAAGAGCTTAATTCCGGTGTGAAAGGTTTCAGGCCCCAGACAGTTGTGAAACTACTTTGGCAAATTAGCATCATTGGTTGAGATTAGTCTTGTAGTTGTTATGTGACATCTGAAGACAAAAACCTGTAAATCTTTCTAGAATGCTAGGCCAATAGCTTCAATATGTAATAAATACTGGAATTCTGTAAAACACTGCAATCTATTTTATCATCTTTTCTAAACAGAAAGAGCAAAGTCAGGAAATTCATTGCTGAGGAGTTGTACTTCTCTTTGAACCTACTTGATACTAAACATTTGGGGAGTTAAAGCAGCCAGGTTTCAATGTAAACAGGCAAATGACTGAATCAAATGCACAAAGTGAACTATTCATTTTTCCTTATGTGTTGAGTGAGCTCTTCTGATAATGGGATAATAATGCTTTGTAATCATCTAGTGCTTTTCAGCTGAAGAAGTACTGTAAAGCTTTAATCTTTACAGTGCCTTTATTTAAATGTTATCCATCTTACCTGTCCATTCTCTCTTAGGCTATACACATTCACTTTCCCACCTGCCTCTCCTCTCAGGCCACAGAGCCATACCCTCCAGGTGTACCTGCATAAAGCTTACCAACTCCAGAGACAACCATCTCCTCATCCAGTGTTACTGCTTCCTCTGATATTTCAGGTAAGTGGTTCTTTGTTCACTTCCAAACCGTATTTAGTCAAGACTAGCTTACATTAGCCTTTAAATAAACCACTTTTATCAAGCAAGCTCACTTTGACTAGAGTAATTAATTCAGAGACTCCATGAACTATTCAATCCCTACATCTGAGAAGGTGATGTAGTTGATTAGATGTGAAGTAAGAGGTGGAGAAGATGCTTGGGGATGCAACTGCTGCAGACACTGCAGCTGGAACTGGAAAATAATCTATGCAAATGACACTATTAGCATGCTGCTGTCAATTCTCCCACCTACTTTTCCAGTTTTATTGCCTATTATTCTATTTAATCTTTAAAATTTTGGATTGTCTACCATGCTGCATGCTCCCCCAGCCTGCTATATCATCTCTTTAAAACTCACCTCTGCTGAGATGCTCAGAATAGCTGAGCTGGATGCTCAGATGTAAAGAAGCATCTCTCCATCTCTTTTCCCAGACTGAGTGGTAACTCCACAGGTTTTCATGGTGTATGGATGACGCCTGGAATTGCATGGTCCCGGTCAGATCGGCATCCCTAGAAATACAGTAAAAGAGCAGGAACACGCTGAAGACATAAGTGGCTCCCCCGACTCATTCTTGAAAACTGCCTCACAGATGGGGAAGGAACTTGTATCTTTTGTCTCAGTTATTTGGTGTAACTGCATACTCCTCCTTCCTAACATCCCTCTCAAAAACACACTGACATCAATTAACCTTTTCATTGCATTCATCCTTTGCCTTTGCCCTTATGGCAATGGAAATTTTGCTGTCCCAACAGTTCTCAGGGATTGTTGTTAAAGCCCAAAAAGATCATGAAATTTATATTTTAAGGGTTAAGATCAGAGGAAAGAGAACAAAATGAATAGCACATACAAATTCACATGCCAGAAATTGTATCTGCAGAGTGGATGGATTTTACTGACTGCATTCATAGGAGACCTCCAAAGCCTGATGGTAGGCTGGGATATGGAGGATGGTATATACAGACAATAACTCATTTGCAGGACAGGATTTGCCACGAGGAATAGTTGCCAAGGGTCTGACATTTCCAGGAGCAATGCCTTGTACCAATGGCATGGTTGCACTTGCTTTGGTTGGGCTCTGCAGTGGACCAGCAGGATCAGGGTTCAGAGGTGCTGCCTTAGCTTCAGGGCATGGAGATGGGTGTAATTGCAGAAACAAAATGCCTACAGCCATCTTGCTTTCAAAATTTTCTCTGAGTGCAACCCCACACAATGGTCCTTTAGTGAAAGTCTCCCCAAATTAGAGCCCTTTGCACTCACACATACTTTTATTTTTTATTATTTTGGAGGAGGGATCCATGTTGTTCAATGACCTTCTCACGTTGGAGTGGACTGAAGCAGAGCAGAGTCAATCTGCTGACATCACCTCAGTTGTAAGCAGAGCTCCCTCTCACCCCTCCCTTGCTGCCTCCATCCTGCACAGGGACGCCCGTGGCTGTGAGCTGCACTGCCCTCTGACATCAGCTCCCACAGTGCATACACATATATCCATTGCACAGCCTCCTTTCCTGCAAAAAGAGGTTCCCTTGACATCTTCGCTTCAAGTACAGAGTCTACATTTAAAAGGAGTACCTTCCTATTCTTTCTCCTGGGAATGTTTTTATTACCCGCTGTTATGTCTCTGTATCACTTGCTAGTAAAATAATAGCGAAGTGTTCAGAGCAGCTGAACCATACAACATTTTTCCCTCATGTGCTTGCCTTTTTCTCTCCCCTATTGCAAAAGTGCTATCTGATTCCCACTAAAACAAGATTTAAAGATGACAGCTGTCTTCCATGTAGTGACATTCACTATGAAGAAGAGAAATGTGGACTGATTTCTTTAACTTGATCCTGTACATGCTCATTACTGCAGTAATCCAAACATTCTCTGTTTGCTGAATAAGGAAATATCTAGTTTGAAAAGAGCTATTTGGCTTAGTACAGGTTTGTTGGACCCAGTTCTTATAGGTCTGCACAAAACCTTTGTTTATTTTTCTCTGCTGAAATTGTTCAAATGGCTTCTCATTATCATTGGGTGGGACTGAAAAGAAGCACTGATGTCAGTTTTGTGACACGTCCTGTTATTTAAGTAATTCACAGTCTAGTCTGGGACACATTTGACCTTCCTAAATAATTGGCTATGTAGTTGGTTTTTTTTGTTGTTGATAGGTTTTCTTTTCTCTTTTCCCCTTTAGCATGAATAAATGAAGAATGAACAAACTAACTACTATTGGCAAGGAAAGAACTTCTAGTAAACAAAACCCTGTTACAACTTTCCATGAGCTGTTGTAAATATCACTCTGTGTTTGTCCCTTCAAAATCATATAACACTCTATTCAAACCTATCAGCAGAGCCTTTTGAAAATCCTTCCTGGGAAGGGGCTTTCTAAATTCAAAGGGCCTCAGATTCTATTAGAGGGATCTGTGCTTCAAAGCCCACAACAGACCCCAGTTCTCTCAACCCTCTGCTGATCTTCAGGTCTCTGAGAAGCCATAGTGTACTTAATGAAATGGCTCATTAATTTACATGTTAAGGACAAGATTAAGCACTTGGTGAGAGGCCTAGCAGCTTGTTTGGGTGCTGACCATGTACTTGCTAGAAAGAAGCTACCATGGCCCATGGTTCCCTCAGCCTTCCTTGCCACACATGTTCCCGAGGCCCTCAACGATGAATGAGGAAGGAAAACCTGGAGGTTTTCAAAGTGGCAAGCCTTGAGTGAGAGTGTACCCTTCACTCTCACAGTTGAGGAATGTGAGGTATAACAGCAATTTCAGTTTCCCCATTCTCTCATGGTTGCTCATACATATTTGGGTGTGATTTTCACAACTATGCACGGGTCTAACATAAAGTTTGCAGTATTGTGTCAGTTTGTGCAGATGAAACATTGCAAATTGTTTCTTTGCACTGTATGAAAGGTTCCAGAGGGTGACTGCTGCATCCAAACATGCTTCACAGCTGACATTTGTCTCTGAATAAGCAGAGCTCAATGAAAAGGCTAAATGTTCACAAGGAACCTCTTTACTGAGGGGTTAATGAGGACTTGAAAGGACTTGCACTCTGGCCTTAGCTGTGTATGTTTGTCTTTTCTTTACTTTCATCTCTCCTCCCTAAATCCTAGTCTTTTCATTCTTTTTTTGCCGCCTTTAATTTGTGTCTCTGTATTAAACCAATCAGCCTTCATTCCTTTCTTCACTTCTTCCTTTCTTTTTCTCTTTCTTCTCTCTCTTTTCTTCCTTTGCACTGTTTTGGGTTCCTGACTTTGACAGATTGTTAAAAACAGGAACCACAGAAGTGTCTATTGCTTGAACCCACTCATGGCCTCTCTTGCTAACACACAATGATTATTAGTGATAACATTACACAGTAAACGGTGTAATTGACTCAGAAGGAAAATTCTGGTTTTGTTTGAAGAGGTAAAGGTATAACTTTACATGGTTTAACTCAGTCTTTTTTTTTTTTTGTCTGCAACACATGTCTAGGTGAAATATAGTGTTTGCCTTTTTAAAAGCATTTTCTTTCCTCCTATAAAAGTGGTAAGCTCAGAAAGACTTACTGTGTCTCATACTAAAGAGAAAGATTGCACACTGTTATCCAAAGAGCACTATGCAACCAAATAACAATTCATTTGATGTTACTGAACATACAGTACCTGCTATGCTCAGTAATGAGTAGTATAAATAAAAATGAGCCTGTTAGAATACTATTTTTTCCTACTTTTACACACACACACACACACACAAAAAAAAAAAAAAAAAAACAGCCAAAAAACTCATGCAGGCGAAGTGAGACCATTCTAACAGGCAGGAAAGAGGTTTGTAAAAAGGCTTTGAATTAAAAACCCAACTCTGAAGCATAGATCGAGTTTATAAATACAATGCCTCAGCTCACCGATCCTAACATCTGTAATTGAATCTAGCTTCTGTAAATCTAATCCCTGATCCCGAAGCTTTTGAATTATCTACCAATCCCTATTTTATAAGGGCAAAATTTCTCCTTCTTTATCCTAAGAAAAGTGAACATTAAAAGTAACTGTGAAATATCTAGGAAATAATAAATTACTGTTTCATCACATAAAATGTTTTATAGGACAATGTGGTTATTAAGACATAGACCTAACATAGGTTTGTAGATTACTAGGTGAGTTAACTCATCAGATAGTATGGTTTGGATTTCCAGTATAGATCACTTAACCTAGTTTCCATAGTTCCTTATACTGTTTTAATTTCTACAGGCTATACTTATACCGTACATTTATCAATGTGAAATAATATTCACAGGCCATGCTAGTTAATCTTCCGTAGTTTTAAACTATAAAAGAATTTTCTGGCATATTTCTGGCCCCTGTCAGCAGTTTCTCAAATTTTTCCCAGGCATGGTTCAGATATTAGCACATAGTGGAAGCCATTCCCAGTAGACAGGCACCCTGTTTGAGCACCAGTAGCTTAGTCTGAAGCGTAGCATTTCATCATAGGGTGAGAAAGAACCTTTGTGCCAAAGGAAGAGGGTCATCAACAATGTGCCTTTGAAATATTTAATGATTTTTAGTGTATGCTGAAATGTAGGAACGTAGACATTTTGATTATCAAGACTTGCATTCCTGCAGAGATGTCCTCCAAAATTTTGGGCTTGTAGAACTTTCCTATCTAATATCTTAATGCCCAGATGTTCTTGGATGTGATAATACATACACACAAACCAGACAAGAAAGGCATGTACATTTGCAAAGTTTGTTGTCCATCAGAATTGGACAGACTCTTTAGTTGCTGTGCATGATGGCATTATCATCATCAAGAAATTAGTAAACATGCCTAAATAAATCCCAAAGTTAACCAATTTATTTCGTTTAACCAGTGCCTTTAGATTAAATACACTTTTATTTATATACCTTTAATCTAAAGGCATTTTGTACTAATCCTGCAGAATTTTTCAAAGCATTTTTGCTTGGTCACCTATCTACCCTCTGCTTTGATTGGATTAAGCCTTGAAAAGCTCTGTTTGAGCACAAGCTGATCTCATCCAAGATCTGGAAAACACCAGTGGAAGAGGCACCAACATGATGAAGGTAATGCTGTATCTTCTGTTTAAAGTCCACTTCAGTGGTCTTCAAACACTTGTGAGTCCTTTTTGCCAGTCTCTGGATATGGTTGACGCTGTCTTGGCAATCACATCTCTTAAGCCTAGTAACTTTATTGCCTTAAGGACATGTCATTTTGCTGCAACAGGCCTGTTATCTGATTGTGGTTGTCCTAGTTTTCTGTACTGGTAGAAGAGGATTCCCTGCAATCCTGTGCTGAAAGATTCTAATAACGAACTCCAATGGCAGCTGTAGTAAATAAAACACTGATGTGATCCAAGTAATCAATGAATGGACAAAGGTGATCATTATTTTCCCTAGTATTATATATCTGTAGTGCAGAAATCTGTTCTGAGATAGTCACAATCGATCAATCAATCAATCAATCTTTATAGAGCTGTGCATAAAGTAGTTCTTCTGATCTATTTGTTGATTTTATTTTCCTTTATTTCTTTTTTTCTAAAACTCTTCCAAACTCCACCTCCACCTAGACCATGTTTTCGGCGCTATGCAAGGAAAACATGTTTCAGAGATTTACAGAAGGATAAAATATGGAAAACATATGCCCATTCATTTTATCTTTCTAACATATACGTTTTTTAAATCCTTTATACATGACAAAAAGTATTGGTAATCTGCACAAATGCAGATGAAAATTAAGTTACTGCAAATGTCTGCATTATACGTGTGCATACACATATCCGTGTGTTCATCCAAGTAATCTCAGAACACGTGCTTTGAGCATTGTGTATGTGTATATTGAAAATTCTTAGGAGAATGCTAGGTGCACAAAGGTTTATGACTGAGCACAGATATTGAATTTTTATGTCTGCCTATACACTTGCATTTGTAAATCTTGCTCCAATCATAATACTCCTGTTTTACAATGAAAGAATAATCAGTGTATCAGGTGGCATTTTTTAATAGTCCATTTTTCAACAAGGGATTGAGGGCAAACTTTCATTCTGTTATGTGTTTTGAAAAATAATTTGTTCACTTTCACAAACTCTTTCACAAGCTCTGCTTGCATTGAGCAATTGCTTGGAAAGGAAAAGCATTCATAGGATGACCTCTGTCAAACCACAGAGCTAGAGAATCTAGGTAAATCCAATAAAATGGATATATCTCGAGTAAAAAGTAAATGTCTACAGAAAAATAGTAACACTTGACAGAGCAATAGGATAGAGAATGCCTTAAGGGACAGTGTTTGAGACAGCTCAATTTCTGGTGATCTTAACTATATATTACAGAAAAAAATATATATTTTTAATGCATTTTGACGATCTGTGAGTTTGGGCCTTGCAAATCACATTTAAAGCAGAAATTTTAAAGGAAATTGTTTATCTTGCCTTGGGTTTTTGTTTGCTTGTTTGTTTTGAGGGAGAATGTTTTGGTTTGATTTGGGATTTTTTTTTTTCTTGCAAAGTTAAGGCCTGCTTTACAGAGGTCCGCCAAGAAAAATGGAGTCATTGTTAGCTGATTTCATACCTATGCAGTCCGGCTTAGAAGTCCTGCCACCAACGAAGTGTGCCATATGAACAAAATCTGGGATTAATTAAGTGAGAGTGAACTCCTAACCCATTTGAACTGTCATGCTGAAGGTCTGGCACAAAGGATCCGGGAGTTTACAAAGACTAATCACCATTGCAGGGTCCTGTGGGCTACTCTTCACACAAGTGCCTCTGTAGTAAAATGACGCTTCAAAGTGATTGTTGCACACTGAGAATCACAAAGACAGAGACAAGGGGATGTTCATTGGACATTGACTTTCTTTTGTTCAAATACAAGGCTTTGCTTTCTTTATAAAAGAATAAAATGATCTTAGCTTTAATGTCATCTATCTAATCACAGCTTCATAGTCACTGATGTCCAGAGAGAATATAAGCTAGACAGGACAGATACTCCTTGTTCAGGAAAATTAACCATTCCTTTATTATCTTAATATTGTTTCATACACCACCACATATTAGTATCTGGGCCTACTTTTTCCATGCAGCATACCTGTTGCTGTCTGATTATTGTAATGTCAAAATTTAGGAAGGTTTTCTCAGTTAGGTCACTTAGAGATCTCAGCAATACAATGAGCTCAATACAATGACCAAAACAAGATTTCCTGTAATTGCAGAATTCAAACAGTTACAAAATGGTCTTGGGCACAGATCTTGAACTATGAAGCAAAGTTCACGCTGCAAGGTCTACTTCACATTATAGGGTCCCTGCATGGTGTTCAACTTCCATCAGGATTCTGAGGACTTGTTTTGGGTGATGTAATAATTTGTTTTGTGATCTAATAATTCTAAGTTTGCTGGTGTCCTGTGTGTCATATGTTGTGAAACAATGCAGTTTTCAAAGGAATTTTTTAGTTATGTTTTGTGAGATGTTGGGAAGTCATGCATACCAAGGCAAAAATAAAATAATGTTGACAATAACTTTACTGAGATAGTGAAGTCAAACTCTTAGAAACATAGTTAACTAATGTTTCAGAGAAGAGAGATAATTATAACATCCAGAACGGATTTGTTCAAAGGGCTTCTGTTTTTTTCTACCACATTTTATGATAGCACTGCATGTTCTGAATGAAACTACCCTACTTTTATCTCCTATTTTCATTCAGATTGTTGCTTTGTTATTATTTTTTTCATTAGTTCTGTTACAGCCACATATAAAGCTTCTCATCAAGATCTAAATCCCATTTTATTTATTGTATGTGTGTGTGAAGAGAGTTAATACGCCAAAGAGTTTGCTGCAAGAAATCTTGATAGAGATCTACCCAACAACACATTAAGACAAATGTAAAGAGAAAGGAGCACCAGAATTTAGACCACTTAGAATGTCTTCAGAAGTAAGAATTCATCAGAAGATGGCATTACATCAATCGGAAAATATTCCATGGTGATGTATTTGTTTCAAAAGTTTTTGGGTTTTTTTTTCCTTTTTTTTTTTCCAGAAGAAATTGCAGGTTTTGTGAAGGGCGAAGGTCCTTACTGAAAGGTTTTCAGTATCCAAGGATGTTAAAAAATGAGTAGGCTTCTTCATACATGTATCAGAGAGAAATAATCCCTGTATCATGTGTTCCACAGAATTCAGACAGGAAAAAGACAAGCAAAAAGAAAACCTTCAAGTGCTAAAACAGTTAATCCTGTTTTCAGCAATGCAACCAAGCACAAATGTTTGGACAACAGCAGAGCTGGAAAGATCAAAGGGAAAGCAAGAGCAGAACTGAAAACAACAGGCCCCTAGCTTTCACATCCTACACTTGGTTTTGTGGCTAGACATCTCTGGCCAGCCCTGGCTGTGCCAGTTGAGGACATAGTCATAGCCAGCCCACTTCCATCATTTTGCTACTATCCCCTTAGGCAAGGTTGCTCCTTTCCTTAGATCCTCTGTCTCAGACAGACAATAAGCTAAAAACAATCCTTTTTATTTAAAATAAACTCTTTATGAAAGGATTTACTGTTAATGTTCATTAGTGGAGTGTTGATATTCAGAAGTGGAGATCTTCATGGCCATACAGGACAAGGAGGAATCACACAGAGACTGGGGCCCAACACATAGGAGAGCCAATGACCACCAGAGATGGGATAGAGAGAGAGCATTGGTTATCAGATTTAAGTAGCAAGACTTTAGTAGTAGAGGGCTGCAGGTGTAGCCCCTATGAGGAGTTAGAAGTTGCTCCAAAAAGGACCTGTCACTAGCCAGAGCTGATCCAAAGCTGGTTGTGACTCTGGAAAGGAGATTTAAGAAAGAGAAAAACTGCCGCACAGCAGCAGCTGGCAGAAAGCAGTGAAATAGTATGAGCAAGACATCCCTAAAGACATCAAGGCCAGTGGAGAAGAAGAGTAGGAGTTGCTTCAGGAGCAGAGCAGAATCTCCCAGAAGAGGCTCAAGGTGGAGTAAGCTGTCCCCAGCAGCCCATGAGCACCACACAGGCAGATTTCCGTGCGCAGCCATGGAGGAGCCCATGGTGCTGCAATCATTGAGGCCTGGAGAAGGCATAGTCCATGGAGCAGTGCCAGGTTGGAGCTGCAGCCTGTGGGAAGGAGCCTGCAGTAGAACTGGAGGGCTGAGGGAGCAGTACAGTACCTGTACTGGAGTACTTCCTAAAGGATGGATCCCATGGTACAGATCCATGTTGGAGAAGGGCTTGGAAGAGATAAAGTCAATGGGAAGCCCGTGTGGGGTCAGTTCAGGAAGGAGGGAACCCACATGGACCAGCAGAGGCAAAACGTAACGGACTGACCACAGCCAACATTTCCCATCCCCCTGCACCATACAGGGGGAGGAGGTAGAAGAAGGTGCTTTTTCTTTGCCTATGATGGTGATTGGTGAGTGAGTAGTGTGTTGGCTGTTCAAACAAGCCTGCCCATGGGGATGTGAGACATTCCTGAGGAGACACAAGCTGTTCCATCAGCTTATTCAGGGTGCTGGCAGTCCCCAGCAGGATGAGAGAGAAAACCAGATCAAGTGGCTTCCTGGGTTGGCAAAGAAGTGTACAAGGTGTGTGCCCATATGAAGCTTCAGCATAACAGTTTCCTGAAAGGTAAAATTCTCAGACTCCAAAGACATGCTTGCTGTCATTGCTCACACATATATAGAGTCTTCTGCTTTGCACTTTTAATAAGCATTTTTCCTCTATTGCCAATAATTGAGAGGTTTATCAGGAGCAGTGAGGAGTGTGGGACTCAAATTGTTGGCCATATAGACTTTTGCCTCATGTTGTATGTGTTTATTGATAAATTCATCATGTGGGACACTTTGGGTTCCAGAGAGTTAATACTGTAAAGTCTTTTAGAAAAAACAGACTGAGGTGATTGAGAAGGTATCAGGCTACACGCAGCAATCCTCAGTACAACGGCTGACGGCGGTATTTATTTTCATTTGATAAACAGCAAGAGCAGGGCCTGCCCCAGACTTCTCTCACTCCATTCAGAAGGCAATGTTTATGAACAGCTGCAGGGAGTTACTCACAAGAGGCTTAAGCAGGGAGGGGGAAAAAAGGCCATTCCTCCGGGCCCACCCAGCCACTGGATTTTTCAGCTGAAGGGCAGTGTCAGTTTCATCCCAACCGGACGGTGAAAACTGAGCCCAAACAACTGTCGGGATCACAAAAACTGGAGAGAGAGAAAACACTGATAAATGCAACGGCAAGTCGTACCCTCAGAGCTGCCCAGCGCGTCTCTGTCAAGGAGATAATGGTGGGTTTGGGGCCAACATGAGTAAAAAAGAAAAGGTCACTCACAGACATAAGAAAGGTACTTGGGAAACTGTTTAAAGTGTTTCTTAGTACACCAATATCTCTACATGTTTCACTGGAGATGCAGATTATTTGGAAAAGTGATTTCATGCATTTCCCCTTTTGTGGTGCAGGTGAAAGGATAAAAACTTCTCCTAAAAGAGGAATTTCTGCCTTTTAAGACTCAATAATTTATTTCAATGACTTACTGGTACACAGCTTTAGAATTTCTTAGATACACTTTGGCGTCATACCACTGCTGGTGTGCTGGTGGGATTTGGAGAGAGAAAAAGAGGGGTTTTTCCCAGTCTCATAGTGAAATGGAGGTAAAGCCCAGATTATTTTCAACCTCTTGAAGATATAAAGTACCAATATAGAAATGGAGCAATACCTCTCTCCTCCAGATACTGCAGTGTATGCTGTGATGAAGATGCAATTTAAGAAATTCTCTCTTATCTAACATTTATCAGAGATTTTAGCAGAAATGCTGGCCTTTTTTTAGCAGAGATTTTAGAAAAAATTGGATATCACCTACTTACACAATTATGCACCATAAGTCTTTGGTATTTTATGAAGATTTTTCACATACAGTTCAAACCAGTTTCTCTTGTTTTCTAGGGAAGTTCAAATGTCTTGTCCCTCACTACTGTGAAATTGGAATTCAACTGTTGAGTCTAAATCTATGTTCCATAACATAGATTTCGTTTATGGTTTCTTATTAAATACAGGAAGTTTTTTACTTAAGAATTTATGTTGGTTCAATTTTCATCTTCATCAAAGCTACCGAACAATCAGGAAAATATTTTTTGTCTTATACTTATTTCTTTGAGAATTAACATAAATATGACAACTATGTAAAATATTAATAGTTTCTGCTCTTTATGGAGCCTGCACACACAGACAACACAACTTTCAAATGCTTTGCATATATTGTGGCTTAACCCTGGCAGACAGCTCAGCATCTTACAGCCACTCACTAACTCTCCCTGGGTGACAGAAGGGAGAGAATCAGAAAGGTAAAAGTGAAAGAACTCATGGGTTGAGATAAAGACAGTTTACTAGGTAAACTTGTGTGTACAAGCAGAGCAAAGCAAAGAATTCATTTGCATTGCAAAGAATCTTCATTAGCAGGCAGATGTTCAGTCACTTCCAGGAAAGCAGGAATCATCACACGATGATTTCTTGGGAAGACAGATGACATCACTCCAAATATCTCCATTTTCTCCTGGCTTTTATTGCTGAGCATGACGTCATGGCACGGAATATATCCTGGCTATGTCCCCGCCCAGCCCCTGGTGCAGCCCCAGCCCACCCAGCAGCAGGACAGCACATGAAGCTGAAGTCCTTGAGGCTGTGTAGGCACTGCTCTGCAACACACATGGCGTCATACAATCAATCCTCTGTGAGGAAAATAACTCTATATCTCAGTCAGAACCATGAGAGAATATCAATGTAAGTGCAGTTACCATTACTTTGTTTCAGTGTTAAAATTGTCTTGATGATTGCACATAACGCATTTTACCATAGGACTCAAGAAAAACACTAACAAGACTTAGAACATCTGTGAAATAATTGATTTTAAATCCGTTTTATCTGTTATAATAAATTTAAATCTGTGGTGGGCCTGTAGGTGTTCAATTCTTCTTCTGCTGAGTAAGAGTTACAACATCATGTGCCAAAAGCAAAGACAGGATAAAAACATGGAAAATGTGCTCATAACCATGCAATAATTGTAAGCTGGTACGTCAGCTCCATCTTAATGGTGCTGGTTCAGCGACCTGCTCTGGCAAGAAAAGTAATGAATATTAAGGAAGGTCTAAGAACACTCATATTTGGTGTTCACTTTGACCCCAGCCGTGGGAGAACAGTGACAGAACATCACAAAGAGGACTCTCCATTGTGTTTCTGTTACTGATTTATCTTGTCTGGTACTCTGTCTCTAGGGATGGTAAGTCTCTGAGACTTCAGAGACTTCAGAAGACTTGAGACATTAACTTGAAAAACACTGCTGAGAGCAATTAGGAGCTCTTTTTTTCTTTTCTAGAACCAAAAGGAAACAAACAAAAAAAAGGAGACACAGGCTCACAGGATTCTATATAAAAATAGACGAAACCAAAAAAATAGTAGTCTGTATATGATAGTTTTTATAGTAGTTTTTTTTTGTAATATCACTATTAAGCCATTGGTGTGAACAGAGCTCTGAGATTGTCACTCTGCTGTCATGCCTGGCCAGTAAAGCTAAATTTTTTCCAGGCTCTTGAACACCAATAACTTTAAATATGTCCATGTATGTTTTGCCAAGGCATCTCATGAAGAAATACCTGGGAGCACCACTTCAGTATCATTCAGTACCCTTCAATCAGCTGTGTTTCTACTTCTCAAGATAACTCTTCTTTAAAAATATATATATATTTCAAAACTGTGAGCAAATTTGCTTATAAGTAGATACAAGAGTAAGTTCCCAAAGAAAACCACAATCCTACACTCTCACATAAATCTCTCCTTGGTATTTAAGGTTGCTTAAGTTTGTTCTTCATTCAGATACTGCATATTTTTATCATGCCCTTATATGAATTAAGTAGGTCTACTAGTGGTAAGGCCAGTTTTGAACAGAGCTGGTGACACATTCTTCATCTGTCTAAAGCATCTTCCTTCAGTTAACATGCTGAATCTCATGTAAGGTGTAAATAAATTGTAAATAATCGTTTCCCTAGGGATGCATATCCTATCGTGAGTCCAGAGTTTCTAGCTGGCAGAAGTGAGAGACATACATCACAAAGAAGAGCAGCTTTCAGGTTTCTTTACAAATTGCCCCATGAATGAGTCTAAGGTATAAAAATTGTGTGGAGATGCTGATACATCCTTCTTACCCATTCTAGCCTATATTTTGCCTATCACTTTCTGCTTTGTCATTCATAATAGCTATAAATACAGAGTGGGCTATCACCACCTGCCATCACTATTCGTGGCTGTTTTATTGGCATCTTACTGGAAGTTGGCTGACAGCCTTTTGGCCACAGATGTTGTTCTTACCAGACAGGTGTGCTTGAGCATGGGGACCCTGAAAGCTTTGGGCCATATACTTCAGATGCCAAATTTGCAAGAGTATGACCTATGTGGAAGGCAGACTGGTCTTGAGGCAGTGTGGATGTGCCATGGTGCTGTCAAGGGTGAACTGGTAAACAGAAGCTCCATGTAAAATGACGGACTTTGGCTGCATGCCCCTGACGCCCAAGAAACCCTGTGGGGAAATGACCTAAGTGTGCCCTGGCCCTCCACCCCTTTGCCTTGGTTTCCAAAAGGAGGAACGCAAGCGTTCAAGAAAGATGGAAACAACCAGACACTTGCCAAGGCCTTACTCAGATTGCCAGGGGCAAGAGACTGGGGACAAGCTGGTGGGGCTTAGCTGAAACACAGCCAGCACTCACCTGCTTCTAATGTGCAGAAAGGCCAGTTTTGCCATTCCTCACTGCCCAGAAGATCAAAACCAGCGGCTTAGGTCACTTCTAAAGCATTGATTTACTTCACTGGCAGTAATCTGCACTGCGAAGCAAGGAGTTACCACTTGTACCCAAGGCACCTTTAATTACACAGATTCAGGAAAACAGAACAATGTGGGTATGGCTTCTCTAGCTTCATTATGAGCTGCATGTTTGGGAGGCACATAGTTCCTTCAGCTCAGCTAGATGTGAGTTCCAGCTCCCAGAAGTACTCAGGAGATTTTCAACAATTCAAATTGTGTATGATTTTGCTGGTGAGAAAGAAAGATAGGATATTACTCTGATCTCCAATTAGTGAAACCTGCTAAAATGAACTGATTGGTTATGTCAATCACCCAGTATACAAGGGAAATGAAAAAGAGGGAAAGGATGATTTCTCAGTCTGTGCATGAGAGCTTCAGGATAGTTATGGTAGAAGAAAGCAGTCGTCTAATGTTTATGTGTTTTATGTATTTCCCTTACATATTCTGACTGAAATTTCCAAAGTTGTGTTAAGACGTTGGCCCACCATCCCTGTTAAACCTTACAAACTTAATATCCAAATCTCCTAGGCAGATGTGAAAACTTTGGCCAAAGTATAAAATCTGTAATTCAATTTATTTTACTGTATTTTCCAATAAGTGGGCGAAAACTCAAAATTAAACTTCCCATGGTATTTTTTTGCCTGTGGGCTTGAGCTAGGCAGCTGTTTGCCCTACCACTGCTATGGGCTCACATGTGTTTTCCAGTGTAGATGTTGGCATGTATATTCAGTACGACCAAAAAGGCAAATGCAGACTCTGAACAGCCCACTTGCTTGAATCTGATCTCACAATGGCCTGTTTTCTTTCAAAATATGCCCTTTAAGAATGTTTTTATGCTTGTTATAAAGTAAATGAACTTTACTTCCTCACCACTGCAGCCCACAGCCATTAGGCTGGCAAAGGCAGCAGGCAAACACAATCAGCAAGTGCAGTCAACAACAAACGGAAGCCAAATCAACTTTATTTTAAATAGCCCTTTACTAATGACAATAAGGAACATTCAGCACCTCAGATATCTATTTCTATTTCAGTACAGGAGGAAGAATATCCAAGATACTATCATTTGTAGACTAATTAAGACTCCAACTAATGGTGTCATGGAAAATGAAAAAGAAACCACACTACCTGTTCAGGACAGAAAATCACATCTGCAGTTTCCTGATTTTCATGGGAGACTGGAGGTGAAAAGGCTAGTGGGAAGAGGGTCAGGATGGATATTTATGACTCACATCTTTTTTTTTCCTCTTTTTTTTAGTTGTCCAAATATATTTTTTAAATCACACACACAAAAAAGTAATGAACTGCTGGACATCCACAATAATCCACAAGTGAAGTGATTTTTCAGCCTCTCTGGAAATCCATTCTAATCAAAATTATGTAACTCACTAAAAATCTACGTAACTGTCTAAAATCTTTGAATAAATTTGAATATGTCACTTCATGTGTATCTGATTTGGGGTGACTTGTGTTGCAGAGTCTCATGGGCCTACTGTGTTGATTCCTGTACTGTGGTCCTTCCTAAGTCTCTTTAGCTTTAGAAGGATGTACAACCCAAAATATATTATTTTTTTGTCATATTCACTGATCACTCATGGAATAATTTTGTTGGAGTGTCCCAGAGTAACAGAGTTTGAAGTTTACAGTTGTTAAGAGATATAGGAAATGCATGCTGTTCTAAGCACTTTTTCTAACTGTGATGGCTAAAAACATTCACTACTGCATTAGAACATAATCAAAAAACTGTAGAAGCTGATGTCTCTGTTACAAATGAATTCCCGGTTACTGCAAAGGTCAACAGCTTCAGATCAGGAACTTGTATTTGAGGTAAGGATAACTTTCAGGAAAGTCCAGACTCTTAAGTGCAGTGGAGGAGATTCATCAGACCAATGACATAGTAAAAAATGGGAAAGTCTAGAGCAGCCTCCCACAAAAGAGGGATATTTCCAGGTACTGTGGCAATCCCAGGAAGACTTAAAGGTAAAGAAGACTGAAGTCAGTGAAACCGTCTGAACATATAATGTCTGAAAATATTGCCTGAGATGTCTCTTCTGATTATTTTCCCTTTGTTTTTGACCGACTGTTCACAAAGGTATTGCTCTGGGATATAAACAGCTAAGACTGATATTGAAGGGGAAAAGGGAATGTCTCCAAAGTAGATTTTAAAGCTGCCTGATAGACAAAGGTCCTTTGATTTATACACTATGAAATGCCACTGAATTAACCTAATTAATTAATTAGGACCTAAAGAATAATCCTACTACTGTATTTGATGTCATCATCTCAGTTCTCATAGAGAAGTACTGTTTTCCTATGTGGTGAATATAATAGGTTATATGTCTGAAACAGAGGGCAGAAAAAGGTCCTCCCTGACACTATATATGGTATAATTGGTTTTCTTCATGTGTTGCTCTTGCCAACAAATTTTATCCCTTAGACAAAACAGTTAAGTTTTTCCCCAGTATCCTTTCAAGAACTGATGAATTTTCTCAGATATGCTGTACTATGCTTCAAAGTCACGTTCTCATGTCAAATTACTTCTGGACTGTAACTTCTTTGCCTTCAGCAACAATATACTTCCCACATGAATTGTTCATATCTGTTAGTTTATAATCAGATTGTTTGTAATATTTATACATTTTCCTTAACGTCAGAACTCTAGCTGGAGCATCAGTACATCTGTAATGTTTGGGAGTGCCCTGAATGCATCAAAATTGTCAACACCAGCCCTCTGTAGTTCTAGACTGACGATTTCCACATGGACTGGAAAGAAATACAGTCACAGATTTAATACTTTAAAATCTGGGAGGTTACCAAGTTCTCCAGATGTATTTCTCTTGCTGCTAGAATCCCATGTTGCTTTGCATGAATGCAGGATTCCCTCCTAAACGTAATTACAAGTGTTTGTGTTCAGTAGTGTCAGGAGGAAAAAAGGAAATCATGCCTAGAAAAGCTAAGGGCAATCAGCCCTTCATTCCAGACTCCTCACATACAGTGCAAGGAGGGACTTCTTTATGACTGCATCGAGAGTCTTACCAGACTCAATAGATATCAAAAGATGAAAATTATGTTCATATCTTCCTTTGGTTTCTTGTTCTGTGACCAACCATATCTGTCCATGGAGAGCAAGTCTAAGTGAATAAATGGTAACCACAGTGGTTAAGATATTTGTTTGCTTTATTCTCTGCCTTTTGATATCTTCTTTTCTAAACTGTTCTTTACAATACCCTTGTCTCAAGCATTATTCAGAATTAGAGTGATTTATTAATTGGAATGCAGAAGGGTCACAGTCACAGACGAGGATCCTAGTGTGCTACACGCTCAAAGAGAACAAAGAGAAACTCCTTTCCCCAGAGAATTTTTAGCCTTTAGCTTGAGAAAGAACAGATAGAGGCACAAGCAAGTGCAGAGAATCATTGGGGATAATATGACTGCATTTGCAGCAGTAAATTGCACAGGACCAGTTGCTGGCTGTAATGCCAAGGTGCCTGGTGTGGCTGTGTTATTAAGCATACTTCTGGAACAAGGAGGGCATACTCCCTGCACCAAATGGAAATGTCCCTGATCTGCACTAATATTTTAACACTTTAAACGCTTAAAACACTTTTGGGAGATGACTCCAACCAACACAGTGTCATGGACTATTCTAACATTCTGAGACATTAGAGACTACTGACCTCCTGTGTTCAGAGCATTCTTTGGTACAGCTTTATTTACTGGCATAGATGGAGTCATAGGCCATTCTGATGGGGTTTGATCAAAATGAGGCAGCTGCCTTTACAATGACCTAAAATAAAAGGAACTATATAGTGTGTCCAGATCATCTTAACAAAAATGCAATCTCAGTAAATAGGCTCACTGCTTGCATAATAAGCTAGATGAACAAAATTGCTGATCTTCTCTTTTTTTTTTTCTTCAGAAAAATTTCTAAAACAAACATATCAAAGAATTTTAGAAGAGTTAAGCTTTTGTGCATAAATCACTCTCTAATGAATAGAGAGTTAGCAAGTGATTTTTCCAGGGCAAGTTATTTCTCTGAACAACTTACTTTTCTGCCTCCAAAACAGATGGTAGTGTTCAATGTCTAAAACAGATTAGTGAAAGAAATGGACAGCTTACGTTTCATTTGGTACTGTATTTTATTGAGTCTTCTCTGCACACACATGCACATACTAATCCTGAAATAACCAAGGTGTATACATATGTGATTAAGCCACAAAAGCAATCAAATACATATTTCAACGATCTATTAGTGTACTGTAGTGTAAACCATTTATGGTTTTGTCTAAAGGAAAATGTATTTCAATCCCACAATGATTATATTTCAGTGCAGTGCATCATAACACTATCTGTCCTGTAGTTACAGTAATGGATTGTGTGGTAAAGTTGCCACAGTAATACCACAAATAGAAAAAGAGAAATAGAAAGAAAGAAGGGAAAAGGAAAAAGAAAAGGAAAAATGAAAAAGAAAAAGAAAAAGAAAAAGAAAAAGAAAAAGAAAAAGAAAAAGAAAAAGAAAAAGAAAAAGAGGAAGAAGAAGAAGAAAAAGAAAAAGGGAAAGAAAAGAAGAAGAAAAAGAAAAAGAAATAAAAGAAAAAGGCAAAAACAAAAACAAAAAATAAAGAAGAAGAAAAATAAAGAAAAATATTTCTTCACAGGAGGATTTTTAGTAGGCTGAACGACTTTAAGATCTGAAGAAATGTGGTCTGTGATCTGCCTTGCTATGGGCAGCGGACCTTGAATACTGTTATCTGAGTCCTGATAATGCAACGGTATTAGCTTTGCTAATGCAGTCATAACTGTCTTGTGAATCTCCAGGCAAAGGTGCTCAAACCATCCCTGTTTAACTGTGCTTTGATGCTTCTCCCTCTCCTTCATGCCCCTATACCTTTTTTCATTCGTTTATGAGGGTGGATAGTGATAGAACAAGGGGGAATGGTTTTAAACTGAGACAGGGGAGATTTAGGTTAGATATTAGGAGGAAGTTTTTCACACAGAGGGTGGTAACACACAGGAACAGGTTGCCCAAGGAGGCTGTGGATGCCCCATCCCTGAAGCCATTGAAGGCCAGGCTGGATGTGGCTCTGAGCAGCCTGGTCTGGTGGTTGGAGACCCTGCACATAGCAGAGGGTTGAAACTAGATGGCCATTGTGGTCCTTTTCCACCCAGGCCATTCTATGATACTATGATAAAATTTTCACTTTTTTTCTTAATGCATCTTGACCTTAGCAATGATCAGAAGTATACTTGTTCAATAGCAGCCAAAAAACAAAGATTAGCTCTCAGTCCACAGGGACCAAATCCCCCTCCCCAAAGTCTGTTTCCATTGGATCAAGGTGAATATAAAAATTAGTTCAGTTAAATAATTCAGTCTGAATTAAAAGAAAGAAAATATTTTTAACCCACAAAATTTCAGAGATTGAAAGCCTAGTGTGGACCCCTCCACAGTAGGAACACCACTGAGAAGGTGAAGGGTTTCAAAGGATGGGGGCAGAACAAGACGGAAAGGCAGACAAAAGCAAGGACCCTATCATGTGGGCCAATTGAGACAACCCTGTCTTGAAGAAAGCAATTGGAATCTATTTTCCTGTGTCAGGGGAAACTACTGAGTGAAGTACCATTTCAGGAACTGGATTTGAGACCAATCAGGCTGCAGCTCGATTGCAATTGAATGGGGCAGACATACTTTCTAATGAGCACCAGGCTTTACACTGCAATTTAAATCGTAAAACCTCCATTTAAATGGCATGTAAACTAATTAATGGCAATGCAATGAAAGTAAGTAATAATTTTTTTAAAGGCCACAATGGAAAGAAATTTAACTGCTGCTTCTTGTTACTTAAAGGGTTCCAAACCTCAAGCATAAGTTACAGTACTTTTATTAAAAAGTCCTTTAAAAAAAATAGTAATACAGAAGATTATTCATCTTCTATTATATTTCCTACATTAAAACTTCTCATTTTTAGGTTACTAAGAATATTTTCTAATAAATGTTTTGGATTAAAACTTCCTAATTTCTGAATGCCAACAAGTTCAATCACAATATAGTATGTCTGACTCTTGTGACATACAAGGAGAATCTTAAGGTGGATCAGAACCCGCCTCAAACAGAGTGAATATTGCTCTCATTAAAATCAGTGGAATTGCACTATTCACTGTAATGAAGGTCTTGTATATTCACTGCAAAATGAATAAACAGTTTAATGGCTTTGATGTTATGATCACATACAACTCTGCCAGAATACATATTATTATGCTCCCTCAAATGATTTGTTATTTTTCTAAAACCAACATGATGGTGATGGGTAGAGCTGTTTTACTTATCCACCTGAAATTAGATCAAGTACACCAGACTCATAAATTGTTAAGGAATAAAACCAACACAACCAGAATTTTCCAGGCCCTCTGGACCCAGCCCTAGCACCATAAATAATTTACAAGTGAAATTAAATCTCTAAGCATGTCAATGAGCTTTCTACAAGGCAAGGACCATAGTTAGGTGCTATAGAAATTCAGCTGGCCTCTGGAAGGAGTTTTAGCCATGTGCAAGGGCTTATGCCTGTACGGGAGCGGAGCCAGGTCAAGTACAGGTATGAATGATGACAGCTGTCCTCTTTCACAGCCAAGACATCTAGAGAGAATGCCAGTGTGGTGTAGCCCTCCTCAAACAACCTAATGTAATCCTATAGCTATGACATCTCTCTTATCATTGCCTTTTGCCATCACCTCATATATCACCAACGTGTTATACATTTATTATTAGAACAGGGCATTGACAAGTATATTTTAATAACACATATTCCTTGCAAAGGCTGTTTATGAAGCTAATATTTCTAGGCCTCTTTACCATTAATCATTAAGTGTGTAAGACGTACATTCACTATCCCACTGGCTTTTGATTGGATCAAATCCCATAAAGCTTGTGCCCTGAGATGAGAATGCATTAGCACAAACATGTGTGTTTGATAACATGTAATTCTCCTGCTGCAAGAACCATATCAATATGGCAATGTTACTGATTTATTGACTTGGCCAGGTTAAAATGCACCTTATTCACGTAAAGAAGAAAAACAAACGATAAAACATAACTGTAAAAAAAGTAGCTGTTGTGCTGTTTGCTTGAGAACTTAGAAACTATATGAAAGTAATCCTGCCACTGACAGCATTTTCACTAGCAGCAATTATCTGGCCTGAGATGCATGCTGACCTGAGAGCATGAAGTGTCAATAGCCAATGATTTTTTTTCCCAATCTGATATTTTGACTGCAGTTTTAGGTCTGTCAGGATTTTTGAAGTTGAAAGTCTTCTTATTGGAAAAAAGACAGTACATACAGATCTAACTGTTCCCAGCTATGGACCAGTTTTGATGCATATTCTTGGAAATAAGACTCTTCCGATCTATTGACTACTTAGAAGTTCAGCTGTAACATTGGAGACAACATTGAATACAGACCTGGAAATGAGAAGTTAGCTGTAACTCACCTCCTTTTCATGTTTGTATTATAATTTCTCAAAGGCATGCAAACAGATTTGAGAGCTTGTACTCCTTTTCAAGTGTAATTTGATTGCAATATAAATTATTTACCCTGCAGACATAGCGTACAATAGCAGAAAGATGTTCGAAGGAAAATAAAGAGGTAATATGGAAGCAGTTAATTATCAGTGTGTTTTTAAACCTACCCCTTTTTTATAAACACATTGCTCTTATTCATGTCCAAAGTCCCATTGAGATCTCTGGTGCACCACTTCTGGGCAATCATCTTGAGGGAAAAGACTCGGGAGTGGGGGCTTATTTCTGATACAAGAGTTTTCTGCCATGAAGAGGTTGACAGAATCATTTAAAGCAGATGTTTCACAGTTTCTTTTCCATAACGTTACATGCTTCCAGCTCAACTGGTGAAAAAGGCTAAATAAAGAAGTAGGGTGTTACAACTACCCCACAACAGTTCTCCCCTACCATCAGTGCAGGGATATGTCTCCCTTGTCATAGACCCTCTTTACTGATGTAAACAACTCCTACAGCAATAAAAAATGAGAACTTTTCATGATAATAACAGATAAACTACATATAATTCTAAGAGTTTCTGGAACAGTGTCTTACTCGAAATACGTATATATACTGAAGTCATAAAGGAAGATCATTGGCAAAGCTCCTCTTGAAATGTGGTAAATTCTTTACAAATTTTTCATCAACACATTTCACAATGCTTCTGCAGAAGACTGCCAATCATTATTTCATCTGAATCCGATTAAACCGAGCAAAGTTAGCAAGCATGACCGATTCTGACCTAGCTTTCTGTTAAATGCTTTAAGAATAAATTTTTCTAACATTCCTGGTTTCCACTCAGCATAGTATCTACGTGGAAAAGGCAGGACAAAGATCTGATAGGCAATGTGAATATGTTGAGACTTTCTCTGTTATGAAAGAATTAAAAAAAAAAAAAAAAAAGAGCTGAATTAGAAGCTGTTAGGGCTCTTTTGTTAGTCAGTCACTTTCCTTTCCCCCATGACTTCACAAACTTACATAGGCTGGGTTTCCATTGAAGCAAAGGATAGATTAAGGAAAGGGAATCCACCAGGGAGCAGGTAAATGGCTACTGAAGAAACATTTGTGTCATAACCTGCAGCCACCCAGAAGGAGCTGTCAGAGAGTTGGTGAGCCATAAAATGGCAAGGGTCAGCTGTCCTCAGGGACTTGTTTTCAAGGTACAGTAATAAATCCAGGGCTCTTTCTCAGAAGGAATTTGGATTCCTTGGGTACTGGATGCAGATGCTTTATAGACTTCCATAACATGATATTCAAAGATCTTATTCTTGTAAAAGCAAATTGAAATAAAAAACTTGTAAAAATGAATAAGCTTTTATCCCCAAAGAATTTGACTTCATTGTCAGGAAAGAAATGTGCAAAAAAAGCTAGGAGAGGTGTACTGGACATAGAGATGTTAGTTCTCTCACTTCCTCAAAAAAGCAAATACTAGTTTTGTGTACATTCACTTGCCGTAAGTTTTTCTTTTCAATACGCTTTTGACGCAGTTCTTTCAGAACAGGAGAAAATAAAATTGCACAGTGACAAATCGGTGGAGAATTATTTTTATAATGTAACACTATTGGTCTTGTTAACGAAAGCATGTTTGTTTTTCTTTGTCTCATACTATTTAAACTTCCTGTTAACTGTGCTTGGAAATCCTTTATCTATATCTGAAACACAAGTTCTTTTCATCCTTTGTTTTTAGCTATGCTTGTTGGCTTATGAAATGATATTACCTCTGCTTACAAAACTTGACTACCTGACAGAGTCATAAGGCTCCTCAAAATAACTGTCTAAACACAATTAAAAGTGAAAAACAGTGATTGTTTGAGATTGTATCTTTATGAGATAACATCTTTATGAGATAACATCTTTAAAGATGTTATGCCATTGCTTAGATTTTCTGATAGTACTGTTATCTATTAAAAGAAAAAGCCCACACTATATCACATTTGTGAAGAGGCCAGCATGTTCCCCAGTGGCATACTTAGGCACTATGGAAGGACAATAATTTGTTTTATCCACCTCGACTTCTGTGTTATACATTGAGGAAATTACTGTGCAGACTTTCCACTGTGCAAATGGAAAACTGAATTGGTCAGTAGTAGGGGCAGGGACAGGGGATAGCAGCCATTGCCATCAGATCTCTGAGAGCTGAAAGCATAAGCTGAAGATCTGAAGCACAACAGAGGTTCAGAAGTGAACCTGGGGACAGAAGAGGAGTGTAGGGAAGGCATGGTACAACAATGACATGTGGTGTCCATGGCTGGTCTGGAATTCTATTTAAATCAATGTGGATTTTCAGAAGTTTTTAATAGCTTCATGTCACTGAATCTTTCCAAACTAATCTTCTCTGAGTCATTCATCATCCTTGTGTCTGTGTGTCCATAGATCTTCATTGTCTTCCAATTTTTTGTTTAGCATTTCCTGCTCACTATAGTAAGATCCAACTCTAAACATCCTGCCTTTTACCTGTGACATTTCAAGCAGATGCTTAGAATCATAGAATCACAGAATCACAGAATTGCCAGGGTTGGAAGGGACGTCAAGGATCATGAATCTCTAACCCCCCTACTACATGCAGGGCCACAACCTCCTCATTTAATGCTAGACCAGGCTGCCCAGGGCCCCATCCAATCTGGCCTTGAAAACCTCTAGGGATGGGGCATCCACAACCTCTCTGGGCAGCCTGTTCCAGCACCTCACCATAAAAGTTAAGAACTTTTGCTTGGCTACAACCTGTAATGGAATATTGGTACGAAGATTCCTCTTTTGATGGAGCCCAGGATACCATCTGTCTTCTGAGCCACAAGGGCACACTGCTGGCTCATATTAAGTTTTTCATCTATCAAGACCCCCAGGTCCTCCTCCACAGGGCTGCTCTCAAGGACCGCTCTGCAAGGGACCGTTAAAGGTACTATGGTCCAACTCCCCTGCAGTGAACAGGGACACCTACAGCTATATCAGATTGCTCAGAGCCCCATCCAGCCCAGCCTTGAATGTCTCCAGGGAATGGCCATCTACCCCCTCTCTGGGCAACCTTCATGCCAGTGCTCTCAAGAGGAAGCTGAAAGGACTTTTTACTGAGCATGTTGGAAATGGGTAAAGTAATACAAAATGGACTGGAAAGGACAAAGCTCCCACACTGATAGGATCAGAGAATAGTCTGGACTGGAAGGGGCTGCAGGAAGTCGTCTAGCCTGATGCAAAAATTTAACTTTTTGTTGAAAAAGTGTCTCATAAATTCAGTTCCAATCTCATTTTTCTAGGCAGGGTGGGGAGGAGTTGACATACTACTTGAACTCTCAGGGCTGGTAAGAAGACTGTGGCAGGATCACAAATGCTGTTTCTGACATCCATTTTGTAGTAGTGGGAAGATAATGGTAAAAAGAAAAAGCCTATATAAGACCAAGATTTTTGAAATTATGCTTTCTGAATGTCTCCTGGGTTTTCATCAAAGTTATTAAGACATCTCATTCTCTGGAAGCACTGAACATTCAAACCTTTGAAAATCAGGCCCTTGAAAACTGATGCAAATCAGACAAATAAAATCATATACTTCCAGAACCGCCAACTATTTTCTAAAAAACTTGCTGCGATTTAGATATTCCCTTTGTTGATAATCATTAAAATATGGTAATTGTTACCAGACCTCTGCTAAATTTCAAGAGAAAACTGATACTCACTTAAAAGTAACAGGAATTATGCTTATTTTCAGTTTCAAAAAGTAAGTACATCCCTATCTAGTGATACTTCTTAATGAAGCATGTCTTGCATATCCAACTGCCAGGCAAATTGGGAAATAAGCTTTACTGATTGCTGTGCAGCCAGATACTTTGCTTACTCCAGGAGAGCTGCCAGATTGCTCTCATTTAGAAAGATCCTCCTTCAGTCTGGAGGTGACTTTCATTTCTCCTAGCTGTGGTGGAGAACTTAGTATTGTGTGCATTTCGCTGAGGCATTATATATATCTGTGAGGCTGCCAAAGATTCTGGTAATCTTGTGGCTCACTCTGTTCTCAGCAGAATTATGTTTTAACACTGCTGATTGATATTTCCTAACTGATCCACAGTTCACCACAAATAACTGTCTACCCTATTCCTACTTGCCTCCTCACATGTAATGATTTGGAAATGCTTTAAACTCTTTTGCTATTCCCAGGAAATCAGTATATTCATTGCTGTATGGCTGGTTCCCCCATCAAGGAGATGGGAGTAAGTCTGTCCAGCTACAAAGAGGTGATACAGCAAATATGGTCAAAAGAATAGTTAAAAGAATACTGTTATCAGTACACAGAGACTTTCTGGTCACAGCAACATAGAAAATGCAATAGCAAATTTGTCTAAATGATGGTTCATCAAACTGTGTTTCTTGCGTCTAGAGTCAAAAGAAACTGAAACATTTCATCTTGAACATACTGATTTCAGAGACTTCAAGCTTGGTAATAGGTATAAAATAGAAAGTGACAGCTACTTGAGTGAATGGAGAACCTCCCTTAGCAGCCATCACGGCTTTTACTGGCATTTATGACTCAGTTATAGAGCAGACAGGCTCCACATGGGTCTGATTAGCCACCCAGATGAATATATTCACATGGCATGGCAACATTACTCCAAAAAAGTGTGACACTGATGGTGGCCTTAGACACATGGAGAAGTGCTACAGGCTGAAGTGATAAGATACTATAGAAATGCAGTAGGGATAACTGAGACAGAAGTGCTTGGTTCTCTTAAAGAAGAAAGCAAGCTCTTTTTCTGGATTTTTTTTTTTTAAAGCAACAACAATAAAAAACAAACTATCCTGTTAATACTGCATAACAGGGGCATAATTTTCCTTGCTTGAATTCAAAATCTGTAAAGAAGTCTTTATTATCTACTAGACATCAAATAAATTTCCCATATTTAATAGAGAAATATACTGACTAGAGTTCACAGAATCAGACTCCCAGCATGTCCGAGGTGGGGAGGCACCTCTGGGTCCATCTGGCCCAACGCTTGCTCAAGCAGGGACAGTCAGAGCGGGGTGCCCCAGGCCACACCCAGGCAGCTTTTGGGGATCTCAAAGGAGATTCCACAGTTTCTGGGCAGTGTATGCCACTGCTCAGTCATCTGCACAGCTAAGTGCTTTCTGACATTTCAGTTTGTGCCTATGGGGAGCCCAGAACTGGACACACGCTTCAGGTTCAGCCTCATCAGTGCTGAGTAGAGTAGCTTGTGAAAAGCCTGTTCTTGCCCAGTGTGCATTGTGGCTGCAAGTACATGTGCACAGGTGAGCTCAGACATGCAAAATATCCCTGTGGTTCACAGCAAACTGCTGTTGCCTTCTGCTGTTTTGGCTGTGGACAGGCCATTGCTCTGCGGCTGCAGGTCTCGCATCACACCTCCATCACAGCCCAGGCCGGGGTTATTGAACAGGCAGAAATTTTCACATTTGTCAACAGAAGCCGTGTCCTAAAAAATAAATAACAATAGTCTCTTATCTTCCTATTGAAGGAAAAATTAAAACAGCAAATCAGTATCAACTCAAATTGTTAGCCACATTGGTTACCAATAATCTTCGTTATCCACCAGGTTTACTAAGTAGCTTGATAGATAAGGATCTGTGAAGAATTCATCATTGTCTTTGTAATCCCCTAGCCACCAAACATGTATTTATGTATTGTACGGTTGTTGCTAAACAAGAATAAGCCAGAGCAGCGCTCACGTCATCACCCCTGGGTTGCTGTGGAGATGAGTCACAACATTTCTCTCTCTCAGGATCGCTTCCCGCTCAGAGAACACTTTGAGGGTTTTCCCTGCCCTCGTTACATAGTAAAAAGTAAAAATTTGTAAAGTAAAATTGATGATTAAGTTCTGCTTTGCTGGCAGATATAACTCCTCTGGTGATGATAAAACTTTTATAAATTGACTTCTGTGGCCATTCAAAAGTTCCCAAGCATATTTTTTTGTGTAAAAACAGTTTTGCTTTGAATTCTGAGCACTCTTATCCTCTTAATAAAAATCAAAGCAAACAAATAAGCAACAACAACAACAAACAACACAAAACCCAACATTTAGAACAAGCCTACCCTTTTTTTGTGTGATAAAACCAGTAAAGCAGAGCCTGTAAGGTCCACTGATTGGAACATAATTGTGCCTCAGAGAGTCACTGTGGATGAGATCCAAAGGAAAATGTAGGTAAAAAATGGTTAGTGTTTGCAGCTTCCCCATCTTCTGCATTGGGCTCGCATAGACCAAGCATTTGCCAAATCTGTCTGACTCCTCTCAGTGCATGATCCTCTTGCTGTTGATTTAGACAGAGCACTTGACAGACTTTTGTGCCAGCAGGAGAGCAGGCAGTTCTTGACCTGGATGAAGCCAGTGACAAAGACTGAAAACAAAACTCGAGAATGCATCATCACTCCGTTATCACCATTTGAACCACATTTTACATCTGGTGGTTGTGGTATTTCAAAGCTAACATTTAAAATCCAAATAGCAGATTGATGGTCTTACCTAAAATCTGAACTCCAAACCTACTGTTATCTCCAGCAGTGCTGTACAGTATGGTGGAACACCACGCTCCCAGCAACCCAGGAGCTCCAAATGCTTCTGGTCCCAAACACCTGCAGGGGTCTTGGAGTGACTGTATGTTCCGTGCTCAGCTACTACTCTGGGAAGGAGCCACTAATCACGTGTTTTCTGAAAATCCACTTACAAATTTGCTTTTCTCAGTAGAGCTTGAGAACATGGATCCTCCTACTATCACCTAGCTGTGTAAGCACTATGTAAGGCTACTGTAAAGCAGAGAGGGGTGTAAAAAGCTCCTTGTCCTCTAACATTTTCCCCGGGGATCTGTCTTGGGACCAGAGCTCTTTAACATCTTTATCAATGACACAGACAGTGGGATCAAGCGTCCCCTCAGCAAGATTGCAGATGGTACCAAGCTGAGTGGTGCAGTTGATCCAACAGAAAAAAGGGATGCCATCTGGAGGGACCTGGACAGGCTTGAAAAATGAGCCCAGGTTAACCTAAAGAGGTTCAACAAGGCCAAGTGAAAGCTGTTGTGCTTGAGTCAGGGCAATCCCAGATATGTGTAAAGATGGAGAGAATAACTCCTTGAGGGCAGCTCTGCAAAGAAGGGCTAGGGGTTCTGGTGGATGAAAAGACTGACATGAGCCAGCAGCCAGCAGTGTATGCTTGCAGCCCAGAAGACCAACTGTATCCTGGGCTGCATCAGAAGAGGGGTGGCCAGCAGGGAGAGGAAGGTGTTTGTCTGTGTTGTCCCCCTGTGCCCCTGTGAGAGCCCATCTTCTTGAGTATGCATCCAGGCCTGGAGTCCACAGCACAAGAAGGATATGGAGCTGTTAGAGAAAGTCCAGAGGAGGGCCACAAAGATGATCAGAGGGCTGGAGCACCTCTCCTATGAAGACAGGCTGAGGGAGCTGGACTTGTTTAGCCTTGAGAAGTCTCTAGGGAGACCTCATTGTGGTCTTCCAGAATTTGAAGGACCAAAGTTTTACATGTACAGATAGTGATAGGACAATGAAACATGATTTTAAGCTGAAAAATGGGAGATTTAGATTAAATATTAGGAGGACATTTTTTACTCAGAAGGCAGTGAAGTGTTGAAACAGGTTACTCAGAAAAGTTGTGGATGTCCCATCCCTGGAGGCATTCAAAGCCAAATTCGATGGGGCCCTGGGCAGCCCAATCTGGTGGGTGGCAACTCTGCCCATGGAACATGGGCTTTAAGATGCCTTCCAATACACGTCACTACATGATTCCATGATTCTACATGGATCCTCCTAGAATCACTTAGCAGAGCAAAGAGCTATGCAACATTACTGTATAGTGGAGAGGGTTTTAAGAAGCTCCCTTGTTCTCGGACATTTCTAGAGATTATGGAGATGTACATATTTTCTGAAATTCTATGTATAGTTTCATTTTTTTCAGCAGAGTTTGAGGTGTGGATCCTTCTAGCATCACCTAGAAATGGAAGTGCGATGCAAGATACTGCAGAGTGGAGAGGGATTTAAGAAATTCCATTGTCCTCTGACATCTCTATAGAATGACCTCAAATCACTGCCTTTGGACAACTCTCTGCTCCTCTGCTGTTATTTGCCAGTTACAGTCTTCTCATTCAGTCCATTGATTTCTTTCTCAGGCCATTGGATATAGGGTCAGGACCTGAAAATTAAATGCTGCAAGGCTGAGTGTTGTAAAGCCTAAATCCTAGAAATCAGCACTCTTCAGGGAATAGGCAGACAGTAAAAATTTCATTGCAAGTTATGTGCTACAAATTCACTCTTCTTGCAGAGATGCATAGTGACAGTATATTTTATTTACTTCTCATATAGAATTTTTTGGCCATTCAGAATAAAATGTGCCAAGATTTGAAACTCCATCAAAGAATGTTAGATACAAATATTGTTGATTTTGGACAAAACATTTTATTTTTATTGAAGATTTTTTTTGTATAAAAATATAACATGTAGAGGAGAAAAATGATGTAAATTCAAGGTAACTCTGAATTAAAAACACAAATAATTTATCATAAAAAAGGCTGAGATGATACAGAGATTTCTTTGATCATTTTTTAAATTAGATATAAAAATGATTTAGTAAATGGCTTTCTGGTTTCAAAATAACTATGTTTTCCAATTTAAAAGAAAAGAAAAAAAGAAAAGAAAAGAAAAGAAAAGAAAAGAAAAGAAAAGAAAAGAAAAGAAAAGAAAAGAAAAGAAAAGAAAAGAAAAGAAAAGAAAAGAAAAAGCTGTAACGTAAGAATTTCTAATCAGCACCAGTGATTGAGAAAAATTCAGCAGAGTTGTGTTTTAAAAGTTCCTGAAGTCATAGTATCATAGAATCATTACGTTTGGAAAGACTTCTAAGATCATCTAGTCCAACCATGAACACACCCCCACCCTCCCCATTAACCCACATCCCTCAGTGCCACAGCTATATGTTTCTTGAACACCTTCAGGGATGGTGACTCTGCCACCTCCATGGGAAGCCTGTTCCAATACCTCACTACATGTTCTGGTAAGAAATGTTTCCTAATGTCCAACCTGAACCTCCTCTGGTGCAACTTAAGGCCATCACCTCTTGTCCCATTGCTGTTATGTGGGAGAAAATGTCAATCCCCACCACGCTACAGCTTCCCTTCAGGTACGTGTAGAAAGAAAGGTAAACATAAAGAATATTTCTTTTTTGTTATTATTATTCCAAAAATAAAAAGGATTTGAGTCATATTGGAGAGGAAAGGCTACAGAGACTCCACTTTGCATTTGGCAGGCGGGGAGGTCACCAAAAGATGCTTCAGGCTCCCGTGACCCATCCCAACACAGGTGGGAAGCCCATGGTGACAGAGGTTTCTGGACCAAAACACTCAAGGAGCCCTGGAGAAATGACTCACTTATAAGGGGTGGGGAGATAGTTGGAAAGCAGAGTCCACAGGGAGGATGCTTAGCCAGCTCAGATGAGAGCTGCAAAAAGCCTGGGAGTTTTTATAGCCTGAGCAGGCTGCTGCTTTTAACGTGGGAGGGAATGAAAAGGGGAGGAGAATGGAGGGAGGGAATTGTTTTGGTTTTTGTTTGGGTAACAAAATCAGGACGGACCATGTGGTAGAGTTATCTAGCACTGCAATATTATGTCAGCCCATTTTGCTGACATAAAGCTATGGGCTGCATGCTGTAAGGCAAAGCATATGCTGTGTTTTTTTTTTGTTACATGTCCAGTACAGAGCTGTTTTGGCAAAAGCTCCTGTGTTTCTGCTGGGAAAAAATGTGCTCTTACTGACAGCTTATTTCACTCAGCCCAAGGAGATGTTAAAGGAGAAAGATTACTATGTTATGCTGCTAAAAGACCGATTCTGCCACAGCCATTCATACCAGAGCACTTTTCCTGAGTTTTTCATCCTTTCCACAAATTACTCCTTGGTAATCATTTCAAAACCTACATTTATCTGACATTGAATTGTTTTCCCTTTTTCACTGCAGTTGTAAGTGGTACCATACAGATTTTTTCATTCTGGTGGAAAAGGATTTGAGATCATCTGGCATTTTTTTGAGAAATGAGGACAAATCAAATGCTTAACTTCCTATCCTTTTCAATATTTGAACATTTCCCTGGAGTTCACTTAAAAATAAAATAGAATTGGAGTAAATGTCAATTAAATGGAGGGCATTATGGCTAAATTTAATTATTTTCACTTTCTCTAAGCCCAGCTCCTCTAGTGACTCAAAAGATATTGCCACTGTATTTTTTTAATTATATTTCAACTGCATTTAAAAATTAGTTGTCTACTGATTTTAGGCAAAATTGTTTCAAGCAACAATACTACTTCCGGAGTGGAAACTATGCTACTCATACACTTATATTTTTTTAATGTCTGTTTTTCCAAGTCAAAGAGAACAGGTATTAAGTTCAGTAAAATTATGAAAGAAATTCACATGAATGCTCTCAGACTGAAAACAGCATGGCTTTTTGCATAAATTAATGTATAAAACTTTGCCAAATCTCCTATCAACTGTAAAGATATGGTTGGATTCTTTACTGATTGCCTTTTTTTGCCTTTTTGAAGGAACAACTTGATATTCAGAGAAGGAAATATATTTGTAAAGAGCTTTGGGAAAATATTCACTGGGGCATAAAAAACAAAAAATAATAAACTGCATCTACTTTGGAATTACTGCACCAAAGGAAGGGAAAGTGTGAGTAAATTACAGGTTAGGACACGAGAAGGTACAGCATAAATGCATCTTTCATTTTAAATATGTCCACACTCTCCCTCTGGTTGTGTTGCAGGGGTAATGGGGCCATGCCAATATTAGACTTGCTGGTCTGGACAATGCTGGCTGTCTCTTCATAGTGGTTCAGCTCAACATTCACTACATTGCTTTTAATGTAAGATTCATCTTATGTATGTGTCTCCACTCTACCAGCATCACTGTCAAGACGCTGACTTTATTTCTATAGGAAGTGTTAAATCTCCAGAGGAAATTTGGTACTCACTTAACATCTGCAGTTTCCCTCTATTTGTCCTTCTTCCATTCCTGCTTTTCGCCCCCATCCCCATTTTTCTCCCGAGAGACAGCCTATAGCAATACCTGGAAGATATGGTATTCCAGCATGATGCCAAACATGAAATAAGATGTAAGATGTGTGACAAACTGTAATGACAAGGTTGATCTGGGACTGTGCGTGGAGGGACTGTTTACAGCACACGACTCAGAGCAATAGGAGCTGGGTTACTGTGATGAATTCATTTAAGCCATGGCATCCAAAGGGTCCCAGCAAAGCAACAATCTATTTTCTCCCCTAAATGATGGCTTTTCTGTAGTCAGTAAATGTAGAAAGCTGAATTCAATATATGTGTTTACTATTTTGGAACAGTTTTAACTTTGGAACAGGAGGAATGTTGGTTTTCTGAGTGTCCCATGACCCCCTGCTCCCCATTTGGTGCTGAGGGCTGCCAAGCAGTCTGTGCCAGCTCCCGTCCCTAGGTGATGGACCCTGCAGGTCTCTGAGTTGGTATCCAGCTGTGCATGGCTTTGTGGCTGGCTGAGAAAAGATGACATTTGCAGTTGCACTGCTCTCGGTCGACTGTGTCCTGTCCTCTTTGTGTCTCCCAGCACCGCCTGTTGCTTTGACTATCCCACCTGGTTCCTATGTCTCCAGCTGATGGTGGTGGTAGATCAGGCCTTCCATGAAGCAGTGTGACTTTTCTTCAGGTTTCCCTCGCTATGCTGGGTATAGTGAATATCCCACATGTCCCAGAGTTCCTCAGAGTACCAGCAAAACCACAGAGCTGTGCAGACAAATAAACCTGTGCCATCCCAGATACGGCATTCTGCCACATCCTCGTCCTTTGTCAGAGCCAGTGCAGAAGGATAGCAAGAGTCACATCACCCTCTGTGTGGAAATCCACATATATTCTAAGTAACTTCAGCCTGAGGTCTCCAATTTCCAAAACACTGCACCTGGTGGAGCACAGAGCCCATATACAAATGAAGACAAACTACAGCCTTCTTTGAGATTCAGGTTTCCAGGGTTTGGGTTCAACTTCATTTACTTATAGAACTCAATCCTTTTAGCCTTCAACTTCATCTACTTATAGAACTTAATCCCATTAGCCAACATATGGATATTGATAGACAGCACTGACCTTCAGGACCATCCTCATTCCTGTGCTTTCACTTTAAGTGGCAGCATCACGGGAATGTTCCTAAATGATGAGCTTTGTTCCAAAGGCATTCCTGGCCAGCAATTTCCTCCCTTTTCCAAGCCTCAAAAAATGCAGGAGATAAAGACCTATCTCTGTAGCTGACATTTGTTGTAGTAGGGTGACTAGATAGAGCTATATGACAGAAAAAATGAATCAGAAAAGTAAGTATATAACGGTCAGAAAAGAAAGTGTATTTTCAGTAAATGTCATCTTATTAGAGTCCTCTTATTCTGTGTAAAGTCTTTAAATTTCTTTTACTTTCTGTATTGCTCTGCTGTATGCAATTTTTGAAATGACAAAAGGACAGGCAAATGACAGCAGCTCCACTGCTCTATTTATAAAGCCAAGTTCCCTCCACAGAATGGGAGTGCATCCACATTTCCAGAGTACTATAAGGAGAAAGTACCTGATTTTATAACTCTATAGCTGGCCTGATGGCTGCACTTCACCATTGTATGAAATAAGCATCTACAGCTGTGGTTTCTGTGCTTTAGCACTGTCGTTCTTTTCCTATCAAAGGATGGAGCAGGAGGTAATCACCTTACAGGGGGTGTCTGTTGGATCAGAACAAAGTGATAGTATTTTCTCTCTGTGACAGAAGGAGTTCGGTCTGCAAGAGATTAGAGACTGCTTCTAATTCTGTTAATTTCCTCTGGTTTCTGTTTCTTCTCCTGCGATCACTTATGAACATTCTCCTTTTGGGTGACACAACAACATCCTGGCAAAAAATATTTCTTGGGGTATCATGGCCATGAATGAGTCTCCTACTCCCTTCGTACAACTGCTCACATGAAGTTATTTGGCCTCCAGTTGGCCAGATTTGTTTCTTTCAGGGTCTGCAATACCGTGAATGGCAGTGGGGCTCTTACTTGCATGGAAAGAATGTGAGAATCGGGCTTCTTATTTTGAGGACACACTTGGTTTCAGAAAGCTGCACTCCTAGGCAAGCCTTGGCCTTGTTGCTGCTGACCACCTGGCCATGTTTCACATCAGGGAGAAACTGAGGGTAGTAATGATTATACAGTACACACAGGAGAGTCAATAATAGTGCCAAAAGGCAACAAACAAAGGAGTATTGAGACAGGGTTTGTTTTTGTAAGATTATACTCAATTCAGTCATTCTATGACTACATATACTCTTCTGTTTATTTATGTAATAAGCTGCCCTTGTAAGACTCCAGCAGATAAAAAAATGAAGAGCCTTTCCAGATGTGTGAAAAAGGCAGTTACTTGGAGAAGATTTTATACACTGTGTTGCTGCAAGAGATTTTAACTCACCAATCATAATCAAGAATATTTGGACTTTCCTTACTAAACCACAAAAACCTTAATGGGAAAATTCATTAAGCATATAAAGTTATAGTAGTATAAATATTTGACTAAAACCATTTTTTGAGATGGCTCTTGGGAACCTATTTCTGTAAATTGTAAAGGCTATAATGAATATATAATCTTCTCTTTTTTTCTCTTCTGCCATGAAGGGCCAAAAATGCTTCGAGTTTCAACTGTGAGGCTAACTAGCTTTGTGAAGTTTTGTTCTATACCTTGACCTAAAAACACAATTTTCATCCTATTGTATCGAGTAGCAAAAGCTGTGTTAATGTCTGATGAAAAAATGTTTAAAATTGGGCTGAGAGAGCTATATAATAGCAGAGCCAGAGAGGCCACCTGGTAGATGTGTGTTTTATGACCTGTGCTTTTAGCAGCACAAGTGTGAGTATATTATAGTTCATATTTGAAAGTAAAAGAAAATCTTTTACACGTCTTTCCTAAAATGTGCAATCATATTAAATCTCCTCAAATTAACCCCAATGAAACTGGCCATGGGAGGGGGCATTATTACAAAGAAAAGCCATATGACCTTCAACATCATTTTCATTTATTTTGGAGCTTTTTTTTTCTATACTGATAGCTTCACAACAATAACAGAACTGCTATGTTAATTGTAGGCCTTTTTATTTTCATTTTTTTTTCTGCAGAAAGAGAGAAACAAGACTTTTACACTATTCAAGGTTTGAAGAGAAAAAATTACCTTGGATTCTATATTTAGTCATGTTTTAGAGATGTATATAAATTTAAAATAAGGATGTGAGCCTATGATTAAGTGAATTGCGAAGGGAAAAGGTAAGGAGTGGGTTATTTCACTCATTGAGGATGGCACTCCAACTCCCCCAGGAGGAGAAGGACTGGGCGATTTCTCTGGCCTGTCTCTGAGAAGTTTGCCTGTCATACATCTTCCCCTATCTTACAGTCCCTCCGCTTTGAAAGAGATCATCACAATTTCCAGAACAAAATTTCACAGCTATCTCTGGTGAAACAGAAAAAGCCCTTTTGATCTCTTACCAGAACAAAGTGAACCCCTTCACATGGCTTTGGGGAATTGCCCTCCGCCTTGAAGCTGAGCAGTGCTTGTAGGCTCTGAACCTCACCTCACACAGCTGTTTAATGTAGGATGCACGACATAAGAAAGAGCTTTTCTGATGCAACCCAATTGGTTTCTTTCTCTGCCCCTTTTGAAGTGATGTCACTGTTTTTGAATTTACGTGGTTAAACCTGAGTAGCCTTAAACAGTGTTTTCATGTGCCAGGAAATTGTGGATTTAGTGAAAGCTCACAACAAATCAAAGCAATCTATGAAGCTCTGTATTTTATGTCTTTATTAACAAGTTTAATAAAATTTTAAATTTAATTACTAGTATAATCAAACAAAGGCTCCATAGACTCTCAGTATATTGCAAAATTTTAGGAGCCACAGATATTGCAGAAGGGAGTATGCCTTTTCCATAAGCGTTCAAGGGATTTAATTACAGTCACATTTCAAAAGTTATTTCAACTGGAAATTTAACTGGAAGCCATCCTATGAGATTGCCTTAAGATATAGTACCTGGCTATAGTGTGCTTTTGTGGGAATAATGAAGGATATATTCTTCACACAACCACCATACAATTTATGTTCCCTTCCTTATAGTAGATCTTAAGTACAACACACAGTAAAGTGCTGTTACTGGCCAAATAGTGACTGTCATTATAGCACCCAGTGCTGTTCCCCATAAACTGTGCTGTTCAATACAGCACTAAGGCACAGTTGCGGTGTTCTCTCTGCAGGTTGTGCTTTGTGCTATTGCTAAACACTTCTTCATTCTGCTGGAGATAGTGCTACACAAGTTGTTTGCCAATTTGATGCCTGCTAAATCATATGCATAAGAAATATGCCATTATCTTACTCAATTTGGGATTAAGGTATGGAAAGGTACAGTTTTTCCCATTGTAACATGTAGTTGTCTGCATCTGTACCAAAACTTCTTTGGAAGAAACCAGTAAGTAGAAAGAGTTAAAAAAATACTGAGTATAATACAATTTAAAAAAAAAAAAAAAAGTGTCAAAATATAGAATTATATCAGTAATAACATTCTTGGCTTGGGCAGAAGAGATATATCCAAGGTATAATATAAACCTGTAAGGACAGTTATGTCATTTGTTTGCATTGCAGTGAACACAAATTTAAATCAAAGCTTTGGAACATCCTTCTTACGCAACAGAAACAAAGACTGGTTTGCCACCCAGTAGCACAGTACTCAACCCAGCAAACACTCATCCATCTCTTTGCAGCTTCAGCCTCTGCCAAAGTGCACACGCTTATCCCAACAGATAGATTTCCTGTGAGATCTTGTCTATCGCCTATTGGTGGTCATGACAGATATGGAGGCAGCAAGCAGAGCTTTGGCCAACACCCTGAGGGGTGAGGGACTCCCACAAGCATAAACAAAGTTGACACAGAGTTCTATGTGTGTAAATGGAATGGGAATGATCCCACTGACGTACCCTCCCACATGTCTGTGGCTGGCTTGTACTGCACAGTATGTAGCAATACCAGTAACAGGAGCTGACCTGACAGCAATGCTCAGTTTGTGTATAATGAAAAATTATTCTCTACATGAATATCTTCAGCTGACTTAGTGGACAGCTGTTGGGAAAACAAACTGGAAAGCAGCACAATGGATCAAAATGAGAAACCTCTTGATAGAATACGAGAGTCATTTCGGGACATCTGTGTGTTTCCTCATCGCAGGCTGAAACAGGAGAGATGTTTTGTCAATGCAAAACATTCTTGAAATACAGAGATCAGAAGAAAATTTAAGAAATAAAAACTGGAAAGAAGGGAAAAAGCAGGTATTTCAAGGATGCCCTTTGCAATTCCGGTTTCAAAAAGGTACAGTTGGGAGCAGTGTTTTTGCTTTAAAAATTTTCTTTTTTTTTTTTAAATACAGTTTGCTCTTCAACATTTTGATTCTAGAATGTTTGTATGGGGTTTTCACTCAGGAAAACTGCATCAGTCAGTCCTTTCTGCACCAGGATAGAGTCCAAGATATAGCCTCGTTAAGGAAATCGCAGTAAAGCAAAAAAGACAACTACCCCATCTGGGTTATGGTGATTGGAGAGCAGAGGAGGTGAACCTGGAATGGCAGAGACACTGGAGACCACCTGCCCTGCGACTGTGAATGGCATAGAGTGACAAATTCCTCAGTACCATGTCCTCATTCAAGTCAAAGAAGACAAAGGTAGAGCACTGGCACTGAAAAGCAGCTCTAATAGAGAAACCCGTGGCTGATTTTGTGAAATCCACTCTGATTGTTCACAGAAGACTTTCTATAACGAGTTGTCTGTGCCTATCACTGCTCTGTTGATGCTCATCCTTGACCTTGGGGCAGCAGTGGTGGGGACTGCAGGATGGAATTTTGTGATGAACTTCAGCCTGCCACTTCAGAATATCAGAGAAGGCTCCCTGGATAGCAGGCAGTTTGCTTCAATACCTTGAATCTGAGCAGTTAAACTCTGTCTTAACTGGCTTTGGTTTGCTAAGTAGGTGGTCTGAGCAGGAACTGCAGCTCCCAGGGAGAAATACAGGTGGCTGACGGCTGAGCGTGGCCTGTGGCCCCATAAATGGCAGCAGGACGCTGCCTTGTTGGGAGCTCGGAAACCCTTTCCTCTCTCCAAGCTCACGTTTCTATTGCTCCCTGTCCCCAGCATGCTGAACAGCCTTAAATCCTTTCTCTGCTTGATTACTAGCTTTCACAAATGATTTTTTCATTTTTCTTTATTTTTGCTGGATTTTGCAGTGCTGAAATTTCACCAGGGCTGCAGCAATTTCAAATTTTGGCCCATTTCATGTCAGGACAACTGTACGAGTCGATTTATTACAAACATGTGTAATGAATTCAGTTAAAACAAACAGTCTGTTATTTTCTCAAGTCAAAATAATCACACTCCAGACTTACTTAAAGCAAACATCATTTAAAAGTGGTATTTTTTAATAGTAAATCTGTTCTAGTGGTGGGCCTGAGATCAAAAGGTGGGCAAAGCCCTAATGTTGGCTAACTGAAACAACAAAACTTATCAGAAAAGGGGAATCATGATGTTTGCAAGCTTGTCTCAATCTTTACCCTCTCATTTCTTTTCTTAGTTTTTATATTTAAGACAAAACTAAACATATATATATATATAATATATACTAATATTACAAAATAATGAAAAGTCCAGAAGATGCATTGAGTCCCACAGTCACCTTGGAGCTTTTCTGTACCCTACACAGTCTTAGTTCATGCTGGCTGGAACTATTGTCTTTATGCAAGAATTCTTAATTTTCACTTGCTGTCCACTCTTGCTTTCCTTCAAAAGAAATCACTGCATAGCTTTGTAGCTGTCTAGAAGCAGAGACAGGTGTTTTGAAATGAATGCCTCAGGGTGAATGATGCCACACATCTGGTTTATGAGTGCTACACTTGGTGTGATGCCTGCAGCAAGTTTCCACCATTGGAGCAGCTGACACTCATGTGATGAGACAGACCATTGCCATTCAATGTCACACACTTTAAGACATCCAAGGTTGAAGCCATCCTCGCCTTTATCAGGTGCAGCAGAAAGATTTATTTCTCTTTCACCAAGTTCTCTTTAACCAGTTCAGTCATTGCCAAAATGACAGAAAGAGGTTTCTACAGTGCTTCATCCTCAGATTAGCACAAGACAACACTATTGGAAAGGTCTGGCAGAGTTTTTAGACTGTAGACACTGCTGGTCTGAGCTTTTGTTGGCCATAGAAACCTCAGAGGTACCAAGTAACAGTGGTGTTCCCCTGCTGAGTAGGGAGGATTTTTGTAATGTCTGTGCTTAGGGAGTATGTAGCATGTAATGCCATTAAATCTTGTTTGGAGGCACAAATTAGCTATTTCTGAAGACTTCTAATGCCAGATGATGGATAGCTTCAGAGACTGGGGAGCAATGCCCACACAGTCTGGATAATACAGCAGGTGAGAGCTCAGTTCCAGCAACACAACTTCACTTCAGTCATCCAACAGTAAAGCTGAAGATGAGAGTTAAACTATTGCGCTATCCTTGTCTTTTGTGTACTCTTATACTTTTTGCTACAGACTTCTGTCTCCGGCATCAAAGTCTCCCCCATTTTGCTGCTTCAGGATCTTAGTTCCTCTCATGGTCACTGGACATCAGTGTGACTGTAAGACAGCAGACAAATGAAAACTTCTCCCTGTGTTCATCTGTTTTCTGGAGGAGCTCATGGTGGGGAGCACTCAGTCATGGTGGGGGGGTGAGAAGGAGAGGGATGGATAACACAGAGCAGTTGGTGGTGATAATCCACACGGTCACCAACAAAGTATCCAGCTGTCCTGGGCTCCTAATTTTTTCCATGCTTCAATCAGCTCCTTTTGTATATAGTTCTTTCTTTCATCATGATCTTGCCTGAAATGTCAAAGAAGATTTTCCTACACACCAAGCTCTCACTGATTCTGATCAGGACTACACTTGCACAAGGAACATGATTTCTCAACACAGGGCTGCATCAGAGGAGTAACTAAACCTTTCTGCACTTATACAGCTCTTCAGCACACAAGGGCAGGTTCCCAGTAGGTGCTAATCAGCACTGTTCCACCAAAGCCTGTGGCAGAATGTCATTCCATCCCAGCTGTGAATCTAATCCCAATTTTGCATTCCTATATACTGCTGTGTGAAGCATCAGCTGAAAACGATGCTACATAGTATTTTGAAAGGCATCTTCTACACGGTGTGGAAGGCAGCTCCCAGTAATTCTTTGCTTGACAGTTATTTAATACATTTCAGCTCTGGTTTCATATCTATATTTAGATACAAAGAACGAATTCCTGACATTTTGTCTGCATTTTCACCCATGCCTGTATTCCCACTTCATCTCGCATTTCCTCACTTACAGCAACCCCCGCTATGACAGGATAGAGCCATGCACAAAAAGCCCTTTCATGGCTACTTCACACTGATATCTATTTTTGAGACAAAATCTTGAACTGAAGCAGCATGACTCTCCAATTCACTTTTCATTCTTGTCAGCAAGTGGATTGACAGGGTTGGGAAAGAGGCTGTCACAATGTCACCTCCAGTTTAAATGCTCCACCAGGATATAAATTCAGAGTGAAGGGAGCGAAAAATCCAGTTCAGTTGAAATCTAAACTATATTTAATGTACCACGCATTGGATAAGGACAGCTACCGTTTCCTTGCTTGTTGCTTGAGAAACAGCTTCTGTACTGAAGAACAACTGAGCTGTGTGCTCCTTAGAGCTATAAAGATTCTCCTTGCAAGATTCTCCTTGTTGCCTTATAATTCCAGATTATCTTTGCTGTTATTTTTTTTTCCTAGCAGATCTTTCTCCCAGAGCAGTCTGTTAGTGATCACCCTTATATTCATTTTCTTTTAAGTGCTTAGAAATTGAGGACTTTCCTTTCCTGCATCTGATTCATCAAAAGTGGGGCAAGACATAAACTCATGAGCCTTTTCTGTTTGTTTCATGGCTTCTTCTGACTTTTAGCATAAGGAGAGATCCCATGAAGTGCAAATATGACAGATTGACATTGGAAGCAAAAAACACACATAGTTATTAAGTATCTTGATACAGTGTCAAAAAAGTTGAGAATAGGAAATTTGTCAAATGAGGATTAGATTAGGCAATTTATTCTGAAGAAAACATGAAGACAACAGATGGTAAATGTCAATGCCAGAAAAATTTTGGAATGGATTAAAGCTCTGTTCTTCAAGATTTTATCTAATGTTTCTTCAAGTAAGAAAACTAGGATTTAGGTGGTACTACAGCTATTTTATGGAACACTGATGGTACTAATCATCAGATATAATCAGTGTTGGCCTTTGTAAGAAAGCATCTTGGACTAGCCAGGCTTCCGGGCATATTGTGAAAATCTTACCTTATTGATATCTCCGCCTCCTCTGAATCTTCTCCAGTAGTGGTTTCTGTTAGCCCAAATGGTCCTCCCAGAGTAAGGACACTACTCGGAATCCATTCTACTTCCAATTAGCTTTCATCAGCATCAGTTCTGGAAGACCTCTCTAAGGCCTTGTGTCACCCCTGCTACTGTCCCTGAGTTCAAAGAATGCTGCTTGCTATGTGGCTGACTCCTTGGTTCTGCTGTTATGTACATGTTACACCATCTTAAACACAATTGCTGCCAACAGGATGAAAACAGATGCTGAGAAATAGGTAGTGATCCTAAAACATTTGCTCAGTTGAATGTTTAATTATTAGAATTGTTTTAATGTTTGACTAACTGAAGTAACAGTGACTCAAACTTCTGAACAGAACTAATTTCTGTCCTACTGATGTCCACATAAAAGTAGCCATGCACAGAGGAAGGAAGTTCTGCCATAGATCCATTCCTTTATCCTGGTGCACTCAAGTCACTGTATCTATAAAGCAGATAACACTTCCTTATTTCAGTAGGAGACAGTGACAATGAATGAATAAGAACTGAGAAAAGCACCCCAGAGCCGCACATAAATAACCTCATCACACCAATTAGTTTGAAAGACTTTCCCATGTGCCAAGGGTGAAAAAGCAAATCCTTGCACAATTGCACCTCAGAGATGTATCCACCAGCGTCAGTTGCTCTGTACAGTAATGTCAAAGTCATTCCAAATTCCACGTCTAGCTGCTCCCAGGAGGCCAGGATCTTAATTTCAGACGGCATATTTTTTGACAGCCCAGACTGGCACACCCACTGACCTCATGGGGAGGTCTGCACATACATCATGGGCAGAACATGGATTTAAGTAGTAAATTGTTGTTTATCTGCTTAATGTCTTAGACCGTTAGTGGTGCTGAATAAGGAGACATACTCCCCTTCCAGATCTGCATACTTTTTTCCCACCTTCCTTCATTCTCTGTTCTCACCTATCCCTCTCCCCTTCCATTTCTTCCTCCTCCAGCTTTTCCTTCCCTGTAATATCTCCCACCTTCTGTCACAAAGAAGAGAAATAATTCATATCTCCATCCTTGAGATAAGAGCTGTTTTTAGATCAAACTTGCAGAATCACAGAATTGCAGGGGTTAGAAGGGACCTCAAGAGATTGTTGAGTCCAACCCCTCTGCTAAAGCAGGTTCCCTGCAATACTTCACTCAGTGCTCACTCGGGAAGAATTCATTAAAATGGATTTCCAATAGATACGGTTTCCACACACACAGAGTCCACTTACTGCTAACCCTTTTTTTTTCACCAGACAAATTTTAGTTTAAACCCCATGATTTTAGATGAAGGTCAGGTATTAAATTTGGTGCCTAAATAAGATAATTGGATCCCAAATCAGTCTTTCAGACCACGTATAGACCCAGGAAAACAATCTTGCTGCAGCTACATTGACATAACATAGAATCATAGAATCATAGAATCATAGAATCATAGAATCATAGAATCATAGAATCATAGAATTGTTTTGGGCTGGAGAGGACCTTGAAGCCCACCCAGCCCCAACCCCCTGCTGTGGGCTGGTTGCCCCTCACCAGCTCAGGCTGCCCAGGGTGCTATCCAACCTGGCCTTGAGTGCCTCCAAGGATTGAGCACCCACAGCTCCTCCGAGCAGCTTCTGCCAGTGCCTCACCACCCTCACAAAGCTGTCTTGCAGTTAAGGCTGTGGAAAATAAGGATACATTTAGTTTACGTATTTTCAGGCAATTCCTTATAGTGAAATGTTGGTGAAATTACCTGTTTTTTAAGTAGCTTCATATTATTTTTCTTGTTCAAAGTTATTTAAGCAACATTACTTCTTTTTTCACCCTTGACTTCAGAGGGTGGAAAGCCTAGATTAAATGAGGGATGTTAACCCGTGAGGATACCGGAAAAGAAATGGAAGATGTATAGTAGGTATATTTTTTGGCACAAAATGCCCAAAGACCTCTGAGTATTTAAATAAAATAGAAACAATAACAGGAACATCAAAGTAAGTTACAGTAATATTTTATCAGAAGATGAACTGAGAAGGAAAATAACACAGACTTTGACATCAATCCGTGCAGTCCCATAGATCAAGTGAGTTAAGAGTCACTCTTATAAAACCCCAGGTATGAACTGCAGCCATGGGAAAGCAAGAGCTCTGGGGACAGGTTTAGCAGGCACCTTTGTAACCTTCCTGGGGCTGTTCTGGGGCAGGAGGAGTCAGACCAGAGAACTGATGGGCCAGATGCCATACTGGCCCCTCTTCACTGACTGAGAGCCACATATCCAGAGCTCAGTCAAGTGCTTTGATGTGTGGTTTGATGTTCAAATAAACCCCAGTTTGATTCCCTTTGTCTTTTTTAATGCTGAATTCTGGCAGAAGATGAGGAAAGCTAATAGTGTCTTCTGTCTCTCATATGGACCTGAAAACGCTTTTCTCCTCCAGGTGGGCCAACAGCAGCCATCCTGGAATCGGCACCTTCCTTCACAGAGGTTGGTAGAAAAATCACAGCTTGCCAGATGGGCAGCTAAATTACCCAATGCCTTATCAGCCCTGGCAGCTGCAATAGTTCTCCATGGCAGACACAGGTCTCGGTGTGGGCAGGCCCTTACTTGTACCCATCATTCCCAGAAAGGACTCTTCATGTTGCCCCTAAATCCCCCTACTTGGGAACCTTGCTGTGTCAGGATAATTCACCTCTATGCAGTGCAAGCGGCATCCTTTTCTTAAGAAGCTGCTTTAAAAAAAAAAGCACATGTGGCTTTAAATAAATGTGAGAAAGCACCTTGTAGTCTAAATTACAAATGCAGCACAAGGAATGACAGTAATGGTTTGGTCTGGAAGAGTCTTCGTGTACATTTGGCAAGTTTCAGGAGATGTGGAAATGCCGAAGACAATAAAAGTAGAAATGAAGTTAAGGTGTATCATTCTCCTGACTGCTCCTCTGCCACAAAGGTACCCACACTCCTCTGCACTTCTGTAGCTCAGAAAGCTGCTGCAAGGGTTCTGAATGGAGGAGCTGTGTCTAATTTATCCAAGAAAACAAGAAATATCTTTAAAAAAACAGCCTCACAAACAAATACTTATTGATTCTTGGGCTAAATGTGTTTGTTTTCATAACAGCAGGTTAATAATGTAGGAAGAGAAACTTTAATCACAACCAGAACAAGTGGCTTTAATTGAGGACTAATTAATTCTAAAGTAGTGCCAGCTACATTTTCTCAGGTTGCTCATTACACGGAGTTTGTATGTAATTACTCACATGCACACAAAGCATCCTGGGACGCATTATTTCATTTTAGTGTATTTTAAAAATAGCTTCTTGCTGTTAAATTGCTCACAGACCTTTCGGAATCCTCCAGTATTTATATAGCTTTTGCCAATGTTTATATTAACAGCAGAGGTGCTAACAGATCAATAAGATAATTTTCCCTCAGGTCTACGTAGGAACGTTCTGTACTTTCCCAAAGGAATCTGGAAGGTAATCCACAGTGTTTAACAAAAATGGATTCATTGTCAAATACATTGCCATTGAGCCAATCCTGTGGTTTCTTAGGTTATGACTTAGATCTGTGTGTGTGTCTCCCTCTCTCATACATACTGACCAACTGCTTTGGACACTGTTGTAACAACTTTTTAGGACTGAGCCATCCCAATTAATCTCAAGAAACAAAATGCCTTAAGTGCGGTTTGTTCTCTGACCTGCACCTTGCCTGGTGAAGGTTGTAGGCACCCCGGTACTGGAAGATGATTTATTTCTTCCATAAACAAATGCAGAATCCCTCAGAGACATCCTGTCTGCACGACAGGCAGCATACCAGTCATTTTCCTTTCACAAAACACTGGGCAAACCCACTGCCCTGTCCTCCCTACATTTGTATTCTGTCACAAAAGGTATAAAAACTGAGAAACTGTTTGGATGAATGGCTCAAGGGACAACCAGTGCACGTCGTCTCCATACTAGTGTCATACTCAGTAATTTTCATTTTAAGGAGTCTACTCATTAAGACTGAACAGCCTGACCTACCATGTTGGCCAGGGTGTAACTGGGCAGGCTCCCTTTGGGTTCTTGCCAGGATAGAGCATCAGAAGAGCGCAAACAGATATGTAATGAGTACCAAAGCAAATCTGTGTCTGACACTATGCCTAGGCTGGCGTGTGCTAAGAAGAAATTACGCATGTTGGATAACACCAAACAAGCAATAAACATGTGTCTATTGCATTCAGAAAGCATAAAGGCACCAAGAAAATTATAAGACTTTCCGAATGTTTGTTAGGGATTTGTAGCAATGATGGTGTAATTACACAGATTCTAGAGCCAGTGGGATATTTTATGAACATCTACCAACTGCTGATCAGTGCAGATAGATTAAGATAGATTAAGAAAATTGTATGTTAGTGAGTTAAAAATTACTGCTCAGCAGCAATGGTTTTTTCCTTAAGAGAGAAGAAATTTGCATTTCTGAATATTTTTCTAAGAATTGATTTTCTTGAAGAAAAACCTAAATAACAAATTCATGTTTACACATTTGATTTTCTAGCTAACAAATTATTCTTATATTACAAGAGGAGATTTTTTTGGAAAGTGATCTATTAGCATGATTTGTCCTCCGAAATTGTGCATGTTTGTCCAGATTTTAAGAGAAACATGAACTCAAATCTGGAACCCAGACAGGATTTTGTAGGTGCTTCAGCTGCCTTCATCTAGCTTTACAAAGCTTACTTGCTTTAGTTGCTTTAATGTGTTAGTGCTTACTTGCAAAGATGCAGCATTCAATATACTAAATCAATGTCCTAAAGGACATATTTGTTTAAGTGAATTTATTCGAAGATGATGATCTTTACCTGCCTTCTGTAGCCAGCCATTTACAAGTTTAATCTGGCTCAACATGACACATAGCATATGTTTACTTCATATCTTCATCTCAGTTCTGAAAAGTCGAATATCCACATAAATATACCTGGTCAAAAGTAAAGCCATACAATGTGATGTTTGATGTCAGAATATTTTTTCAGTAACTGATATCACACACCCTCTGGTCTAATTTTTCTATATTCATCTTTCTTTGTTTCATAATCCCAGGTCTGTTTTCAGGTTTTGTCCTTATAATATGCCTTGTTGTCCTCCTAGCAACTATAATTACTTCTCTCTATCAAGTTCATCTTCTCTTTCCTTATTGTGAGCAACATAGTTGGTATTTTTGAGTAATAGGCTCATTTCCTGACAGGAAATATGTCTCATATTAAAAACCTCTACTTTTGTTGTCTTGTTTGCATCCCTCCAGGTGTATTTCTAGTTTATTATCTCTCATGTTTTCCTTGTTCCTCTGAAAATTCATCCCATAGAATTCACATAAAACACAGGGTTGCTTTGTTTATCTACAAGAGCACTATTTTCAGCAAGTCTCAGCTAGCAATTTTCTTATTCCTAGCAGAATCCTTTCACTCTTGCTGCTGGCATCTTCCTGCCAGTTGGGGAATCTCTTTGCCAACTGCTGTTGGTCTTCATTGAAAATGAAAGACAACACCAACATTCAGTGGATGCATTTTACTTCTGGGAAAAAACTAAGCAATGCGAACTCTCTAAGCAGGTTAAGCAGTCTCAGGAGCTAAGACAAAAGCATGCTAAGTGTCCAATCTAACTTGCACATGGCCTTAAACAACCCATGTCTTCCAGCTCTTTGTTCATTGAAATTTCCCATGTAGCAATTTTGGGGCAGGGAAAAGCAGCCTAATATTTTGTATACATAGAAGCTGTGAAGCTCTCTGTTCAGACAGACACATTTGAGGAACAAGTGACCCTTGTAACAGGATATGTGTGATCCGAAAAGGCAGTGCATCTACTTAGACAGATGACATTGCAGTCTTGCATATATTATCATAAAGATTGGTACAGGAATGGATTTTATTGAGAATGCAAGTTATTCTGCAGAACAAAGGTGTGTCGAAGGTATTGGCACTTGAGCTATGGCTGCAGCATTCTAATGATGGGACATCAAAGTGAGTGCTGGAGTCACAAGCACTGTTGTCTATATAACACAGGAACAGCCTGGACTGGGTCTAATGTTCAGCTGCTGCATCTTCTATGTTGGGCATGCTAAATGCATTGCTGAAGCAAGTCGGCAGACAGACAGCAGAGCAGATTTAAGCACTTACCTTAGGGACAAATTTCTCTCCTCTGAAGCTTTAAGTGCTTTAATTCTACACACTAGATAACACTGAATAAACAGTGTTTCATATTGTTAAAATAAATCCTAAATCCTTACAAATATTTGCAAATAGTTTTGATAAAAACATTTGTATCACAACTTAACCATTGTTTTTAGCTGTATTCTGAGCCATTTTAGTATTCTTAGGAGAAAAAGAAAATCTTCCAAAAGATTAAATGTCTGTTGTGATCATAACCAGGCGGCCAGATAAGGACAATTCTGCCTCCATTTATTGTACTTTGAGAACGGAGAACAAAACATTTTTGTTACCACCTTGGGTTTCTTCCAGGATATCAACATCCTCAGAAATGACTAGTACGTGTCCTCCAATACACTGAGCTCAAGCTGGAGAAGTGGATAGTTTTGATGTAGATGCCTTTGTATGAATTAGTAGATGTAAGTAACATGGTTCAACGTGGATCCTTGCTGCTGCTGTTTGTTGGATATCTTCAGGCTCTAAAACCTGCTTATACCGAGGTTTTCAAATGTAATTTGGCATGATCTCTGTAATGCTCCTTGAAGCAGCTGAAGCTGGAAGAGGGCAGAGCACCTGTTTTTCGAAAACTGGATGCTTTCAGGGTTATAAGTTCCGAGTACTAGAAATCAGCAGTCGTACATGGACATCCTGACCTTTTTTCCACAGAAGGTAAGTTGACAATATCATGCCTTCTTTTTTTTTTGTCTCAACCAAGAAAATAAGAGTAGCCCATATCCTGATTATTTCAACTATCCACATTGCAAATGGATTGAAAAGTAAAGTTCCTCTATAAATGTATGAAAAGCCTTATCATTTATCAAAAAAATACAGTGTTAGGCCTCCAAGCTGCATTGACAATGTTATTTATTTCAGACTATTACATCTGTGGTCTCATTTCTTTGTTTAAAGGCTTTTTAAGTCCTTTGGAAACATGAATGGTAGTTCCATGGTGACAGAATGGAAAAAAAAAATAGAGCAAAAGTCCCTTTCCAGATTGTAACCATTTTGGTTTTTTATCTATCTAGAGCTCAGAACAAAGAGAACAAAGGGAAAACAAAAACATAATTGTTCCACTAATAAAGCACATCACTGATTTTTTAATGGTGGTCAGAGATCACGCTAATCAAGAGCTCTTGCTATTCCTATTGTCTTCTTACACATATAAAAAGAAGATTTTCCTCAGCAAGGTCAGCTTCCTAAAAGCTCATCCTAAAAGCATTTCTGTGCTCAGACACAGCAATTCACAAATGAATTCATTATTAGCTCCAGGGTGGAAAAAAATTAATTTATTCTAATTAACATGCAGCTTCCTCTGTTGCTGTGGCAATCTCAGATGCCTCATCACCCTCAGCAACATATGTAGACTTTGATTCATGTGAATCCATGTGAGCTGTGGCCCACATTAATCGGAATCAGTGCTGAACTAGCGGGCAGAAAGGCCCTATGACATTACGTTTCTGGGAACTCCAAAAAACACCCACTCAGACTTGTTCAGTAGCAACGCATTTATACTCTGCCTATTCAACACAGATGTGATCACACTGACAAAGATACTCAACTATTTCCCAACTACATTTTTCATGAGAAATCGCTGGTTTTGTGGACTCCTAAATTCACCTATGCTGTTTCTGCTTAAAGAAAAAAAGAAAGCACATGTATTATTATTCCTTTGTTGCTCCGTGGACTTCCTTGTACAGGAAACAGATGTAAATTGAGAAGTTTCAGCTATCAGAGAATTATGACATGTTATCTTTCTTCTCTCCTCCCTTTTTGAAGACATAAGCTTCCAGATTCCCTGCTAGAAAGCCCAAGTGCTGCAGGAAAAGGGAGTAGAAGAGAGAAAAAAAAAAAGAAGGGAGGAAGGAAGAGAAAGAAAGAGAAAGGAAGGAAGAAAAAAGAATGAAGGAAAGAAAGAAATAAAGAAAAGAATGAAGAAAGGAAGGAAGGAAGGAAGGAAGGAAGGAAGGAAGGAAGGAAGGAAGGAAGGAAGGAGGGAAGGAAGGAAGGAAGGGAGGGAGGGAGGGAGGGATGTTTTTTTCCCTATATGTAACTGATTTACTGTTTAGACTCTCCAAGCAAAAATACAGAGGGAAATAATCACAAAATTCTTCCTCAAGACCTCTGCTTTTATAGTATATCTCTTCTTCATATGGAGTTGCCTTTTTCAGTGACGCAACTTTTTGGACAGAAGTGTAAGTTTTTTTACATATGAGTGGTACAGGAGAAAGGCAAGGAACCATTCAGGAATTAGTCAAGTTCTTTTTCCACCCGTGCACATTGTGATAGTATCAGAAGATCTTCATCAACAACCCTACAAATGTTTCTGCTGGTGCTTGGATTTGCCCAGGCAGTACAGTCTGTTGAAAGTGGTTGGGGATTTCAGTAGTGCCAGATGAAGATGATGGGGGCTCACAAGCTTGAATCTTGCCTAAAAGCCTAAAAGAATGAACTCTTGGAAACCCCAGAAATAACCAAGTCAGAGCAGATACAGTCAGAGAGCAATGCAGTGCACTGTATCAGTTTTCAATTCATCTTTTCTACTTGCACACTGGTATTGCTTAAGTATCGCAGTTTGGACTGAGACTCACGCTGCCTTAACTGAGTACCAGATGCGCTTGGGTGTGGATCTTGCATACATTCACCTCCCTGTTCCTTTACTGTCATTACATCTTAATGCAGCTTCTCCTGCCCATACACTCTAGTTACTAAAAAAACAAGCTGTGAAGAGGCATAGTGTGTCACCACATCACACAGCTGGACCTCAGAGGCAGAGTGCTCCTGGACCCCATGGTTAGATGTAGACATGGTGTCTAGCATTGTATGAAGACAAAGCACTAGGAAGTTTACAGCCCAAACAGCTTCTGGTCAAAAAAACAAGCCAGATAACTACATGTAACCGTAAAAGCCACTTTTTGAAAGTAGAGTTTGATAAAAGATCTGTGAATGTTTTCTCTGTTTCCTAATCCTAAATTATTCATTTCCCTTAACATCATCCACAGCATCCGTGTGCCAGTCAAATGCCTTCCTAGTCTCTATGCTGTTCGCTTATCCTTTCCCTCCTGTCACATCATCCACAGGGTAGTTGCAGCCATTTTCTAGAAGCATATTTTTAAATACAGTATGACAATATAATAGTGTACAAGATGGCCTTTATAATAGGCCAGAAAAATGATTTAAATGTCCTTTGTCTGGAATCTTCCCACAAACTGAATTTTCAGCACTCAGAAGATGTAACCTGCAAAGTAGAGTCACATATGTGCCAGAAAACATTTTCATCTAAGCACGGGCTGAGCAGAAGTTAAAGGGTGATGGATTACTTATTTCCTTTGCATTGGGATTTGGGATATGTTACTGACACTTGTGGTACAGCTATTGAACTACTCTCCAGGAACATTCAAGTTGTGTTCATCTTCCTTTCTCCACGTTCTGCTGTTAAGAGTCCTCTGTCCTCCTAAAATGGAGAGGTCAGGCCAGACTCTTTCTGTATTAATTCCCGCCATTAATGTGAACTGCACCACATTGCCTCATTGCTGGGGAGGCTACAAGTAAATTTCCAAGAAGTTATTGGAAATTCTGACAGCTTACCTTATGCACAGTAATTTGTAAAGTTGCTGTGACTTGACCCCATGTCTGGGCCTTCAGAAAAACTTTTGATTAGTATGCAGAACCACTATAAGAGTTGAACCTAAGATAATTATTTATCCGCCCTTTTGCAAGAATGGAGTTGCCAATACTAAGATATACATTTTGCAATCTACAGATGTGGAGAAACAACTTCAACAGTACTTGCCTGAAAATCAGCCATTGAGATTAGGCAACAGTTAGCTAGCTTGAGAAAAAGTCTTGTTCTTCTGCATGCTTCAATTCACACACTTTTCAATGTTTTTTATTCCTGCCTTGTAAATCAATGTCAAAAATCATGTCACAATAGTTCTGCATTCAAAATTGCCAAGTCTGGCAAATCATGCTTAAAATGATAGGTGAAGATTCTGCAAGGAGCTTGAGAATCCTAACAGAATTGGTAGAAAAACTGGTACAAAGTGTTCAGATGTTGTTTGCTTTGTCATTTGTTCACAGTGGTTATCTTGTAGATATTTCTTTAGAGATGTGGCACAATTTGTTCGAATAATGGTTTTCAAAAAGGGCAGATTTAGATTAGATGTAAGGAACAAATTCTTCACTCTGAGGATGTTAGGGCACTAGAACAGGATGTTTAGAGAAGTTTTAGATGTCCTGTCCTTGAAAATGTTCAAGGCTAGATTGGATGGGACTTTTGGCAACTTGATCTCGTGGAAAGTGTCCCTGCCCATTGCACTGGGTTTAGAACTAGATGATTATTAAGATTCCTTCCAACCCACACCACTCCAGTGATTCTATGACATGCAGAAGTCTTTCCTAAACTCTACCATTTTTCAGTTCTGTGATGCTGTCTGCTGATGGGACACCTATAGTATTGCTTTCTTAATTTAAAACAAACAGACAACAACAAAAAACCATTATAGGTAATAACATATATACATAGACGTACCTTTGTATCTCACCGCCATGAAACAGTTCACTTGCAGATCCTAATACATTTTACTTTCCCTGAACTATGCTATGACTCCACAGTCTGGGTGTTAGCCTGTACCACTAATGGGATCCAGATTATTCTCACTGCGTCATGAAATGTACTCTAAACCCTGTCAATCTTATAGTCATATTCTTATAAGTTAATTAATCCATATTTTAATTTGTTTCAGGACTTTCATCTACCAGGCCCCAGTCTAGCAAACCATTTTAGAGGCAGAATGCAAGAGCTTCATAGTCAACAGTCTTCCTGTTTTCTCTCCAACGTTTTTTGAGACGATGTCACTTTGGGTGGAAGAATTGTTTCTTGGCCTTGAATGGTATGATTTTTTTGTTTGGTTTTGATGTATTTGTTTATTTGATTTCTTGCAGCAAGTCACAGTACACGAATGAAATGTATGAGCTTAACAAATATTCTGCTAGTGTAATTACATTGTTTGTCTCAAGCAATCACACATGGTTTTGACACTGTCAGCTCCACACTTGCCATGGTCTATATGCAATAGTCTAAATGTTATGTTACTCCTGTGACAACTAAGAGTCCTTTAATACTTTCCTTAAACCTCAGAAAAAGTGGATAGTTAATCTGGCAGAAAAAGTAAGGAAAAAGGCTTTTCTAATGAATATGTTAAGTATTCATTTCCAGAATATGCTTTTATTTTTCATTATTTGAATAATTTTTATGTCACACTGTAACAGTGAGCTTTAAATTTTCCTTACTGATTGATAGTAATTTTCATAACTTCTCTAGCACTTCAAAATTACCTTGGGTATTTATAGTGCTCCAGACATCTTTGAATTAGGTTGTAATTCATGACACGTCCATGAGACGCATTAGATGCATTACTACAAATGTTTGTTGACACAGTGACATGTCTCTGAGTCAGTCTTCCTTCATTTCTTATTCATCTAGTGGGTGGGACAATAATTATTGCTAGCCTGCTCTGTGTCAGCCCTCATTGTAGGGTGTAGAGGGTGTAGCAACAGACGTCTCTTTCTGTTCCTTCGATCCGCCCAAAGAGAGTAGACAAGCATGCTATTTCTGTTTATTCTTCTATACCTACTCTAATATTCAGGCAACCTGTGGGAAATGGACAGCCTAACCCACCATGACCCAACTCTCTTACTTCTTCAAGTCTTGATGTCTGTTTATTACTCATAGGCATTCAGAAATGCCCCTCCCTTATCGAACGATAGTCAGGCACTGATTTAGAGTGGTAGACACATATATAAAATACTTCAAATAATCTGACAACTGCACTACTCTACTGTACGTTTTCTATTAAACATAACATTTCCTCAGTGGGGTGACAATACTGTATCTCACTTAAAAACCACTGAGACCAGTAACTTGCTCTTGCTTTCCTATTTGATCCCGTAACTGCCATTTAATGGCAAGGGCAGGAGCACAACATCATGCTAAATGTAATGAGTATATAAACCTCACTACTGATATGGAGGGAGGGATTGTTGGTGATCTTGATCAACAAACTGAGTGTTCCAAGGACTTCACTGAGCTGATTGCTAGATCACTTTCTTCACAGTGATCAAGCACTGCTTTGCTCTCTCTTAAAAACATATGCAGATGAGTAGCTTCCCAGTGAGGGGAAGAGTCAGAAACTGAAAGCAAGGCTGCCAGAAAATTACACTACTGCAAACCCAGGAGATGTGAATACTGTCGAGTCCCCTTAGGAGTATCCTCAAGGACACCACTGTGTTCCAGCATTGCCATGTTCATTTTATCTAATGCATGTGTGTTACTTACACATCATAAAGATCAGAGACAGAAAAGTGAGAAAGAAATAAGTAAGAACAATGATGCTAAAGAGGTACCTTTGGATGTGTCATCTCACTGCACACAGTTTGCACCTACTTTAATGCTTTCAAAAGCAGAGAACTGTATGTATCTTGGCATTTGTAAGGTAAATTTGAAGATTTGCAAAGAAATTCAGGCTATCAATAGGAGTAATATTCCCAGTTACTGAGCCTCCTAGAAACATTTGGCATCTGTAGGTATTAAAAACAGAACAGAACATATCAGCCATGAGCAAAAATACAATACATATTTTAGTGTATTCAGCAGGTAAATAAAACATTGCCATAAGGCTTGCAAGATATTTGGAGGAAGGTCAGAAAAGTTCAGGGGAAGATTTTGTTTCATGATGAAGTGCTCCCTGAAGATCTGGTATGTTTTTTCCTTTGTTCTGAAACTGGTTCCAGGTGCAGTTGTATTTCATGTATTTTTCTTGCTTTCTTTATTATTTTCCTCATTTGGATATTCTGATCAAAACCAATAGAGCTCTTCCAGAGTATGTAGTAAATAAGAAATTTGACACTCAACAGGCAACTTTTAAGTAGATAGTGGGGAGAGTAGGCTGTTCCTTTCTCTAGCTATGATGATGCTTAGTGATGTTTGTAACCAGTTCCTCCAAAAGTCACCTGCCCCCTTAACAGAAATATTTACCACATAGAAAAAGCTGACACAGTAATATGATCTAAAATCTCCACACTCAGCCATTCATACTGATTTTCCCTATGAAAGTGTAACCAAAGTGAGAATTAATACACATGCAGAGTGTTAACATATATGCATTAGTCAGTTACATAGTGGGCCTGACCCTGTGCATGAAGATAAAAACAAAGCCCCAGCTCGTCAAACAAGCATGGAAGAGTACATCAGATATATCCATGTGGTTATGTTGATCCCAGTGGTAATTACACTTCTAGGTAGAATTTAGAAATGGGAACTATCTTACTGAGTTTTAGATGTCTATTTGTGAACTAGTTGTCAAGTCTCCCTTTCTAGACAATGTAGGTCTACACAAAATCATCAATAACATTCAAAGGCCAATGGTAATTTTAGGATCAGTTCTATCTACCCAGCATAAATTATGCTGACTGTATTGATTAACTCCATTGGTTGCAAAGGGAATAGCTATCTTCACTAAAGAATCCATAGTTCAGATGAATTCCCCCTCATTTTCTCTTTGTGCACCAATGTTTCCTCTGCAGGAACTGGCCAGTGTCTGAAACACTCATCTCTTTTCCTGAGCTAGAAAACATGGTTTACATTTATGACAAAGAAAAGCATTTATATAAATTATTGCTCAAGATATAATCTTGGAAATATTTGCATATGAGTGCTATATATTGTATGGGCAAAACTACAAAGCTGCGGAAGGGTAGAGCTCAGCTAGTGGCAGAGCACTGCTTGGCTGAACAGACTAGTAATATCAAAATTTGAAGTCAATGAAGTGGAGTTTTCTGAGATATTTTAAAACCAGATATGCCAGTTACCAACAGGAAAGAACTGCTGAGTATAAAGTGGAGAGTACTCAACTGAACCCAAGTGTCAAACACACTGCTAATACTTTTTGTAGTGCACCCTCATGTTTGTGCTCAATGAGATTGAATAGTATCCAAATGCCACTCAATCTGAAAATGTGAAAATATAAATGTCAGTCACCTCATTGAGTAGATCTTGTATCAGCAGAAACTCATTTCTTTTCCTACTCTAGGACCAGGAGGAAGTAGATAGCGAAGTAAAGAGATATCTGACATTTAAGGATGAGAGCCGCACAGTTTTCTCTCTTCTAAAGTTGATAACCTCTCCTATCTTTATTCCCCTTGGGTGAATTTCCCTGGCTTCATCCACAAATCAGTTGCAGAAGAACTCACAAACAGTGAAAGACTTCCAGTGACAGAGGCACAAAGCAAAAGAGAGATGCAATTGGGCGTTGTGCACAACCACCATCCTGCCCTCCATCCTGGGAACACCTCACCATCCCACAGGGATGCTGGAGGAAATAGAGTCATGGCCTGCTCACCCACTGCCTGCCAGCCCACAGGCATAGTAGGAAGTGATTATAACCACAGAAAACTCTCCAGATAACCTCAGAGGGGGGTAAGCTATGCTGATGGCACGCCTACATCCAAGCTTTTTGCCTATCTCCCAAAACACTTCTGTTGCTTTATTTTCTACAAACAAAAGGAAAAAAGTTTTAAGGCATCAGAAATGCTTATGGTGTTGTATAATAGCAAGTAGATTTAAAGAACATCTCTATATGATATGCAGTTTAGATAAGCAAAGGTGTCAGCCCCGCTTCATGGATATTAGAAATGGCTTAAGACCATTCTTGTTCAGAATATATTGAACATGGAAGTTAAATACTTTCCTGTAATGAGAAGATAAGATGTATAAATAGTTATGCATGTTAAAATGCTACCACATCTTCTTTTAATTAAGTATTACTAAGCTGCCCTGATACGGTCATTTCTGTGTCCTGTGAGTCAGCTGCACCATAAAGATCTTTCAGATTTCTACTTGATTTGAAATGTCCACGTGTTAATAGACTGGAATAAGACAAGAAACATCTTGAGCTTTCTGACAAATCTCACACCTTTTTTGGTGTCCAGAAAACATCATTTTGTTGAATCTTCCTCCAAATTCCTGGCACTTCTGAGAATAATTTCAGCCTAAATAGAAGTAGACAGGACTGTAGATCTCTAAAGAAAGCACTCTGTCTTTCTTTTGCAAGTTTTCTAGGATGAATTAACAGAACCAGTTATGCAAACTTCGTTCATTTGTTACCGTTGCAGACTGGCAATCAGTTGATCCTTTATCTTTCTAAATGAACAATAATTTTGTAAAGATAGAGTTTTCCCTAAAATAGGTAGAGAGAGAGAGACAATTCCATGGGAACTGTTATTATTCTGATGGAAACAACACTGCAATACTAAGTTACAGGAGGAAATAGAAATTTAAAACTAGTATAATCGAAGAAACATCTGTGCAACCTAAGTCTGTTATTCAATATAAAAATCCTGTTCAATAACTCCCCTAACATATTACCTCTTATCTGTTTGAGGGTGGTCCAACAGCACTTTGAATCATATTGCAAATGAAGATGGATTGGTTCAACACATCCTGCAGGACCCTTCCTCATCTCCTGGCCATTACCTACTATCATTTGGGAACTGGCTAGAAAACACATGATTCTGAGCTCAGTAAGTAATGGATTTTTCAGATAGGAAAGAAATTTGGTTTGGGTCAAACCAAAACTTTTTTTTTTCAAGTTTTATAGTGAAATGAACTAAGTGAAAAGATGTATTTTGACTCAAGTGTAGATGTTTCTTGTAAAATGCGATTAAATAATTTTTTCTTATTGTCAAACCATTAAATCCTTTTGTCTATCTGTTTATTCATTTATTTGTTTTGACTGAATTCATTTCTAAGCCAAGTGATCTTGGTGGGATGAAATGTCAAATAATTTTGTTGTCAGGAAGTGTTAAATCAAAAACATTCAACACTTCCAGCAACAACAAAAAAAGAGTTTGATATTATTTAATTATTTCCTTTCATATCTGCCATTTTGTTTCAAGTTAGATACATATGACATCCTGAGTATGAATTTTCAGGGAAAGAGTACCTTCTTAAGACAACATGCTGCAAGCAATTTACTGCTAGTAAACTATTGTTCAGCTGTAGCAATTGGAAGCTCCCCAGTGTGACAGTATTCCTTACCAAAGTCTCCTTACAGAAGAATCAGGTCCTGTGTCATGTCTGTGACATCTGTGTCTGGACAGCTTTTTGACATTCCTATTGCTGCCTGTGTGCTTCTGTTCAATGAAGGATGACAAGAACTCCCTTAGTGTGAGTTGGCTGTTCATTGGTACCCCAAGGGTAGCTGCTGCTGAGAAACAGCTGGAGACAAAGCAGAGCATCCTCCAGGATGGAGTGAAAAAATTAATGAAGGGACAGGCAGAGTCAACATAGCTTTCGATCACAAAGATGGGGAAAAGCACCCCTACCAAATGACTGGAGAATCACTGTGTGAACTTCACCTACTTACTTGAAACAGGAATATTCTCATTTAACTTAAAAGAACATATTTAAGAGCACCAACAGTGGCAACTTTCTGCATCCGTTCCAGCAGTGAGATTTATTTCCTGACATTTTCTAATCTTTGATCAACACAGTATCTGAAAGAAGATAACACCAGAGTACCATATAACAGAAATATTGACAGAAACTTTTATCATCTAGAGTAATCAGCAAGTAGCTTTTAACTTTTCCTGGATGTTGATTTCTGGTTTTATTCACTTTCTGCTTTTGTTACAGCTATAATGAGGGTCTTTGCTGGATGTTTAGGACTTGGTAGATACTCAGATGAGAGATGCAGTCACTAATAGATTGTGATGAGTATTCATAGTAAGGAGGGCAGCCCTTCAATGATCTGACAGGAAAGACTGCAAAAATATGTGTTTGGGTTTTTTTTTTTTTAAGAACAAGCCCATGTCTCCTTTGAAAAAGAAAGAAGGAGAAAGCTGCTTGTTTCCTTATTAATCAGGTGTGGTAACTGGAAAACTTCTGTCTTTACTATAGCTTTCTTTGAATCACATTTTAGGAGTTGCAGAGAAGCAGCAAAATTAAATGGAAGAAGGATGTTAGGAACCACAGGGGAAGAAATACCCCAATTTTGAGTTGCAGAGGTTGGTGTTCAGTTTTGTTCGGCTGTTTGAACAAATCTCAGATGTGCAACACATGACTGCAGGTGAAGACATTACAGGAAAGTGTATGATGAGGTCTTTGTGTGCAGAAAACATTTCACCCTCGGTGTCTGCATTCAGAGTCGACCAGCCCCAGTGAGATCCCTGCTGGCTGTCTCTCCTGCCCTGATACCACCAGCATGGTGGGATTATAGGGGTTGCACAAACAGAGGCTTGGAACTCGTGTGTTGTTGCTGGAAGTGGGGAAATGGTAAGAGGGCTGTGAACTGATCAGTTCAGGGTTCCTGTCTATAGAGTTCCCCACTCACTTTTTTTTTAGCAGATTCTGTGTGCAAAGTCCACAAGATCTTTGTCCTAAGCAAGGTTGAAGGATCACACCAACTAATTCAAGGTGTAGCTGGTTTTGTATCTCCTTGCTTGAATGTTTTCATTTGAACGTTTTCACCAGTCAGTGAAAATCTGGTGAAAATTGACAGATCCCCAGATGGAAGGGATGATGCATTTTGTCAACTGCTTCTGCCTCTAGGGGTGTCTGTCTTATGGATGGGTGATAGTTAATGGCTTGTGCTCTAGAGGTCCAGTCTAATGTTCTCTTCTGGCTTTCAAAACTGGGAATCTGTGAACATCCACTTATGACTCCTCATCCTTTGCAATGCCCATCAGTGCATCCTCTGGGTAATAGCCACTTCAAAGTCCACAGAACCAGTATCTCCTACTGGTATGACCAAGGTGGACTGGCAGAGGATGGGGGTAACACAGAAGATAAACTTTGCTGGATGAACCACCTCAGCAGGAGCCAGTGTGTGGCACACAGTGAAACTGCTGAGGATGGAGCACAGCCTCCAGGTGAAGTCAGAGAAATATCTCCCTAGAGTTTTTAGGGGTTTTTTTGTTTGTTTGGTTGGTTGGTTTTTGGTTTTTGGTTTCTTTTTTTCCTACCAACTGAATGCACAATGCTTTGGGTCGTGGCTATATGGTTTGCCAAGAGCCATCAATTTTTTTTTCCTTTTTTTTTTCTTTTTTTTTCTTTTTTTCTCAGTACAGTAATTCACTTCCTTTATGAGTAAACATTCCTGCCTGCATATCTTTTCCAGAGCTAAACTCAGTCACCCCTCATGCTGGCATGGTATCTGGGAGTCAAACCCCTATTTGGAGCTGTGCCTGAGCTACATGAGAGAACTGGGGGTTGCTGTAGACGTGCTCACACAGCCCATTTCCAATGTCTAAATGCAGCCATAGGAGAGGATTCATCTTGTTCAGTTCATGTGGCAGCACAACATTTAGTCTTTTACTTTTGGCATCATAGGGATTTTTTTTATTTCTGCTTGTGGATCATCACATTTTAACTAATCCACCTGATTTAGAAATCTCTTCCTGTAGTGAATGCATATCAAAAATGCTTGTATTCCTAGGTGATTATTGAGCCTATCAGAGAATTGATCATGATCAGTAATGGATGAAGGACAATTATTCCACTCACGGTAGAACAGAAAAAAAGGGAAACAAAAAGACAAAACAAAAATAAGAAGAATGATCTCTCCTCTCTGAGGAGAAATGTCATTCTCAGTTGTCTATTTCTAATGCAGACAGCATTTTCCCTTGCAACTCACTAACTTAATTTTTACATGAAATTATATGGCAAGCAAACATATAATTAGTCACTCAAGAATGCTACTATCTCTTGCCACACTTAATTTTTTGCACTGAAATTTAACCTTCCAGCATGAATTTATACAAAGAGGCAGAGAATATATAAAAGGTGTGTTATACTAGCACACTCAAGAATATACACAAAACTGTTTCATATCAGTGGGAAATTTCCCTATAGTATCTGCTTATTGCAGAGATTTTGAAGCACCCAGGCCTTGGGGAGCTGCTGCTGTTCCTCCAGGCTGCCAGCAGAGAGAGCAAAAGATGTCCAGACAAAACCATTCACCCTCTCTGAGTCCTTGATACACAGCCGAAGAAGGAGGAAAAAGTTTCCTTGTGCCCTAAAGGGAACACAAGATTTTTTCTTGTATTGTAGAAAGCGGGTATAGCACAGCTATTTAACTGCAAACAATACTGTTCATTCAACCCTTTCAGAAAGATACTGCAAAGGGGATTGTGACACTGTGTGCAAGCCACCACTGCAGTTTACCCAGGTGAAGTTCCTGCTACTGCTTGGATTACATCAGTTTTTCAGCATGACCTCTGTCCATACAGTGGTTGTATGATCCCACCATCAGAAGATGTGAGTAACCTTTAATTCAATAATGTGTTCACCTGTCCTGGAACAAGCAAGACAGAGAAGCATAGGTATCCTCATTCAGCAGCTGAGAAATCGTAGAATCATAGAACAATTAAGATTGGAAAAGACCACTAAGATCACCTTGTCCAACCATCAAACCATCCCCACCCATGTTCCTCATGCCACATATACATGCTACCTTTTTCAACACATCATCAGTCTTCCAGAGAAGTTTTTCCTAACATCCAACCTTGAACCTCCCCCAGTGCAACTTAAGGCCTTTTGTCCTATTGCTGTTACCTGGGAGAAGAGGCCAAACCTCACAGTAACATAATCCCTTTTCATGGGGCTGTATGCAGCGATAAGATCTCCACCCTGATCCTTCTCCAGACTGAGCAATCACAGTTCCCTCAGCTGCTCCTCACAAAAAGTAAAGGCCTTAGAACTAGGCTCTATGGAGGCATCAGAGGAGGGCCATGGATGTCTCCATTCTCTAGATAGGAGCCTTATCTATCAACCCAGTCTTACAAATGTATAAAATCAAACAGCTGAGAGACTATGGCTGTTTGTTGTGTCTGGCATGGTGGGAAAAGGGGATTTGCATTTCTTTCTCAAATAGTAGTGGCCAAAGAGCAGGATGCTGTTCACACCTGTGTGCTCAGAAATACTTCCACTGACTCACTGTGAAATATTTTGGCATTTCATGTCAGCAAAAGCCACGAGGGAAAGGATTCAGGCTGGCAGCTGGAAGCAGAGGTGAAACAGCAGTCAAGGTGCTTCAGATCTCCATGGATCTCAGCCCAAAGGTGACAAGTAACCAGTACAGAGGGAGAAAACAAGGTGAGAGGAGTTAGTAGTGAAAGAGGTTTTATCCTCCCTTTTCCTGGTTTATAACATTGGTAAGGTATAATATTGGGAAAGTCTGGTATAGATTAGTGTTTATGAACCAGACAGTGGTGAACTTTAGAAAAGGGATTTAGCCAGGGCCATACAGTGTGCCTCACTAGTGTAAAGTCTACTCACACAAAAAGAAAACAAGGCAAGGCTTCTGCAGAACTTTACAGGGAGTGCAACCAGAACCTGCTTTCCACGGGTTCTGGACAGATCCATCCAAGCAGACAGATGCAGAGGGCTACTGATCTTGCTGTACTAAGCTTCAATGATGGGCAATTCGTGGTCTCCCACCAAAGGATTTCTGATGAGCTGACCCATGGCAGAAGCACAGAGAGAGGATGTAAGAACACACATCCATTGTGTGCCCCAGGAGTCAGAACACAAGATTGTTCTAAAGGGGTTCATTATATGATTTATTTTTCAGTACTTCTGACACTCTAAATATTTTGAGATACAATATCTTGTTAAAATGGATGTGCACAGGGAAAAAAAAAACATCATAAAAAATTAAGGAAATAATATGCAGAAATGTAGAAGGCTGTGGAGATGGGAAAGCCTGCAATTTCCTTTTACATATTTTCAAGCTATTTCCTCAGTTATACTGTAAGCAACAGGTAGCAGCCAGCAGCACAGAGCTCTATTGGAAGCCTAAGATTTGTTTAAAGCCTAAAGCAGTTAGTTCTTCATTTGCAAAGGAACAGAGAACCTAGGGTGTCACTTCCATCTTTGTCTCTGTCCTGCAACCCAGGGGCAGTTAAATTGTTGGCACAGGATGAAGTGCATGGGAAGAAAAGAAGATAAAGGGGATTACCTTTCCCTATAAAGTTTCCCTGAGCTTCTATCCTCATTTTCAGTGCCTAATGGGCACCCTCATTTGTTTCCCATTAGCTGTAGAAAAGGGGGAAAGAAATACTGTCCTCACCTGGACCATGAGAGGAAACAATCCTCCAGGTCTCAAAGACGTTTCCAAATGTGTTCCTTTTCTTGAAGTAAACAAAATGTGAAGAAAAAAACATGCTATTTTTTTTCCCATAATTCTCTATCAATTCTAATGATTACACCAGGGCTGAATTTCACTCGAGATTATTTTTGATCATTTCTCCATAAATTTGAGATTGTTGAAGCTAATTCTCACAGAGGCAGAAGCCTGACCAAACACACAAAAATGGTATTTGAAGACAGTAGTAAGTCCACATAGGCCTGTGTTGTTCAGGGCCTAGAGATTTCTCCTGAACTAATATTTGATGTTGGTCTGTTGAGTAAACTACTCGGCTTTCATTAACATCATCACTGAAGAAAAACCACAGGCAAAGAATTACAAAATCTATTAACAACAGGTATTATTACACTTCAGAGGGAACATTTACGAGCATAAGGAAATAATGTACTCTTTGTTTATTGTTATTTGTAGTGCCTTCTTGGTGCATAAAGCAGATCTACACCGCTAACCCTTACTGAGACATAAAAGGGAGCAGGAATGTGCTATTAAATATATTGTTTTCTTTTAATTATTTTTTAGTCACAACAGTTTTTACTCTCTGAAGGACACTTATCTTGTGATGTTTCAGTCTCTCATTTTTTTTTCCCCATTATATAATATTACATGCTAACCCTGAGACATAATGGACACTGCTGAGTTAAGACTAAAGAGCTGCTTCAGTTTTGAACTTGAAAATGGAAAAAGCTACTCGATAGATGATCTTGAGAATTAACTGAGTTACTAAGCACAGAAACAGATCTTGCTACTTGTCACTAAGGTTAGCTTTTGGAGTTAGAAGGGAAGACAGAAATTTGAATTACTATGCTCCTTAGCTACGAAGAAGCAGCTAATTGATATTAAGTAATATTTTGTAGCATTCTGCTGAATCATCACTGAAGTTATTAGTAGTCTGGACCCATTTAACCTTTGAACATGTCAAAAAATGTTCCATATTGCACATAAAATATACCAGTATACCAGTGAGTTGAGCAGCTGAGAGAAATAATAGAACGAAGTAGCACACTGTTTACTATAATTAAATAATGAACAGTGTCAGTAAATAAAAAGCCAAGTAATATAATTAGCTTAATGCCTCCTTCATATTTCTGAATATCTGGAAAGGTTCAAAATGCCAGAACACCATGATTATCTAAATCTGAGCTAGGTTTCCAAGAATACACGGATTTTCGTACATAGCCACATAGATAGTTTGGAGTGCTGGATTTCTATGGACAGCTTATACTAGTTCTCTTAATGCCAGAAAACATGGTCTGGAAATCTTGCAACATCATCACGATAAAGTAGTGTGTCTCCATAACATTTTCAAACTTTATGGCATTCTGCCTGTTGGAAGCAGCCAGTAGGTTGTAGCATGGAATAGTATTACAGCATTTAATCTGCTGGGTTTAAATACAAAGCCCTTAGATATTTAAGCTTGCTTCAGATCTGTGTGTTGATGCAAATGATGAATGCTGGACAAATCGTCAGAGCTGTTTATCTGGAATATCAAATACTGTGATGCAATTTAGAAAATGCCACAGCTTAGTATTTACAGATAAAGAATTACAAGAAGTCCTCACTTACACATTTTGAGATACTTTTTTCCTCTCGTTGCTTTTCTTAACAGATTTCGTTCAGGAAGCACACTGATATCAGAGGACGTCTTACTCTTATCGGCTTTTAGAGACAAAGCAATCAAGATTTCTGCATCCAGATATGGTCTTAAAAGTTACTCTTGAATGAAAATGCCTTGGCTCCTGTAGGGCTGGAGGAATTCTTGGAGAACAAAATAAAGTTCTATGCAAGAACAAGTTGCAGGATCTGTCAGTCCTTGAGGACATTTTGACTATGTCCACACAGCAGAGCAATGTCTGCTCTTCACAGAGCCACAGTGGAAGGAAATGAGCTTGTGGATCTCAAATCCCCCTATAACAACAAAGGGATGAGCATCCATTCACTCCACATCCATTTTGACATGGTCTCATTGGATGAATTGACCTATTGTCTTTTTTTAATCAGGGCTTTAACAGTGACAGAATGAATGAGGAGTCTGAACTGAAACAACAAAAAAAAAGGTTTTGTGTTGTGCCTGAGTACCCTTGAAATAAAGAACCAAAAAATATTTAATGTTATAGTGACTTACAAAATTACATTTGTGGACATACACAAAAAAAGACATACATATAAAAATGTGGGAATAGGTTGTTTATGCAAGACTGGATAAGTATAAAACAAAGATAAAACTATATTCTTGCAGTCATATTTTCTTTTCTTTAAAAAAGAAGGAGATACACATTCAGAAATCATTACAGCATTAATAAAGTTTTTCTTGAGCCCATTCACACTCTCTTCTCTTCTTTCCCAAAAGATAGGGCATCTATTGAAAGGTCCCATATTCATTGTTTGGATCATGCATCAGGCCATTTTTTTTCTGCTCATTCATGACCTTTCTCAACCACCAGGCTAGCAATGGGTTTACAATTCCATATTTTCTGGGGCTGCAACCAGCCAAATCAATACAGAAATTGTAGTAAACATTTGGGACAAAACAAGTAATGTCAATTTCACCCAATATGACTGATCAAAGGCACATTATGGAAAATTGTTTCCTATAATTCTATGGCATATTTGTTTCAGTTTTTAAATGATATACAGATTCCCAGGATCATTTTCTTAATTGTTTTTAGAATACATTCATATTATTTCCTTTTGTATCATATAAAGGATAGATTTGTTGTCTATCTTGTCATATATACTCAGGACAGATATGGAATACGTGACACTATTTTTCTGACAGATATTTTCAGGACATTCTTATGGACTGACTATATCACTTGTTTCACTTCAATGTGATTGCATTTTCCTAGATCACGACCATATCAAGAAATCATGGAGGAAGGTTTGTCCCTGTTTCATTTTTAGCATCTTTAACTAAGAAATAGTAAATAACACCTTGAGTCCTCTAAATGCCTTATAAAGTGGTGCTGGAAGGACTGGAGTCTAGTACCAAACTGGTTTTTTACTGTGGCAATCAAGGATTCTAATGATCTTCCTAATTTTGCAATCTTTCCTTAACCAGGAGTTTTCAGGTTCAGGGTTATCTCTTTCTGTGATTTGGAATGGGCTGTAAGGGGCATGGAGGCACTCCAGGACATTTCAGTCTGGTGCTGAAATATCAGTGGCTAACTGTACGTAGTAGACATCCTTTAGATACTGACAGTTCCATAACTGCTCATCCACAGTAGCAATGTTTGTATAGAATCAAGCAGTAGTGAGTTTCCAGATACCTAATCCATGAGGTCCCATCAGTGTTGAAGGAATGCAAGAGCAATTCTTTCCTCAAATTAAGGGCATAACTCTTTTCTAGGCCTAAAAGAAAATGTATATCTAGGAAGGAGATATACAATGGTTGGAAAGGGAGACATTCTTCCCTTCTCCTTGTATAGAGAGACTTGAAATCTCTCTGAGGGAAGAAATCCTGTCTCCTGCCCTCAGCTGTTTCTCCATTTGATATAACTCTTGGATTATAATCCTGGAAGCTAGAGGTGGAAAAGCACCTCCACAAACATCAAACTTTGTATTTCTTCATAGAATCATAGAATGGCCAGGGTTGAAAAGGACCTCAAAGATTATCTAGTTTCAACCTCCCTGCCATGGGTAGGGTCACCAACCACTAGACCAGGCTGCCCAGAGCCACATCCAGCCTGGCTTTGAATGCCTCCAGGGATGGGATCTCTTGTCCTCATCATTCTCCTATGAAGTCTCTCTGTTCCAGTTTGTCCCTCTGCACCTGCAGTTGCTTTCATCACAGGACAAATGATTCCTGACAGACCAAAGGCACTTTAGAAAAAAAGACAATTGGGGTTCTAAAGTGAATTGATTTTTGAACAGCTAGGAGTGATGTATTTGCAGGCTGACTAAAAGACAAAAGCTGGACCATGACAATAGCCTACAGATATTTAGAGAACGTAAGCAGAAAATGGGAAAATTATTGCTTGAATATAGAGACTGTGGACCTGAATGTGAAATAAAAATATATCACTTAGCGCCAGGAAAATCCCCATCTGAATGGAGCAGACTCCCATGGGACGTGGTGAAAACACAACTTGTGGAGGGGAAATGTTTAAAACAAAACAGGACTGCTTCCTGATTCTGTACACAAGGGATCAGTTTTTCACCGAGAGGGACATTTGTGACCTGACCTTATAGAGTTTTTCCACCTCTAGCTTCCAGGATTATAATCCAAGAGCTATATCACGAACTACTGAAAATATGATTCAGGACAATGGTGTTATGCCAATTTCTATAATTCTAAGATCTGGCCTTACCTCAATATTTATAAAGAATAAAACCAGCAAACCCACTTCCTGCTTCAGTAAACCTGTGTGTGATAAGTGTTGCATGCAAGGAAGTATCAGATATGCTGAACCTGTACTGCAAAAACATCTTTGTGTTTGGAGGTACCACAATAGTGCCAAAAAAATCAAGCCTAATCAGACTTGTTGGCGTTTAAAGATTTATAACTAATTTTTAGTCAAAAACTGTGGTAATTAGTACCACACTGGGGCCTGGATACAATCCAGTTCTTTAAGGCATAACTAGTAAAGTGCCACATGGATGGTTTTGCTGGGGTCAAATCTCGGACATTGTTTTTTACTTACAGAGAGAATGTCTCTGTCATATTTTCTGCCCATTATGGAGGTTATTTTATTCTCAATGAAGCAGAGGCTGAGAGAAAAATAACCAACAGCAAAGGGGTTGACACCAGGACAGTGGGCTATGCAGTATTACCAGCCAAATCTCTGCTACAGCAACCATCATGGCTGACCGAAGATGGATAAATGTCATTCATGAATGACATCAAATTAATCATTAAGCAGGCAAGTGAAGGACTAACATGATTTATGCCTTATTTGTAATGAAATTAATTTGTTGTCAGCTTTCAAGCAGCGAGCACAATTTTAAAGGAGGTTGATGGCCCCAAATGAGACTGCTGATAAAGCTGAAGACAGGGCATACAACACATGATCTTCCCTGAAAAGAGCTAGAAGTCACAGAGCATTAAAGAAAAGTATAATATAGCTATGCACTGCAATCCAGCAAGCCAAATGTTTGGTGAAAGGATGCTTTCTGAGTTTGTGCCAAAACCCACTCTCTTTCCTCTGAAGACATCCCTCACAGATGGCTGAAGAATACTTTTCAGCCTGTGGTAGGGCTGAGGATTCCACACATGGTGTAGTGACTAAGTTGGTCTTTGCATACGTAATGCACACACAGGTCAGGTAGAAAATGAGATACATGATTACAGTGCCTACAGCAAGAAGCAGGAGTTTGTGTACTTAATGTATTATGTGTGCTGGGATATCATGCCAAAGCACAGAAATAATTGATCGGCGTCACAGAATTTCTGAGTTTGGATTCTTGGCCTTGTAGTTCCTGTGCAAGATGTGAAACTGGTGTGTAGTGATGTGAAATACCATCTCAATTCTTATACATGTCTAATCCAGAAGAGAAAATACCATGAGTCAGGCTATCAGCCACAAGTTTTGTGAAGACCTTGATGTGAGACAGCGTGCCAGCTCTATCTGTTCATAGTTTAACCTGGGACAACTCCCACACTTCAGCTCCAAGGCTACTTCTCCATTGGCTTTAATTCTTTCAACAATGGGCATTTTTCATGCATGCAATGATGTACATGAAAAGACTTCTAAGATATACGAGGGTCTCTGCTACTCTGCTTGTACTACACTCTGTTCCTATGTTGCATAGCACTTTGAAAGTTGCCCTACCTTCAAAATACCTGTACTTTTTTATACATGCAAAATTCATTATATTCGTTTTCTTTAATAATGTAACATATCTATAGGGGAACTTACTTGTGCAAAGGTGTGTGAGTTCATTTGCCAGATAAGATACTTGAAATCCATTGAAAAAATAGAATTTGCTGCTATTCAGGGAAAATATTTTCAGTTTCAGTTTTAAAAAGTGCAAGTGACAAGAAAAGAATGTAATTGCTGAAAACTTCTTCGTGTAAGACAAGTTCTGAAAAGCTTGTGCCATATATTTGGGTATAAGCCCTCTGGGCACGTGTGGATTCACTGAGGGCTGAATGCTGTGAGCCTCCCAGAGAGCAACACAAAAGCAGTTCCGGTAATTTGAAACAATTCCTATTTAGCTTGGCCTTTAAAGGGTAGACACTATGATCTCATAAAAATGACAGCTTTTACATGACTCTGCTGCCTTTCTGTGGTTTCCTGGCAGCTCTGAGTGGCTGTGATCTGTTTGCAGAGGAAGGCTCCCACAGAATCCAGAGCAGTCTTCCAGGAAAGGGAGAAACTCTCTTTTTGATTCATCACTTTTTTACGCCTTCCCTCTTCATGACAGTGTTTCCTCTAGGAGAAAGTGATGACTCCTCAATGAGCCAGCATGGTTGGAATTTCACTGGATAAGGCTTATTTCATATTTTATTGCTTTAGCCAGTCACTGTCTAGGATAGCACACAGCATACAGACCTAAATCCTCTGTGACAGAGCTAGTATTAACATTTATCCTAGAATGTTTCACACATTCATGAGCTAACAGCAGTTTGTGCATAAAACGTGTTGAGCTGAAAACCATCCAGATTTTCTTTTCTTTTCTTTTTGAAATCACAGACTCATAGAATCATAGAATCATTAAGGTTGGAAAGACCACTAAGGTCACCTAGTCCAATCATCAACTCATCCCCATCCTGCCCACTAAACCACGTCTCTCAGTGTCACATCTACATGTTTCTTGAACATCTCCAGGGTCAGTGACTCCACCACCTCCCTGGGCAGCCTGTCCCAATGCCTCACCACTCTTTCAGTGAAAAATTTTTTCCTAATATCCAACCCGAACACAACTTAAGGTGTGAAACAGCACACCAAGAATAAATTGTGCTCAGTCTTTTTTCTCCATCCACATTTGTAAAAGTGGAATTATTTATCTACTCTCTAAAAGCATGCTGAAGATTAATTAATGAATGCAAAATGATCTGATAAAGTAGAGAAATTCTGCTATTTTTCCCCAGAAGGGCAAGGATTAATCTCACTGACTGTTCAAACAAATGGAGGTGACTTCAAAAGTCAGCTGTTGCTTACTAATAAGATTTGAGAGGGTTCTCCTGAAACTAAAGAATTTCCTGCTTCGGAGCTTATAAACCTCATCCTGAAACAATTCCAGCTTGGAAAGAAACACTGGGACCATTTCAGGAGGAATCTGAATCACAAGACAGCTCTAGTGCTCCCTCTTTATTCACTGACCCATGGCAGTTGGTACTGCATTACACCATGTAAAATGTAGCTAACAGCCATCGATTTTATATAGCAGAAGAATCACACCACTTTTGAAGTTTAAATGGGATGCTTCACTATCAGATGTCTCTGTAACTGAGGGGGGAAACTAGTTACCACTTTTCTCAGAAATGTCAACTGCTGCTTTGGAGTGAACATCAGTCACAGCTATGTGGATCAGGGAGATCCAATGCAACTGCTACCAATGCTCCGTAGAGCTTTGGTTGTGCAGCTCTTCCTCTAGTTGGAGTGAAATGAAATATGGAATATGTTGTAACTGTCCATCAAATATGAACTCTTTAGCAAGTTGAAAACTTTAAGGTACACTTCTCACTTCACAGGAGGTTACAGCAGTGGGAGTTCACTTAGGTTCAGTGTTGTTATTATCTGTGTGTTTGAGACTGGAGGGGTTTTGTGACTCCAGACCATGATATTGGTACTTCAGTACCCTTTTACAGAATGCAGCAGCCACTTGAGCTTCAGCCCAACTAAAAGTAGTCCACAAAAAGTGGTGTTGTTTGCTCTGGTAAATGAATCTGTGACCTTGCTTCAGCTGACGGATGGTGCTTGTTAAAAGAGGTAACAATATAGAGTAGGCTTATAACAAAAGCTGTTGAAACCTTCTATTTCAAAAACTAGTCTGTTAAAACAGGCTCCAACTTAATTTCACTTGAAACAACAGATTGACAAACAAACTAGATTTGTTTGAAAGATGCAAAACCATTCTTAAAAGTATTTTTACAGATCCAGTAGAGTCATATCATAGAATCATAGGATGGCTTAGGTTGGAAGGTACCCTAAGCAACATCTAGTTACCCCTCCCCACCATGATCAGGGCCGCCATACACCAGATCAGGCTGCCCAGGTCTCCATCCAACCTGGTTTTTAAAACCTCCAAGAATGGGGCATCCACAGCTTCTCTGAGCAGTCCGTGCCAGGGCTTCATCACTCTGTGAGTAAAGAAAATTTCCCAGATATCTAACCTAAACCTCCCCACTTTTAGTTTAAAATCACTCCTCCTTGTCCAATCACTATCAGACCATGTAAAAAGTCAGTCTCCCTCCTGCCAATAAACTTCCCTCAAGTACTGGAAGGCCACAATGAGGCATCCCCAGAGACTTCTCTTCTCCATGCTGTACAAGCCCAGATCCATTAATCTTTCTTCATAGGAGAGGTGCTTCAGCCCTCTGATCATTTTTGTGGCCTCCTCTGGACCTTCAACAGCTCCACGTTCTTCCTGCACTGGAGGACTCAGGCCTGGACACAAAGGTAGAGTAGTAGGGAACAATCACCTCCCTTGCTCTGCTGCCACCCCTCTTTTGATGCAACCCAGGATACGGTTGACCCAGGATACTGGGCTGCATGTGCACCCTACTGGCTTATACCCAGCTTTTGGTCCACCAGGACTCCTAAATCCTTATATTCAGGGCTGTTCTCAATGAGTCCTTCTCCTGTATCTGGGATTGCCCTGACCCAGGTGCAACATCTTGCTCTTGACCTTGTTCAATCTCATTAGGTTCATGTGTGCCCACTTTTCAAGCCTGTCCGCGTCCCTCTGGATGGCATCCCTTCCTTCTGTTGTGTCAACTGCACCACTCAGCTCGGTGTCATCAACAAACTTGCTGAGGGTGTACTTGATCCCACTGTCTTTTTGTTGTTTAGGTGAAAATTTTAATTAAGTTATAATTAGGTTTATCTGTTCCACTTTGTACCACCACTTCCTGAACTCTGAAGTTATCCCAGTTAACAAAATAAATGGATCTGATAAATGGGATATTCTGAAAACAATGGTAACTTTCATAAGACAAATTCTAGCTCTGGTGCTCAAATCACTAGACATTCTGTTATTCCATTTCTTTTAATTACATTTATTGCCTGAAAAGAAAATGGCACTTTTTTTTTTTTTTTTTCCAGGTAAGTACCAATAGCTTTTGATATATTGTAATTCCACAAAGGTATATGGAAGATCAAAATTTAGAACAGATGAAAGGGACAAGCTCTTTGTGACTGGCACTTTCAATGTAATTCATCTTGGAATTGACCTCATTCTGTCATTCCAAAGAATACAAATACTACTGAAGAAAATAGTCTAGTGGTATTCTTCAGAACTGTATAAATATATTCCATATTACCCTATGTATATGCAATTTTTGATCTTCCTCTACTATAGCGCTGATGTTATTGTTACCATATGCTTGGCCATGTGCCTTCATTTACCTTCGTTCAGTGGTCCAACAAACAAGGGAGAAAGATTGGAATCACATTCAGTGACTATAACTGATGAAATAAGGAAAAGAAAACAGTATACTTTTTCTCCAGTGTGCATAAGAACGTGTTAAAATCTAAGGAACTTAACTTTTGATGGCAATTTCACTTTGTGAGCAAAATCCAGTGATTATAAGGACAAAATGTGCTCAATCTTTTTCTCTATGTTCAAAGTTTTTGGCTTTGTTTTGCAAGGCTTGCTTGATGAAGAAATCATTTAAAGTGATGAAATATACAATACTCCAATGCCCATGCAAGTGATATATATCAAGGCTTCTCTGCATTATTTTATTCTTTGGTTTATGGATTAATTCTGGCAGTTGTTTTCTAGTAAATATAAATCCTCAGTTAATCACGTTGAAACATGTACCTTGAAGAAGGCATTTCATTGTCATTCAAGTAAACAATAGCGCTTTGTCTACTTAACTGGATTCAGGCAGTGTAAGTCACCCAGGATATTGGCAGAGTGAATTTTGAAGTATTATCTCTGGGTAACAATGCTGCAAGCCTGAAAATGCATGGCTGAATTCTTTTAAGATTTCAGGGTGGAATAAGCTCAGTTTATCACATTTAAGAATTATACTGCAACTGTATCCAGTTCCTCACATAGTCTGCCTCCAGTTATTCCTCAAGACAACCAAACATCCTCATCTGAAGCTACCAGAAAATTGTAATAAAAATTAGGAATGAAAATAAATAAAAACTATGCTATAGTAGTGCAAGATCAAGCCAGAAAAAGTTCACTGTAACAACTTCTACTGACTGAATTTAAAATTTTGAATCTCACTTAGATGGGTATAAATACATCAGTTTGATGCTAGGACTTACTACCATGAATACCAGGAATCTATTCCTTACAGGGCACACTGACTTGTGATTTACTAAAGGACAGCTTATCTTTACTTCCTGATTCATTACCAGCTGACACTACTCCAGCTCTGCATGCTCTTTGGTAGCACTAAATAATAAAGGCTGATATTCAACTTATTCTAATGCCAAATGGTCAACTGAATTGCCTCTGCAGAAGGCCAATGGCTAGCTTGGGGTCCAGATCTTTTGCATGAGGAAGTCTATAAAAAGCCAAGAAACAACTTGATGCCAAAAAATGAAAGCACTCCAGCAGTTAAACATTTGGACAGCCCAGTACTTTATTCTCTTCTCGTTGTTAGTTAAAAGGTATTAATTCCATTTGTCTGACCCTCAGCTACTTGTTCTGTGTAGTTTTGAGTCATGTTCAGATCACACTGTGCATAGGAGAAAAAAAAGGCAATTCAGTTACATGCATTACTACTTCAAGATTTTATTACAGTGAGGATTTGGTCGGATTGAGGACACAGGATCACAGCCTACAGAGCTGTTAGGATATCACAGCTGAAATTCTCTACTGTGCTTCCTATTATTTATCAAATAACATCCGCAGAACTAGGGGTGAATACTGTTGTATAAGACAATGCTCCAATACAGGGAGTTGTTGAATGGGGCTGTCCAAGCTAGAAATGAACCCATCATCATTGAAGAAAGTTCAGTGAAAGTAAGATGTTTAATTGACATACTTGTTGAACAGGCTGATGTTTACATGTAATTGACTGAAGACAGCTGTTGTTCTCTGAATGTCTTTCATACAGCAGACCTGTGTATCTCTCATACATACCACCTGAAGAAGATATAACAAAAGAAAAAGCTGCTGTACTTTTTGGGTAGCTGGTGTTGAACTTTGAAGTCTGTTTTGTACCTTGATTTCTTATTAGCCTTTTGGTCTCCAAAACTTTTATATAATATGATAAATTCATCCAAGGCATGGAATATACATCTTCCATATGTATATTTAATTACATTTTTACTTTGCAAATATGCACCAGGATGCAGGAAAATGCATGTTTTTATTGGTACTGTGAGAACTGAAGCAGTACTAAAGGTGGAACAGTTGGGCATGAGTATGGGAGTGCTAGGTAGGTAACAGCTAGGGCCATGGAAGAGAGATGCTTTAGCTGCTTCTGATGAGCTGAAAAAGATCAGAGATAGTCTGGTGTTTGACCAGTGAAGAGTTCTGTTTCATTTTCTGAACATGAGCCAAGCATGCTACAGTCTCACATATTGCAATGCAAATACCGAGAAGCAGCAAAACATAAACTCATTAAACTGAGGCACCACACTGATGGGAAAACAAAGAAAGACGGAATCCTCTAATCCTGCTGTTGTGCTCTATTTGCCAGGGAAGAGCAGCAGGTTCCGTTTCTGACAGTTCTTACTGAAAATTTAAGCAACTTCAGCTTGTGATCCCACCTGGCAAGGTAGAAAGCTGAGTTATGCTATCAGCAATAACAGATAAGCAATATTTTTCTGCTGTCAGATACTGTGTGCCAAGGCAGAAAACAAGCACAAGATGACTGGGGACAGAAAGAAGTTTTAAACTGCTTGGAAGGACATGGATAATCAGCAGTCAGTTTCCTACTGCTTCCACGGGAACTTTGGTGATAGCCCTAAACTCTTCCATTGGAAATCAGTTGAATAACAAAACAGTCTCATTAACAGGCAGTCGTTAATTTTATACTAGTTTGTTTGTTTGTTTGTTTATTGATTATTAATTTTATATTCACTGTACGGTTACTTTAATTTCACAATTGAATGATATTTCCCATGATATCCACAGCAAGCTTAGCAAATGAAAAATATTTTTACTCCTATCATGATTTTTTTTATTCCTACATTGCTAATTCTGCTTCAGAGATAGGTGAATCACAAGGCTTTTGGGTTTCAAATTTTCTTCCTATAAAAAAACCTACTGAGGTCCTCACTGGGGACTGAGATGAAAATTCAGTTCCTCTAACTGGTGTCACTAATGGGTGGATCCTGCCTTCAGTCCCTGCTTTCTAGACATACACACCCACGTTAGAACAACCTCATGCACTCAGCTACGCAATGAGAATTACCCCTGCTGAGGACACTGCATGACCACAGAGGAATGGGAAGTATGAGTCTCTTTTCACGCTCAGTTTGGTAATCTGCTACTGAACAGCAGCATTTGCCACAGGAAAAAATTCTTTATAGTAACAAATCATTCTGATTTCTGGGAAACTAGTGGAAAAATCTGCCATCAAAAGAGACAATATATCATATACTCTCATGTGAGTACTCACCCTTTGATTTTGCAACATTGCATAAACGTGGCATAAAAGCAGCCACTGAGTAATATATTCAGATATACTCCAGATACTTCCCAAAAGCTGGATTTCATCCGACAGCTTTAGTACAATATTTCTAGGAAAACATGTTGAATCATATATGAAAAAAAATTATTCTGTTCTCTTTCTCTTGCCAGAATTTATACATGTGTCCAGATTGTACAAGCATGTGCACGTAAAATTCCATATAAAAAGAAATTTTCATTCTCTGGGGAAAAGAAATTAACTCAGAACTCATAATTCAGCAGTCGTCTAACAAAAATAACAAAACTAAATAGAACCTTAAACTCCTGAGTGACAGAAATAGTGACTTCCGTGACTAGCGGAAGTTCTGAGGAAGCTGGACAGACTCTGTTTCCCATTTATGTGAATAATTCATACAAAAAGAAATTTTTCAGATGTGAAAAATTCTATATTCCCCTCCACCTCATCCTCCCTTCAGTGGAATATGGAATCAACCCCCACTATAAGCTAACAACCATATTTGAACGTTTATCTACCTGAGCAGAATGCTCAATATATTGCTAGAGAGAAACGACTTTACCAGCTTCCATTCTGAAACTGAGGGGCTTATTTGAGTTTTACACACTTTTTTCAATTCATGGCACATGAAGACATTTTATACCTTGAAGGGCTACAAGGTAAAAAATGGTAATGCACAGAAGTGAAAAAAAATTATTGATGATGTTAAATGCTTAATTTATATTAACTTCAGAGGTTGCTGAATTAAGACCATCTTCTTCATTGTGTTTTAAGATGGACTTGTCAACTGGGAGATAAACGCTGGGGTCAACTTTCCAGGAATATATGTACTCAGCAGATAATTACTTTGAAAGCTAACATCTGGGCTGAGTGTATAAAAAGACAGGTTAGTAAACTAGATTGTGCCAAAAGAGGTTATGAGTACAAATGATGCTTTGTGACCATTTGGAAATGACTGAGTTCATGTTTTATTCAACTGTAAGAGGTAACTGTGTACGAAGTGTATATTATAGCATTTCAGTGAGGCAGGTTGCTGCCTTCTGTTTCCCAGAGGAACATGTGGATATCAATAATCCTGAAAAATGACAGAAACGGGAAACAGCAGTAAACACATAGGCCTATTCTACTTCTAATGCAGACTGTAAAATACTTGCAAGGGTGCTAGCCAACAAAAAGAGCTTCCCGCTTCAGATTTCATATGCAGAAATCAGAGCAGTAAAGCTAATAAAACTGTGACATCTGAACATTTACATCCATTTCTGTTGCTCAATTACTATTGCAAACCAGAGTTGAGGGCTTCAGAAAGGAGTATTTCAAAAAAAAAAAAAGTTCATTGGTATATTTTATTAGAAAAATCTTATCACTTTTCTTTTTTTTCCTTAGATTTTAGATGATGAGAGATTTTTTATTTAGAAGAAAATTCACAGTTATTGCAGATAGTGAGGTGCCAGCACAGTTTGTCAGTTATCATAGAATCATAGAATGGTTTGGTTTGGAAGGGACCTTTAAGATCAGCTAGTTCCCACCCCCTGCTATATGTAGGGACATCTCCCTCTAGGCCAGGTTGCCCAGGGCCCCATCCAGCCTGGCCTTGAGCACCTCCAGGAAGTGGGCATGTCAGAGCAACAAAAACTGAGCCACAAGATCATATCATAACGTGTATGCTCCACCATGGGGAGATAAGTGCTCAAAAAGTATGTATATCACTTGGAAGATACCAAGCAGAACTAAATTCTAAGTTTCATTGAGTATCTTTGTCCAGCAGATCATACTAAACAAAATGTACATCTCGAGCCATACTGGAGTCAAAAGGAATTTTAAAATAATGGCAGATAACTAGTGTAAGGAAAAGTTGGGAAAATTCATTTGGTTTACTTTGATACTGTCCAGAAAATCATCACAAACAGAAAATACAAGCTACAGAAAACACATGTTTTTGAATAAGGATTTTCCACTTGAATTATTATTCTGCAATATCCTGAGGCTTCCTCTGTGGTAAATACATCTGTATCCATTTCTAGGGCATTTTTCAAAAATCTGCCTCTTGTTTGCACACTGCTGAATGATATCAAATTTAAGATGAGAGTATGAGCATATCTAAAAATGATATCATGATCATGAAAGAAGACGAGCACACAGGTACACAAAAATTATTCAATGAAAATATGGGACCTGTGTAAATGGGTTCAGAATTGTTTTGTAGCTGATCATAACTGATGTCTTTGTCATCCATATTTTCCTTACCTTTCCACCTTGTACAGTTTAACGGAACTGAGTTTAGTTTCTGTCATGTTCTTGAAGTTTTATATGTAAGAAGCCCTATCTACTTTGTGTTGCTTAGATTATGTCAGACCATCTGGATCCCAGCCTTTTCATATCTCAAAGTCAGTCCATAGACTAATTACCCTGAGGCAATTCACATCTAGAAACTAAGATGTCAGGGCTTGCAGGCTCCTTTCTTATGGGTTGATTTCTTAAAATGGCAGGTTCAAAATACCTCCAGTGCCATCTTTTTGACTAGTTCCCCTAAAATGGTCTTCATATAGGAATAGTAGGCAACATGCAGCAATTGCTTTAGCAGCTCTGCAGTGTCTTCTCTCTCAAAGTTTAGTGGGCATGGTTATGGTAGACTGATGATTGGACTAGAAGACCTTAGTGATCTTTTCCAACCTTAATGATTCTATGATTGTAAAGACCCAGAAAAAACATAGCATCCATATCATAAAGGAGAGTGCCTGTGCTGTCATAACCATCTGGCAAACCCTGGAGGCAACAGCTGCCTACTGGGACCAGGATTCTATGTGCATAATTTAGCCCACAGTCCTCTGTTTCTCAGCAGCCCAAGGAGCCAGCCCAGACCCACATACAGCCTTACTGAACACAGCATTGCCCTGCAGCACTCAGTGCTCTGTCCTCCCAGCCACCTCTGGCACAATGATTTACCTCACTGTGTTTGTATGGGCAACATATAAGCCCATTGTTCTTCTATGTTTGCATAGTCCTTTCCCAAACTCGTGAACTTCCTGTAATCAATTAATTAAATTTTTGTTTCACTTAATTTGTGGTTTTGTGTTTTGACTAGGAAACACAACATGGAGTTTGAGGCCTCTGAGGGGTTGAAGCTAAAGGCAACAGTAAGTTAATTTTCTCCCTTCCATCTTGTCTGTTTGCCCCAGCATATGTGGAGCCACCTAACATGGCTTATCCTCAACTGCTGCTTTTCTAAGGACTGCTTCAAACTGTCTCCACAGAAAGGGAGGAGTTTCCTTTAAACACAGCTTCAGTGCAGCTGAAATGGCAGGACCAAGCTAGAATCAAAATTTTTAGGAGTCCTTTACTATACACAAAAGAACACTGTCTGATTTTCACTTTTTAAGGTGGACTATCTAAAAAATAGCCAAATTGGAAGGCAAGAAATATATTTTGGGTATTTAAGTATAAGAATTCCTCCATACTGTAATTATTTCTTGACTGTTTTGCATCTTTGTGAAGTTACATTCATGCTGTTGCTCAAGAAGCAAAAGCCACAGCCTATGAAAGCTTGGTACATCAAGAAGCAAAAACTAAGAAGGAGAAAAATCACTTCTGTAAAATATGCCAGTACTGCACTCCAGTGTCCCTTTATTGTGTAACTGGTGCAAAAATTTATTGAAATATCATTACAGATTATTGAGCTATCCTTTTTTCTCTCTGAGATTTCCAGAAGCATAAATGCAGCAGTGAGGCAATAATCCAGAGTGGAAAAGAGGGTTTTTTAAAAGAATGTTCTAAAGGAATTTCCAAACACCAAGTTAAGAGTAAGGAGTGAGGATTATGGTTAGGATGGAGGCAACATCTTCTTCCAAACACTGCATCATTCTCACACAGAAAATGGACTCTTTCCAGTGGTTAAATCAAGACTGAATCTTCAACATGTCGTCAGACAAGCGCATGTTCTACCTATGTTCTAGAACAGAAATGGAACCAGGATTACAAAATCCTGCTGCCCATCAGTACTCATAGGACAATGGGTCCAGTTGTCAACATGTTACCCGTTCAGTTGTCCTTCACTGCCAGGATGGAGCTGCACATCTGAATCTGAGAGTCTGAAGTGTTCAGGCATTCTTTAAAAATATCACCCCCTTACTTCATCTCACACTGTGAGATTAATTTTATAATCTGGAGATGATGAACATCTGCAGAAAACATTGATTCCAAATGAAAACCAACACTGAAACAGTGTCTCCTGTTTGGCATCCAAAATAGTTCATACTGAAGTTAAGAACCCTGAACAAATAGGCCCTTCTCCAAACATTTGGCCTAAGAATCAAAGTTTCTTAGTTTTCAAAATACTAGCCCATTTCTGAAAGTATTTTACAACCTTTAGTTGGAAGGCACTATATAAACAAGATATGTATATCATTAAATAGACAAGAAAGAAAAGCAGTTTCACTCAAAGATGAGAAATTATCTAAAAGAACCTAGAGATAAGGAAAAGGTTTAAAGGAAGAATTTACATATGTTTACCAGGAAACTACAGTAATTCAAATATATATATGCTAGTAAACTCAAAACATATGATAAAACAGGAAAACACACTTTTCAATGTGCTCATGTGATGCAAAGCTGAGGGAAATTTATTGGAAAGCATTACTCAGGCAGGCTACAGAAGATATACACATCTTACTAGACCTAATCTGAAGGCAACAGTTCAACTCTCTATATACTGTCACTCAGAAATATGTATAGGACATGTAATAGTTACAGGATACACTATTTACCCTGGCACAAATAAAACTGGAGAGGCATCACTGTGGATTTATACCAGAACAACTCTTTCCACGCTCATTGCTTCAGAACAGATGGAAGTTATTGACTCACCTAAATTGCTTCTCTACTTTCACATTGTGTTACACCAAAGATTGTACTGCTGCTTTTCTAGGAAGAGAACATGTTGCAGTGTGCAATAGCATTCTATGTGGAATGATTGGGTCATTTGCAATTCAGGTGTTAGCAGTTAACTGTTACGCTCTTTATGAAAGTTTCCAAGCAAATGAAAAAAGAAAAAGGTTAATTATTTTTCATGAGGTTTTTCTTCAGCATTGGGGTTCCTCAAGTCAAATGAATTTTAAAGCAAAATCATTGTCATAAAGAATAAGAGCTGAGCTCAGTATAGGCCAAAGTGTAATGAATTAATACAAGATCTGGCAAATGTTGTGGGCCTTGTTTGCATCAGTGTTGTAGAGGTACACAACTTGTTTCAGTGAGTCACAAGCATGGTAGTGAATTTTCACATAATGGACAAGAGTAACTAGTGGAAGGGTAAGATGATTTAGAGAATATATTTGCAGTTTACAGGTGACTGGTTTGTAGTTGTTACAGGCCAGGCATAATCAGGGAGAGGGCAGTGGAGAGTGTCTAACAGAGTTTCTCCTTTGGTAGCACTCTTAGAACAGGAATCAAATTAATTGGAGCTGAAAGGAACCATATTTTCCATCTACAATTACAGGGTCTGCAGGGATCAGAAACTGCTCACGTGAGAGGAAGTGTCTGATAGAAGGAAAGAGATGGTTAGAAAGAGAAAGTGACAAAGTGACGAGATTTGACATGCAACACAGGAAGACCTGGGAAGAGAAAGGAAGGGATGGGACATACTGTCTTTGGACAGGAGGCTGTTCAATTGTAGGACCAAGGCCACACAGATAGGATAGCTGAACTGGAAAGATTGTGCTTCAGAAGACAAATGACAAGGGGCAGAGTAGCACTTCTGGAGGACTAGACTCCAATCAAAAATTTCATAGCACTGAGAAAACAAACTCAGGGAAATACATACCCGTTTGATGTATTTTTTTCATACTACTAAGGGCAGACATCTGTGTGTATTTTATGCTGCAGTTCTTTACAGTGAGCTATAATCAGAAGGGCTGATACCTTAGTGGTGAGTTTCAAAGTTGGTACTTTAAGTTACTGACAAATCTCAGATGACAAACAGGTTTTAGTGTAGGACCATCGAATCTCATATTTATGAAAACCAACTTTGGGAGGTAAAACTGAACTGAACGCTTTGGAGATTTCAGAGCAACCTGGACAACTAAGTGGGCTGAGTCCCAACACAGCAAGATCAGCGAGGACCCAGCCAACAAGAACTAAGCAATAAGGACAGACACGAGACACTCATTCTTTCTGCAGCAATTTAACCATCTAGGGGCTTCTACTCCCCAGCATATGGCCGTGAGAATAACTGTGATAAAGACTTCTGAGAAATATGGTTATATTACTAGTATTGCTCATTGGCTGCTGGCCATCATCAAGTGGAAGTCAACCACAAGTGCTGCTGTGGTTACCTCCATGTCATGTTTGGGTTTAAAATTTGCTTGTGTGTTCTACCTTCTGATTCAGTTTCACAGCACTTTCCTAGAGGAAACTTTATTCTTGGTGCCTGTCCTATCATTACTAGAAATAGATGTGCCTCTTATTTATGTTTTCAGTTTCCCTGTATTTTTCAGTTTCTCTTTGTCCTGATTCATTTACCTTCTTATCCCTTATACTCAGCACTGCCAAGCATCTTTGCTTGTCGTTGGATAAATAAGCAGAACCAGATGCCAAACAATGCTCATGGGGACCTGGGAAGCTCAGCTGCCTCCCTCTAGCCCTGAACAAGTCACTTGACACACACAGTCCCTTTCAGAATAGAGCTGGAGTTCTGTTACATTTTGGAAACGAATAGCAAAATTTCTTCATCTGCATCCCTAGGCCACTTCCAAACATTACATGACTATTTGAGTGATCGAAACAAAAGTTAAAAAAAATTAAGAACAAGAAATATATTTGTCCTATTGAGAATTTCTATTAAGAAATGGAAGTCCTCTACTAGTGCTTCAAGCACACCTGCTACAATAGAGTTGGAAATACCTTCTGATCTAAACCCAAAGGCACAGTCGTCCCGTCAAACAGTACGGCAGTTTTTGTTAGTTTTCATTAAAAAAAAAAATTCTATATATATATTACAGTTAGCAACATGATACACTTTTTCTTAAGTGTGTTATACTGATATAGCAAGGAGGCATTTTAGAAAACCCCCATTTAGCTGAAAGAGAAAAGCAGTCTCATTTCCTTTTCTGCCGAAGGGGACTGATGAGTGGTTATGCTGAAAACACCAATAAATCTTAAGTTCTTTCTTTCCAGTTCCTCATGTTTTGTTTCCCTGAGGTTCTGCTTGTGCAGTATAAGTAGAGTGCATGGGGTCCTTAAGCAACTCTAAATGCTTTTAGGGTTTGAATCTGGGAGTAATCATTTTTGGCCTCCTTCCCTCAAACAATTTATTGTAAACACAGTGAAAAGGTTGTGTGCTGTTCCTTCCTTTAGTGAGACTGTTTACAAAGATTGCTGTTAATTTATAGTGGCAAAGTATTTCCCTTTTATTCTTCCATAACTCTAAACTCTAGAGAAAATTGGGCACTTCAGAAAATAATGGTTTAATCCACTGCAATTTACAACACAGCTAAATTATTGCAGCTTGAGGAAATCCCTTGCATTTCTGCCCCAAGGTCTCCTGAATCCATTCCCAATTCCTCCCGAATGAAGCATTCAAACCACTTTGATGGGAGTAGATGGTTTCTGTGGTGGTGTGAAATGGGAAGATACGACACACAAGTAATTGACTATTCAGAAATGTGAAATAAGGCTTGGTTGGGAGGTATGAACAAAAAATATTCTCTTGGATAGACTGGAGCTCCTCACACACTCCTTTTTCTTTGTACCTCTCTAAGGAAATATCAGGCACCAGCTTGGGCAAGACTTTTCTCAAATGTTTGGTGAGTGCACGCTTGTTTCATCTGTGTGACTTGGTGTCCACTGAACACCTCAGCCTTGTTTATTCCTATGAGCTGCCTTCATGATCCTTCTCCTTTTCTTAGAAAAAACTCAGAATGGTGAGGCAGTGGCACAGGCTGCCCAGGGAGATGGAGGAGTCACCATCCCTGGGGGTGTCCAAGACACTAAGAGATGTGGCTGTGAGGGAGGCAGAGAGGGGCTGTGAATGGGTATAGTGGAGTCAGGGTAATGGTTGGACTAGATGATCACAGAGGTCTTCTTCAACCTTGATGATTCTGTGATTCTGAGTTTCGTTGCCCCATCAGCAGCTAAACACTCGGCACTGTCTGAAGAAAACTCAGAGGCAGAGCCAGCGCCGGTCAGAAACAAGATGTGTCCCATCCCGCGACCAGGGCTCAGAAATATAAACCACCACATCCTTCCCCCGGGGATACACACAGCAGCCATGCACACAATAAGCATCAACTACTCTCCCAGGCTCCCTTCTGCTTCAAGAGTATGCATGAGAGGCTGGCTTTGGGCATGCCTGAAGCAACAGAGCTTCATGACTAGTTTTGCATCACAGTGTTTAATCACATAGCATGTTTTTGTTTATAGTCACAAAGTTTACAATTGCACCATATGGAGCAGATTTTGTTTTACTTCAGTTTATCATCAGAAATCAGCTTCTCGGCACCGAGCCCAGCTGATTTCATATTCTGTTGGTTTAAGGGAAGTAGAGTAGGATTGTCTGTCTGTATATTCAAGCTCTTTAACTGACATAAACAAACAGAAAAACACTGTCTAGCATGAGTGGTTGTTTACTCAGCTCTGCAGAATGGCAAGGCATATCACTATAAAAGCTACGCTATAAAAATAAGCTGAATTAGTCAGAGTTGCAATTGTTCTGAAAAGTCCTGCAACACTTAAACGATACAAGATAGAGTTATCTTTATTTAAGCAGAATTCAAAATATGAATGACTGAAAAAATATCAGATAAATTGTTATGGTAGCTGTGTAAACACAAAATCCAGCAGGGCCTGTGAAAGAAGTTTTTTTAATCCAGAGTCAAAATGAATTTATCGATCTTCTCTTAAGGTAAAAATGATACAGTATAACTCGCAAATGATCTTATAGCTTCAAAAGCATTAACTGCTGCTTGCAGCAGCTTCACTGGATGTCTCAGCTTCCATCACAGTTGAGGCCAGGGATTTTGGATGTAGATACACAACTGAGGAACATATTTGTTTCTTTCTCCATCATGAGAAAAACATTCTTCCTTCGCTCATTGATTGAACAGCACAACATAAGGGAATTTTTTAGCAGCTTTAAAACAGTACATGGCAGATATTTTCTTCTAAGTTATTTCAGATAGTATGCTCTAAAAGTCAAGTGGATTGGGTCTTCCTGAAAGAATTCAGGGACAGATTTACTTGGAAGACTGTGGTGTTATGGTACTGGTCTGGATGGCACCCAGGTACTTGATGGATCTGCAACCTCAAGCTGGGAGCTATGATTCTCTGTACAGTGCATGGAAAAAAGTAGACTCTTGAGACTGGAACCTAAGAAATTTAAGGAGCAAGCACGGGATCAGTCTGACCTACCTAGTATGAAATGATGGAGAGGGAGATGAAAGAGAGAGAGGAATGGGTGCTTAATGGTTTATAATGGGAAATACCTCCCTCCCTTTAGTACCCAGCATCAGAACAACTACCCTGGAGGAAGGTACAAGTACTCTTCTACTTCTCCAAGATTTATTTCAGCCGTATTTTCTATGTATGAAAAACTGCATTCAGATTACTGGGTTGCCAGATTTAAATTTTCTTATTTGTTTCTAAATACCTGGATGGCCTCATGGACACTGCTTTGTAACTGTTCTGATGGCTGGGATGGGACATGGCACCTACAAAGCATTGTTGCACCCATTAATTTGTCTTTCTGAAGGTTCCCCAGGAAAGACTATGAGTTGTGATTCAGCTTCTCTTTTCTGTTCTGGTTTGAAGCCTCCCAATAGCACAGCAATTGCACAGAATTTACTGCTCACTGACAAATGGCAAATCTAAAAGAACACATTGACCGTAAGGTTGTATTGGCGTGACTGACCACTACAAAGATTTCAAAAATTGCTGTAAAAATGAGCTGTCTTTTCTGAAGTTGTTTGTAAATAGCTGTCTTTTCTTCCAAGGCAGGCTAGTGATTTTCAAAGATGTCAAGTTTTTAGCCTAACTCCCTGATTATCTCATCAGTGTTAAAATAATTGTAATAGTATAATAGTAGTTAATGATTTACTCTTTTTTATTCTTTCTGAGTATAAAGGAAATAAAAGCTAGGCAAATTCCTGCAGAACTCTCATGACTTACAGTAATTCAAGTGGAAAATGTATTTTTTTCTTTATTTTTCTTTATTTACTTGCTATAAAGAACCCAAATTCAACTCACGAAGTCAACAGTATTTGACCATGTTCATCTATAAAACTAACAATAATATACTCAGATTTCAACTATATAATGCCTCTTTTAAAGAATGCAACCAAAAGAGGTTTGCAGCCAACAGTATTTAATAAAGTTCCAAGTAATATCAAATGTTACGTCACAGCACTTTCCTTTAATTTCTATCCCTGTTATGAATAAACTTACAAATTTAGTTTCCCCACCTACTGCTTTTTTTTTTTCCTCTGATTTTTAAAGGCATGAATGGTTTAAGAAATGAAATGGAATGTCCAAGAACTGTACAAGAATATTAAAAAATAATTTTCATCTTTTTTGATGGTCAGCTGCTATTCACATATCTGCCATTGTGTTCTTAGAAATACTAACTTAACAAGAAATACAGGTAGGGACCGTTTCCATTCTATTTTCTAGGGGAAGGAGCTCTACACCGTGTTTTCTTAAATACAACATGAATATCTCTAGAGAAAAAATGGACAAGATTGACCTTTTCTGCGACAAAGAACAGCATTTTATTTGCTGAAAAACAGGTATTTCAGGAGATGATATGGTCTACATTCTTTTCAATAGGAACGCCCACTGATCCAGTACTGAAATTCCACATTGTCAGGGAAATAAAATAGGTACATGAGCTCCACATCAATTTCACTAGAATATATTTCCATCCATGTACAAGAATTTATTTATGAAACAAAAAAATATCTGTGGCCAAAAATTTTGTTGCTATATATTAAGTAATATTTCATACTAACTACAGACCAATGTGCTGAAAATATATGGTTATTGTAGGCTAAATGTACAATTTTATTTTCCCACTAATCCCTACCCAGTCCAATCCATTTTTGCATTTTGTTTTGTTTTCTAACTTTGAGCATTGTAGTATGGTATATGATATGGTACTTTGCAGTATATCAGGTGAAATATCACTTCTAGAAATGGAATATGTCTGGTGGTAGAGATATGAAATGTAGCAGTCGCATTAGGGAGGGCCTTTTTAAGATGAGGACAGCCACCCATAATTTGAAATCAGCCTCATATCTTTAAATCACCCTCAGAAATATAAGCCAAAGACTGATCAGTAATGAGAGTGTTGGTTTTATGAGACACATTTTTGAAACCTATATGACTATTGATAAGAAAGTTGATTTGTATCCACCCAAATTTAAATGTTTCTTTTTTAAAAAGCACTCTGCTTTAGATGTAATTCTATTATTTCACATACAGTGTGATTAACATTTTAATCACAAGTTGGATATCCCTTTTTAGATATCAGATCTTTAAAAAAATTAGTCTTTTTACCATTTTTTTCTTTGACAAATTTATTGTTGGCCTCAGCAGCGATTTACATCTTGTCTTGATTCTGATGTGTACTATTCAGCCGTTACATATTCATCCAAGTAATTTCATCATCCCCAGCCTATAATTTAAATGGACAAAGTGTAGTGCAGCAAGAAATCCTAAATGCCGTCAGAAGCGTCCCAAGAAGGCGACCGAGTCACGGAGCATCAAAGGAAGGTCAGCACTCATACCAACCAGCTCACTGTGTAAGCTACATTAGCTTCTCAAACAAATTAAATCTCTGTACATTTTAGCAATTGAAACAGCATTTTTATAAAGCGTACCCTGGGTGAGTTTAAACTAATAAACAGTAATTCATCATATACAATAAACAAATCAAACAATTAAATACCCAAACCAAACCACTGAGGCTCAGAGGCAATTTTATATATACATGGGCTAGTGAATACATTAGCAATCAGAATGTGCTGTCTATGAAATTACATGGAATTTCTTCCCAAAAATAAATCATAGAAGAGAATTTGCAGCACTAAGAGGATTATGAAAAAATAATTTAAAATCTATACAAGACAAATAGGATTTCAAATAGACCTTGAAAACATTACAGAGGTGAAGTCCAGCCTTTCTTTTCTACTACCATCAATTCAGAGCTACCAAAAAAACCAACCAGCCACCATCACCAATGTCTCAGCTGCTTTTCTCTGCATACAAATCTCTCCATATTGTTGCTATTCACACAAGGAAAAGCTTATTTTGAAAAGTACAGTTTCTCTGCCAGTTGTGGTTTTCCACCCTCTCACAGCTTCAGCCAATTTCTACATATTCCTAATACATCACCCAAAAGGGAAGAAGCTGAATATTATTATTACAGAAAATGTTTTCAAGACACAAACACACCTAAAACTTGTGCACAGCTTCTTTAATGATGCCAAAAACAAGAGCAAGGACACCTTCAGGCACATTTTCTTCTCGCAAGATAAACAAGCTTGTGCTGCTGCTCATTTCTCATGATGATGTGAGGTCTGCTGTAGAAATCTACTCTCTGCTTATCGTGAAAATATTCTGCAACGTAACACAATTCTCAAAAACCACAAAGACCAGATATTTGATGTCTAACAGATTTGAAAGTTAGAAATTTAGATTATGGCATTCCATTAGTACGTTAAACTGTGCTAAATAACTTTAAAAGCCAAGTATTTTTTTCAGGCTGCAAGACTGTTGGCTTTCTGTGTCAGCACTGGTTTGTTTGTTTAGTGAAAGAGGGAATGAAAATAGGTGAGAAATAATTTTCAGACATTACCAGCTTTGGTCTCAGCATGTAACCTGAACAAAGCAGGGGAGCAGATAGCCATTTAGCATACTTAAGGCATCGTGGGTTGCGCTAAAATAGTTGAACTCTCATGGAGCAGGCAGAACTGCACCTGGTTGGCAGCCATATATGGGTCCATATGAAATCGATGGCACATGGTAAATTGTAGGCTTCTATGGGGCACACGTGTTAAATGTTAGCCCTGAGAGGCTTATTAAGAGTGTTATAGACCTAAAGAGCCCCTTAAAATACTGGGCTTTTATATTCATTGACTTTCGTAAGTACCACAGATTGCAGCTTGACCAGTCCTGTTCTGGGATATAAACATGAGCAGCAAAGAAGGAAGAAGAGAAAATTTTCATTTAAGCCAGCCACACTTAAATACATATATTATATCTTTTATTTCATATATTACTGTTTTTATCTCAGTGTGTTCTAAGGGCTGAACTTTTAAACATGACATAATGTAGATATTAAATACTTTGCCCACAGAAGTATCACAAATTTAGGGAAGATGCTTCATGGAAACTAACTAAAATGAGGTCTGGTGACTGGGGAAAGGGTGCCAATAAAAAGAGGATGACTGAAAGAGCAGACAGAGCCCATGAACTTTAGTCTGAGCTCCTTCAAGGGTCAGAGAAAAAAAAATGATTTTTTTATCATGATTTCTCATGGCATATTCTCTAGCAAATTATACAGGAAGAGATCAAAAGAAGTATACCTGTGTGAAGTTTATGTCAGAAAAATATCAATAATTTAGTGCAGTGGAGACATGGTATAATGTCCTCTAAGTTAAAAAGGTGCATATTCAATGGGAATGCAGTACTTCTGTTTTCCTCAATAATGGACTGAATTAAGCAAATGCTCCTCTTCCACTGTCTGGATTTTTTTGAGGAATTTAGCCTATAGACAGTTCATCTTAAATGAGGCAAACTCGGTACATAAGTATACCACTTAGAATCACGATGTAGATTGATTTTCACTGTGGTTTATTGTTGTGTTTTAGTTTCGCATATTTTCTTTCTCTGTGAGATAAGGTTTTATACCTACAACATTTCCACTTGTAGAAGATATGACAGTCTTCAAGTCACCTTTCACACAAACCTAAGTTAAAGACTGAAAAAGGCACAGTCCAGTTCTTGATCGCTTCTGCAAGCAAACTCCTTGGGAAAAGCCATCATAGGTATGAAGAACAGTATTGCATGGTATCTTCATATTCCTCACATGTCCACACTAAAAAGATCTGCCACTTTTTCTGATATATAAAAAGCAACAGAACATTCAGTATAAACAAATCTGGTGTAAGAAGAGAAGAGGATCCAGAGTTCTTTTACCGTTTTCCAAAATTTTGCCTCGTGCAGGGAACATTTGTACAAGTAAATCACCAGTCAGCATGTTTGATATGGTTAGCATTTTTCACATACCTGGAATCAAGAGGGAAGCTACGACACTGAAGTGACTGCCCACAAGAAGTGGGTAACATCTCTTCAAGGAATTGAAACAGAACATTTTCTTCTCCTGCAAACGTGGTGTGGATTCTTCAGCACTGCTGAATAGTTGAACAAAGCTTTTCCTCATAATGAACTATTCATTCGGATTTCACAATGTCTCATCACTTCAGCCACAGTTGGTGACTGTGCCAAGAGAACTTCTCACATATAATTTCCAATGTTTTCTTTCCAGTTACTCAAGAGGGAGGAAGAGGTCGGAGCATGGAGACAGAGTTGTAGTTCCTAGTGAAGATTTTACAGTCTCTTTTTGCATAAAAACGGTACTCAGAACTTCGCTGTTGGAACATTAGTGAGAATTCTGTTCATAAAAACACTTTGGCCCTGCTATTAGTGGTCCTGCCAGAGTTCAGACGTTATCATCATGAATTATAATAATGCTTCTTGTAACACCAAACGTTAACACTAGCACTTTGTGTGTATGTAAGAACAAACTGTGCCATACCAAAGGTCCTCCAAGATTGCTATCTTGACCCCTACAGCGGCCAAAACAAAAGGGACATGACAAGTTTAAAACAATCATCCTTTTGGAAGTCTCCTTCAGTTCCCAGCAATTAGGAGCTTTTTTACACCCTGGGCAAAACATTTCAGCCAGACCACTAAGTGAACAGCCTCAGGGACTACTTTTAAAGTCACTTCTGCTTTTGAATCCACACTTCCAGATCTTATTTATACAATAAGTAGAAGACAAGGACAAAAGAATGACAGCTTTGCACATTTTTTAAGTAAGTATCAGACGTAATTTTGCTGCATGAAGAAAAAGTTTGCCAATCCAGTTGTTTGAATTTCTATTCTGTTTCAGTGTCTACTACATGATCTCTAAATGCTGGCTGCACAGCATTTTCTGAGATGAACTACTCAGCAGAAGGAAGAAATATACTACTTCATGTCTGCTCGAAACATTAGTTAGTATTTTGCTTCTGGCTAAACAAAATCCTCCTCTGCCAACTTTTAGTGTATGTTTTACCTATTAAAATCACAGCCTCAAAACATCAATTTGTAAAACCTCCTGCCAAAAGTATGGCTGTAAGCACAGAGATTATTTCTGTGATGAAGAACTACTAGTCAGTATCCACGTAATAAAAGAAGGTATTCCTTTTACAGGAATTTTGTTCCTCTTTGCAGCAAATGTTAGAGGCAGGTGTGGATATAGCAGCCATGAGATTGCTGAGTGAAGGAACTTACAAGAGGAAATAAGGAGTCTTCACTAGAAGGAAGAATTTCAAAACACTGATAACAATGAGTTCAAGGGAGGAGAGATTCATTAAATGCATAATTAAGTTTAACCTCACTTTCAGAGTCCTTTATCTCTTCTGCTTTGCCTCTTTTTTTCTTGTATCCTCTATTACCTCAGGTCTGAAAATGACAATATACAAAAGTAAGGCTTTCAGTAGATGACATAAGCTTCTAGTCTGACAGTCTGCTCCTTTAGAAGCTGAATTTAAAATGAGTTGTCATCATATAGACACTATACTTATCTCAGTAAGAAAACATTTTAAAATTCACCGCAGATCTTAAGAAATCAGACCTTGATTCTGCTGTCCAAACATGAAATGCACAGGGTAGCATGTCTGACAATTAGTTGCTGGTCTAAAAGGCCATGGAAATTTCATGGGTCTGTGCTATATTTACCATACACTCTGTATATCTCAGGGCAAGACCTCATTTAGCGTAAAATCCTCAAATGGATGTTGGTGTCCATATTTAGCCATTTCAATTCACTCTCTTTTGATACAACTAAACTTAGGTGGATTTCTTGAACTAGAAAATAAAATTGCATTTTGTAAGAATTGTGAGAAACTTCAAACATGGAATTATTTTTAGTCAATAGTATTCACTGTATGAAACTAGTTCACGTGCTGAAGAGCCTGGACGTTAAATTCAGAGATAATTCTAACAAATAACTTAGAATTAAACTAAATCTAGTGTCTCATTTTTTTTCTTTTTCAGGGAAAAATGCCTTCAGAGTTGAAGTACAGACAATGCTGGATTCTAGAAGCCATCATGAACAGTAGATAGGTATTATGCCTGTCCTGCAGACATCATATGAATCTCAGAAATAGATTCATAGACTCCAATCACTTGCTAGGGGACGTATCTATGGACTACTACAGTTAAGAGAACATTGAGGTGAGGCACAATAATAGACTTCAAAACTGAAAAAGGTGGTCTGTAGAAAGGCACCACACTTTCCGTACTTGAAGGGAGTGTATAAATAGGAGGGTGAATGACTTTTTACATGACTTGATAGTGATAGGATAAAGGGGAATGGTTTTAAACAGGACAGGAGAGATTTAGGTTAGATATTAGGAGAAAGTTTTTCACTCAGAGGATGGTGAAGCACTGGAACAGGTTGCCCAAGGAGGCTGTGGATGCCCCATCCCTGGAGGCATTCAAGGCCAGGCTGGATGTGGCTCTGGGCAGCCTGGTCTGGTGGTTGGAGACCCTGCACATAGCAGGGGGGTTGAAACTAGATGGTCACTGTGGTCCTTTTCAATCCAGGCCATTCTATGATTCTATGAATAACTCCCCATTCCAGTGAGTGACTGGTTTAAATATCAGTCATTTCACATCAGGCATAAGGAAAGGACTTTCTAGTAAAACAGGCCTTTAAGAACTTGAACAAATTGCTTAGGGATGTTGTCAAAGATATTTTAGTAGATTTTTTAAGAAACAGCCCCAAATCTGCCAGTAATAATGTGCATATAGTTAAACCTGTCTTGGGATAAAAGGACATGTTAAAGGTTATTTCCACTTTGCTTTCTGTGATTCTGACCTACTAAGAATAATGATCATTTTGATCAGAACATATGTTTGTGCAGGCTTTTATCCAAGGACTCCAGAATTAATCAATGGCAGATAGGATATGTAGACCTGAATTCAAAATGCCCTCAGTAACTTAGAGAGGGTATTATGTCGAACAAATAAGTAATATTGAAGCTAGCTCACTTTGTTGCCAGAAGAGTATAAATAAGGAAAATGTATGTAAAAAATGAATATGTTTATTATTTTTGTGATTTACATATGTAGTACATACACATTCATAGAATCACAGAACGGTTTAGGTTGGAATGGATCTTTTAATGTCATATAGTTCCAGTCTCTCCCTGTCATGAACAGTGATATCTTTCACTAGATCAAGTTACCCCATCTAACCTGGTTTTGAATGCTTCTAATGATGGGGCAAACACAGCTTCTGTGGGCAAACTGTCCAAGTGTCTTACCATCTTCACAGTGAAGAACTTCTTCCTCATATCTGATTTTTTCTACCTTCCTTCAGTCAAAAAACATTATTTCTTATCCTGTCACTATGCTCATCCTCAGTCTTCTAGTCTAAATATTGCATACTTGTCTGAAGGCCTTAAATACAAGTTTCTCTGAAGTCAATGGGCCTACACTTAGATATAGATAGGGCAAGTGATTGCCGTATTCAAGCTGTAGACATATTTATGTTTATTTTATACATTTATACTGAGAGCATTGTCACCAGTGGTTCAGCAGAGAAATAAAATTACATATATGAAGAAAAATGTATTATGTATTTATCTTCAACCACAATGAAAGATGGTATCCAAAAATTAGGAATTTTTCATGTGAAATGGATTTTAAGAACATAAGTGTTAAAGTGAAATCTCTTAACCAACACACATACTGCATCACCAGCAATTACCTGAAGCATTACCTCTTGGCTATTGAAGCATATTACACCATAAGAAGCTACAAACAGGTCTCTCCATCTTTTATTAACCTACTACTTTAAAACCAAAACTATGTTGTTTTCTTCCTCCATATGCACTGCCTCTAAGCATGTCATTAACATTCAGTTGCCAAAATACTAAATAATAGCTAACGGCACACTGGTGTCGAATTCATTAAGAGTGTTTATTTTTAAGTATCAGCACCAAGAGTGTTTAATGTATAATATGGCAGCCTTCATTATTGATAATAATAAGCAACATGTTTCCTTAAGATTTGCTATCTCTTCTTCACACAAGCAAAGCCAACATGTCTGCTGGGTGTTTGTTTGTCTTTCATTTTATGTCATTACAGAAGATCAAGATAACCACTCAGCAGTTATTATGTGATGTTAGTGCAAGCAACTTCTCTGCTCAGCTTTCTTTGACTTACTTTGAACATAATTACATAGCAAAAATAAAATGCGACCCTAAATAAATACAGAGAATCTGATGTCAACTGATTAGAGAACAGAGTAGGCACAGAGCAAAGGTCCAGTTGCTCCATTATTAGCACCTCCATTTCCTTATATTTAATCATGGTCTTCACTCAGAAGATGAAGCTCTCAGATCCTTAAACATTAACAGAGTTTTTCATGTGGAGGGTTACTTCAGACAGTGTAGTAACCTGACAATCTGCACAAACTATCCATACAGTCATGGACTCATCTCTGAGAAACTCATTAAGGCCCCAGCTGAAGCTGACTTTCTAGGCTATGTTCATCAATAGAGAAATACAGCTTTGGAAGGCAGTTCAAACCTCCTCTCCTACATAGTTTCTCTCAGCTTCTCTCCCTGTTTAAGGAAGGATTCCAGGTTACCGGTTCAGCATGGAAACCTAACTTTGGGAGAGCACTGATATAAATGAGAAGATTCCCATTCTTGGACGACAAAGTCCACCTGATGAGGTGACTGGGATTTCACTCTAAAACAGCCCCCCTTGAACATGTTGAGTTGCGCTTCTTTCTATTCCCAGCCTAACTCCCTTCTTCCCTTCTCCAAGCAGTGTCATTAAAATTTTACTTGGAAGAAAAAATATCATTTATTTTGTAGTTATTATACCCAACTTCCTTTAAAGTTCCTCAGAGTACTCAACAATATACCGAATTAATCAATCTGGCAGCAGTGTTTGATCTGTAGCTCACCAGGGCCAGTCCTGTTTAATATGTTTATTGATGATCCAGATGCAAGAATTCTGTTCGCAGATGACAAAAAGCTGCCTGAAGACAGGAAAACCCTACAGGGTGATCTAGATAGGCTGGATTGATGCACTGAGACCATTTATATGATGTTCAACAAGACGAAGTTCTAGGTCCCACACTTTGGTCACAACAACCCCATACAATGCTATAGGCTTGGGGCAGAGTGACTGTAAAGTTGCAGTGAGGAAAAGGGAGTGCTTGTCAACAGCCAGCTGAACATGAGCCAGCAGTGTGTCCAGGTGGCCAAGAAAGCCAATGGCATCCTGGTTTGTATCAGAATTAGTGTAACCAACAGGAGCAAAGAAGTGATTGTCCCTCAGTTCTCAGCTCTGGTAAGGCCACACCTCAAGAACTGAGTTCAGTTTTGGGCTCCTCACTATGGGAAAGAGGCCCTGGAGTGTGTCCAGAGAAGGGTGAAGAAGCTGTGAGGGCTCTGGAGCACAGGTCTCATGGGGAGTGGTTGGTGGAGCTAAAATTGTTCAGTCATAGAAGAGGAGGCTCAGGGGAGACCTTATTGCTCTCTACAACTCCCTGAAAGGAGGTTATGGCGAGGTGGGGGTCAGCCTCTTCTCCAAGGCAACAGTGATAGAATGGGAGGTAATGGCCTCAAATTGTGCCAGGGGCAGTTCAGGTTGGATATTAGGAAGAATTTCTTTTCCGAAAAATGCTTGAATGAGCTGACCAAGGAGGTGGCTGCCACCATCCGTGGAGGTACTCAAGAAACATGGAGATGTGGCACTGAAAGACATGGTTAGTGGTAATAAGTTGAACTTGGACTAGATGATCATAGAGATTTTTTCCAACCTTAATAATTCTATGGTTCTCTGGTCATATTAGAATGATAAATATCTCATGCTGAATAGAACTCCTTGTTACTAGTTCCTATATAGAAGCATCTTTGTACCACACACACTATATATATACGTATGTGTGTGTGTGTGTCTATATACAAATTGCTGCCACAGTTGAACCAAATCAAACAAAACTATAGACAGGACAAGAATTTCAGCCAGAGCAGATTTCAGCCAGAGCAGACCTAAAAAACATCAGTCCCACAGCCTTACAAACTCAGTACAAAGCTTATGACAAAGCAATGGTAATGCCATATTTCAGGGTTACACAGTTATAATCCATCTGCCCTTTAGTTTCTTTTCTTCAAAATTCTCACTCCAAATCAAAAAGAAAAGAGAGATTGGAGATAAGGAAATGTTCAAATATTCTTTCAAAGCCAGATTTTCCAAATAATAAACTCAAATGGAAGGAGCTTCTAAGGAACTTTTTAATAAGAAATATATGATTTTCATCTACTGCTTTTAACATTAGTAAAATAAACATGACAATGAACTAATTACTAATATATTAACTGCAGTCAGTATTAAGATGAGTGGAACCCTGAGACAACACATGGCACTGAGCACACTCTGTCACCTGCTCTGCTAATAGCAAAGTATTCAACGTATATCACCTGTAGTAAAGAACTGGATGGAGTTGCAAGGCTCCTCAGGAAAGATGACACCCTACCTGTTACATTCATAGGCAAATAAAAGCTCTTACTTCAGAGACAAAGTGCCTAACTGCCAACCATTATAGGATAACACTTCCTCAAGATAAAGACTACTCTGATATCCAGCATCAAAATCCCTTGAAGTTGAAAACAAAGGTGAACACTGATAATATAAAAACATGCTGGGAAACCAAGCAATAAGTAACGGATCAATTGGGTGCTGGCACAGAATAATACAATAATACAATAATAATACAAACCCAGCTGTTCACTAGCATCTGTTACAAACAACATTCTTCTTTTCTTTCTTTCTCTGCAATCCCCCTTCTTTTTGAGACTCAGAAAAGTGAAGGGTTTTCATGCTTAGCTAGTTTTATTTACTGCCCCAGAGACATCTTAAGTTGGTCACAGATAGTTGGAGGAAAGTGAAAAGCAATAGTACAGGACAAATAAGGTGGCTGACAGGACAATCATGCACTTTAGGGAACAATTATGTTTAGAGATGAGTGTTTCAGTCTGCAGGGAGAGCAAAACACATGCCAGTAACAGGAGAAAATAAGAACGTAAAAAAAAATAAGCAGCCTCGGTCCATCTGATGTGGAGGGTAAGAATATTACAAATGAATGTTTTTCCTCCTGGATCTCTTATGTGGTTTAGCCCAGTCAACCATCTTCAAGATCAACCTGGAACTCATTGCCAAAGGACTTCATCAAGGCAAAAATTTTGACATGGCTGGAGATGAACTAGACATTTACGTGGATTATGAGGTTAACCAGAATGACAGTTTTAAGGAGTTTATTAACATATTAAAAACAAGGGGTTTTGGAAAAGCCATCATGTGGATCATATGCTTCAGTGAAGAAGATAATCCCAGGGGAACTGTTTGGTGTAACTTCATACAAATAACGGTCCAAGACAAACTTTCTTTTTTCTAAAACTCCTCAAACTCTCTGTATCACTTACTACTGATGAAAGAGACCTCTCCAGTCTGATTATACTCATGCAGTTAAAGGAAATGTTCTTAAGACACTTCTCCAGAACTGAGGCCACCTGACACAGAACTCGTCTTTATAGTATAAAAATTAGTTGCCCTTCAAAATAGATCAACTGGGAGTGGCATCTGGTTCTTACTAATTCCTGATCTGAAGAAATGCATAAGTACTAGCTGGATGTAATTAACTCCATGGGGCCAGTGGGATTCATCCCAAGATACTTAAAGACCTCACTGATGTTAACACAAGACCTCTCCCAACTATTTCTCAGTGGTCTTCAGAATCTGGAGAGGTCCCCGTTGACTGGAAGTTGGCAAATGTCTCAGTTTTCAAGAAGAAGAAAGAAGACCCTGGTAATTACAGATCTGTCAGTCTTACTTTGATACTCGGCAAAATTGTGAATAAAATTATTCTGTAACATCTGAAAGACAATGCAGTCATTGGTTACAGCCAACACAGGTTTATGAAGGGAAGGCTCTGTTTAATTAATTTAATCTCATTTTATGATAAAGTTACCCATTAATTGACCAAGAGAAGCCAGCCAATCTTTTTGAATTTTATTAAAGCTTTTAATACTTTTTTTCACAATATCCTTCAGGACAAAATGACCAGCATACAGCCAGACAAGAATGTAATACAGTGGATGAAAAACTGGTCAGTATGTTGTGATCAAAAAATTATGGAAAATACGGTTACATCACTAGTGGATTTATGCTGTTTATCTTGCTTCACAGCTGCTGCTCTGAATAGTTTTTCTTGTATTCCCACAGGTTTACACTAGTATAGTGTAGTCACTAGCAGGGTTCTACAGGTTTCCACGTTAGGGCCAGTTCTTTTTAATGTTTACATAAATAACTTGAATATTGTTTTCATAAAGGACTTGAAGGTATACCAAGTAAATTTACAGAAGACACTAAATTGGGAAGATCTGGGGGTTCTGGTTGATAGCAAGTTGAGTATGAGTCAACAGCATGCCTGGAAGCCAAAAGAGCCAGCTGTACCCTGGGTACACCAGATACAGAGCTGCTAGCTGGTTGAGGGAATGGATTGTTCCACTCTGCACTGTATTGTGCAGCCTCACTTTGAGTACTGTGTGTAGTTTGGGGCACTACAATACAGTGAGGACATAAATCTATTAGAAAGCAACCAAAGAAGGCAGCGAAGATGGTGAAGGGTGCAGAAGGTAAAACATACAAGGAATGGATGAAATCCTTTGGTTTGTTCAACCTAGAGAAAAGCAGACTGAGGGGAGGCCTCATTGCAGCCTACAGCTTCCTCACAAGGAGAGGTAGGTGCTGATATCTTCTCTGAGATGACAGCACTGAAATCTCAGGGAACATCATGAAGCTGCATCAAGAGAGATTCATATTGATTATTAGGAAAAATTTCTTCACGAAGAGGGTTATTGGTTACTGGAAGAGGCTCCCCAGGGCACTGATCTGAGCACCAAACCTGTGGGACTTCAAGAAGCATTTGAACAGTGCTTTCAGACATATGGTTTGAATTGGTTAGTCCTATGTGGAGCCACACATTAGACTTAATGATCTTTGTGGGTCCCTTCCAACTCCAGATATTCTATGATTTTATGATCCCATGGCCCAGGCCAAACCTGATCAAGCCAAGCCCTCCCTAGTGCCAGGGATTCTTCTAACAGTTAATCAGACTGGACTTGTTCCCATGCCTGTGCTCATGCTCTGGCAAAATTTGGTTTATTAGTAGAAGAGATTAGTACATAACTATGATAGTATTTGCTAGCATCAGGGACCTCAATGTCCTTGTGTCATCTCTCATGTACCAAGCAAAAAAAAACAAACCAAAACCAACCCTTTTATAATAATCCCCACTGGATGACAGCTTGCTCAATGGTTTACAGTATAGACTAAGTTTCTAATTCCAATGAGATCTTTTGGGCATTAAATGACAAGTATAGAAACTAACTGGTAATATTTCTCAGACAAATTCATCGAAACATAGAATTGCAAGGGTTGCAAGATACCTCTAGGCCAGAAGGGAGATCACCTAGTCCAACTCTTCTACAGTACATTGCACAGGAAAGTACTCAATCATGAGCCTGGAAGAAGTGGTGCTTGAATGTCAGTCAACTCTCTTGGGCCCCCTTGCCTTCTAATGCTCTAACCCATGGGATACCTCTGAATAGGTCCTTGAAGAGATCAAAGTAGGCTCTTGTGAAGTCTAGAATTGCAATCCTATTTATTGCCTTGTTTCTTCCATGCAAGATCCTGAACTCTACTGTGTCATGGTCATTGTATTCAAATCTGTCCCCAGCCTTCATATTTTCAACTAGTCCTTCTTTGTTTATAAGAACAAGATCCAACAGCTCACATCTTTTCATTAGCTCCTCCACTACCTGCATTAGAAAGCTATCAACCACACACTGCAAGAACCTCTTGGACCATGTGTGCTTGGCAGTGTTGCTTTTTCAGCAAATATCACAGTGATTAAAGTCCCCCATGAGAACAAGTGCCCATGATTGTGAGGCAATTTTCATCTGGCTTTAGAAGGTCCCAGCAACTACCTCCTCCTCATCAGATACCAAACCTCCACAACAGTGTCACCCATATTAGTCTGCAACTTAAGTATCACCCATAAGCTCTTCACTTGTTCATCAGTCATCTCCAGGTGTAGCTTGACACACTCCAGTTGCTCTCTCACAAAACGAGCAACTCCACTGCCTCAGCATGTTGAGTCATTTTTTCTAAAATTTTTTTTAGAATTTTTTCTAAAGATTGTTAGTGTTGGATAAGACCTCTAAGATCATCTAGTCCAAAAATCAAACCTATCACCACCATGCCCACTAAACCATGCACTTCAGTGCTAAATCTCCACATTTCTCGAACACCTCCAGGGTCAGTGGCTCTATCACCTCCCTGGGCAGCCCATTCCAATACCTCACCACTCTTTCAGAGAAGAATTTTTTCCTAATATCCAACCTGAATCTCCTGTGACACAAATTGAGGCCACTACTTCTCCTATTGATAGTTACCTGGAAAAAGAGGCCAACTTCCAGCTCATTATAATCTCCACACAGGAGTTATAGAGAGCAAGGTCTCACCTGAGCCTCCTATTCTCCAGGTGGAACAATTGCAGTTCCGTCAGCCACTCCCCATAAGTTTTGTGCTCCATATCATTCACTAGTTTTTGTTGTACTTCTTTGGACATGTTCCAGGGTCTCAGTGTCTTTCTTGTAGTGAGGGGCCTAAAACTGAGTCTCCTGGTCATAGAAGGAAATCAGGATGATCAGGCAGGATCTGCTTTTCATGCATCCATGCTGACTGGGTCTGATCCTCTGGTTGTCCCACATATGCCGTGTGATTGCACTCAAGACAACCTGCTCCATGACCTTCCCCAGTAAAGCTGACAGGCCTCTGGTTCCCCAAATCCTCTTTCTGAGCTTTCTTGTAGATGGGCATCTGTTCTTCTCATGAAGAAGCACAACTGGTTCTAAAAGGTTCTTGGTAATAGCAGGCAAAGTCTTTGCAGATAGGCCAATAGTCATATATAGAAAGAATGGAACATATCCAACTGGTAAAGGGGATCTCCAGCTATGCAGCACTCCATCTCAAGAAGCACCCACATGCCCAAAAGATGCTCTTCCTTCATATTCACCTTTATATAAGCCCCATAAACTTGTGACAGTCTGAGTAGATCACTAACTTTTTCCCTCTGAATAAGTTTATTTTTTTCTCCATCTCTGTCTTCCAGCTCAGGGGTCTGGGTACTCTGAAGATAACTGGCCTGGCTATTAAAGATAGAAGCAGAGAAGGCATTGAGTACATAAGCCTTTTCCTCATCCCCACTGGTGATGTTACCCACTGCATTCAATAAAGGATGGAGATTCTCCTTGGCCCTCCTTTAGTTGTTAATGTATTTATAAAAATGTTTTTTCTTATCTTTTACAATGGTGACCAGATTATATTCTAGCTAAGCCTTCACCTTTCTAATTTTCTCTCTTCATAATTAAGCAACATACTTGCACTCTTCCTGAGTTGCCTGCCTGTTCTTTCAAAAATGGTAAATTCTCTTTTTTTTTTTCTCCACATCTCCCAAGGGATTCTCCCAACCAATGTCCTAAAGAGTCCAATGTCAGTTCTATGGAAGTCCAAGATAGTAATTTTGTTGAACTCCCTCCAGACTGAAACCCCCAAGACCAGGAGGGTTGGAATTTGATGATCCTTGGAGTTCCTTCCTATTACTTCACCAAGAATCAAGAACTCAGCAATTTTGTGGTCACTCTGCTCAAGGCAGCTCTCGACCACTACATCTCCTACCACTCCTTCTCTGTTCATAAACAGCAGGTCTAGCAGAGCACCTCCTCTAATAGGCTTTTTTACCAGCTGTGTCAAGATGTTATCTTTCATACACTCCAGGAATCTCCTCTATGCTGTAATTCCAGAAAACATCTGGTAAGTTGAAGTCTCCCAAAAGAACAAGAGCTAGTGATTGTACATAGTGCAAGTACATAGCCATCCATGACAGCATTCCAGTCATGTGAGTTTAATCATAATTTTAAAGCCAGAATACAGAATACATATTGTCTATCAATATGCAACTTGATATTGCTAACACGTAGCCTCAATTCAATAGAAGTTATTTTCTTCTCTTTATTATCACATATGTACAGTGTACTGCTTGCAGAAACAGGTATTTTTGAATTTACCTACATTAATTCCATGGCAATAGCCCAACCCCTCAGTTTGTATTTTTTCTTTCAAAAACAGTATATGCATCTTAGCTGAATGTCTTATGTAGTGACATACAAATCCAATCATGGATTGTTAAATGCATAACTAATCTATTCACCTTATAAAAGATTAATTAAAATACTTTGCATCTGTAGTCAACTATGCAGTATGGCCACTGGCATTGACTTGCTTCTAACCACTACATTTTGATTAACGCAAGGGATTTAAAAATATGTACATGAATATTTCATTTTTTTCCTGCTTAAATAACAAGGTTTTCCATGAAGAAATCAATTTGCGAGGATTTGTGACAGTTTCATCAAGTTCCATCTTGTTCACGTATGTTTTCTTTTATTCTCTAAATAAATATACACATAAATTTCTTAAGTTAGCTTCCATCATGGAGAGCCATGGACATAATGTTATTTTTAACTCTTCATAACTTTTCTATGTATAAGAATTTCAAAATTATTCTAAATCAAAATATTTCACCAGAAATGAAATACTCTTCTTTGTCTTCTGAAAATTTAAAATGAATATTTTTCCTAACTGCTACTTCATTAAATAAAATAATATTTCATCAATACAATTTGAGATGTTCTTTATTGAAAACTGCAAAATACGTCTTGACATTTTCTTCCATTTTCCTGTTCATTAATTGCCTCTGCATTTATGAATGCATTTTCTGATACAACTTTTATTAACCAAAATAGGTCTGGTGGGAAAGGGCAACTATGTAAAGTGTTTCTTGTATTTTGGGCTGTTCATCAAAATAATGTTATAATTTGAGTCAAATACAAGCTAATCAGTTAAGTGGAACTTGAGTACAGAACAAAATTATGACGTGGGTCAAAGGGAGAAACATCTGACTCCAGGTTTGATGCTAGAATTGACTTTTGACTACATTGTCTGGACGGTTCAGCCCTGATGCTGCCAAGTACACTGCAGTGCTAGTGTAATGTGATGCTATGTTGGTCTAAGTTTGTGCTCAGACAATAGATTAGTAGTTGAACACTCTAGGTTAAAAGGCAGCTTTTAGTGTGTCAGCCAGATAGTGAGGGATCACAGCCAACAGTAATAGGCAACATGACCCATGTTAAAGAAAAACAGGAAATCATCATCTGCAAGAATGCAATAAGGAAAATTTATGACCTTTTCTATTGCTTCAGTGAGATGGCCTACAACTTTGCTACTAAAAGGCATCTCAGAATTTGGCCTGTGGTACCTTAAACTTGTCTTTCCTAGCAAGAACTAGAGCTCTTATTTGTGTGTTTTCCTTCTCTTTCCAGACATTTATTCTCACAAAATACAGGCAATCAAGATATTTTGAGACTTCTACTAATCTTTCAATCTGGGCTGATTAGTGATTAGTTCAAGTATTCACTAGAGTAAGAAGTGACTAACAGGTAGATAAAAAAGAGCTTATGAAAACATTAACTTCCTTTAATCAGAAAACGAGGCTCAAAAAGCACTGAATTCAAATCCTACAGTATGTTTACTGGGAAGGAAAAAGGATAATGGTATTTTCAAAGAAGGGATCTCATGATGGTGAGAGCTGTCTACATACCCAAACAGACAGCTCAACATTTCCAGATGTGTTTTCCTCTCATGAGTGCAACTTCAAACTCATCTAGGAAGATCATCTCAAAGTGCAAGAACATTTGGCACTGTCACAAAGTATTTTTCTCACTAGTAAGAAGAGTTTAAAGTCCTGTCAGACATTGTCATTAATAGTCAGCCAGATTTGGCATAGAATAGAAATAACCACTTTGCAGACTCTACGCAAAAGACCTACTAGATATAAGAAAGCACTATATATTCCATAAATGAAGATTCTCTTGCATAAGTCATTTGTTGTCTATACTGTCCCAATGTGTCTTTACTGGATAAAGAATACAGTATCACATGAATAGTATTCCTACAGTGGGTATGTTTGAACATCAGAAATAGCTGGAGAGACATATGAATGAGAAGGAAGAAAACCATGTGCCATGAACTGGTTGACTAGATGATCTTGTACGTCCTTTCCAACCTTGTGATTCTATGATTCTATGAACTGGTGCCCAGAGCAGGTTACATGAATAAATCGGCTCTTCAACTCAATAAGTAAACAGTGGCCAGTTCACGCCCTGTAATGGAGGAGGTATTTGCACAAATCATCAACAAATCTACACAGACAAAATCAGCTTGATTTTACTTCAAGTGCTCAGGCTACTGATGAAATAAAAGGATTCTTGTGAAACCGTATACTGTTGACTGAGAGACTGCTTTACTAAATGCAATCTTAATGCAGTTTACAACAAGCTAACTGCAAAGGCCGTTTGAATCTCAATTCCCAAAGAAATAACAAGGAGAAGTTTGTAAATACACAAGGAACGCAATCTCAATAAAATAAGATCCATTGTGCTAGATTATTTTGTTGCCCTGGATCCAGGCAACTGCATGGTCATAATACAAAAGTCACTTCTAATCAAGACTCATCAGAAACTAAGCGTGATGCCTTTTCTAGGAATATGTTCTCTCTATTCAATCCCTCTGCTTCCCCTAAACTCTGTTTACTTTGGATTCATATGGCCTTCTAGTGGTGATTGAAGGTCACTGCCAAAAACTTGAAAACCATTTATAGAAATTTCTTTCTTTCTCTCCTGTTCTGTCCTACCTGCCAGACACACTTGTCTCTTTTTAAAACCCTTTAATTTCCAATAAAATGTTCTAAAATTTTTACTTATATTCTGGAGAAGTATGTTTCTGTCTTGGACCATCTTTCTGGTATTTTAAGGCCAATTCTATTAGGATCTGAACGTATCTACTTCCTATATAATATTTGGTCTACTGGTCACAGAAATAGCGTACAGGTCTGCAGTGAGTGGATGCTGATGAAATGTAAATACATGTGGAGCCCGCCTTGAATACAAGACACAAAGAAATGGGAGAGACAGTGTCTTTGTGAATGAAGCATACTAAAATAGATTTTATTTTGAAAATATTAAGCCTAAATGGTTAGGGATTTGGGGAGGATTATTTTTTATGTCAGAGGAAATTATAGTAAATCAGACTTTTACATGGTAAAAATAAGTCATAAAACTTTATATAGCTGTTCTGAAGAGCATGAAAGAAACATTTTTGTTCCCACCTGCACTCTAGCCCCTGGAAATGCAAGAAGAGAGCTTAGCAGATAAGAGATAATTTGGCTCATTCACTGCTCCTTACACCATAATCACCTGTAATTAATCCAAATGTTTAAGTAATTCACTGGAATTTAATTTACTTACACTGCAGTTGCTGCACATTTCTAGCAACTACTGCAAGGGTAAACTCAGTTTCTTTTTATTAAGTGAAGTGAACAGAAGCAGATTGCTCATGTCGTTAGTGTGGTTACTCTGAGTTTTCTTGATAAATTAGACTGTAATGGCTCCCTTTTTTAAACACAACATCACACGTCCTTCTGATCTTCTAGATAAATGTCATAAGCACATACACTGCAAATGAAAAGGCCCAATTTCCATATGAAGTGTCTAGAACTAGCCTTGCACTAGCAAAATATGTTCTGTTCATCACTAAAAATAATGTATTTCTGTAACATATTGTTTTACCAATCTTCATTCCAGACACACTGCATAGGAACCATCAATATATTTTAATTAGACTGAATTCATTAAGTAAAAAAACATTCAAATGTTAAGAAAGATCTCATTGATCTTTGGTAAAACTAGACTCAAAGGCTTCTTCAACGACATTTATTTTTCAAAGAGAAAAGTCAACTGTAGATATTTTAATCCTGATTTAGAAACACATTAGCCTCTCACCACTACTATAAACAGCTAAATAAACAGCAGAGTGTTCACAAATACATCAAGTCAAATAAAACAAAATGTAAGTAACAAGCATAGTTAGAATCTGTTTTTACATATGTGTATAGTTACGTACAGCTTGACTGAAATTGATAGAAGAAATTTCTGAAAAATTTATGAGCCCTATGAGGGAAACTCAGCAAAGAAAGCTGAGTAAAAAAATGGTCCTTTTTTTTTTTTCCCTGCAGTTTCACTGATATGACAGACAGCAAACATCAGAGTAATGACTGAAAATTAGCATTGGTGCTTTAATGTCCCTGAAAGATTTATTTTCTCTCAGGGAGATAAAAGAACTAAATATCTCTCCAAACCCTTGCCAAGCCCTTTATAACCATGACTATGCCTTCCAAATTGTTGCTTACAAATCACTAAAGAATCACTAAAGAGACAAGGTTCATAATTCAGATTTTTATTGCTCGCTCTTAGGAAAGATGGCATGATCTGCTCCTCCATAGCTTCCTCCCACCTCAGCTTTAGCAGGAACGTGGGGAACTCCTGCTCAGTGCAGAAATGCCTCACTTTTAGAAAAATGAACACTGTTAATAACCACCCATCACATTGCTTCTGTGAGCCACATTCACATTTTACGTTTATCAGAGCTGTCTCATTCAATTGGCCACCAAAGAGGCATGATGTTTATTTAACTGCATAAATACTGCATAATTCCATGCAAAAGGTAGAGTGGGATCTGCAGTTCTCCCATTTCCTTCCTTGTATGTCCTGTCAAGGCTGTGTTCACTCCTTGCTTACCTGTTTGCTATTTAATATCAATACTATATCTTCAATGTCTTCAACTAATTCAGATTACATGGAAGTTGTAGTGAGGTTAGAGTTGGTCTCTTTTCTCAGGTGATAAGGGACAGGTTGTGAGGAAAAATCCTTAAGTTGCCAAAGGAAGGTTTGGGTGGGACATTCGGAAAAATTGCTGTATGGAAAGTGATTAGTCATTGAAAGGTGCTGTTCAGGGAAGAGGTGGGGTCACCATCTCTGCACTGTTAAGAGATGTGGATGTGGTTCTTAGCTACATGGTTAAGCAGTGGATCTGTTGTAGAATTATAGAACTATAGAATGGTTTGGGTTGGAAGGGACCTTTAAGATCAGCCAATCCCCTGCTGTAGGCATGGACACCTCCAACTAGACCATTTTGCTCAAAGCCCCATTCAGCCTGGCCTTGAAAGCTTCCAGGGACAGGGAAGCTTCCACAACCTCACTGGGCAACCTGTTCCAGTGTCTCAACACCCTCAGATTAGAGAGGGATATTTCTTCCTAATATCTAGTTTAAACCTACCCTTTTCCAGTTTAAAATAATTTCCTCTTGTTCTGTCACTACATGCCCATGTAAAATGTCCCTCCCCAGCTTTCCTGTAGGCCCCCTTCAGGTACTGGAAAGCCACTATAAGGTCCCCTGAGAGCCATCTCTTCTCCAGGCAGAAGATTCCTAGCTCTCTCAGCCTGTCCCTCGGGGAGGTGCTGCAGCCCTCTGATAGACAATCTGTGTGGCATTCCTCTGGACATGTTTCAACAGCTCCATGTCCTTCTTGTGCTGGGGGCTCCAGAGCTGGATGCAGTACTTCAGGTGGGCTCTCATGAGAGCAGAGTAGAGGGTCACACGAGTGCAGAATCATTTCTGTTGCCCTGCTGGTCACACTTCACTTGTTGCAAGGTTGTTAGGTTGAGGTTGGACTTATGTTATGGTTACTTATGTTAGATTAATGGTTGGGCTTAATGACTTAAAGAGTTTTTTCCAACCTAAATGATTCAGTGATTCTATAGCTTTCCTCCCATATCACTCCTACAGTGTAGAAAGGAGCTCACTCTCATTGAGAAAAAATAGAAATAAAAGCTTCAATATTTCCATTGAAGTGAGTGTGGTAGAGACTAAATCTAGACAAAGCATTAAACAAAGACTCCAGATGAATGACATTTAAGGAAGGGCATGTTCCTGTTCTTCTCACAACAGATGATGACAATCAAATTTTATATATAGAACCTCTGGGACTGTTTTCACACATGCTTTTCTACTTTGCACCCAGGATGCACTGATTAAGTTTTATATTATTATGTACAAATCTAAAGAGCGTGTTTGTCTTCAGAAGAATGATTTAATTGACTTTGAACCCCTTTGTGAGTTAAATCACTCACTTTGGACAAAATGGGAGAGAAAAATAAACTTGTGCATTTCCAAAGAAAAGATTATCATTCACAATAAAGAAATAGTAAGAACATACATATTTTATATTTTAATTTGCAAACATATTACCGATCATGTTAGCATTCATTCTTTAGTTGAATTCAGACAAATCAGATATTACACTGTATGCATTCAGCTGCAAGCATGCAATCTGTTATTTGCAGGTGGAATTCCTTGAAAACCACACTATTATCTCCAGGGAGGAAGTTTAAATCTCCTCTTTTAACTTAATGCTGCCAGCAACCCCACCACTCTAGTGACTAAAACAAGTGGGAAGAGTCATTGGAATGTTCCTGAAGAAACCAAAAATGCTACAACAGTTTATCAACAAACACAATCTTCCTATATTTAACATTAATCTTATGTGGAGGATCTATTTGCCGCATATTCTAGAGGGTGAATGAGTCATAAAGGAAGTGCATTTGGTTGACATTTTCCATCTGCTGGCAGTGGGCTGCAACCCATCAGATGCCAAAAACTAAGCAGAAATTGAAGATATAGCCATGGGGATTTCTACTTCTACAATAAAACTGAACTCAGAGCATAACTTCTCTGTTTGCTATGAATTATGAAGGGACAGGGAAATAACATTTGACTTTGAGTGGGGCAAGACATTTGCACCTTTCCCTGCCTTCGGAGGGAATGTGTGTCCTCAGAACCTGCTCCAATTAGACCCTTCAGCCATTATACAAAGAAAGTGAAGAATATGAAAATGATGAACAATGACATCTCTAATCTTTGTGGGGAAAATAGCTCATGGTCACAGCTGGTTAAATTACAGAATGACCGAATGATTAATCAGCAGAAATGTGGGCTGTGTTGTTACTGCATCAAAGCGTGCAAGGCTGAACAAGCTCTCAGCTGGAGTACAGATGCCAAAAATAAGCTGACAGTCAAATGCCATGTGTTTTTGGAACCTATCCCTAGAGAACGGGAAGGACGAGAGACTTTCTCATGCTGATTTGTCTCTTCTGCTACTCTCATTCCCGCTCTGGAGTTAATCCACTACTGTTGTATCCAGATTTGTAATTGGGATTTATCACAGAAATCTGTTTTTTTTTTTTTTTTCTGGCTCACAAAGGATGGCAGAAGAGAAAAGGGAAAACAACAACAACAACAATAACAAAAATCTCCAATTTTCCATTTATGTATAGGCCAGAAAAAGATTAAAGAAAGACCTTTCAAGGTGACTGATGACTTTTTGGAAGGTTTAGGGTTTTGAGGAGCCCAGCTTTCAAGATTAGAAAGAATTCAAACTCTTCAATAAGGTGAAAATCAGGACTGCTTATTTTTTTTTCTGTGAAAGCAGCCTGAAGATATTCATCACTTGGAAATCAGATTTGCATGGAGTACCCCAGCAACACACAGGCAATCTTCACAGTGTCTTTCTTATATCACAGCATCACAAAGTTTTCCTGTCTATCTTTTGTCCAAGAGGACAGATTTTCAGAGAAAGGCAGAGTGGGAACATAAAACAAAACAAGACTTTACCAGCTCCCTGCCTTTTAGCTCACCACAGATCTCAGTGACACTGATTGATGTATGGGTGTCTGCAAGTGCCTGAAAGTAGGAAATGACCCCGTGGAAGCTTTCAGATCCTCCACTTGCAATGCTCAATTTGTAACCATAGGTAGCAGAAGGCCCTTGCTGCAAGAAAGGCCAGAAGAACTCTTCTTAGAAATTCAAAATCATAGAATGAAGTAGGTTCAAAGGATACTCCAGAGGTCATCTGGTATCATCCTCCGCTCAAAACAAGACTAATTTTTGAGCTTGTTCTTCAGGATCGTGTCTAGTTCAGTCTGAATGTCTGTAGGGTAAGGCGGTCCCATAGCATCTCTGAGCCCCTCTTCCCGTGCTTGATTACCCTTGCTGTGGATATTTTCTTCTATATAGTCAGATTATCTTCCCTTGCAGCATGTGTCCATTTCTTCATATTTCACTGTCTACCTTTGAGAAGAGACTAACTTCAACTTCTCTACATCCTCCCATTAGGTTGACTCAGACAGAAGTAAGAGTTCCCTGAGCCATCTCTTCTCCAGAATGAGCCAACCCAGCTCTCAGCTTCTCCTCACACACTATCTGCTGTAGCTTCATGACCTCTTTTGGTGGTTTCTTCAACTTAGAGAAGGCTGAGGAATTACCTCATTGTGGTCTACATCTTCTTGATAACAGGGAACATGGAGGATGAGGTGCTGATCTCTTCTCTCTGACGACCAATGTTAAGACACAAGGGATTTGACAAGTCAAGAGTGGTTCAGATTAGATATTAGGAAATGGTTATTCACTGGAAGGGTGGTTGGGCACTGACACAGGCTCCCCGTGGAAGTGGTTAATTCACTGAGCAGCTGGAGTTCAAGGAGCGTTTGGACAACAATCTCAGAAATACAGTTTGCATTTTGGGTGGTTTTGTGTGGAGCCAGGAGTTGGATTCCATGATCTTTGTGGATCCCTTCTAGACTTTGGACACTCTGTGATTCCATGATTCTACAACAAGGGTCCCAAGCTTCATGAGCTTTCTGTAAGTTAAATTCTCCAGTCTGTCTAGATCATTCTAAGTACTAGCCTTGTCCTCCAGCACATTAGATGCTCTCAGTTTGATGTTGTATAAAACTTGCTGAGAGTTTCTGAGAGCGTCTAAGCTTCTAGGATGTGTGATTTCTTAAGACTTCATCATTTTGTTGAATGTATTGCAATTTGTTTTATTTGTCCTCTGAACTACTGAATATTGTGAAGCTTACATTGCACAGCCTAGCTAGTTATTTCAATATTTCAAATATTTCTAACAATTCTTTGTTAGTATCTGCTTCAAACACTTATAAGGTTTTTCTCAATATCCATGCACATGATCCGACTGGATTAATGGAAGGGTTCCACATTTAGACTGATACCTTCAACACTGTTTTGCTTATAACACAGGAAACATAGTGTTGTAGGTTACTACAAACTATCCCCACAAATTATCTCTTAGGTGCTCAGGGAGATTCAACGTAAACCACATTGTTTTTACGACAGTATTCTACTTCTGCAAGTTATTTCAGCTGCATGAGATCCAGTGGAGAATAAATGAAACACACCAATACAGCAGTGTTCTCTCATAACCTCTGGACATAACACAGTTTCCGTAAAGCCAAAAAATCTGTTTACTGAAGAGGAACATGTCTGTGCTTCCACTGACCTCAGGCATGGAAAGGCCAGAATGATAAGTATCAAGCAAACTGTACCCTATTATCTTCCCAGGCAGCGTTCATTTGATACATCAGTTTCTGGGATTAATATATGTTTTGAATAAATGAAATTTTACATGTCTTTCAAGGAAATATAATAGCTAAGCCAGAAATAAATCTGCTTGGGAATGTGCAACTGATTTGACTTCAGAGCTCATCTGGTCTGATAACTTATTACAGTTTTAACTGAATGACTAAGAAACACATTTACAGATTTATAGACACTGCAACAAGCCTTCAAAGAATAGTTCCTTGATAATTGACTGATAGACTTTGCCTTGATCTATCCAAATGCCTGAAGAGTCAATCTAATCAGGAATAAGAAATTATGATTCCTTTCAGAAATAACACTGCCATTTTGAGTTTTCATTTGCTAAAAATAGTTTTTATTTCACAGTAACTCCTGCTGGAAGCCAGACAGCCTGCTGAAAGCCACAAACTGTGTCATTTGGAAAGGGACATCTATTCTTGGGAATCTATGCATGCTTTTTTTCTGACATTCCCTCTTTAAGGTAACAGCCAGCTGTATGGATGTAGGAGACAGTGGTTCCTGTGAAAATAATAAGACCTGAATTAATAATTCCCTCCCTCTTCCACGTGTAGGTTTATGTAGTATTTAACAAAAAATGGTAGAACAAATTCTTGAAGGATAAAGGCTAGGCAAGTGTGTAAAAATGCGGCCCAGAATTTCTGACATCAGTGACTTGCAGAAATGACAATGAAAGGTATTTTTTATTCATTGATTTGGTGGAATCTTTATTAGAAGAAAGAGAATCTTGTAGCTGCAAAGCTTTCAAAAAGGTGAAGTGTTTTCAGTGTAGAGACTTTACAAGCTATATTATCTCCAAATGGCATAATAGCAAATATTATAAAATAGCTCTAAATATCTGTGTAGGCATTGAAATTAATTTATGATAATCCATTTACGTCCAAGAAAATAACAGGATATTTTAATGAAACACATTAGTAATTTTAAGAAGAGTACTGCTGGTGAGGCTGTAGGTGGAGGTCTTCTCTCCTTCAAACCTATTAACATGCAAATGGGGAATGAATAGACTAGAAAAAGCAAACAAACAGAGTGAAATCTGAAGACTTGTAAAGCAAGCCACCCCACTGTGGGGAATCCTCCCCACAAGGCCATTACTCTGCTGGTTTTAATCTATATAAATGACTGAGACAGATGGAAAACAGTACTCAAGCTGCATTCACTGATTATATAAAATGATTGAACAGAAAAAGGAACTGGGCTTCCTCTGAAATCAGTCTGCCATTCAGTAAATAAAATTTTGCATCAACAAACCTAAATGAGCACATGCCACATGCAGTTGTAAACAGCACAGAAGATGAAATGAACCACAATAAACAAAAGCCAAAGAACCTGGAAGAGACCTCAGTGAATCACAGGTCTCATCTCAAAAACATCTTCCATGATTGATGCAGAGAATTTCTTTTCCTTTGAAATCCTGTTTGTCCCGACATAATGTGGCTTCTCTGGAAAGCTGAAGAAAAGCACATCTCTCTTTCCAATGCCCATCAGTGCACCATTAAAAACATAAAATCAGCTTGGTGCTGTGTAACATCTTTCAGATATTCTGAATAACAATTACCCCAGCATTTCCAAGACCCATAGCTGTTTCACAGAAGCATACTATAGGTGTCAGCTGAAATAAATAATAAAAGGAAATAAAAATATTGCCATTTTGTATAGTCCACTTGAGGCACCAGCCTAAATTCTGAAAAAAAAACCACAGTAGCGTTTTCACAAATCTCCCAGTGAAAAGCTAAACAAACATCACTTTCCTAAGTAAGAGATCATGAAATAATTCTGGAATTATTTATAAGACTGTTATTTCCTATCAACAACCAGAATTTGAATGCACACATTCTGAAGTAAAGCTACATGACTGCTACTGTAACCTGCCTCAACTGGCCATGAAAAAAGAATCATAGAATTATATAATCATAGAATCATTAAAATTGGAAAAGTTGTCTAAGATCCTCTAGTCCAACCATTAGGACTGCTCACTTTTTGTGAACATGGCCTGTGTTTTTAAAGTCTGCCCAGGAAGTTTCATAAAAACTGGAAGAGAGACACTAGCTAATGAGTCCGTAACAGCCTTTCTCTCTGGACATAGTGTACAGAGTTAGGCTGAAGACATGGTCACTGCACATTAGTTCCATAAATGTGCATACTGAGCGACCTTGGGAAGACAGAACTCAAAAACATATCTGTGAGTTCAGGTAGATTTAAAGGCCAGAGTAATGAAGCTAAAGGGTGAAGTTTTCTACAGGCATGACCATGGTCATGACCAGAATCCATAAGGTTGTGGACAAACCTGTGCTTAGATGCTAGATCATCCTGCTCAAGCCAGTATAAACTGCAGACACTCCTTGCTTCATGTTCTTATTGGTCTACCATCCACTTCCAGATGCCAGCAGGAGTTTGTGTTAACACATGTTGTCCTGCATCTTCTAGAAAATCTTTTTCATGTGCCATCCCATCCCATCCCATCCCATCCCATCCCCTGCAATTCCAAGAAAGCCCTCTAAAATCAGATCTTCTGCATGACCATCCAAACACACTAACAACACAGAGAATGGTCAGGGTTGGAACACATGCTGATTGGAAAGGGCAGGCAAAGGGGTCAGTTGCTTAAACTAGCACAGCTGAAGACATGTCATTAACAAACAGATCCCCAAGACCTCCTGGGGATCAGCCAGGTCATTCTCTTAGTGTGCGTATCGCAAGAAATCTGAAGGAGCTGCTATTTTGACAGGAAATCTTTTAACAAAGAAGGGATCTTGATCACTTACATTTCTCACAAATGATGGAGCTCAGGAACTGATGCTGTAGATGCCCATTATTGCTATCTGAAAAATGGCATGGGAATGTGACTGTGGCTTGCCAGTGCTTTTGCACTCTGGCAGCAGAAGTAAAGGGAATAAGAGGAGAACAAATTCCCAGGACAGATTAGTACAGAAGGAGCCTCTAACCATATGATGTAGTCCACATAAACTCTTGCGCCCAGATAATTCACAATCCTAAACTTAAATATGGAATTCAAGAGACAAAGAGCGTGCCACAGGAGGAGGATGAGGAATGAGGTAATTTAACCATGCTTTTCTCTGTCCTTTATTATCAGACTACTAGGCAAGAAGACAGAAAAGATAAAGCTGGACATCAGTGCTGTAATTGAGCACAGCCAGTGCCACCCTGTGCAGAGCAGCCCAGATGAACAGTCTTGGGGTAGGGGGAGTGATGGAAGTTAAAGGAAATTCAAGGAAAATAAATGCAGAACAGATGTCAGAAAGCACATTTTCCTTCAGAGAATAATAAATGCATGTGGTGGCCGTCCAGACAAGGTTACTAGGGAAGGAATAACAAGGTCATTTCATAAACAATTAGCTGCTCTTCAGGGTGAAAGTGAAATGCTAGCAGTGACCAAGTTGGACAGCTGACTCAGGAACAAAGAAGATATTCTTTGCTTTCCTTTCCCTTGCAGTAGGGACATTCCTCTTTTAACACTCTTGTTTTCACAGTTACTGTTTCCTTGCAAGAATTCCCTGGTAAACTTAAATCTCTCTCCACTAAGGCCATCAGGAAGAAACTGATTAGTGTCTACTCTGATAGATAGAGATGTGTGTGCGACCCCAAGGCTGCATGTGTGATGTGAATCCTTCTCTGTTAAGAATGAAAGACCACCAACATGTCTGACTCACGAGCAGTCAATAATCAGTTTTCACTTGGTAATATGTTGCTTCTAATCCTGTGCTATGGTTCAAAATGAGTCACATGGCTCCTCGATCAGGACAACCTCTCAGGCTATAGTAAGGCCTTCAGTACATTACTTAGGAAAAGGATTAGGAAATATAAAGGATTTCAGGTTCAGGTACCTAGAAATCTGTCTAGTTTATAGTTGTGTCATTCACCAGCTTATTTACAACTCTGCTATTGCTTAATGTGGCAATTTTTGTGCTACTGTTAAAACAGTGCTTTCACTGATGAGCCAGGAGCAGGTCAGGCAAGAAGGAGAGGGCGAGTTATCAAGGATATAGAAAAAAGAACTGAAGTGCTCCTTTTTTTTTTTTTTTTTTTCTTTTTTAAACAGAAGGTTATCATCAGCATGTTTTAAAATCTCATTATTATCCTTGCAACTGAGAGTGCTTGGGAAAACAAGCCTCTTCTGCAAAAATCACAGTTAAAATACTGGTTTTCATGTTGCTTAGTTTGTAAGCATCCAGCATGCCTCAACAACATCTAAATGCCTTTATTTACACTCTGAAGCCTGTAACGTGCTCTATATTAGTATCTCCTGACTGACAGTTACTCTATTTTTGAGAGGAAAGTAAAAAAAAATTGTTTAGATGTTCATGCATGTAAACATGCACAGCAGATCAAAGGAAAGAAAGGTTTATTTTTCTACCAAAAGTTTTGTCCAGCACAGTTAACAGTTAATAGTCTGCACTCTGCACTGACATGAAGCAGGCTGAACTTCATAACAGATCCTACTATCCAAAAAGAGTTCAATCTGAATGAGAATTGGGTGCCAAGTAGAAGAATGAAAGCAAACTACTAGCCCTAAGGCTCATCAGCCCCTGAACTTGGATCAAGTACAGAATAAAAAAACAACCAACAAAAATATAGCAGCACTATAACCCATTGAGAAAGGAAAGCAGAGTTCATTTGAATCATATCTTTGCTTACTTGGCTTGGCCTTATTGCTTCATTTTTTAAAAGCTACCTCTTCTACTTGAATACAGTTTTTGGTGCAAGAAAATAAGGGATGTAGGGACAAAGGGGAAGAAAGTCAAGAAAGAAAGGAAGGAAAACTAAATCCATTCTTCTACTTTTCCTTTTTTTTTTTTTCCATTCTCTTTTATCCAGCAGAGGATAAAAGGACAAAGATTCAAAAGTTGACAAAACCAGCAAAACTTGGAAAAACGAGAACACCTTTCATTTTTCATTCACTCAAAAAAGAATAAATTGAACTAAAATGCTGTCTCTATTTCAGTGCCTAGAAACATTTTGACCAAATCTAAACAAAATAACTGATTTCCTTCAGCTTCAAAAAGGAAGACAGCATGCAGCTCTGATGGCCCTTGAAGCCTGCAGATGCTTGGAGAAGCAGAATGCTGGTTTGGTGTGGAAGTTTTCAGGTGGGCTGATAATTTTCCTTCAGATTTACTCTGAGGCTAGTGCTGGATGTTGAGGTAAGTGATTTGATTTTTGATAATTGGGAAATGATGAGGCAGAGCTTAGCTGGTAGATTTGCCACATCCTAAACAAAAGCAGCACAAGTTAACACTTTTTTAAATACAACTTTTCACTCAAATCTTCCTCAGTCTCCATTAGGAACTGTAATTTATTTGCAAGAATTCATCCTTTGTAAACAACCGAGACTTGGAAGAGGCTTCTGCTTTTCTGAATGCACTTACTAGAGGCTTTCCTTCCCTGGTAAGGCAAAGACTTCCTACGATCTCTCAGTTAAAACCAGAAGTCTTCACAGACAACATAGCTTGCAATTAAAGTAGATTGCTAGGGCCCACATTTTCCCTGGTTGATCTTGGGAAACACTTGCCTGTAGAGGATTGGGAACGAGGAAACTTCCAGCAACAAATTTACTGTGAAAGCAGATCTGATCCTAGGGGAGGGGTAGGGAGGACACATCTCTGTGAGAGTTGCAGAGAGAGAGGTTAGAACACGGATGTGATAAGAAGGCAAAAATGCTACAAATACATTTTACGGGAGGAAATCAAAAAGTGAAAAGTTTTTTCAATCAAAAGAAGTGTAATTTCTTCAGTCACATTAGATCTTCAAAAATTTATTTGTCATAATTGGAGATTCTGATAAATTAGCTTTCTGAAAGAAAACTGTTCCCATGTTCAGCAGTATTAAAAGTGAGCAACATCATGGTCTCTGTCTGGAGAGCTAGTTTCAAAGTGCTGCTACTGTACATCTACAGCCTGTGGAGGTAATTATGCTCCAACCTAAAGAGCATGAAGTCCTTCCCAAGGCTCCTGGTTCACTCCCCACCAAGACTTGCCAATAGAGATATAAAAATATGCTAAAAACACTGCACTGAAAGTAAAAATAGCTGATATCGTGGAAGACTAGCAAGTGGATCTTCCTTGAGCTGGCTGCATGGGCAGACTTTTCAAAAAACCCTTTAGATACCAGAATTACTATGCATGCCAAAATTAGGAGCAAAAGTAAAAAAATAATAAAATAAAAAATCTGGGAATATATATGTTTATATGACTGAAATCAGATACATAACATTTCATGCAGAAACTTTCTCAGGTAGATAAACTTGTATTTATTGGACATGCACAGAGATACGTAGCCTTTTCTGAACTGATTATCCGACTTCCAGGCTCCTGACAAAAATTACTTATCAGATATTTCTAAACTCAAGATTCTGCAAGGGCATGATTCATTGAGTGCATTCAGATAATTTCTAATTCTCCCAGCTTCTGCTGAGTTAAAATAATTCTGGCGGAGGGAGTAACAACTTTTTGTATAATGACTGATAAATCCCCATGTCAAGAGTCCAGAAGAAAGAATGAAATGAAAGATATCAGTGATGTAGTATCAAGTGGAAAGCTTAATATAAAACTTCAATATAAAACTTCAGAGCAGATATAAATGGTTGTTCTGAGAAAAAAATCTACTGTACAGTATTTGAGATTGGAGTAATTTTTCATGTTTCTAAGTAACATGTAGTGCATGATACTTTTTTACTAAACATTTTCGCTATTTTTTTCTCCATAAAGGATTTAGATTAATATTAATAATTATTATTATTATTTTAAAAGTCTGATACTTCTCAGGAAAATCTCATGGTAATGTCACATATGATTTCCATACAATTCCATTCATCTCCAAGGATTTTTTTACTCTCTGCAATATCTATCCAGCTTACATCAATGTCTAAGTTGCATTCTCTCTATATTGTTACATTCTTCCATATTATTCCTCCTCATTTTCATTCTTACTTTATAAAGCTTTATAAACTTTGAGAGCACAGAAATAGGAAGATTCAGACTGAAACATCATGAAGTATAGTATGAATGACATTAAATCTTTGTAAATCTTTGTAAATCTGTGTATATGTGTGGTTTTTTTTTTAACTGCATCAGAACAACCTGAAAAAGATGCCTTTCTTCTAGTCACATCATCTCAGTCTTTCTAATCCTCTTCTCACTCTAAATCAACTGCCATCAGTGGAAGGGAATGGGCTATTTTAATTTCTCTCACATGCAAGAGCATCTGGAGCTATGCAGTGGATGGGAATAGGCAGAGATGTGTAGGGATCCTGCCAGCTATCATGTGGCTCAGAGTCATACTGAACCAGCTGGTGCCAGCGTAAGGAAATCCAGTGGGCACTCCTTTCGCTGGCTATGTATACAAATACAGATCCACCACATCCAAAGAGATGCATAATAGACCTCAAAGCACAAAGAAGTACCTCCAACGAATGTAGACTCTCATAAAATGTACAGATTACCACTCAGACTGATCAATTAATAGCTTGCAATTGCTTTAAGTCAGAATTGGGACCTATGAACTGCCATAACAAACTGAAAAGTTAAGGAAAGGGGAAAAATGAACTATACACAGCATTCTCAAAAACTTCATAATTTTTATTAATTGAAAGTTCTGATAATTTTTTCTGTGTCTAAGATAAAGTATTTGCTATGGAAAATGAGGGCTTTTATTCAAAACCCAAACACAGACTTTTAGAAAAATAATCTCTTTATCATGAAGTCAGGAGCAACTATGCATGCTTTTCACTAATGTACAAGTTTCTTAAATTAAGCTATGCTTGCAACACTTACAATCTGAAGAGGTTTCCACGCTCATCTTTTACAACAGTACATTTTGCTTGATGATAAGACGAAAGATAAAGTTTAGAAACTGAAGCCATAAAACTACATTAAATCTTAGCTTAGTGTCTGTGTTTGGCATTATTTTTTTGGGAACCTATCATAGCAAGTATGTTTGCATATACAATTACTGTGACTTAGTGTCTGTACTTTTTACCTCAGAGAGGTTTTCTTTTCTTTCTCCACTGTGTCTGTTTTCTAAAGTAAATAAAAGAAAACTAGGCCTGCCAAGAGCCTGATCCCAGGCAATGTTATCCTGGTTTAGGATCTGGTCCAGAATCAGTGAAGTGTTATAAATCTGATCATGATGTTAAGCTATCTCATTTCAGAAAGATCTCTGTATCTGGAAGTGATTTAAAGGATATGTTAGTCAAAATATGATTGGAGTAGCATCTGCTATTGTATGAACTAGCTTCATTATAACTGAAATGGAACAACTCTTTCTTAAACTCATAGTGTATGACAATAAGTGCAAGTCAATAAGTCTCAAGTGTATCAAAGCCTCAAAGCCTTCTATGAATTACACATAAAGACCACAATCTTACACCGAAATGACATTCATCATAATAAAAAGATTAATAAAACATTTCTCATATCTGCAGCTGTAGCAAATTTTACTGAACATCTTCTTCCTCATTGATCGCGTAAATGTACCCTTCTGCATCTGGTGTATGCAGTTTAGCCCTTTTTCCATTCTTTGTGAGACTTCAATACAAAATGTAAGCAGAAAACTTATCAGAGACACAATGTGAAATACTAAGTATAAGTTGCCTTTTCAGCCCTTAAAAAATCTAAATTGAATTTTTTCATGATGTACTAAATGTACATTACAGTGTTTGGAGATATGCTATGTAATCTCATAGCTCAGAAATGTAATAAGGCTCTCATGTCTATATAACCTTTACCTGGACTGAAATCCTTGCTACATATCCATGGTTTTTATCTTTCGAGGAACAAATGAATAGAGAATGATAATTTCATTTCATTTTGACACATGAATAGAGGACCTCAGACCAAACTGGCCTGTTGTAGATTTGAAACAGGATGTTGTGGGTGCTAAAAGTTTGCACAGATCCAAAAAGTAATTACACTAATTCACAGGACAAAGATCTGTTGAATAGAATTAAGTATGATGTCAAGCTGAAAGCCTTGGAGCCTCAGATCACCAGAGACTGGGAAAGCACCATAGGAAATATCGGTATTTGTAGTCCCAGTTCTTACACTGTTGTTTAGGTATTTGGTTTTGACACACTTAGTGCCAAGGCACTGGGGCATATGGTATAAATTATACAAGTAAATTACTTATCCCACAAATAATTACCCTACTATCCTTTGAGGCTTTGATGCACTACAGCTATTCTATCAATACATTTCATCTGTCCTTCTTCAAGAACGCAGTGGCCTCTAAGAGCTCTTGGACCACATCAACTTTGGTTTGTAAGCCCAGAAAGCACCTTGTCTTACTTATCCCCCTGCCCTTAAAGCAGGATAAACAACATAAGCACTTAAGGTAAGTTCAGAATTCTTGTGTTTCACTGCTTGTGTTGATCCTGTTTATCACTTCCATTATCTGGAAATAATATTTCTTAAAAAGATGTCCTAATTTTATGTACCAAATGGAAATGCCAAGAGCAGGAACACAGTCATACTTTGTTACTTCCATGGTCGAGGTGCAGACAGACTGACCTCCACAAGCTGATCTAGCCTATCGAGCCTTTCTGTAACAGATTTTTTCTTACTAAGTGTATTACATGCCTGAATCTCTCTGTCCTTCTCACTCTCCCACAGCTTCTAATTCTAACTCAGTAGATCAGAGCAGATTGCAATATCATTGTCATATGATCCCCAGTCTTTTCTGTAAATATATATATTTTTTCCTTCAGGATAATAGGGCTTTGTGTGAAAAGCGTAAGCTCTGACTGCCCATTTGGTTCTTGACCAGTTGCCTTTGACCTGCAGTTCTGGTGGCTTTTTCAAATCTTTCATGTGGTATTACTTCTGTCCTACTGACCGCTTCCCTGGGACAAGATCCTGTTTCAGCCTCTGATGGCTGTTAGCATGGTAGCAGAATCAAATCTCTTACAGAAAACAAAAATCATTCTCCACTACTATTACACTCGTTAACCAGAAACAAAACTCTCAGTCTTGCACTTCTGCCATCAGCCCCCCTCAGCTTTGCATACATCTCATATCCTTAACGGTCTCAGCCTGATAAACGCCATCGGTCACATATATCTCTGTACTTCAAACCCTGGAGATTCAGGAAGACTTAACTTCTTATTGTTTTAAAATACATTTTGCAACACACACAAATAACAATATAAAATGGAGCAGATTTCAGCTATTGTGGAAACCCATATCCTGAAGAGTAAGGCTGTCCACGAAGAGAAAATTCTCCATTGCTGGGGGTTTGTTCACTGGGAAAACAGAAAAAATAAATAAATGCAGGAGAAGAGGTGAGTGCATATACCACATCTCCATCAGACATGGAGCAATTTCATCAATAATTTCTCTTGGTATTTAAGACCCTAAACTGTGGAGCAGCAGAGCTCGGTGTTGAGTATTTTCTTCCAAGGAGAATTATTGCTGGAGGAAGAATTTACATCCAAATTACAGCTAGCTTTGAGGGAAGGGCACCAGGTTATTACACTGTGCTGAGAGCAACCGGGGTTTATTCTGTGTTCCCTGGACTTTGCGTAGGTGTGGGATGAAGATAGAAAGCAGCAAGGAGATAAGGGCTCTTATTCCTTCTCTTGCTTTCATGTGAAAAGATTGTTCTGGCTCTGTGGGATAACTTTTTCTGCCTGCTCTGTAAGCAGAAAGACAGTTTTTCAGAGAGCCTAGAGATTGTAAAAAGCTACCAGCTGTTTTCTGCAGGTCTGCACACCAGACCATAGTCTAATAAAAAAAAACAGTTGGATGTTTTGTAATTTTGTATACTCTATATTGTCTTCTTTATGTTTCAATAACTTCTACCTTCTGTGTAAACCATTTTCTTTCTGCTAGTAGAAAGTTGTAGAAGGTCTTATATCAATAATTACATTTCCAAGCTAAATCTTTTTCAATTGTATGGCATTTCAGGTTAAAAACAAAACAAAAGCAGAAACGAACAAATAAACAAAAAACAACACTAAAACACCACAACCAAAACAGAAAATGAGATACTAGAAAAAAAAAAACAAAATTGTTTATCCTCTAAATCCACCTTACACAATGGATCAATGCAATACAACTTGTCTACCACCAAGTTAGTATAGTGTAACAGGAGCAAACAGGTAGAGTGAAAGAGATGCCACTGAGAATTTGGTAGCTACTCCTCAGGTTTTTCAGGACAGGAGGGGATGTCTTCAAATTAGCTTTCAAAAATGATTGAGAGTGACTATGCAGTGACATTGACTGTTTCCTTCAGCACTCAAAGGCGCATCCCATTAGGTCCTGCAGACTTAGCTTTGCCCAATTAATTTAAATGTTCCCTAGACTCATCTTCCTCTATTGAGAGCATCTTCCATATTTCAGACTTTTATACTGGTGTCAGGGGCCTGGGATTCCTGGAAGATAGTCTTGTGTATAAAGACAAGGGTTTGGTCACAAGCATCTTGCTCATTCATGCATAGGCTTCTTCCACCTTTGCTTGACTTTCTGTGTATCCAGATGGGCCATTCTTGAGGTCAAAGGAGGTGATCCTGAAAATCAAACAACTCTCCCAGACCCTTCATTTCTCTAGTGCCATCTCCCATGATATTCCTCCAAGCAAGCTCCTGAACAGGGCAAAATATTTTCTACTGACTTTCAGGGATTTTTTTTTTTTTGTTATATCACACTCCTAAAGAGTATCTGTTATGATTTTAAGAATAACTTTTTGCTTCTATTTCTGTTCTTCCATGACTTCTTTATGAAAAAAAACAAAACAAAACAGAACAAAACAAAAAAACAGCAAACAAACAAATCAAATCAATAATTAAACCGGACTAGGAGGAAGAAAAAAATCAGAATTAAATTTCTCCTTTTCTGTGTCAACTAGGCTAGAGCATTATATCCCTTCTAGTTACATGAGTTATACATGTAGACCAGAAGGATGTTTCTAACTCATCCACACATGCTTCAGGAAAGCGGATCAAATCTGACAGAGGCATTTCCACACCATTTCTTACCAGCTGGCTAAATTATGCCTTCTTTTCCCTATTATTCCTTATAAATCCCATTCCTGGGAAATATCTCCTCATTCACTGCAGTTGCCACAGAAATATGATTTCTACTTGTGGCATTAGACTTCAACACTTAAGCACAGAAATGTTTAGATTTGCAGTGCCTAAGGCACTTCATGAATCTGGTCGGGATCACCAGAATGGATTTGATCATTTGGGCCACAGTGATATGAAGATATGTGCAAGAGTTGGAACTACACAAAGATAAGCTGCATGCTGAGATGCTAAAAACCCTTAGTCACTTTACTGCAACTCATTTACACAGCTCTGACTGGGCCTCGCCAGTTCATAAAATCCCGTAATCTGTTCATATGATACTTGGCAAATTTCCCTGCTCTTTTGGCTTAAATGTGTTCAGATTGTCTTATGATGAGAATGAATGAAACATACTTAGTTTTGTTCAGAAGTTTCATGAGAAACTCAGAATCTTTTCAGGCCACTTCTCCAATCACATGGATTTATTTAGCCTTGTGCTTATACTACAGCAAAAACCTACACATAGTGTTTAGTGTAGCACCAACCCCTTTTATCATCATTACTATCTGAGTGATAAGGAGAATCTATTCTTATCTAAATACATTGCAATGTGTGATAAAGATTAAGTTGAAGTAGAGCTGACAGTTAGCAGGGAATAAATCAGTTACTTGCTGAAAAATACCTTTTGTGTGACTTCATGAATTCTCATTTAACACTCTCTCTCCTCCAGAAAAACAGTGACAAAGGAAGACAAAAAGTGTACAGCCTTCAGGAAAACTGAATAGTGCTTTGTTTGAGATAAGAGGTAAAAATTACTTGAAATCATATGAAATTAGTAAAAGTTTCCTAAAGAACATTCATGCAACTTTTACTAAAAATAAGTAAACTTTTGGAAGTTGGAATTCTTGCATCGCTGAAATGAAGTGTCCAAGTAAAATTTGGACCTGTAGCCCAAAAACCTAGTTGCCTTAATTATTCATGTTGTTAACAATTTCCTGTGTAACAGTCACTAACAGAATAGGGCAGCCAACTGATGGAGAGATCCAGGTTCTTGCCAGCATTGATGTGATTGCTCCAATCTACTATTTAAGACACAGTATCAACATCAGCCTTGTTTTAAAATAACTGTTTTAATAAAAGAAGTCTTTTAATAAAGGACTGTTGTTTTTGTCCTGAATTCAATTCATTAGTATAAGTAAGGTGTCATTCAGGATTTAGTCATTACCTGGAATTTGTTAGCATGGACACAATCTGGCCATTTTCACTTCCCCAAATTGTTTTGCTGCTGTATCTTACAGTTGGACCTGGAGAGTTAGGTGTCCCTTGGACTTGAGCCTTCAACTTACAGATTCATAGAATGACAGAATGGTTTGGGCTGGAAGAGACTTCAAGGATCTCTGAGTTGCAAACCCCCACCACAGGCAGGGCTACCAGCCTCTAGATCAAGTACTAGATCAGATTGCCTAGGGCCAACATGGCCTTAAACTCCTCCAGGGATGGAGCATCCACAGTCATTCTGAGCAACCTGTTCCTGCACCTCCCCACTCAGGAAAAAAAATCCCCTGATCTAATCTAAATCTCCCTTCCTTTAGTTTAAGGCTATTCCCCCTTGTCCCATCACTATCTACTCTTGTAAAAAGTTGCTGGTTGGAGGCAATCCATCCATCTCCAAAAGCACCATCCATAACCTCAGATCAACACTGTCTTTCTGAGAACACCAACCTAGCTAAAAATGGATAACTGAGGTAACATCATCATGTGGCAGCAGCCACGACCTGAGATCAAAAAGCTTTACAGCATTTATATGTTTTTCTTGAAAAGAAAAAAAACATGACTTACTTTTTGACAGTCTTATTCAGCCATGAAATTGTAGCAGGCTGATTAAAGCCAAAGTGCTTTTAACTGTAGCCAGACAAACCAAAAAGCTATGTGTATGGATATATTTTCTAGTCTTTTCTAAGATTTATCAGCACTGAACATAGCCAAAACTCATTTAGATTTGAAAACTGTCAGCAGCTGGCCAAATGACAATGATTCTGGTTGCCTGTAAAGATAATTCCTGTAGTTTTGTGCAAGTTTATGTAACTTGCATCTCATTGTGTGTGTTTTGCAGGATGGCATGAACCATGAACACTTGTAGTATTTATTGTTACCATATGTTAATGCATAAGTGAATGGTCAAACAAAGACTAACAAGGCTCATAAAATATTAAAAAAAAGTGATGGTCAGAGAGGATTTTTGGCATCTTTCACAGTTTCTCATGCATGAGGACAGAGCTTATCCTCTGGGAAAATATGAAAAATAAAATAAAAAAATAATAATAAAAAAATACATACCATATGCAGAGGCAAAAAGCATAATACATCACATAGTTTCCCCATAGAACAGCTCTCACATTGTAGGAACTGCAATTATCTGTGGAAAATGAATAAGAAGATGCCAAAAAGGAAGCAAGATGCTTGCTGAGCTCCATCACAAGAATTTCACCATTTTTCTCATGTGATCAGAAATGATTTCACACATTTCATTAGATTAAACATACCCATTTTCCTCTAAGAATTCCCAAGACAGCAAGGAATATTTAGCTTCTATAAAATACACAGTGGAACTTCTAAGCTTCTTGAAAGTAGCTATAATCAGAGTAAAAATATAGAGTTTTGGTAACACTTAGCAATTAAACATGCAGATGCTGGAAAATGTTGATCCATATCCATTTCTACTTAGTGTAGAAAATTCAGAAATATTCACACGGGCAATGAACGTTTTATCACATATAAACTGTGGAACTGAATTTCATTAAATATGCTGTTGAGAACTGCCTCTTGGTGGCACAGATGTCAATTACAAGTGAGAGAGCAAGTCAACCTTAAGCACCATAAAATTCTCATAAAATGATAATAATTAAAAAAAAAAAAAGAGAGAGAAGAAAAAACACAAGAAAATCAATAACCAACAAAAAACACCAAAATGCTCAAAAACAACACTATTAATTATTTCTAATCAAGATTTCAAGCTCTGAAGAATCCATTGTATTTCCTATGCAATGGAAGATATTTTCATTGTCTTGCAAATTGGTCCAGTCTGTCTTATATTCCAGTTTAGGCTGAAGTCACCAATAATAGCAGCATCCCACATAAACAGAGGCTTGGAAGGAACTGTGTAGCTTGAATGGGTCTTTGAGAATCATCCAAGCTATGCAAGGTGTCTATACTCAGCAACAGACTCCACACCCAGCCAAGTCACTCCAGGATTAGGGTTCCTTTTATGGAAGTAGGAAATGAGGTGCAAAAGTTGAGGTATGCGTCTTCAAGCCCCTGGCAAGCTTTGAACACTCATTACAGAAAATAGAGGGAAGGCCTAGAAGATGGCAAGCTGTGAAAATGAAAGCCATACTAGGTTAAAATACCTCACTTATTCCCTCATTAAAGTTTTCGTTGACACAAAATCACTTGAGCTGAGGGCATACATTTTAAAATGTCTAAAATCCTGCTTGATCAGATAGAAAACTTACCACACCTACCACATAATTCCAGAGCATGTAATACTTTCCATGAGAACTGTACATTTTGTTACCGAGCCAGAACGTGCTAACTAATTGTTTTAAAGTGACTAGTGATATTACAGAGACTTTATCTTCAGAAAATCAGATTACTCCGAGGGAATGCCAAGTTGGGCACTCAGAAGCCAACGCATTTTGACATGCAAAGGACTTTTCAAAAAAGCAGCATTGGTTTTAATCAGATGCATTTTCTGACTATAATCTTTTGCACATATATTTATATAATAAAAATTGTACTTCCCGTCACTACATAGTCAACTATTCATAGGCCACATCATGTATTTCATATTCTTTTTAGCAAAAAATATACATAAATTAAACAAAAAAGAGAGAGAGAGGAAATTGATTCCTTCTGTGCTGTACTCCTGAATGTCTGTGATTTTTTTATTTAAAGAAAGATTAGGCTTTATCTGAAGCAGGATTGTGAGACACTGATGTTTCCATTTAACCCACTCTGCAATAAAACAAAAAGTAACAACTTTAAATTCAAGATTTCTAGGGTAGGATTTGTTTGTTGCGAACCATCTGACAGAGGTTACAATAACATATAGCCAAAGCAAGACTTGGAAAAAAACATATTACATGTGTTGTAATTGCAAACAGAGGCTTTATTGTATTTGTCACAGAAGTAGGCAATAGGCAGTGATTTGGGAACAAATCATTCAGTGAACTATCCAGCACTTTGTGACTGTGAGGTGAAGTGCCCAAGGAATGGAAAAAGGAAACACCACTCCCATTTGCAGTAACGAGAGGAAAGAGGACCTGGGGAAATACAGGCCAGTGAGCCTCACCTCTGTGCATAGGAGTTCATGGAACAGATCCTCCTGTAAGACATATTAAGGCACACAAGGAATGAGTGGGTAATCCAAGACAGTCAGAGTGATTTCACCAAGGGAAGGTCGGGCCTGACCAATCTGATGGCCTTCTGTGATGGAGTGACGATACTGGTGGACAAAGGGAAGGCAACTGATGTCATCTACCTGGACTTCTGCAAGAACTTTGACACAGTCCCCCGCCTACATCTTTATTTCTTATCCAAGAAATTCTTGACTGTAAGTGCGGTGAGACACTGGAACAGGTTGCTCAGCAAGGTTGTGGATGCCCCCCTTCCTGGAAGCATTCAAGGCCAGGCTGGATGGGGCTGTGAGCAACCTGGTCTAACGGGAGGTGTCCCTGCCTATAGCATAGGCCTATAGATGATCTTAAATGTCCCATCCAACCCAAATCATTCTATGATTCTATGATTCAATGATTATACTTACAGGCTAACAGTGAGGTGTAGACAGGTAAACTGGTGAAAGGCTTATTATAAGTCAATTACATCAAGAGTGGAGAATGAGGTAGCGAACATATGAGCTGGCATTAGATGAGAGTGGAAATTGGACAAATAAATTTAGAGGATATTTTCATCTTTCATTTCTTTGTTTCTGCAAAGTTTATGATGAAAAAGAAAATTAAATCTCCAATATATTAGTTTATACACCAGTATTTGGGATCTTAGAGTCTGTATTTCTAAAGAATGTAAACCATGCAGAATTCACGACCAGAAAAATTTTATTTCCATTATAAAATAAAATACAAATATAGCAGTAATAGGCACAGCAATATAGGGAACAATGTCACTTCATACATTTACACATTATTTGTGTATTCTGAAAAAAACCAAATACATTAACATATGTGCAAGTATGGGTTTATTTCTGTGTTCCCAGTACTGCAGTTAGTTCTGATCCATTCATTTTCACAAAACCATGGAATCAGCCTTTACACGTATGTGCATGTGAGTAATTTACTAAAAACTTCTTAGGAAACAGATAAGGGAGGAATGAAACTTTAGAACTCATGCTTCACTGCAAATTCTCTATTGCTTTTTTCCTTGTGACTATGCAAGACAAAAACAATACAATTTCAATCACTTCCTTCTGATGACTGCACAGTGCACTCTCTTCTGATGACTTCTTAATATAAGCAGTGTTCTCCTTCATACAATTTACATTTTCCTTTGTTTTATTTAATCACTTTTGATCACTTTGAGATTATGCTATGGTCAATATACAATTATCAAAAATCCTTTAGCAGACATTTGCTCAGTATTTCCAACTTTGAGTAGATCTCTGTCTCTCTTTTTTTACTACTGAAGATGAAATAAAAATGATGAAATTTTATAGCAATTTTGTTAGTCATTTGATTTTTTTTTTAGTTTTTATTAAAAACATAAATGAAATCACTATGTTCCCTATATTAGTATGTAGTGCTGAGAGCAGAACTGGAATGTCTTCATTGTCAAGAGCTATCTCCTGATTAGCAAAATAAAGCATTCAAAATGACTATCAAATTCTTCTGGTTCTCTGATTCTCTGATGTCTAGTCATTAGTCTGAGGCTTTATTGTAGCCTTGTATTAGAAGACTGTATCTGCATCTCTATGTTTTCTCTAACTTGCAAAATGAGGGAGAATATAATATTTTGAGGTATATTTTCAACTAAAATTCCAACTAAACAAGTTCAAAACATACTGCCAGACACAATTAGCAGACAGGAAGCACAGATGTAAATATAATCTCTGTTGGAAACCAAGGCAGAAAATGTGAATATCAGATTATATAGAATACCGAATTGTTACATATAGTTGCTTTCACTTTTATATCTCTATAGTAACATGCCCTAATGACAGTGGGAAGGTAGTTATAAAGTATGTGACATATTTATGGGGAAGCTGTCAGCAAATTAATTGATGTTTTCCCAATAGATGTCCTCAAATTTTTGTGGGTTATAGTGGTTCTATACAACTGCAGTTCTACATAGATTCATAAATGAAAATCTATGTTCTCAGTGGGTATGTTCAATGAAAGCTTTATGGTGATTGTCCTCAGAATTGTATCTTTAACATCTGTTAACATCAGTTAAGCCAAGGACACTCTAACTAGGAAAATGATAAACTGCTGACTAGGTCGAGCTCTGTAATAGTACTTCTTTGATATATACATATACATATATATGCTCTCAGCAACTCTGGTCGAGCTGTAAGTTTCCCTGTTCATTGCAGGAGAGTTGGACTTGAGTTCCTTCCAACTGAAATGATTCTGTGATTCTATATTCTTATATATTTGTTAAGTGCACATGTGTGTGAATATATATACAGTAATTTTAACCAGTGCAAAAGTTCAGGAACCTGGAAAATCTTTTTCATTTGAGCAAATTTTGGATAGATCAATACACAAGTCATATCGTCATATTTCAGATTTCAAATATGGGTTTACAGTCCTGCTGTTACTGAAGATGCAACCAAAAGTACAATCTTGGAATATTTAAGTATGGCACACATGAGATGAGATGAATTCACTACCAGCTGCAGTGATTAATGTACAGCTTTGATATAGGCTCAGATATCATCAGCGATGTATGGGGGGAAAGTCTACACTTTAAGGCCATGACTTGCATCTGGGTAAGAGACTGCAATAAAGAATAAGCTCCTCTTCCCTTCTGTTCCAGTTTGAAAGGGATGGAAATGACATTATTTCCATACAAGGGTCTTTAAACAAAATTCTACTGGTTTTGTTCCTGCCGAACTGAGCACGTTAGCTAGCCTTACAATACAAAAAAATTCACAAAGGCCATGGTAATGTACATCTGCAATATTTTTACCCAACACTATTTTCGAGAGATTGGAAAAACACACTGCTGACAACAGAGGCTTTCAGGCTATGTCTATATTTACATGCTGAGCTAGACAGTCTCCACCCTACTGACCAGACCCTTTTACCTCCAAAGCAGTGAGCACACCCCAGGTGGGAATGAGAATGCTCCCATGCCCCTTCTAACCTTAAGACACACTCAGGAACTGTATGTGAGTGTGCTCCTGTGGCTGAACGTTGCCCGCAAAAAGAGCAGTTCCTTGCCCCACAGACACTGTCAGAAGGAGTGACACAGCCTGACAAACTCGGGAGTAAGTCCAACCTCTTGAAACATGACCTAAGGTGACTTGTGAGGGACTTGTCCTGTGCAGCCACGTGCCACGCAGCTTTCCTCACAGCTCTCAGCTTTCTGCACTCCTTAATAGTCCCAAGACAGATGAGCTGCACACCAGAACATGTTGCAGCAATGGAGGGGGGCAAGTCACCCCAGAGAGTCACCAGGCCTGTTTTTGATAGCTACTCGAGGAAGAAATGGACTTTGCTCCAAACATTCTGTTTTTCTCCACGACTATAAGCACACTCCTCTATTTCTGTGTACAGGGACAGAGAAACAGTTCACATATTTTCCGTTTGGAAATTTGCCTGCTCTAAATATGTGTAGATCTTAGAGATCACCACAACCACCCAATCTGCTCTGTTCCTTCATCATCTGTTAACTTGAGAAGCTCCTTTAGAAAAACTGCTTCTCTGATCCAAAAAAAAAAGAACAACACAATGTTCACCTGTCTCTACTAAATTTCCACATTGTTAAGTATGTCTAGGGCAGTTATGAACTTTCTAGCACCAACTTCCTACATCATTTTAACATTATCTAACAGACTGAGCAATACTAATGTATTTTTCTTCCTAGTGTCAGCACTTAAATCTGTGGTAAAGTGTCTAATGTCCCTCTCCATGGAAGTCCTGGGTTCTTCCTTCTATAGGGTTTTTTTTTTTAATTGTCATTGCAAAGCCAAATTTCAACATAAATAACATAAATAAATAACAGAAGATGTGCCCAGGCAGCCAAGAAGGCCAATGACATCCTGACTTGTATCAGAAATGGTGCAGTCAGGAGGAGCAGAGATGTGATCTCCTCTCTGTACTCAGCTCTGGTGAGGCTGCACCTCAAGTACTGTGTTCAGTTTTGGGCCCATCACTACAAGAAAGACATTGAGGCCCTGGAGCGTGACCAGAGAAGGACAGTGAAGTTGTGAAGAGTCTGGAGCACAAATCTTATGGGGAGTGGCTGAGGGAATTGGGATTGTTCAGTCGTAGAAGAAGAGGCTCAGTGGAGACCTTATTGCTTTCTACAATTCCCTGAAAGGAGGCTGTGGTGAGGTGGGGGTTGGCCTCTTCACCCATATAAGAGCAATAGGATGAGAGGTAATGGCCTCAAGTTGTGCCAGGGCAAATTCAAGTTGGATATAAGGAAAAACTTCTTCTCCAAAAGAGTGGTCAGGTGCCAAAACAGACTGCTCAGGGAGGTGGAGTCACCATACCTGGAGATGCTCTAGAAATGTGTAGATGTGGTACTAGAGAGCATGGTTTAGTGGGGAAATATTGGTAAATGGATGATTAGGCCAGATGAACCTGGAGGTCTTTCCCAACCTTAATGACTGAAGAACAGATGAGTGAAATGTTAAAAATGTTATATACTGTTTATTATTTTTATTACACATCCATCGTTAATAAATACAGGTTTTGTTTATAAGTCCAAATTTATTCAGGCAAGGGACAGGTGGAGTTTACTGAATTTACAAATCCTCAGTCTGTCCTTACCACGTCTCCCCTTAAAATTTACTGAATCTTAATTCCAAGAGACTTACAAGAGAGAGGTAAATTAAATACCAACGTAATGACATGCAAATTTTCAGCTGGCCACTGTGTACCCTGGCAATGAATGCACGCTTTCATGAGTAGTGAGGCTACCACTTTTCAATCTAAATTTAGAGAGGTGGTATTTCTCTCACAAAGTATGGATTGATTTCTTCTCAAGAAGAAGAAAGCTGGTTCTCAGGAATAAATATCTATCATTTTCCACTATTACTAATTTTCAAGGGCATTACTGCTGATTTCATGGCGCTAAAGAGGATCTGACCTCTGCTGATCTCTGTGGTCCTCTTTGAAGTGCATTTGTGGCCAGTTATTACTGTTTATATGTATTTACATGGCTTGAGGGCTAAAGGAAAAGTAGGTCCTTTTAGTGTTAGGTGCTGTACAAATAGAACTGAAGGGTAGTCCAGAGGATGAGCCTGTAGTCCAGGAATGGCATCAGAATTCGATGCTCTGCAAAATTCCTAAAAAGAGAAAACAAACTAATAATATTATTTTAACAGTACCTTGGTGCGTATTTACTTTAGTTATTTACAAATTAACTTTAGTAACTGTGACGGAAAAGTTTCAAAGGGAAAAAGTTCAGGTAGACGCCCTGCCATGAAGGAAAGCCTATTTAAGTTGTCTGCCAAATTTCGTTCTTTCAATTTCTTTTCCTCCCTCATCTCTGCAGGAGTCGCATTGCTTCCACAGAAGAATGGCCATACCTGAAGTGAAATGTTGATACTGTTTAACAGTTTGGCCATCATGCATACTATACACAAGCTAGAAGTTAGTAATAGAAAGCAATTAAAAGTACCAAAAAAAGGCAAAAAAGAATTAATCATAGAGTCATGTGGATTGGAAACAGGACTCCTTTTTTTTCTGCAGATGCTGACTAGTTTGCAAAATTATTCTTTTCCAGCAATTTGTCTATGCTATTTATTAAAGCCTCGAATTTTCAGAACTTTTGACTCTTTCCAGAAACCCTAAAATCATCTCAAGAGTTGTACAACTTTCAGACTTTCACTGCACTTCATTCAGTAATGTCTAACTAGAATTCAGTAATTTTGTTGGAAAAACTCCTTGTAAACTTTTCCTCTCCTGCCTGAGAGAGATCCTTCACCCCTTAATCTAAGGCACCACGTGAGATTAGGAGCCACTGACACAAGGTCAGACAGAGTGGTGCTACCACCCAGAATCACTCCGGTCATTGCTGCAGTGTAAGGGAGAAGGTGTCCTGGACTCACTCCAGAGCAGGATAGTCCTGCAACCCATCCCAGCCTTGCTGGAGCACTCATTTCCCTAAGAGATGCGTTGGTATGAGATACTTGGAAAGCTTTCTTAAGTTATAGAACCATAGAACGATTTGAGTTGGAAGGGAGTTCTAAGATCATTTCATTCCAACCCTCTGCTATAGACAGGCAGGGACACCTCCTACCAGGTTGCTCACAGCCCCATCCAGCCTGGCTTCGAATGCTTCCCAGGAGGGGGCATCCACAGCCTCACTGGGCAACCTGTTTCAGTGTCTCACCACCCTCATTGTAAAAAATTTCTTTCTCACGTGTATTCTAAATCTACCCTCCTTCAGTTTAAAGCCATTAAGTTCCTGGTCTGCATCTTTGGATGAGTAAATGCCTTTAGAAAGTGCTTAGATTTCTTAGTGCCCCTATACTCATCCTAGCTGTGATCAACAGGAGAGAAGAACAGGTAAAGGGCAATGAATCCCACGAGAGCAGATGTCTACATTATCATGGGGTGTATAGTGTTCAGAAATGCCTCTGTGGCTCTCTGTAGGGAGGCTGAAAAACCAACAGCCTTGAAGTCTGATATTCAGGTGGCTGGACGCAGCTGAAATGCCTCCATCTCAACTCTCCACTGTTAAAACAATGATAACCTTTCTCTATCTGACATGCAGGATGTGAAAAAAAAAAATTGCTCTACACACAGTGAGATACTTCAACACTTAAAAAATAGCTGCTGTTATGTGACTATGCCTACACAGGGTAAGATACATGCCAGTAACAGTCCAAGAAACAGATCAGCAGCCAGTGCAGCTGCCACAGAAGCACTTTTTTACTACACTGCTGCTCAACGCACTGTGCATGGGGCCTGACAAAATTTAGGATTTTTAAACACTTCAGCCCTGTTATAATCATCATACCTCCAGGACTGGTTTGCATTTTGCTCCAAGACAGTCATCCTGACCCTGCTGGTTGTCACAGGATCTCACCTGGGTCATCATACAGGGGCCCCAGGCTGGCAGCCTCTCAAACGCAGCTGTCCGCCACAAAATGGGATTCATTAAGTGAGCTGTCCGAGTGGTCTGGAACGCATTAAGGTAAAAGGAAACAACTCCATACAGTGAATTTTCATTCACTGAATTGTGTCACAGTGCTTATCAGGTATTTGTGTAAGCCGGCTCTGCAGTAATATCAAGCTGATAACAATTTGCAGCTCCATTAACCACTGTTAGACGGCAGAAAAAGCAGTCAGCTGCAAAAAGGCAGCCACACAGGAACAATGTTTGAAAAAGCCATTTACATGCTAAGTGAATTGCTTTTGCAGATATGTGTAATGATGGTAGCATTTTCCCAACCAGCTAAATAGTCTGCTCTGGATATTAGAGGTTTCTTTTCACTCATTCAGCAGTTGTGATCTGTATGTCCAGTGAAGGGCAGAGAAACAGTGCTCTCCTACACATTTCAAGGAGGCAGCTTACCACCACTTACATTTTTTAAGTCTTATTTGTTGGTTGCTGTGACTACTTTTTTGTGTCTTAAAATATTAAAATATTGCAAGCAGTCCCTACTTCAAAAGATTTAAAATTCAGGTGCAAATATAATATAGTCAAAGATTACATGTGTTAGTGAGATGAAGATGGAAAAAGAGTAAGGTCATAGAGACTTCAGGAGAAATGTCTCGGCCAGGTTGTTCTGGCTCATATCGCAGATGGTGAAGTGTTGGAATTAAAATAAGCATCCTATGATAAAACTGTGTTAAAATCACTTCTTGAAGACCCAATTAATAAAACACAGGCCTAAAAGATCAAGTTGAATAAGGGATTATAAATGGGCTTCAGACGAAGACATTGTGGTGGGTCAGGTAATTTTCAATGAGAACGTGCCTGTTTTAAAGACATCTCTGGTCAGACCCTGACAGAAAGATCCATTTACCTCAGTAGGATGATCAGTAGTCATGGGGTTAGGAAAGGAGACTTTACCTAACAGAAAGTAAACTTCAACTTTGTTTCCTGTGTTCATATAGAAGACTTAGTTTCAAATCTTAGGCTGGGGCAGCTTGATCTCACAAACTGGATGACATGGTCATCAGTTCTTGAAGGACCTGAGGGATCTTTCTTAACGGGAATGGGAATTCGCAGGGAAGTTCCCAGGGCAGTGAAAAGGTTTCTTTTGAGGGATTATGCAGGACTTTGACTGTCACTATCCGCACTGCAGAAAGAACAGGAGGTGGCAAAAGATGCTAAACTGTCTTTAGTAGATGGGTAATCGGTAGTTGAAATGTTATAGAAGACTGAAACAAGATAACTGAAAGGAAAGCTAAAATGGCAGTGAAGGAGCATGCTGTGAACAGACTGCTGTCAAGGGAGATTTTAACGAGTTCATTCCAACAAATTTTAAAGGAGCAAAGCTAGATGCTTGATGCTGATTCTCTTCACTTGACTTACATGGCTATTTGCATTTCTTTATAGCCATACTTTGTACTGAGGCAACAGCACAAAGTTGCAGTCCAACACTGCTTAATTCAGAGCTCTTAGGTCCTGAAGACTGTCCTTCGTTCTCACAAAATGTCAGATTTTTTTCTGTTAGCTGCAAGCATCTGGTCTAAGCTAATTTTCCAGGTTCCTTCAAAATCAGTGCAGAGATAGACATTGCCCGGAGGTGACTCATCCTGCTGTGAGACAGATACTTAACAGCATATAGATGAAGGCCAGCTGCTAGCTTAGCTGTTAACAGATATCTGGGGCTTCTTTTCATCCTTATTGTCACCTTACTGGTCTTGATAAACCGTAAAGGCCTTTGTGCAGCCAAGCTGAGCTAAGCTTCAGTGTTTGTCTACATCAGCTGCCAGTCATGAATGCATAACACAGAACATAAGAACAGTGCTGGAATGTATTTCCAGTGTATTCACCAAATTCCGCTCATGAATGGCTCATGAACTTTCTGAGCCAAAGATTTTGCTGAATAGATTGCCATGATTTTTTTTCTGCCATAAGTTTGTTCAGTCACCATTTGAACAGTTGTAATTAACACAACTGTAACATCACACTATTTGATGAAATGCTTCCTTTTTACTTTTGATACTGTTTTGAACTAGACTTCTACACGTTACATCTGATACCCTTTACTGATTGTGTTAGGAGAGATCATTTCATACTGCCATTTTGCATATATCTCATGATTTTATATACTTCTCAGAGGAGCCTCCAGGCTGATAAATCTTTGTTCTACAACAGAGTATCATTATTTTTTACTATTTCTGATGAACTTTCTGAACCCTTTTCAGTTGGGTTATAATATCTTTTTATCCTCTGGAAGAAAAGAAAGTGAAGAAATGAGAAACTATATGATGTATTTGAGATGAGGGCACATCATGAATTTGTACAGAGGAATAATTATGTTTATTTTGTTCCCTACTTCATACTAAAAATCCCTACATTTTATTTTCTGATTTGTCTGCTGCTATGAGTACATAAAACTGACTGTGATAACTCCAGATTCTCATTTTTTTCATGGTAATAGTAGTTCAGAGTTCATCACTGGGTATGCAAATACAGTACTGGTTTTCTCTTGAGTATCACTTTATATAGAGTTTCATCTGTCATTTCATTATCCAGAAATTTAGTAGTCTCAGATAATTCTGTTGCTCTTTGTAGTTGTCCTTATTAGAAAACTGTCACATCAGCCCCTTTTTAGATCTTTTCTGAATATACTGAACAGGATTCATCCTAACATAAGCCCTATCCAGAGCAAGTAACACAAAGCTTTCGATTAACTGTAACTGATGTATATAAATGTGGACTTCCATTTGCATCAGATATATATCAGCAAATTTCCACACCCTGAAAGGCCTTAAAGCAATCACGTTTCCATCCTTGCAGTTAGTATTGCCTTGGAAATCTTCTGGATAGCCCACAAAGTGATAGATTTAATTCTAGATGCAAAACCATTTCTGTCATATAGATTTAAAAAAATGTTTACATGGACCCAAGAGAGAAATTTCTCTCACTGCAAGAATAGCACTGCTGTATGACTATGGTCTGAATAGTTTCAAGCTTCATACTTCTGGCATCCTGTCTAATCTATCATAGATTTCTCATAGTTGATCCTATGGTAATTCAAGATACACTGTTTAGAGTAAATAGATATTTTCCTAGTTCAACATTTACAATTTAACAACATTTAGTCAGCTCCTCATCCAGTTTTATACTACAGCCCCCTTCAAGACAAAATGGATTTGGAAATGACCCTTGCTATGAGAGGCAAAACCTACGGTAAGCGTTATTAGGACTCTAATGGTCCTAATAAAATTTAACATGGATAGAGAAAAGATCAATGTCTATCCTGTCACCAGGTCTTATCAAGAAGACGGGGAGACAGAGAGTTCAGTGCAATTATTAATTCCTTTTTTAACCCCAAATAGGCTGGTATGCACAGAAGGGACAAAGCATAATGTAACCAGACAACTCACTGATTGAAAATAAAGCACCCAAATGAAGTTCTAAGGATATTATGATTGCAACATAGCTACTATTAAGGAACTGGTTGAGACCCTTTCAGAAGAACATCCATATTTAGAGCAAGACAGAACTGTAAACTCAAATTTATTCAAATAGCTTCTCAGTTATACTATTATCTATAAATAATCTGGTATCTCAGATCTGTGATGTATCATTCACCAAACGTAAGCCATCATTTTGATGACCTTGTCAATGTTGTAAAGTGTTCAATCTCTGCTAACAATTTGAATACAAGATTAAAATGCTTTCTATTGTAAAGTTTTATTTAAATTTATTCTATTGATATTACTGTAACTCCAAAATCTGATTTTGAAGATTAGTCATCCACACAAATTTCAAAATGTTGAGCATTTCAGTTGTCCTACGGTGTCCAAATTTCCTTGTCATTACAGTGAAAAAAAAGCAAAAATCACTGTAAACTGAAAAAGGGTGACTGACTTCATCACATGGACAATGAGCCACATCAGGCCTATGAAATCATGCTGATAGAGATCACTGAGTGGTAGAATGCTGTTCTATGCTACTGTACCTCCATGTTTTAAAAGACAATTATATTTTGCCAAGGACACAGAAGGCTTGCTCACAGTCTCTTAATTAATACAAGTTATTGCAATGGAGCAGGAAGTCTATTATGCTCTGTATCTGATATGGTTAAAGAAAGGTGGAAAATTAAGGCTAAATATTAAAGAAAGCTTCCTCTTGGTAAGGATAAATGAGCACTGGAATAAGCTGTCCAGGGAGACTGTAGGCTTTCCACAGCTGTCATCACAGGACAGACAACATTTGCCAGCAATGTTTTAGGCTGACCTGCTGCTGCCATTAAGGAAGAGGAGGAGACTAGGCGAGCCCTCATGATGCCTTACAGATCTGTCCATTCCTTTGGATTTTTTTTAACACAACAACAAAATGAACTCCCTACCAGCTGCTGAGCCTTTCTTCCAATCTCCTTCCATTTTCTATGGGTGAGCATCTTGTCAGTTTCTCGCCACTTCTGTGGTTCCAATAGAATTCAGGAAAATAATTCCTTGTGTTTCAGGATATTCACTTCTGACATTTGTGCAAAGGCCCATTAGAGCTCAATCAACCACACTTATTTAATAACTAACAGTAACTGCCAAATAATGTTCTCTAAGTGCTTCTTTTCCTTCTGTTGGAAGCAGAACACCCAAAAAAGCAGGAGTTAGAGGCACTCACTACCCCTATCAGAAGGAGAGAGATTATTTGAAAGAAGGAATATGCCTATCTGCAGAGCAAAGATAACCTTTGACGGATATCCTGAGCATTTGCCTTTCCCAAGAGAGAGCTTTCCCAAGCTCTGTAGTTGTACTAAAGCCATGCAAACCTTCCAACATTCACCCTCCCCCCCTCCCCGTCCCAGACTGCAGAAGTGCGGGCAAAGCAGCCAGCACCAGACTTCTTTCCATGGCGAGTTAATTGAGGAGGAAAGGGCTCATTAGGGTTCACTTTCTTAACTCAAATTCATGTGGAGAGTTTCCAAGTGACTTCTTAAAAGAGGCCAGGCTCTGACAGCAATTACAGTATGAATTCTGAGTAAATGCTAAGGAAGATTTTTGATGTGCCACAGAATTGGGAAACCAAGATAAAACACGCTAGCAGAGAGGCCTGCAGGGAAACAGATGTGGTAACCAAGAGGTAGTCTGCAGTGGTTTCCCTGATACATGATAAATGTGCGCGTGTACACATACACACACAGACATATAAATAATATATAAATGTATTTAGGCATGTATACATACGCAAACACTCATTTATGTAAATACATGTTCAAGGACATATATCTACCTCTTCATGTATGAATATATATATTTTATACATGTAAATACATGCACTTATATACTATATATACACATACACACTATATTCACATATATATTAAAATATAGATACATGTAGCTCACAATTCTTCTGAAGATGTTTATATTTAATACTTCATTCAGAAAATAATTCATTTATCTTACATGATACTGATTCCTTTTATTTGTATATGCAGACAGATAAAGCAGAGTGTGCTGTCCTTCACCCTCCGCATCTATAAACATGTAGACCCAATTCCAGACATTATTCATCGTGCCCAAGAGATGCAGAGTCAGAAATGATTGATGATGGCACCGACGTGGATTCTTATATACACCCTCCTGCTCTACCTTTTCCACACATTATCATAGTGGAAGAGATATGGCTGGGAGTTGTGTAGGAGCCTATCAGAACAAGTGGGATGCAGTTACAGCCTTCAGCCCTCTGGAAACTCTTGGCAGAGGTGGAGCCCAGATGAAGCCCTGGGCTTGTTTCCATGAATCATAGCAGCAAAAGATTGCTTCAGTTTGACCACGATACAGCTGAGTCTCAGCTGCTGCTCTAAAACTGTTGCGGGAAAAAGTGAAGTTCTTTGAACCCTGTGTCTGCCTGGACACATCACCTGGCCTAGGGCGTTAGGAGTGATTTTATGGAATTTGTGACCTTCCACCACAGACCAGAGCTCTGCTCTGATAGTTACTGATTTATCCCTACGCTTTTATATAGCTTAATCCCAATAATAGAGAGCCCCAAGAGAGAGTGGTACATAAACCATGAAGTCTGGGACTCAGGAAAGCATATTTTGTCGTCTGGATGTAAGTTTTCAGTTGTTAGTACTTAGGCTGTCAGTTTTAAAGTACAGCCCATTAATGATGATTTGTGGTCTGTACGCTTGCAAGTGAATACATTCATTTAGGAGGTACTAGTACAATTTGCACAAAGTTTATAATATATTTTACATACTGTTTATTTACAATAATATAAAACTAATGCAGAATATAAAAATTACAAAATGATTCCCATAAATTGCACTCTGGGCTTCCTGGAGTGTATTCATAATGCACTATCCAGATGTATGCTGCAGTGATGTCATAGACAGGTTGTGACTTTAATAAGGCAGATATATTACAGAGGAGGACTAAATATGGGGTTTTGTAGCAAACAAATGAAAGAGAAGAAACTCAGAAGTCAAGAGAAATAAAGTTTCCATAAGTTAGGTGCACTGCACTGGCTAATATCCCAGTAAAAATATTTTCCACAGTAAACATAACTTTGATCCATACCAATAGTAGGACTGACACTGTCAATGCCAAGCCAAGGATGAAAGGGAGCCCTTCAGCTTTTCAGAAACTGAAAACAGTTTGGTTGTGTTCGACCCACTAATTTTTGTCTGTTTCCATGGTTACAAGAAGATAACATACACCCACTCTATCAGCTCATTTTTGGCAGAAAGGAATATCTTAACAGCATTCCCCTCCACAAAGTGGAGGAATTAGGAAGCAAAATCCAGACACTACAAGAGGCCCATCTCCCTTCACACAGAAGTGCACTGGGAGGTGGGGACATTTTTTCAGAGCGCATTTATCTCAAACATGGTTGTGTTTTATGAAGAAGCAGTGTGTGTACAGAAGCTTGCAACCAAAGATTAGGAGATAGCTGCCAAAGTGCTTGAAGACGTAACTGCACTGTTGGTCGTACGTAGGAGGAGGATTTAGAGACACCCGCTCAAATGGGAGAGGAAGGGTAGCAAGGCTAATGCTCGAGTAAACAAGAGAACTGCTTTTGCTTATTGTTTTCATGGGAACCAAAATTAGGTTGCTATGCAACTTTTACCTACTGTCAAGAGGCCGTGCTTTAAACCCTTACCTCATTACTACCAGGCTGAGGATGTGGCCCACACCCTTATCTCCACACTTTCCCCATTTATCATTATTGACTTTTTCTCTGCAGGTTTCCAGGGAGCTTGGCTGTATTCAAAAGAGACAAATTAGCCTTTGTACGTATTGGAAGAGTTCTCTGTGTCAGACATACAAGAACAACATGTTCCAGACCTGCCTGTTCAGGTCTTCTGTCTGCCTAAGATAAAGAGCCCCCAGTGCCATGAATGCTGTCTTCATCATACAAGATTCCCAAGAAAGACAGCACTGGGACACCATGTTTTCCTAGTACTGAGTGGGAGATTCTGCAAGAACAAACAAAAGTGCATTGAAAGCCTATATATTGTACAATCAAACACACACACACAAGTCCCCCACAGATACATATGTATAATTTTTCAGTTTGCTCTTCAATTCATGTCAGTATTGGAATAATCCAAAATTATTCAGGAGAAAGTAGGGTGTTATGTGAAAAAATAAATAAATAAAAGGAAGTTTAAGGTATTTTAAGCCTTGTGCTGAATTGAATATTAGAGCATCTGTTTACAGGCATTGTAGCTGCTGAACACAAGGAAATTGCAAAAACCAGATCTACCTTTACAAGGAAACTCATGCACCATCCTCAAACTGGTAGAAATGTTTGTGTCTTACTTCTTAGAACCAAAAGACCAGTTGGACCAGTTGCTCTGGAAGTTGTGTCACCCATTGATTTCCTCCGGCTCAAGAAGAGGTCAATTCCTGAGCCCTAACAACATTTTGGGCTATAGTTTTTCTGCAAACTAGATTCCATAAAAGAAAGCGAACCATTATTTCTGTAACTCAGTTCAAGAAATGGTACCTACATTTAACCTCTTCTGTACCAACAAGATGTTTCCAAATGCTTTAGTGAACTGACACTGTTGTTGATTTTTTTTTCTTTGGATTTTGCTTCAGACATGGCATACAATCAGATTGTGTGAGCTCTCAAGCCTTTTGGCCACCCCAGAGCTCTCTGTCTCATGCGTGACAGACTTGCCAAAAACAAAAAGAAAATCAAGAATTGCCCACTTCAACCCAACAGACAGAAATAATGGACAGCAACCTACATTCTGACCTTTTTAATGAGTCCTCGATTTGGCGTTCGTAATAATACAAGTTTTTTTCTTGTACTTAGTATGTCGAAGTGAGATTTCACATGACCTCCTGGAGAAAATTACTAAGGAAATAGTCTAAAAAATAATTGTGTAGAATCATATCAACGCTACCATGAAATATCAGCTGTGTTGGCACAACTAACTCCATAAGACAGCTCTTCTTTTTTCTTTTTTAATCTACAGAATGCCTTCATTTTTGCTTTCAGAAATACAGTACTGAACATTTGACAAGACATTGTGGCTTACTGGCCAAATCTATCCAATTGTAAGGGGAAAAAAAAGGGTAAGATTTTGTAGAATTAAGTCTGGCTGAAGTTTCTTTAACTTCACATCGGTGTAAATTATTGCTTCCTGTTACCCAGAATAATCTTTTACTGTATTTCTTCAGTCTGGCCATTGCTAGGAATAATGCTGCCAAAAGACACAATCCATGTTCTATTACAATCTCAAGTCATGAAATAAGAAGGGAAAATGTTAGAACTGCAAAACTGAACCAAGACATTTTTATGATGCTTTTGTATATCTTTCTTTCTTGCTTTGTCTGTCTCTTTTCTGTAAGTATATATACATGTACGTAGAAATATATATATTGCTATGTTTATTTTATATATACATGCATATGCGCATATAAATCATTTTGCCCTCTGTGTACATCTGTACTTTGTGTTTGTGTCTATGGTAAAGCAATCAATGAAGAAATTAATAGCAAGAATATCTGACTGCCTATTCCATGCTTGGAATAGTTAAATCACAAGCTTTGTGTATTTGAACAAATATATGAACTTTTTTTGCAACCAACAGGCATGTAGTAGATACTAGGACACACCAGTGTGTTAGATAGTTTGATAGTTTGACCAAGGAGCTACCAAGTCAAGAACAGTGGTGAATATGAGTATCCTCACTGAGCTGATCACTTTCCATTGCAGGAAAAAGGTAACACTGTCTTAGTATCTTTCTTAAAACCTTTTGGCAAGGAGTTTCAGAGGAAGACTCTGGTTATAAAACTAAGTGTAGGAAAGAAAATATTTCAGGACTACTGGTTCTAAAGCTACTGTTGCCCACTTGCTGTAAAGCCCTTGTGTAAATATTGGAGTGAACTTTTCCAGAAGTACCTCTGGTGGACATTTAAGTTTCTATGAAACCAGATGGGAGAATGCAAGGAGTGGTGACAGTTTTGATCAGTGACATACAACAGTCAGTGAACAGAAACAGCAATATCAGTTATTTATGTCCCATACTGCAAATGCCCAAATTTATTAAGTTTATCTTGGTTAACCTCTTGGAAAGTTTACAAGTGAGGAAAGAAAGGGAGTATTGGACCCAAAATTCTAAGCACTTACAAAACATCCTTTACATATATTTACAAAGTCAGGTGGGAAAAGCAGGCTGGCAGCTCCCTTTATTGCAAAGTTTTGGAGTATTAGCCAGTTCCTCTCTTATGGACCTGTTAATAGAAGTCCAAGCTCAGCTGTGCCATAGGTGAAGGAACTGCCAAATTCACACAGCGTGGAGCAGACAGACTGCATTAGACAGCATTGAATAGAAGAGGCTGAGGGTTATGCATGCCTGGTCTGGTTTCACCTCTCTAATTAAGCCCTAAAAGTTACAGTACACACAGTGTCCTGTGCAAAGTGCCTAAGCAGCTCCCAAATTGGGTCTGGTTCACAGCCCTGCTGGTTTGGACAGTCAGGACTGCATGTGTCCACCCAGTCACCCCAAACTCTCCCAGTTGAGTGGCAATCCTCTGCCAGTGACTATGTGTTGCTCCCCGTCCCTTTCCTCATGCTTCTGCCCCATTGCGTAGCAGGCAAGAGTGTGGTGCCAGGAAAAGAGAACAAGAGTAGCAGGCTGATCCTGAGGGCTGTTCATCCAGGCAGCACCAAGATTATCATTCCAGAGAGTCCCACTTTGCTGCCAACATTCAAGGCCATGCACGAGGGAGCAGAGCAGCATAGACAGGAGATCCACTGTAAGAATGAAGAGTGCTCTTAAAAAGCAATGAGAAAAGCTTGTAAAAAGCCAGAGGGAGAAGAGACAAATGCGAGACACTGTCTGATTTTATTCCAGACTCTGAGTAGCAGCTTTTTCCCCTCCTCTCAATTCTAGCAAGTTATTTATATAGGCAGCATGTTAACACTTCTCACTTTCCCATTTGTTATAGAAGCATTAAAGCACTGAGTACAATGACTGCAAGAATTTCCATTTGAACAGCCTTAAACCATATTTTTTTTCTTCCCCAGTTCTGCCAGCTCTTTTTAGCTCAAGTAATCATTAGTGCATGTAATGACATTAGATCTACGGCATTATATTCTAATTTGGAGCTGCGCTGCAAAGTTAAAGTGTACCCTTCAAAAGTTGCAAAGAATTATACCATTTGCTTTTCAAACCGTGGTTCATTTGTATTTTCTATGTCAGTCTTCACATACGAGTTTCAAAGCCTAATAGGAAGGGAGCAGATATAAACACAGTGAGAAAGATATTTTCTTGAATTATTGCCCAACTCAATATGGATTTCAGCAGCATTCTTTTGGAAATGGCACTTCATTCAAGTAGTCTCTGGAGAGGCGTCTGACTGCATGCACTCAGATGATACAGAGGGGTGAGGGATGTGGCTGTATGGAGGAGAACTTGTCTTCCAGTCTCCAAAGATGGGGATAATAAATTCACTCCTCTAAAAGCTGAACATTCACTGTAAATGGCTCAGATATAAAAAACTGAAACCACCAGTGAAATGCTAGGTTTTCCATCCTTCCTTTCTTATTTCTTTTTGTATAATTATACTTTCTAATGAAGATCTACAGAAAATACTATAGTTGTTATAGAGTAGCACTCAGAGAGTTTATCTGGAAAGGGACACTGTGGTTTGGTGCTACTGCCTATCTCTTGTCCAGCTCAGTGGACTCTTGAGTTTACTTGAGTCATCTGGTTGCTGCTGCAATACAAACAGAAGGGACTTATGAGAGAAAGTGAGCACCTGTCTGACATGAAGTCTCATACTTGCACAGTGTTGAGTAAATACAAGTGGTCTAACATGATCATTACAAACTCAGAGATCCATAAAATCCACATTGGATTTACCTTGAACCCCATGCCTTTGACGTTTACTGCCAATGTTTTGTCCAGTTGATCCAGTTTGGTGAGGCACTGGCACAGGCTGCCCAGAGAAGCTGTGGATGCCTCATCTCTGGTGATGTTCAAGGCCAGGTTTGATGGGGCCCTGGGTAGCCTGGTCTGGTAGGTGGCAACCCTGCCCATAGCAGGGAGTTGGAACTTGGACTGGGTGGTTTATAGGGTGCCTTCCAATCCAAGTCATTCTATGATTCATATATTTCACTGTTCAAGAGGTGCTGTGGAGCACATCCTTTCTGCCAAATCAGTTGGTGGGTAGGACTACATTGCTCTGATGACAGTAATAGGATTGTAACAACATCCCTGGCTCCTAATGACATTTGTGGAGGCATTTAACAGTGATCGTATCTATGCTACCACATGTCATCCCTGCTAGCAGTCCATACATCTCAGCCTAATACCAGGCATGTTCATGTTGCAAAGCATCTGATTGCGCATCTGTTTTGGACTCAAGTCACAATGGAGTGGCGGAAGGATTGATCTCAAAGTATCTACAATAGTGTGATATGGTAGAGTGAGGTGTTCTCGTAGGAGCTCAGGGGAGCAGAGAACAAAGCCTGTGGAGGAATGATGGAGGTTCAAACAGTGCAAAGGGATTCAGGGTGTGATCTCCAGAATACATAAAAAATGGGCACTGAAATTCCCCCCAGAACCACACCAACGCTTTGTTTTGTTCACTGGAAAAGGAACCTCAGGAGTGAACTAACATTTCAGCAGGGGACCAGGTGTAAACTAGGCAGATAAGTTATCCGATAGCATAAACACGCTTTCTACATCTGCTTCCGAGCAGTAGTGAAGCAAAACAGATTCAAAAGCTGAATCAACAGACCAGAAACTCTTAGATCTGAATCCAGTCGGATGTTTGAACTTACAATTTTCAAGCAGTTTATTTAAGTCCTTGTTCACAGACCCCACAAACAACCTGGAAACTCTGGTACGCTTAAAAGATGGGTTTTACCTACTTACTGCTCCTCCAGCTGTGTGGGGCCGTTCCTTTGCCATCTGTTCACAGGAGTATTTTGCTGATATTACCTTACCCTGGCTGTACATTCAGAACCAGCTAAGTAAATACCAACACTGTCATTAGGCAACGGTGGAAGGAAAAACAAACACATTTAAAAATTCTGTTTATTCATGCCTTTAAAATCCCATCTTTAAACAGCTGTTCAGCATGCCAAGCAGCTGCTGATACATACAGATCTACATATTTATGAATAAAGATGTATGTCAGCTACTCTTCCTGAAATCAAAACACAACCCAGCAAATTAATGAACATCAGGTAATCCACAGAATCTATATTTTCTGGATTTGCTGTATCTAAAATATTCAAATATCAATGCTTCAGATAACAAGATTGCACTGCCACCAATATGAACAACATTTGAATAGGACTTAGTAATTAATGCACTTTATCCATTCTCCTAAATCTTACAGAACCAACCATCAGGGAAAGGAGAATGCTGACACAAAAGGGATGAAATTTCAAGTTTTCAAACCACATGATCTCTCAGAGATCTCTGCACAGCAGTTCTCAAGGAAATTCCTGTCCATCCTGACTGGATCTCAGAGTTGCAGCTTAGCATATATTTTTCGAAGTAGATGGTTGTTCTTATGGCTGATGACCTTCACACAAATGCAAAGCAAAAACAAACCAGTTGCTGGAGCACAGAGGGTTTCCTCCATTTGAAAAGCATCCCTAGAAAGCCTACAAATAGTTCAGCAACCTCTGTGGCATCCTGTTTCAGATCTCAAAATGGGAGTCAGGGTATAGATCCAGAAAGTTCAGTTGCAAGTGTTGGAACTGTCCTGATGGAAAAGGACTGCAGGCAACCCACACAGATCCAGCATTTTAAAACTGCCAAAAACTGGATCAGTATTGCAGCTGCTGCAGGCTGGCAAGGGTTGCAACTGGCTTCCTCATACTTCCAGTTCTCAACAAACCTCAGAAGTCACCAGAAAACAGCAGAAAAGCCAATTTCCTAATCTCAGTGTAGCAATCCTGGATTTTGGTACACAGATAACTCCTTGGTAGTATGTGCTGTCTGCTACATCTTGAGGATGATAAATCCCATATTAAACAGTCCCCAGTCTCAAGTTCTTTGAGTTCCCAGCCCAAAATAGAACTTAGCTCTACCCCTAAACCCATTTGATCAATGGGGTCTAAAAAAACCCTGAACCTGAAGGTGCCATTTGTGTACGTGCATTGGATCTTATCAGTGCTGCGCTAGCAGCCTCCACAAAGTCAGGGCAGAACTGCTAAGGAAAACCTGAGTTTTTCATCCTCTGCTTCCAAAACATTGTCCTGCAAAAGGTCCAAAAGTAAACCCCAGATAAGAGTGAAAAAGCAAAACCTAAGCAACAAAATTGACATTTACAACACAATTCTTTCTCCTTTTAACACATAACTTTTTCAGCTATGCAGAAATGCACGTGTGCATTGCCCGTGTATCTTAGAGTTTTACATGTCCAATATATCCTGTCTGGGATACTCCATTTTGTTAATCCATTGTCAAAATGCTGAAAAACATGACCAAGGAAAAAGCCTTCTGTCTTCTCAAGAGCGTGAACGATAGAAATTGGAGGGCTTAACACTGTTACCAAAGCAAGTGGGGGCAGTAAAGGATGGAAACATGTAGCTAGTATCTGTAAGCTGGCATAAACAAAGCTAGAGACAGAGTGCTAGGTGATATGGAGACGGAGGATCAGTGGTGACCTGTCAGGCTGCCTCCTCTGCTGTGTCACGAGGGGCCAGCTGTGACCGGAACCAAGTGGTGACATGAGATAACAGCATCCTGTAAAGACAAAACCTGCGCTGAGGACTGCGAGCATGGAACAAAGATCATGGAAACTCTTAACTCATGTTCTACAAGGAGATGTTTTGTTTGATGTTCAATACGCTCAATATTTTCCCAAAGCACACGGAAGTCTACTTTTTTTTCATCCCAATTAGTCCATTTATGAATTAATTGTCTTAGTATCTGCTCAAGTAGCAATAATCTGCTGCCCAGATCATCTGAACACAGCAATGTGTGTGCTTCTATGCTATGTTTGAACTTCTGTGAATAGAAGACACAGTTATGTAAAGAAAGGCAGATCTATGTAGACACAGCTGTTATCTCTGGGCACAGGCTGGGCACAGTGGAAAAACTGACCAAAAACACGCTAAAAATGAGGCTATTGACTGATTATCAATTTAAAAATATAATCTTACCAAGTGAAATTCTTCTGAGCAATTAGACTACTTAGATCCCCAGACTTACTTCTCATTATTATCAGTTTGGTATAGCATTAAAAAATGGGGTTTTAAGACCTAATGTGCTAACTGTAGCTCATGTGTACCAAGATGGGCTCTGTCCTGAAGACTGTGCAATCTAATCTTTTTTGCAGATGGGGTAATTCTATCCTCAATGAGCACTCCGTAAAATATTAATTCTCACTTTTGGTGAAGTGTAGATGGGGCACTGAGGGTCATGGTCTAGTGGGCATCATGGTGTTGGGCTGATGGTTAGACTAGGTGATCTTAGTGGTCTTTTCCAACCTTAATGATTCTATGATTTTATGATTCTGTGAAAGGAGATGAGGATTATGAAGGTCGTCATGAAACAACAGACAAATCAGAGATTCCTGCCTGTGTTGATAATCTGATGTGAATCTGTATGAAATGGCTCATGAGCATCCTCCTTCCCCCCCGGGAAGTGTTAAGTGACACCTTCCTCATTTGTCAGCACATCCAATTGTTGTAAATTCGTTATGGAAAGGAAAACTATGTCTCAAAGCTTGGCTGACTAGCAAAGGAAACTCAGACTCTTCCAGTACAGTTTGGAAGCAGTGTTTAGCCCTGATTTAGTCCTAAAGAAGAGAACTACAGATGCTAAGCTGAATTTAAAGCATCTGCAGCAATTGAAGTTCGCAGTTAGTCAGAGGAGATAGCCCAAGAAGCAAGTCTGGAGGAAGAAAACCACAGCAACCTATGGGGAAGAGTTGGCAGCCAACAAAACAAGACTCCTCTGAGGTCCTTGAGGTGGCCACAAAGCAGCTAGAGTTACAGTGAGTTGTAACTTACTGGACCTATGTAGAAGAGGGAAACGTGAAGTGTTTCTCTTCTGCAGGGATTTATTTGCAGAAAAACTCAAATGGGAGAAGACTACGGACACAGAACAGCATTCCCAGAACTGATTGCAGTCCTACAAACCCTTTTTTGCCTAAAGCTATGCAGTACTGTTGCATTAGATAAATCATTCTTTTCTCCATAGGTTTTGATCCTGACAGATTTATAAATAAGCTGACCAAATTCACTTTGGTTTGAAATTAATTGGTGTGTTTCTGCACACAGCTAACCTAATTTCACAGAATGGATTAAAAAAAAAAAAAAGTTGCAGAAAAGCAAAAAACAGAGACACTCTTTGCCCAGGGAATAAATAAATGTGACATTACAGTGTCCTTTTTAGACGTGTAAGTTTTCTTGCTTTCTCACTAAGTGAAAACAACTTTATTATAGCTCAAAATATCTAATTTTTTTTTCTATAGCTACCCACGTCTATAAATATTCACAAAATAAACAAAGAGGAAAAAAAGAGAGACCAAGTTATTGTGGTTATGAAAGAGCTCTGTCACTTGCAGTATAGAAACTTAAATACACTTTGTGTAAAGTTGGACTTTGTATCTGCTATAATTCTTGGAATGCTGTTGATATCAATGATGCATTAGAAAGTATTCTTTTATAGATATTACAGATTGTTATGCTATGTACACAGAGTAGAATATTGGCTCTTTTGAAATGAATATGAAAATTGTCATTGCTTTCAGTGGAAAAGAGATTTTAACCTATTACCTCTTTAAGTTTATATTTGACCTTATGTATTAGGCAAGCAATAAAGTAAACAGTAAATATTGCTCTGGTGAGACATGTCAGTTGAACAGAACAGGTCCTTATAGAGAAGGTAAACTCTGTGGTTTTAATATTACAACACCAGTTTTTTTTTTTGAACAGACTGTAAACTCAGGGAAGTGTATTCATACTTTAGTATGATAAAATCTTCTTTATTGAAGACCAGACTGGAAAAGGAGCAAACATGCCTACTTTTTATACAACTGATGCAAGAAGTAAGATTCAGGACAAGTACAGAAGTTGCACATGAACTTCTGTCCTCCACATATCCAGGTTCAGACATTATGAATTGCAACATACAATGTAGTACTCATCTTTTAAGAAAGATAACAATCTTTCCTCCACGATACTGTGATAACAGCTTGAGGGAATCTATTCAACACATGCCTTGAAGGGTAATTTTTCTTAGTACTCAGGTTTATTTCCTTACTGGTCCTCAAAAACTATGGAGCATGTATCATTTCATATTGTGCATTTTCTGTGTTCATCTTCTTGTCTCTTTTACCCATATTAAAGAATCATACAACAGTTGAGGTTGGAGGGCACCTTTGAATGTCACTTAATCCAACATACTGCTCAAAGCAAGGTCAACTGAAGAACATTACTGAAGGCTGTATTCAGTATCTCCACAGCACCAAGGATGGAGATATCAATCAACATCTCCACAGCACCTTTTGGACAACTAGTTCCAGTGGTTGACCACCCTCATAGGAAAAAACATTTTCTTATTTTTAAATGGAATTTCTTTTGCTGCAGATTGTTCCCATTGCTTCTGGTCTTGTCACTGGGCACCGCTGAGAAGAGTCTGGATCCATCTCCTTTACTATTTCCATCTATAAGGTACACACTGATCTACAAGGATAAGATTCCCGTAGACCTTCAGTTCTCTAGACTGATCAGACTCATCTCTCTCAGTCTCTTATTGTATGACAGATTCTCCAAAGTCTAAACCATCTTCATGACACTGCACTGGACTTGCCTGAGTACATTCATGTATCTTTTGTACCCAGAGCCAGACGTAGAACTCAAATGTGTCTCAGCAGGGCTGAGCAGAGGAAAAGGATCACCTCCCTTGACCTGCTGGCAACACTCTGCCTAAGGCAGCTTAGGAGGCTTTTAGCCAACTTCATCACAGGGGAATATTGCTGGATAAACTCTGTGAGGATCTCCAGAACCTCTTCTGCAAAGCAGCTTTCCAGCTGGTATGCTCCAGCTTGTTTTGGTGCCTGCTATTTTTCCCCAGTGGCAGGACTTGGCATTTCCTTTTGCTGAACTATTTGTGAGAATGTCAGCTCATTTCTCCAGCTTGCTGAGGTTCCTCTGAATGGTAGAACAACCCTCTGGTAGATCAGCCACTCCTTCCCATTTTGTATAATCTGAAAAACTTCTGAAAGTGTGCTTTGTCCCTTCATCCAAGTCATTAATGAAGAGGTTAAAGAGTATTGGCCCCAGTATCAACCCCTTGAATACACCACTAGTGACTGTCTTTCAGCTGAATATTGTCTTACTGATCACAATCCTTTGATACTGGAATTTCAGCTACTTCTGTGCTTCCTCGTTTTGCAGCTCTCTGCTTTGTACTATTTCGATTTGACTCTGGGGCTGTTATGGGAGATAAGATAAAAGGTCAGTCTAACGTCAATTTAAATACCCACTATCTTCCCTTATCAACTGAGGAAAATTATCATTATAGAAGGCTAGCAAATTAGTTAACTCTGATTTCTCCTTTGGAAATCTCTACAGAATGATCTCAGTCATCTTCTTGTCTTTCATTTCTGCAGATGGTTTCTAGGATTATTTGTTCCATCACCTTCCCATGGAAAGATATGAGGCTGACAGACCAACTGTTCTCCAGACCCTCCTTTTTTTATGAATAACTGCAATATGTTTGGAAGATATCAATTCTGCAGCCACATATGCTGTGTAACTAAGAAGAAAAGAGATCTGAGTAATAAATCATATAATCCAGCCCAATTCTGTGGTTTGATGTTGGCCATTATTTTGTGTTTATTAGCTTCCTGTAGTATAGAGCCAAAGATTAAGGATGATGAAACATGATTAATTTACATCATTCGTTGGCTTTCCCTTTGTGAAAAAACATGAGCTTTTCACTTTTATATATCTATATATTTAAATAAAGGAATGAAGAGATTTTGTCCACACTATATAATACATACAAAATATATATTAATTATCAGTTTAGATTCGCACATTGTGCATATTTGCCCTCAAAGCTGTGATAAAACATTTAAGCACTCTTTATTACTTTATTTACTTATCCAGTGTGCCATAGAGCTTATGTTTAGCTTTATGTTTTACGTTGCTGTCTGTTCAAGGAGATTTACAAGTATAACTGAAGCTAAACATTTGCCTAAATGGTTTGCTTAATAATGATGAACACTGAATTAGGGCTTAAAGTTGCTTACTGCTTACTTGAAGCCCGTATGGCTCCATGAACACCTCCTCTTAGCCAAAGGTACTTGCACAAATCTTGCCCTCAAGAACGGTTTAGATGAGAGTAAAATTACTTTTTCCAGCAGGGATTTCAGAATTGAGATCTTAACTCATTTTTTTTTCCTAAGAAAGGCTTATTCATGTAAGCAAACCATGAATGTGCCACCACAACATCGGTTTAACTGAAAACATCTTTTGCTAATGGGGCATGGTATTTCCTTGTTGCACCACATTAACTTCATTTCTTTGGATCAGGTAATTAAAGCTAATTGTCTCTTGAAAACAGCAAATGAATTACTCACACTGTTGTACTTTCTAAGATTATCACATCCAGCTGTTGCATTTATTTAAAAAAAAAAAAAAGGAAAAAAAAAATGCATGAGATTCTCCAAACTATTTAAATGCTCTTTGTACATGCTGAATTATTTAGCCAAATGACAGTTTGTAGTTAATATTTTACACAAATGGATGTAGACAGGAAGGGCCAAAACAGTAACAGAGGATGTGTCCTCTCTGTCCTACAGGCTCTTCTTTCGACAATGGGTATGTTCAGGGCTGAGGGGAGTTGCCTGATACCCCCATCTTCCTGCTTTAGGACAGTGGAGGATGGGACACACCAGGAGCGTTTCAGCAGTGGATGTGATGCCAAATGCAGCAAGCTCTTAGCCACTAAAAATGACAGTGCAGAGCCCAAACACCAAAGCATTCAGGTGATGGCTTTGCTCATGTCTTGAAAACAGGTGAGTGGGTATTTGGAAAACAAACTTACAAACAATGTCTTTTTCCCTTTTCTCTCTAAAATTTATAAAGAATGTTTAGGCTCATGTGACTCTGCAGAAGAACAAAAGTTTATGTCAGGGGGTGCATGTCTGTGCTGGTGAGCTCAGATACAGGTGCTCCTGCCACCAATGAACTCAGCTCAAGCACTGTAAGCCAGGGACACATGCAGTCAACCCCCTAAAGAAAAAAATATACATATATTTGTATGTGTTCAAATAGTAGCTACAAACAATAAAGATAACGGAAGGAAATGGACATAAAACAAACAAATAAAAAAAGAAAATAATCATTTCTTGAATGTAGTTCAACAATGTCATTTAGAAGTCAGTAAGGCAGTTACTCAAACATGAAACAAAACTAAAAAGTCTAGTCTTTGCCACACTCTTGCACAAAACACTGTGTAGCTTTGGAAGGAAGTCCAGTGAAGTTTCCTAAATTTTTTTCCTGCCGTGCCTTTGCCTTTCATTTTGAAGACTACAAATGTTTGGCTCCACTGTGAGGACAGATAGAGTAGCTTCAGTGTGTCAGCACAGCTACTATGTTGGTATGAGAAAATGAATAAAAACACTGGATAACTAAGAGTTGGTTTGAGGTAAATGTCAGGGCAAGGGAAAGGGAAATTAATATAGGAGTAATTACATCATTTAAATTAATCATCACAGCAGTAAAAATATCTAGTTCAGATCTCACTTTCCTTCCTTTTTCTTCTCCATGACCTCAGCCTTTATCACGTTGCCTTTATCTGTTGGTGCCCATAGTGACACGCAGACTTCCAGAAGACTTTGCAAAACACTAACCTCATTTAGTTGATGCAAATGCCCAGCATTGTTCTAGGGGTGGGAGCAGGCCTGCCGATGTAAAATTGCTCTGTTTATTTCAGGAAACTAATTGTCTCAATAAGCAACTTTCTTGTCCAGCCATTCTGCTCCTTGTTTCAGGATGTCAGTCAGTGTCAAAGAGTTGGCAGTGGTGGGAAGATAAAGACAGATGATAGTCTCACCAAGCTGCATTGCCACTCCACATGAGTATTAATGTTCACAGCCCAGACAAGTAACAAACAGAAACTAATTAACTTACAGATGCAGCAATATTTAAAATCTCTCTCGGTTCTCTCAAAGGCAGACAAAACCCTTTCCACTCCAGGCTGAGTTACAAGCCACTCATGCTAAAAGGTAAGTTAACATGTTCTTCTAGCTCATAAAGGGGTCATTAGAAAACACATATTTCCAAAAATCATTCAGAATCCCAGAAGGACACACTGTGTATACAGTCAACATAAATAAAGGACAGTTCCAAATGCTCTAAATCAGACTCCACTGTAGCACTTACAAATAGATTTCCTGAAAAGCTTCTGATAATTTTTTGCTTTCTTTGGTATCTAAATGTGTGTCAATCCATTTGGCTGAGAAGAAGAAAAAAAAAAAAAAGAACTGTTTTAACATATCTGTCTTTGCTATGTATCTTTTCTATCAAGTGCATTGACTATATACAACATCTGCTTTTGCACATAAAGATCTTGTATTTTTGCATGTCTTGTTGAGCATGAGCAGAGTGCTTAATTGGCCTCCCAGGACTTAGATATGACATATACTCTACATGCACATATAACCTTATGCTATTATGCTCCATTTCTCTATTTTCATGATGAGGTTAGTATTTTTGTATGATCTCAAGGAAGTTTAGAACACATATGCATACAAATTTTGTTTAGACATGTGTATTATAATACATATAAACATGTTTATACATGTATGTAAGTATGTACATAAATATACTTATATTTGTTTGCAGTCCTGATAAGAAGCTTTTCTCTTTGACAATGACATTGTGCCTTCACCAGTTTGAGTCAGTTGCTTAGGATTGCAAAGCCGTTCATCATTTCAGCCAATATATTCATGCCAGAAAAAATTCCCAAGTAGATATCTCTTCCTCTCCCCACCGCGGTGCCACTTTAGTAGTAGAGCACATGTATTTATGGAGGTGCTAAGGGACATAAAAGAGCGCCTTTTGCTAATATAAGCAGTGTCTCCAGCAAGAGGCTTTTCTGGCAGAGTAGCACTGCATCAGTAGTGTCAGCTGCAGCCAGCTGCTGAGTGGAAGCGTCTGATGCCTCAACAATTGCAGCAGCGCCAGCTGCTTTCTGCCCATTACACAGAACTCCAAAATCTCCTCAAAGAGGCTGGGGATTTCAGCAGTGCCAAATGCTAACAGTCTCCCACTGTGGCAGCAGTTGGAGCGATGACACATGCGGTTGGAGTGATCTCCTCCTTGGAGCAGCACCAGCAAGAGGAGGAAGAGTAAGGAAGAAGCTGGTACTTCCCTCAGGGACTTCTGGGAGTCTTGGTGGGTTGGTCATGGTTTGAGGGCTCTGCTGAGAGCCTGGGAAAGAGCAGTGGGCATTGCATGGGTTTTAAATATATATCAGTGATATAACAAGTGACATAAAGTACCTTTTATGGTTCTTCCATATCGTCTGGAGCTCCATTTTATGTCTACTGCAACCTGAGAGCCTAGGCAGTCATTTCGTGTTCCTGCACTCACAGACAGAATGTTTCTCTAATGAACAGTTTTGTTGAAAGAAATACATTTAGTTCGTTTTACTGTTTTTTCTCCTCCCCAGGAAATACTGATCCCTGGTACAAGTCAGAAACTTTGCACTGCCTGAAAATAGACATCAAACGACAGAGTCAGTTTTGGGGCAAAGGACAGCAAGTGCACAACCATCTACGTCTTTGGGAAGAGAAGAAGATAATCAGAGAAAGACTATATTGGAACCTATTCCAATTTCATTTCAGTCCAAATACTGGAATGCACATGCAAGCAATTAGTCGAGTAACTAACTTGTCATTTGCTTGTGGAATTATCCACACTGTGTAAATACCCTTTATCCCTCTGTGTACCAACACTGTTGATTCTTGGGATTTCATGAACTAAATGGTCACGTAGCTCGCTGCCTTTCAGCCTGGTCAGTTTATTTCAATGAAACTTCGGCAGTGATTTTATCAGCTTGACAACACACATTGGCTCCCTTTTTTTCTCTACCACATGGTACACAAAATCAACTTCTTTCTTACATCTCAGCTGTAAGAAAGGCTGATTGAGGAAAGGAAGTCTTCCTGTCTCTCATCACTTACACTGCTAAGCCAGAATAGACAATGACTTCCCCTGCAGACTGCAGAGCAACAGAAAAGCAAGAATCTCATTTGGGAACTCATATTCTGTCCATGCAACAGAGCAGACTTTGTGCAACCACAGTATATTCTCTGCTTTAGTAGATGGCTATTCTGGCATTGTATTCAATTTGTATAATGTATTTTCTATTTCAACAAAACTATTTAATGGAAATTTAACAATTGAAGAAAACATATCAGTCCCACAGGAAAATATGCTCTTAGAAAGTATTTTCAGATATTAGCATTATCAAAAGAGCAGAAAAATTAATTCCTTTACAAATATAAGCTTCTTAAATGCAGTCAAAAAGGATTTAGTGAATTCACCAAAAGCCTGAATAGACTCCATTGTTCAGAGTTAATTTAAACCATCCTGTGCAGTTTCAGTAATTTAAATACCACTCGCATACAAGTCAGAGAAGATCTGCTTTCTTGTCCCTGAGTCATATGAGAATCAGGAAACAGTTTAGGTTAGGAAGCATGCTTCACAGTTTCCAAAATATCAACATATATTCCCATGTCTCCAATCAGCAAAGAAGCATCAAGTGCATACTTTTCTTCATTCTTTGGATCTGTTCACTCTCTGAAACTGTTGCTGGGAACACATTGCTACAAGATAGAAATGCAGAAAAATTCATCCTGTGTTTATGTAGGCCCTGGTCCTGCTAAAAGCATTTTGTGGGAAACCTCCCGCACTTACATGGAGTCCTTCTGACTCCAGCATTCCTCACTTGGGCTCTGAGACCTGCTGTATGGTATTTTCTGCAGAATTGGAGGCATGTAGCTGTCATTAAATGCCTTTCTTAAATACATGGCTCTTCAATGATGTCTGCCTCAAAAAAAAAAAAAAAAAAAAAAAAAAAAAAAGGTTATTTTCAGAGTAAGCACTTCACTCTGTGCTGAGATTCAATCACAATTTCAAGTGGCATCCGAAGCCACAATAGTTTTCTAAGCTTGAGGTGCAGAAGAGATGAGACAACCTCAGGCCAAGTGATCTCGAAAATTTGTTGGGAATTGTTCCTTCTTACATTAGCCTTTGGTTTTGTTCTCATGGCTGAGAAAAGGAAATAAATTTGAGCATTATGCTGCAATGAAGTGACGAATCAGACTTCCACGCCACTGTGTCCCATCGTTTCCCACAGGAGATTTCTATATTCCTAGTACAGTAAGTGATTAAAGACCTTATTTTTCATAGACTACATACACAGCTTCTTTAGGAAAATATTCATTAAGATCCATTAGAGAAGTCATTGGCAGAAAGCAAAAAACACAGGCTTGCTTGCATGGAATCTGGGTAAAGAAGTAGGTGTTGGAGGAAGGGGGATTTTGGAGAAGATACCTGTGCATATGGCAACAAAGGCCATCCTGACTCCAGCATTTCAGCAGGTACACATCATTGTAGCTTCAGTTCTAAGGAAGAGCAGAATAAAGCTAGAGATTCATTTGTACTTTAAAAAGGAAATAAAGGTTTTCTGTACTCATGGCTAGTAAAAGGTGGTAAAAATTACTAATAAAACTCTAACTTTTAGGAGAGGGGACACCTGGAGAGACTGGGGAGACAAGCAGATCTATCCCTATAAAAGTGCTTGAAACCTGCAAGTGCTAGTAAACCAAAATAAACCAAGGGACAGAATTGTGACAGCAATCAGCCAAGAGCTATGTTCATGCTCCTGGTGAGCAATCCTGGTGGCAAGACAGAGAGATACCTACTGAGAATTCAGACACCATTAAGGGCTCTGTCAGAAAAGGAGTAAAAGAATAACAAAACATTACACAGATTAAGGGGATCGGTTAGACTTCAGAGGTGGTCTGCTCTGTGATGGGCAAGAGACTGGTGTTGTGGCAAATGGAGATCATGGCATCCAGCTCTGAGAAGCCTGACCAGATGCCAGCAGAGAGTGTCTGAAGGCTGATGAACCGGAGTCCATCAGGGCTAAGGTCAGGACGTTGAGGGAATTCTAAAAGACACAAACAATTGGGAAATGCCTGGATGAGAAAGTGTGAACCAAATCCAACAACCAACAGAAAGAGCAAATTATTTTTATGGACTTTGTGCATATTTATTTAAAGTGTAGGCTCCTTGAAGCAAATTGAAGAAATACAGGAAAACTCATAGACCAAAGAACAGAAGTTTGGAAGAGTAAAGCTTATCAAAATGAAGACATTTGTCACAATGGGTGGCAGCTTTACCGAGCAATTTGAGTGAACACTTTATGCTTTAGCAGGAGTTTAGGATGTAGTTGTATAGGACTGTAGGCTATGTAAAGTCAGCATTTGATGGCATGGTTCTACCACAGAAGAGAAATGTGCTCAGAAAGATACTGGAATAGGGGAATCAGTTGTAATATTTAGAATGGAAGGAGTCCCTCTGTTCACTATTATTAGGTGAATGGCAAAAATTGTTCTAAAGTACTGTACAAAAGTTACCCACAAGAATCTGCAAGTGACCACATTTCTTCTCCAGCCAAGAGGGGAAGAGATATTTCTGCCCTTGAGTGGCAGGGCAACCAGTAGGAGTCTTTCCAGGACAGGGCTTTACAGACATAACAATTTAATATTTGAGCCTAGAAGTATGGTAAGAAAACCTAGCCTAGAAGAGCATATTATGCTGCAGTGACGATGAGATAAGGATGTATGTTCAAGGCAGGACTTTGTTTCAAGGTGATTTAGCAGTAATCCCACCAAATTTGAGATGTGACATCATAAAAGAAATACTGCATCATACCTGTTGATAGAGGAATGGTTGAGTCCTGAATATTTGACTGTAAGCAAATACTGCATACCCATCATGTGTATTTGCAAAGAGGTTTAATAGCAAAAGCAAAAACTGGACAGATTTCTGAATGCTCAAGTAGTTATAGTGAGAAAAGATCAGAATCAGCATATCCTCTCTGTATGACAGAACTCAATATTGCTGCAGTTCCTCTTTGGAAGAGTGGTCTACTGGCAGTATGGAAGTATCAGCTGTGGTCAGAAAACTGACAGCAAGTTTTGCAACATCATTTTGTAATAGTAAGAAGCAAGAGAACAACACAGCAAAATTAAACTCCTTAGTGCCAAATGGGTATTTGAACACAAGACATGTCAAACAATAAAACAGTCTTAAAGCAGAAACCATACTGAGAAAATCTGACTGCAAAACCAAAATACAAAGAATAAAGAATACTGATTTATATTTCTATGTACTCTCCCAAGTACTTGACTGTGAGGTTTCTAAGAGCAATGAGAAAGGGAATATAACAAAAATTAGGAAAATGTAGGAGACTGAGCCCAACACTCAGGTTGTCAAGACTGGGCCCAGTCTCATAATAGAGTAAGTAAGTAAAAGTAAGATGCAGCTGGTAGTTGAGCTAACTACAGATTTGCTGGATGTGAACTTGAACACAGCATAGAAATACAGAGGCGTGGTCACATCCAGAAGGACTGAGAAAGAGGTGCTGTCATCAAAGGAAATAAAAAGCATCAGCAAAAGACACATTTATGCTGGTCGGTCACTCTTCAACAGAACAAAAGATGGGATCCAGTTCTAAAACAAGAGTAATAACAGAGGGAAGGTGCAAGAGTTGGTTGCAAAGGCAAAAAGAAACAAAGCAAGCAAACAAAAATGAAACAAAACAATTTAAAGAGCCAAGTGGAGCAACATAAGCGTACGTGCATGTACATACTCTCCCATCACCAGCTCCTACCATTGCAAGTCCTGAAAAGTCTATGGCAAAATGAGGGGAAAAGGAAGATGGAGAAGGAGGGAATTACAAAGTAATACTCACACAGCAGTGAACTAAGAAAATTAGAATAGATGAGAAATTTGTTTTTTGTTAAAAAAGAGTAAAACTGTAAAAGTCATAGAAATGTCAAAAAAGTTCCAGAATGGGCAATTTTTCTTCTGAAAAAGTACACGTTATGAACAACAGATTTTAAATGAAAAACATATGTTTTTTTGACTGCTTTTGCTGCTTGAATTCTGCAGAAGCCTCAAGTGAAACCAAACCTACAGTATTTGTTTATTACTGATGTTTCCAGGACCTCATAGAATCGTTTACAGTGTTAAAGGAATGTAAATACTGATCTGATTATTTCTATTGTCCAGCAACCTAGAAAGCAGGAAGTAACAGTTTGCATTAATACATTGCAATTAGTAAGTCATAGAGCAGTTAAAACTTAGTGGAGAAAAAAAACATCCCCTCAGATACTACCCACTTTCCATGCTCTTCTAGAAAAGCAAGGAAACCTTTTGGCTTTATCTCAGTACAAGACCTGCAGTAGCTGTTTTTTTTATGTAGGAATTGCACAAAGGACCACCTTTGTTCTGTAGCACACAGGGAAGCAAAGAACAGCTTTAAAGGGCTGCTTTAGACCACTTTTAAAGGCTTGGAACCTAGCCTTAAGGGCTTTCGTGGCTCAGGGGCTTTGAAGAGATGCTCCTGGGCTTGCTGAGACACTGGGAAGTTCCTGCCGTGTCAGCTCACTCCTGGCTTCAGTGCCAGATGAAGAAACGTGGCAGGGGATGAACATGTTGAAGCTATCCAAAGGCACACCTTCTTTATAACCATCGTACTTGTTAGAGTGTGCAAACAAGAGACACGCACAAAGAAAATTTACAGGCACAGGAAAGTAAACCGGAATGGGACTTCAAAGGCCATTTAGACAATTCCCTTGTTTGGAAGCCAAGTCTCCCATTTGCCAAGACCATCCCCAACAGATGTTTGTCATGAAATCTGCAAGTATACTTCACTGGCTCCCTTGGTAGCACGTTAGAATATTTAACTCCGCTTATAAAAAAATATTTTCCCAAAATCTCACCTGAATTTTCTTGCTGAAAGGTCAGTTACATTTTAACTGAATCCCACATGTTCACACAGAACAATTTATCACTAACCGTAATAATTTTATACATATCAGAGACCATTATCATCTGCTGTAGCCTCTTCTCCTCTAGTCTGAAAAATCTCTATTATTTAAACCTTCTTTCAAAGGTCATGTTTTTCAAACCTGTTGTCATTCTGGTTCACTTCTCAGGCCTATCAGCAATGTGTCCATAGCTCTTAGAAGTTTGGGCCTGGAAATTGAGCATGCCAATGAGAGATGACTGGTGTCACACAGTGAGAAGAAAAATGATCTCTGATATCTTACATAGAATGCATAGGTTAATACATGCCAGAATGAAATTTGGTGATGCTCTGGGCAGAAAAAATAAAAAATAATAATAAAAAAAAGATAAAGTTAAAATATTTATCAAGTATCTGCACATCTAAGCACATCTATCTAAGCACGCGTCTGTATGTATTCATTGCCTGCATGTGGAAAACAGTATTTCCACGTGCAAGGAGTTGTGTATCATAAAACTTTATTCCTTCCAGTTATACTAAACACAAGCCAAGATTTTTCAGAAGCACATGCCAAAATCTGGGCTCCTCAGCCCCTGTTTGGTTGCTGAAATAACTGGCTTTGATCTTTGCACACTGTCAAGATGCAGTAGCATCTCGGTCTGCAAGCTCATAATCTCTGTAAATCTTAAGTACAGCCTCCAAATCTTAATTTTAAGCACTTATTTAATACTAAAAGCTGAAAACAAAGCCATTACTCCTTGATGTTCAGTTTACCACAACCTAAGCTCTGCAGTCCTGGTACACAGAGTCAGTTCCCACACAGAAAGGTGGGGAGAATGTGGTCAGTTCCTGGCTTCTCTCACAGCAGGCCTTACTGCAGTTGAAATTAGCTCTGAAATAATGTTGACTTCAAAAAAGAGTCAAATTTAACAATATCTCGATAAAGAAAAATAATTGATCTTAGAAGAACATCAAAGTTAATGTTTGGGAGTTTTGGAAATAAGTCATCCACTTGAGAGGAACTAGACTTCAATTAATGTTCAGAGCTTATCATTTTGAGTCAACATACTTCCACCATTCCTGTGTTTTAAGAGCAGGGGCAGATGATGCCAGCTTTGCTGAAGAGATTGCTGGAATCCCGTTTTGTATGCAGAGTGCTACTACCTAAAATTTACACAGAGAGTTTTTTTCAGAGCTGAAAACATATAAGATCTTTTCTCCAGTGATGCAACCACAGACTATCAGTAAGTCTTGCTATTCTGGTTGGAAACAGCCAGGTGGCTTGAGCAGCAGGAGAAGAAATGTTGGCTTGTTGGGCGTGCAGTACTCACAGTGACTCCTGCTCTCTGATGACATGCTCTGTGATGACATTCTGCATGGTATCCCATCCAAGCTATAGTGAATTTTAAATATATGAACAGTACTAGCAGACAGTAGTCAGTATCCTTTCCTCATCCCTAGCAGACAGTAGTCAGTATCCTTTCCTCATCCCTAGCAGACAGTAGTCAGTATCCTTTCCTCATCCCTAGCTCCATGCCATGTGTTGCATCAGAGACAACAAAGAGATAATCATTTGTCATGAACGATCAGTGCTCTCATGTAGGCACATTTCACTGGCATCACCAGCATGAGCTTATGAACTGAGCAGAAGTCTGGTCTCCATGAACACTGCAGGTTTGGCAGCAATAGAATCTACAGCACCTGAGGCTACTCTGAAAAAAAAGGAGGGAGAAAAACTCTTTTCAGAAAACAATGGAATTATAATTTACATGTCCTGAAGAATTCTTCACATTTTGAAGCACCTTTAAAGTTTATATTGTGTTACAACTGCAGTAACTACATGAAAAGAAATTTTGCTGACAGAAGAGTGAGGAACATTGTAAGGCTGTCACCACAGCCTTAGGCCACCTCCCATGTTCACTGAGCCCTTAATCCCTTCACTAAACTCCCCTGTGATAGCTCCTTGTTTATTTTAACCTAACACAGGGGCTGCTGTATTGTAAATCTGAGATCACAAAGTCTTTATTAGTATTTATAAGGTAATCATTGGCAAGTAGATAGATCTCTGAAAGAGCTTTTCACCCTCACATACCCGTGGCAGGAGTAATTCTCAATATATGACTTGGCTGAAGTGAAGCTGGCTACTGTCAGAGTCTAGATGATGCTTTGTCCCTTTATATTCAGTAGGAGCATGAACACTTCCCTCAGTCTTTTAAGTTTCCACATCACAATCATTTCAAAATCAACAAGTCTCTAACCTTTCTCAGTGTTCTTTGATACGGTCATTTACCAGAAACATGCATGTCTGACGTGGAATACTTATTTGGAAACATTCTGATCTAAATGCTTGTCTTTCCTTGCATGGGTATTTTATTGTTGACAGGTAGTTATAAATGGTGGTATCCCAATGAAGTTCTCCTACTGTCATTCACTTTCCTTTTCTCTTGTTTAGAAGCAGGATTGTCTCAAAATAATCAGTCGCAGATTAGCCATCAGCTTTCTGCTCAGCTCTCTGAAGGGGTGGTGACAGAAGTGGTATTTACATTCAAATTGATCTACTTGTTCTATCAAATGTAGAGTAGAGGAACAGAGAACATAATATCACAGTAGGAGATGGGAGACAAAAATCTGTGCCTCAATTTCTAAAGAAATATAATTGATTTTAGCACATTCATTCCAGTGTTGCCAAGATGAGACTGGGGTCTTCTTCACAGTCACATTCTGAAGGACTGATCAAATTTAACATGTTTTATGGACAGAGGCTTGCTATCTGATCTCTAGATGATGGCCCAGAAGGACATGGCATCTCCATGGAGTTCTCTGTCACATTCATCTATTGCATCTGGAAGTCAAAATATCGCAAAGCATTTCAGGTTATTCTAAATGCAGAGGTTAGGCAGATAAAATTCCTGGTATTCAACAGACAGTCCTTAATTATAGATGGATGATTACACGCACTTTTACCTGATTGCACACACAGACAAGAACATCACTGTAGCAAATCAGTATAGATAATGGTACACTGAGTCTCTCTTAAGAGTTTCTTTTAAGAGCTTCCAGACTGTTTTCATTTTCAGGATTTTGTCTCTCCTCTCAGTTCATTTTCTCATAGTTTCACCTTCATATTTCCACAGCACAACAAGGGCTCCCATCCTCTTATTCGCATGTCCTGCCACATAGATAAACAGAATACTTCATTTTTCAGTGCTGTACATTTTCCACAAGCACAGAAGTGCACGCAAGCACTCAAATAGACAGTATCAAAGTGGCTGATAATTATCTTCCAAACAGATGGACATTGCTTATTCTACACATCACTCAGGAATGGTACGTTGTGTGTGCACAGACATGCAATACCATGAAGGAAACATTTGTTTATTCCACTTTCAAGAAGTGTCTCTTCAAAGTACATGTGTAAATCCAATATAAAATAATAGCACTGGTAGAATAAGCAAGTTCAGAACTCTTCCCAGCACCAAGCACTTCCCAGCTTACCAAGCACTGGAAGCTTGGTAATAAAGGAAACCAACAGATGTAGATTATATTGAGAAGATTTCTTTCCACTTTATACTTCCCCTATTATTTTTCTCCTGTGCATTTTTGTTAAAATCTTTATAGTATAACAAAAGACAGTAAATGAGTTATTTGAAAAAATATATATTTCTTGAATTTTTTTCAGGATTTCAGGAAAGGAAATTGTAAGCCCCTTAACTCCTCACCTCCTTCTGAACTGCATTCACTTTCCAATTCGATGGACTCCAGCTGGGAACTTGTTTGGGCTTGAGTAAAGAGGAAGAATTTTACCATCTCAGTACAATTCAGTCACAGTTATCCTCTAAAGATCAGCATTCCCAGTCTCTTCAGTGAAGGGACTTTCCGTGCACTTTTTTCTTTTTTCCAAAACAAGGAATTCCTTTGGATCCAGCCCTAAGGGACTCTTTCTCAAGGTTATTTATTGCATATCACGTGGGATCTTCCAAACATTAACTGATCGAATTTGGCAGAGGAAAATTGGTAGATTTTCCTTCTCTGCAGAAATTTCTATTGTATAAGTCCGCATTGTTGCAGAAGTCCATCTCATGGGAATGTCTATCTCCGAGGAAATATGGAACAGCTGTGATTTGGCAAGTGGTTTTCTTCTTCTGGATTTTATTCCATGAATTCATAGTTTATAAAACTTCCAGCAGTGCAGTTGCTCCCAAGCAGAACTGGAAGAGATTGAAACCTTACTCTTGCACGTGTATCTTGCAAGATTGCATAAGGAGTGCAGACAGTAGTTGTTTCTTTTGGGCCACTTGAATCCAGCCACTTCCCATATCCTCTACAGAACTGTTGAGATTTTTTTGACAAACTTTCTTTGGGCTCAGTGGCCCAAAGAAATTCTTCATCAAGAGTGATGCACATGAAATTTAGTCTAAAATCAGATTGTTTGAGGAGCTGGCTGCCGTTTTCTTTTACTTAAATTGTCCTCACTAGATTCTTTCACACACTAAATATCATCCCTAAAAAAATGAGCAGCCACAAAACAGGCTACACAGGAATAATCCTCTGATATCTTTTTCAATACTTCCAAATATAACATCAGGGTGTTTCTAGCGTGTCAGGAAGAATAATAATTTCTAACTATAGGATAATTGCTCCACCATTTAAATGCTGAAGTTTCCAACAATGTTCTTGACAGTTCTGGTTTAGTCACCTCTGCAAGTGTGCCACCATATGCAAATACAGCAATCACTAGTGGTCATGCATTTTTAAAAAGCTACCACACGCTCTGTGTCAGTTTGTCAAAAAGCTGTCCTCTTAATACCAATTACGAATAAAACTGATTAATACCACTTACAGTACACAGACATTATTTTGAATAGTATTTAAGTGCGTTGACATCATGAATCATAGAATCATAGAACCACAAAGTCATAGAATAGTTTGGGTTGGAAGGGACCTTAAAGATCATCTACTCCAACCACTCTGCCATGGGCAGGGTGATCACCAGATCATGTTACTGAAAGTCCTGTCCAGCCCAACTTTGAACACTTCCAAGGATAAGGCAACCACAACTTCTCTGGGCAACCCGATTCAGTGTCTGACCACCTTCAAAATGAAAAAACTTCTTCCTTATTTCTAGTGTAAAGCTACACTCTTTCAGTTGAATACCATTGCCCCTTGTCTTGTCATTACAGGCGTTTGATAACATCGTCTTTCTCTATCTTTCTTATAAGCCCCTCTTTATTTAATGTAAGGCCACAGAAAGTTTTCCTAAGAGCCTCCTTTACTCCCATGTAAAAAAACTCCAATTCTCTCAGTCTTTCTACAAAGGAAAAATGTTGCAGATCTCTAATTCTGTGGTACTCTTCTGGACCTGCTCCAACAGGTCCATGCTTTCCTTGTACTAGAAGTCCCAGTGCTCCAGGTGGGGTTTCACAACAGTGGAGTAGAGGAAGAGAATGACATCCCTCCACCTCCTGGACAATCTCTTTTTATGCAAACCAGATTATGATTGGCTTTCACGACTGCATGAACACATTGAAGACTCATATGCAGTTTTTCAGCCATTAGTATTATTGTGGTCTAACACAGTAGGAAGCTAAACACTACACAGATGTTTGCTCACTCCTCACACACTGGGGTTAGGGAAGAGAATTGAAAGGAAAAGTTCAAGAACTTGTACGGAGATAAGGATAAAAAAAAAGAGAGCAGGAGAGCAGGAGAGAAAAAAGAAGAGAAGGGAAGGGAAGGGAAGGGAAGGGAAGGGAAGGGAAGGGAAGGGAAGGGAAGGGAAGGGAAGGGAAGGGAAGGGAAGGGAAGGGAAGGGAAGGGAAGGGAAGGGAAGGGAAGGGAAGGGAAGGGAAGGGAAGGGAAGGGAAGGGAAGGGAAGGGAAGGGAAGGGAAGGGAAGGGAAGGGAAGGGAAGGGAAGGGAAGGGAAGGGAAGGGAAGGGAAGGGAAGGGAAGGGAAGGGAAGGGAAGGGAAGGGAAGGGAAGAGAGAGAGGAAGTCAAATCCATATCTCTCCCATTCAGTGGCAAAAATACTGTGGGGGAAGTGCAGCAAAGGCCTTGCAGAAGTCTAGGTAGATGACACTAGTTGCCCTTGCTTTGACCACAGATGTAGCCACCCCAACATAGAAGGCCCCTAGATTAATTAGACATGATTTAACCTTGGTGAAGCCACATTGGCTGTTTCTAATCACCTCCTTGTCTTCTATATTCTTCAACATAACTTTCAGGAGGATATGTTCCATAATCTTACTGGGCAAGGATGGGTTTACCGGTCAGTGGATCCGAGAGTCTTCCCTACTACTCTGTCAAAAAATGGGCATGATTTTCCTTCTTCCTGAATTACAAAAGACTTTACCTGACTGCCATAATTTTTCAAACATGATGGAGAGTGGCTTAGCAACTATGTCTGCCAGTTTGCTCAGAATCCTCAGATGCATCTTGTCAGTTCCCATGGACTTATATGTGTTCAGGTTCTTCAGATGTTTTTGAACCTGATTTTATTTTACAAAGGATTGAACTTCATAAAATCATAGAATCATAGAATGGTTTGGGTTCGAAGGGATGTTTAAGATCCTCTAGTTCCAAACTCCTGCTATAGACACAGACACCTCCCTCTAGACCAGGTTGCTCAAAGCTCCATTCAGCCTGGTTTTGAGTGCCTCCAGGGAGAAGGCATTCACAACCTCACTGGGGAATTTATTCCAGTGTCTCACCACACTTACGGTAAAGAATTTATTCCTACTATGTAGTCTAAATCTACCCTCTTCCAGTTTAAAACCATTTCCCTTTGTTCTGTCAATACATGCCCTTATAAAATTCCCCCCCCAGCATTCCTGTAGGTCCCTTCAAATACTGTAAGGTCGCTATGAAGTCCCCCTGGAGCCTTCTCTTCTCCAGGCTGATAAACCCCAGCTCTCTCAGCCAGTCCCTGTAGTGGAGGTGCTCCAGCCCTCTGATTATCTTCATGGGCCTTCTCTGGACCTGCTCCAACAACTCCATGCCCTTCTTGTGCTGGGGGCCCAGAACTGGACACAGCACTCCAGGTGGGTTCTCGTGAGAACAGAGTAGAGGGGCAGAATCACCTCCCTCGAACTGCTGGGCACGCTTCTCTTGATGCAACCCAGGATGCATTTGGACTTCTGAGCTGCAAGCACAGCCATTTCCCTTGTCCCTGTCTTCAGTTTCAAGTTGAAAGAGATGGGAAGAGTTTGTGTCAGTGAAAACTGAGGCAAAAGAAAGGTTCTTTCTTATTTGTCAGGGCAGAGCATATTGTTTAGTGTTCCTTTTCTGAGCAATATACATATAAAAGACCTTATTATTTTTCACAGGCCTTGCCACATTCATCCTCTGCTGTGCCTTAGTATTCCTAATCTCATCCCTACATGCCCAGGCAGCACCTCTGTATTCCTCCCACTATGCATGCAAATACTTGAATCGTCTGTTGTGTATATATAATATGGATACATTAAACTTATTTCTCCACTTCTTTAGTACAGTCACTACAGTCACATGAAATAAGAAATAAGGTTATGTATGATCCAGATTCTGCCTCTCTCTGGAAGAACAGCAGTATGTGTGTCTAAGGGGTGTATAGCTTCCCTGTATCTAATCACTTAACTTCAAGGAGAGGGTAAGAGCACAAAGACAAGGTTCTTATATTACTCTTACCTGAACCCTCCAGATTTATTTCTGACATTTAAAGCAGAAAGTCAATCAGTTTGAATCTTCATAAGACACTGACCTCTTGATTCTCACCTGCATGAGAATATATACTCCTAATGACATTAGCTAGCTAGTGTAGTTATTTACACTTGGTTCATTGGGTTTCTTCAAGACTCAGAAATAACATGCTTGCAAGGTACAATGCACTCGAAAAGAAAATGGGAATATGTTATGAATTTAGGAATTAAAGCAGGATTTCTATTTGTACTTCTCAGCTTAACTACTGTAGTATATTGAATAAAAGATTGCTCTAGATAATGAGACAAGATTTTATTAATATTGAGCACTTAGGTTTTCAGTTGGTATACTTTAAAGGGTAGCTCATGGGCAGCATTTTAAATGTACTGCAGTATTTGAAAGAATGGCTTTCATTAGTAAAAGCTCTTCAAAACTCCTATGGAATCATCAATATACATAAAAAGTAACTGTCACAAATAATACTTTAAACAGAAAAGTGTTCAACAGAAGGCATTTAAAGGAACTCTAGAATTCTCAGCCGTTAAAAGGTATATCAGATTAATTGCTCCATTAAGGTTTGTTACTGAAAAGCAAAACTGGCAGGCTGTATTTTTGCAATTATAGAAGAATAATAGCCATGCAGCCAGAAAAAAATGCAGTCCTATACATCTTGATCATAAATATGGATGTACTTATAATGACCTATTCTCAAATGAACACTTAAATCTATTCCATCACAGTTTGTTTAGCTGCACATAAAAGACTTGTACACAGCACAAATACATCATAACGTTGTAAAGTATGTAGCACTGCAACCTCTAGGAAGCTGTCATCACTTTAATTGCATATTTAGGAAAACATTTTTCAAAGTGCCACATTTTGCAAAACACTTGCAAATTCTGGAGCTCTGCAGTTTATCCTGCAAGTTTTGCCAGTGTGGTTAGATGAGCATTTTATGCTTCCTGGACAAAATGATGCAGACAATGGTCCTTCTGTGACGAAGGAGGGAGGTCTTACTGAGCAGTGCCGAGTCTTTCTCTCCCCGCGGTCCCTCTGGAGGTAGATGGACCATATCTGCTCTCCCTGATTAAAATGGAAGATGTGTTAAGAACATCTGCAGGCAGATGGCAGTTAAAAGCACAAACTAATGTATATTAACAACTGTTTAAATGCTGATTTCTTCTGATTCTGAGTTGAGCCCTACAACCACAAGGTAAAGAAGGTGAATACATTATTGGGTTTGATCTGGTGTGAATTGGCTCGCCCCTCATGTGGGGCCACAATGGAAATGTACCAGAGGAGAAGCTGTTTTAATGGGCATGAAGAAAAATTTCCCCAGTTACATCTGTAGAATCACACAATCATAGAATGGCTTAGGTTGGAAGGGATTATCGAGCTTCAACACCCTGCTGTGGGCAGGGTTGCCTACCAGTAGAACAGGATGATCAGAGTTGGCATGCAGAATGCTTCAACTAGCAGTATTACCCCTTTCTTATACTATTTAAATATATTCACTTTTCCAGGCTTCTTCAAAGTTATCTGCCTTAGGCAGTTGTTAATTCCTCACAAGACACGTTTTTTTTATGGACTAGCTGTTGTCATGTAGAAGATCAGCCTATGAGCAGATGTTTGGCCAACTGCATGTCTGAGCTTACCTGGTTTTTCAGACCACAGTGGTCTTGCATGGTAGAGAATATCAGATGCATGTTTTAATTGTCAGACCTATAATGCGCAGGTGCAATGAGCCATAAGGCTGCTTTTCTACTTTTTCATTAAATGCTGTTTTCAAGGTACGTTTTGCTTGGCATTTCTGAAATATTGCTGTCCTGGCAAAAGCAGGAAGCCCAAGAAAATAAGTTGCATTGCCCCTTCTTAGCAAGATTTTTTTGTTCAGTGACTGTGCTTTTGCATTTGTAACATGGTATAAACTTTGGTTTTACCTCTCTAAGAAAATAACCCCCAGCCAACACAATTGAGAAGACAAAGCCCAGCAGTGCCCAGCTATTAATGACCAGGACTCAGAGTGCCCAGGAAGATGTCATGGAGCATCAGGTGCCAATGTGGTTGATTCTTAAGACTCTGTAGCTCAGAGAGCTTTTTAAGGCATTGTTGTTATTACAAAGCAGAGAAACTGCTGAAGTTCCCAGCATGAACATATCATCGCCCACAAAACTCATTCCACATCATTTTAATGAAGAGCAGGTTTTTCCTCTCTGTTGGTACATAATAATAATGACTCCCTGTGGTCCTGTCCACCAAATTACATTAGGCTAATACTAGGAATGGAGGTTTTCATAATGTTTAGCAGTTTGAACTGCCTTATTGTTATCAATGTCTTGGTCTGGAAACAGCAGGAGGATCAGACAGTATTCATGCATACTTACGCCCCTCATACATCCCCATTCTTAAGGATTACATTATAGCAGTCAGGCATGATTGTGAATAACCAGTAGGGCATGAGTACACCATAATAGTAAGTTTGACTTTCCAATTAGACTTATATCTCGAGAAATATTTGTTCTCTCTCTCATTGCTGCCTTATTTGATCCTGCAGGTGCAACATGCATATGCATATCTCCGCTCCTTTGTGTCTGACTGAACTGTTGGCCAGGATTTACAAAAGCAAGGGAAGCTCTGTCACCACTGAAAAGGATGTTAATATTTGGAAAGTTGCAAGAATTATCTTGTATTTACTTTTCTCCTTTTTTTTCTTTGTCATCTCTTCACTGTTGAAAACTGGTGCTCTGTGGTTCCACAACAATTTTTACTTCTCTGAGTCTTCAAATGATCAGAAATACCAGTAGACCTCTTAATTCTGAACTCTATTACCTAAGGGTGACAAAGGTTATTCAAGATTCAGAAGTTCAGGAATTATTTGTCAAGTTTTAAAAGTTGAAAATCTGCCTTTCCTTCTTAAAATTTTCTTATATATGTTTTTAAATCACTGTCTGTTTCTTTTTCTCTTGGCCTCATTAAATGATTGACTTAACTTCCATTCTTTAATTCTACCGAACTGAGAGAAAGTAAAAATTCTTGGACAGTAGTTAAAACACCAGCAAGCCTGAACATATGCTGGTTTTAGAGATCTAAACTAGATAGGCATCTTTCTTAAACTGCCACATCCAGTAGAGGATGGTTGCCTTCTAAGAATGTGTACTTTGTTAGCTCATGGCTTAACTGCAGAAATATATATATATGTGTGTGTGTGTATGTAAAGAGAACTGGAAGTTATAGATGTCTATTTTACAAATTGACATTGAGAGATAGCCTTTGTCTTCCAAATGAAGATATTCTTTTGACAGTTATATTCTTTTGACAGTTACACTGGGTATTTTTTCAGATGCAACTGTAACATTACAGGAAATCTTCAATGCCAGATTTACAAATTAAAAAATGTCAGCTAATGTTGGAACGGATGATTTTAAGGGGAAATGCTGCTTCACATGCTGAAGGGAATCTCCGTGCAAATAAAGCAACTATGCCCCAAAGGGCAAATAAATTGATTTTACCCCTTCCAGATATCAAAGAAGGAAACCAGCATGATCCTCACTGCACCCATAAGCTGAATGTGGAGCGCTGAAGATCAAGTGCTGCTATGAGACACAGAATAGGCAGATGTTTGCAGTCAGAATAACTGTTTTCTTTTGTTCCTGGCAGTGAATGTAAAGCAGCAGAAGAACTACAAACAACAACAAAAAATAATAGCAAGATTCATCCTGAATGTGCATATTAAAGAAATAGATACACATGCAAAAAGCCCCAGAACAAGCTAATGCCAACAATAAATTTTAACTGGAGAAATTACGCAAAAATTAATTGGGAAGGGGAAGGGGGATAGCCAGTGACAGAGTACCAGCAGAGCTAAGACCAACTACCATGCACCTCCCTCCCACATAGCAATATCTTATTAAGTGATGAAGCCTGTCATCTCACCTCCATTCTCCAGCAGTGCAACTTCATCCAACTCTGATTGCCCAGCAACTTCAGCAGCTGCTCTGCAGAGACACTCAGACCTAGCAAACTCTACAACATTCTGCCAGAATGATGTTGAAAAACTTCACCCTACCCAGGTGTCAAAAAGTAGGAAACCAAGCTGTGGCATTTTGCCTGAGAGATTTGTTTTTTAAAATAAATGACTTAACCAGAGAAACATAGAATCCTCAGATTTGGAAGGGACATTTAAAGGTCATCTAGTTCACCTCCTCTGCAATGAACAGGGACATGCAGAGCTAGATCAGGGTGCTCAGAGCCCCATCCATCCTGTTCATTCATTCCAGTGCCTCGGCAGTGTCACTGTAAAAGACTTTTTCCTTATGTCCAAACTAAACTCCCCTCTTTAAGTTTGAAACAATTTCCCCTTGTTCTTTCCTGCAGCTTCCCTTTAGATACTGACAGGCTGCTATCAGGTCACCTTGGACCCTTCTCCAGGCTGAAGGCTGGAGCTCGAGTTCTTTCATTCTGTCCTCATAGGAGAGGTGTTCCATGCCTTGCTTGGATCATTTTTGTGGCCCTCCTTTGGACACACTCCAACAGGTCTATGTCTCTCCTGTTACTGAGGACTCCACATTTGGATACAGTATTCCAGATGAGGCCTCACCAGTGCATGGTAGTGGGGCAGGATCACCTCCCTTGCTCTGCTGGCCATCCTTCTTTTGATGCAGTCCCGGATACAGCTGGCTTTCTGAACTGTGAGGTCACATTGCTGACTCATGTCCAGCTTCCCATCCACCATCCTTTTTGGCACAGCTGTGCTCAATCATTTAATCCCACAGCTTATATTGGCATGGAGGTTACCTTGACTCAGGTAGAACATCTTGCACTTGGATTTATTGAACCTCATGACATTCACCCGGACCCACTGCTTAAGCATGTCTGTCCCCCTGGACAGCATCCAGAAATCTTTTGTTGGTATATGACTGTTGGAGCAACAGGCTCCCACCTACAGTTCACTCCAGGTAGTTGGTATGTCCTATTAAAACAATTGATGCATGGGTAAAATTAGTTATCGGTCATTGGAATGGGATCTTCCAAATACTAGGGGAATTACCTCAGCTGTGAGTTTGATTTCCCTGGTAAAATGAGTCATCTTTTTCTTGGCCTTTATTCAGCCACACATCTTGGTTAATGTTATAGGGCAAGTCTGCACCAGGAGACACAATTTACTGCTGATTTATTTTGTCTTCCTGTGGGAAGCTCAACTCATATTGCAAGCAATGATGTGAACCTCAGTGTAGGTATGAGAACTATTTTGATTCCAGAAATTCAGCAGTCTTGTATTGTTATGTGTGACATGAAATAAAATTTACAAAAGAGTTTACAAATGAAAAGTGTAAGGTATCCAAAATGTAACTGGAAGGATTATGAAACATTTGAGATGAAAACACAAAACACTCTTCACCAAAATGTAGATCAGATCCAAAAATATTCTTAAATCATTTGACTTTAAATATGGTTTAATTGCATTAACACCTAAGCCACTCTTGGAAATTGGACTCTTGAATCATCCTGGAATCAGGAAAATATAATTCTAAGAATATTAGCAGAGCTGCTGTAAGGCTTCTTCTAAGCAACTGGAAGCTAAAACTAACACCTCAATGATACCACAGAAAGAAACATAAAACTACCAAATATGAGAAAATGTAGCATGTTATACCCAATAGCAAAATGACTAATTCATAATTACAGTACTTAGTGCTTTGTTTAAAGAGCTAAGATCCTGGTAAGACATGTTAAGAAGAAGTCCCTTGAGATTTTTTCTCAACTCAGAACTGTGGGGAGGGTTCTGTGGTTACAATGAGCCTGTGGATTGTCTTGGTGTTCTTTGAGTGTACAGCAATCCCAACAAGCAAGGAATTGAGAAGCAACAAGTATTCTGTATCACAACATTAGAGCACATAATAAAACTAATTGCTGGAACTTCATCACACTGCTCTGAGCTGTACAGTAGAGATACTTGCATGTTTAAAACTAAGCATGTGTATAAGTATTTGTAGGACTGAGGCCAAAGGTTGCGACAGCAGCCAAGGGAATACCTGCCCAATCTCTTCAAGGCAAGGATATTTTGTTTGTAAAAGGATATTTTAACCTTCAGAGGCCACGGACTACATAGTGGTAATATGACCTTTAACTTCTCCAGATCAATTGTTTATACAGGTGTTCTCATTTCCTGAAAGAGGAGCAGAGGTTTGAATATCGTACAAACACTATTAATTTAAATATTTTTTCCCAGTTCTTTTGTCACGTTATTGAAAATAAATATATTTACTGTTTTTTTCTCATAGCTATGCATCTAGCACAAGATTTTGAAAATGGCTGTGGTCATCTGGTGGAGACTGTCGGAATACATGTAATAGGAAGGCACCCCATTTGCTATCTAGCTTGAATGTTGGAGATTATAATAATGAGAAATCTTACAGGAAAAAATAAAAAATTTCCCCAGAGTGTTATGATGTAATTTTAGTGCTTCAGATCAAGTGAAAGAAGACCAAAAGACACAAGGCTGGGATTCCTGTGATTCCTATGTCATTTCTTAGATGGAAACTGAGGGGTTTTCCTTTTCCCAGTTTTGTGGTGATGAAGTCAGTCCGAAACAGAAGCAATGTCCTTCCAGGAAATGTCTCAGCTCAGGACTGAGAAGCAGACAGAAATAAAAACTTTGAAAAATGCTCCATGTCCACGTCTTTATTTCCTACTACGCGCTCTTAGCCCCTTAAGTAGTGAGATAGAATTCTAACTTCCATCTTGGTAACTTGGAGCCATGTCTCAGATCTTCAGGTAGCTGATTTGAAACAGATACTTCAAAAAAGGCTGTGGTACAGCTTGCTTTCTGCACTTTTTTAGGCAGGTTAAAAGTTAAAGCAAGCAATCATGTTGTCCTGAAAATGCAGGCAAAATCAGCAGTGTGCTGAAATATATAGGAAATATATAGGAAACACAGATATCAAGGCCAGGCTGGATGGGGCTTTGAGCAACCTGGTCTAGAGGGAGATATCCCTGCCTATAGAAGGGGTTGGAACTTGATGATCTTAAATCTCCCTTCCAACACAAACCATTCTATGATTCTATGATTCTATGAAATGTGAGTTTCTTATAAAATGGCACATCAGCTGAAACCTTCCTTCTGATAGCAGTGAGGACTCTTGCAGAATGGTTATTTTGGTAGTTATGGTAGAATGGGTATTTTGATAGTTCTTGTTATCATTTGATTTAATGGAAATCCAATGTTGATATTTTCTCCAGGAGGCAGAAACACCACAGCTTTCTGATTTCATGGTGGTTTTTCAAACAGTTAGTCTTTTCTCTCAATACATATGGCTACGTGGGAATAGGGAATGTCCTATTCAGACAGCTCTCCCTGCACTAGTTATTCTGGATCTTGTCATCAGATGGACAGTCTCATACTGCTGACATCTGTCAGTCTCATACTGCTCATCTTGACATGATCTACTCCTTATTTTCACAGCTTTCCAAAAGCCTCAGTGCCCTAACATTACAGTGCAGCTCTCTACAGGTAGTTTATTTGCTAGTAGCATGAGTCAAATTCTCAAGAAAATCACTGATTTTCACAGAGCAGGGGATCAGTCTGTAAGTGCTTTAAGATATGATGAAGAGCATTAGAAATATATTGAGATGGTTCACTGTGAATGAGAGACCTCTCTAACTCAAGACCACCTTGTTGCAGAAAAATTTGCATGCAAATTTTGCTGTCTCTTACTAAAATATGCAGAAAAGAGCAAAGAGTTTTGAATAAGACATCTGAAGTTTACCTAAACTCACCAAGGAACAAAAATGGTTCTGGGCATTTGTGGTGACTTAAAATCAACCCTGACTCTTCAGATGGGGAAAAACTCTGTTCATTAATACTGCAAATGTGATGCTAATTCAAAATATGATGGTTTGTGATGGACTTCCTCTCCTCTGCAGTGTCTTTTTTGCTCCTTTTTGAACTTGTTAAGTAAAATCCAGATGTATTTAATTATACCCGGAATCCTGGAAATCTATTTAGTGTCTTAGTAGATGTGTGATTTTCATGGGGTGATGATAAACTCTGTTTCAAAATTTTTTGTTTTGTTTTGTTTTGTTTTTAATAGGCTTTTTTTTCTGATATTCTTAGAGCTGGATTTGTGTCTTTGATTTTTAGAACTTGTGGTTTATTATTTCAAGTGTCTTCTTAACAGATCTGTGCTACTTTTGGGTGCAAGACAACAGCGTCCCAGTGCATACAACAAGAAAAGCATTTGAATAGGATTCAGAGATCTTATCTCAGGAGACTCAGAAGGAGACATAAGGCTCTGAAATTTCACTCAAAATAAGAAGGGGAAGATGCTTATCTCTGATAATCCAGTTAGTTCTTCACAGGTCCCATCATCTCAGTGCATACAGAGATAAAAAAGCTATCTGATCTATTTTGAAGTAGTTTGACCGTGATCAGCCTACAAACAATATGTACCATTTCTGAAAGTATTTTAGGATGTAAATCATTCAACAAAGACTGGTGAAATATTTCACTTATGCTGTGTAAGATGCACTTCAAGCAGTGCTTAACCATCCTGAGGCATGTACAGATTTGAAGTTCACAAAGCCCTTCACAGATACTGATTAATCTGCCTGGTTGTTCTGAGAGGCAAGTACCCCAAGTTAACATCCTGTTGTCATAGAGTCGTACCGTTCTACTTGTGCAAGTGATTCTAGCAAGGAAAACAACTTGTCTGAAGCAGCAAAGAAAATCTGTGCTGAACCTGACATGTGAGCAGAGGATAGACTAGTTTTACCAGTATTTCTGCAGGCCACAGGTCTAAGCACCATAATGCAAGTGTAAAACCTTTAGTAGCTGTTGTCTTTCAAGCAGAAGAGATGTTTGTTCTTACACTTTTACGATTGATGAAAACTTTCACTGCTCTAACTTCAATAGGGATCACCAGTGGGAGAAGGCAGAGTAATGAGCTAGCCCTAATTCTTACACTTTAGACTGGCTTCATGGCAGTGGTGACACAGATTGATCTCAGGCTGCAAAAGAAACCAAGAAAAATACAGGTTGTTGGGAGCTACTCAGACAAGGAGAAAATTAAGAGCAAATCCCTCTGCTCCAGTGAAAGCCAAGTAAAGCAGCCTGGGGACCATCCAGCAGAAATTGTATTGCTTTACCAAGACTATGCCACTCAAAAGATGGGAAAAGAAAACCATTCAATTGCAGATCTTCCTCTGGTCTGCTCCTGTACTTTTGGAAACTTTACCAAAAACGCCCAAAAGTGCTGGCTTTCTTTCATACCCAAAGCATGAGACACAGGTTTCCTACTCACTCTCCCTCATATGAGCAGAAAGGATAATTTCATCTGCTTACACATTCACAAAACAGGAATCATCAAAACAGGAATCCCAAAACCATCACTCATGTTCAATATCATCAGTGCTTTCTGCCTGTTTTTGGGCAGGGGTCACTGGACCCAGATCCCCTCCTCTGAGAGGTTAGCCCAGCCTGACACCCTCAGCCCTTTGGCACCTCCAGCACATTCTGACAGATCCACCACAGGAGATGCTTCATGCAGGAAGACTCAACTTTGTATTTTCTTTCGTGACATGTGCCCATCATGGGAGTCTACGCTCTGCACCTTGCTGCTGTAGCTCTGGATACAGCCTTCATTGGCTTCCCAAACCCTTCTACAAAGTTTGGGTGATAGGAATCACTCCCAAGGGATTCTGCTAGCCCCCTTCACCGCCTCACCCACCCCCTTCCAGCCTTTTCTGAGTCACCACCATTTGCCCTAACACATGTGATGCTTTACTCTCAACTATCAGCAGCTCATTGCTTACACTGCCAAAGAATCATGCAATTGCTTTTTATTTTTCCCTTTCCCCCTCTCATTTTAAACAAGGAGCATATCTGCCTGCAATTGGCAGGGACAAAGGGGGAGGTGACAGGGTGGGAAGGGGAGAGGGTCAGGGAACATCTGTTTCACATTTAACCTGGAACCAAACTTTTTCATAGTGCTTCTCCAGCCTTGCTTGTATATTGATTCAATTACTGCACTCTGCTGGTGCAAGAGATTTATATTAAAGCCTCATACAAAGCTATTGTGTTTTGTCACACAACAGTCCTGAATCAATTACAAACATGCTCAACACAATCCCTTTCAGCCATAAGCATTAGTCCAGGGAGAGGCTGCCTGCCCAACACGCCCGGTGAGCATTAGCTGATCTCCGGGAAGGTGGGACACAGCCAAACTAGTCGACTCTTTCTAGCAGAATGACCTGCATTTGGCACATCTCCATCAGTGTCCCCTAAGTGCCACCTTTAGTACCTTCTCCCCATTAGAAGTTTGCATGGGGTGAAGAAATGAGGCTAGACATGTACACATAAAAATCCAGAAAGAGAAGGTCCCTTGAAAATGCGCATGGCAGCAGTGCTAGCTCTGGGCTGGTGTGATGTGACCCTGTCCCCAGAGCAGGAAGAAGCCAGCCAGGGCAATTGCTTCATGAAAATGAGGGACTGGATGGTACCAGGGGAGGACAGGGACAGAAGAACCAGATGATATATTCCTCCAAGTCCCTTTTCCTCAGGAAACCAGCTTCCAAGTAGGGGAAAAAAAAATGATGATCACACCTTACAGAACATATTCCATATAGAAAGGCAACATTTTGTTTGTACTGGAGGACACTTCCAGGCTTGGCACTGCTTGGTATATATCCAGAGCCAAAACTTCATAAAGATTATCTTTCAAATATGGCAAATGATTTTGAATGCTACCAGAATTTCTGAGCCCTAAATACAAGCCTTCTGGAGAAAACCAACATAATTGGAGACGTCATGAAGAGATTTTTCAGGAGTGCCAGAATACTAATTCCTTTCAGAAATGACCCAACCATTCTCTCCCTTGTGCTTCAGTTTACCTGTTCCTGCTGTGGAGATGGTGTCCTTAAGGGAACAGAGCAAAGTTCCTATCGAACAAGCTGATGATGCAAAGCAGATGCCCCTGGGCTTAACTCACCTACGGAAGCAGTTCATAAAGGGTAAGAAACACTCTCAGCAGAACTGTGTCCTGTGTATTAAAACTAAAGGACCCTATACCCTTGGGAAAGGTGGAAAATCTCTAAACAGCTGGAGAATTTAGTACTCAGAGATTATGAACTAAAACTAGCAGGGTTCATTCAAAGCCAGACTGTAACTAGCTCTGATTAGAGCATTTACAATGAGCTTTAGCTAATTTTGAGCTTTAGCTTTTTGAGCTTTTCCTTTTAAACAAGTGACGTGCAAAGAAAGGCAGCAGCTGTGTGCACCTCTGTGCACACTGTGAGCCAGCTGGATACTAGCCAGCTATGGTCCAGAAGCCCTATAGCTGAATTATCCTAATGCTGGCCCTTAGTTATTATACCTTATTTCTCAGCATGGCTGCATTGCTTCAGGTTGAGCACACTGTTAATGTGTGACTGCTCAACTTCCTGCTGGCAAACACCCTGAGGTATATTGTAAGACTACTGCTGAGGCTTGCACAACTACAGTGTGGATTTCAGTTGGCCAACTAGATGTAGTTCTGGTATATCTGCCCCACTGAGCATAAAGAAAAGCCACTGTATCAGTGATTACCCTCTAAAAGATTTCTGTCTTCATGGCACAAATGGAGCAGCACAGCCATACGTGAATGTCAGTTTGTTGTCATCCAATGTGCACAGTTCCCATTACTAAGAAAAGAAAGGTTCTTCAAAATTTAGGGAAAACAGCCCAGGGTTAGGCATCTTCATCCGGTCTGCTGTGGTAGGTGTACAGAAGGGAACAGGAGGGAAGAGCTGAAATGGGACTTCAAGTGCAGAATTTCTGAAAAACAGTTGTGAAGCTGTTCAAAGGAGCCATATCAGAATTTTGCCCATATCCACAAACAGGGTCAGTGAGATTACTTTCTGTTAGTTTCAGTACATCTGTTTAAAATAAAGAGCCTTTGTTGGAAAATCATGTGTCATCAGTTGACATCTAAACATTCGGGAGACCACTCCTTTTCAAGTTAAATAATTTCAAAAGTTTATATTCCTAGAAGAAAATGAGAGAAATATGATCAAGGAAATCCATTTTGATGAACTGCTGCTTTATTAACCTCAGTTGTAAGGTATCTACACTACAGCAATTTGTAGTTTTGCATTGATGGTTGATTGGTCGTGTTCTTTTCTACCTGAGTCATCTGGTTCTGCTGTAGAAAAAAAAAAACAAAAACGTGAATTTACTAATGAATTACCTTGTATTTTCTGTGTCAAAATAACATTTTTGCAATGGGCATTTAAATTAGAGTTGATGGCAGAAATCTGCCAACTCCTGAGAGCAGTCAACAGCTTTCTTATAAATTGGCAGTCCCATGAAAATATGATATGATAGTGTGGTCTCCTGAGATCCCAGCCATAGAAGTATATAATAGAGGAAAAGGTACAGAAAATAGTAACATGAAAATAGAAGACATTCAGGCTGCACGGAACAGCTTCTTTATGAACACTGACAATGTGAGGTGGGAGGCATTATCCTGGAAAAAAGACAGACAAAGGGAGATATAATGGCATCCTACAAAATCAGGAAGAGAATGAATGAGAGCTGAGTATATACTGCCTGTTGCAACACAAGACATAGAGTACATGAGAAGAAATTAGTGGAAAGCAGTTTTAGATCAAATGAAGAACATTCTTCCCCATACTAGGAGCTGTTCAATCTCTGGATCCACTTCCCATGGGTGTCACTGATGATCACATTTTTATAAGGAGTTTAAGAGATTCATAGAGAAGAATTAAAGGCAACTAAATATATAGACAATATCAATGGCTTGGCAGGGCCAGTGAGCTGCTGAATTGTTGAAGACTGGAAGAACATTTGAAATAATATATTTATTTTTCCATATTTTGTATAATTTCTTAGCTGTGTACTTTTGCCACCATCCAAAATAAAACACCAAACTAGACTGCTGTTTTCTGTGGCTCAGTGTGTCTGGTTTTACGTTCTTATATTGAGTCTTAAACTGAGTTCTGTCCATCTGAGGGAATGCCTGAGAGATGCTCTATCCAGAGCCATTGCTGAGTGCAGAAACCAGGCATCCACAGCAGCAAGGCTGAGCCACAAGTTCTGCTGCTGACACCACTTTGGTGGGGATGTGTGCTGCTGCATGCTGAATGTGACAACTCGAACCAGTTCTCACCTGCAGGAGCTCTGATTTACTGCCTGGAACACAAGATAGAGGTATCTGTGCTCACCCTGCATTCCTCTTCAAAGCAAGCAGAACTCCCCACTTCTTAGACACCAAGACACTGATTATTCAAACTTCGTAAGTTCTGGTTTAATCCTCTATGCTCTTTAGCAGTGAAACAGACAGAAAAAGGCATGAGGGTTGTAAATATGGAGATGTTTGGAACTAACAACCCCTCCCAGTCAGTATGATGGACGAGGCTTCAGGAAGTTCATTTCCCATGCTCAGAAAATCATAGAATGGTTTGGATTGGAAGAGACCTTACAGAGCACTGAGTTCCACCCCTGCTGTGGGCAGGGCTGGCACCCACCAGCTCAGGCTGCCCAGGGTCCCATCCAACCTGACCTTGAACACTCCAGGCATGGAGCATCCCAGCTTCTTTGAGCAACCTGTTAGTCCTACAGTGCTTTTCAGCTGGTCATGTACCTCATGTGACACCACAGGGAATGCAGCACAAACCCTTTTTTATATCCCATACCTATTTTTGCAAAGTTCCAGGTTGGCTTTCATTGTTACAGTAACTTCACCAAGGGGAAAAAAAACACAAAAAAGAAAAAATCATATTCTTGTTTTAGGAGATACAACATGGAGCCTGCAAGAGACCGAGAGTCAAGTGCAAGGTGGAAGGGATGGTACCCTGAGTAACCAAATGCCCTGACGAATCCAAGCAGTGTGACCTGAGGTTCAGGGTTCATATCCTGAAGGGGAAGCATCTCGCAGAACTTCTGTAGGTGATGTTTTCCTCTGGATACAAATCACCCTTGAAGTAAAATCTGTTTTCACTTTTAAGAATTTATTTGCCAAAAGAAGTCTAAGGAGCATCCAGATGTTGTCTTCAGACAATCTGTACCTTCAGTCTCTTCTTCCTGGACATGATGAATTCAGTCTGTTTGAGGTTTACCTTAAATCAGTTCCACACAAATTCTGGACAGTTTTTGCTAGTTGTGTAACATAATACAATCCCCCCTAAAAAGCAGCCACCATTGTCCAGCTATGGCATAATCCAGATATGATCCCAACATCTAGCAAAGAAGAGTCTAATTAAAGCTCCCATTCCACTCAGTGTTTTGAATTTCCTGACAAAACATCTTCTGTGATAGCTTAAAAAATGTCAGAGAAATAAAAGACGGATATTACTACAAGGAGACAGCATAGCATTTGTAAAAAATATGCTGCACAACATGAGTCAAAGGTCTAACAGGTGACCCATCAAGCAACATCAGCCAGTTCAGAAAGCAACACTGCAGGACAGGCTACAGGCAGCACCTGGCCAGCCACTGCTTTTCTCCAGATACTCTCCTATGCTTGGGAAAAGGGGTAGAGGGAAAACCATGTATGTGTTGAAAGGCTGATCTCAGGTCTGCAAGGCTTGTCAGGATGCTTTTCCAATAGGCCACCACACCCTCCCCACACAAAAGGACTGCACTCAAATCAGTGCCAACAGCTTTTGGCCTCAGGCTGATGTAGCAGCTTGCTCTTTCTCTGATGTGATCTGAATAAGCAAAGAGAGATGTTGAACTGAAGTGCCTCTGACACCACAGCACAAAGTACAACAAGCTCCTCTTTGCTGTGCAAGCTGTGCTCTGACATAAGGCACTGAATGTACTTGATTACTCCCTATATTCTGTTAATTTCTGGAAAATAGTAAGGAATCAGTCTTCCAGCTAAGATCCTTATCCTTGTATACACTCTGGAGCTGGCCACTTCACTAAGATTTTTCAGCAATACAATAATGAAGGGGCTCCCTACATGAGCCACTAGACTGCCCTCACTCTTTTCCTTCACCTCTTACTTTCTCCCAGTATAACTCCTACCTCAGAAGAGAGAAAAGAAAGGAAAAAAGGGAAAGTCAAGAGGTGAATGGCTTTCCCAGGCTGAATCCCACTTAACTCTGTCTGGAGCAGATGATCCCAAGCTGGGCTCTGCTGGGTACTTCAGAGCTGTGCACAGGCAAGCAAAGACCACTCTCAAGACATGCAGATCAAAATGGAGAACTAGTGTGGACCACAAGCAAGATGGAGATTGGTCTCTTCTCCCAAGTAACCAGTAATAAGATGAGAAGTAATGGCCTCAAGTTGCACCAGGACAGGTCCAGGTTGGATATTAGCATAAATTTCTCAGAAAGAGTGGTGAGGCATTGGAACAGGATGTCCAGGGAGGTGGTGGAGTCACCATCCCTGGAGATGTTCAAGAAACATGGAGATGTAACATTGAAGGACATAGTTTAGTGGGCAATATCAATGCTGGGTGGATAATTGGCCTTAGTGGTCTTTTCCAACCTTAATAACTCTTCAATTCTATGATTCTGTAACCAGATCTCACAGATTTCAGTGCAAAGCTGACTAGCTAATGGGGGGCTGGACTGCCTTACATGCAACATCACTGTGGCTGTCCCCAACTGGCTGCATGACCTAGTGCCCGTGATAGCCCTACAGACAGAATCTGTAGATGAGTTATCCATTCAGAATAGGAGTCAGGGCAGACCAGTGGTCTCCAGTGTTGATCTCAGTTCTGAGACACTTCTTTGCCTTAGCTCTCCTTATTTCTTTGTGTTCTGCTTTGTGCCCAAATCACTTAATGGCATTCCTCACAAAAGGTACACATGGGAAATATCATTTTCCAGAAAAAAAGAGAGAATTTTTATGGACTAAAGTAATGATGTATGATGTCTTTTCTGTGTAAACTTAAATATGTTAGCTATTCCTACTGAAATAGACTGGAAATAAAACAGTTAGCCTCATTAGCTCAGGGACTGGTGTTATTTAACATCTTTGTTGGCAACATGGACAGTGGGATCAAGTGCATCCTTAGCATGCTTATGGACAACACCAAGCTGAGTGGTGCAGTTGACACACTAGAGGGAAGGGATGCCATCAAGAAGGACCTGGACAGGCTTGAGAGGTGGGCCCATGCCAATCTCATGAAGTTCAGTAAAGCCAAGTCCTGCACCAGGATCAGGATGATCCCAACCACGAATACAGGTTGGGTAGAGAATGGTTTGAGGGCAGCTCTGAGGAGAAGGATTTGGGGGTGTTAATTGATGAAAGACTCAATATGAGCTGGCTTTCCAGTACCTGAAAGTACCTTTCCTACAGGAAAACTGGGGAGGGACTTTTTAAAAGGGCATGTAGCAACTGGATGAGGGAAAATGGCTTTAAACTGGAAGAGGGTAGGTTAAGAGTAGATAGTAGGAAGAAATTCTTGACTGTGAAGGTAGTGAGACACGGGAACAGATTGCCCAGCAAGGTTGTGGATGCCCCACCCTGGAAGCATTCAAGGCCAGGCTGGATGGGACTTTGAGCAACATGGTCTAGAGGGAGGTGACCCTGCCTATAGCAGGGAGGTTGGAACTACATGATCTTAAAGTTCCTTCCAATCTATACCATCCTGTGCTTCTATGTTTCTATGCTTCTATGTCTGCAGATGTCCAAATTCCTCCAGTGCTGGATGGATATAGCCATCTTGTTCTCTGGGGCTCTCTTTTAGCTCTTGCAGCCTTTCCAAAAGACCTAGGACCTGAGATCTCCAAGAAGATGGAAACAACAAAGTCATCTCCAATGAGAGCTCAGGATGAGAATGAACCTTCATTCATCACCTTTGTTCTCTGTTCCAGTGAATGTCACAGAATCTGGAAATGAGTGGTAGAAGCTAGGAAACTAAAAGGGAATTTATTTTCCTGGCAGAAAGGTTTCTGCTGCAATTTCCTCTTTCTGTTTGTCCTTACTATCTGTCAGCAGTGCTCTCCTCCCTCATGCCCTGCGGTTCCCTCGCCTCCAGGCCTTTCTCTGCCAGACACCACAGACCCAAACCAAACAGATAAGTTCACTGAATTATTAAGGAAAGTGACTGGATTTGGAAAGACAGGCACTTGTCACTTTGGGGGCATTTGTCAGCCTCATTCCAGGCCTTCTGCATGCTCAGACTGTGAGGTGTTTATGGCAGACATCTTCTGATGTTTGCACAGAGGTACTGACTGTGGCCCTTGGGCAGTGTGAACATTAAATAAGAGTCATGTACTAGAAAACATTCCCACCTGGAAAGATTCAGAGAAAAGCCTCCTTGTACAAGTGAAATTCCTACTGGGTTCACAGCTTGGTGACTGAAGCAAATCACTGTGCGTGAACAAGCAGAGACTTCCCATTGCTCTCCACCTGCCCTCCCACAGCCAAATCCACTAAGATGTGCTTGGTGATTTACCAGCCTGGGATAGGTGGTGAGATGGAGCCTTTTCTGCACATGGAGGTAACCTTTTCAGTGTCCGCCCTGAAGAGAAACCAATTAAAATGTTAATATGATAGAGCCAACATCTGTTGTTTGAACCATATGTGATGCATTACAATTTCCAGCAAAGACTGTACATGTTGCAGTAAAATTTTAGCATTAATTATTTTCAAAGATCAAGTGGAAAAATAATTTGTCCTGCTACCCTTTCATTTCTATGGGCTGCTGACAGGAATCTGCTTGTTCTTAAAGTCTTGTGTGAGAGTCATGAAAAGGAATTGAAGAAGGAGGGAATGGTTTGTGTCCCCAAAATCACAGTAATAAAAATTTAAGGAAAAGTCTTTCTGGATTTCCTAACTCCTCCCTATACTGGCTGTACATATCACAAATTAAGGAAATTTACATGATTGCATTTATGCACACCTCCTGCATAAAAGTAATGCATGAGAAAAAGCAGTATTCTATTTTATGTTTTCTATGCTGACTTTCTTCAGAGTCTCTGTATTTATTGTTTCACCACGTGCAAAATGGGATACATGCTTTGTTACTGTAAATTGTTGTGAGATGTATGGATGAAAAGGGCCATATATGTACTCCTGACTACGGGTAGTTTATTTGTTCCCCTAATAACCAGACCCCTTGATGAAGAGATTTTTATTAAGATCAACAGGAGAGCAGGGGAAGAAAAGGCATTTAAATTATGGTAGAATTTTTAAAAGTGAAATTAGTTCATGCCCACATAGTATAACATCTAGGAAAATAAACATTATTTCAACAGGTGCATTTTATATATCATGTGCATATGCACTTTCACTGCTTGAAGCCCCTGTAGTTAAATTCACCTGGGCAGCAAATGAGCCTGTAAAGTTAAATTATTAATTTTCAGGCTAGCATTCACATTTAGATAATCAGCGTCATGCCTTAGTAATTTACTCAATGAAGCCGATTCAGCAAAATTGCTCTTTTTATAGCATATGTACTCCATATGTGAATGCTGGATCTACCCTTTCATTCCAGCATAGTAAGTAAGAACATGTTGTCAAGACGATGTAAATGCACGGCTTACACTAATCAACCATGATGCACCATCTTAGGATTTGACTAGAACCTGAGAACTCTTTCTAAATTTATATGCCATATTTCTGCATATGTTACAGCTCATGTTATAAAACAACTTAGCACTCAAGATCAGATATGGTTCAAGGTGGATTACATTTGAAGGCTACCATCAAAGCAGAATCTGTATTGTGCCTACAGTTCCTAGGCACGTCTGAGCTTAAGTATGGAGGAAGCACGAAGAATCACAGAATCACAGATCACAGGATCATAGGATGGCCAGGGTTGGAAGGGACCTCAAGGATCATGAAGCTCCAACCCCCCTGCCACATGCAGGGCCACCAACCTCCAGATTTAATACTAGACCAGGCTGCCCAGGGCCCCATCCAACCTGGCCTTGAACACCTCCAGGGACGGGGCATCCACAACTTCTCTGGGCAGCCTGTTCCAGTACCTCACCACTCTCTCTGTAAAGAATTTCCCCCTGACATGCAACCTAAATCTTCCCTCCCTCAACTTAAAACCATTTCCCCTGGTCCTGCTGTTATCTACCCTTTCAAACAGTTGATTCCCCTCCTGTTTGTAGGCTTCCTTTAGGTACTGAAATGCTGCAATGAGGTCACCCCACAGCCTTCTTTTCTCCAGGCTGAACAAGCCCAGCTCCCTCAGCCTGTCTTCATAGGGGAGATGCTCCAGTCCCCTGATCATCTTTGTGGTTCTCCTCTGACCCTCTCCAACAGCTCCCTGTCTTTCTTGTACTGGGGGCTCCAGGCCTGGACACAGTATTCCAGATGAGGCCTCACAAGAGCAGGGTAGAGGGGGACAATCACCTTCCTGTCCCTGCTGGCCACTCCTCTTCTGATGGAGCCCAGGATACCATTTGCCTTTCAAGCTACAAAGAAGATCCAGGACAGATCACCATGGGACAAGCACGCAGCACAACTAGCAGCTTGTATTCAACATATTTTGAGACAAGTCACAAATAGAACTCAGAGAATTAAAGGCAGCTGAAATTGAAGTATTTCATGTATTTCAGCAAGTATATAACTGTATATATCAAACGTACTCTTTGGTATTTTGCCAATGACTGAGCAAGCCATGTTGGCCATAGTTGCAAGACTGCGATCTAGTCTTCAGAACTTCAGACTTTCTTCTGACCTATGTGTGGATGCGCAGATAAAGCTAGCCCTCTAGACTCACTTTACACCACAGAGTGTAGAGGAATATACTCAGAACAAGATGCATTCAGCTTATTTCATATACTAACTTACAGTGGGATTAAATACTATCTAAAATAAACACTTTGTCTCCACTGATTGTAGCAAAAACAAGTAGATAAAGTTCCGTGTGAATTAAATTGGTCAAGTGTACCCATTGGGAGGAATCTCCACAGAGGCCTTTTGGTTCCAGAGTGTCTTCATATGAGTACAAACTTCCTGTTACACAGAACAAGGGCAGATGGGGCTGTATCACAAACAAAACTTCAGTGGTCTTTATTCAATGCAAAGTGAGAATCAAATTCAGTCCGGTTAGCTGATGAATCTCGTGAAACAGAATGGTTGATTTCATTAACGACATTGTAAATCATCTTAATTATTAATGACTACATTCAGGACTCATGAAAAATTTGGAAAAAATCTCAATGTCTAATTTCCTAACTGCTTTTCACTGAATTGGGCATCTCCCATCTGATCCCAGAAGGGAAAAAAGATGAACTTGGTATAATCTTCTTTACACAAATTAGTTCATGTGGAAAATAGAACCTCCAGGGACAGCCTGTATAGAAAGGTTACTACTGTTGCTTTGCCCAGCAGGGATGATATCATAGTTTATGTCAGAATTACTAAAATACTAACATGTATTTTCTGGAACATATGCTTAGGAATGTATGTTCTTTGTCCTTACAGACTTTTCTTTCCCACAGAACTTACATGAACTGAACCTTCATAACACTGTAGCAGCCTACAGTTTTTCTTTCTTTTACTCAGTTCTTCATGTTAATATCTGTTACTGTATTTTCTGACATTGCATCTGAAATGCATTAAAGAATTGTTCAGAATTTGGACAGACAAATGCAACAAAACAACTACATTTAAATATTTTCAATCTCAAATGTATAAAGTTTTAAAAACTAAAACTTTACATTTACACAGCAGACAGTCCCTCATGAGAATTTTTCTCTTTAATATGTTAAGGAACGTCATCATGAAAAATGTGTTGTATCATTTAGATTCATACTGGATTTACTGCACAAAAATAAATGTCTATAGGCATTTTGCACATTTAACTGATTTGAGATATAAGTGGGTGTGGGCATCGTAAGTTTCTTTTGCACTGAATTAACATCCAAAAATGTGAAATAACACAACTAGGAAAAAATTCAGATCGATAAAGTTACATATTTATCCATCTCAAAATTGATCCCTTAGTACTTAACTCCCGAATTTCCTTCCCAAATAATTCTATATATAGTATTCCTTAACAGATTTATTTTCCAGTGGCATTCTAGTCAGATGTCAGCTAGTCAACTAGTCCAGGAACCAGATGTGAGAAACCATTACCTGGGACAGGATAAGTGCAGCTCTCAATTTCCAGTCCGCAGTCTGGGTATGTCCTTCTGTTTCCAAACAGACTGGAAGGGAGAAAGAGGAAATTTCTATTAAAGTAAATATGTCTGGGTCAGCTCTTGGGCTGGGCACAGCATTGATAAGAGTTGAGTTTGCTGGTGGCAGTTTCTTCCATCTGATCTGGTAACCATCCATAATTTTAGCAGTGAATTGTACTGACCAGGCCAAATCTCTTCTTGCCATAATGTGACAAATTCATATGTTACAGACATTGTATAATCTATCATTTTAGACAGCCCAGGCCATTTTCAGTCTATTGGTTGCTATGTAACACAGTTCTTGCAAAACACATGATGAAAACATTATTATTTATTGCAAAGACAAATTGAAACATGGTACAGAGAAAATTACCGATACTAATTTCCAGTGAGTTTATGCTTCTTGAAGGATATCTGAAATTCAAGTGCATCACTGCCTTCAACATAGCAAGATGTTGGCTTCCTGAGAGAAGTGATAAAGCAATCCTAATTACTCCATTCCTTTGCTTTAGAGGCCATAAAAATTTATTTCAGTTTCCCTTGGACTGGAGAATCAAAATGAGATCGGACACTTAAATACCAAAAATTATTCAAAATCCAAAGTTGCCCCCACAAAAAATGGCTTATTTCTGGAGTAGGAAGACAGTCTACCATCTCTATAGCAGCTGGCTCCTGGAAGCCACAGATTTAGACATGCCAACTGTATAAATTAAGTTATTTTAAATTCAGTAACCACCCTGTGACCTGCTGAAATCTGTGCATGTTAGGAAATGAATCTATCCTTGTTAGATGTCTGCTGACTTGGTTGACCATCTTCATCTTTGTCCTAGCCTGCTGGGAGGCAAGCTCTATCATCTGATGATAGAGCCATTGAATGGCACAGATAATGTACAACAAAATATGTGCCTCTAAATAAATTGCACATCATGGGGAGGGTACATTGGTGTCACACAGTTCAGCCATGAAGCTCCCACTGATTTATATCCTTAATTCAAAAGAAACTGGGAGAGTTGGGACTGCAATACTTTTTCACTCTCAGTTTGATTGAATTTTGGAATAAAAGGAGAACTTGGAATATACTAGTATTAGCATGTATGGTTTAAAAGATTTGAAAAAAGAAAACCATGAATTATCCTTCTGAAACTGTGATGAAGATTACAGATCAGATCACAGATCATAGGCATCTCTAAACAGAGAAAGGATTACCAAAGTCAAAAATTAAGAAACAACTTTCACTTCATACACCAAAGCAAATGCAAGTATCCCATCTCATCTATGCTCCCTTGGAAATGTGAATTCCCTGAATAATCCCTCCTCTTTTTTGCAGCACAGGCCCAGTGCTGAGGATCTCAAATCAAGAATACAGAATTTGACTGGCACTGTCAGGCTGCTGGAAAGGATGAACAGAGGAAAGTTCTGAAGTCAACTCTTGGATAGCGATGAGAAGTTAAATACTTCAAAGCTGACACAGCTGCAGAAAGGATATTTACAAATTAAGGCTAATAAAGGTCAAGGACACCTGCTAGTCAAAAAATGTGTAGTTTTTGTTATAAGCCAAATAAGAGAAATCTAGTGGGGTTTCCCTGCTGTGCTTAAAAAGTCACACGATGTTCTTAATTCTGTTAATTCGTGCAAAATTAACTTAGTTCTGTTCTGCTTCCTGCTGTCCCATGGCAGACCATAAAAACTTTGCCAAGAGTTACTTAAATAACATTCATTTTCGTAAGGGTGATAAAAATGTTGTTTACCCTCTACAACTGCCAAGGTGTTTTAGTTGGATTTGGATAAATGCTTGTTTGCAACATTAGCAATTTCACTGGGGGAATCCGGGCTGGAAAACAACTAACCGTGTTTTTTCGTCCAAGTCCCAAACCACTCCCAGCTCTTTTATGTGGCTTTTCCATTCGCTATGGTCACTTCAGCAACACAACACTCAAAGATTCTTACCTATGTAAATAATAACCATATACAAACAATAAACAATAGCCTAGACACCAGAGTACTTCTCTTAGTTTCACAGTGATACGATTCAGCAGTGTTTAATCTTCTTTTTTTATGCTATGTCTTAAAAGGATAAAAACAGATGAATCAGTTGCAGTGGCGTGCAAACGATATGAACTTGTGATGCACTCTGCGATAATCACTTATCGTAGAATCACCAAAGTTGGAAAAGACTTACAAGATCATCCAGTCCAGCTGCCACTTACGTACATAGTCTCACCTTTGAGTAACTTTCCCAATTTATTTTGTTCAGATTCCATAGGTATGTATATACTACACCATATCCAACAGAAAAATGCCAGTTACTTTTCTAGACATCCAGTGAGGGAGACCTCAGCTTAATATTGTCTCCCAGTGTTTTTGCCTTGATTCCTAAGTGCTCCTGAACCAAATTTATTTTCTCAGTGTTATCATTCAGTGGCATTCTGTTCAATCACATCAATAAAAGTCCTTGAGTCTTGTTTGTAATGCATTGCCTACTTCTTGAATAATTCTTGCAAATTTTCATGAGCCTTCTCCAGTTTTTCAGCAGTAAGCCTTAAAAACTAACTTTAAAAATGGAAACAGAAGCGCATACACTGCTGCTTTCTGAAAGTCTGGAAAATTTTAGAAGTTATCAGTTGAGTGCAAAAACTGACAACAACTAAAAGAACTAGGCATTTTTGGAAACATTGATCCTCATTATTGAGTATCTTCCAACATACATCAGTAAGCATCACTAATAGCTCATCTAAAGCCACTAATTACACCAGTTTCAGTGGAGGAAGAATCATATCCTCAAGACCTCGAGCAAACGCTGGAGTTTAAAATAAGGAATAAAAAAGAACTCCTTGGCTTTTCCTGCTTCAGTTTACTTTAACTAGGGACCATAGTGCAAATAAACAAAATGAACTACAAAAGCAAATATTCTTTCCCCAATAACCCTAATAGCAGTTGTGTTCTCAGGGTTTGCAAGGAAAAGGAATATCTGCTATTAGTCCAGTTAACACAGCTGTAAAGACACGGACAGGCTTTTGGACATGCGAGTGATTTGTTCTGTATAAAAGCTGAAATGGCTGAATTAATTCCCTCCTGCTCTCAGTAATTTCAAGAGGGTGTGAATTTTCTATGTTAATAATTTAAAAGTATTAGGAACTTTTCTAAATGCAGAGTGATTTCCATCTGCCAAATGTGGCACCTGAAGTAGAAATTCAGGGGGGATTCTGGAATGCAGACAGTACCTGCACACAGAAGGTGATGGAGGTGCAGACTCTGCACTTTGAGTCAAGACACTGGGGTTTAAATCAGTGCATTATCAGAATAAAAGGGAGCGATTTGATTTGAGCCAGATGAGGAATGCATTGACCAGACTGAGAGGGAACTGCTTCTATAATAGCTACCCTATTCTTTAATATATCCGTAATGTCTTGAAATTTTTGTTGCAAACTACTCATTGAAACAGATGAGGCACGAGCCACTGTAAGCCCTGTGTTGTCTTCATCTAACCTCTCTGTGCCCCACCTTGACTCCTGGGAGAGCCTCCCAGCTCCCAGGACTCCAGCAGCATCCTAAATTCTCTGGGAAATGTAGGCAGTGGCAGACACCATTCCTTCTGCAACATACAGCACATCAATTCACAGTCAGGATATCGGCATCCTGAGACAACTCACAGAGTAGTCATGCTGAATAGCTCATACATAACCATTATTAAAAACTGACACATTGACAATTACATGTTGTACTGGCTGAGCAAAGAACAAAAGTATTTCCTTTCAAGGGTGAGTGGGATTTGAACTTCAGAGTTCAATTTGTAGATGCTCTGACTGTTCCTAGCTTTCTAAATCATAAAGGAAGATGGCCTTTTAGCTGGTGAACTCATCAGTGAGTGGACCAGCTGATTAGCAGGGAGCTGAAGGGTGTCATTTTTCACCAGTTAACAATTCTGCCTGCGAGTGAGACATCTAACATCAGGTCTGTGCTCACTACATAGATGCATGGTAGAAGATGAAGATATGTGGCATTTTTTACCACATGATACATCTGGAAATTCAAGATTAACCTGCATTTGGAGAGTTGAAACTGAAAAATAAACAGAATTTAATCATCTGTGTCTTCATGTAGCCTTGGAAACAGCTGTGGCTTGAGTGCAGCTATGTTTGTTATTTTGGTGCCTTCTGATATATTACAGTAAGTTACATCTCAGTTACAAGTTACTCCTCTTATATCAGTCAGGGTAATCTTCTGTACTATGCATTTGTTGAATTATTGCTGGTGCTGCCAATGCAAGAAATGCCATGCCCTCGGCATTGAACTTAACAGCAGGTGTTTGCAGAGCAACCATCCATCTCACCAGCTCAGCATACTTGCAGGTTTCGGAAGACTTCACAGAGTGCTCTCTGCAAACCAGCATTGCAGCCCCTCTCCCACATACATGTTCTGGCACATCTTACCTCCCCTCCTTGTGTGACAGTGCTTCACTAGCACAGTTTGTATTGCACTGGAAAAACTTGATTTGGCCATGAAATAGTAATAAAACCCTCTGTCATGCCTCTTCCAATAACTTTTTAACAGCTTATTCCATGAAAAAGAAAATAAGGAAGAGAAATGAAAAGGAAAAAGTGAAGGAAAAAATGGAAATGGAAAAGGAAAAAGAAAGACTAGTTCTCAAAGGTTTTCTTAAAAAAAAAAAAAAAAAAAACTTACATTTTTTTATACTATAAAAGCTTATAAGAACTTAATTTGTGTTTCCTAATAAGCTGAAGCCTGGTAGAAATAGTCTTCTTCAGGAATGTTGCTGAGATCTGAAAAGTGAAGAGGGATTTGCTCAGGGAAACAAAAAAAGAACTGCCTTTAGCAATGGCTCTCAATTTTCTTTCCTTCTCTGGCCTTGGGATTAAACTTCTTCATATGGAGCCCATGCTGGCCTGCAGACCTCACAGAAAGGGACACCCATGCATTAGCACTTCAGCATTTATCACTTACTGAGTGGGCTATAGAGGCTGCCCTGGTTTACTGAGGCCTTGTGAAGGGGTCTCCAGCACACTTGGTCTCTGCAACAGGACTGTGTTTATGTAGTAATTATAGCCATGACAGCTAATTGAGTTTTTCCAATCAATCACACTGGAAGTTTTGTTTGTTTTCCTGTGCTAGGGAGCAGGAAGGTTTTACCCTTTTCTAAACACTGAGGAAGAAATGAAGGCTATTTTTCAGGCACAGGCTGAAAATAATCATTTAAGAAGGGTTAAATTAGTGAAATTCTACTTACTTTAAGGAGAAGTCTGTGTGTAATGATACTAGATTTTATCCACGCTTCATAGTAGATAATCAAAAGAATTTTAAAACAGAAGTCAATTCCCCTTCAGCTATTTTATGGAGAGGGAGAATAGATGTTCTTAAGTCAGTCAGTGGGCTGGAAAAGACTGTCAGGTCTCCAGACACTGCTCTCCAATGATCACCAGACTATACAAGCTCCAGTGTCAGACAAGAACTGCACAACTGATCTTTCATCCAGGTTTGTTTGCCAAAACAGGGAGAAGAAGAAGTCTGGTTGCTCCAAGAAATCCATCCTGCAAGGGCAGGAGCCCCTGAGACAAGCAGCTGTGTGTTACCCTTCCTCTGTGTCCTGGCTAAGTTTGCTAATGACTCCAACATCCATAAGCCTGTGGCACACTCCAAGTCTACATGTGCACAACTTGGTGGGTTTGTCACTATACTGGGTAACTACTCTATGGAGGAAAGGTGCTTCAGCTCATTGCTTCACACAGTAGAATGGCAATTCCTTTTTCATGAAAGTACTAGTACAGATCACGTCAAGATTTCTGTCAGTGAATTTTACACACCTTTTTCATTTATTTGTCACTTCACTGCCAGATTTTGTTCCTATGTGAACTGTTCCTATGTACCGTTTTGGCTCGCTAAAGAAATAAAAAGACACAGCACATCCCCTTCATGCTGCATGCCACTGTTCAGTGCACAGTACCCTCAGTTTAGTAAACATCCATCTGTATCTGTTGATACCATTCCTCTTAACCTCAGGGCAGGGGAAGGAACTAATCACCTGGTTTCCGTCTTTCTCTGTTTGCAGATCCCTGAACAAATATCCACAGGAGAGTGTACCATCTGTAGAGCAAACATCCCCAGTGACAGTGTGGTTGTCTGACCTTTCACAGGCACAGGAAAATAATTTTAAAACGTTATTTGCCAAGAAATTGTGAACACTAGCTTGAAGCCATCTGTACACAATGATCTGGAGCTGCTTCACGCATTATTTTAGGCATTTTCAATTAAACTGCGTATAGATCCTCAAGTGGTTTAGCATAAGGAAAGCTACAATCTGCAGTTATTGCATTATATGCAAAGAACACTTGTACCACACCACTACTTCAGCGTTCACCTTCCGCAACAGAAAGGAGAAAGTTCTTGTCTCATGGGAAGGCTCCTTGCTGCAGCACATGGTGCACAAAGAGAAGTCTGTGGTGGTCTGTGGATTTACAAACAGGCAGAAATCTGACAAACACACAGCCAAACACTGTCAGCTCGTGCTCCCAACTTCACACTTTTCATGTTGGGAATTTTGTTTAACAGCTCCACTTACCCAGCTTCTGTTTTAAAGAACAAAGAAGCCAGAAGGTCGCAACAACAGTTCTGCTTTCTTCTAGACTCAGAAAGCAAATTTTTTTTCAAGATGTATAAACACAAATCAATGTCCTACTGGTAAACCTAACCACTGACCTGTAATTGTGTTGCAAAATGCCACCGTGGGAAAGCGGAGAAGCCAGCAAATGAGATAATGAATGAGATTGACAGACTGTATGGAATGGGCTTCTGTTTCCTAAGTGGTCCAACAGCAAGTTGCTTCTGACACTGGCTCCATGAAGCTCTGACTGATTCCAGCTTCACCTTTTATTAGCATCACTGAGCATGGTTGCTGGATGTTTCCCATGGAAAATCAGAGGTGAAAAATGGGATTCGATGCACCACAAAAAAGAAATGCTACGTGTTTATTTTGCTCCTGGAAGGAGGCGATGCTTATCAATGGCAAATGGACAGCAGACTGCCAGTGAACTCTTTAGTCCCTGTTGAACTATTAAATTGGGGTAAATTGAGATTTGAATGATAAAAAAACTTACACTTCTTTTCTTCCTTGAAGACATTTTTACCTACTTCACTTAGGAAATGTTGTGTACCAGATACTACCTCTGCTGCTCTGGAAACTGACCAAAGGTTTCCTCATTGGAAAAATTGGTATTTAAAAGTACATATCTGTATGAAAATTACTGCTTCCTGATGTGTTGAATTTCTTTCTTGTCTTGCAGTGTTTCAAGTCCTGGGATATTGAACATCAAAAACTGAACAAACAAACAAACAAACAAAACCTTCTATAAGGACGATATATTGATAAAACTTTTGAATTGCTTATGGTTTGGTGATTAAAAACATCAATTCAATTTTGCATTGATCATGATTCCCTTACTGTTTTTGCTGTAATCTCTATTTACTGCAAGCTTTTCTCTGCTCATGCCGTACATCTACCATCATAAAGCAAACAGAAAAACTGGAAACACAAAAGGGACCAAAAGAAAATCCAAGAGCTCAGCTATGCTTGGATCCAATTTCTTGCTTCAACCTAATACAAATTACTTGAAATGCGTGTGGAATTTATACTTTATACTATCCATTATTTTCTTTTAAAATCCTCTCTGAGCACAGTTATTGGGGTGATCCCCAACAGACTGGCAGCAGCAGTGTTTGATGGCAAAGGAGTTATAAATCAAAAGTAATCAGAGATTTTAGGCTTGTATCTTCCTTAGGTGAAAGGATATATTTTTACTTGAATTAGCTACCACAGCGCTTAGCTCTAATGAAGACAAAGTAGTTGATAGCTTTCACAGAGGTTAGTGGGTCAAAGCAAACCCTGGGGTTGCCCGAGGCTTTAATCAGCTCCGCTGACATCTACCTGAATTAGACTCTTTTCCTGAGGATTTTACCTCATCTTCGTATGCCGAGTCCTCTGTCTTGATTTAAAAATGCCCTCTTTCTCCCTAGTGAAAATGAAATCTTAGAGGTAAAAATAACAGCAGGTGCGTTGACATTTCAAGTGGAGGACAGGAAAAGCCAGCTTTTCTGTTTGTTCTACTGGAGCAGCTGCTCCAGCTGTAGTTGTAGTTGCAGTTCCTGCTGCTGTTTTTTAATTTTCATTCATTTCTATGCTCTTGCTGTAGCTTCCGCCTGCTTATCAAGTTATACCCAATCCATGGGGTTATACTATCAACCCTTCAGACAACTGGTACTACTTGCTAATACGCTGAGCTTCTGACTCCACAGAAAATGCAAAGAGTGGTGAAGTGAAACAAAGAGATCAAATCCTCTGAATAAGATGTAGCCCAATGAGAACTTTGCTGTTCTTCTTACCCAGGGTGAGAGAATTTCCCTTTTTGTTTCATCTTTTCCTGTATTATCTGTTTAATTGCAAGCTTACTGTGATTGCAATGTGCTCGTCACTTCATCATTAGGTCCCAATGACAGTACTACCTCAAGGAGCAGTTCTTCAGAATGAGTTTTCTGGAGCCTCCTGTTCTCTGACTCTATTTCAGTAGTGACCAGTGCATACTAACTGGTAAATGTGGCACTACTTAGGGAAAAAATAATAATATACTGATGTTACATAGATTGCTCCAAAAGTAATGCGTTCTATTTATTTCCATGGAAACTTCAACAGATAAAAACAAAATAACACCATTTTATAGAGCCCATTCTCAACTACAAAACACGAGGTTTCAACACAGACACCACCATTAACTTTGCGATGAAACGAGTGCTTACAGAAATCTGCACAGCCATCCAGAACATGGCTTATCACCACCACTGCAAGGCACCACCCATCACCTCACTGTGCTCACATCCACATTTGGACTCCATAAATGTTCAGCAAGGATCGATCAATGAATGTCAGTGAGTGGCATTTTTCCACATGAAGGAATTCAGTTCCATACTTTTGCTTCATACGCATTTCCACATCAGACACCCTTTTGTTAGACTGTCCTTCTGGTGCCATCTGTCACATGGCAGTAAAACATAATGGAGTATTGGTGGGAAGGTTCAACCATGACTGCCATACCACCAACATCCGCCTATGATATCGTGGCCAGCATAATTAAATAGGAGGCATTACTTTCGGTTCAGCCCTCATATATAGTAAATAGGAATATCTGACTAGGAATTATGACAACAGAGTTTGCTGAATCATAAGGCAGCCAGAAAGTATTAGTTTTTATTAACATTTGAAGATTTCCTAAACTTCACTGGTCATTTAGCTTATTGTTCAGATCCTCCAAGAGCTGGATTATAAGCAGTTCAAAATTGCTTGCTATAATGTCACTGTTGACTCTCAAGCCTTGTGTTAGCTGAGACAACATATGGAAAAAAGAAGGTAATTATTCGTAAGTGGATGACTAAATCTACCTCATAAGCACTAATTTTCAGGACTGCTTGTCTGCTATCTTTTTGTTTAAGGTTCAAAGGCTAAATCCATAGTTTTTTTCCCCCTTTACAAAAACTAAAAGCACTCTTCATTTCCTGGAATAACAGAATAAATTTCAGCTCCATCTCACACAGTCTTAGTATTTTAGCTTCCCTGGCTGCAAGCTCTGTTTCTTGAAAAGACATAATGTTCATTTGGCACTACTTAATAAAGAGGAATAATTTCCCTCTTCACTGCCTGTTTTGAATCTCTGAAATTTCAGAAACCATCTGAATCTTTTATATTCTTTCATAAAATTGTACTACACAATAATTCCTACTAAATAATCTGATATTCCTTAAAATTCTTGTGGTTGTTTTGTCATGGGTTGTGTACATAATGAAGCAGAGTAAACCTATTTTCTATGTACTTGCACAGAAAGAATGAGACCTTAATAAATTATTAATAAATACAAAGTAGTCCAAATAAAATAGCAATATTTGAGACCAATATTGTAGACATTTCAGCTCAAAATGTTACACAGATAGGAAAAGCTATAATAAAATATAGAGGCACTATTTGTATTTCACATTGTAATGCTTTTGTGATGAAGACTTTCTCTACTTGACTGGTAATGCAAACTCTTCTGCAAAAAGAAGACAATAATCCTTGGAAAGAAAACTCTCTATTTGAAGTTCCTTAGCTGCGAGGCATGAGAGAAGTGTTCTAATGAAGCAAAGCCATTAAGAATGGTTAATTGTCTTTCTGAGCACTCCAAGGACCAGAATTAAGTATTTTCTCTTTCTCTGCTCTGCCATGCTAAGTGTTTGTAGCATATCTGCCACCATGTATGTGCCATTCTAATGAACTTCTACTAAGCTGTGAATTTATGTCACTTCTTCATTTCTCAGGAGTCATTATATTCAAAAACATCTGGAAAGTCTCAGTGCTGTCCACCTGTGACTCCTAACTGTCTCATGCCTCCTGCATTCAGACAACGTGCCAGAGAACTAGATTTCTGTGATCTGAATCCTTGCCATACGGGGTTAATTTGAAAAATGCCTCATAAGTTGATCAAAAGCTGAAAACCATTAAGAGCAATTTGTTCTTTTCAACAGAAATAAGCTTATGAGCATTTTCACTTTGATGGTTTCCATTAACCAAAAAACATGGTCCTGAAGAAAGCCCCCCTCCTAACACAGCCCTTTTATATATGGGGCCTCAGACAATAGAGCAGGATCTGGTTGATTTCCAAGCTCTGTAACATGAACTGATGGAAAAGAGAGATTGGACCTGATGTATAACATTATTTATAAAAATGAATGCCCCACTGGCAACACAGCGGAAAGGGAAGCTGTGTCTGCATTACCAGTGTGGATGTGGGAACGGGTGAAGATAGACATGAGCTACCCTGCTCATGCTTCAGGTTGGTCAGATGTAAGCCAGTTCCAGTCTGGAAGCTTTATAGTTAACTTCATGCAGTCAGTGCCCTGGCTAGTATAACCTGCCTCTCAACAAGGCTTGTTACCTCACACACAGTTCCCACCGCACTACTTTTGCATTAGAGCTTTTAGTATCTGTAGATCCAGCACAGGAGTTCAGGTCTGATTTTAGAAATAGCTACAATCTGCAAACAAGAGAATGAAAACTGGGAGATGTGATTTTCTTAGGTCTTCAAGACATGTAAAATTCAAGGAGTAGGAACGTACATCTGGTAGAAAAGAGTTCTGACTCTTTTATTGCAAGCATCGAAAACATCATTTAAAAAAAATATACAGCTTCCTCTTTTTTTCCTCATTACTTGGGCTGGAAGCTGCTTCAGATTCTCTCTGTTCAGATTATATGTTCTATTCCTTTCCTGACTAAATGAACTCATGGGCCGTTTATATGCTATTGCTCTCATAGGCCATTTCAATTCTTGTATTTCTGGATTCAGTTGATTCATCTTTTGTGAATTCCTACCAATATCTCAGCCATGAACAGGTATTCTTCCTACCCTACTGCCAATAAAAATAAAGAGCTAAAGGATAATCCTACACTATAGTGCTAGCAGATTTAGACTAAAGGCAGCCAATAGATACAGAAAAAGGGTATAAAGGGTATAAAGGGTATAAAGGGCATAAAGGGTAAAAAGCTTATAAAGAAACCATGGGCAGCATCAGGTGGAATGACAGTCATCTCATCTACTCATAAGCCACCTCAGTCTACTTGAGCAGAAGTCGGAAGGAGAGAATAGGTATCAGTGGCAGGAAACTGCATGTCAGCTGAGGCAGCATTAATAGTACACTGATGCTTCAGATGTTGCTGAGTGATGGGAGCATACCTGTGGCCCAGCTAGGCCACTCAGCAGGGAAGAGCTTCTGTCTATATGGTGCAGCAGCAGTGGATAGGGCAGAACCAGGATGGCTGGCCTGAATTAGGCCAGGGATTGTCCCGTATCACCTGACACAGAATCTCAGAATCACAGAATGGCCAGGGTTGGAAGGGATGTCAAGGACCATCGAGCTCCAACCCCCCTGCCACATGCAGGGCCACCAACCTCCTCATTTAATGCTAGACCAGTCTACCCAGGATCCCATCCAAACTGGCCTTGAACACCTCCAGGGACGGGGCATCCACAACCTCTCTGGGCAGCCTGTTCCAGTACCTCACCATTCTCTCTGTAAAGAACTTCCCCCTGATGTCCAACCTAAATCTTCCCTCCCTCAACTTAAAACCATTTCCCCTTGTCCTGCAGTTATCTACCCTTTCAAAGAGTTGATTCCCCTCCTGTTTGTAGGCTTCCTTTAGGTACTGAAATGCTGCAATGAGGTCACCCTGCAGCCTTTTTTTCTCCAGGCTGAACAAGCCCAGCTCCCTCAGCCTGTCTTCATAGGGGAGGTGCTCCAGTCCCCTGATCATCTTTGTGTCTCTCCTCTGGACCCTCTCCAACAGCTCCCTGTCTTTCTTATACTGGGGGCTCCAGGCCTGGACACAGTATTCCAGATGGGGTTTCACAAGAGCAGAATAGAGAGGAACAATCACCTCCCTGTCCCTGCTGGCCACCCCTCTTCTGATGGAGCCCAGGATACCATTTGCCTTCTGAGCCACAAGGGCACACTGCTGGCTCATATTAAATTTTTCATCTATCAAGACCCCCAGGTCCTTCTCCACAGCGCTGCTCTTGAGGACCGCTCCTTCCAGTCTGTATGGATGCCTGGGATTCCTCCGGCCCAAGTGACATGGCCTTCGTGACATCACGAAGAAGGCCATACTGCTGCGGGGAGTTGGCCATGGGCAGCCAGTGCTTGGGGATTGGCTGGGCATGAGTTGGCAGGTGGTGAGATGTCGTGTTGTTAGCAGGATGCTGGTCAGTGGTGTATCTGCATTGCTGATATAAATGTAGTTATAATCACATTTTTGTTTTCCATTTTCCTTTTCTGCCTTAGTAAACAGCGTTCTGTTCTATTTTGTTTTCAGTTCTCTCCCTCGTCTCATTTGTAGGGGGAAGTGAGCAAATGGCTGTGTGGTGCTGAGCTGCTGCTAGGTTAAACCACAACACTGCAATTACTTAGGATACTATGTGGCCAAATCAGAATGGGAATGGGAGAAAAGGACAGTAGAGATTTCTAACAGTCTAAGGTACTCTGTAACTTCATCATGCAGCAGATGCCCCTCACAACTGCCTAGTCCTGCTCTGGGAATCCATTAGGATTCAGGGAGAAAAGTATAATTTATTAAATCAGTAATAAAACTTTTAATTGTGTATGTTTCTTGGGAGGTCAAACTCTAGACAAAGGCCAGGCTCAACTCTACTTAGCTCATGAAGTTTGACATGAGCCAATCCTGCCATGAAATGTCTACAAAACATATTTCCTTTATCTGACTCTGAGTTATTATGTTTCTCATTTACTAGATTTTCTTTTAAAACAAAAGCAGTTTATCTAAATGAATATTGTGACTGTACTCTGATCTTCCCCATTATTTCTATGCCCTTTGGAGCAGCTAGTGGTGAAATTTCCTCCTGTTTTATTGATCATAAATAATTTCTACAAGACATCCTTTTGAGCCATCAGCATTTATTAGGCAATCAGAAACATCACTGAAAGCTGGCAGAATACTCATTTACTTGTATGTCTTTCTAGTAGCCAAGAGTAAAAGCACATCACTTCCATCAGACATTTAGTCTAAATAAAAGTCATCTTTAACCAGAATGAAAGATAACCTGTGCATAGCTACCTTATTTACTTCTGAGAACTGGCAGGCAAAATAGTTCTATCAGCAACTCTTGGCTTTTGTACAGAGTTCCTTGAATATTATAGAATCACAGAATATGACCGAGAAGGCTGCAAAATCTTTCAGTCGTGTCCTACGAAGCACATAAAGTACTCTCTCTTGCATCCATTATGGCAATTCATGCCAGTAAGTATAAACTAATTGTTAACATGTGATGAGAACCATAAAGTTGCATTTGTTCTCCTCAGTTTCAGAGGATAAAGACATGCTTCAGCTTCAAAGAACCTGGAAGAATAGAGCACGAGAGTACTGAGAAACAAAACAAGATTTTTCACTAGACCTTTTGCAAGTATGAATGGGCTTTGAATTCCCATCTCAGTTACACATCTCTCCCTCAATGAAATGATGGGTCAGGGCAAAATAATTGAAAAAGTAAGTCTTTAAGAGTTAACAAGAGATTAGTGGTTTTAGATCACAGACTAGCAGATCATGTATTTACCAAGACTCACCAAATTGGTCTGCTGTGATCCCATTGCTCATCTTCCATAATGACAAATTTCATTAATACAACACTCATTCATGAAACCACCTAGGCAGTACCTCCAAACGATGCTTTGCTATAGGGATGGTGTTGGGAACCTTCAAAATAGTGCAACAGCTGCTAGCTAGCATACACCATGTCTGCCCTCTGTTTAGGAGAATGGCAGAACGTTTCAAGAAACAAGGCTATGGAGTAAAGCCAGGGATTTTCCTGAAATCTATGCTTGCTGAGAAAAGTGCATTCCAAGAGGTCTTCCTGAACTTCAGAGTATGTGGTTATTAGGTCTGTGACTGCCATTTAAAAAGAAATAAAAATAATTTTTAAAAAAGTGCATTGAAAAAGAACAAAGAAAATGGTGTATGAAGACAAGTTGTGAACTGCAGATACTATACAGGTTTTTTCAACTTGTGTTTGCTTCACAAGTTTATGTGATGGAATTGAGTGAATTGTGAACTGCTTTGTTATTTTAGGACACAACAGAGGCAAGCAATAGTAAGACCCTGAATTTGCTGTGCATCAGAATTTACTTAGCTTAAACACCACAGGAATTATAATCCCTGAAATAGGAAAATGTTTCTCTTTCCAGGATGCTGCAATACAAGTTCAAAGATACCTACAGCACGTCAGTAAGAGACCTGAGAGCTCTGATTCCCAGTAGCAACCACAACTTCACAATCAGCTGTGAGCTCCTGTTCTGCACTCCCTGCATCTAAGCCCCAACAGTTGAACGTTATGATTCAATTTCTTGGCTATTGCAATTATTAAAGCAGATGCCAAGGCTATAATAAAAGGCATTAAGCTATAATGCTTTGATATGATATTTACCCTTCTTGTATCCCAAGAATGCTAAGTACTAGTTAAAAAGTTGATTTTTCTTCCCTTCATTATCTCATCCTCTTGTTTTCTTTCATTAAATATTGTGTTCAAGTCCTTTCAAAAACACTGTACTAAAAACCAAAACGATGATCAAAATAAACAAATAAATAAATGAATAAATAATGAGCAATTGAACACATATCATAGCAAACACTAACTTTGTATAGGGCTCCACATCCTAAGGCTCTTCTATATTCACTGTAGCACTAATTAAACCCTTATCTAAGTGAAAGATTATGATCAAGTATTTTTGTTTTATAACAGGCTGAACCTAAATGTCACAAATACCTTGGTAAAATATAAAATAACCATAGCATACACTGATTGAAGTTGTAAATGTACTAAACAAGGTTCATTTATTCAATAAAAAAGGGGGAAAAAAATATGCAGGTGTGTTGCATTCCTGGTATGGTTGCAAAAATAATTAGGGTCAGGCACTGGCAAACTAATGAAATGCAAACATTCAAACTTTCTATATTCTGCTTGCACCTGAAGTTCCATGGGATATTTCTTTCCACTTTCTCTATAGCTTTTTGATCCACAAAACTGACTGTACAAAGAACCTAATGGGCCCACCAGGAACTTTGATCATGCTCAAAAGTCCATTAGGAGATAAACTAACAAGAATCTGGACAGCACTTGCAATTGAAATCAGATGTGATGCCAGCCAGACCAGTCCATGGGCTGATAGATGGAATTGCTAAGCTGCCATCCCTCATATTGGAGAAGTCGCGGCTGTCTGGTGAAGGTCCCAGTGATTGGAATAGGGGAAACATAACCTTCATTTTTAAAAAGGGGAAAAATGAATACCTGGGAAATGGCAGGCCAGTCAGTCTCACTTCTTGTCCATGAAGATCATGGAGAAAATCTTCCCGTGTTAAGGCATATTGAATACAAAGAAATGACTGGGGACAGTCAGCATGGCTTCATGAAGATCAAATTATGCCTTATAATTTTTGTGGCTTTTTACAATAAGGTTACAGTGTTTCATGAATAAGGGAAGAGTTACAGCTGTTGTCTACCTGGACTTGTGCAAAGCATTTGGTGCTGCTCTACACAATATTCTTCTCTCCAGAACGAACAGACAACAAATTTGATGAATGGATCCCTTTGTGAATAAGAAATTGGTTGCAGTAAAAGCATTGTGGTCAATGGCTCAATGCCAAGTGAAGACCAGTGACAAGTGATTTCCCCCAGGGATCTGTATTGAGGCTGATACTGCTAGTATCAGCTACATGGACATTACATTGTCAGCTACATGGACAGTAGGATTGGATGCACTCTCAGCAAATTTGCAGATGACACTCTGCAAGAACTTTAATAAACAAGTGGGCCCATCTGAACTCCATGAAGATCTACAAGGTCAAGTACAAGGTCCTGGATCAGGGCAATCCCAAACATGAATACGGTATGGGCAGTGAGGCTCTAGAGAGCAAGACTGAGAAGAATTTGGGGTTACTGATGGATTAAAAGCTCAACATGAGATGGCAATGCAAGCTTGCAGCTGAGAAAGCCAACGATATCTGGGGCTACAGCAAAAAGCATGATCAACAGGGTGAAGGAGGTGGTTGTTCCCCTCTACTCTGCTCTCTTGAGACCCCACCTGAACTAATACATTCAGCTCTGGAACCTCCAGTATAAGAAGGACACATGCCTGTTCAAATAGGCCCAGAGAAGGGCCACAAGGGCACTGGAGAACTTCTCCTATGAAGACAGACAGAGAGTTGAGGTTATTTAGCCTAGAGAAGAGAAGGCTTTGAGGAAACTTGTATTGGCATTCCAGTGCCTATGATAAAGATAAGGAGAGACTCTTTATCACAGAGTGTATTGATAGGACAAGGGATAATTGTTTTAAGCTAAAGACTAAGTTTAGATTAGATAGTAGAAAGAAATTGTTCACAATGAGACTCGTGTAGCAAAGAAAAAGGCTGCCAGGAGAAGTTGTGCATGTCCCATCCTTTCAAGTGTTCAAGGTCAGGTTAGATGGTGCTTTGAACAACCTAATCCAGTGGAAGGTATCCCTGCCCATTGCAGAGGGGTTTGGAACTCAATTGTTTTTAATGTTCCTTCCAACCTAAACCTTCCTATGATTCTATAAATCCTTGTTGCTAGCTAGATCTCCAGGCAATTTATGGAAAACACATCTCTTTGAATCGCTTAAGCAGGCATACGGTATTATGATGGTATGTGTGCATGCTAGTGAGAACAAGCTATGCTGTATTGTGCTGTGTAATGGGAACTGATTGTGAAAGAGTGATTTGAAGCATCAAATACCCAAAAGTCTAGTGGAAAGCAGGAAATAGGGCTTATCCCCAGCATATTCTCACATCTATTTCACAAATGAACAAGCTTTTCAGCTGAGATCTTCAGATGGAAATGGTAAGTAGACAGTCTACTGTGCTGGCCACTCAGTACTGAATGCTGATTGCCCAAAGGAGCATTCCTCACCAGGACTCATTTCAGCTCTGAAAAATTGATGACACTCTTCCTCTTGACCTGAGTGTGCACTGGATAGAGCCCCAATCTTACACACTTTATGTTCCACTGAACTCAATAGAATGTCTGGATGTGCAAGGATGGGATTACTGCTGCTACTATTACCTATTGTCATTATTAACCATCAAAATAAATACAAGCCATGAGTTTTCCCACACACAGCAATTAAATATGCTTCCTCTATCCTCTTTTTTTGCCATTTTTTGCATTAAAGGATCTTCATTGTTTTGTTTTATTTCTGATGAATGTGGCAAGAAAGCAAGTTTAGTAGAGAGTTTGGCAAGTGGGTTTTTTATTGTTTCTGGTTAGCTATGATACACAGAATAGCTTCATCCTGTTTTATGTGTTTTTGAATAAAATACTTTAATCATACATGATAACTCATCTTTTCCTGCCATCTAGTGACAAAAACTGCAACCTAACAAGTTTATGGACATTTTATTCTGGTCTCTTTTTTTTTTTTTTTTTTTTTTGATCATACAGAGGCAATAAAATACAGCCATCAACTTGTATTTTCTGGTCATTCCACAGCACTTTATGTGATCTGAATGTGGAAGACAGCACAGTTTATATTTTGCTCTGCTATATCATCTTTTTCATAATTTTATCTCAGCCTGCGCATAATGACAAGATCAGTCTTGCAATGGAGAAAGTACATCATTAGCACAGAAATCCATGTGTCTTAGTGAAACTTGCATTCTGACCTGCTACATCATCTGTGGAGAACCTTTCTGCCTGTCTACTGAAATTGAAGACAGTTCACTGATGTCAATACTTATATAGTTAAATGTAAGCATATGTCATAAATGCTTTGGTCAACCAAATCTTTCATCTCCATTCCAAAATAATATAATATTGTTATGGGGCTATTATATGAAATGAGAGTTTTTTTCTAATCCCTATCCAACCATCACCTTCTCATAATGTATGAAAGAATTTTATGGCTGTTTTTATGAAGACATGAAAGTGGACACCAGAAACCCATTTCTGTTGTTGTTTTTTTAATACCACCTGAGATTCAAAAGTACTTCTATACGAATTCAATATGCTGCATGATTTTTCCTTAATTAAGAAACCTCATTCAGATCCCATTAAAATTATTATTGAAAAAAAAAATCAGCAAGCCTCAATACACATTAGGTTAGTCTCAAGATAAACCCATGGAGAAATGATGGTGACATTCAGCCTCTGTACAGCATATACATAATTATTGGCAGGACTGGAAAGCAAATTACCTTTGCCTGTTTTTCCAGACAATGTCAAAATCATCAGATAAGGTGAGTGAGACTGACAATATGCATTAACACATCATTGCTAACGTTATATTAAACACTGCAGCCTTATTAACAACAGCTGGCCACCTGGCTGTACGCACTGCAACAATTTTACAGACAAGAATTAACAAAGCAAAGCCATTATTTTGCATAATTTCCAGTGAATGGTGGCATTATTTTCTACTCTCATAAGGGGGTAAAGCTGCTATATCTCATTTCATATGTCAGACACAGGCATTATTAATAAAAACGCTGCGCATCTGGGGAATTTCTCGTAGGTGCTTGATTGCAGAAGATTTATGTGTGTGATTCTCTTTGCCTGTGATACCACACTGACCCATAAAGTCTCTCTTCGAACAACAGCATGTTCCATCATAGAAATTTGACTGTCATTTTAATGAAGTGGTTAGAAAGATTATCTATGCCAAAACACTGCACATTTAATTTCAAATATAAAAGAAAAGACTTCATATAAAGATTACATGTTAATAAGAAGCATTTGTGAAAAATGATTATGAAAACTCTAGATGGATTTCTAACTGGAGTTAATGGAAAGTAATAAGAAGATGTATAAAATAATAAAGCATCAGCTGGATTTTATAACCATCTCACAGAAACAAAGACAAATTCATAACTATGTCTTTTTTTTTTTAAGCAAAGGAATGATAAGACTCTTCTCTAACTTCTGTTTTCTCCTTCTTCTTCAAGTCTCTTCAGTTACATCACTTTGCATCTGAGTGAAGAATGGAAGAGGTCCATATCTCTAAAATAATAATTAAAAAGAAAAATCAAGGCCAACACTATTTTGTAGTTTCCATTGAGTCAAGCCAGCTGTCCCAATCCCCAGATACTCCAGTGACACAAGTACAGAGGGCTCTCTGAGAGATAATGCAGTCACAGAATTGTAGGGGCTGGAGGAGACATCTGCAGTTGATATAGTCCAGCCACCATAGTAAAGCAGGTTCCCTAGAATAGGTTGCCCAGGAAAGCATCCATGTGGATTTTGAACATCTACAAAGGAAAGACTCCATAACCACATTTTTCCTAGTCTTTCTTTGGTTATTGACATACTTAGTGTTGTCTCTTACGAAGTTCACCTTGCAATTCTATTTATTGCTTTGTTTCTTCGGTGCCAGATCCCAAACTCCACTATCTCACTGTTACTGCATCCAAGGCTGTCCCCAGCCTTCACATTTCCGACCAGTCCTTCCTTGTTTGTAATAATAAAGTACAGCATCACACCTCTCTACACTGGGTTCTCCACTGCCTGCTTCAGATCAAAAAACACTTCTGAAATAGTGAACCTCACTCCATCATATTTCATTGGAGATCAGTGTAATGTAGTGTCAATTGACATCCCTGTGCCTTTGAATGCCATGGAATACACCCAAACAGCACAAAGCAAATTAACAGGAAAACTGCCTGCTTTTTCTTTTTTAACAGTGACTAATGGTCAAGCCATATCTTTGATGGATCTAAATAGACTTAAGCATGCATTCAAGCCTGTAAAACTTTAGGAACTTCATTTCTATATTTTCACAGTGAATGACTAAGAGGAGTAATAGTGGTGCCTAGCAACAAGAAATATTGAAGAAATAATAACCTGAAGTCTAAGCATACTAGTCATACAGTAGTGGTTGGATTGTTCTGACTATGCCCAGGCACCTGTCTTCAGTGTACAGACTGCATCGCTGTCAGTGCAGAACAAAGCAGTGAAGTCAGTGGAATCATGGTACAATCCACCTTATTATAAATTAGTTGTCAGTATTTGGAGACCATGGATCACAGACTGAACTCTGACATAGGCAGGCAGGGTAGAAATACTCATGATGGAGACACCTAAATATATCTGTAGCTTCTTGTTGACTTGATATTCATTCAAAACTTTTGTGATATAATTTCTTGCTTCTCATTTGGCAAGATACAAGGAAAATTATGTGTAAACATAATCCAAAAGGCCACTTCACTGCAGCTGTTTCTCTTTGTCTGGTTAAAGGGCTAGCTATCTGAGGACCTCACATGAAGATGTTCTGATTGCAGATGCTGATACATTTGAGTGTTTTTCAAGTTCAATTGAAAATATAAGTGCTTATATGGAAGGATTTGAAAGAACCCCCAGTTTGTAGAACAGGTATTTAAAATAGCTATGTCTTTTTATGTCACTATTAAAAAACCACACAATTTTATTTAGACTCAAGGACGTACAACATCCATCATAGACACAACTTGTAGAATGAATGTCTTTAGTCTTTTTTTTCTAAATTATACGTGACTGTTCCTGGAAAAATTAAGCTATTGTCAAATCAGTGAATAAACCCTATCTAAATTTACTTCTCTAACCACATCTCCATGCAGCCGTTCTGTACACGTACTGACCTGTTTGCAGAGGGTGTGATGAAATATTTGTAAGGCTTGGTAATTCCTGCATCAAAGCCCCAGAGAGGAAATGCTGTGACAACAGCAGTGCAAAATGAATGTCAGTTTTAATTACATTGGTATTTATATATTATACCAATTACATTGGTATTTATATATTCAGTGTAGACTCTTGTACATTTAGAAATAGATTGAGACAACTGGCTGGTGTAAAACTAGCCATGGAAAAGATGTCATATGGTTATAGCTGTAAGCTTGCACAAAGTATAGACGTAGATGGACTTCTAGCTCTTTCCTTTTTTTTATGAGGGCTGCTCAGAAAGTAATGCCCCTTATTTTGTTATATGTTGGTCCACATCAGAGGCGGATGTTGGTGGTATGTCAGTAGAGGTTGAACCGTCCCACCAACATTTCCTTACTTATTGTTGCCATGAAACAGATGGCAGCAGAGGGGCAGTCTAACAAAATGACATCTGACATGGAAGTGAATATGAAGCAAAGCATGGCACTAAATTCCTCCATGCAGAAAAAAAAATCAATGCTTGCTTGACATTTATGGAGACCAAAGAGTGGATGTGAGCACAGTGAGGTGGCAGGTGGTGTGCTTCAGCACTGGTGACAGTGACAGTGGCTCGCCTCTGCTGGTGTAGGTTTTGACAAGCTTGACATGCAGGCTCTTGTTTATTGCTAGTGAAAACGCAGAGCTAATGGTGTTGACTGTATTGGAAAAAACTGCTTTGTAGTTGAGAATTTGCTCTATCAAATTGTGTTATTGTGCTTTTTGTAATCGGAGGACCTTGGTCTCAGGGTCAGAGTATGATTTTCAGGCAATCTAATCATGTAGCATGCTGTTTTACAAGGTGTTGTAAGCAGGAGCACTTCTCTACTTCTCACATCTATCCCCTTTCTTCCTTCATACACCAGATGAAGGATACTAATTCGCTGTCGTTCCATAATAGCAATAAATCATTACTAACACTCAGTGACCACTGTGCAGACAGGGATACAAAGGGAACTTTTACTTCTCCTTTTATGAACATATAATCCAATTTACAGTCTTACTGCAAGTTATGGGAGTCAAGGATATATTCCCAGATCCCACACAGTCTCTGTGAAGTACTGAGCTAATTCCAGGGAAATACTTCAGGCATTCATTCATTAAGGGCCATGAGAGTCTGATGGAAGGAGTTAGTTACATGCCAAGCATTATTAATAACATTAACATATTAAATACTATCTACTTACTGCCAAGCAAAATAAATCATCTCAGAATAGTGGGAAAATCTTATTCAATAAAAAAGAACAAAAGGCACAGAATTATTTTTTCTAAGGTTTTAACTAAGGAATACATCATTTCAGACCTCAGACCACATGTAATTTTGGGGGTGTTGTCAGACATTTTCTTCATTTCTCTGTCATCAAGCAGCAGGCTGATCCACAATCATGTTGTCAGTTAGTGGGGACTCCCAGTAGATTTTCTACTCATCTGGGACTAGAGGAACTCTGACATAAAAGCTGAGTCTCCAGTTTTATATATATATATATAAAAACTAGCTTTCCCTTGGGAAACAAGAAAGGCCAGTGCACTCATAGCCCATATCCTCAGTGAAAAGCCTCCCTTGCAGCAAGACAACCTCAAAGCCAAACATCTCAGAGAAAAGGAAGGAGGGAGATGACTGGCACTGCTGTCTGCACAGGCTGCCAGCACGCCTGACTGTCAGCTTTGTTCCCTAGGAGCCAAAAGTAACTCCGGCTACCTACATACAGACACTGCCTGCTATTTGCTACTTTTAAGCAAATGTCATAAAAACAACCTAGTTGGGAAAAAAAAAAAAACAAAACTTTCTCTCATTTCAACCTTTGTATCCATTACTGTCCTTTCCCAAATATAATGGCTTTGATTTTCCCTGGTTCAGACAGAAAAGCTGCTGCAAACATCTCTGCTTTGCTTGGGATTGTAAGTACAAATCTATCCTGTCAAGGGTAATTGAACCCATTATTGGCTATAGGATGAGAAATTTGACTTTGTCCATGTCATTCACTTGAAACCACATGAAATACTACACACGTCATATAATTAGGTGAAGTCTCAGACTGTGTAGAACCTTTAAACGTGAAAAGTCAGGTCTTTTTGTGGCCTTGGACTAGCAGAGCATTAAAGAGCCAGCTGTCTTTACAAGCAGAACAACTAAAGTATTTTCTGTCATTAAAAGATCAGAGAAAATACACTGCTTTCTGAATAGCACGGAGAAGCAGATAAATATCATGTTGATTTTCATGTACGTAGATTGCTCTAAAAGTAACGTCTCCTATTTATTTCCATGGAAATTACAACCAGTACGAAGTGTGAGATAGCACCATTTGATATAGAAAATTCTCAGCTACAAACACTATTTTTCAACAGTCACCACCATTAGCTCTGCATTTTCACCAGCCACGGGCAGGAGCCTGCATGCCACACACTTAAAAATCTGCACCAGCAGAGTGTTGAAACGCACCACCCACTGCCTCACTGTGCTCACATCCACTCTCTGGCTTCCACAAAGGTTCAGCAAGCATCAGTGGATGTCAATCAATGAGGAACTGCTTCCTAGAAATCGTGATGGTACTACAGAATGGCTCCAAAATTAATTTCCAGGATTGTGCAATAACCTTCTGTACAGAAAGTTGAATTTAGTAGGAATGCAGTGGAAAAAAATTCTTGCTCTACTAAAAAAGTAAAATAAAAATTTCAAAGTATTTCAATTTCAAATCCTGCATGCCTTTCCTTTTCCTCTACAAGATTGTTACTCTTATCCAAATTTTCATGCAGAACAATGGCCTGTGAAAACGAATGTATAAGTGGTACTAATTGCATCAGCTCATGCACTATCTCTAAATATCATGTTGGGAAGAACACTGTAGTTGAAGGAGAAGATGCAGAAATGTTGTACACCATGATGATTTCATTAAAAAAAATTCTTGGTGATAAAAGAGGAAGCAAAATGCATAGTACATTCACAAGCAGTATGGCTCTGTCAGTTCTTTAGAGCTACTGGCCTGAGATTAGCATCATTTTACAGCCATCCCCAAATTCAGGCACTTTTATTAATTTTATTTTGGCAGAATCTAAAGTTAGCAAGAGGTAGACGTATTTTTAATAGCTGGAAAAAGAATTTCCTGTTCACCTCTATTTAGAGCTCTTCCAGAGTGTTTTGTTCTCTTCTATTTAGACACAGCTTTAACAGCTAACCTGTTAATGAATGGCTACAGAGATTTCCTCAGGCAGATCTAGTCCCGATGAAAAACTAAAAAGAATGTTTCTAACTAGCATTGCTCACTGGTGATATTACATTTGAAATATAAAACTTCTCATAAGATTTATCTGGAAAAGAAATCTGGAACAACCATATTTCAAATTCCAGTGGTTATCCTGACAGACTTCTTCTGTTTGTTAGCCACGATGACAAAATTCATGTTGCTATTTTATATTTCAACCCTTTTTCTTCCTGTGGTTAATTTATTCCAGGTGAAAGTTTTGGAAAAACTCTGTTTGTAGAATCTTCAAATAGCTAGGATCTTCAAGTAGGTTTTATTAAATAGTATTACATACAGTACTCGTGAGAAATTAAAATGGCCCATCTCAGAAACGATAAACAGTGAAGGCCGGCAGAGGAAATACCACATCCTCCTGCACCGAGAACCAAGAAGAAATCCTCTTGGGAAAATGAAAATAGATTTACCAAGGATGAAAGAAAAAAGGACATAATGAGAGGACGCCTTTTTCTCAGCCTCAGGCAAAAGTATTACATTTTTACCAGCTAGAGAAGAGTGTTGCTGCTGGTTACAAAATGGTTGTGATAGAGTTCAGTTTTGCTAAATTCATAGGGCTATATGGAATCATAGAATTATAAAATCATTTGAGTTGGAAGGGGGGGCCGTTTAAGGTCATTTAGTCCAACTCCCCTACAGTGATCAAGGACACATACCACTAGATCAGGTTACTCAGAGCCCAATCCAACCTGACCCTGAGTATCTCCAAGGATGGGGCATCTACCAACTCTCTGGGCAACCTGTTACAGTGCCTCAGAACTTACAGTAAGTAAAAAATTTCCTCCTTATATCTGATCAAAATCTTCCCTTTTTTTAGTTTGAAATCATTTCCCCTTGTCCTATTACAGCGGACTCTGCTAAAGAGTCTGTCCCCTCCTTTCTTATAGCCCTCCTTTAGATACTGAGCAGCTGCTATAAGGTCTCCCTGGAGCCTTCTCTTCTCCAGGCTGAACAGCCCCAGCTCTCTCAGCCTGTCCTCTCAGGGGAGGTGTTCCATCTCCTGGATCATTTCTGTGGCCCTCTGCTGAATGTGCTCTAACAGGTCTTATCTCTCCTGTACTGAGCACTCCACATCTGAATGCAGTACATCCATGGAGACAAGATGTTAGGGGAAAAAGATGTTTCAATGGAAGAATAAAACTCAGTGAGGACTACTGAAAAGGACCAGGAAATTAAATCATCACACAACGCTGCTCTCTTAACTAACACGTTAAGTGGTACCAATCATCTGCATCTCTTACAAATTTGAATTATTTCAGGACTAAGCCGCAGAGGAAGTGCTGAAGTCTCTTGTGGATGGGCTTCTCTTAGTTGCCTTCTGCTGCAATGAATTTTGTGGGTGGTCTTCTACTGCATATCTCCAACATGTAAAAGGGCTTGCTGGCTCACTGACGCTACCATTGTATGTTTATCCTACGTAACTACATGAACTAGCACTGTGGAGTTGGTCAGACAGTGAACGTTTACTCTTGTCTTGATGAAATTACACAAAGACTTCAAGATTATAAACAAAAAGTTTTAAACATGATTCTCTTCCTATTTATTCAATTGTAGACACATACTCCCAGTCTTACTGTGGTTTCCTCTTGACTACATGCAGTTCTTCATGGGATTTTATGTAATAGCATCTTAATTTAATTGCTAGCTTCCTGGACCTTTCTCTAACACTATTTGTAGAAGCATTCATCATGATCTCGACCATGCAGGCATCAGCTCTCCCATGTTACTGTTGCCCACTATGTTTTTGGTAGTTCAGATTCTGCGTAAGAAAGCCGCAAGCTCTAGTGCTTAATGTGCCAAATTCTGAACCAGAATTACAAAAAATAGCAAAATGTATGAAGAAGAGACACTTACATTGTAGTGTGGATTTTTGAGGCTACTCTCTGTACCTGGGATCTCCTAATTTTTAAATGCATACCAACCCATACCATTCTTAAAGCAGGCCAGACTGTTCATCTGTGTATTACAGAATCATAATCCTCTGAGCAGAGAAACTAGGAACAACTGTGTGGCTACTACAACCCTGAGTGTGTTGGTGTGTTTGTATATCTCCAATTTCACAAACTAGACCAGGGTTTTGAATAAGCTCAATTTGTAAAAGTTCGCTGACCTGATCACCCAGAGGGGCAAGGTTGTTCAGGGTCTAAGAAAACAGTGTGTTCTTTAGATCGTATTTCTTTGCTAATTTAGGGGAAGACACTCTTCCTGTTCATTTTACAGACTAGCAGTTTCCCAAAAGATGCTGGGATCCGGCCATTCTGTCACAGCCCTGCATTTCCAGGGGAGTCAATGAAGAAGTTAATGGCATTAACAAATAATGTGAGATTCAGTCTTATATTTCTTTACTACCACTGCAACAAGATATTTCAGGAATAACTTTTAAAACACCTCTGATTTATTCAAGTACTTCTGAAATTTTCTTGTACAGTGAAGGTGTACAGAGGAGGTTCTGGTCAGAAGTACCATAGAAATGTATAGCCAGTGTTAAAAACTGAGATCTTGCAGCACAAAAATTTCACAGCAGGTGCTTCAGTGATTGTCCTGGATTTATCAGAAAGATACAGATAGCATGTCTTAGGAAACAATGAACCAAAGGCAATAACGTTAATAAGGTTACATCTATGTGTCCTAAGACATCTGCCAATAAAGCAGTGCTCCTCTCCAGACTGGACAATTTAGTCTTCTAGCACCTTCTATAAGGACAAGGCATTAACCAAGACATAGGAAAACCGTTGGTCTTGAGAGGATGTAAACCTGGAGGAAAAATGATGAAGGTTAAAAGTTTTAAAGATGAGATGACAGAGGATGAAGAAAAGGCAAATGATGTGAGAGTTGAGAGCTCAAAACAGACTGAGAAGGAACTGGAGGGAGACCAGAGAGAGAATAAACCAGCCCAGCAGTGCCCACAGCTCACAGATGTCCAGACCATGCCATATAGAGTGGTTGACACCCACACTGTTACACACTGATCTCTTCACGACAGACTGTGGCCAGGTTCCCCCTGTGAGTCCTCAGATGCTGCTGCAAATGCAGTACTGTGGGGAATCAGTTCCAAGTGCTTGAAAGTATGAGCCCTCTTGAGAGTGTAATGACCAGGAAACACATTTGAAAGAGGATGAGAGCATACGAGTGTGGGACCTTCTGGGATAACGCTAGGAGACCATGTGAGGTTTCAGGTCTACTAGAGCAAACCTGAACCATCTTGTCCATATTTCTTGTATGGTGATATCTTTTTAAAATGCTACTCCAAGAAACAAACCTGGATTTTATCCCAGAGGAAACTAGTTGGTTCACTCCAAAAGAGATGTGAGCTAAAACATGTAAAAAAGAAGTTGACTAATGAATATCCTGCTGTGTTGGAATAAGTGATTTAAGTTAGAAAGCTTCTATTTTTTTTGGTTCAAATTTTATTTAGTTCTTGCTTGTGAAAGCCACACAGAAGAAAAATAAAATCAATATGCAATACTGTCTGGGCTCAAGCCTAAGCCTCACACAGCTCTGTTTTTGACAAGGAAATGAGATAGGTCAGCCCAGCAGTGGTTTCCCTGAAGATAACAACACTGATGTGGAGACAGCTCCTTTGGCTCTGAGTTGTTTTTGCTCAGGAATTATTCAGAGACAATATTTGAGTTGAGAGGACATTTGCTTTGCTTCATCTCCATGACATCAAGGATCTAACTGTGGCCATTATGATCCTGCAAGCACAGACCATGTCCTGTCACAGAATCACAGAATCACAGAATGCCCTGGGTTGGAAGGGACCTCAAGCGTCATGAATCTCCAACCCCCCTGCCACATGCAGGGCCACCAACCTCCCCATTTCATACTAGACCAGGCTGCCCAGGGCCCCATCCAACCTGGCCTTGAACACCTCCAGGGACAGGGCATCCACAACCTCTCTGGGCAGCCTGTTCCAACACCTCACCACTCTCATAGTAAAGATACTTCCTCCTGACATCCAACCTAAATCTTCTCTCCTTCAACTTAAAACCATTTGAATCAGAGGCCAACAATCCTTTCTCATCACAAAGCTCCTACAAACACAAGCAGTGTTTGTACATTTCTGACAGAACCATGGTGTTTTTGCCACATTGTCTTTAGTTCATTCAGTTTGCCATTATATCTTGGCACACCATTAGCAATTTGCAGGACCTTTCACGTTGTTTCTTGTATAAGAGGAGATGGACTGTGGAGCCCAGCATCTTTTAGGCAGTCTTGCTAGCTGTAGAGAAGGCATTATGTTGTGCTATTCCTGGACCCAAACATTTTTCAGTCACCTCATGGAAAACTTTTGCAAGGTTCCTTCTCATGGTTATAGCCCTAGTGCTCAGCATTGTTATGCTCTTGGCTTTCGTATAATTTTTTTGTTAGTATCTTTTGCATTTTTTACTTGTCTGCTCACATTCTCATTAATTCATGGAAACAATAGCTTAATCTTTATGCTTAAATTTAATTCAGACTGAAAACCCTACAGACAGATTGGACTCCTGACTAATGTCACACATACTTTTGTTCTGGATGTTGTTTTCTACTGCTGCAACTATCTAATTTCCTAAGGAGTATAATTTTTTCTTACATTTGTCCTGAATTAAGGACAGCTGTTGTACCTGTTAACTTCCAAGTTTTTCTCCAACCAGAATAATATTATACAAGCTTTCTGTCAGCGAATTTTAATACTAATATAATATTTATTTTTAATTCAGTCACTGACATTTACTTATTTCCTCTACAATCTACTGGTTTGGAATAACCTCAGTCTTTACTTCGTGGTCTGCTACACAGCACTGTCACGACTTTTATTTTTACACTATAGCATCCCTATTTTCTAAGGCACTCCCTTTTCTTACCTTATTGTTTTTCCATTCTCTCACAGACCTGTGCATAAGCTTACTTACTCTCAGCTAATATCTAGTTCTTTCTGTAAAAATTAAATCCTGTTATCCAAATTCTTCAGTCACACAAACTGCTGGTAACCTTTCTGACCTCTGTCAAAAATTGTTTATTACACCAGTTTGTTATGCAGTCCCTTTGGTGGATACATACCTTGAATTTATTACTTAAAAACCTTCCTCATTCTTCCTGAAAGACAGAGGAAAACTTAGTTTATTTTTTTATACATATTCTTCTTCCTCAATTGAACACACAAAGCTCCCCCAGGTTGTTTTTGATTCATAAAATAGCTTGCTTTTTCAACTCCTTGTTTTGAGGAAAATATTTTCAGACAAAATTCATAAAAATTGGAATACTGTGTTTAAAATCAGGTCCATTACCTGCACACAGCAATAATAAGATATACCAGAGTACACTAAATCATGTGAGTTTTCAAAACCAGCTGTGGATCAAAGAAGGCACAATAATGATATCCAACCGAACATGGATAGTAGCTTATAAATGGTCTGTGGGCATTTCAGTTTCCAATCTCATATGCTCTCACAAGTCATCAATATATTTAGCAACACCTGATACCCATGTTAACAAACTTACCTGAAGTCTCTGTCCTACAGAAGGCACACGTTCCTTTTGTTAATACTGAAATAATCCTACTGTTGGGAAAGCCAAAGAAAGAAGGTTAAAAAAAAGAAAAATATAGGAATGTACAACTTTTCCTTTGGGGAAGTTTTGCACTTACTTAACAGGCTCTGTATCAGACCCTTGTGGAGGAATGCTGACTCAATTTATTCAGTGGGAATTTTGCCACCCCTGATGTTCACATGGACCCAGATCAGAGTCCATGTGAGTCAGTGGCCCAAGGGTATGGTAACCTTCTCTTGCTTGTACTAAGTTTTTCTCCTATTTCAGCATAATCCAAGAGATGACTGTGGATTCTCATCAGTGTAAACAAAAAGAGCATTTGCTTTGGAGATCCACTTGCATCTCCACATCTTTACTCTATTGCTTTAAGGATTCTTTCCTTGAGCAAACTGTTTTCAGACCAGACAATAGGACAGACTTTTTTTTTTCCTACTTTTTTTAATGAGCAGTGAAATCCAAAAGCAGTTTCCTGAACCAAAAATATGTTCTTGATTGTTAGTCTAATTTGATCCATGTTCTCAAATCTTGGACATGTTGCAAAATGTAGAATACTCCAACACTTTCTTTTGTTTTCAATTACTGTTTGCTAACTGGTACATTTTATATCAAATGTGAATCAACAAGGAGATGTATGTTTGTGATAGCAAAGCTTGAATGGGCGTTCTTCTTTCACAGTCATCTATTCTACTAACAGAAAATGATGGTGGGTTAGTGGGAGTAATTCATTTAGAGACACGTGCTGACAACTTCAGATGAATTGCTTTCTTCATCAAGTTCGGTTACATTTCGTTCAAGCCCATAAAATATTAGTCACTAATAGGAATTGTAGAATAACAGTTACTTCCAAAAAACTTCTAAAAATCTTCCAGAGAACTGCTGGAAATTATTAACTATATTATTATAGGAAATTTAAAAATTTCCTATTTGTTTAATAGGAAATTTATTCAGGTGAAATTATACATCTGCTTTTTTCTAGGTATTTTTATAGGTCATCCAAAGAAATGCATATTGTAAAATTAAGATGCTGAATTCTGCCTTGAGTTAGTTAGACATAAATCTGGAGGGCTATTTCCTGGAAAACAGACCCAATTGTCAAAGTCAAACAAGATAAATGTTTAGAGACTCTGTAAAGTTCATTAGAAAGCCCATGATAACCCCAAGGGAGGTGTGATCTGCTGCTGGAATATTCTAGCTCTAATTTACTACATATGCCTTAAAACCTCTGGTTAGTTTGAGTCTGTTAGTCTTGGTCACTGTGTTTGGGAAGCAAAGCTGGTCATTCTGTTTCTCTGTGCTCACGCCTACCCAAAAATGAAGAAGCAAGACACCAGTGCTTTGTCCCCAGAAATCTTCTGGTTGAAAAATAGTCATGGAGGAGAAAACTAAAGCATAAAACACATAAAAAACAAGGGATCCTTCATGACCTTGATATCAGCTGTGCAGGATAATTGATAGATCATTTCTACCCAGCTACACCCTACAACTGATATTCAGTTCCTCTCAGCCCTCACTTTGGCATGCTAGTCTTTGACAAAGGAGACTAATAGGGGATTGCCCGGCTTGAGAGAGAAGCCAGTGGCTAGTGCCAAAAAGCACTGCTAGAGACTCGATTCTCCTTAAAAAACTGAACTGCCTGGAAATGATTTTTGAAAGCATTTTGCCTGAAAGTGGACAGATAAGCACGAAAGACCTCAACAAAGGGAAGAGGTAATTGCCAACTGAGCCTTGCCCCATTTAAAAGTGCCCATAGACTGTATTTATAAGATCTCTGATTTCAAGAATGGACACTGAAAACATTAAAAAAATAAAAAATAAAAAAGAAAAGGAAAGCTATAAAAGATACTCTGTATTGCTCTTTTCATGGACGTTGTTTCATTTCCTTAAAAATAAATTAACCCCTCTCTTTGTTTAGCTAATTCTAACATAGTAATCTCAAATATAATGGATTTTATATTCAATCATACACAAACATAAGTTCAAATTTTGTATAAAATGATTTCAGAACTTTCTGAGCCTTTTTTTTTTATTGGATCCAAGTGAGAGATCTCTCTGGCTGTTTGAAGACAGCAGGGTTGTTTATCTAGTAAAAGAATATGGCGACACATTTGTTCCACTTCCGTATAATAAAAAATCATCATCTCTGAGATATGTTGTCTGAGACAAAATCAACTTCCTGTCTGGCTCTGTAGGTGAGCTGGGGTTTGTCCTGTCAAAAAGTTCAGAGGGTCGTGATCAGAAGTTATCTTGAAGCCAGGCGAAGTTCCCAAGAGGGCCACTTGTTGAAAGGTGGGTTTTCTTCAAGGCCAATATATGCTTTCCCAACTGAACTAGTTGACAGTCTTTCTCTTTTACACTGCCTTAGCTTTCTAGAAGTTAAAAGAAAAGATGAGGACCACTCCCCATACTTACTATAATAAAGAAGCAAGTAGCAAGAAAAAATAAAGATTACATTGATGATGATGTTTCTCAGAAAGTGATATGTTTCTCTGCATTCCATTACATTCACAAACATTGACTCACACTTTAAACTGGCTGTGTCCAGACTCGCATCAACAGTCTTTCCTGTGACTGCAAATAGCTGGGACAGAAGTGATGCTGTCAGCCCCACTCTAAGCAGAGCTATTTCCTTGTCCTCATATCCATTAGTCATTTTACAGATACCAAGCACCTATCATTTCATCATTCAGCAACACAGACATTGATTATTACCACTACTAAGCACCTGCCATTTCAGCTTTTGGCAATATAGCTGTTGATTATCATTATTTAGTCTCTCAGTTTACTTCTTCACTTCTTACCTAACTCTTTGAGAACTTTTTCTGAAAGCCTAACTAACTATCCTAGTTGTAATGGGTTGATGGTTGGACTAGATGATCTTAGTGATCTTTTCCAACCTTAATGATTCTATGATTCTATAAGTGCTCACTATATATTTCCACTGAAAAAGAATTGTACTACTCTGTGCTATTCCAGAGATATAATTAATATAAAAAAATAATGTAGAAATCTGTCTTCATACAATCACTTAAAATTCAGTGGCTTTTTTTATGTTTTTGTCTCAGAAGTACCACAACATTTTTCAATTAGAGTAGGTTCTTGTTATAACTGCTATCAAAGCACTGTTATCATAAAACATCTGTCCTAAATGTAAGAACATCTGTTTCCCAAACTCTTTCCTGGTCCCTCAATGACTCATTTCTTTGATAGATTTTCTTCATAAGAGAAGCCTTTTTTCTTCTTCTTCTTTTTTTTTTTTTTCAAGTACTTGGCACTTAAAATTTTTCCTCTTCATTTCAAATGTTAAAGTAGTGCTTCAAAATATTAAGCTGTGCCATTCTGTGCTTTTCTTGTCATTCTTTCCATATTATAATACTTAGACCTGTAACATCACTATTTCAGTTTCTCTTAGGAACAAATGTTTCTACACTGATTCTTAAGTGCTGCCAGAGCAGCAAAGCAAAGAATCCTACATTCCACTCTCCTTGAAACGTTGACTCTGAGACTATCAAAACAGCCTCAGGACCACCAGCACTAGGTATAATTCTGGTTCATTAGAACTCCTGTAACTTCTTTTGAGATTTTTATTTCACATAAATCCTGCTGTCACCAAGTATATTAATGCAGACCTTCTAAATAACCCCTCAATTCTGCAATCCAACTCTATGGAGAAGGGCAGAACCTCGTCACCTTATTCTACCAAACTCAAAGGAAGTTGAAGTTTCATCAAGGTAACATGGAGCTGACTTTATATCATCCCCACTGAGACACTGGAGATAGTTTTAAATGACAAATTCTGTCACAAGTCTGTCTTACATGCAGTTTCACCGTCCAGCTCCTGTGTCAGCATTTAACTGCTGCGTTGTCAGAAAGCTTTTTGATGTTTATTTCTTTTTTATTTAACTTGAGCTGTGACTACTTCAATTGCGCCTTCTAATTCTGAAAAACCCTGAGCAGCACCTAGCAGGCTGTGCTGCACGCACCTTGGGTCAATTACTGCTTCACATCTGTATCATGTCTTGCAGCACGTAGTGCTTCCTCTGTGTCTCCCTTCCAATTACCACTCCAGGCAGAGCTGGTTCAGCTGGTGAGACCTGATGTCTATACATACCAAGGGCTTTTAATCGAGCTTTCAACATTCCTATAAAGTGCCACTCACTCACTTGCCTATTCCACTGAGCAAGTGAGAAGTGTCAAACCAAATTCATTCTGGACGTAAATCAGCATCACTTTAGGGGGCTATACTCAGGCTCACCAAGTAAGAAATGGACCAGCCAGCAAGCAAGCAAGAAACACATTATGTGCACAGATAGCCCTCAAATTTTCATGAGGGCTTCTGATACGGGCTCCTGTTTCAATTAAGTAAATACTAAAACTTACCCTGAGTCCTCATAATTTCCCAGAAGCTTCTGCACAGAATGGGGAAATAACCAGATGTTGGTATTAATATTCATTAGTTAAAGGAAACTTTAAAAGACTTTGTGGTTTCTGAAACATTCACAATGTGATTCACAAGTGACATGGAGCTTTGAGGAACTTCAGACATCCAATCCTCTGTGTGAATTCAGTGTTTCTACTGAAATAGCTGGGAGTAACAGCACTGTCTTCCAAAACAGCATTTGCAAAGCCTGAATGAGTAGCAGGAGTATTACAGCTGTGCAAACTGGACTAAAGTGGTTAACTAAGTTTTGGCAGTTTTGTAGCTTCACTCTCAAGTATTTTTATGCCCCTACACTTTCATTGTTCTTGTTATTTCTAGAGGTGATTCTTAATACACACTTTGCTGCCAGCTGGTTTTCACCAAGCAGAAGGATCTGTCATTAAACTTCCCATACATTACTGCAGCCAGCATGATTCTTTTTTGGACAGTCAGCTGGCTGTGTTCCTCTAAGGCTGCAAGTTAACGCTTCTTTGTAAGTGGGTGTGGGAAGGTATAGAAACTTCAAGAAATCACAGCAATAGTGTCCTACAAATATTAATTCTGAGATACTTTTGCTGGCACTTTTCTGAAAAACTGAAAAAAAATGCTTGGTACTCAAAATTGGTGTTATTTCTAGAGAATTCATTACCATTATAAGTTCATGTGCACTGAGATTTCCTTCCACCAAAGAAACAGTTTGCATTTCCTTGCATGAGAAAGGAAATGCAAACTGAAGGAGAAAAGAAATTAATCAACAATTGTAGTTAAGCAAAACCAGGCAGGGTCCTTGAAGATAAAATCCAGAAGCTTCATTCAGTCTTGAACAACAAAGAAGGTAAGAAAGATCCCAGCATCAGACTCAGTTACTGACAGAGTGCATGTTGCATCCAACCCATCATCTAGATTCCCTTTGTAGACAATATAAAAAACCCGCACTTCTAGATACGTCACTTCACCTATGTTTAGACTACAAACATCTCTTTAGGGACAGTTTTTCTCCACTGTCCCTAAGGAAAGCTTAGACATTTAGTTCCAGGCTAAACAAAAACTTTACACTCCAGCCCATTCTTCCTAAACAAGTCTTCAGTTTCTAGGCACCAAGGTTTCAAACACTAAAAACATTTCCGTCTTCATAGCAGTGAGCATCTTGGCATGCCTCCCACCCTGAAATGCTTCTGCATCTACACACTAGTCACTCTTTTAACCAGACATGCATCCAGAACTCAATTTAGTAGGTTTTACCACAGCAGATTTAGGACATCAAATGTCCAAGACCAGCATAAAAAGATGTGGGTCTAGCGACCCAGCTGGCACCAGTACTTGTATGGATCAATGGTGGAACATAAAATGAGAAAAATCAGGATTACATTACTTGTGCTGCTTAAGGAATTTGAGCCTTTACAAGGCAGTTTCCACATACTACAGTTATTCTCAGTTCCTGAACTTTTTCCACTTCACATGGAATAATAAACTACTAATTGGATGAGAGTGCATGGAAAGCTAGAACAAATCTATACATCCAAAAATACATGGTTCTTAGCTGAGTTTTGGTGTGTGAAGTAATGAATACCTGACATAGCAGTGGGGGCACAGCCAGAAACCAATAAGGACTTCAGTTACTCCTACACTCTTTCATATGCAGCAGAATAAATATTGCTGAACAAATTAATTCCAGTGACTCTTTAATGCCTGCTGATTCAGCCTTTTATTCATTCCTTGTGCTGAGAATCACATCACTTGAAACACTCTTGAGTTACTCATTTGTTGTTGTGTTTTTAAATGAACACTGAGGATGGAAAAAAGAAAGTACAATAAAACAGGAGATCCCTTAAAACAGTCATACAAATGCATGACTTGACATTATAGAATTGCATGGGCCAAGCTTTTCAAAATAAGCATGTAACATAGGGCTTTCAGAGACTCAGCATCTGAGAGTCCCAACTAAAAGAACCGGGACTATACTTTGCCATATCCTTCTTTAAAGAGATTCTTACTTGGGTACTCATGTTGGTGTAGTAGAGACAAATAAATACACAACTGAAGAAACAAATCTTAACCTCACTGTGTGCGCTAAATACGAACACGTCAACTAGCAGTATGCAAAGAATTCTGTGGTTTTAAGCAAGTAATGAGAATCATTACAAACAAAGTTCTGCAGTGTCACAGGAAAAGTAAAGAACAGATTGGTTTCACTGGCATTTTTGGCTCCTACAGGCTCTTTTCTTGTGCCACAGGAACTTTGGCAGAAGAAATTCTTCCTCCTAATTGAGACTATCAGTGTGCCCAGAAATTACTCTCTGAAGCCCACTGTAGCTCCTGGATGAGTTTGGTCTTGGATTTGGCTGAATCTGGTCTCTGTCTTCAGAGACACAATATAGAACAGAGCTGCACTGATATAGCAAGTCCTGGAAGGAGAGTGATGGAGTAATCTGAGGGAAGACTCCCCAGATCAAACCAAAGGCAAGAACTGCTGCTTACTTGTAAAACTGATAAGTATTTGCTTTACAGATTTTCTTATAATATGCCACTTTTTCTGTTGTTTGTAATCCCTGGTCTGTCATTGAGCCCTTTGATTTTCAAAACAGTCCACTGACAATGATGAAGAAAGAAGACTTAGTTTCATTTCGTTTGGTTTTATCAACCCAGAGCAGAGCAGTAAGTGATATTCTGAGTCAGAATACGTCCCACAGTGCTGTTACTTCTCAGAAAAAGAGACCCCTTTAGCCTGTCCCCAGATGTCACCATGAACATCACTAGAAGCCTTGTGCTGTGTTAAACACATGACATGATTGCTGGGTACTATCTGCTCCACAGAGACTTTGATTTATAGAATTATGACACAAGTGCTCTCTCAAATTCAGAATGTTCTTTCCAGAGCATTTATGGAGGACTGAAAGATGTTTAATATGCAATTAGATAGAGGTTTTCACTTCCAGAAAATACTCAGATGACAGCAATATCTAAAACAGTCCTGGGCCGTAACTATTTCTGAGATGCAGGTTTTTTGCTGCCATATTTTACAGTAGAATGGTTAAATGTATGGACATAGCTCCTAAGGGATCAAATGATTAATCTATTAAGAAGCAATTGAAAATGCTTATTTCTAGCTTTGTAAATTCTCTAATCTCTGTGGGTACACAAAGTAATACATACACTGGGAAGCACTGTTCTTGTGCTGAAGCAGGGTAGACAGACAGGAGGATAATGGCTTGTCAGCAGCTAGGTCACAATTTTTTTTAACAAAAAGATTCATTATATGAAAAATTTTTTTAAACATAAATATCTCCCATGTCAAATTTCAGGTATTCCACAATAAAATAAGTACCATTCCTTCAGCAAAGTGGTTATAGTTTGATTTTTTCCTCTTTTGGGTATGTGAGAAGTTTAAATCTTCTGCAGTTACAAGGAAAAAATAGATAAATTTTCCCATCAGAACTAGGAAAGAAGACTAGCTCAAAAGAGCAAGTCAGTTCAGTGGTACCTCTTGGGAGCTGAGGGGTTACAGTGTGGAGGTTGACTTACTATTTAAGGTGGCTGAAGTGTTTTTTTTAAAAGACATGTCAGACTCAAGGTGCTGGAAGCTTAGTGATACTTATGAAAGGCACCAATTTCCCTTTGGTGGAATCTAGGGTTGGTTTTAATGCTGAAATATCAGCTGTTCCTTTCCATCTATATGCTGTGAACTGCAAGGCTGTGCTCTGCTTTTATCCCATTTATGGGCCATAGAGACTCACGATTTCTCTAGTTACACAGAGATCTTGTACAGGTTACACAGCCTCTTCCCATTCAGACTCCCAGTATGACTGGAGAGATTTCTGCCCCACCTCCCTTCGTGCAGAAAGCAATTTCCTGGCTTTAGAATTGTTACCGTTTTGATTTATTAATTCAAACTACAGAAAATCTTGCTCATGATTTGCAAAGTCCAGATGTTGAAACAAACAATATTTTTAATGAATCCCTAAAGTTCCTCCAGTTCCTCCTAGCTGCACAAAAATCACTATTTGACAAGCCACTCGTGGATCAGAAATAAAAAGTCTGACAGAGCCAGGAAGAGCTGTCAAGATAGCTGACAACCCACCCTGCAGTGTGAATATGTGCAAGCAGAAATACTCATATAATACTGGCATTGAGGAAGCTTGCATATAGCCAGGCCTAATGGTAAGTTATTTCCCAGCCCAAAATAAGTAAAGTTGGCGTGCCCAAACACTACCCAGTCATCTCCAGTCATTGTAGGAGCTCTTTTTGTTAATTGTCTTGGGTTCCTTTTGACAGCAGATTGATATGTGTTACAGGAAGTATTGCAGTGATTTCCCTATCAAATAACGTGCACAGAAAAATGTCTGTAGGCTGTGGTGGCAAAGGCTCAGTCTGACAAAGAATTCTAGGGCACAAAGCATGTTATGTTTGTCGTCTGGCCAAGTTTTTGTGGAACAGCATTTCACTTTTCCTTGTAGTTTTTGTCTGGAGTCCTGCGTGAGCAACAGTTGTCAGCTAGCTTTGGGGAAAACAGGATGCGTTAAAACAGTAGTTGCTGAACAATATGTTTCAACAACTTATTTTTCCTTAACTTATTTCTTTTAATTCTCAGAATAGAAAATTACACAGCTGTAAATACAACAAGATCTTAGGCGGCAACAGTTTGAAATCAGGATTAACATTTCCTACCTAAGTGTCAAAATTTCTTGCCTTAGTGTTAAAAGTTACAGCTATCAGAACCTCAAGAACAATCCTGTGTAGAGGCAATCTTTCAAGCCCATCTCAATCCCAAAGATAACATCTCTTGACTTAAACACTGAATTAAAGTTTATGCTGTCGTGTGAGTACTTGGAGTAACGTTTGTCACTGAGTCAAATAAATATTATGTGTGTATTATATGTGCAGATAATCTAATTTTCTTCCTATGCATCACATTAAAACACTAAATCATAAAATCTTGACTGCTGTTATCACCCCAGCAGAATTATGCTAAATGACGTAGCAAACATCCACGACCACAGAGATGTTGCATGTCAGTGATACTGTAATAATCACAATGTAAGAAATGTTCCCTCGAAAGTTATATCCAATAAAACTCACTGATAATAAGAGTGCTTTTACAGTAATATCAGAGTCAAAGCAAGAACTGGCACATACCATAGAATCATAGAATCATAGAATCATAGAATCATAGAATCATAAGATGACTTGGGTTGGAAGGAATCTCAAGGATCATGAAGTTCCAACCCCTGTGCTGCAGTCAGGGTTGCCAGTCATTAGATCATACTAGATTGTCCAGGGCTCCATCCAACCTGGCCTTAAAACACTTCCAGGGACAGCGCACCCACAACCTCTCTGGGCAACTTGTTCTAGCACTTCATCACCCTCTCAGTGAAAAACATCCTCTTGACATCTTATCTAAATCTTCCTTCCTTTAGTTTAAAACCATTCCCCCTTGTCCTATCACTACCCTTGTAAAAAGTTGAATTCCCTCATGTTTATAAACTCCCTTTATATACTGGAAGGCCACCTCTTCTCCAGACTGAACGAGCCCAGCTTCTTCTTCAGCCCATATGCAGGAGAGATGCTCCAGCCCTTTGTGGCCCTCCTCTGGAGCCTCTCCAAAAGCTCCACATCTTTCTTGTGTTGGAGGCTCCAGACCTGAATGCAAAGCAGCAGGCAGACACAATCCTCTCCCTGTCCCTGCTGGCCACCCCTCTTCTGATGCAGCCCAGGATATTGTTCACTTTTCAGGCTGCAAACACACACTGCTGACTCATGTTACGGTCTTCATCTGCCAGAACCCCTAAGTCCTTCTCAGCAGGGCTACTCTCAAGTTCTTCTCACAGTCTGTATAGATATATGTCTAGTTTTATCTATATGAAACAGCAGTTTGGAGTGGCACGGCATGTAGCTTCTCCAACACAACTTGGCATAGAATTGGTTCACCAGTTTTCCACCTGTCACCATCATGACTGCTTTGCTCTGGTATACAGCAGAGATCACAGGTGATGGTACTCCTTGTCACACTTGAACGTGGTGAAAAAACCAAAAGGAAGAGACAATTGGGCTGCCTTAGATTACAAATTCATACTGCACATTTCTCTCAGAAACAGGTTCTTAGCCAGCAGAAGTACTCTGCATTTCTGACCACTTCAATCTCTTAGACAGTATACATTAACTGGATCTAGAATGCTTGTGTATCAGCAAAAGTGATAACTAAGAGAGCCAGCACTGTTGGTTACATGATAGTCATAGTTCTGGCATGTTTGATATATCTGAGAAATGAATAAGGACATGGATCTAATCAGGAAGGTAAACACTTCGTTCACCCTTCCTTTCCCTTTCTTCATGCTGCTTTTCAGGCTTTTTGCATAATTCTTTCTTTTCCTCGCAGAAGTGATGATCTCCAAGAGCTCTACTAAATGGTGATCCCAAGCATTACCATGAGGCAATGTTAGAGGAAACCAAATGGCCTCCGGTCTTCATCTTTCACTTCCCCTCAATGGAGATGTATTCAGACTTCTTGCACCTCCCCCTCACCGCCAGATTGTGTCCAGCCTTGGGTGAATTATACACTTCTGGCTCTAAATTTCTGATTGGAAGGATTATTCCAGAGAGGCTGAAGTTTTCCTGTTGCTAGTTAAGTTAAATATATCAAATATAGATTTTTAAAACAACAAATATAAGCAAACATTATGCATGTACATCTGTGTTTAGAACACATACTGAGGTTTAAGATGGTTTATATTAATGCTCAGAAATCAAAGCACTCCACAGAACAGATACTCCAGAGTTGGAGAAGCAGTTATGAGTGCATTAATGTGCTTTAACTTTCTTCTGTGCTAGGGAACTTACAACAATAATGTGGCTGTGGTTTTCCAGCTGGAAAAAGAATTCTTTTTCTGAAGGAGATCTCCTAGCTACAAATCAATAGTAGGAGCAAAAGACTGAATAAATCCCTATTATAAGCTGCTTCGCTTCAAACACAAACTTGAAACAATCATTTTATAGCTGAATAATTTGTCCAAAAAACATTACTTGTGGGCCTTTTTGGTTTTTACTGTGTAATATACCATCAATCAGTTCCATATGGTATCATGTACTTTACAATTTAAGGTTTCTGGTATTTACTCTTCCATTTTACTTCCCTGCACATGTACAAAAATATATTATAACATATATATTTTTCTATCTCCTAAATTCATGTGTGTAATTAGTTTCTACTACTAAGTACCATTGTGTCCAACACAGAGAAAAAATAGATACTAAGCAATTTTTCCATGGCTTATTTAGAAGTTTAATATAGTAAAACTAAAAATTGCTAAACAGATATCATCCCCTTGTTTTCAGATAAATCAAGCTATATCATGTGCTATACTACAAATGGAGAAGAGAAGAGAAAGGCTGCTTTTAGCTGTAAGTCTTCATCTACAGTCATGCACGGAGCTGTATTTATGAAGACACCATCCGGGGAGAGATTGTTTGCAAGAATTCTTCAGAGAGCAAAGCTGATGTGTCTGTAGCTGTGTAAATGCATTGGGTAAACAATTACAGAAGAAAGCAAATTGGGAAGAGGGGTGAGAGGGAAAACTGAATTACACAGAATCGCAGAACGGCCCGGGTTAGAGGGGATCTCAAGCATAATAAATCTCCATCCCCCGCCACAGCAGGACCACCAACTTCCACGTTTAATAGTAGACCAGGCTGCCCAGGGACTAGACCAGGCTTCCCATGGAAGACTGAGGCTTTGCCATCAAATAGGAAAAGAGTGATCTCTCCCATCAGAGATGCATTGATACCTTCAGGGGGCTGTTCATCCCATCCTGAAGTTAATGTAACTTTTCACATTTGGAAAAGGAATCATTCCCTCTCACCTTACATCCCTAGAAGTATCCATTTGAAAGTTTTACCTACAGAATGACCTAGAGTAAACTGGGGGGCTCATCTTACAGCTTCTGATGTTAGAGATATTAGGGAGCTCAGAGCTAAATAAACAGAAAAATATGACAAGTTCTTTCTTTTTGGGTATGAATTCTGGGAGGATAAATATTTTGACTGAGATGTTAGAAGAGTAGGAGACAAAATAACCATGCTAATTCCAGGTCCGATGCTGCAATTTCACTTTTCAAACATTGCATCCTTGTAATTGCCCACCTACTGTTTAAACCAGTGGACATTCATCTTTTGGGGGTTAGCATTTTGGTGCAATCACCCTCCAGTTGTCTCGTGTGCACACTCTGTATGCTCCCAGGCTTAACAAACACAGTTATCTATGACATTTGCTGAGGTTCAGCCATGTGGGCTTCAACTCAGTCACCCTCTTCAATCCCTTTCACTGCAGTTCCTTTCACTAAGAACATAAGCCATCTCCTCCTGAGTCAAATCGAGAGACCAGTGAATGGATGTTGCTTCAGCGCTCACTACTAGGCTGATTTTCCTAATCTTGGAAATCTTGGTGTTTGTTGCAGTGCTTTCTGAACTTTTTCATCTTTATTAACATCAATTTCAGGGCCGCAGATAAAATGACTGAACATGGCTTTAGCAAGAGTTCAGAGTGCCTACACAAGTCACTCAGATAAACCATTCTCCAACTGTAATATTTAAGTAATTTGTCTTGGAATTATGTTTGTGTGTAAGCACATCAATATGGAACTTAAGCAGATCAATACACCTCAATGGTTTAACTGCTTGATCATAATACAAGAGAGGTACTTATGTCCCAGCAAGACAAAATTGCTCTCAGTTTCTGTGAGCATAATGAGAAAGTGAGAAGTGGTGCTGAATCAACGTTAGAGTAGTTGAGTACATTGCATCATCCTTTATGATCAGAGAAAGTGAGGGAAGTTAATGAGCAGCAATCTTGCCATCATTGCTCCCACAAAAACCATCCGGCCACACAGCACAGAGCACCACAGAACTGAGAGATACTAATCCATGGGAAACAAGAAGATTCTGCTCACCACAGGCAGTAGTGTGATTAGTGGCAGCGTCAGAAGAATCTGATGTGGTGGATGAACCCCTTGCCTGTGCTCTTCCCTAATCAGATTTCTCAAATGTGACTTAAACAAACCACTGTTCCAGGGTAACCACATAAAGAATGCAAAACACTTAAAATACTATACACACCAGCATCATTCCTGGGATTGTATGTAAATGCACCCTAACTTTGCTGACCATTTTTCTGTCCGCCCACATTCGTTGCCAACCACATGTTCTCTATCACAAATTTCCCACATTCAGAACAGACACCAGCTGCTCAGTGCCATCACTTCAACTCTGCCACTGATGACAAAAAAGTTGTTCGGACAGCAACAGAAAAGTAAAGTTGGGAAAAGGAGCTCCCTTCCAAAAGGAATAAGGCATGATCGCTTTCTGCTAGCTCCTCTTACCGTGGGCAGTGCTTCTGCCACGACAATGGACAGGAAGGAGCATCAGGCTGCTGGGGAAAGGTGAGAAATTTTCTAGATGTTGGAAGGAGTGAAAAGAGAAAGGAAGTGGATAACCCAGTGTCTGGGAGAAAGACGAGAGATGGAAATTGGCATTTTGAGGGAAAAGAATTTGGCAATATGTATAAACATGCTGTGCCAATGGGTACCAGAGTTACAGAATGTAACTGATCCACTGTTTTTATTAGCATACATGTAGCCAAGTGGTGAAAACACTGCATTTCCCATCTATACTCCATTCGTGATCTAAGCATAAATTGGAATTGAATGATTTGATCACTTTGTAACTCTTTACAGAGCACACCATAGAATCATTCTGAGTTTACACACCAATTGTCTGCAAGTCCATCCTAGAAGTTTACTGGGGATGAACAACCTGTTTGCAGGAGCACCAGACAATCAAGTTCAGTTGCTGCATTGGTGAAACTTGTGCTCTTGAGAGATCCTACTTTCCCCATCACATTGCATTTACATCACAAACCATACATACAATACACAGAATTTCACTATCAGCAATGGTTGGTGCTGTTAGTTATTGCAGTCAGAGGTGTACTGAGATGCTGACAAGGAAAAAGAAGTAGATTTTTCCCACTAAAAGAGTCTATTTCTGTAAGTGTTCTTCTACATCTCGTGCCCCTCCATCTGGTTTACAAAGAGCAGATATCCTTTGCTGTTTCAGAAATGAAAGCTCCAATAATCAGCAAGCCACTGTATGAATGTGTACTTTATGCATTCTTGCAGCTGACATTACAAATCTGTAATTTCCTCCTTGATGGCTTTCATAAATGATAGTGAGACTGAAATGGCTAGTTTACTTTTTTGTGGAGGTTATTAAAGTAAGTACAGTGTTAACTGCATTTGTTTCCAGTGGAAGTGTGCTTTGATCTCCAGACGAGGTAATACACCCCTTCACCTCTTCTGATGTACTCTATCTGTTCTCCTTAGAAGTGACAATTGCAGGGCTATCAGTTATTTGAAAGGTTTGCCACATCAGGATTTGAAAAGCAGATCTGAATGCAAAAGTTTCTCTTTCTGTGGCTGAAACCACACAGTCCCTGCAGTCTTTTCTCACACTAAGCACTGGAGATTTTCAAGAAAAAAAAAACAGCAATTTGGACCTCCTCAGTCTAGTTACCCATTATCTAATCTCTTCAAAATCAGACTAAGTAAGATTCCTGACTCCAAACCGAGCTCCAAGGAGAATAAAGTACTGACACAGGATTCTAGGGACTCTACTTCAAAGAGAGACAGTGTAAGGTATCCTTAAAAATGCTGGGCATTGGTTAGCAACTTCATTAAAGATGAAATAATTCTCCCTAAAGATAACCAATGGTTCAATGTCAGGAACAGGACTGATTAGATGCCTAGAATATAGCCCGTCTGTACCTCTATCTATTCACAGGTCATTACTTCATGGGCATCATATTGCCCTCATCCAATATGTTTTGTTAAGCCTCCTGTAAGTACTACCATACCAGTCATGAGACTGTGGCTTTTGAATCTTCTTTAAGTCTACATAATATTAAAACAAATAAATAAGTAATTAACAACAAAGGTCTTTAGAATAAAGGCAACACAAAACCTTCAGAAAAAAGAGTGTGATATGCTGTCAGTCCTTCACCAAGGCTGCAATTTTTCCCCACTCCCTAAATGTGTCCCAAGATCAAATGCACAGAATTGTAAGCATGCAGATCAGCAGGCCAAGGGAAGAAGGGCTATGACTCATGAAAGGCTTCTACATCCCATGAGTGTTTCACATGAGCTAGCTGGAGTAAGCAGAGACATCCTCCATAAACACTGAGTTTAACACCTTTCAGAAAATGCATCCCATTCACTGACATGCTTGTTTAGCAGTAGTCCTTTCCACAAGTTAACAGGCTTATAGCAACCTTAAATTTATCTCACTGCACAACTGATGGTTTCAAGCCTCAGTTCAGATGCTAATTGGGGAATATTATATGATGATCATCCAAATCCTGTGACACTGACACTGAGTTCAAGCCAGGTGACATATCGTATGTGTACAGCAAGAAAAGTCACTTTCCCAAAAACATTACAGTAAAACTCTGTTCAGAGAGTTTAGAGTTTTACAGTGCTGCTTCTCTGCATGTCTCTGGCTGGCAACACATGATATGAATTAAACATTAGGTGTATTATGCCAGTGCTGCTAGATGTTTTGCTAGCTGTGGCCCCAATCCTTTGAAAAAACTGTCATGAAACTGTGTCATGACTGACTTTCTTGTTCAAACAGTGATGACTACATGGTTATCCCCCATACCTTGGGTCAGGAGTCTGAGTCTTTCATTCAGCCAGAAGGGCAACAAATGTTAAGTCAAGAAGGAAGTGTAAGTTTTTCTACACAAACGGAACAATGGGTAAGTTTCCACAAAAAAAGTCTTGACAGCAGACAGACTGGAAAATATGGTGAGAGCACTGCAAGTCAGGATGATCAGCTCTGCTTCTGGCTTTAACTCTGTTCCATCCCTTTGTTTATCTGAATCTGTTCACTGCTTTAAATTTAAATTTAAGTTCTTTGATATATTCCCCGTTTACTTCCCTTTTTATACAGCACCTTGTACATGGTGGGGAGGAGGGTCCATTTCCTCTGTCTTAAATAACTACAGTATTATTAAGAGGTAGAGATATTTTCTTTAATGCTAATGGAACAACAAGTAAGGAGACTTCATTTCTAAACAGACCGTGCACACTATCTGCCCAGTAGGAAGAAAATAGATGTCTCATCTGGTGTAAACCTTCATGAAGGCACGTCAATGGAGCTACATGAATTTACTGACCTAGTCTGTGAAATGTAACAGATCCTACAAAAGAGACGTAAAGCTAAATCTGGAATGCATTTAGCCAGCAATGCAGGAAAGACCTCAGCAAAACTGAAATGCAACATGTTCTCCAGAAAACTAGCCTAACAACATTGATTTATCACACTTAGCCATTTTTAAAAGAGATCCTCAGAAAATCAGATCATCTCCAAGTGGAGAGAAAGCAATGAGCAAGGAATAAGACAGCCAAGACAGTAGTAAGTTAACTTCTAAAAACTGTTGGGATTCAAAAGAATTGAACTTTAATTCTAGTTATTTAAATCATTGTTTTAACTGATCTCCCTATGGGCCTGATCCAAAGCCATTTAAGTCATAATCCAGAAACAAAGGCCTGTAGTTCCACTCAGAAACCAGTAGGTCTTTGTGTAGTGTAATCTACTGTATATGTGCCCCATGAATCATATATGCATAGTTTTCTTATTAATAATGATGTGAAATATTACCAAGGCTGAATCTTAAGTGAGAGAAAAAAAGAAGTTGCTTAAAGCCATTCAACTGTTATAACAAGGCACGACAGAGTAATCCTTGAACCAATAAAAATTTAGGCTGAATCTCAGGAAAAAAAAAAATCATACGGTGATGTGTATTAAACTGTTAAATAGCTTTTTTAGACCAGTAAGAAATTTTTCCGTAAGCATTTAGCATGAGATTGGACAGAAACTTGCCAATACAACCAACACACTGCAGGATGATTCTCTTCAATGGAGAACATAGCCTGAAGAGGCTTTTTACATCAAACTGCAGTGAGGTGGATACAGACAGCCCATTTTGTACATGGTACCTAGAAAGAAATACAAACTCTCTCTAAGGACTTGCAGCAACTCTGGAGATCTAAGAACCTGTGCCTGTACTGCACACTGATTTACAGCACAAAGATGATACTTTCCTGCTCAGACAAGCTGCTGCGCCTTTGGTACTATGCATTATAATGTGCTCTGAGAAGCTCTGTACTTACATGATTTTGATAGCTCATTGTCTTAGGTGACATGTTAGGACAATAAAGCTTCACAACTCTTTCCAGTACTGCCAGTACACTTCAAGCAAACTTTGGCATCTAAGCACATGCTGCTTTTCTGGCTAGTCTTGTCTAACCAAAAAAAAAAAAGGGTATTTTCCCACCAAAAGAACAGAATTCTCAACAATGTCCTTACTGACCTTTTCTGGAAGTGCAAGAATATGGAGAAAGTTTTCGCATTTGTCTTTTTGTTGGTGTTTTTTTTTTTTTTTTCTGGAAGAAGAAGAGTTTTAAAACACAAAGCAGATGACAAACTTCAAACAAAAAAGGCAAGCTTTGTGAGAAAAGGAAAAATCATTAGTACCAATCAAAAGCGTGTGTAGTAGTTTGTGTGACACACGCGTAAGACACAACACAAGTAACCCAAGGGGGGTCTTTTGAGGCCAAATGAACGCTTGTTTGTGTAATCATGTAATGAATATTAGGTACATAAACGCTGTTCTTTTGCCTGCTGTTCTTCCATAGTTAAAAGAAAGAGGCACCTTCAGGAGGAAAATCATGCAGTATGGATCACTGAAAGCCATTACTGCCCCCTATCCCTTGACTTTAAGCTTGAATTAGGTAGCTAGCTGGGGCATTACAACAGGACGTTAAAGTTAAGTGGTCAAAAGCAGACCAGGCAGGTCTGGGTGTTTACTGTAGGCAACTAAGCAAATGTGCTTAAGTGAAAGAACTACCCTCACACCAACATCAGGTCCTGGATATCAGTTTATCAAAGGGAAGAAATAGTCATGACAATTGCTTTCAGAACCTGCCATCCCCGGACTCCCCAGAAATAATCACCTATGAGGGACAGAGTGTAGGAACTGCAGCTACAGGACATGCAAGCTCTTTGGGGTTCGATTTAGGCCCATGGAGATGATATATCTGCTGATGAAAACCAGAGGTGTTAGAGGTCTTCAGAGCGATAGAGCCCAATCTGTTTTTTCACATCTTCTCTCCAAAGTATAACAATTATAACTTCCTCCTTTTCCCCATTTGCAGCTCACACTGAGCCCTGCTTACTTTTGTGTGGGTAGTTTTGCTAAACCATTATTCTGATTTCCAGCTCACGTTCTGCATTGCATGAGCAGAGTCTACTCTAAACAAGTAGCTTACTCTAGTCATTGGGATACGCTTTAAACTGTTCCCTAAACTTGGGAACAGCAGCAGCACATAATAAAGTCACACAGAGAATGGAAAGGGTAGTCAGTTGTCTAATACTGGCAATCTAAAATTGCTTTTCAGAGGCACGTTCATTAACATTAACTGAACAGAGAATAATAGGCTAGAAGTTTAAGCATTAGTTTGAAATTTGGGAAACTGGAAGGATATCTGCAAATATGATACCTAAGCACAATAAATTCATCTCATCTGTAATCAAATCTTGGCAAGTACAGCAATACAGTAGCAGCAAGAACAGTCATGGTTTTCAGGGGCTAGTGTGAATTTTTAGGAGAACCAAGCTTTGGTCCTTTGCTTCTGTCAGTGTAGAATGAAAATAACAGCTGTTCCCTCCCTGTCAGACAGATGTTGAAAGGATGAAATTATTAATGATTTGAAGTGCTTAGATTTTATAGGTACTCTGATAGACATGTGTCCAACCTACCCTTCCTTGCCATATAGTTTGCTGTACCAGTCAATCAGGTTGCAGGATCGGTACCTTCCTTCCTGTACCTTAGTGGTAGTGGTAGTGATGGAAATAGCAATTCACTGCTGTTTCCAAAACTATCCTCATAACCAAAAGGATGAAGAACTTGAGCCACTGTACTGGACCTGTGTTGCAAGGTTTTGGTAGCACAGGGCTGTGGGGTTGTCCTCTATGAGCAGAGCCCAGCACTGCCCCACATCAGATCAGATCCACCCCAGCTGCTCGAATAGGGACCTGCTTCTGGGCAGAGCTGAGCTATGAGCAACACCAGTTCTGTCTCTGGAAGAATAGATTTAAAAAAGAGAAAAAACTGCTGCACAACAGCAACTGGGAGAGAGGAATGAGAAACTGTGTCTCTTTTGCCCAGAATGCTAATTGGTGAGTGATCACCCTGCCCTTATCTCAACCCACAAGCCTTTTTTCATCATGCTTTTGTCCCCATTTTGCTGAAAAGGTGGAGTGAGAGAGTGCCATGGCAGTGCTGAGCAGTCTACTGGTGTTCAACCACCAAAGCTATACATTTAATGGTATAAATTTCAGATCTACAGATCAATGCATAGTTTTCAATCCTAGATATGTGTGCTTTCAGTTACCATAATATGGAGTAAGGTGAGATGTAGCCTCATTCCAAAATTCTTTTTTTTTTTTTTCATGAAGTATCTTCTAGGAAAAGAAGCATAGCTACTACTTTCATTTCACAAATTGGGAGCCAAAGTCTAGAGATTTTACTTCTCAAAGATATATTCCTGTTTAAAATATCTGATACAGAATCCAGACACAGATTAGAACCCATGAATAATAAATCTTGTGAGCTCTCCCATTCATCTAATTATCTCCCCTCAAATTATACTGCTGTATAATTAGATAAAACAGGATGCTGACATTGAGGAAATAGAGCACAGCAATAATACCAAGAATAGGAGTAACAGAAACAATAACAATTATAGATATGCTTTTCCACGCCTGGAAATTAACTGCAATTTTGCAATAATATTCAAATCTGGGGGAAACAAGGGAACCCTTAGCAGTTTCGGTCTGAAAATAGAATTCTCCCTGATATCATGAATTCCAAATATTAGAAAAGCAATGTTATTGTCCAGAGGTGTCTGACACCCAAAAAAACGTTTCTCAAAGTTTTGGTTTTTTTTTCTTTTGGATGATCTTCTGGTTCTGCCCACGCATTGTACTCTTAGTCCTGCTGTGCATGTAACTAAGAGGCCACAAAGTCTACATAATACAGGGTGAAATGCTGAATCTGAAATTCTTTTCCAGTTGTGGGGAAATGAAAAGAACTTTGCCTTATTGGTGTTGTGGACTTGTACTTAGAATAAATTTAGTTATTCTTGGTATGTCACATTTCCTTTTGTTTATTCCTCTCAACCATTTAAAAATAGCTTTCTAAGTCTCTTAGAATCTCTCAATACGTGCTATTTAAAAACAGATTCTTCTTTACACAGGCTTAAGTAAGAGCTACTTCTTGATGACACATCATTGTCCTGGGTTTCTTTGTAAACGCACCCATCTTCATAAAGACAGTAATTCTGCCCCAGTGCTGCTTATAACGGAGTGTTCATTGCTAAACTAGGACAAAGACCAATTTTCTGGATCAGCTCTACGAGCTCTTCTCTCATGCCATGAACACAATCGTTTACTTAGCTCTGAGGACTTGAGTCGCAAATATTTTTAACAAGAAACATACTCCCAGAAACATGGCTTTCATTTTTTGTCCGTCATGAAACACATCTACTATATTGCTCTACTCTGTCCTTCGTAAAGACATCCAAGTTCCTCAGGTCAGCTGGTAATTGCCATTACTGCATGGTGTCCAGCACAAGATCCAACCCAGACTCCAAAAGAAGTAGATACATATTTGTGCCACCTACTGTACCTGTACCTGAGAAAGATTGAGGCAACTCCTTACAGAGTCTGAAACAAAATATTAATCTGTTCTTTCTGATATGAAACTGACCAAGGCCTTCATTTACCCTCTTGACCTTACTCTCTTGAGCCACTGGGACAAATGCACACATAGCAAATGCTTTGGAAGATCACTTCAGGTCGTTAAAAGATAGTATGAGTACTGCCAAACAGACAAAAAAACATTTCAGTAGACTGAGACCAGTAGATTAACATGAATCTGGTTTAAGTACTCCAGCATATGAATGTGTACTTGCTAACCTAAGCAAGAACCTAATTGAATTAGACATTTTCAAATAAATCTTGGGCTTGATGAAGTTGATGCTAGACTACTCAGTGAGCAAACAGACTATGATTAGCTCAGACCAGACCATGACCATGACCATCGTAGATTCCTATCTGCTTTAAAAGGAAGAAATAATTTTAAAAAGCCTCTTTTCTGTGTCCACTGTAGCTATGGGAAGGAGCATCACATTTTCAATACTGAAAGAAAATATAGTTTAGAAGTCACAAAATATTTCTGCATCTGGAGCCCTAGAATAATTTAAACAGCTGACCATACAACCCAGGGAATGTCATGATATTACTGGATCTCAACAAAACAAAACAAAACAAAGGAAGAAATCAAACTGTAGAAGACACTGATCACACTCTGGAATAATCTCTTGCAATATTTAATTTAAATCCAACCTTTAAGATACCTTAAACCACAGAATCTCATGTCTGGTCCTTAATAAACAGTCACGCCAGTGTAATAAACACCTGAGCATTTTCAATAGTCACTCGCACCTCCGCACACAGAAGTTGCTGCTGCTCAGGCCACTGGGAAAATGGCAAGTAAATACTATAAACAGCCTCAATTTAATTTTATAACTCCCAAGTGATGTGTATATTCGGGGTCCAAGTGCATTCTCCTTCCAGGTGCATTCTGTCTCCGGAATCCAACTGAGTCTTTGAACCAAGTGGAGACCTTACCTTTTCCTTGTTTTTTCTTTCCTCTGTTGCTGTCTGTTAAGTATTAGCCCATGACCTTTCACTGATTGGCTTCAATTAAGGCCATGGATTTCCTCTTCCTGAACCAAAGTCAGGTTACAGTGCAAGAATAATAAAGGCAAAATGACTATGTTGCAGTTCTCCATCTAGTCCTCAGCACTTGGAGTTAAATCTTACTCGGGACTTCCACTTCTCCAGGGCCTCAGAATACAAACTTGCTGGTAGCTTTTAGAATCTCCAGTATTTCTCTGCACAAACATTTCTTATAGTTTGAGCAAGATTGTCAACCTTATGGATTTTTTGGTTAATAAGGAGTTTTACAGTTTATGGCCTTTACGTAGCTAGCATCATTGAGGATTCACTGGATTTCAGCAATGCCAAGAAAATCCAGGTGGGATCAGAGGTCTGGGCCAGTTGTTGGAAGAAAAATAATCAAAATGTTCTTCCTTTAGAAAATGCTCCTTTGCTAATAATTATTCTTTTCCACTGAATCCCACAATTTTCACCAATTTACTACATAAACATATTTCCCTCAGGGGAAGTTCTTCTTGGAAGAATATATCTTATTCCAGAATCTAGTTTATTCTCTTGTCACTGATATCACCTTTTCATTTCAAAAGAGTTTTTATTTTTCTCTCTTTTCTATTTTTATTGTAGTCCCATTCTTCCTGGCAGCATATATCTTCTGATAATCATAGCATTCAGCCTAAATAAGACAAATATATATATATACTGTACTGAAATTCAAGTACTATGCATCAAGTACTACTTGGAGATGTACAGATAGAAACCTAAGTGTCTTTTATAAAAGTTTCCTTCACCAATTCAGAAAGAGGCAGCACATATAGGGTCTCAATCATTCTTTATTCAGGTGCCACTCTCAATATGTCTTTATGAAGAAGGTAGGCTTACAGCATAAAACACCACCATGCAGACTTCCTGCAATGCTGAAGACTGACCCAAGAATCACATTTCAGGGCCAAGGGCTGAAGAATTTCATTCATTCTCAAAAGACTCTTGCTCCTTCTAACTGAAGGGCAGCAAAGTTTATACAACTTTCTCAAGTTGAAAGGCACAAGACATCACAAGCGTCAGTCTGCATCTGACAACTACTGACATAACCAAAAGCTCTTAGGAAAACAAATCAAACAAATAATGGTTATTTGGAAAAGTGATTTAACTTGATCTTGCTGCACTGTAAAAATTGGAATATGTCCAAGTTGCTAGGGGTATGGTGTGTTCCACAATCCCTCTTTTATGGCACAAACAACTTATCAAAAATGATCCTGACTAATTATTTATAATACTGGTTTTCAGATGGTGTTGGTTTTCCCCCGGTTTGACAAGCAGCCAACACCTATATTGCTTCCATCCACCACCAGGCTTCCTCTGCAGAGGGGATTTCATACTGTTTCGAACAGAGGAGATGAAGCAGCTTCTCGTGAACTCAGGAAAGGCCAGCCTGTTTTAGAAGATCCATCTGCTTCACTTTAAACATTTCATCCAGGAAAATTTAAAATCTGTCATGAAATTTATGACGTCCTGCTGGACAAATGTTTTCCTTTGCTTCATATGGCACCGACTACTGTAATATAACAAAGTGGAAATTGCTTTTCAGAGAAACATGTAGAGATTTATCAGAGATATCTCATTTAATCACATTCCAGTGAGAAAGGGTCAGTCCCTCATCTTTAGAAGGCATGAAGTTTTTAAATTATTAGTTAATCCATTATGAGGTTGTTGTTAAAGGCTTTTTGGAAATGAAGCATCTGTATTGTACACAAAACAGGAAATTAGGAAATTGTTCATTTCGGTTCTATGTGCACCTTGTAAGAACAATTGAAAGCTCAGTGCTGAAGAGATATAACTATTTCTGGTTCCTAAGGAACATGCATATCAGAGAACTACTGAACTTCAGCCGCAGGAATCTTATTTTCTTCTACAGACCAATGATCCAGCAAATAACCACATAGAGTAGGAAATCCAGGGACCCTGTGTAACCTCAAGCAACAAAGCTCTGTGCAGTAGAGGAGATCCTTGCACTGACTGCAGTTATCTCAGCCAGTTATGCTGACCGGCCTGCTCTTCCATGAGCTGGCAGGTTGCTGAATGATTAAATCCTGAGTTGTCATATTAGCTGAGAATACATTGCTAGGAAAAGAGGAAAACAGAGGGGCCATTGCCCGTGAATGTAAAAGAGGAGCACTAATTGGGCACGAGGATGGGAAAAGCAAAGGAGAAACGGTTCTTTGATAGAGAAGTAGTTGGGCTTGTTATTAAGTTCAAATCTTTAATAGCCCACTCATTCTTTTGAGACTGCTGCCTGCTTTGTAATTGCTTTTAAAATCTCTATGTTCCCCTGCCTATCAGAGCAAGACCAACCTGCCAGAGCCATTCTTCCCAGTGCACAAGCAGGTTCAGCAGTTTTATCAGTTCTTTCTGTAACACCAAATTACTAAAAGAGCAAAGCTGGTTCAGTGGCTCTGAGGACAAGCAGCACAGTATGACTTGCCTCTGCAAAGGGGAAACTCCCTCCTTTCCAAAAACAAGTCAGCCTCATCCCTAAAAGTGGTTAGGAAGAATCCTTGGCCAAGGCACTGCCTCCACTCTTACCAAGAGCAGAACAAAGCTCTTCTGATCACAACAGGAGCAGGTAAAAGGGTTAGTGGCATACAAATCTCAAATCCCAATTCAGGAGAGGCAGAGGCTCAGCTACACTAACTCAACACGAAATGTTGACACTCTTTGGGGGTATTCATGGAGACTCAACGTGTCTCAGGACATGTATTAGAGGGTCTGGAGTGCCACCTTCTGGTACAGCACCCTGTCACAGACCCAGCGCGAGTGCAAATGCAGCAAATGTGGAGAGCATTCCCATTGGGCTCCTGCCGCTTTGCTGGTCCTGCCAGCACAAAATGGCTCCCCAGAAATCTCATCCCCTTCAGCCTTCGTGGTGCCTGCATGCTGAAACAACAGAGAACAAGTCTCAGACACTCTAGAACTGAAAGAAAGTATTTGCCTTGTCTGCTCAGACTCGCACCATTGGCAGAGGTGTCAAAGAAAGTAACTCTGCAGTAAACTAAAGAAATTTCCCCATCAGTGAAAGCCGAGAAGAAACCAAGTATCAAATGCATTCAAAGGAGAACACTATTTGAAATATACAAACAATTCTCTAGATTTCATACAAAAGTGGTAGAATTCCATCTCCGGTCACCTGAACAGAATGGTAATACATGCTCTGTGCAGACAGTTCATTCATGAAAACAAACTCTTACAGTTCTGTGCTGTGTGTGAACTCTTCAGCAGCGTGCTACCAGGAGCACTGACTGCATGTAATCATCTCCCTAACAATACTACATCCAGCAATGATCCTAGCAATCCACAGTTCATGTAATGTGAACGGTATGTACCACACACAGCTTCTGAAAGAATGGAAAAAAAATTCACCACAAAGAAAGATGAGCAATGATAAAAAGACAAATCCACATGGACATTTCCTCGAACACTCTCTTTGTCTTCCAACCACTGTTCTGAGGAACAAGCCAAATGGAAATTGGCACGTACAATTTCAGTTCCTGATCTGGATCAATTTTATGCCAACACAAGGATCTCTAAAGTGATATATTTGCATTTACTTCTGATGCAACTATTGATTATCTGTGTGGTGATTCACTCTTCCCCATGCTGTCCCACCCCAAGCTGTGCATGCAGACTGAACCCTGACACCCAGAACTTTGCTTCCTATTACTTTCTGGGTGTTCAGATATGTGGCACAATTTGCTAGGGATCACAGGAACCAGGAACCTGTTACTGGAGCTTCCTACTGCAACTGATTTACAGAGAGGACAATGAACAAAGAGTAGATGGATGCTAAAAGCTCTGGTTTTGCTCCTAAGAGCACTCTGCTCATCTCTTGACTCTCTCACACTGTGACATGCTGGTCAAGTCACTGAAGGTGGCATTTGTCTCCTCACATGTAAGAGAATCACATACCTTCCAGCTAGTTTTGCTGCTGAAAGGGTGATACACACAGATGCACAGAGTGGCCCTACGCCTTCTAACCATTACCTCTGGGAGGACATACAGCACCAGATCATTGTAAGGCAACTCACTTGTGGGTATCTGCAACCAGCTGAGGTGAATCTCACCTTATTTATCCTTTCCCTTTCTATCTTGGGGGAAAAAACATAAAATAATGGAATTATGAATTGAATATCATGAATTGAAATGGACCCATAAGGGTCATCGAGTCCAACACCTGGCTCCTCATCCTTTCCTTTATCTTTTCCAGCTAGCTGCAGGAGCAGGAGTGTCTGTAAGCATGCTCATACAAATAGAGACAGACACAGAGAGACATTTCACCAACAGAAGGCAAATAACCAAGGGCGTGCTCTTCACTTAAATGCTTTACTTTCAACCCTTCTCTGCAATTAATAAGCCTGAATAAACTTGTAAGTGTTGCATAAGATTCTGAGTTTGACAAAGCCTGAGCTTCATTAACTTTTGGAAACTAATATCCTCCATTAATTTACAGGAAATCACCAAAAAAAAAAAAAAAGAAAGAAAGAAAGAAAAGAAAAGAGCCAAGGCCATCTTATAAAACCTATACAATTTTGTACATCTTATTTGTCTGTTGAGGGAAAACTGTAGAATTGCTACCACCACCCCAGCAAATAGTCTGACTTCCAGACCCCCTCCAGAAAAGGCACGCTGACTGCTTATAAAAATATGCTAACCTCAGATTCATATCACATCTTGTCTGTGTGAAAACACAGAAACCTTCACCAGAGACCCAGACCTGCTGAACACTGAAGGCTTTTGCCATCTCTCTGGAAGCTGATTAGATTCTGGGAAATAATTAAAGCTTCCTGCGACATAGTGAATTACCCCAACTGCCTCTTCCCTCGTGTCTTTCAACATCCATAACTTTCTGCAGCCTTTGAAAATCTTCCACTTTCCATGATAACAAACTCATCTGTCTATCTCTCCACCAACTGAATTTCTGCAGGCTGTCTACCTTGACATTTAACAATCAAGCATTGGATGATCCTGTAGCAAAACGAAGCACATCTCTTTTGTTTTGTCCTGCTGCATCAGTGGGTCTAAGGTCAGACATTGCCTGTCTTTTTAGATGGAGTAGAGAGCTGTTCATGACAATAGCATCCATTTTAATAATTATCCCATAACTCCACAGCATTACACAAAATTTCTTACCCAGTAATAAAAGCTCAACAGGGTTCAGTAGCACCTCTGCTTATCAGCAACGTAAAGATAGATTTATCTTAGTGTTTTGAGCCAGTACCCTTATGTTTTCCTACTGCAGGCAACTATACAAACACCAGCCCACCCTAGAGAAATTTAGGGAATACTGGAAACCTTGCAGCCTTTCACGGTGCTTCAGCACAATGCTGTTTCACTCAGCCCTTTCTGTCATTTGATACAGGGTAAATATTCAGCGCTCAGTGGCCTCCACACACCATTTCCACCTGTGTGGCAGGCCGGTGCTCGCCTGCTGGTTTGTAACACAAAACATGTGGGAATACTGAGAGTCTCAAGAGGTCTGTCTTACACTTCCTGTTCTTTATTTACCTTTCTGCCTTCAGTTTGTTTTTCCATTTATATTTAGCACAGATAAAAGCGGGGTAACCGAGCTCATGTGTCTTAGTGAAATAATGGGAAGAGCTGGATGCAGAAGCCATCAAAGGGCAGGATGTGGCACCTCCACCCCTGAACAAAGAACAGAACTTTGAGCCAGCTTTGAACCATAACACATACAATCAAGTACTTTTTCCCAAACCCCTTAAGCAGGTGAAAATCTCTTTCTCAGGTTGAATAGATTTGTTATTTTCAGTCAAAGTGTTGGGAAGGGCATAATTAGGAGACAGCTTTGATCACACCATGCAAAAGCCAGCTCTTACGGCCATGCAATTGCAGGGTGCCCCTTTCCCAGAATGCGAGGCAAAGATACCTCCTAGCTTCTCATCATTTAGAGCCAGGATCGGGGTGATCTCTAGCTCAACCTGCCCAAATGGAGTTTGATAGGACTATTAAAGGGTCTTTGTGTGATTGCGCAGTCTGGGTGCTCACTGCTTCCTGACTCTATCCACTTGAAAGGCTGTGCTACCTTCCGCCAAGCTCTGTTTCCTCCATCATATCAGCCCCAGATGGTGAACAGACTAGATGAAAAGCCTGGAGGTTTGGAAAGTCAACACAACAGAAGGCTGGACCTGTACATTTCAAAATGTACCTGGTATGTTAGAACAGGTCCGTTCATAGCTGCTGCTGAAAGTCAACATACGCACCATACTCGCTGGGACACTCATAAGAAAAATCCTAGGTATCTAAAACTCCAAAATGGTTACTATTTTAAAAAATCATGTCTTAGTTAACTCTTCAGACCTTAAGCTCTAAAAGTACCGGAGTACCAGTGAAAGATCAAGGGAGAAAAAGGAAAGATATTTCTTAACTCAGAGACACAGTGGCCTATAGATATCACTGAATACTCTCAGCCATTGTCAAACAAACAAAAAATGCTGAGGAGACAACATTTAATTTACTTCCACTTTTTCAACAGTGAAGATTTGGAACCATATGATTCATTTTCCCAAAATATGCTCAGCAGTCTTTCAGCACTTCCAGACTGGATCCATAAATGTCAGTGTGAACAGATATGTGTGTAAGGATGATAGATTGATTTTGGAGACCTTATCTGTGAGTATCCATCAGGAGTTGGTACCATCTAGTAACACTGTAGCTCTCCACCATGATTATAAATCACCATTCAACAGATCAGCCAACCCATTCTGGACGAAAGCAAAACCAGCTTGTGAGTGAGATGCTGCAGATGGGATCAAAGCCTGAGTTGCCACAAGACCCTGGTTTACAGTCTGGGCAGGAGGGGGTGTAACGGTACAGGGGTTGGAACCAGGATGTCATCATATGGCATAGAAATCACTAGGGGCTGCTGATCAGAAGTGAGGACAACAGCCCCCACAGCAATGCTTCCCCTGGTATACAGCATCTTCTGATGTATGCCTACTATAACAAAAATTAAGTGTATTTTTTATAACACAGTTTGGTGCATTGGCCATAATCATATCAAGAACAACTCAGTTTTGTCTTGATTTTATTTCTTTATGTAAGACCAGGACTATGAGACATTAATCAATGAAGTTACTCTGTTAGATGAGGCACAAAGGTGAATGCACAGAGTAGTATGGTCATTAGCTTATAGCCAAGCATGAGACAATACAGGCTGTGACAAATCCAGGCAAAAACGATGGGACAGTTTACTGCAACAATAACAAACCATGCCCAGAATTAACTATGCACACAGCACTGGGGCTTTCCTTCACCTCTTCATCACTTTTAAAGAAGCAAATACTTTTCAGGAAGTTGCTAATTTCTGACAAATAACCTCAGGACTTCATTACCTTGAACAAAAAATAATGACCTAGACTATGCCCCAAGTAAAAAAGATGACTGTGCACCTGTAAGAAACAAAATATCTTTATCCCCAAAATAAAGATGTGAAGAGACTCAGGGCTTTATGAGAAAGCCCTCTATGACATAAAGAGACTCCGAATATGGTTAACACAGCAACTAATTTACCCCACAAGCACTTGTGCAAGCTTTTACCAAATAGAAATGTGTATCTATATTGAGATTTGTCCACTAATTTAAGCTTTATTTTGAGACTTTTGGCAAGATTTTTGACACTTTTATTTTGATGATTGTCACACCCAAAACATGACCGCCTGCAGTGACGTGAAGTACTTTTGATAGGAGATTTATTCTGAGCCCATCCCTGCTCTCACTGTCACCAGAAGTTGTTTTATGGTGTTTCAGGAACAGAGCAGAATAGAACTTTTTAGAAGATGTGTGTAGGTTTTCCCTCAGACCCTGACAACAGCTTTCCTTTATTAGGGACAGGAGGGAAATGTGTTAAACCTTATAGCACTAGTATAAATTATAGGGTCTGACTCTGCCTTCTGGGCAAGGCCTCCAATGGAAGGTGGAGTGCAGCCAACATCTTTCTGGGGTGGGTAGACAACCCATAGATAGTAGGATTTACAGTGCCTGATAGCAGTGTACATGGTGAGACCTATGACTTTGATTTACTGGAACAGGCTGCCCAGGGAGGTTGTGGAGTCTCCTTCTCTGGAGATATTCAAGACCACCTGGACACCTACTTGTGTGACCTGGTGTAGGGAACCTGCTTTGGCAGGGAGTTGGACTCGATGATCTCTGGAGGTCCCTTCCAACCCCTATGATTCTGTGGTTCTGTGATTTTGTGATTTCTAGATACAATTGTCTTACTCTGGGAATCCCAATGCAAGAAATAATCCACATTCATGGCTTCTGAGCAGTTCTGCTCATGCTGCAGTTCCCCACATGTGAGCCAGGGCTGGCACAGTGACTGCTCCGGAAAGCTTCATAAAGTGGAGTGGAAGATGGGGCTGTGGGGATTTGCTTTGAGCCCCTGAGCCACACTACACTTGGCTCAGGTCAGTGACTCCTCCTAGTCAATGTTAAAGTCATTCATGATTTTTTTGTCTTAAACAATAAAAGTAAGGTTTTATGTGTCCAGAAAGGGTAATAAAAATGCAATGGACGCTCTGAGAGCCTAAATCAAAATCCACTGAAGACAATGAAAGGGGTTTTGTAGTTTCCACAGACTTTCAATCATGCCTTCCTTACTTCGGTGTTTTTTCAAAAGATCATTCCAGGTATCAAGGAGGAAAGACCTTTTTTTTTTTAAGACAACAGTTGTAGAATTATTCTCCGCCTCTCCTTGAAGTGTTTGCCATAGTGCTCATTAGAACAAGGTATAAAAAAAATTAATTCCTTCTTAATATAAAATGTAGCAGTATCTTAAGTCAGGGCATCAAAATACTGGACTGACATTACTAAGGCACTTTTGGGATGAAAAATCAGATTGAACCCCATAGGAAGAAAAGCTGTAAGGGAAGGAGAAAACTCTTTAATGACAAAAGCCACCTGTAAGCAGGAATGTTTGCATGATATTGTGTAGGTAATTCTATCTTCTTTTTGAATGTCACACACAAAAATCTCTGCAGACTTAAGTAAAGAGAAACAAAATGGGCTCATGGGTATATTCTTGTCAGACTGAGTTACCCAACTGACTGCTACTGATAGTCTTTGTTAAGACCATAAGTACTCTGAACCAAAGCCTCCTTTACTGTACATAGAAAAGCTTCTTTCAGATACCTTTCAGCCAAACTATCCTTTCAAAGTAAGAAAAATCCCTTTTTGCAAACATCACTGTATATTTAGCTATTGATTTCTAAAAGAAATAAGACACATGAGAAAAACTATACCTTTGAGGATTACACTCTTCAATTGGGTGGAGATCCTAAATTAATAATTGAGCAGAACTGGATATAACCAATGTTTCTCTATTTAGACAGTCTCACCTTGCTGTAGCCCAGATATTTTCAAGCAGAGCTGGAATTTCACAGGCTTTTGCAAAGGAGTGAAGTAGTAATCAGTTTTTAATAAAAAGTAACGAAGGAAATGTGCCTACAGACTCTTTCAGAAGCGCTTCCTGGCCAAGAGGACAGGGTAAGGCATGCAGTTCCAAAATGTGTCTTTGTCAGGACCATTGTTTTTTCATATGTACTACATATAGTGCAGAATTTCTCTTATGCACAAGTTGTGCACAGATTACAACTTTCTCCTTATGACTCTGACAGAACATAATCATAGAATCCTAGAACGGCTTAAATTGTAATGGACATGATGGATCACCTAATTCCAATCCCCTGCCATGGGCTGGGCTGCCACCCATCAGATCAGGCTGCCCAGGGCCCCATCCAACCTGGTCTTGAACATCTCTAGGGATGGGATATCCTCAACTTCTTTGGGCAACCTGTTCCAGAGAAGCTGTTAGTGTTAGTTAGCCTTTCTTATTCACAATTATTTGTATTGTGTTCCTCTAGGTCAAGAAAATCTAGTGTTAACAAGTTTATGATTAAAATGTAACACTGGTGTAAATAATTGGGATCAGCCCCAGCATCTGACCCAGTCTTGAGTCCATGACTCTGGCTGGCAGCCTTCAAAAGGAGCATTCCCTTTTCTTTAGGAGATGTCTCAGTTTATTCTTTAAAGCTGGGTTTAGTGGGGCAGCTTTCCAGTCTGTGTGGCTTCCCTTCCGGACCTTTTTCAAAACAGCCCTTTAGTCTCTTGCTCTGTGGTTTCTTTCACATTTGAGACAAGCACTATTCTAAAACCCGCATGTTAGGATCTGGGATTAAAAATAGCCGCTGCAGACGGGTGAGCATGAAGTAGCCATTCATTGCAAACAATGGCCACACCGCAGCCTGTGCCAAGTTCTCAGCCCGTGCGGAGCAGTGCAACCCCATCGACAGGCGCAATGCTGGGCCACAGCTTGTCCTGGACACTCTCAGTCCTTTTGTCTCTTCCCATCCAACTTGCAAAATTTGCAGAGTACATCTGCTCTTCCAGAGGAGATCTACAGCACATCCAGAAATGTCATAGGGGCTTATGTTCAATAATCACTAGCAAATGTGTAGGTTAAGCTCCTATAGCCAGCACTAAACACCAAACTGCAATAGGCATAATCCGATACTGCAGGGTATTTCACAAGATCCCTGTGAAAATCTGCAACGTACTATCACATATGAATTAGTTTTCCAGCAAATGTAGAAAAGCACCTATAATTACTAGGAGTTGATATGCAAAAGAACAGAATTCCTTCCTCCAGATTGTCCATAAATACTTGTTTGAGGTTGCAAATACTTTAACACACCTTGAACACCTCAATTTTCCTCAGAGTTGTCTCAGAGCAATGGTTTCTCTGTTTGAGCCCCATGTACATCCCATCCCTATGTATATCTGTCCCATACCTTGGCCAGGTTTCACTCCCTTTCTCCCCATTACCTCTCTCTACTCGCTGTTTCAGAAATCATTAACTCTTTAATATACCTCTGTCCCACAATCTGAGAACACCATGGCTATGAATTTTTTTGCCACTGTAGAATTTAAAACAGTTTTACAACTCTGCAAAACCAGAATAATCATAATTATATATTCATTTATTATAAAATCATAATTATTTTGTTAATTATTAATAATAATGATGATGATTGTTATTAATTAGATATCATAATTATATAATCATTATAGATTCATTTTACACACAAGCTAAAGCAACAGGAAAAAGTCCAGTTGGGCTAAAAGGTAAAGTGGAGAAGCTGCGTCAACCCCTTTGTGTGGTAGGGTTCACTGGCTTCATTAAGTGCAAGATCAAATCTCAGGTACTAAGTAGGCAAATCAGGTAACCTGAGTTTCCAACCTTCTGAAGTGCCAACAAGTCTTGCTGAGAACATAGACTGTTGAGAGCTTAGCCAGAGTCAAACTTAAAACCTTCCTGATCAGTTTCACACCATTTGACTTGACCTAGTTTTTTATATGCCTTAATAAAAAATTTGTAGGTGTGTGCATAAACATATATATATATATAGTCAGGTAATCGTTCATGTTGGTCTTCACAATTTTTGACACAGTAATAAGATAAGTGAAGAGAAATTAGATTTTCTTTTAATTTAGTTGTGATATTGATCCTTCACACAGAGAATTTTTCTCTCTATCTGATTCTTTTTCAGTACTCAAAGACCTCAGAAAGATAAATATTGGGATACTGCAGAAGAAAAAAGTTTAAGTGATGTGTAATTTCTCCAGTGTAAAAGAACAAATTATTCTTGTAAAACCTGTTGTCTTAGAATTACAGAAACTCTGACCTGAGGAAACCTATTGTGTTCCCTAATCCAGCACTCCTTTGAAAGCACTGTTGTCACCAATGTCAGGTCAGGCTGTTATGGCTCCCAATATACACATTCCAGTGCTGCACTAACCTTTTTTTTTTTTGCTCATGCTCAATCTGAACTTCCCCAAAAGCAATTACTGGCATTGCCTGCTGTTATTCCTTCTGCCATATTGGAGAATGGTTTGGCTCCATCATCACTGAGAGGGTGGTCAGGTACTGGAACAGGATTCTTGGGGGCAGTGTCATGGCACCAAGCTTGCTGGAGTTCAAGAAGCATTTGGACAATGCTCTCACATCCTTAAGGTCTGACTTTTGGGTGGTCTTGTATGGAGCCAAAAGTTGGAACCAATGATCCTTATGGGTCCCTTCCAACTGGGAACATTCTATGATTCTGTAATTCTATGATCTGTGTAATTCTCACTGAGCAGCTTTTGGCTCTAGTTGACCATCTGAAGGCACCTATTCACTAGAGCATGGGTTCTCATGAGTTGCAGCTGACACTTGAAACCTTTAACCCTGGGTGTTCTACACTGCAGTAGAGCCTCTTGAACAGGAGACCTCACAGCTAAGAATCTGGTGATAAACAAAGAGGGACAGAGAGGCTCTTCAACTTGGTCAAGTTATCTTTACTGGAGGCCAGTGAGCAGTTTTCCTTATTTCTCATGTAAGTGCATTTTTTTCGAATATATCAGCCTAGCGTCCAATACAACTCAGTGACTTTTATGGAAGACTGGTTTTTCAGCCAGTCAGGTCCCTGGCTCTGGTACAGGAGATTATTCTTTTCTATGTGTAGAACTTACACCCTTCTTTGTTGAACTTCGTAAGTTTTCTGTTAAGCCAGTTCTCAAAATTCTTCAAAGTCCTTCAGAATTGAATCTTTTCCACTTAGCGCATTGATTCCTCCCTTTAATTTAGTTCTCTCTCCATATTCACTATGAATGTGCTCTCCCTCCTCATGCATTGCTGAAAATACCACCAATGTTGATGTCAATATGAATCCCTGAGCTATTACTGTCACACCTCTGGGATTGGTGCTTCACTTCTTACTCACTAAATGGACTTCAGGCCCTTTGATCTTAGAGCTCCATACAATTTTTAACTCACCTAACAATTTATTTTTCCAGGTGGAAGAAGGTAGAATGTGCTTTACCTTTGCCTCGTTCTCTCTGAAGCTTTTCTTCCAGCCAGAGTAAAAGAGGGTTTACACTAATATGATGCTCTGTATTTTAGTTTCCAGAATCCAAGAACTGAAGAATTTTAAAGATAAGGGCATGGTGAAAATTGATACTTTTGTCACCGCATTAAGTTGCATCCACTGAGGTTGTCTTGGAAGCTTTGACTAAATCTGCGAAACATCTTTTACATTTTACATAAACAAGGGAGCTGGCAACTCAGAGACTAAGAAGAGCCAATTCTCTTGGCCCCACAAGCTACGCAGCAGCAGCCTAGCATGGCTGGGAGCCATCAGGCACAAACCACCATACGCAGCCCCGCAGAAGTCAGACCTCTGGAAGGAGGTCATAGGAGGAGGCACCAGGACCCTGTCGGAGACCCACCACTCCATTACAGAGCAGAGTTGGCTTCCAGCTGGCTTCCAGGGGGAGCTGGCAGCATATCACTTCAATTAAGTAATTTTCTGATTTTGCTGTTGAAATCCTTTCCCCTCATTTTTAACCAATAGCTCCATTCACTCAACTTCACTTTTACAATGAGATAATAAATTTCTGGGGGGAAAGCCATGCATTTCAGTCTCTACTGCACTAAGCATAAAAATGAAATAACAGTGTGTGACTGTTCTTTAGTGGCTTTTAAATTCTTAGGAAATGAGAACTCTGTGAGCAGGTAGAGTGTGGGGTTTTGATGACAACGTATGAATCAGACAACACACAAGGGAAACAAAGGGAAAGAGAAAATTATCCTCCTAATTTGTTCACAAACAGATTGTCAAAATGTGCTCCTGCTGAAGGCAATTATTTTAACATTGAAATGACTGGGCACAAACCTGGTTCAATTGTGAACTGATGGCATGTGAACCCGTATGAGATGTAAGACAGAGGACAGTACCAAGGAACCAGCACTGTGTGTGTCCCACAGTCAACATCCAGGTGAAGGCAAATGAATCATCACAGAATCACATCGTAGAATGGCTCAGGCTGGAGGGGACCTTAAAGACCATCTAACCCCTATGCTTGGCAAGCTTGTCACTCAGCAGATTGGACTGCTGGGGCCCCAGCCTGGCCTTGAACACCTCCAGGAATGGAGCATCCACAGCTTCATTAGTACATGCATTTGTACCTGCTCACATAAGCAAGCTTCCAAAAAAGAAATTCCCAAAAAAGCAGTTAGTCCCTGAAGACATTGGTTCTCAAAGCAAATTGATTGAATTCAGAACATTTTAATTTCTCTGCAGCCCTGTATAATGACAGGGTACATTGCCCTACTGTGACTGGAAACAGTGCTCTGAAGAACTAAGGTGGCCTTGAGAGATCATAGATTTTTAAAAGGTGATAATAATATCCAGGTATCATTAAAAAAAATGAGCAGAAAAAACAAAAACTCATTTAAGGGTCTGGCTGCTAATCTTTGATATGAAAAAGAGAAATTTCCCAACGGTAGCATCACTTCCCACAGAACCTGAGGATTCTGTAAGTGATTTCATCAATCTAGGAAAACAGGAAGGGAGGACCCTTCATCTCTTTCCATCAGTGATTAAACCTTCCCTGAGCTGACGTGGGTCTGCTACGGGCAGTGGCTGTGGAGAGGCTCAGAACCATGCCAGACTACCTGGAGACATCTTAGAAGGCAGTCCTATGATTCCCCAAGCACTTTTCACACAATGCTGGATATCACCAGACCCACGTACTTCACCTCATTGTAAAACAACACCTAAGGCAGTAAGTGGCACTAACGCTATCTTGTGATCTGTAGAGTAAAGCTGAGCCCAAGCTGTTTCTATCGGTCAGCACTGCAGCGCTCATGTCTGTATACACCAGTAGGAGATCACTGAAGTATTAAAACTAAGGAAACATTCTCTCCGTGATTTGTCTTGGGATAAATAATCTAGGTTCAATTGAAATGCAGCAGGGGCCTGATCCTACGCTGCCTTCTCAGGCTACCAGCAGTAACAGAATGTTTTCACCAAAACAGAGCATAAAAGCACAGTTTTTAATTCCCCCTCCTCCTCTGGTATGTTACTACAGCCTGTGTTTCTGTAAGCAGTCATTCATTTCATTTTCATTCATTCTCATCTGTGAGCAAAAAGATGCAAAGTACTGTTCAGGAGAAGATATGAATGCTAAAATTAGACTCAATTCTTTTGCTGTGGCTTCAGAGGTAAAAAATTAAAGCTTCCCTTTGGGAAATATTCATGGTGATTATTGTTATAATAAACAATTAAGTGATGGAGTGGTTACATGAGACCTAGGGAGACAGCATCTATCTGTCAGACTGCATGCTGAAATGGTGTTTTTTTCAAATATAAATGTGTCTTCATGGGCACTGAGCTCCTAAGATCCCTAAGGTGCAATAACCAGGTAATTTATGGCAGCACGGAGCTGTTTGCAGCACAGATTTTGTTGACTTTGAGATCAGTCACACAAAGAAAAGTTCTTTTAACGTCAATCGAAATTAGTGTTAAAAAGAGATGCTGAATCTGACAGAAAATACAATTCTTACAGTCCTGCCTCGTCTTCCACAGTGTCGAAGGGACCTTAATATTTATGACAGAAATTTTCAGATAAATAATCTGGTTTGTTCTGTAAATCAGCTCTCACGGTTTGTAATCCCTCAGATCCCTCTCAGATGAGAGACCTCCCAGAGACTGAGCTGAGCTATTGTTTGCCGTTTGAACTGACAGCCCGGCCAAGAGTTAGGACTAAAATGGAAACAAGAAGATCTTATTTCCACCCTAATGGAAAAAAGTATTGCACGGTGTGATAAGAATAAAATAATAGAAATATCGTACTCTTCTTAAATCTTGTAATACCCTTAAACCTTTCTGCAATTGTGTAGCAGAGACACAATTATCATTTAATCTTTCCAAGGATTTGGAACCCTCCAGAAAAATAATCACTTAAATCAGCTTTCCTTTCTCCTCACACCATTGACTTGTGTTTGGACAATGCACCGAAGAGGAGAGCACCACAAGGACATCATGAAGCTGATGATGTTTTAATTGGCACTCAAAGTACAAAATGAAGAGCAGAGTCTGCCCTCCTGATGGCTGATACTGCTCTGAGAAATTACTTTTTTTCCTTTTTTAATGAAAACACTCAGGCATCAGTCATCCAGCACCAAATCTGATCACATTGTGCAGGAAACAACCTCCTTCCCACCTGCAGCCAGCATGACACAGCTCTGCAAAAGAAGTTGCCCAGTTGCTCCCTGTTGTTTCTCTTGGGAAAGCATCAGTCAGGGCAATTGTCATTAGGAAGGTGCAAGAAATTTTGCTAGTACAAAAAAAAAAGTTTGCGTATCACTTCATCACAGCTGAACTAGGCCACCAAAAGAACTCCAGCAGCAATCATTTCTTCTTTTTGTTTTTATCAGCACTGATGCTAGATGGGTAACTGACTCAGAAAACATGATGAGATTCACCAGAAAGAAAATCAGCATGGTTTCTCTTTAAGTGGCAATTACAAAATGCATTAGATGGAGAATAGTACATCCGATTGCTGCTGCCTCGGGGCTATTTGCAGCCAGTTTTCAGCCTGTATTACCTGAGTTTTAGTGCATGACCTCCCTCCCACTGCCTTTCCACAACCTTTCATTATCTCACACAAGAGGCACTCGAGATCTCTACCTGTGGTGATACTGAGTAAAGGTTAGACTGATTTTTAGGCTCATGCTGTTGGCTGGAAATGATGTGATCAATGGTGTGGATTAAATCTACTACAGTAAATGCAAAAGATGATTCAGGGCTGATTGTTCATGCTTTTCCTCTGAGCACTGTTGACCAAACTCTGCATACATTTGCCTTGGATGGACACCTGGCTCTTGTCAGCTGTATGTGAGCTCACCCATTCCCAGTGGAGGGGACCTGGGAGGACTGCTCATATTTCTGGATGGCTGAGCAGAAAGCCAGGTCTCATCTTAGTCTGTATGAATGAAAAAAAACGCCTGTTTAAATCTCACCTAAATTTTGGTTCCAGGTATTTGTGAGGGTCATAAATTATCCTTAAATTTCAATGTTGAAACAAGAGTTTTTAAAACTATGCTTTTTCAAAAAGCAATCTTTTCTACTACGGATTCACTATTGATACCTTCCTTTCCTTGGGAAGACTCATCACCCTGTACTGCTTGAAGCTTTTCCTGGTTTTAAGCTGCAGAGTGCTGTTCCTTTTACAAGTGAGCAAATGGAACTATTGTGAGCAGCATCAACAGTTTGCAGAAGCAGTCGCAGCGTGGGCTGCTCGCTATGAGCTGGTTGCCACAGCAAATCCATGCAAAGATCTCCCCAGAGGGAGTGCAGAAAATCACACTGCGTGCCGCATGATTTGGGGCTCTTATTGTGTGGGTTTTTTCAATTTTTACAAGGGAACAAAACCACACTGTGAAACACAGAGCAGTTCTTACTGAACCCCAGCGAAGCTTTGTTTTTGGAACAGCTCCCAAAACTATCTCATCAGATGGAGAAAGTAAAAAAGAAACAATTGTGAAATGTATCAACCCAGGGCCATGGAGCGCTGATCTCCTTTCAACAAGCTGCATTTTCCAAGCATGTCATGAAACTGCAGGTGGAACTGATGGGGTCCTGATGAACTCCAAATGCGGATGCCATTAACACAGCCACTCTGAGAGCCCCTTTCCTTGTGTTGCACTGCATGACCTGCTGCACACCCAAGCGTTCCCATTCATTCTCCACTCACACCAATTTTAGATGTTGTATTGATTGAATGGTATTACCTGCAAGAAAATAGGGGCAGAAGTAAATAATTTTTCCTGACATAAAAAAAATAATTACTGCAAATTCAGTGAAGCCAAACTCACAGTAAAAGTAGAATACAAAGTGCTTGAATTTAAAATAGCTCCCTATGTGAACTTAAAAGAATCTCCTGTTGTTCACTGTTCCAATAGGAGTTTTCAAAGAGCAGTGGATCGATTATTAGGAGGAAAAGATCAGGAAAAATGGTTATACCACTAAGATAAATCAAATAAACTTGAATGACAAGCAGCAAACATCTGGTTATTTTCTTAAATGAAGGAGCAGTATCGCAAGGCTTTCCTCAGTGCCAAAAAAGTTTGACACATCACATCTTCTATCCACTTTCTATAGGCTTACCAGGAGGAACATTTTCTGTGTGTATTTGTTTTTCCCTGTCTGATTCTCTTCCTGAAAATTTAGTGCTCAGAATGTCCAGGGCCCTTTAAAGCTAGAGAAAAAGAGAGGGCTTTTAGCCCTTCTTTGCTTCCTGTGACATGATTTGCCCACAGTTTAACACGGACTCTCCCTTCTGAGCTGAGAAAACACAGCTGGTTGTATTGCTAAACTGCAAACATCAATGCATGCCAGCAAGGGGATGAACTTTAAAAAGAAATGCAGAGAAATGTCCATTTAAAAATGTGGGTTATACCTGGACATCTTTTTTATTCCAACTTTAGAACATCAGCTTTTACTTTTTTGTTCATTTCCTAGCTCTAACAAACACACACAAAATCTGTTTTCAAACGGTGTATGAAAATAGAAATTCTTAATATTTCGTTGTTACCTATCCCCTTTGGCACTATATTATGCTCTTGTGTCTGCCATTCTTTTCTCCTTGTCACATGCTTTCTGCTGTGCTTTTCTCCCACACTCAAGGGAACTGTGTATCCTTTCTTCCCTGTTGCCCTTGATCTCTCCTGTTCCCTTTGTATGGTCACTCAGTCTCTTCAAATCAGCATCTCTTTTCCCTTGAGCAAAATCACACTGTACCTGGCTCTTCTTCTGACTATTTGTGTTTTTTCATCATCTGCTGTTGGCCAGAATGATTTTTGAGAAATCAGTCTTCCTAATGGCCTGCTTCTGCTCCCTGCTCAAACAAGCTGCCTCCCAAGCATTCAGGAGCCAGAAGCTGCTGTTCTTTCTATCCTTGAAACAATTTCCCCTCCCCCCCCCTTTTTGTTTTATCATCTACTTTTTTTCTTTTTCTTCCTAACTCCCCATGAGATGTTCTCCATTTTCTCCTCTGCAGTTTCACTAAGTGACAAAAGTCTTTCAGGATACATGTTACTGACCACAAAGATGACACGACTGACAGAATTAATTGCACTTTCAACATCTCACCTAGCTTCAGAGATCTAAAACTTAGCTGAATAGTTAAGTATTTTTATATACTTATGGAGTGTTCTCTTCAAAGCCCTCAATTTATGTACCAAGCAGGACAATTTAATCTAACCTTTGCAACAGAGACGATCAAGGGGCTGGAGCACCTCTCCTGTGAGTAAAGGCTGAGAGAGCTGGTCCTGTTCAGCCTGGAGAAGAGATGGCTCCAGAGAGACCTTATCAATATCTATCAATACCTTATGGGAAGGTGCCAAGAGAATGGAGCCAGGCTCTTTATGGTAATGCCCAGTGCCTGGACAAAAGGCAGTGTACACAAACTGGAAGATAAGAATTTCTCTGAACATCAGGAAGAACACCTGTGCAGTTGGCACAGCTTATCTAGAGACTATGAAGTCTCCTCCTTAGTGCTCTTCAAATGCCACCTGAACATGGCCCTGTGTCTCCTGCTGTGGGTGCCCCTGCTTGAGCAGGGGTTGAGCCAGTTGGACCCTGAGGTCCCTGCCAACCTCAATTATTCTACAGATCTGTGAGTCTATCAGTTCACACAGTTAACACATGCCTTTGCCAAACTCATGCTGCATATTTTCACATTTATTAATTAACTAGAGCGGTAGCACATTAATTGTCCCAATGATGCTTTCCTTCAAAATCTCATCTTAAAACCTCTTTTATTCTCTTTCCCATTGGCTCTTATATCTCTACCTCATCGTCAGTACCATAACTTCTATGAAAACTGAATCCAACTTAATTTAATTTTACTGACACATTTTATTATCCTTAACCATTACAAATTTCTCACTGTATAGCACTTCTTTTCCTATATGACCCAAGAATTTTCTGTTATTTGCTTTACCATATTTTCCTAGGTCTATCTCAGCTTGACATTTGGCAGTTTGCAGTTCATTCCTCCACGTTTGACCTCTCTGACTGCTCAGGGCCTTTTTTCCACTTCTATAAAATGCTCTCCCTTCTAATCTCTTCTTAAAGCAGCTATTTATCTAACTGAACCTGGAGAGCTTCTCTGCAAGATTTTCCTCATGGTCAGAATACAAAATTCTGTCACTTCAACAAAGAAATTTGTGACCACTCACCCCCTGGAATAGCTGGGCCTAGCTGTCATCAGTACCACTTGTTCTCCAGTCTACACCAGTCAAATTAAGGTATCTCTCAATGCTTAACACATATCAACATAATCCCCAGCAGTCTGCATCTCCTTAACACTGTTATGGTATCTATTCATACCTGTTGCTTTTCCTGATACTTTTCTCTCACCTTTGAGATCCAACACAACATCACTATCTGAAGAACTTTTGTTACCAAATGACTATGTTCCGGAGTAATTATGGTTCATTCTGTCCTTTCCTTTATTTCTGGTTATTTTGAACACCATTGAACAATATTTTCCTCAATACTCGATCAAGAATGCTATTCCACTTAAATGTCTTGCAAGAAAGAAGTGCATCAACTTCTCAAGTATTGTGTCTTCAATATTAATGTCATCCCTTTGCAACCAATTCCTTTATCAACTTCATAACTTTGCTTCATCTCACTACCTTCCTCCCGCATTCTTCTATTTTTCCCAGAGATTGGAAAATTACACAAGTATACCCCCGTGTAAATAGCATTTTACAGTGGTGTCTGACTCATTTGTAGAGGAACATCATGGCTTTGATACTTAGTTCCACAGATTTATGTTTGATTTTTTTTCTGCTCCCCATAGGATCCTTTTTAAACTTGCAACCACATCATAGCATACATATTTTTTTTTGCAGTGAGGAATTCTCATTTTCTTAATCTTCCCTCTTCCTTGTGTCTCCTCTGAGATCATGCACTCCTTTTGTTCCAAAGAAAACGGAGGATTGGTAAGAAAAAATCTGCTTTGTGTTTATAAATAGCCAAAGGTAATGAGATTCTATGAACCATTCTATAAGCTAGGAAAGGGTCTTGGGCACTGATCATTTTATATCCAAGAAATTAGACTTGATTGCAATGTACATTTCATATACAAGATAGATTCCCAAATACTTATTTGGGGTCAGGTTAAGAAAGGCCTGTTAATCATAACTGGCATTTAGGAATCTTAAAAGCTCCTTTCAAAGGCAGGGTTAGTTCTTCAATTGTGTTTACTCCAGCTTGATCACACTTGTTCCAGTACATTCCTTATCCGATGCGTATTTTTCTTATGTTGTCTGTATTTCTGTGTTGTCCATACTTTCTATTTTGCTTTCTCTGTTGTTTGGCTTCCTTTCCATCTTCCACTTTGCCTTGCTATCTGTTCCTATACACTTTCCAGAAGCATCTCACACCCCTTGACACTTCTTGACACCATACATACTTGCAGGAAAGAGACATGAACAGACTTTCTAAGTTCTTGACTTTCTAGCACTGTTTGCAGGCACCTCATAAAACAAATCCAGGGTTGTTTGTTTGTTTGTTTGTTTGTTTTTGCTATGGATCAACCTTACCACTTTGGTCATTCCTTTTGTTTCACAAGATATCTGTGTGCTGGCTTAACTAATGAGAAATAGACATCTCATATTCACTCCAGCTTATACCTTGTTCTAGTATCTACACCTGTGAAACTATCTAATATGTAGGTGTGTATTTCCTGGATGTGTACTGTCACTTTCGTCACTATACATCACAAACCAAAGCTGCATTTCTGGTAATAACAGTCACTCTAGAATGCATGAAGTTGAAGGTTGTAGGTTATTTAATTGCATCACATCACCTTCCACTTCTGCAATGCACAGCTGTGAATATAGAGCTGTACACTCCAGACCAGTAGTGCTTAAGAATTCTTCAGAATCTGAGGTTTTGAATAATCTCAAGAGTGACTTGAAGATTTAAGTATCTACAGAATTCTACTAAACTATTCAAAATCCATTTCATATTTATCTTTATCTTCATCTGAGTCCATGGAGCGTTTAAGACAGTACAAACTTAGTCTCCATTGTAGCATTTTATGTGCTATTCTAGTCTTGAAACTTAATAAAATTTAACTTTTCTGCATCTGGGTGAATTATGGATGTCTTTAGCAAAGGAGACTCCACAAGCTCCCTGCACTCCCTGTGCCAGTGCTCCATCACCCACATAGTAAAGAAGTGCTTCTTCATTTTCAGATGGAACCTCACGTGTTTCATTTTGTGCCCATTGCCTCTTATCCTGTCACAGGGCAGCACTGAAAAGAGTCTGGTCCCATTTGCTTGACATTTTCCCTTAAGATATTTGTACACACAGATAAAATCCTGTCTCATTCTTCTCTTCTCCAGATTGTACAGTCCCAGCACCCCGTCTTTCCTCATAAAGGAGATACTCTAAGCCCCTAATCAACTTTGTAGCCCTCCATTGGCCTCTCTCAAGGAATTCCACGTTTCTCTTGTACTGGAGATTTCAGCACTGGGCACAGCACTTCAAGAGCAGATTCACTAAGGCTGAGAAGAGAGGAGGATCACCTCCCTCAGCCTGCTGGCTATGCTCCTCCTAATGCACCCCAGGATATTATCAGCCTTCTTTGCCTCAAGGGCACATTGCTGATTCATGGAAACCTGATGGCTATCATGGCACTTTTGCAGAATAGTTTAGCCTTTCAATTTTCCCACAGCAGCCACAGGTCAAATGAAGAATAAAAACAAAGAAACAAACAAACAAACAAATAAATAAAATAGGAAAGCTTTTAAGAACTACATCATATTTTTAACAATCATAGAATATGAATGGTTTGGGTTGGAAGGGACCTTCAAGATCATCTACTTCCAACTCCCTGCTAAAAGCAGGAACACCTCCCTCTAGATCAGGTTGCTCAATGCCCCATCCAGCTTGGCCCTGAGTGCTTCCAGGGAGGGGGCATCCACACCTTGCTGGGCAACCTGTTCCTGTGTCTCACCACTCTCACAGTAAAGAATTTCTTCCTAATATCTAATCTAGATCTACCCTCTTCCAGTTTAAAAACATTTCCCCTTGTTCTGTTGCTACCTGCCCTTATAAAAAGTGTCTCCCCAGCTTTCCTGTCATCCCTCCTTCAGATACTGGAAGGCCCCTATGAGGTCCCCCTGGAGCCTTCTCTTCTCTAAGCTGAAGAGCCCCAGTTCTCCCAGGCTGTCCCCGTAGGGATGCTCCACCCCTCTGATCATCTTCGTGGCCCTCCTCTAAACCCTCTCCAACAGCTCCATGTCCTTCTTGTGTTGGAGGCCCCAGAAGTGGATGCAATGCTCCAGGTGGGGTCTCACAAGGGCAGAGTAGAGGGGCAGAATCACCTCCCTTAACCTGCTGGTCATGATTCTCTTGATGCAACTCAGAATACAGTTGGCCTACTGGGCTACAAGCATAGCCCAAGACAACAAGACAACAATAATCTTAACATTATTCCCTGGATAAACCTCTCCTTCTTCCACTTCTCTTCGGTTCTTCAGGATGCTGATTTCACAGGCCAGCTGTGATTCCTTAAGTGTGTCTTTTGTTTACTGAAAACTACAAAGTAAAGGAGACAGTAAAAAGATCTAAACTAACATAGTTGATTATTTATGAATCTCAAAGAAAAAAATAACCCCCAATCATTCTGACTTTCTGATGAGCATTATTATCAATGTTTCCAAACAAATAAAGCCAGTTGCTCTGTTCTATTCTGTCCTGGACAAGCTCATAAAGCTGTTATTTGTTTGTGTAGTGATTAGCTCCAGTGACCTAAGGCATTAAGTTGTTCCATTTTGTCGCAGTAGAGATATCAGCTGTAGAAATGTTCCTCTCTTCCCAAAGGCAGACAAAATGTAATAGGAAAGACACTGAGCTCATATATTCACTCAAGGCACCGGATAGCTTACATCTTGGCTGCACTGAATCATGGTGACTCCATTAAAGATGTGGCAGGGAAAAGATGAGGGAATTAAATTGCTGAGATTGCTCCAAAAGTTTGTCTCCTTATACTGCCTTTTCTCTGCTTCCATGCTGTCTACCCACGCTTTAGAACTTAAACAATTTCCCATTTCAACATATCCTTTTTATCAAGGATCTACTATAAAGCAATATTTTGTTAATAGTTTCTATGGGTGACTCTGTGCTGCCATTTAACTGCTGACCAAAGGACTTTAACTTAGGCAAACTAAGGCATTCAAAACACAAAAACAAAGAGTTTGGTGGAGTAAATTAGGTCAGAAATGACATCTGAAGGACATCTGATCATACAGATCAATCACCTGCTGAAAGTAGGGCTAGCTTCAAATTTGGATTCAGAATTCTCTCCAATCAAGTTCTGCATATCCCCAAAGGATGAAAAACCCACAGTCTCTTTAGGCAGCCTATCTCTCCCAAGGCCACCACATATCTTCAGAATGTGTACATTCCCATCTGACATATGACTTTCAAGAATCCCTGTGTTGGCTCATTTTCATGCTTGTAATCCTGGTTAAAATATCTCCACAAGCCCTTGAATGTTTGGCCTGCACTACTGTCTGAGTTATTGGAAAGGAGGAAGAAAAGCTGGACCAAGAATCAGTAGTTTCTACCTTCATGCAGTAGGCAGCCACGTGTTACTGCCTTCCTCCTGCCTGGTTGGACCACAGATTCTGGAAACCTTCCATGGAAAACTCAGGGTGCAGCAGAATGTTTTCTAGCTATGCCAGCACATCACTAGCTCCTGAAGAAAAAGGAGCAGTTCCTGTAGCTTTAGGTAGATTAGGGTTGTCAGCTGAGCTGTGTGAAACAAACTTCCAGTTTGCACCACAGCCCACGCTGAGTTCTTTCTACCTCAGTGAAAAGCTGTTATGATAATAATCACAGAAAATTGTACAGCACTCAGGCAGCTAAAAGAAAGAGATATGGAAAATTGAGCAAAAGCTAAAGGTCTGAGAGCATCAGAAATTTCCCAACTTCCTTGTTGGACCAAAACTAAAATGAAACAATTCCTGGCCAAGACTTTAGCAGAAGCTCAGCATCAGACTTGGGACACCAGTGTCAAACCCTCCACCTGAAGTATGCCTACATACTAGACTGCATGAAATAAAATAGCAGCATGGCCAGGAGTTTTAAAAGTAGAAACTCAGCTCAGACCTCTGCATTCAGATCCATGCATATAGGTAAAACAGCTTTTTTAAAGAATGGAACACTGAAAGCCATCAACACCAAACACAGCTGCTGGGATCCATTCAGTATTTTTTTCATACTTATTTATTTATTAGCCCAAATAAAAATGTCAAAGCCTAATATTAATCTCCTGCTTTTTGAAACTCTTGGCTTGAGTCTGTTTTGTTTCATTTCTGTCCCAACAAAGAAATAAATCTGTCCAATCATTCAACTCTTTGTGAATATGTCAGAACTGGGAGACTATCCAGTTACAAGGGAAAATGGTTTGAAAGGCAACCCACACATGGGATCAGATGTAGGAAGCTCCTGTCAGCTCCAGAAGAGGTGAATTCTGTTTGTGTTTAGGTAGGAGAAATACAGCACATTTGCTACTTTCAAAGAGCAGGCAGTGAGAAACGTGAGACTTCTTCCAAACTTCCACAAAACCTTGAAGAATGTTTTGTTTGTTTGCAGGAGTCAGCTGAAGTACAACTGGTGCCAAAAGGAACCAGTTTTAAAAATGAGTAACAGCTTGATGCCTTGCTCATACACAGCAGAGCTCAAACAGAGAAGCAGATCGGAGACCAAACGCCCACTGGAAGCAGAAATCCATCCAGAACATTGCTGGAATTCATTCACTGATCGTGATGGTCCCAGCATCTCCAGTGCAAATGAACTGAGCTGCCAAGAAGTTATTGTCTGGAATGACCCAGACTGCAGAAGCCATTAGATGATGATGGTTTTTTAATATTTTCTTGGAAAAATCAGAAGCTTTGTACCAGACACTGGAAGATATTTGTGCTATTATAAAAGAGAAAGAAGAATATAACTTAAGAAGAAAACAAAAAGATTTAGTTATTCTCTTTATTTTATCTTTGCATATTCATATCCTTTGTGGAATTTCTGCACCTTTTTTTTAGTGATTTAACCTACCATAGACATTGGTGCACTAAGGTGCTTGCTATCTGTCTTCTCATCCTAAACCTCAGCTCAGCACCATTTTCTTCTGCAAGCCTTCTTCAGGCTGAAGTAGCATTTACTGCTGCTGCTCTGGAGCCCTCTGGCCCACATCTGCTTCTTCAGTAACACGGTGCTGCCAAGCAGATGGGACCATGACTGATCTCTCCTTTCCTTTCCCATTGCAGGGCGAGAAGATAAAATCTAGCTTAAATGGCTCATGGGATCAGGAATTATAGAGACAGACTGTGCAATTCATGCAATCATACAATCATATAATGGCTTGGGTTGGAAGGAACCTCAAGGATCATGAAGCTCCAACTCCCCTGCTACAGGAAGGGCCACCAATCTCCATATCTAATACTAGACCAGGTTGCCCAGGGCCCCATCCAATCTGGCCTTGAGCACCTCAACAGACAGGGCACCCACAGCCCCTCTGGGCAGCCTGTTCCAGCACCTCACCACTCTCTCTGTAAAGAATTTCCCCCTGACATCCAACTTAAATCTTCCCTCCCTCAACTTAAAACCGTTTCCACTCGTCCTGCTGTTATCTACCCTTTCAAAGAGTTAATTCCCCTCCCCTCTGTAGGCTCCCTTTAGGTATTTAAAAGCTGCAATGAGGTCACCCCGCAGCCTTCTTTTCTCCAGGCTGAACAAGCCCAGCTCCCTCAGCCTGTCTTCATAGGGGAGGTGCTCCAGCCCCCTGATCATCTTCGTGGCCCTCCTCTGAACCCTCTCCAACAGCTCCCTGTCTTTCTTGTAACAGGGGCCCCAGACCTGGACTCAATAATCTAGATGGGACCTCAAGAGGCAGAGTTGAGGGGGGCAATTACAAAGTCTTTTCCCCTTTGGAAAACAAGTTAACAACTTACATGGAAGATTTAATAGTAATAATAATAATAACCATGTAGGATTACTAAAAAGCTTCTGGGATAATCAGACGGCTTGTAGCTTGCTTCCAAGTGGAGTGTTAAAGAAGATGCAAGGGTCTGACAGAAGGATAACTGCATACTGGACCTACAAAGATTGGAGAGGGTGGGGGGAGTGGAGGATTTAGGGGATGCTGTACACAAAAGGCTGCTTTTGTTCCAACCATCACAGTAACCCTTGTGAAGATGTCCTGGTTTCAGCTGGGACAGGTTTTTTTACCCTTCGTAGTGTCTGGTATAATGCTGCTTTGGTTTTAGGAGAAAAACAGTGTTGATAACACACCAATGTTTCTAGTTGTTGCTGAGGGTGTGGTACAGCACATTTCAGTTTCTCAGCTACTTATACCATCCTGCCAACGAGGGGACTCATAGAGCACAATGAGCCAGAAAGGGCTGGAAACATGACAGCTGACCAAAACTGGCTGAGGCAATATTCCATACCTTTATGACAACATGGGAAACTACTTGCAGCACTGTCCTAATGGACAGTGCCTTCACCCCGTAACATCAGGTATGATCAGTGAGAGAATCTTTCTCTCCATCCCTCACACATTTGTAGCTGTGCCCTCTCCAGCAGAGTTTGCCTCGTGAGACGTCCAAAATAGCTCAAAATCGTCAACGAAGAATCAGCAGCAACAATTTTCTTCTCTTTGCAGAGCTACCCAAGCAGCAAGCAAAGCCACCTGGCCCCTTTCCAATTCCCTCTCTTGGACAGGTCTCTAGGCTCTCTTTCACTGCTTCTTTCCTATGTGCACAGTAGCCAAAATTTGTCACCTTGTAGGCATGTAATAGTTACCCATTCTCATGACACCTTCTTACAAATGTTTTTTATTTGCCCTTCTGCAAACCAATAAATCTATAAAATATGGTTAAAGCCAGGGGGCTCTTCAGATATTTTCTCTGAAAAAAAAAAAAAAAAATACAAAGCGATGAGTTATGGTTATTAAAATAAGATGTAGTACTGCTTTGCAGACAATCTCTGGCTTTGTTTTCTCAGGCACTCAGCCAACAGGGAGGCGAAGCAAAGAGCAAAACTGCAGAGTGCAAAGCCTAATTTAAAGAATAATTATTATCATTATATTGCAAGACCACATTCCCTCACTGGGACCTACATAAGAAGTTCCAGTCTCCAACTGACATTTGGCAGTCAGGCTCAGAAGACAGAGATCTGCAAGGCTCTTGCAAATGTTATCTGTAGCAAAAGAGACAGAGCGGTGGGGTTGGGGCTTCAAATAGTATTCAGAGGGTGCTGAGACCACCCTGTCTCCAAGGAGTTCTCAGCCTGAAAATGAGAGTTGTCACTGAAGTGGGGCAGAATATGAGACACAGTTCAGAGTGGGGTTATGGAGACCATATCTTGCTTTCAGGTGAGATCACAGCAAAATTCCATCTAATGTCAACAAAAACCTGTAGCCTCCTCCTGCCAAATGTGCCTCTGCTTCTCAGTCTTCAAAACCCGCTACACACCACTGTTGTAAGGGATCCTGGACCCTGAACAAGCAAGATCTTACAAGACACAACCATCCATCCTGGGCAAAGCCACATGATTTGATGACAGTACCTAGACTGAAAGTATAAACCCATCCCAAGCAGCTCCTGCAGTTCTTCAGGATGTCAGATGATAACTTGAAAAGGTTGAACACTTAACAGTGTGGAGAGCTGCCTGAAATTAGCTGATAGCAGATATCAGGTGAAGGGAATGCCTGAATCCCCTTCCCACTCTCTCTCCTTCCCACCCCAGTGCAGGAGCAGTTCGGGACTAAAGTACTTTCACAGACCCTGAGGCCTGATTTCCAAAGCTGTGTTATAAGGAGCAGAAGTCAATGATGGGATAAATATAGATATCTTGTCTGAGTTTTTGTTTTTACAAATGCGGCCCCAAGTGACTGAGACATGTTGGTGAGTCTGACACTTGCACCCAGTGCACCTACAGAGCACACAGAGCCCTCCTGCCCATATTACAGTGCTGATTTAATTTGAAATAGGAATAGCTGCCCTTGTGCAGAGGGCTCCTGATATCTCTGACAAAAAATGATATCCAAAGAAAAAAGAGGCCAACCATACAATGCAATGCCGTATAACTGCACAAAGAGACAAAGCAACCCCAATGTGAAAGTCCTCATTTGTGTCAACAGCTGATATAAAAAAGATAATGTTAGCTAAAAACATCTGAAGATCCCAAAAGCCACATTAAAAGTGCAATAATAGTAATCATTAGATGTTAATGATGATGATGATGATAGCAATAATAAAAATAATATCTTTTAAGTGACGAGAGACACAGCAGGAGTGCATGAGAATTTGCATTTAGAACAGATCAGATAAGATTTTCATTTAATTAAAGCTGATCAGAGCTGCCAGGCTGAACCCAGCTGAGACGTGCTGAAGGAAGTAAGCGGGCTGTTGGGGAAGGCCTGAGCTTTGTGGAAGTGTCCGTGAGCTTTGACATATCCTTGACACATGTCTACACATCCTCCAGCACCTGGACAGGGACAAGCATATGGCTCTGAAATCTCCCCCTGACCTCATTATCCAAGGGTCACTGGCTCGGCGGCTCCAACAGCTCCCGACTACCTAGGGAGGCTTTAACCCATGACTGCTCACGTGGGCTGAAATGCTGGAGACAAAGGATTCCTCTCAGACATTTAATTGAAAGCAGTTGAAGGCAGAGGCTTTGAGATTTTTGCTTCTTATGAATGAAGCTCTGCGAATGAGTGGAGCCAAAAAGTTTCAATATTGTCATTTCACCACCAGCAGTTGCAGAGCAGGACTTGCTCACGCTGTTGGCCGAGCGGTGGGACCCCCACCTGGCAGGAAAAAGCACAAGGGTGTCAGAGCATTTCACTCCTTATGGCCATTAATCTTTAGCCTTCCATCTCCCAGCACCATTAATTATCAGTGACCGAGAGAGGACCAAGTACCAGCGTACCAAGCTGATGAGAAACCACACAAAACTCAGCAGCTCCTGGGAAAACAGCAAGTTTTTTGAGGCTTGATTTCATTCAAAGCTAAAGAGGAGGTGTTTCACCTTTGGGAGCTGACAGCTGATGCACAGCAGGCAAGAAGAGAGGAGAAAAAACCTGCTTTAGTGGAGAAAACTGTAGAAAGATCAGGTGAAACAAAAGCCAAAGAAGGAGCTGTGCTAAGTTATGTATTTGACTGCATAGGGAGGCAAAGGAGAAGTCTTGCCTTCCTATAAGGAGTCGAGCTGTCTGCTGGATGGTGATTGCCTCCACGTGCCCAGTTCTCCTGGTACACAAACCAGTTAGTTGGTTTAGAAGTAGTGAAGATATGTCTACACAGCACTGTGTCAGGGCAGACACAAGAAAAGAGGGATAAAGGCAGTAGCTGGAAGGGGCTGTCTGCTGGCTAGTTCTACTAACTCTCCTGACATACAAAACTGCTACCAAAGCCATAATATTTATAGAAATAGTCTCCGTTGACCAAAAACAAGTGCAACACTGCCGTATTACATTATGCTGCAGAGATTGGCCCAAAAATATCTGCATATCATGACAGAGCAGATGCATGAATGCAATAACCTGAGACAAGTTTCCAATAAAAAAGCAAGGAGTAAAGAAAGAAAAGCCCAAAACTATCACTGTGTTTAAGTGCATTCTCTAACTTTTCGTGTTTCTTAATGAAGAAAGAAAATAATGCTGAAGGGAACGATGCTTAGAAATGTTTCCATAGCCTCAGATGACAAGGAAGTCAATCCAAACAAGAGGACATAGCTTAAATCTTCCAGAAAATCATCCAACTTACAGTAAGTCTGAGATACCTCACAAGTGAATGCCTCTCTCTAAAATTACCAAGTTTTGCTATTAACCTCAGCTGGACCAAGGTCTCACCCAATATTTTGATTATGAAGCTCTCTTTTATTGCACTCTTCTGGATATAACATTACCTTATGTTGTCTTCTGGGCCCCACAAAATCCCATTATAATTAATCTTACTTCTACGATAACTCTGGCTCAAAGGATGCTGTCATAATGACCATGAATATAATTGCCTCACCATGCTGCAAGCTGTAGTAAATCATCAGCCACCATACAAAAGATCAAAGTAGGCTAATTAAACTGTATCTTTAGCTGTCTGCTGCAGACATTTCAAACTGCTTTGGCTCCCAGCTGGAAATCAGTGTTTCACAAGAGCTAAAGCAACTCTGAATAAAGACCAAGGAAAATATATACTTGTACTTAAACAGCTGCTTATTCTGTCAAACTGTAATAAAAATGCTGAAAAGACAACTTGTAGATAGCATATAATACAGTCAAAAGCATCCACAAGAATCAACAGAATATTAAGAACCAGGCAAGATTGTACAAAAAATATTAAATAGTTTCTTGACTTTAGTCATGTCGAAACAGCATACCTTAATTTTCTTAATTGACAAAGTGTAAAAAGTAGAAGTACTTGGCAGACCTCTCTTGGTTATCCACAAATACCACTAGTTTTCCAGTGAAGGAATGGTACTAGCTGCTACAGCCATTTATTAACTTCAGAACAACTGGAATGTTATTAAGGAACTGATCCTTCACTGTCTCCATCTAGAATAAGAAGTTGGATTAATGTTAAGGAAAGTATCTGTCCCTCCCGAAGACTTCCTAAATCAACAAAAAGTTTGCAATGAGGCCTGAATTCATGAATGGTAAATTAATATTTTCATCTAATTCACAAAGAAACTTAGATTTTAAAGAGTGGGCTCTCTGAGCCACACCACAATATTTATTCTATGTCAATTACAAGTCATCTGATGTTTCAGAGGAATCATGATCAGGAACTGAAATGCTTTTTGGGCTTTTCCATGTTGAGCTGAAACCTGGTCAGAATTTCTTTTAATGCCACATTTTCCTGCATGTGTAGAAGTCCTCATCATAGTGATCCCCTTCCTCTCCTCTCTTCCAGTGCAGGGAGGCAATGCCTTAACAGACTGCAACACTGCATTAAGAGATGAGGAAGAAGAGAGTCTACTAGGGGACCCAGCTACAAAGAAAGAAAAAATGATGCATTCAGAATACAAATCTGACAAGGCATGAAAGCAGTGTTTCCAAATCAAAATATTTCTGGTTTTGGCAAAAACACAAAATACACTATTTTATGGAGTTTTTTTTTCAGGAATTGCAATTTATGAAAAAGAAAAAAACATTGTTTTCCAGAGAACACAGATTTTTTAAAATGTGTCAAAAAATATTCCCATCCCAAAGATGTTGTCCAGAAAATGTTTTCTGAGTTGAACCTGAAGAGGTTTAGCTGCCAAAAATTCACCATAAACCTCATATTCCCTTTGGAGTAAAAAGTATTTACTCTAAAAATTCTAGAGGAAGGATTCTTCTGTGCAATTTTGTAAGACATCAGCAAAACTAGTTTTTGGCAACTGGATATATATATAACTTACATTAGCAAAATGTTACTTTCTGTGTTGAAAGTCAGCAGAATTCAAATCTACCAGGGACTTCTGCTAAAGTACAGCTCCGTTTCCATGCCACAGGCAGAATCAGAAAACCCAAGGAAATCTTACAATCACCAGCTGATCTCAATCCCTTCAGAACAAGTATGCTCGTCTCTGACAGCATACATTGATACAGATTCCTGTGTGACAAATACAGCATTTGCATGCAAAGTCAGGTGAAAAGGAGAAATCAAGCTCACACCCATAGATGGGTCTTGGAGGTAATCTCTGGTACCAAACATGGCAACCTATAACACAATAAGCTAAAGCAAAATATAATGTTAGCATTGTGACCACAACTATTTCAAGTAATAGTCAAGTAATAGTTTGAGTAGGTCTTTTTTTTTCTCTTTGGTTGAGTGATTAAGCCCACACAACTATGCGTATTGGTCAGCCCAAATACCTTATTATTATTAGGAGTAATGAAATTAGAAAAGTGTGATTTGGATCAAAATGAAAAGTATTGTCCAGTCCAAAACAAAGTATTGTTTCACTGTAAGGTTATTTCACTCAGTTTATTAACACATTTTTATAAATGTTTATTTTGAAATGGGAATGCTGCCTGAAAATGGCAAGTTTGGAAACTGTGTTTTCAAAACACAGAAAGAAAATGTATTGCTATTTTCAGTGTACATTTTCCTCTTCCTTCTCCCTTCTTTTGCCATACACAGCCCACACTGGTGGTTTTAGTCATTGACATTGGTATTTTCCTGGCCACATCACAAGCACCTCTGAAACGGACATCAGCATCTCAGTAAGCCTTAGCCCAGCATAAAAATATGAAGTACCTTGGATGAAGTGAACCCCAGAAGTACATATTTCTACCACCAACTCTAAAGCACATCTAAGCAAGTAGTACAGATGACTTAGAATCATAGAATCATAGAATAGCCTGGGTTAGAAAGGACCTCAAAGATCATCGAGTTTCTTGCTTCTTATGTTTCAAGGTAGGTGAATTAAACATCATCTCTTCAGCCTGTCATTTCACTAATAATTTGTTGTCAGGAGCTACCTAGTTGCACTGGAGCACCTTCAGGTAGTGTTTGGTTATATGCTCTTCATGGTCTAAGTTATTTCAGATTCAGAATCATAGAATCAAAGAATGCTTAGGTTGGAGTGGACCTTAAAGATCACCTAGTTCCAATCCCCTGCCACGGGCAGGGCTACCACCCTCCTCATCAGGCTGCTCAGGACCCCACTGAGCCTGGACTTGATTGCTTCCAGGGATGGGGCATCCGCAACCTTTCTGGGCAACCTATTCCATCACCTCACCACCATCACCTCATCCCCATTCATGGAACAGATCTTCTTGAAGGCCTACTTACGCACGTGGAAAATAAAGTTGAGGTGATCGGTGGTAACCAACATGCCTTCACCAAGACAAGTCATGCCTGACAAACTTGGTGGCCTTTTATGATGGAGTTACAGCATCAGTGGATAAATTAAGAGCAATCATCTACCTGGACTTGTGCAAAGCATTTGACACTGTCCCACATAACATCCTGGTCACAAAATTGGAGGAAAACATATTTGATGGATGGACCACTCACTGAATAAGGAATTGGCTGGATTGTCAAGCACAGAGAGTTCTGGTCAATGGCTCAGTGTCCAAGTAGCATTCCTCAGGGGTCAGTGCTGAGATGAGCGCTATTTGACATCTTTGTAGCTGACATGGACAGTGGGAACAAGTGCACCCTCAGCAAGTTTGCAGATGACACCAAGCTGAGTGCTGCAGTTGACATGCTAGAGGGAAGTTATGCCATCCAGAGGGATCTGGACAGGCTTGAAAGGTTGGACCATGCCAACCTCATGAAGTTCAACAAGGCCAAATGCAAGGTCCTGCACCTGGGTCAGGGCAATCTCAAGCACAAAGGCAGGCTGGGCAGAGAATGGCTTGAGAGCAGTCCTGAGGAGAAGGATTTGAGAGTGTCAGTTGATGGAAGATTCAGCATGAGCTGGCAATGTGCATTTGCAGCCCAGAGGGCCAACTGAGTTGCATCAAGAGAAGTGCAACCAGCAGGTCAAGGGAGATGATTCTGCTCCTCTGCTCTCGTGAGAACTCACCTGGAGTATTTTTTCCAGTTCTTGGGCCACCCACATAAAGAAGGACATGGAGCTGTTGGAGAATGTCCAGAGAGGGCCACAAAGACAATCGGAGGGCTAGAGCACCCCCCCTACAGGGACTGGCTGAGAGAGCTGGGGCTCTTCACAGAGTCATACTATAGATTCATAGGATGGTTTGGGTTGGAAGGGACCTCCAGGATCATCAAGTTCCAACTCCCCTACCGCAAGCAGGGTTGCCAAACTGCTCATTTAATACTAGACCAGGCTGCCCAGGGCCCCATCCAATCTGGCCTTGAACATCTCTAGGGATGGGGCATCCACAACCTCTCTGGGCAGCCTGTTCCAGCACCTCACCATTCTCATAGTAAAGAACTTCCCCCTGACATCCAACCTAAATCTTCCCTCCTTCAACTTAAAACCATTTCACCCTGTTCTGCTATTTATCTACCCCTGTAAAGAGTTGTTTTTCCTCCTGTTTACAGGCTCCCTTTAGGTACTGAAAGGCTGCAATGAGGTTACCCTGCAGCCTTTTCTCCTCCAGGCTGAACAAGCCCAGCTCCCTCAGCCTGTCTTCGTAGGAGAATTGCTCCAGCCCTCTGATCATCTTTGTGGTCCTTTTCTAGTCCCATTCCAACAGCTCCTTGTCTTTCTTGTATTGGGGAGCCCAGACCTGGACGCACTACTCCAGGTGGAGGGCAGAGGAGAAGAATCACCTCCCTCCCCCTGCTGGCCACCCCTCTTTTGATGCAGCCCAGGGTACAGCTGGCCTTCCAGGCTGTAAGTGCACACTGCTGAATCATGTCCAACTTTTCATCCATCAGGACCCCCAAGTTCTTCTTCACAGGGCTGCTCCCAGTGAATTCTTCTCCTGCTCTGTACTCATATCTGAGATTGCCCCAATTCAAGCGCAACACCTTGAACTTTATTTATTTCCACTCCAAGTAGATCTCTTTAGTTCAGCTCTAGTTATTCTGGTTTTGGTCATGAATCAAGAGTCTCCCTCAAGTGGCTCTTTGTTCTGAAATAAGAGCTGTGCTTGTATACTGTTTGGGAGAAACATTTGAGGCTGACATATTTTAGGCTGAGTATGGTATTCAAGGCTAGGTAAGAAGCACTTTCACAGTCATCAGTTACACAAAAGAGTAATTCATCTGTAATTGAAACGACATCTAAATGCTTCTCCAGTCGAGTATCCTCACAGAATATCCTGGGAATAAAAGATGAAAAATATCCAGCATCTACTATACAGTTTTTGACTGTTCTGCCCATCCTTCTCACCTGTTTGTCCTCTTGTGCCAGACTTTGAATTCCAGTGTGACACATTAGGTAGGAAACATGATTGGGCTGGACCTGGAATTATAAGGAGAGGAATCAGTGTCCAGAGCCAGGCAGAAATAGAGCAGCCATGTATGATGCCAGACACAACCTAAGATTATGTGAAATGTCCTCCTCTTTTAGCACTCTGCTTGCACCAGCACTAGTAGAGAATACTGCTGATTCTTCCTAATATCCAAACTAAATCTGCCCTGAGCACAACATGAAACCATTTCCTCACATCCTCTCACTTGTCATCTGAGAAGAGAGTGACTCTCTCCTTGTTGCAACCTCCTTACAGGAAGTTGTGAAGGGTGATGAGCTTTCCTCTGAGCATCCTCTTCTGCAGATTGAACAATCCCAATTCCCTCAGCCTCTCCTCAGTCTTGTTTTCTGATCCCTTCACCAGCTTCATGGCCTTTCTCTGCTCAAAAGAACTCATCTAAACCTTTTTTTATGCTTGCAGATGCTACGTGCTCTCCTGAAGCAGCATGTTTCAGAAGTTCATCACCCATCATTTACTAGTTCCTTCCTTATATTTGTTCCAAGCGGTAGATCAGAAGAATCACATACCAGAAACATTTCTTTCTCTTCACTGACTCAGAAGGGCACTTAGGCACATGATTAAAGACAGTGAGTCAGAGTCCATTTCTTAAAGGGATTTATTAAGTTTGTGATTTCATAAGATAACATTTTTAATTGTTTCTCTTGTATTAGTATTTATAATTATAAAACAAAATTGACATTCCTACATATGTATAAATAGACCTAACTAGGGAAACAAGGTTATATACAAATGAATTGATCCTACACTGAGCTGTCTCTGCCGTGGTAGTCCTGCTTTTTCAGTCTGGCTTCTGCCTAACCTTTAATGCTATAGGCCCATCCCAGTGGTCTATCCCTAGCACTATTCCAGCCACAGGGCAAGTCAGTCCATCTGGTTGAACATCCAAAGAGCTGTCTGGGCCTCAGAGTGATCTTTCTGCGCTTAGAATAGTGGGAGCTCACTGTCAGAGCAAGGAGATATGAGCACAGATGCATCACTCAGTAGCATCTCACTACAGAAGTGCCCGCACAGCAACACAACATCTGCTTCCAGGATGATCCTAGGAGGCAATTGGCCCCTCCTCCAGTAGAAGATGAAGTTCCCAAAGTATCTAAGCAACACACCTGGATTTCTAGGGAATCCATAGGGCTCACAAGCTCATGAACTGCAAAAGCAACAAGAATTAGTACATAAGAGGAGACAAACAGGCTGCAGAATAGTACCCCAGACAACAGAAAGATTGGTGTAAGTAAGACTCTAGAGTGAAGCAATCAGATCACCATTTTTCATGCACTTTTGCTACAACTAATTTGTTAGCTTCCTTATATCCAAATAGATTGGAGTGAGAGCTCTTTGGAAGAGGACCAGAAAGTTCATTTGGAGTGCCAGGAAATGAACCAACCAGTTTCAATGTTCATTTTTATAAATATCCAGCTGTCAGTTACAGATAATTTGATCAGCCTCATTCACTGCCCAAAGCCTAGCATTAGATTTTGGTACAAACTGCAATACTTTACCCTTGTATGGTACATAAGAAAAATTTAAAAAAAAAACAGTAAAAGGTGGCAGTGAGAGGTCACCCTTGCTGTGACTGGGTGCTCTACAAGCCCTCAGTCCAGGTGGCCTGCACTTGGTGTGTGCTTTTGGAGGTCTGCTGTTGCCAGTTCAAAGTAGTTTCCCTAAAGCAGAGGGTACGAGGTACAGCTACCTCTACACCAAGCTATTACAGATGGCATCAGACTCTTGTAGAGTCACTGATTTCCCTGTCACTCACTGGAAGGCTGCATCAGCAGTTATATCTACAGAAATAATTCATGAGGAAGCAAATCTGAGCATTGCCTCCTCCTAAGCCATGAGGGATGATGCTGGAAGTGAGTAGAAGGTCTGTGGCATATGTAATAAATGCACTCTTTAGAGTAGCTGCAGAGGGGGACTTACCTTCAGCCATAGAAGAAAAGTGCATCACTGGAGATATTATTAGCAGCTCTGAGGTCCAGGACAGTCTCCTTCTGAAGTGATATATCCATCAGAAGAACACATTGCTTTTGTCCTTGACACACAAGGTATTTAGGACCCACAGCCTAATTCTCATCTGCTGCTGTTCTGGTGCATGGTGTCATTAGTATGTATGGACTTTTGCCATTGCAGCACACAGGTTTCCTAGGGAACACGATACATGCAGCAACTTCTTCCCAGTTTTATTACCCCTCCGACCCAATAAACCTTACTCCCCTTTTTCTATCTGACATGTTTCCTCAAAAGAATGCTTATGGGGATTGTTAAAGTCTTTCATGCCAATTCGTAGTCAAGGTCTTGCCAATTTTCTATCCCTTTGCTTTTTAAACATAAGAATCAGAGTAGGGCATTTGTCCTACATATTTTTTCTCTTTATGGATATTTGTTACTCATCCTTCTTCTGGAAATTTGGGGACATTCGCAAAAATCAGTTGGAGCTATAAGAATATCTGTGTCCAGAAGATTGTTAGCACATCAATCCAATCCCATGGTTCCCATTTCCTAGTCCACAAACCTCAATTAAATTTCCAGAGATTCTTGTATACTCTGTTTGCAATAACCTCAGAGAGCAGGTGGGTGATTCAGTATGTAATAGAGGATACGTATTTTCTCTACAAGCATGTATATGTATTTTCTCTACAAGCATTTGACTGCATTTCAGTTCATTTTTTTGCATTTCAACTCCATAAATCTTATATACTCCACTCCAAAACAGTTCTTGACACTTTCACTTATTCTGAATAGCACTTTCTCTCATCTAAATAAATGGCTTTGCTTGAGTAAGCTCAGTATGAAGTGAGAGAAGAGGGAGAGGATACCTTCCAGCTTTTAAGCTTAGGCTTCAAATCAAAGAAAAGCCATAAATACTGAAGATTTGAACTGTCCCATTTTTCTCCCTACCTCACCTCAAATAAATAAAACCCTGGCAGGAAAAAAAAAAAAAGAAAAGAAAAGAAAAGAAAAAAGAAAAAGAAAAAAAACAGATTCCTACAGTCTGAAGAAGAGTTTCCCTTTAACCTCTTAATGGACTGTATCCTGAGGTCTGTCAGTAGTGTCACACACACATCTCCATTATCCGTGACAAAAGATCAAGCAGAGAATAAGGGAGAGAATTGATTTCCTACAAAAGTCAATGTTATCTGGAGCACTGAAGTGGAGCAGAGCACTTTAGGATAAATGCTTAATGCTTTATCTGCTCACATAAATACTTTCAGATAAAAGAAATTGGATTTAAATAACATCCTAGCTGTGACACAGACTGATAAAAGTCAGGGAATGCCCAAGATAAGGCCATCCTTTGCCCTGAGGAAAAAAAAAAGTAAAGGCCCTGTCCATGTTAAGACTGATCCATCAGCTTCATCTATGAGCTGTTCATCACCCTCTGAGCCTTGTGTCCAGATCTACAAGAACATGTGAAGGTAGGAAGGACATTTACTCTCGCAGAAACCAGCTATGAAAGAGTCACATTTTGATTCAATAGCATTTTCCTGAAGATCAGTTCTCCCTTTGAAGTCAACTACCTAGTTAACCTAGCATACCTGAGCAACCTCTTCAGAGAGGTCTGCTGGTTGTAGACCTTACAAAGCATGCTCTCCATCTCTGCATTTTGACAAAGGAATGGACTCTTAATCTTTAAATTTACTTTTGGCATCATGATTGCATTTTTCTGCCCTCTGCTTATTTCACTAAGTTGTTTCTGTGTGGGTCCAGCTTCTGCTGGCAAAGTTCCAACCTCTAGTTTTACTTGATTTCTTTTTTTCTCTTAGATCTTCAGTTCTTATCCCTGCATCATCTGGAAAATGTCAAATTGTTGTTTGCCGAGAATTTGCACAACAGAAGGTTTTATTGAGTTGAAATGAGAAAAAGGAGGAACACATCAATTTGTTCCTGAAATATACGAAGGATATTGGCTGAAGGTTGTGAAATTCTGCCATCCTTGATCTCATAGAACAAGAAAGGAAAGCTCGAAAGATGTAGTGGGTATAAGTAACATTAAAAACATGAGTGTAGAGAGGAGGTTGATTATTTCAGAATGCTTTTATGAACAGATCCCAAGGATGCAGACTGCCAGAGGTAGGATGTGTTAGTTTGCACACAGTGGTATATGCATATTAAAATAATTCAGTAGCAACAGAGATCAGACTTAGATATGATCTTAAGTCATTGTCAGTAATTCCTCCAGGTTGTTTCTGTCAGCTTCTGGGGCAAAGACTGATTCAGAAGAATATATGAGCATATGCTTAACTCTTAGCAGGTGTCTGGTCCTGTTGAAGTGGATGTGACTAAATTGTTTTAATGAATTGGAACTTCAGTAGCTGTACACGTAAATGTGGAACACTCGTAAGTGAGCACTATAGCAAATAAAGGCTGAAACTACCCAGACAATTTGTCAAACTTCTTGAAAAGCAACATTAAAGGCATAAACTTTATCACTGCAAGATAAATGCTGTGTTTCTAAGACTACATCCTGATTCTGTCAAAATCAACATGAAAAACAGGCATAGATAAAAATTAGAATTGTAATGAAGAAGTTGATATAAATCACAATTGTACAGTATCTCAACACAGTGATTATTGACTCAAACCTACCACTATTTCACAACATTAACAAAGGTTCCACTCAAATGATTTTAAAATAAATACATTCATGATTTGTTTTTTTACCAGTGGAAAAGAATTAGGATATATCATAAAGGTAACATTCATTGTAAATGTAAAAATGTCTATTTTTCCTAGAACAAACAAATAAATAAAACCCTCGCGTAACAAATGCATTACGGACAGCCCAGGTTCTTATGTTGGCATCCTAAGCTAATGACCATCTAGAAATCAGAAGATGTGGCTGAAGTACAAGTTTTAGATACTTGTATAAATAACGCTAACACACGTGAATGTCAAGGGATGAGTTGACTAAAGGTTGCTGAAAAAAAAGGCCTTCAGTCACTTTATTTACCAAAAGAAGAAAACTGAAAGGAGTTAGACAAATTTATGGAAAACAGATCCATGAAGTAATACTAAAAGGTCCACAAGGACAAGACTTACATGCTTTCCCAAAAAAACATCTTCCCTATCATTGCTGGAGAAGAAGTAATAGACTAGAATGGCCATTGGTATTAACAATATAGTGATTTTTATGTTATCATTTATATCTACCACAGTTAATTAATCTTAGCAAAAACCTCTGTCTTCAAAAGTCTACATTTTCCCTGGTAGGGAAAAAGACAGTAGTATGGACACTAGGACTCAATCCACGTTTTGTGAACTTTTCAACTTGTGGAGCCCCACTAGATCCTCAGTGCTGATACACACCCTTTCCAAACTTCACACAACTAGGCCATTTTCAATACACATATCTTGCTTTGCTGTTATCTTTTGCAGACCTCTCCAGTCTCAAGTCCACAGACTCCCAGGTGTCCACATGCTTCAATTTGGAAAGCGGACCTATAGCACATCTTCATTTGGCCTCTGCATTTTAGGAGAATGAGGTTCAAAATCTGACCCACTGAATAAATTTCAGTCTAAAAGCAAACCATCTGAACTTAGACATCTGAATAAATGCCTAATCATGAGCTAATTATCTCATTGTGTTCTCTAGAGATCTGGGAATCAATTCAGTTGCCTCAACATTGGGTTTTACTGTCTGTAAAGATGCCTATATCTGGGTCCATCTGGGCTTGGAAATTCAACTCAAAGCCTACTGGAAACCTACACCCCCATCCACTTCAAGCAACAGTGGAAGGTCAGCCAACAGCAGAATCATAGAATATCCCAAGTTTCCCGAATGATGCCTTGAAGTTCACTGACAATATTGAGCCAGTTGGAGTGATTCAGTTGCCTAAACAAAAGTGCATAGTGTTATTCAGATTATTTCAGGGTGTCTGAAACATCTACATGGAGCTGGTAAGCAGATCAGTGCCTATCTGGATCAGCAACTATATGCAAAGGTTCCCTAGGCATCTCAGATAAGCTTAAACCATATCAAGAAGTTGACTCCTCCCCTCAGCCTTAGGTAGCAGATGAAAGCTTCATTCACAAATACACACCAAAGTTTACTTACTGATACACTGAGCGCAATCTTGCCTACAACATCTTTTATTAGTGGTGAATGTCCATCCAAAGAGACATTGTAAAACAGTGTCTGGCCCACAGATCTTTGATAATCACCTCTCTGTTCCTAATCTGTCTCCACAATGCTGTAAATGTGCTAATTGCAGACAAAGCACTGTCTCTACCTACACTTTCTCCAAAGACACAATACATATGGAAAACTGGATGAGTCATTCAGAGAGTACATTGGGAAGGATTTAACATCTACAGGGAAGAAGATTTTCTATGCAAAAAGCAGAGCAGATGCATCTTTATCAGTAGTGTCTAATCAATCCGGATGATTGCAGTGAGTTAGTGGAATGAGTCTTAATTTTGAAGTATAAACTGCATGCTGCCACTGCACATTAGTTCCTATTTCAATTAAACACAAGCTAATTACAGCCAAATATTTCAGGGAAATTTCAGAAGAAGATTTAATGCTGAATTCTATCACAGAATATCAAGCCTGAATCTTCAGTACAGGATAACAGGCCCAGACTTTACCATACGACCAATAGTTCAGAGTATGATCAGCTTAGCAAAGACAGTCTCTCTCCAGGTACCTGTCTTTTCCTGCTTACCCAGTGATCACTACTGACGCACAGCAAAAGGCATTCTAATTTATTTTTGCTCTTTCCTGCTTACTGGTTAGATTACAGATCAATGGAGAAGAAACTTGACAAACCACAACAGTTTTTGCTTTGAGTCTTTTCAGCTGCAGAAATATTACCTCTGAAAAGCAAGAGTTTTCTGGCAAAGAGAATGAACGTTGCACACTATACTCCTTCGCTCTTAAAACAGGCCACAGTTTCTGACAGTCTCTGTATCTGCTCCTTCATGGCATTGTTCCATGGGAAGAGAAACAGAGGGAAGATTGATCTTGTGAGGCTCCAAATGCAAGAGTGTTTGTAGAAAAGGAGCAGTTGCTTATTATGACTTTCCTGATCTGACAAAGAAGAGCACATGGTCAGGACAAGAGAATTCTAGCCAGGCAATAAATATGGAGTGAAAAAACACATTAATACACTCACTTACCACACACAATGTCACATAAATCATGTGGAATACCATTCTCTCAGGCTGAACTGTAACTGAGGGTGGCAAGTTTAACTTTCTAGTCATTAAGACTGTTTGCATGTCTAAGAGCCTGTTAAGAGCCAAGATGAGAAGTTGACCTCTTTTCTATACAGATCTCTGCAAAGGGCAGCAACAACCATATTTTTACCCAGTGCTGGGAAGAGGGTTTCAAACAAGATAGAAACACATAAATGTTGAGTTCTCATTTGGATGCTATGCTTTTTTTTTAGGTTGCTTTCTTCCCATACAGTAATTTATGTAGGTTGAAAATAAGTATTTATTTTTTTTGTATATGGAAACATAGCAGCAAGACTCTGCAAACACTGCTTATTTCTGCCCTTAGAAGGAAGTAAGAGCCAGTTGGGTTGGGAAAGCAAGAAAGATCCTCTTGCTGACACTTGATTCTGATTGCAGCCATGAAAGAGGATTGTGTACATTCAGATGTCTACTCTGCAATTTCGTAGCATTATCCTCCTGCTTGCCTTCTGATTATGGCTACAGTCAAAATCCTTATTCCTTCCACAATTACAATTATTTTCTGTTTCAAATTCTTCATTTCTTTTCTCTTAAGCGAGTCCTCCTGCACATTATTTCTTTTAACAGAGAAAAGAGCTGTTGAAGCCTCCTTTTTACTGATTGCTGCATACCTGCTCTGTAAAACACACCACTGGGATGTATCAACACTTTCTGATGAGAGAAAGAACCCTTAAAAATAAAATCAGAAGGGTGCTCCTACTAGGGTCTGTGAGCCATGAGTTCACTCTCACAGGTGTATCTCTGATATACAGATAAAATGGAATGTCCTAAAGCTTCTGCTTGTTCTAAAATAATTAATCTTCCCTCCTTTGCAGCTAAGTCCTAAGCTAACAACACCATCTGCCACATCCAGTTTCACTTCTGACTTCTTAAAAGTGAGATTTGTACCAGTTTGTAAAAAAAAGCCACTTGGTATGAAAGAAGTTCTTTATTATATTCAGTGCAAGGATAAAACCCAGGAGAAACTTCAGCACTATGAACAAGATAAGATTAAATTTGGTTTATTTATCCCAAGTTGAAGGGAAGAGGAGAGCAAAAGGAGCTCAAATGCTTGATTCTGGCTTGCACCTCTCTGTATTCACTGAAAGACCTTATTTATACATAATCTGAATTTCTGGAGAACAACAGAAACATACTGTTAAGAATACAAAAAGATACTCTCCAGATAAAATAAGTAGGCCAGCCTTTCCCATTAAGAATCATGCAGGCTCTGCCTTCCACTGCTCTTCATCTCCAATCTGCATCCATGCAATTTCTATTCACATTCTCAAAGTATAATCCTACTCTTTTTACATACAAGCAATGCTGTGGTGAATTATTATTCCACAGATAAATGAGGTTTCCAGGAATATGTCATAAAAAATCATAGTAACTATATTATGGTGCAAGCATAGTACCATGCTATTTACAGATTGACCATAATCCTCATTCTGAATCATTATGGTTTATCGTATCAATGGAGCTTTTAAACCCTGGAAACAGAGACCACAATGGTTCCCCCGGTGCTAGCCTGTAGTATTGCAGACTGCAACTGTTACATGGGGACAACGTTGGCCCACATATTCACAACTGCTGACTTAGGCTTTTTTTTGTTTATTTGTTTGCTTTGCTTTTTTTTTTTTTAAGAAAGGAAGTCATTGAAAAAAAGATAAGTACCCTTGTGAAAAGCAAAACTGCTGTATTTTTATATACATCACTTCACTGCATTAATCTACATAATGGAATAAAGGGATTTTACCCTCAGAAAATCCAAGGGATATCTTCTTGTACTTCTTTTGCATAGGTATTCAAATTATACCCAAATGCAAGTCAAATGCAAATTGTGATTGAATCCCTTGCAAGTCAGACGTTTGGGTGTCAGTTTTTATGTTTTTCAAGGTTTTGTGCAAACATGTCATAAAGTGTTTGCAGTATTTTTTTATTCTAAAGATATGACAGCAGTCTTAAATTAGCAAGGTAGAAGAAGTGCTCCAACATTCAATCATTGTAAAAGTTCATTTGATGTCTTTAATGTTACCTACACTGTAAAAATCTAAATGAACTGGTTCAAAGTGGTGACTCATCACTCTATTAATATTTGGAACAGTAAACTAATTCCACAGATCATAGATTTTTGTCATGGAAGTAATGACAATGAAATCTTACTGTCACAACCCAGCAAAAAGTAAACTACAGTGATTTATTTTGCGCACAAAGCTACGAGTATATTCACATTTGCAAGCCTGCGTGAGATCTTAGGGTTTAGATTCACCATTACCATTAATCCCTTGATAGCAGAGAGTTTAAGACCTCTGTTTTTCTTGGGAATGATATTGTGGCATGCCTTTGACCACCTATGAAACAAATTTGAGTGTCACTCCACCTTAGCACTTCTAAGTTCCTGCTATCTCCTAGTTATTTTTCCACACTCCTGGTGGCTACCGTATCTGTGGCTCTGACAGGAGAATATAATTTGGTGAGGGATGATGGCTAGGCTTTGGTTTGCAAAGAAAATATCTGACTGCAGACAATGCCATGAATAAAGATCTATAACATCCAGAAGAGTTAAGAGAATATGAGGTATTTGCTGTTTATTTCTCATAATGCACTTGTTTCAGGGTGCTTGAGGAAGCCAGCCATTGAGTGCCATTGAGGAATGACCAGGTTTAAAATAAACCTAGAGACAACATTTCCCCTGGTGCATAAGTACAGTGTGGGGTTTCTCCCAGAGAATTATGTGCGGCCTCCAGGCATGAACCAATTTTCTCAAACGACCTCCACCAAAACTCCTGGAGCTATCCATGAATGCTGAAAACCATCTTCTGCTGGGTGTTGGAAGTCCAAATTGCTGGCCATGAGAAGTGGGAAGGATAAGCTATGGAAAGAATGACATAAATGAGCAGTCAGGGATGTAGTTTTCTCTACTGCAGCAGCTGCTTCAGTAATCAGAAGGTGATGGGAGAAGTGTGTTCCACGTTATTTTAAATCTTTCCACTATCTTTAAACTCAAGCTATGGTTGGTAAGCAAAGGTAAAGTTCCAGTTACTTTGTTTTTAAGTCTTTTAAGAGAATATATTCTATGCAGGTTTTGAAATCCATTAAAAAATTAAAATCATCTTCAGCAAAACAACTTTTTATACCAACATTGTTGTAAACTTATTAATATTTGTGTATACTTTTCTTCCAAAGATCTTAGAAAGAAAATTTTCTTTTTTTAAGCTGTTTTTACTAGAAAAGTCGTATTTTATTATGTTTATTAGACTAATGACTTACGATTACCTACATGGAAAAGAAAAGAGCCTGCCTTTGAGACACTTATTCGTCATGAATCTTTTTCTTCCCCAATGTGTATCTTGGGTCAGTAATGGTTTTCACACTGGCTAACTCACCGTCAGTCTTCATTTTCATGCTTTCATTTGTTTAGTTACCATTTTCTGAAGTATGATTGATGAGTGAAAAGTATTGCTTTCATAGTACAGTACATCATCTGAACCACAAAAATATAAAAATATCGCTGACCAAGATCTCAGACAGATTCTACAGCTAATCAACCTCTCCCTGCCCTGGAGGTAGGCCCAAACCAAAATCACAGCTCCAGATAATACGAGACTTTTGGAAACTTTCAATCCTGAGTAAAAAAAACATCATTTAGACTCACATCTAATTATAACAACCTGGGCTTAAAACCTGGGCAAATGTAGTGTCTCTTCTGCACCTTTGCTGTGCAGTCAATGCCAAAATTCTTACTGCCTACAGTAGGGGTGAGGATCATCTTGATAGTGAAATCAACAGAGATAGTTAGAAAAATAAAAATAAAAAGGAAGAAAGAAATGAATGAATCATGATTTCTTTTCTTTTTTAAGTGAAAGACAACATTTCTGTGCCCATTTTTGTTAAAAGGAAAATCTGCTCTCTGGATAGGAATGCTTAAATGAGTCTCACCCCTCAACACCCTGGAAAAAAACTATTTCCAAATCTTTATTTTTTTCTTGCAGACTTTTAATGCATAGGCACTTCTGTAGTTAATCCATAAATAGCAGCTATGTTAATAACATGCAGCTTTCTTTTTCCTTATTTCCTTCTGAGCCTTTGAAGATCCCTTTGGCATTTATTATCACTATACTTAAATACAGGCACTTAAAGTGCCCCAAAGCAAGCTGCATAGGTATAAGCATGCTAACATGAATACCATCATGCTGCCATTGATTTTGTTAGTCAGGTTAGCTACACAGCTGCAGGGAAAGCAGAAGGACTTCTGGGCTCAGGCAAAGTCTCAGCTACACTCAGTTGTGCATTCCCGATGCCCACATTTATTTCAGTCCATATCCCCATTTTCAGGACATAAGTTGGTCCATTCTCTTTCCTAGTTTCTCAGTCTTTATGCTATCCTCAAAATAAGTAGATTTTACCCATTCTTCTAAGAAACCCACAGTGTATATGGAAAATACACATCATTTTCCAATATGAGAATGTCCCAGCACACAAGCCAAGAAATGTACATCTTGAAGCCTTAACGGATTAGATCTGTTTTGGCAGTTGCTGTAAATACAAAGGAATTCCACAGAATTTATAACCACAGTGCAGTTTAACAAGCCTTCAGGTTAATATCATATTCCCTCCCTTCAGTTCAGACTGTGTGATCCCTTCAAGAGGGATGAATTATCTGCAAAATTCTGTAGAAAAAAATTCAGATTATTCATGAACCACATGGTAAACATTGCCTTACTAACTGTCTGTAGTGCAACTTCATTGCACCTAAGCGCTTATGTGCATTCCCACACTTCCAAAGATACTTTGGAAGATATTTTCTCTTAAGTGAGTAAATTGCTCCTTCACAAAATACGCAGTGTGGGAAGAACAAGTCTCAATCCATCACCATTTTGTTCATTATGCTGGAACACTGCTAAAAACTGAGCCAGAGGGTTTGTAAGATACCAACACAAAGTATTTTTTCATTTGAGATTTAAAAGTTTTCTTAACATTACATCAATGTTGCTAATAATTTTCACACACCAGATGCTGAGATCAAGGAGAATATATATGACCTAAAAATCACAGTGATAAATTCTGCAAGACACTGGGGACAGAAGAAGAGGTTGTGTCTGCAAACACAACATGAAAGTAGGTAGATTTCAGCAGAATCATAACCACAACTGGCAGTATATCAGAGCTTTACTGTCCTGAGTCAAGAAATTTCCTCCCATTGGGAAATGGGTTCTGTAAAGGTGAACACCTGCTGACACCCTTTATTTAAAGTTCCCCTCCTGTAAACCCACCACGCATTCAGTGCTACAGCAGTAATGGCACTGCAATAGTTCAAAATCAAAAATGCAGCAAGTGACAAAATAATGAGGCTTAGTGCTAATCAGACCAGATTAGAGTTTGATATTCCACATGGAAAATCCATTTTCACATGTGCAATTGGAATAGGCAGTCACGTCAACAGTGTGTTTGAAGCAAATTTTGAAGACGACTATTATTTTTGCCAAGTATTGCAGTGTGAAGCTCCCCTACCCCTGAGATGCCCCATTGTTCAGTAGTTATAACATTTTCTTTCTGCATTTCCTAATTAGACTTTTTTAACACTTCTTTTTGGCATGATGTTTTAATTCCAACAATGGTCTAATTTTGGGGGGAAGAATACTAAAGTACTCTTATGTTAATTATATATTTAATTTCCTCTGGAACTAAAAGCATGTTGGCATAGAAATGAGAGTTTAAAAAAAGCTGATATTTTAGAATTACTGAAGTAAAATTTCAGACACTCAGATGTTTTGGTCAATAGCAAGGTTATCACATAGGGGCTCTGTTGTCAATGATGTCTGACCAGAACCTTTTGACCAAGGCAATCTTATTTAGGAAAGCACATTCTTTAGCATACATACACTCAAGAAATTTGCTTTAAAGGAAAAATGATTAAAAAAAAAATTAGTTTTAGGAGATTGAGTTCCTTTGCAATTTGCAAGTATTGATAACTATACCGATTGAAGTTTCATCAAAACAGTTTGGCAATATAATTATTCTTCTTTTTCCAGGTAAACCACATATGGAGAAAAAGTAATTGAAACTTCAAATTGGAAGGAAAAGGGGAATACGGCAAAGTCAGGAAATTGCAAGCTTTCAAGTTGAAAGCACAGCTTTATATTCAACTTCTGGTGTCAACCTCTAATAAAATGGCTTAGATTTTAGATCATTCTCTGTTAAACATCAACTGATGCAGAACAGAATTATAACATTTTGTATAGTGTACTTCTTGCAGATATAAAGATCATTGATATTAGTAAAACTTGTTAATTTACTTCCAAAAATACTAACAGATGACAATAGCCAGTTCTAATTCAACTTAAAAGATCAGAATAGCTGATTTTGATTTTTTTTTTAATTCTTTTTTGATCTTGAATCAACCAATAATTTCCCCAGGATGACATTGATTGTCCTATTTAAATAAATGAATTTGCTTCATATAAACAAAGGCTCCTGTGAGGCACTTCCTCGATGAGATCTGGTCAAATTTCATGAATAGCTCTGATATGAAACTTCTTTGAGGAAAATCTGTGAAAAATGTTATTAGAATTCACCAAATGTATCTCATTCAAATGTTCCAAAAATGATACCATTCAGCCAACTGGGTGAACCCTCCAGGCATTGGAACCTCAAAAGTACACAGGCAAGTTTGGGTCATAAGTTTCCCTTTAGACAATGCTTTTAACTAAATCTTTTGAGCCTAAGATATGTAAGAAAACCTGCTCTTCTGCATCATGCAGCTTATGCCTGTTTGTAGGAATGGAACTGGAAATGTATCCCTCAGCCTGATCTCCCCTCTCTTTTCCCTCTCTTTTTGAGGTCATCCCTGCTGTTCCCATTGGGCTCCCCTGGTCCTGGCCATTGACTCCGCCTGCAATATTGTGCAGCACCTCTGGAGGAAAAGAGGTTATGCAGAGGTTATTTGTGGGGGCAGATTATTCGGTGACTTCCTTTCAATCCTAGTCCCTTTAGAAGAGGGCTGGGTCACCCACTGTTCCACAGGACTGATCCACACTCTGGTGATGTCAAGGAGTTTTGATTTCCTATCTGATGGCAGCAGCTCTTCAAAGTACTTTTATCCACCTCACTCTTAGTTCATTCGTTATCTTGTGCCAGTGCTGTATCTTTGTTGCTTTACGGTGTCTGTCTTCAGATTGGAAAATGGGGAGAGTAGAATTTGAGCCGTGAGTGTCCAAGTGAGATGAGCAAAGGAAAAAATCCCTGCTACATCTGATTCATTTTTGGAGCAGATGAAATAACCAAAAGTTGGAGTGACAGTGAAGCAGGCAGTATTCTCTTGGTAAATCCCTATGTCCCCAGCACAGTGAGCTGTCATTATAAGGGAGCCAAACCTGCAGTGAACCATGATTGGTCCCAAGGACTGTGTGAGCAACTCGCTTAGAGTTGGAGAAGCAGCATCTTCTTATTACAGTGGCCTTATTTAGCCTCCGGTCACTTTTGAAGTTACACGGAAAGAAGAAGTCTCCTCTTGGAGAGAAGCACTGCAGATACCATAGCTAAAGTACCTCTAAAATAATGGCTTTTTTCTTCTCTCTTGCGATGGCTGTGTTGAATGCCTGGGGGGGCCTCTCCAACATAGATTTCTAAAGAAAACGGAGTGTTTTTCTTCGAGCCAAGTGAGGAGAGATCAATGCAATTGTCATTTTTTCAGTACCACTGGTGAGGCACAACAGCCATGGTATAGATACCTGAGTACAAAGCAACAGGGAGAAAAAGAATAATGATGGTACCAGTCAGTGTGTCCTGTTCTCACCCTCACTGCCTGTCACCAGCAGCCTAAGGGATGCTTCATGCAGCTTTCACGTACACACGCACACACACGCACACACATACATGCACACCCTGCTGAGCTGTTTGTACAGGAGAGCTCTCCCTCCACGTGCTCTCCACGGGGACCTCCTGCTGTGCTGGAGCAGCCCATCACTGATCACCTCCATGCCTTGTCTGGAGGCCTCTCACCATCTGGACCACCTGTGAGAAAATGTTTTCTTAAAGAGGGGAAGATTAAGGAACGGGGATTTACACCTCAGTCCCCAAGGTAATGACCAGATGGCAAATGGCTTGTTTTCACTTGATGATTCAGAGCAACTGAACCAGGCCTACTGAAACAGCTTGGATTTCACCTCCAACCAAGTTTGTTGCTTTACAACCCAAAGGGTTTGCTTCCCACTCTTCAGATAATGATTTTAAGGCAGAGCTCACATTTAAAGCAGAACACTGGTGCTGGGGGGGTGGACTGCAGCATGCTGGGACTCCAGCCCTACTGCTTCTCACAGTGCCTTAACTCTTTGCTTGCCACTGGCAGGTCTCGCCCAGAGCTCGTGGTGGGGATCTGCTCAGCTGAGTAAGCAAAGAAAAAGGTGGCTGTCTCTCCAAGAAGTTTGCAAAAAGACTGTAAAAATGAGGATTGTCATCCATCTTTCATTTTAACCTTTCTGCTCTGATAAGATGAAATTGAAGTGGTTGCCTTTTGAGAACTTTAAGCTTTTCAAAAATAGCCGTAGAAGAGGCACTACTAATAGTGAGTATCAATGAAACAGGGAGTAACAGAACACATTCCATGAAAAGCTGTAGTCAGTGCTTTATTTCCTTTAAAAGAAAGAAAGAAAGAAAGAAAGAAAGAAAGAAAGAAAGAAAGAAAGAAAGAAAGAAAGAAAGAAAGAAAGAAAGAAAGAAAGAAAGAAAGAAAAGGTGAAACATTTAATTAAACCTAACATGAACGTTCTATTTAAGGCCTTCTTGTAAATGTAAGCTCCCTGCCCTAAATTAAAGTAATATGACATTCAAATGTCATCTTCCAAAATGCTAAAGCCAACCAAACTACAGATGTGATGTCTAATTTGGCATTCATTCTATTCCTAAATCTTCTGCTAACTTTCTTTATGTTAGCTGGAATATACAGTACAGTTTGTATGGTTTGTTGTTGGTTCTTTTCTTTCTTTCTTTCTTTCTTTTTTTTTCTATTCAAAGAGTTTTCTGAAATGGGTAACAAATGCAAGCAATCACCAAACAGAATGCCAAGTAGTACTGGGACCCTCTCTAGTTTTGCTTTACAGAGTTTCATTATGGGCTTGCTATAGCAATTGCCATAGCAGTTTAGTCATTTGTCTTATGGCCTTTTCTCATTCACTGACCTGCCTCATATCTATGGAAAAAAAAATGAGATTATATCAGAGGTTTCTTCCTTAACCCTGCCATACAGGGCTTATTTTCTCCCTTTGATGTATTTTGTTTCTATCGGTTTAGATGTTTCCGTTTATGTCCCTTTGAATTCCAGGATTTCAGGTTCCTTATTTCCATGTGCTGGAAGGGTCCTATTACCCTATCTTCTGCCTTGGAAGCTTATTTCCAGATCAAGAGAAACATTTTCAGCTGAATTGAAATATTGCCTTTTCAAAGTATTTTCAACTGCCAACTTCAAAGCACAGCTCTGCCTATGGAATGATGATTGATAATCAACTCTAAGTTTCTAAATCCAAAAATTAATGGAGAAAGACCATTTACTTTCTTCACTGACCCTGAAACAAGCTTTTCATTATATGGTCAACCACCACACAGCAGTTTGTAGATGAGCAGAAGGCATGGATTGCTTTTAACAAGGAATGGTCTGGCATGCCATGTAGCATCCACCAAAACAAGAGATATATAGACCATGTGTGGACATGACTTGACAAAGTTAGAGGTGCAATTAATTTTTAGTTCTCTAGGTTCACTTTACAGACTACACTTACAGATGTGCACGTGATTCAGCGCTGTGCAACTTAAGTCACAGTTTTATTAAGTGCCTTGGCGTGGCCTTGACTCAGCTTTACTGAAACAAATTCTTGGCCTGTGAGAGAGTGAGCAAAAAGTCATGCAGAGTTAGCAAAAAAAAAAAAAAAAAAAGAGAGAGAAAAAAATAGCTGAGCTCATGACAGTTAGCAATTCAAAAGACAAAAATATTGAATAAAAAGGCACAAAACACTCAAAAAAGCAGTATTGTCTGTTAACTGGTGCCCAGATAAAAGTAACCCGAACAGCTGGCAGCTTCAGAGTAGAGAGTTCTGCAGAGCACTATTCATTCCTCCCAGGGCACACATCAGCCTCTACAGGTGTCTGCTAAACATGGTTATGCTAACTACCTACCAGTTAGGTGGCAACATTTACATGGGATGTAATCTGTGTATGCAGATGCATTGAAAATTATAGATTTTTATTATGCTGTGCCTTTTTACATTTTCCAGTCAAATGCTGGACTGGTACTAATCAATACCTCTCCTATTCCATTTGCACCTTCAGGGGACCAACATGAAAACATGTTATGGTATGGTACTTTAATAATAACCATCATAAGTGGGCACCATACTACTGCTGACCAGGTGCTGGTATTGATAGAGTTCTACTTTAGGCACACATTTGATTACACTGAGCTTCTCAATGCATGTGGGAATATCTGACCAATAGAACCTGCTCCAAGTGTGTCTGATGAAAAACGTGGCATTGCATCTAGTTTCAGTTGGTACCACATTGCACTGTGGTTAGTGAAGTAAAAAAAAGACCTACTTCTTGGGCATCAAAATATACATTCATCCAATTTAAAACAATAGACAAGGGCTATTTTTTGGCATTACATACAGTAGCAGAGCACAGTTTGCATCCATATGTCTACACTAGTTTTTCAATAAAAAAATATAGAAAAATTAATCTAAAGTCTTTTAGAAAGAGTACCTGACCTGTTCCTGAACCATGCTGGGACTCCATCTTGGGGAATATTAGCTGGCATGGGCCAGCACCTTGCTAACAAGGAAGCCAACATTTACACAATGCAGGCTCTTGTAGGACAGTGCTCACCCTATGCCCAAGCCTTGTTTAGTTTAGTTACTGATAGCCAAAATAGCCAGAATATAAGGCAAGGGTTTTCCCTGAAATTAAAGGCTGGAAAATTCAACTTAGCCTCTGTTGATAGACTACATTACTTGCAAAATCTTTAACATACCCTAGCAACAGGCACTAGAAAGGCTGTTGAAACTCAGAGATAACAGGAGCAGCACACGCTGGTTGGGAAAAAGCAGGCAGTGCTAAAACATGTCCCTCCTTCCTGACTCTGCTTGCCCAGATCTGCCCAGTCCTGAGCCAGATGAAGAAAATCCCTCCACAGCATGTGCTCTGGGCAGGCACACCAAGCTTGTCAGCCACCAAAGAGCACATTTCAGGCTCCTCAGAGCCCAGACCAAAGAGTGAATTTTCTTTTTCTCTTTTTTTTTTCACTCTGTTCTTGTCAAACAAACATGCCTTTGCATCTGGGCCAAGTCCATGCCGGACATCATGGAGTTATATCCCATCATATGGAAACACTCCTAACACTGACTGATGCCAATGGAAGGTCACAGTCAAAATATACCAGTGGGACAGAGTAACAGGCAATAGAAACCCTTCTATCTTAGCAGATAAAGATACAAGATTTGATGCTTGGCAGCTGGTGGGACAAAATCAGGACTGGTAGATGTGGTGTTTATATGCACAGCGATAATGGAAATGACACACAGGACTTTCCCTTTGTTTTCATTCTTCTAAGGCGAAGGGTGGGACAGCTATGTCAAATACAGTTTTCATAGCTTCAGTGCCTTTGGTGTGTCCCTGTTATTATATACATGTTATTTATTTAGGTATGAAAAGTAACTCCCCTGAAGCCCACAGAACCAAAGAAGCACACTGTGAAAGAAATTGAAGTTTAGAGGGGAGCATCTTCTCTTGGCAACGGAAAACAGCAATGTTCACTCTGCATTTGAAGAAAGGTCTTGAGCATTATGCTTGCTAATGGTAAACACTTTGGAGGCTCTCGAGAGTCAGCAATTACGCTGATATCCAAACAAATAATCATAAGCCATATTTTTTTTAAAAGAAAATTGACATGATAAACAGACAGGAGTAATTTATCGAATGCTGTAGACATGGATGGTTCTCTTACTCCAGCTCAAAGGAAAGCTGAAGTCAGGATCTGAAATTTATCTTCTCCTTGCTCCAAATTTCTGCTGTTTGTGTAACAGCTCTTATTAGATATCAAGCCTTTACAACCAGCTGTTACTATGTTGCAACATTGTTCAATATACTTATCTAATTTAGGCAATAATTATTTTATACCAGTTTATGCTATGACATCATCATCTATTCTCCTTAATAACTTTTGAGTCCATAAATCAAATTGCACAAGAGGGAAGATGTCTCAAAACCTTTACATTCCTACAGTATTCATGGAATAGACAGATACGCCTATTGAAACATCTTCCTCTATGAAAAAGGCATCATTATGGGATTTGGCCTAAGACAATTTACTCCTACACTTACTCTCAAAACAAATGTGATAGAATCATAAAATCATAGAATCACAGTATCATAGAATCATAGAATCATAGAATGGCCTGGGTTGAAAAGGATCACAATGATCTTCTAGTTTCAACCCCCCTGCTATGTGCAGGGTCACCAACTACCAGACCAGGCTGCCCAGAGCCACATCTTGAAATGCCCTTAAGGAAATGTCCTTAAGGAAATGTAGCTACTCTGATCATGCCATTCTTGGCATTGCTTTGTGGATAATGGAATCCAGGCAGGTGTACATCATAGGAAGATAACCCAGTTTGATGAGACAGTAATTCAGTGAAGCAGATACTCAACCTGCATGGAGCATCCACAACAGCGTCACTTGACACTTGCTGTTAGAAAATTACAGAGATCAGTCTGAGCTTTATATTACTGTGTCAGGTGGCAATAAAAGTTGATTGATTAAAGCGCTTAGAGCAGAAGATGAGCATGAGAGTTGTCTTTTTTATAGCCCATTGCATTACAGAGGCTACATCCTCCATTCTACGAACTCCCTTTGACTAATCAGTCACCTTGTTAAAGATGGTATTAGAACTCAGCCTTCTTCACATGGTGGATGGGCAGGAAGCTGCCTGAAATAAAAAGGCAATTGAATGATACCTGCTTGATTCCTCAGCAATCTAGAGCTCTGTCAAGATGCTTGCATGACCCTTTCATAGTTGGATCTGATTCAGTTATATTCTAGACATTCCAGGACTATTACCTGTGGCTCAGAAACAGCACTGCATTGTAAGTAGCTCCTCTACTCAGGCAGAGAGTTGCTGCTGATAGCTGTGTTTAGTAGTAGTGTCTAAAGGTGACAAAAATTCTCCACTTAGAGGACTTTGGATAATGATTAATCTCCACTAAATGAAGATCAGGTTGCCTCGGATGATTAAGTGCTGCTGCACCTTATGATCATAGGAGCTTTCTCAGATTGTGGAAATTCATTTCTGTAGATAGAATAATTGCCAAAACAGTACTAAAAATCATGAGATTTCCTATCAATTTTGATATAAATTTACTGTTGTAAATTCACTGTTCTAAAATAATCTTGCATTTCTGGAGCAAAATATCCACACACAAGACCATCAATAGGGCACAGCAGCCAAACAGCATTGCTGAAGTCAGAAGTTCAGAGTTTGTTGCAGACAAGCTCAATACCACAGGCTCGATACCACTGCCCCCAGCAAGAAATATTTCATGACCGAGGTACAAAAGTCAAAGGCAAAGATGTATTTCAGGCTTTATTCCTGCAGCCATTAGTTAAAGAACCTGATCTGCCTGGACCAATAATATCCCAAAGGTCTTTGATAGGCTTTGACTTCAAACTTCATTATGAAATTCAGATTTCAAGGAGAGTCTTTGAATTTTCAGAGGATTAAATCCAGGAGGAAGCTAGCTATATGCAATGTACTTAAAGCACTCTGTGTACACAGGGAAAGCTGAACCCAGCCCAAGTGTATTTCTATTTGTGATGTAAAAATACAGTGCAGCATAAACAATAATATACAATTTACAGTGCAGTTTTTATGCCCTGCATTTTGGTTATATGAAGCATCTTTTTTTTTTTTTTTCCCCCCCAAAACGTGATCATTTTCTTTGCTATTAGGTAATTTGAAAGTATTTCATCTGTTTTTAAACAGATAAATGAATTCATATCAGCTCCTTTTAGGGATTTGATTCGTATCAAACGCACCACATCCTACTCATCATCAGTTCATACACTGAAAATGCAGGGCAAGTTAATGATGATAATGAACCTCAGGCAAGTTTTGTGTTTGCGCTTTCTCCTCCCCAGATGGCTCACCCAGCCCTAAACCTCGCAAATACATAATACCATTCCTTAGAGTAAACATTTTGTAACTCAATTTTCTTCCCCCAAGCAAGCAAGCAGATGAATGGCCCTGGTGGATTACTCTGTAACAGAAACACTCATAAGAGGTCTGTGATAAGCAAGCCAATGGAAATGGAGTAGTGCACTGTTTAAAATCATCTAAACATTTTCTCTTAACATGAAACATTTTAAAATGTGTAGCTCAGTGTTTGATGAAACACAGTACCCTGTTGTCTGTAGCCCAGTTCTAGCCCCTTCTTTAAATGTAATCTTTTATCAAAGTCACATATGTTTTCAATAAATTCACATGTGGATGCAGTTACACCAGGAAAACTGATTCACAAGTACTTTAGAGGCTCCTCTATCTTTCAAGCCCACCTAAGTTTCTTTCAATTTTTTAAAATATTTTTTTAGTAAGAGTACGGAGGGAAATAATCAGTTTTGCTTGCTTACAACACAGCCTCCGTCCTCTGAATCATAAGTGCAGCATTGTTCAAAGGAACAGCTGGTACCAGCTCTGAAAGTTTAAGTGTTCCCCTCCAAACAAAAAACTCTGTTGAGTCTGTTAGTCATCATCTCCCACAGGTATTGATTCAAGGCTACAGTTCTCCCGATTTCTGCCATGTCTAAAAAGATTACTTGCAAGTTTTCAGAAAGGAACATTTTCATGCACAAGCAAACATACAACTGTTTCTTTCTTGTCTGCTAATCTACATGATTATTGCAACTTTCTGATTTTTTTTTTAACCACATGTAAGGCAATCACGCTAGTGAAGCACTAAGAAGTGGTTTCTGCAGCGATGGATTTACAAAGATAGTTTTGCCCTCAGGAGCTTAAAATACATTAACACATAACTTTGCTGCAAATCCCACTCAGTTCTGCCAGCTTTTTCTACCAGGAAAGACAAATTCAGGGATAGGGTCCATTGAAAGTATATTTTCAGGAACTTAACTCCTATTGCACCGGAGTTTCAAAGCAAGCTTAATACAGGTCACATTCTCATTTCCAGGAGTCTAATTTTATTGCTCCCTCCAAGCCATCTAGAGACAGGAGCTCTAAAAAGCACTTTAGTCACTTCTGGGGCTAAGCTTAGGTTGTGCAGTCAACTGAACTTCTGCTAATAACCAAATGGGAAACTTTTAACTTCTTTCACTGTTTTTTAGGACATCTCCTTTGTCAGCAAATGTTTGAATATAAGCAATTTGCCTTCACTATTATCAGACCCTATTTTCTCCTGGATTGTGCAGATGTTTCCCAAGACTCCTTTCAAGCAAGCAAAGTAGTTTAACCATATCCCTCCATAGCCTGTGGGATGGTGGTTTGATCGTAGACACCAAAGTAGTCTATCTCCTTCAATGCAGTACAAGAACCTCCTACGTTAGAGAGAAGTCAGGGAGCAAACTGGATTTTTGTGGCAAGGATCTAATATGACCAACATCCTTCATTTGTAGCTGAAAAGCAGAAGCTATAAGGATCAAGGAGTTTCAGGAAAAGATTTTGAGTTTCAATTGCCCTGCTGCAAACAGAGAATTTCCTAGAGAAAGTGGAAATAGAGTTATTGCTGGAAGATAAAGGAAAGCTGGAGGTGCCCAGATCTTTTCAGTCAGAGATCTGTATTTGCAGACTATGTTTGGACCTGAAAAACAAGTACTCTTAAATGGTTGTCTGACCGTGCTACTATAAAATAACAGACAAATTGAGACAGTTTGCAAAAGTTCATTTGCCACATGTTGGTCTGTGGATCAGCCAGCCCTTTTCTCCTCAGTGAGATTCCTTTGTTGCTATGAGACCAAATGGCACACAACATGGTACTTCATGCCATGGAGTGAGGACATGCACTGCCTGGCCATGCTGTTGGGCAACTCAAGAGGGTGGCAACAGGACATTAGGTCATTCAGCCCAACAGCTGGAGAAGGCTCAGCTCTGACCATTGCCTTTTCCTGACTGATCTGCAGCCTGTGCAAAACCCATGTGTAGGTTCAAACACCATGCTGATCAGTGCAGAGGAGTAAAGTGTGAATGTCCTTCCAAAGGACTGACTTTTCAAAGTCCACATTGTCCCCTGAGTGACTTGTGCCAGACCTGGGGATCATTGTAATTTAAGTCTGGATCAACTACAAGCATGGTGACTCATAAGTGAAAGAAAATGGGTGTAGACTTTAAGAAGACTGAACATCCTGAGCCAGATCCAGGAAAATGTTCAAAAACATGTTTAAATTTTATTCATGTGGAATCACTGGGACAAAATATGTCATGTAAGTTAAAGCATGGACCTCACAGCACAGCATTTACACCTTAGACGATCAGAATTTACACAGAAAGGTTTTTCTCAAGAAGTTATAGATATATATAGTAAGAAACAGGAGAAGTACAGTATGGAGTACAGCAGAGTTGAAATCATAGAATCATAGAATCATACAGTCATAGAATCATGGAATTGTTCAAATTGGAACGGACTTTTAAAGGTCATCTAGTCCAAGTCCCCTGCAATGGACAGGGACAATACCTCCAGAATAAGATCGACGGACACGTAAATCACTCTGCTCAACGACTAACCATGACCCCAGGAATTCAGTTTCCCAAAATTACATGTAGAGAATGCAGATGCTTAAGTACAATCCTGGTCCTAAATGAACTTAGCAATTACAGAAAATGTAAAATAACTTCAAACTAATATACTTGACAACATCACATCCTGTAATATGAATTACAGTTCGGATTCTGTTGTCCAAGGATTTTCCTAAGATTGTTGAGAAAATAATAACATTTTAATATGTGTTAGTCTTAAAATATACATACTCAAACTACTCTGACTGAATCTGACTTTAGCAGAGAATATTTGTATGAATGAATGAACGTAGAACTCTTTTATAGAATTAATCAGCAGATAACTTCCATTCCTCTGGAGGAAAATTCTGTTGGACATTTTAGGGAGGTTTATTCATGTGATCTTTTGAGAAAGACAGAGAAAAAAATCTCTGTGAATGCCCTCATCTGTGGTTGCATGTAACCTCTGTTTTCTCTCTCTCCAAGGAAGTCCTACTCTGTTCAAAAGCAGAGGTTCTATACAGTTGTGTTTATGACATGAAATACAGAACTAACAGTTTCACTCTGCCTATTAAATTGAAAAATAGTAAGTGAAATCTAACAGTAACCTGAGATCTATTTGAAACCATCTTCCCAAGTTTGTCCTTCAAAAACCAGTATCAGAATACAAATTTGTTTTACTTGAAATTTAAAAAATTTATAAGTGAAGTTATTTAGTGCAGCAAATCTTCACAATAAGTTTCCTTACAGCCATATTCAACCTACTAATTATTCCACACTGCTTCAAGGGAATCACAAATCTCATAGATGTGGATGGAGATTAAAAAAAAAACAGCAGCAGGGTTTCAGTGGAACTGCTGTGGTTTTATACTGAAATAACAAAGCAGAATCTGGTCTGGAGAACTAAATTCCCATGGAAATCTTCACGACAAATTCAGGAGGGGTATAGGGTATAGGTTACATAGTAAGTATAGGTTGATCAGAAATTGTAGAAGTGCTGGAGTAGTGGTAAGCAGGATCTTGGACTATTTTATCCCCCAGTGACTGCAAAAAAAAAGGGTAATGTACATACTGAGGAACAGAGAGTAGAAACTAAAATGAGAAATGAAGAGAAAACAAGCAATTCTGCTCTCTTGGCTGAAATCCCTCTTATTCTACAGATGAGGAGCTACTGCCTTCACCACCGAGACCCTTTTCTCATTCCACGCTGCTCAGCAATGATGGTGCTACATGAAGGGAATAACTGCTGCCTAACACAGAATAAAAATAGTTACACTGTCTCCATGTTCTGTTACTCCACATATTTGAAGCAATCAGAGGGTAGCACTTTTGGCAGGGAACACAACTGCAAGAAAAAATCATCCTTCGGGGCAAAAAAATAAAGGAATCTTAAGTAAACCTTCATCAAGGGCAATACTTCCAAAAATGCATCAAAATGTGAGCACGTCTACTCATAAAGGAAGATCAGAAGGACAGAAAACTGGAAGAATATTGTGTGGTCTCACCAGTAATTCATTTCTTAAGGGGAAAGTCGGGACAGCTCCCCCTCCTTCCCTTCTCAGTCTCCACAATGTCCGGTTCTCTGGTTTAAAATTCAGTTCAGTACCTTCCCAGACAGGGAATATGATTTCCTCCCTCCATTATAGATTTCTCTGGTTTGCATTATCATTCAATAAATATATTGCAAAATGTTATTTGCCTCTGTCCACTGCTTTTGGGTTGTTGGAGTGATCTTAAAGGCATCACAAATTAAATTACCAGATTTCACTCCCAACACATCAGGGCACATCTGGGGAAGGAAAAATCAAGCAACCCCACTGCATCTGGTGCTCAGTGTTTGTGTGTTCCAGTAACACATTGTGCTAATACCCTTCTGGAAAAGCATCAGTGAGGAAGAATCTGCTCAATTAACTGCAATGACCAGTGCTGTTCTCATAGTCAGTGCCACAGTCAACATGGTGCTTGAGAGATTTTAATGTATGCAGACCTGTTTTTGATTAGGTGATCTTCATTTTTAGCAGGAACTTCTTAAGTCAATTCTGGTAAATGATCAGAACCTGCAATGAAATCTAAGAATTGTACTCATTACTTGTGTTCAAAATCAGTGCTGACTTTCAAGCAGGTATGCTGCAAAAAGAAGGGATAGGCTTATATAGGAATGGATTTTTCAGGTTAACCATACAAGCAAAAAAAAGATCAATCAAGTATTGTCAGCAGGCACTTCGGAGCAGCACTGGGGAGCCACAAACAGTGCAACAGATAAACCAATTCTATTGAGACACTTTGGGCTTTGGATCATCCACTAAACAACCAAAAAAAAAAAGTGTCCTACTATAATGTTCCTTTTCTGGGTTTGTGTTTTCACCACAGTGCAGAAATGCAGGGGTGAGTCCCATGTGAACTCATGGAGATGCTCCTGACAGGGATGAAAGCAGCAAAGGAATCAGGCAACCACATCCCTCAGCTCTTTTACCCACAAGCTGTTCACTGCGACACAGGGAATACCAGAGCCAAGACGGACAGCATCATGTGAAGGTGTCAAAATGGTTCTTTGGCATTGTCTGAAAGTCTTCCTGTGGACAACATCTCTACAAAGATCTCTCTTCCTGAATCCACCACAGAGTTGCTGACTGTAGACCATAGACATACAAATCAGACTGCTCCATGGGTTCACGTGACACTAGCAAGCCACTAGCAGTGAAAACTGCTGCAAATTCATGGATAGTAGAACACGATCTGAAGCAAATAACCATCTGTGTCTCTTGAGGGCAACTCCACAATTTCACCCAATTTTCACACAACCCATCTCATAAGTGGTGTAGGACAGGGAATCATAGCAACTATGTCTTCTGCTGTGCTCCCATGTCAGCTTCTTCCCTTAGCACAACATGGCAACCTAAGGCCAAGCAGAACATGCATCATAGGGAGATCATTTCAGCAGACTGTTCACCACAGCATTGGCTTCAGAATTAACACACTGGAGGGTTTCAATTGACAACTGCAAATACTAAATAAGATGATGTCTTCAGAATTGGCTGGAACATGGAGAAAAATGCTCCAGAGAAAAAATGAAAACATCTGAGGGTGATAATTTATTCTCTGGTCTACAAAAAAGATGCTTTGGAAAAACCAAGTAAACAAAAAAGCCATTTCAGCCAACAAAGCAAGGGTTTGCTGGAGGTATCTCAATGGCTGTTGATGTGGTAGGTTATTTCTGACAAGGCACGTTGACACCATTCAAAGGCTTTATTAAGCCTGATACTTATCCTCGCATAGCACTGGGGTTCTTCTCCTAGGGCTAGGACCAAAAATATAAGCTGCATAAATTAAAAAGCGGCTAGCAGGATTTTTTTCTGCTATATTCAGTATATTTATTTCTGGAAATCCATTCAAAATACAACTGATAAGATCATCTATCCTCTTCATCTGATTGTTTTATTACAACTCTCCAGCAATATTCCTCCGTTGTTTCCTCATCAAATACATCTCTCTTTGCTTTGAAAGTCATCCAAAACATAGTCCTATCCTTTCAATCCAACCTATTAACACAAAGTCAGTTCCAACTCTGTTTCCACCAAAAGCAACAGCCCAGACACCCTCTTCAGGAAGTTCTTTAGAGCAGTGCTATACTAACATTTAGATGAATATTTAGATGTTCAGACTGACTAATGCTGAAAGCTCTACTTCTATGCACGGGCAATAAAAAGGTGCTTGATGACCACACAACTCTGTATTTTGCTAAATTTTCCACCCTTACATCAACAAGCAGAAAAATTTTTCAGTCAAAATGTACGATGCAACCCCCAGAGTCCTAATCCATTATCCCTCCAGCATGCACCCACCTGGTCCTAAACCTGGTGAGTGAATGTGTAGAGTTGTAGGAAAGAACTGCTGTTATAAGGAGTGAGAATTTTGTATATCCCATTGGACATGCATACCAATCTATGTCTCACACTCCAGGACAGATAATCTGCTTGATTCAGCTAGACTAGAAAGCCTAGGTAGATACCATTTCACAGCACCAACACAAATGAACCCTCTTGACTGAGGTCTTAATGCACCATCAGAGTACACAAGATTACAGACTAACAGGAGAAATTGTGTTGAAAGGGAACTTAGCTGGTCTTAAATCCAGCATTCTGCTCAAAGCAGGGACAGCCATGAGTCCAGACCAGGCTGTTCAGTGCTTAGGTCTTGAAAAACCCTCTCAGAATGGAGATGGCACAACCTCTCTGGGCAACCTGCTCCCATGTATAACTATCCTCCCAGAGAAAATAATTTTCCCCTTTTTCAAGTCAGAAGCTTATTGTTTCCATTTCAGATCTAATATTACAAAATTATGCAGGGCTTTTCACTCACCTTTGCCTTTAGTACGTAAGAGCTAGATATTTTAATACTACACCAGTGACTGTTCATTGTCTTGGGGAACAATTAATTCACATTCAGAGACGTTCTATAACCATATATGGCATCTTGCATCTCAGTGTCCTTTACAGCAAAAGAGACCCCCCGTGTTCTTAAATATATATCACGCAACCCTACATTAACTGGCGGTTGAGTCTTTGGTAAATTCTGGAAGCTGTTTAACCACAAACAGAAAATATGAAAAAAAAAATAGTTTAGAGGAAGCCATGGGAAGTACTGCAAGAATTTGGCTTGTCCTTCTATGGTGATGTTTCACTATGAAGATCCTTCGTCAGCATTTCTTTCAGAAAAGGTCATTTCATAAGAGATTCCTTCTTCAGTTGAAGACACATAAATAGTAAAGTTCAGTAACTCACAGAGATGTTAGTCAGAACTTGGTTTCTCAGTCTGATCAAGAAGAAGAAAAAATGTTTTTAGTGACTGAAATCGAGATTTAGACACCTCATACAAAGTTTCTGCAATTCAGAAATGCCTTTTACTCCATTTTCAGTTCTGCACACCATTACACATTACTTCACTAAACTCAACAGGCACTACACAGCAAAGCGTAACACAGAGGGTCACAACCTGCTTCTTGCATTGGGTCTTGAAGTGATGTTTCCTTCAAAATGCCTTGGGGTGTCTTCATTCATAGAATCATAGAATCATAGAACAGCTTAGATTGGAGGGGGCTTTAAAGATCATCCAGTTCCAAATCCCTGCCATGGACAGGGCTGCCACCTACGAGCTCAGGCTGCCCAGTGCCCCATCCAACCCGGCCTCCAGGGAAGGGGTATCCTCTGGGCAACCTGTTCCAGTGCCTCACCACCCTCTGACTGAATAATTCCCACCTAATATCTAATCTAAATTTCTCATCTTTTAGTTTAAAGCCATTATCCCTTGTCCTATCACTATCTACCCACGTAAAAAAGTCTCTCTCCTTCCTGTTTATAAGCTCCCCTCAAGTACTGGAAGGCTGCAGTCAGTTCTCTTGGAGCCTTCTCTTCTCCAAGCTAAACAAGCCCAGTTCTCCCAATCCTTCTTCATAAGAGAGATGTTCCAGCTCTCCGGCCATCTTCATGGCCCTCCTCTCGGCTCCAACACTTTCATTGTACAACAACAATGAACATCACAACTTTTCATCACCTCAAAAACACACACCATAGACAGAACAAACAAGTTTTAATCTGGTAATGACCCATCAGAAGCAACGATTGCGCTTTGCTCATCTGCACAACGTGTTCAAATGCTAGCTTTGTAAACACAGTCTTGAAGTGCTTGCTAAATTATTTGTCTCCACCTTTGCTAAAGGAGAGGAATAGAGACACCAAACAGTAAACAAGTCTCAAGCTCTGGTTCACCTCCACAGTATATTTGAATGAGTAACAACAGCAACAATGTAGTTTTTTCTAGGATTGTTCAGTTGCGTGGATTATAGTTCATATTTTCTGGAAGCTATTCAGCTGCAACTGAGCACTCTGTAAACAAGAACAGATGCTCTATAACTAGTCGGTAACATTCTCTGCTATACCGAGCCAGTGTGCTACAAAGGAATATTAGTGCAGTGCTTTAGGTTGGGTATTTTTGCCTTTTAATGGGCAATATATCATAATGAAGAAGAGCAAGCAAAAAAAAAAGAATCAGCAACAGCTTTTATAATGGAGACAGTGAACTTGTCTGGTGAAAGGATTCACCTAGAGGCTCTGGATATTTTATTTTGACATTCCAGGTTAAGTTCTGTGCAAGGCTGGAAGAGACAATTGTTTTATCAATCTTCAGTGCAATATGCAACACTCACAAAATAATACAGTAACCTCAGAGAGCTATCTTTCAGGAATTAACCCACATTCCACACCAAACCCATCAACACTACTACATCAACTGTGGGAGAGAATCTTCACCCATTGCCCGTAGTGGAAGGGCATCCCTGTCCAACCTTCAGAAGGATGGGCCATCAATTAAGACAACAGCAGAGGAAAATGCAAGTTCTCCCTCAACTCCTGTGCTTAGCAGATGAGACATAACTAGGCTACCTCAAGGTGTTTTGACCCTCCTGCCACCACTGAAATGGTGTGAAATGTTTGCAAAGCTCTTTGTCAAAGTTCTCCAAATACCTAAAGGACAAATATTCACGTGAGATTACTGTTGTAAATAGCCAGAAAGAAAAAAAGCAGTTATCTGTGGTTTTCCCCCCGTGGACAAAGAAAAACTGCAAACAGGTTTTTACGACATTACGACAGTGATAGTAATAGATGGACAGACTGAATCGAGCACAAAGAGGAAAGTCATGTTTGCTAATAGGATTTTGCACCAATTCAGCAGCGACCCTTAGGCAATCAGTTTTCCTATGACGGATTTCATGGAAGTCCTGAGCAGCTTTAGCTCCCCTGGCATCACAGGTTTGTGATCATGAGAACAACCTGCAAACAGTTGAATCCAGTGGCAAGGAGAGCATACAGTGCCAGTATGGTGTTTACCAAATCTTTGTTTTTCAAAGTAGATTTTCAGACAAGACAGAGATAGATAGTCCACTCAGAGTATGTCAAGAGTTGATACTTCAGTTTAAAAACACTGCAGGTCTTACCTACCTCCTTAAGGGATTTTTTCCCTCTTTCTTGCTACTTATTAGTGTTTCACAAATAGAAGAGCTCCTTAGTGACAAAGTTAAATCTTTCTATCAGAAACACAGAATACAATTCAGTAGGCAAAAAACTAAGTCTGTTAATACCTCATGAATGAAATTTTATCTGTCAATTAAAGAAAAACTTCCTTTTCTTTTGAATGTTGGAGAGTAGAATTAATGCCACAGCCCAAATGCTGGTACAGTGTAATAACACAATTATGAAGCTGAGAAAATCCTAAAACTTATTTTGCTTGGCCTCCAGCCTGACAATTTTCAAAACTGTGCAATGCATGGGCATGTTTCCCATTAAAAAATTATTTTTAAGCTTCATTCATTCAAGATGCAGGAAGAGACAGTTCATTGGCTTATCAATTTCATCTGAACATCACTTGATTTTTTTGCTTGGCCTATACTCACATTACAGTCTTCCTAAATAGCTGCAACAACCCACATTCAAGTGATATCTCCATACTTGTACCAGACAGCAATGAATTACAAGCCTGTCAGGTCTCACATTTTGAGCTTAGGTCTCACACAGACTCCCCTCTGCATCTGGGCTTTCTTCTTGGACATTCACTGTGCAGCATCACACCAAGTTTGGCCCTGGCAGTGAACTGCAGGTCCATTTCATCCGAAACAAATGGAGAGATTGCAGTACAAATGAAAACATCTGAAGACAAGAATCATAGAATCATTAAGGTTGACAAAGACCACTAAAATCATCTAGCCCAACCATCAACCCAACACCACCATGCCCATTAAACAACATCACTCAGTGCCACATATACACGTTTATTGAACACCTCCCAGGACGGTAACTCCACCACCTCCCTTGGCAGTATCTTCCACTATGTCTGTGCATCAGGTATTTCTATTACAATTGGTAATGATTTAAGGTGTGGTTTGGTGCATTTAGAGATCATAGAATCATAGGATGGTTTAGATTGGAAGAGACCTTCAAGATCATTTGGTGCCACCCCTCCTGCTATAGGCAGGGACACCTCACTCCAGACAAGGTTTCTCACAGCCCCATCCAGCCTGGCCTTGAATGCTTCCAGGGAGGGGGCATCCACAGCCTCACTGTTCACATGTTCCAGTGTCTCACCACCCTCACAGTAAAGAATTTATTCCTAATATCTAGTCTAAATCTACCCTCTTCCTGTTTAAAACAGTTTCCACTTGCCCTGTCGCTACATGTTCTTCTAAAAAGTCCCTCACCAGCTCTTCTGTAGGTCCCCTTCAGGTACTGGAAGGCAGCTAAAAGGTCCTTCTGGTGCCTTCTCTTCTCCAGGCTCTCTCAGCAAGTCCTCATAGAGAAGCTGCTTCAGCACTCTGAACATCTTCATGGCCCTCCTCTGGACATTCTCCAACAGCTCAATGTCCTTCTTGTGTTGAGGGCCCCAGAACTGGACAAAATACTCCAGGTGGGTTGTCATGAGAGCAGAGCAGAGGGGCAAAATCACCTCCCTTGACCTGCTGGTTGCACTTCCCTTGATGCAACTCAGGATATGGTTGACCTTCTGGACTGCAAGCGCACACTGCAAGCTCATGTTGAATCTTTCATCAACCAACATCCCCAAATCCTTCTCCTCAGAGCTGCTCTTAAGCCATTCTCTGTCCAGCCTGCATCTGTGCTGGGGATGCCCCAAACCAGGTGCAGGACCTTGCACTTGGCCTTGTTGAACTCCATGAGGTTGGCATGGGCCCACCTCTCAAACCTTTCCAGGTGCCTCTAGATGGCATCCCTTCCCTCTAGCATGTCAACTGCACCACTCAGCTTGATGTCATCTGCAAACTGACCTGGGTACACTCAATCCCACCATCCATGTCTCTTACAAGGATGTTAAATAAAACCAGTCCCAGTACCTATCCTGAGGATCACCACTGATGAATGCCCCCAAAGTTTCCACATGCCCTTTGGGCACTACTCCAGAATGGCATTTGTCTCTTGTAGAACTGTTTTTTCTAGATCCACCCAGATGTCTCGTGTACTCAAGAGCATTTCACAAGTTCTGAAACTGAGCCCTTCACCTTGACTGAATCCCACCCACAGAATTCAAGGGTCAGACATTTTCAGCTGGAGAAGAAATCCAACTCTCAGCTAGCAGCAACTGCTTTCCTTGCAGTAAAATATAAGTCCTTATACCCCAATAGGCTGCATGTATACATAATATATAAATCAAAATAAAACAAATTTTAAAATTAAAATAAAATAGAAAATGGGCTTATGCTATATGTTAGTCACATTCTGAGGTAGTTCAAAATTTGGAAGACTTCAAGAATAAGGGCTGTATGGGTCTCGGATACTGATTCCCTATCATAGGAAGATGGCATCTTTTCAAAAACTACAAATCAGACTTAGACTCACAATATTACTAAAACTGTGGGAATATTAGAATACAAGGATTGAATATTTCCCAGTATTAGAAAAATATCTGAAATCAAATTAATAAACAGAAACGTCTGTTCAATTAGACATGTGGAATAAGAGTAATAATAAATCATCTGCTGTATTTGAAATAGCTCTTTTTTCTTATTTTTTCAAAAGTTGCTCAGTTTATTTCCATTTTAGCTTCTGCGTGGTCCTGTCGTGATTTGTGATTAAAGCTTATCATGACACTTGTGTTGATATTAATACTTCTAGTGTGTCCATTTATACTGTAGCTTATTTTCATTGCCACGCATAACCCAACACTGATTAAACTAACCACAGAGAAGGCATACAAGAATTAATTTTCAAAGACTAACTGAGAAGCAGGGAAGGTTGTGGGGAGCAGGTGGGACCAGGCTCCAGCCCCAGGCATCATGCACTTTCATGGGTCTGAGGATAGGCTATGAGTAGCATCAGGCCTCATGAGATGAACCAGGGTTATGCACATTCCTGGAATGGCCAGATGGAGCCATAGGGACAGGGAAGGTCTCAGTGGAACCCATGTCCAAGCAGAGTAGGACTGTGGCAAAGCTGGAGACCAGCATCCTACTGCATCTGTGGGACTTGGACTGAAGTTCCAAGATCATGTACAGAAGTGGAAGGACACTCCAGGTGAGACTGATGAGGCATAGTATGGACTGTAAGTGCCTTTGATTGTAAATACTTGTAGCCTCGAACTTCTTCATAATACATCAAGAGTTTCATGTAGGATTCAGCTGAAGAGTAAGACACAAGTTAAGATCCCTGCAGGTATTCATCATATCAGAGTCTCAGTTCCCATTAAAGTCATTGAAGATACAGCTCTTATGTCCTTTGGATCCTAGGGAATCTATTCAGATGCTCAGCCAGTATCCATGAAGATCAGCTGAAGAATAAGACAGATGAATGCAGACAAGTTAAGACACCCTAATGCAGATGCAGGGTCTCTATCTATCTAATACCACTATCATCAGCCAAGATCTAGATCTCAATTCAGCAGCTATACACAGGACTCTTGTGATAAGGGAGGTATCCTGAACATCTAGATGTGTGCAAAGTGCTAGTAGGTGTGACATAGGACCAATAGTGGACAAGCAGATGGAGGTCCATGAAGTATTACGTACCTCCCATAAGCTGTGTATAGGCACAAGAAGAAAGATCCTTACAACATGATCAGTGGAATAATTTAGTTCAGTGGGCAGTGAGTGCCCAACTTAACAGTGAGTGTATCACTTTTCATGGAGGGTACTGGTTCTTGAAGATGGGACATCCCTTGCAAGCCAAAATGAGGTGACGCCTGAGCTCAGGTGAACAAGCAAAACATAGCAAAAACTGTTAAGTAAAAGAAAAAAATTACATGACTCTTTCTGTTGAAGGAGAGCTCTTCTATCATGGAGAAGAGTGGAAGTCGGAAGAGAAACGATGTGAAGACCAAGCAGGAGGACATGTTAAGATGGGTAGGAACAAAACCCATGGTGCTGGGCTGAGGGGGACAAGCTTCAGGGAATATCCAAAGAATTTTACAAGTGGCAGCCAGAAAAATCTTGGAGCTGATAGGAAGGCATTAAAGTTCTGGCACCAGACGTATAGACTGCTCTTTCTTTCCTCCTCTTCCACCACTCCCATGGATTTTTCCCAATAAATCTTAGCAGGGGTTTACTGACTGCTCAGTACATAACCACAGTCACGAAGCGTGTTTTGGTGTCTTTCATTAACTCACTTAAGAGAGCAGTGCTCTCCGAGCATATTATACAACCACAGACTGGTGGATGATGCTCACCAGCAGTTCTTTTTTTGTTTCCCTTCTGGTTTGCATTTATTTAGCTTAATTAATATTCAGTTTGAGGAACTCACTTTCCATTTAGTCAGATGAATGAAGCAGAATTCAGAGCAAAGAGTGCTTTTCAGATGTAACCAACAGTCAGCTTTCAAATGTCCTGCTATGACAGGAAGGACTCATGGGTCAGTAATGAGGGAGTCAAGTACCACCAGTTCTAAGCCCATTCCAAGTGCTGCATGGTCACAGGCCACAGTCTGACCTCAGTTTCTAGCTCTGCTGCAATTCAGTCTTCCTACATATTGTATTTAACAGGTATAGAAAAGAAAAGTCATGGGAATCCACATTACAGAAATTCCAGTGTAGCACCAGGCTGGAGGCAAGGGTGGTAATGAGAGACTACTGATATAAAAAACGGTAGATGTCAAATATTTTATTTTACCTCGAGTTGAAAAAGGTCTTGGTGACTCTGAGTGCGACAGCACCTAAGGATTTGGAAGCTGTCCCCAGCTGAGTGACTTCTACCACCGGAGCTGGGATCCAGACATCACTGGAGAGAATCAGCCATCCCAGAAGGCAATGCATAAAGCCTATACATCGAGCAATTATCTATCCAGATGTAGGCATCAGGAAATGCTAGCTCTATCTAGCACCAGTGTCTTAGTCCTGATGCCTTGCCTGCTCTAGGGTCAGCAACATGGATGCTCTCTGAATCCATGGTACTGACTGGACCAGGCTTGCTTTCCTGACACCACCGATAACACCAGAAAGTTCTCCCAGTGCTATCTTCTACCCTTTTGTAACCCATTGCCCAAGGGCAGGGAAAAAACTATTTTAAGTTTTTCCAAGCAGCAGAAAGACCCTAGGCCAGTATCCCACCTCCTGGCAAGCAACCAGCCAATTCTTACACCAACAGCAGGGCCACATCTTCCTTGGTTCAGCATCACATAGGAGCTCAGCACCTGGGCAAGAATCCAGCCTTTCAGGGTGGTATTTGACTGCATTAAACATCAGGCCACACTTTCTTTTTCTGAAATCCATTGACTTGCTCACACTTTCCAAATTCTGCAGCTAATGAGGCTGGGACCCTACAGACAATAGCCTCAGTCCCACATCATCTCAATTAACATTTTTCACCCTTTGCACTGCATGTAACGAAGATCCTGTGAAAGAAATAATATATGATAGGACATAATCTCTTTCTGCTCACTCTCCCTATGCCAGAATGGATTAGTTCTCCTTTATTATGGATCCTTTGTCAACCAGCCCGGAGAACTATACCTTTATTACTGAGTTTAAATGATTATGTCTATCTTAATAAGAGAAAACATGGCTTTAATTTTATAACAGATGATCTTGAGGACTTCAAGCTTGCTCTGTCACTGCAGTTGGCCATAACAGTCAAACTGACTAGTTTTATTGCAAATTTAAATTATGAAACTCTCATTAAGTGCATTCTTACTCTCATCTGATGAGAGTTCATCTTATGAAACTCTCATCTGAGCATTCACTATGCATGACACATGCATCACACAGCTTATTCACATTTCCATGGCATAGACTGCTTCCTTATACACACCTGGGTTTGTGCAAGAGCTCAAGTGCTAGCCTGGCCATGTGGAACGAAGGTTTCTGTATGGCTTTAGCATTTTGCAAATAACTGTTTTTCTTTTTAAAATTGGTTACTTTTTCTCTTCCCTTTAGGAGGCTGCTCTCTTCTGCACCAAATCTAAGAAGACTCTGCAGACAGAGAGTCACCAGCACCACCATTCCCTGCTTTCTCTCTGCCTGGGATAGCAAAACTGGTAGCAGAGTGCTTCTTTGGAACAGGTTCAGCAGAAAGAACCCGAAGTTCAAACCCGATGTTATGAGAGCATTGTCCAAACACTTTTTTTTTCAGCGTGCCCACTGCCCTGTGCATCCCGTTCCATGCCCACCACCCTCTGGTGCAGACCCTGTCCCTGACCCCCACCCGCCCCTCCCCTGACACAGCTCCATGCCGTTCCCTCGGGCCCTGTCGCTGTCACACAGAGCAGAGCTCAGCGCTGCCCTCCGCTCCCTGTGAGGAGCTGCAGCCGCCATCAGGCCTCCCCTCAGCTCCTCTGCTCTGTGCTGAACAATGCAAGTAGCTACAGCCACTCCTCATATGTCTTGCCCTCTAGATGTTTTGCCATCTTCATAGTCCTGTTTCGGACATTATCTAATAGTTTTATGTCCTTCTCATATTGCTGCATCCAAACCTGCACCCAGCACTGGAGGTGAGGCCGTGCAGCACAGAGCAGAGTGGGACAATCGCTTCCTTTCATCAGCCAGCAGTGCTGGACGTCACACACCCCAGTGTCCAGTTGACATTTTTGGCTGCCAAGGCACACTTCTGATCGCTGACTCATGTTCAACTTGCTGTCAACCAGGACCCTCAGATCTCCTTCAAGTTGTGCTGTTTTGATGGTGGTTATTTGGGATTCTCCGGGCCCACCTGGCTTCCAGATACCAATAAGCTTCAAGCAGGAACATGGTGCAAATCATAGTGTTTCTTATCTAGGACCCACTCAAGTCCATATCACACAACTTACAGTCACCAATGGCTCCATCCCAAGGAGTGACAAAGCTGAGTGCCTGTTTTGTCTTAATCAACTCCCACTGACTAGCTTTAACTACTTCTTATGGATTGGTCTTATAGCTCTCCAGTTGTATTTTTCCTGCCAAGACCGATCATTTAAATGTTTTTCATTTAAGTGTCTCAGGAGCACAGTTCATATGACTCCATATAAATCTCAGAATTTACAGCTTGTCTAAGTTATACACAAGATGGTCAGGAAATTATGCCTAATGGATAACTGTCAGCGGCAGATTATGAGAGAAGTGTACAGGACAGGTAACAATAAGGCAAGAGAGAAATATAAAGACCTGTAAGAAAGCAAAAGAAGGAGTAGTATGTCCAGTCACAAGTTGGCATTTATACCAATTTAATCACATCAGCTGGTGGTGCTCTTCTTACAGCATTTTTGTATTGGCAAGATCAATTGTTATTATGCTGATAACAGCCTAAAAATATTACTCTTTGCTACTGGAATTTAGGAAAATTGTAAAAGCCAAAAAATACCTTTTTTATTGGTAGAGTCTACTTCTAAATCCAGAGCTGACTAAATCACTATCCCACCACTATTCCCTCCACCAGGAGCTATGTGAAAGCACCTCCTCAGAGAGGTGCCAAGTTTGAGTTTGTCCATCAGTGAGGACAGCATAGCAGGTGAAGATAGGCATGGCAGACCCATGCCTGATAACCACGTAAATGTGCTTAGTCTTTCCTCCCTCTCTCTCTCCCAGTTCCAGGGTCAGCACCTTTCTCTTCCATTGCGGTTCTCAGCTGATTTAAGTTCTCTGTCTTACCCAGGCAGACAGTAAGGAGGTTTGGTTTTAATAACGCATCTGACAGGCAGAACAGATCTCAGAAGACTTATTTCTGGCAGCACTTCATGCCTTCCCTTTTAACCCTGATAAGAGGTGAGTGGAAAAGAAGTTGCTGGGTTGCAAAGTTCTTGGTGTAGCATGAGATGAAACCTACCAGCAACAAAAGAGTGAGAAAGAGAAAGATATGAGCCTGGAAATTCAGAAAAGCAAATCAAGAGGGTCACAATAAACCATCAGGGGTAATGTTCAGTGCTTAAAACCCAGCTGCCTGCTCCTCTTCCATCATGCTCACTTGGATGCCTGGTCACTAAACCCATCCACCTCAGAGTGCTTTGGTCCCAGCCTCCAGCAAAAATAACTGTTTCAAAGCAGGATCATATGCTGAGAGAAAACCCTGAGCAGTCCTGCTGGACCAGGACAGACAGTCACAGATTTCTGCAGCCAAACTGGTCATGCAGTATGGACAGTGGTAAAGATTCGTTCCTCTATTAAGCACATCTGTATCTAGAAGATGTCTGAGGTTCGGTTTCAGTAGAGTCTGTGGGTGCATATGGCTGTGCCACAGTTATGTGTCTAGTTATTTCAGCTTTTTAATGCAGACTCTGTCTCTTCTTCCTCCAGTACCTGCTTCAGATTTGGTCTTCCATGCAGGACATTTATTCAGCTGACTTGGAGCTAAACAGCAGTGGTTTGAAGTTAAAGTAGACTTTGTAAGTGAATCTTGTTGTGGAGGAAGTTTATGTGAGAGGAGGAAGGGTTTATCCTGTGTTTTTCCACTATAACACCCCAAAACCATCAGCTACCATCTTTATGCCTTCAGCAGTTTTTTCTTTTGCTTTTCTTTTCAGAGGGCTAGGACTGAACATCCAGGTCCCCCTCCCTCTATGCTTTTAACAGATTTTGAACACTCAGTGAGGAACAACAGTTTTTTCCGTTCTTTACCTGAAACAGAAACCATGCTCTGCCATCATATGGCAGAAAAAAAAAGGCAATGTCCATTCAGGGACACACTGCAGAGAGGTCACTGCTAAAATTGACATAGAAACAGAAATATTCACTACTGACAAAAGGCAACTGTCTGGCTAACAGTTAAAACTTGTCTTTGGCTTGCAGCTTATTTAAGTTAAAAAAGTCTGAGGTGCTCAAGTCTTGCAAAATTGTTCTGAAATAGGCACTCTATGTCTTAGTTTGAAAATATTTCCACCTCAAACTCAAAGAAAGGTGAATCCAGCCCTTAGCACAAATCTTAGGAGGGAGAAAATACTGCCTTTCATGCAGCGCTTAAATCCTTGATCCCCCACAAACTTTTTACTAGCTGATAGAGTTTTATTTGCATTTGGGTCCCTCTAGTGGAAAAAGGAAGAAGCCCAAAGATAGCTGTAAAATTTGTGTGCGACTTGCTTTGACTCAGAACTGCACAATTTGCAACAGATGGGATTTCTGTGCTTTTGGATGTGCTGGGATGGAGCAGCACCACCGTGGAGTAGTGCAGACTGAGAGACAGTTCTGCAGTCCTAGGATCCTAGTGGACACCAACTGAACCTGGATCAGCAGTGCCCCCTTTCCAATCCAATACTGAGCTGTATTAGCAAGAGCAAAGCCAGTGGGTCAGGGAAGGGAATTTTCCTTTCAATCCAGCAATAGTGCAGCCACTGTTTCTGGAAAATTGTGTCCAGTTTTGGGCTCCCAGACACAATGTAGATATTGACAGACTATAGTGAGTCTCACTATAAGGGTGATCAAGGACTAGAGCACACATTATGAGACGAAAATGAATGATCTGGGCTTGTTCACCTTGAAGAAGAAACAGCTCAGGGGAGATCTTGCTGCCGTCTACAACTACCTAATGGGAAGGCATAGTGAAGATGAAGTCCATCTCTTCTTAGAGATGGATGGTAAAGAGACACAAGTTATATTATAAAAAGTTACAAGGAAAAAGATTTCACCTTGAGCATGGTTCAGTACTGAAGAAAGTACCCAGAGAGAGCGGGGAATCTTCAGCACTGGGGATGTGTGAGATTTGACCAGAGGGCCAGAGCCATGTGTTTTGATTTCCAAGCTGATTCCAGTTTGAGCCAGGGGCAGGTCCAGATGAAATGGAAAGGTTCCAAGCAACACAAATTATTCAGTTTTACATCTCTCACCTACTGAATAATCCAGCGAGGCCCTTGTCTTGGTGAAGAGAACTTTGCAAAGGAGCTGCAGCAATATAAGAAATTAGATAAAAAGACTGATACATCCTATGAAATCGTATAACAGAGCCAGCATCAAATGAAAAACTGTCCATCTACATTCATCCCACTGAACCTCAGGTACCTGCAGTAGGAATATGACCTCCCAGTCCTGACTCATTCTGAGTCAGCTTCTATCTCCCCATCACTGAAGAAGATGCTAAAACAGTGGGATTAATTTCTTCTTCACTGACATATTCTCATCAGCAACTCAGAAGCTTTAGCGAGCACTTCTTACATGCTTCAAATCAAGACACACTAGTATTTGGAGATGGCATGAAAGGATTTGGGTGGGTGAAAGAGGCAGTTAATTTTTTCACATTTCAGAGTGAAAAAATGGTTAAGTTCATTTGAAAAACAAATTGCTAGCAAGCCTGTTTACCACCCTAATTGTTTCCATGTTTTTGGGGTTGTTATTTCTGGTTTTGTTGGTTGTTGGTTTTTTTGCTAGTTGTTTCTTCATTCTTTTGGGGCTTTTTATGACTACATAATGTTGTTAGGAATTAGTTTTATTTTCACTGAAATGAATGGCAAACTCTCACTGATTTCTCTGCTGCCATACTGAGAATTTTATGGCCTGCTGCCAGCAGGCTTCCACAGCAGTTGGCCCAAAGAGTTCAGCAAACCTTTCTCCAGAGAAATGTGTTGGCTGTCCACTGCAGATGGCTGCGTGGATATTCCCTCTCTTAGATAAAGGCTGAGCATTGTGCCATCCCCTCATCTCACAACTGAGTTGTCTCTCTAAAACCTTTCAACAAACATTCAACCAGTCCCAGTGGAAAAGTTGTGGGTCCAAGGGTTAAAAGCTGGCAGAGCTGAGAGTTCAAAACAGAGAGTGAAGGCCCAGGATCAAAATACTTAGACGTACCTTCATACCAAGGGCTTCCTGATCTCCATAATTATCAATAGTAGAAATGCCAACCATGATAGGAGATTCAAAAGCTGGATAAAATAGAGGGACCAGCTTCATTCTGCTCCTCAATAATGCCCTCACCCATGTGGATATCTGGTTTTCCATCAAGTGGGACCCAAGGGAGAGGGGAAAGCACTGAAAGAGAATGAAGGTATGACTAAGCCTGCAGAAGGCTTTAAGCCCCCTAGACCAGAAACATACAGCAGCTTCAGTGGAACTCTTCCGTCCTTCTCTCCCCTGACTCCTAGGATGTGATAAAGGAACAGGAAATCACCAAGATAAGAGAAATCTGGGAAAGAACAGGAACAAAACACAGAAGTTGGCCATTAGGGAAATGGGTGCCAGATCTTTGCTTAAGCAAATCTGTTGCAAATCACTTTCCTAGACAGAGATGCTAGTGTACCTTGAACATAGCTTCCCCATTCAAAGAATTTGGATTTAAATCTAATTTTGCTGTCTAAGAGGTTGTGATGAGACTCTGATCCTTTCAGCTCCATGGTAAGGGGTGGAGTGCAGCATAAAGAGCTTGCTGGTAACCATGTATATCATTGATATCAAACACTTTTACAAGCTACAGTTAAAAAGAGAGGCACAAATGCATGATGTCAGTATCTCTAATTTCTTGGCAGTTGTATATCCATTGAGTCCATGTTCATGTAAGCTGTATGTCTTCATGCTTACCTCCTGCCTGCAATTACATACTTCCCATCACCATGATGGCTTTACAGCCACTTAGTCACTCACAGTGCACAGCACCAAATACCAGCTGCCTTGGCCCCTACCTCACAGCCCCCTGCAGGCAAATTTCCCAGCCCACTGCCAGCTCTGTTGTTTGGAATTACACCACGGGCCCCTAGTCCACTAGGATAGCTTTGAATCCTCACTGAAGGACCTTCACAGCCCATGGCTTTGCTGTCTGAAAGCATCAATCCATCCTTCAACCTCTGCTGTCTGTCTCTGTAGGATCTCCTTGGTGGTTACTCCACTTTTGCCCACAATAGTGAGTGATATAGTGTGATCCAGCAGCCTCTGCTCCTCACAGAAGACTTCTCCTTTCATAGAATCACAGCATATCCTGAGTTGGAAGAGACACATAAAGGTCACTGAATCCAACTCCTGGCTCCTGTCTCATAGTAAGAGATCAAAGGTTGGGCCCAAAATTGCTCAGATGGTTGGAAAAGAAGTAGGTAATGCAAATTTGCTCAAAATTAATCAAAAATTTCTACTTTCACCACATTTGACTATAATTCTTGGGAAAAAAATGTAGACGTATCACAATGTTAAGATCACTTTACCATGCAATTTGAGGTGCTTGCTCCCAATAGGAGAACTCAAGTTTCACGTCAAAACATTTATTAGAAAACTTTGATATGAGCAAAGAAATATTTTTCTCCAGAATTCGGCTTACAATTGGCTGAAATTTTCTTCCAAAACTCACTGTCCAAAGCAGCAGGAGAACTGATGGGTTTCAGTCGTAGCATTTTAAGCTTTGTGGAGATTCAAGTGAGAAAAAATAGGTCTTATGGAGGAAGCATGTTTGGCAGTTCAGGCACTGCAATTGTTACCAGCTCCACCTATAACATGTTCAAATTAATGTAGACCACATTGTCTGTAGTAAAATGTAGATTAGAGAGCTCAAGTGTTTCCACTGTTATTTGCACTGATCCTTGCCATGATCCTCTTTATTCATCTATGAATAAAAACATCAAGCCTAAGCATTTCTGGCGCTCCATTTAAAACTTCCCTTTTTTCCCACATGTTAACATGGAGATTCACAGGCAACCAGCCAAGCAGACCGAAGAAGCTAAATTCACTGTATAAATAATTCAGGATCAAAACCACTGGTGGTAAATCTGGAAAGTCACCATCTGACCTACCATATGTGGTTACTATGGAAATAACTTTCTCCTTTAACTTAATGTACTCAGTAGTGGGAACCATTTCCCTATGATTCACATGAATCTCTGGCATGTGCTCCACTGCTAAGTGCCAGCAGAAAGCTGCTTGTTGCAGTGATATTATAATACCTTGACAAGATTAGAGGGCTGGAAACTGCTGCAACTGGCTCTGAGATATCCGCAGATGAAGTTAAAATGCCTGTCAGCAAAAGCAAATCAGAAGAGGGCTTGGCACCAAGTCTTGCTATGTGGTCATGTCAAATGTCAGAAGTATCAGCCCCAAGATGCTTATAAACCTGTAGCTCAGAATGAACAGGCACAGCTCACTCCCAGCCCAGAGATGAGACTCATGGCCACCTGCCTGTGAGATGTGGTCTCGTTTGGATTTCAAGGAAGCATTCATCTCTGAAGGATTAAGTACAGTGCAGTGATTCAAGAACTCTTGGTTTCTTACCTGCCCTTGCTACCACTGCACTGTCTGAGGAAGTTATTTCTCTTGTTAATACCTGTAAAATGAAAATACTTACCTGCATATACCTGTGTATTCTTCTCAGTGTTTGAACAGTTCAGATGGAGTGATGACTGTAGCATCAGTCAGGAAGAAAATAAAATAATCTTGGGATTAGATTTTTGAAGGTATGGGATAGAGGGAAGAAGAATCAGGTACTGGTGTCCTTAGAAGTGCTCGAATCAACCAGGTCTGGAGGGCCAGAGCAGTTCTTTGTCCCTGGCAAGTGGAAAGCAGAAGCACCAGAGAGTCCAGAATTCAGCACCTCCAGTCTTTCTCCATGGGCAAATCAGTATTCCCAATCTTTGGTGGAATCCACAGAAATCAGTCAAAGAGTGTGAATCTGGAGAGTCCCTAGGCATTTGGCTCATCAGTCATTCCTCATGCTGACTCCTTCCTTCTCTCCACATCATTTCCTCTTTTCATCATGAAGCAAGAACACAGGGCTTCAAAAACATACAAAGTCAGGCAAACAAAATGCATAAAGAAAATTCTTCATTGACACATTTGGAACAACAGTGAGCACAACACTTTGGTGTGTTTTAAGCTACAGTTTATTACTCCAGTCTGATTGTTTGCTATCTACTGACATGGGAAAGCCATTGTTTAGCTGTGTCACACCAGTACCTACACACACAGTGGAGATCATATCCACCCAGACATGATACAGATTGTGATATAACGATGCTTCCATCATTTTGTTGATAGAATTTGACAGTATATGTAAATTATCAATGTGACAGTGAAATGTAATTGTCACCCAGATATTTGAGCATCCTGCTATTCAAGTATCACAAATTTCAATGCCTCTGGCAGAGTTCATTAACGATTCACAGAACCAAGAAAGGGTTCCCAGCTCAGCTTTTCAGGGCACTGAAAAGTTCAGCTGCACAGCTGCTGTACAGGCAAAAATCCAAGTGAAAAGTGTGAAACACACAGTGTGGCTTCCAGGAGAAAAATTGGTGGTGGAAATTCACAGCTTGCACATGGACTTACCCTGCTATGGACAGTGAACTGCATATGAGGAGTTTCTGGGAGCTGTAACTCAGTCAGGGCTCTGCACAGCTCTTGAAGGTCCTGATTCCTTTCTAATTTAATTCCTCTGTTTGTTCATATTTTATTTGTTCAGGTACATGAGCTGTGTCCCAAATGGGGAGCAATACTGCCTTTTACTGGGACACTTAAGCACTGTTCAAAATCTTTCATGTCCAGGTGTGATGAAGTGTAATGTTCTAGAGTCCTGAATTCAAAGTCTTTTTCGTGAAGAGCTAGTCATGACAGAAGTGAAAAAGCCTTCAAATGGACCACTAGTCCTTTCCAGTGCTGTACAAAGACCATCAGCCTACATATTTACACTCTATTACCTGAAGCACTGTGCATCTTTCAAACTCAGGCAAACTGAGCTTGATCGTATCTGTTAAAACTGTGTCAACAAAACATACATCAAGAAGTAACAAAAAGTTTCTCATTGTAGATGTTAGCAACATGAAAAATCTTTTGATTTGGTCTCATCTCAGTGTTGCCCTTTCCCAAGGTGCCACATTTAGCACAGTTTCTTGTTTTTTTTTTTTCCTGGGCAGATGAGGCAGATTCCTTTCATTCATGTCCACACCAGCATTTACTAAGTGACAGCAAAGGCACCATATGGTATCAACACTTCTCGGGCACTGGCCTGGATATAACAAACAATGCAGAGCTCACGTAGTCCAGAAGTTGAAGACAGCAGACCATGGAAAGGGCCCTTTATCTCCATCTTGACCTCCACCTCCACCTGAGGCTGCTCAGCTCTCACAGAAGAGCACAGGGAAAGGACAACTCCAGGGTGCTGACAGTATGGATGATGTCCCCACACCTTCACACGTTGGGCAGCTGCAGATGATGAAGAGCTAAGAGCTACCTGTGCCCTATGCAACTATCTCAGTCTGACCATTTGTATTAAATGATTGCATTCTGCAGTGGAATGGGGGACACTACTCAGCTGGAGGCAAATTCCTGCCCTAAGGTCTGCCAGTTTCATGTCTCTGTTCTGGTTAACTGCAAGGCACGTGAGTTCTTTGTGAATTATGGAGTGGGATGGCACAGAGCTTCCTGGGCCAGGCAATCTCTGTCAGAACTTTGGATGCTACAGACCTATCAGGCAGGCAGATAGACCTCTTGTAAGAAAGTAATGACCCTGAAACCTTTCATTACCTGGCAATCACATACGATTACGCTACATCTTCTTACCTTCTTAACTTCCGTGTGAGAACTACTCAGTTGTTTAATTCTGAAAATGATAGATGGTCTTTAAATGGGCAAAGAATCTCAATTTCCTCATGTGCAATTAATATTACCTGGCCTAAGCACCTATGCTGCATATCTGAGAGCTCTGCACATAATTCTCTCCTTTCCTACAGCACACTGAGATTCAAAAGACACTTCAACATAATCCAAATGTAAGACACAGCTGAGCATTTTTGCCCCATGATTTATGGCATCCAAAGTAAGTATTTTAGTAGAGGAAGATTCTGAACCCACAGCTGTTGATGGGTAATCTGTCTGTATGGTTGTGTCCGCCCATTTCTATGGGAATGAATAAGAATTTGCATTACTAGGACAGCCTCACAAGTAGTCCAGCAAAAGGTTATTTTGTTTTGTGTAAAAAAACTTCAAGTTTCATCCAAAAAGTTTCAAGTTTCATCTGCTGAAAAAAGAAATGTCTTTGGCCCTCAACCCAATTAGCAAAATAAAATGCTATGGCCTTTAGCTGTCAGGAGCCAAAGAAATCATTGTTTCACTTTTGCATTGTTTTGTTTGTTTACAAGAAAAACAGAAATTTTCCACATCAGTTTCTATTTTGACAATGAAGTGATTTGTTTTAAAGCAGTGTTTCCAGAGGAATACTCCAACTGGTTTTAGCTGTCCGCATTTTTGTCCAATAAAGAAAGAGAAAATGTCAGGGCAAGAAGCAAAAACTGCCGAGCCACAAAGATGAGAGATCAAGAATACATTTTACTTGGCTGTTTCCAAAACCCTGTTCCTCAATAAACAATAATTCTTATTTCACGTTAATCTACAGATCCCAAGTAACATTTCTGAGAGAAGCCTTTGTCCTTGAAATAAAAAATCACTTTCTTCACATGCTTTCCAGAAAAAGGATGTACATACACTTCACATGCAAAATTATTTCTAGCCACCCACACTTCAGTAACCACATATTCCAATTTCCATAACCCATTTTCTTCCCTACTCTTTCTCCTCACTGAACTGTCAAATCCTTCATTGCACTGCAGTCTCCTTTTCCGTATAATTTCCTTTCAAGAAACTCATCTATTTTCAGGTGCTATCAAATAAATAATCATTTCCAAAATTGATCACTGAAGCCGAAGTCTGAGCTTGCTACTTCTCCATTCTACATAATCACATACACATGCATGCACAGACATGAAGAATATTAGGAAAGCTCTGGCACCGAAGTAACTCAAAGGACTTACCATTTTGGATTTTACTTTCTCTTAAAGTTATGTTACTGATTAAGGCAATAGATATTCTTCTATCTGACTAATAACATTAACGCTGTTAACAACGTTTTAAAAAACAGCAGCCAAATTACATACTTCCCTCTCCCAGTTTCAGCCCACTTAAAGCACTGTATCCACCAGAGTACTGACTGCGTTCATCCAGTCTTAAATCCCCAGCTACCCATCTCCAAGACCCATGCTGGCTTCTGAATGCTGTGTGAGGTACCCAGCACCAAACCCCACGCATGGAGTGATACAGGCTGAACATCATTTATCATATACAGGATCTCACGGAAAAGACACAGCATGCTCTACAAGAAACTGAATTATTCATTTTCTTATTTAACTTTCCTATCTCCATTTTTCAATCTAAATGAAGTTGTTATAAAATCCCTAATCCACTGTAGCCCTATATATCTATTCAGTGAATTACAAAGGGGAACAGGAGGATAAGAATTTCCAAAAGTACAAATGGAAAGAAAGGGTCTAACATTTGTGACAGCAGAACTCCATTTAAAGTAGGTTGGATTTGTTTTTCCTGCTTTAACCTAAGTCTGCTACTGTTCCTTGCTCACCAGGTGCTTTTTTGGTAAGCCCATTCCAGATCTGCCCAGACGATCAGCCCAAGGGTGCACTTGTGGTAACAGCTGATTGGCGAGTTTTCATTACAGTGTTTTTGGGGCAAAAAAAAAAAAAGATCTGATTTTCTCATAATTCATTTTCAGAAATACGATAGCATTTGCCCTAGGAAAGAAATGAATGACATATTGTAAAGTTCACATACTCCAATTTCCCCTTTTTGAGCAGCAGTTTTGATTTTCTTTCTCCTAATATGGACTTTAAAAACAAAAATCAGTAACCAAAGTTATGGAAGATGGAAATTAGGACCAAACATTTTGTCTCATTTATTGGGAAAGGGCAGTTTTTTTCTTTCCAGTTGGGAATGGAAAATCAGACTTTCCTTGAAACAGAAGATCTGGTCCACACCCATACTATTTGCCATCAAATGTGCTTACAAGCACTAGGAAAGCATTTTCAAATAATCAAAACCATATCCAACTAGCCCAAAGCTTCATCAGTGTTGCACAGAGGAAATAAATGGGATCACTGTGATGAGACTGAATCCCACAGTGCAGCACATAGTCCCAAACAGTGGGTCTTCTCCAGCATCTTGTCCACTAGAAGACTCCCAGACCTAAATAAATAAATAAATAAATAAATCAGAAAGTAATGCTTCACTTTCACATCTGATCACATCTCACAGAAGGAGATAACAATGTTTGGAAAGGGTCAGTATTGGTGACCTTTGAGGTTTGAATCAGAACTCTAAAGAATCCCTCAGAGCAGAATGGCTGGAGTGTCTCCAGATCAAATCATTTCTCCTTTTATGTGACGAAACTCTGGCAGTTGGGATACACTTCCAAAATTTAGAAACCTGAAAGCACAGTTACTAGAGCAAGTACAGAAGCCTTTAAAATTAGATGGTATAAAAGGTTGGATCCACAGTACAATTAAATTAATGGGTACAAATAGGCTTTGGATCAAGCACTCAGTGCCAGACTGAGATCTCAGTCTTCCCCTTACTCAATCAGTAAGGGGTTGTCCTATTAGGGCACGTACCAGGAATTTTTTTCCACCCCCAAATAATTACAAGGAAGAGAGAAATTCTCCACTGGGAGAAAATTAATGAGTACACAGGGAACTGAGTGTTGTTACCACACCCAAAACAAATGAATCACGGGAGAACGCTTTGAAGAACGTCATGTTTTACAAAATAAGATTCACGCATTTTTTTGAGGTGTTTCAGGAGAAGAAAAGTGCCCATGATGTCACCAGGCCTGCTGTGTGCTTCAGCTGGGACTTGCACTATCAAGTATTCCCAGAGCGCTGATTTAATTTTGGCTGTGTCACTCCTGCTATGTCAGCTGTGCTGCTGCAAAGGCAGCTCTAGTGTCATTCCAGCTGGGCTGTTGCTGTCTTTCAAATTCCTCATCATGTGTGACTCTATAAATGAACAAGTCAGGAAGGTTCTCACTGTAAATAATAAATTCTAGTTGCACATATGGGTAGAATCATAGAATCATAGAATCACAGAGTGGCTTATGTTGGAAGAGACCTTTAAGGTCATCCAGTTCCAGCTCCCTGCCATGGGCAGGGCTGCCACCCACCAGCTCAGGCTGCCCAGGATCACATCCATCCTGAGATGGGGCATCCACAGCTGTGCTGGGCTGCCAGCACCTCACCGCCATCTGATGGGATTGATAAATGCAGGATTGATTATGCTTCATGATGCTTTAATATCATTAGCAGTTGTCACAGGACCCCATCTAGCCTGAGTAAGATGAGGTTTTGCAGACTGATGTTAGCCAAATGTGTAAATGTTTGCCTGCTCCAGATACCTATGGAATGGCTCCGTGGATAAAGGCCACCAAATAGGTACTTTGCCTGAGAGAATGGCTTCTGTTCTGACCAGGATCCTCCTCCAAAATAAAAGCTCCTTCTGAATATTCCACTGCTGCAATTTAAAACAGGCCAAACAGGGCCTCTTGTCATGTGATGGACATAGAAACACTCATATTCGTCAACTCATTTAAGCAGTTCTCCCCTGGTAGCTCCAGTAGATGGAGCAGCTCCTGTCCAAGTCTCACTCCCTAGGCTCCCACTGCAGGGATTCACAGAATCATGGAATGATTAAGGCTGGAAAAGATCTCTAAGATCATCTAGTCCAACCATCAGCCCGTCACCATCATGCCCATTAACCACTTCCCTCAGTGCCATGTCCACATGCTTCTTGAATACATCCAGGGATAGTGACTCCACCACCTCTTTGGGCAGCTTGTTCCAATACCTCACCAACTCTTTCTGGGAATAATTTTTTCTTAATATCCAGGCTGAATCTCCCCTGGTGCAACTTAAAGCCATTACCTCTTGTCCTGTCACTGTTATCTGGCAGAAGAGGCTGACCCCCACCTTGCTACTCCCTCCTTTCAGGAAGTTTGGATTGATCCTAAAATTACAAATGAAGAAGCAGAACCAGAGCTGGAGAGAAAGCAATTTGCCAAAACAAATTGGGATGCAGATGGGTGCACAGCTGTCCCATGAAAGAGTCTGTTGTCATCTTCTTAATACTTCTTTCCTGCAAGGACATGTGAAAACTTAACCACTAGCCATGCAGTAAACTGATACCCATGTTTTTAGCTCACACAAACTGTCTGATGTCATTTAGCTCCTCAGTGAGTGAAATGCAACTGAGGTGCAAATCTTATAAGGGGGCCCCAAGACCTCATCCCAGCAGCTCGCTTTGCAACCTAACACTGATACAGGGCTCAGGGCAGCCAGCCAGGCACTAAGCCAGGACCTGCACTTCCATCTCCATACCATGATGCAGGCACAGCCCTGGGGTCTGACCTACACCTTCCTTAGACTCCAGAACATGGTTATTTAATGGCAGATTTTGCATTTCTGTGTTTCCATTGAGCAAACCTTGGTGTCCACTTTCACAGCCCAAAGCAGTGCTGCGTAATTCAAGTGTGCTTTGCCTTCACCGATATTTTCCAGAAGCAGACACACCCCCCAAGCCCAGAATGCCACTGAAAAACTAATCATATCAAGTACAGCTCTCTGTCAGAAACTGAAACTTGCAGAACTAGGAGGATTGGTGCTCACAAAGAGGGAGCCAGAAGGTGCAGCCTCCAGCTCATTCCTTCTTCCTTGTTCATGGAAACAGGAGGCAGAACAAGGTAGAAACCACTGTATGGGATAAATCAGCCATGCTATCCTAAGCAGGAGGAAATAAGAGACCTCACTGAGAACAAAGATATTGAATGAATATCCTTCTAGCTACACTGAAAGTCAGTCATCTTAAACACTGACCTCACACAACTGAGGTCAACAAGTATTATTCCATTGACTCCATTGACTCCATTGACTCAATTGACTCCATTTCCATCCCCAATGGAAATATAAACTCCTTCCAGTTTGAAATGAACCACCTATGTGGAAGTACAGATAAATCTAAGATTGTGAATTTAAGTACTGACTAAATGCAGAGGCTCTGAGTAGCAGTCAGGCTGCTGCATGGCATTTCTAAAGAACATATGGCTTGTTGCTTTTTTTTTCCCCTAAGTAAATGAACTAGAGGGGCAAACCCAAGCTTGAACCAAGGGGGGCTGGGATCACAGTTGACAAAGTGAGGCAGGGTGTCCTGGTTGAAGAAGGAAGACCAGTCTTGGTGCAACAAGAATTTTATTGATATCAGTGACTGCTAAGCTCAAGGAGTGAAGGCTTAGATTGGATGTCAGGGGGAAGTTCTTTACAGAGAGAGTGGTGAGGTGCTGGCACAGGCTGCCCAGAGAGGCTGTGGATGCTCCATCCCTGCAGATATTTAAGATCAGGTTGGATGGGGCCCTGGGCAGCCTGTCTAGTGCCAGATCTGGAGGTTGGTGGCCCCGCCTGTGGCAGGGACATTGAAACTTGATGATCCTTGGGCTTCCAACCCAAGCCATTCTACGATTCTATGATTCTGTGACTGTTAAATCCTTCCTCTGCAGTCAGGAATTTCTCCGCTATTGTACTGGAAGGACAGTGGCTTTCCCTCTGCATAATTTCAAGAATATCTTCCTTGTCCTGGAATTTAGCAGGTGAAAATTCATGCACTTGTGAAGACTCCCACAAGGTCTCTGGAGGTCACAAACAGTCCCACTACTGCAGCCTGCTTTTGAATTCATCCCGGATGAGGATCTTGCCCTCTGTTCTTTGAAAATACTTGTAGAAGCTCTTTCATAGGAGAAAATCAGGACAGCTCACAGTTTCCTGAGGAGGATTAGTTAAATCACCCTTTTTTAATCATTCTAAGATTTTAGGGCAAAGAAAATTACTGTAAATGAGACAGAGCAAGATCCATCATCCCTTCAGCATTGAGCATGTTTCTCTGTACGCTGTAATTTTAGCTTTGGAAATTCCAGCAGTGTCAATCAGAGCAAACTGAGAGTCCCAAAGAATAATGAAATGAAATGAAATACACATTGCTACATCTAGCACAACTTAGGAATGATTTAAACACTAACATGGAATTTTTGCAAAACCCTGAGGAAGTTTTACGTTTTGTAGTGTCAGCAAACCAGGACTAACCATCCCTCTCTCTCTCCACAGAAATTCATAAAGAGCTATAAACACCTCCAGTAAACCTAGGGTTTGTGAATACTTCTTCAAATGCATGTGCCTGTAAATCCCAGGGTACCCTCTGTATTATTATATTTTATTATACCACTTAAATAAGCTTTAAAATATATACCTAGGAGTAGGTAAATTGACTTCCATAGTAGCTGTAATACAGTAACAAGAGTCTACAGCAGGGAAAACCTTCATTAAAAGAGGGTCTTATATTGTTGTATGTTTCAAAATACATTAATTATTTTAGCTTCAGTTTTATTTGTTGGATGAAAAACTACTCTCTGAAAATGATTTACTAGGTTTGTAAGAGTTTTAAGAAAAAAGCTAGGCTCTTTTATGGAAATGGATAGCTGAAATATTAGCCACCTCCAGCCTAAACATGACCTTCGTTTCTCCTCATCACTGCTGCAGCCCATCATATATGCCTGGGGATGCCCACATCCAGGTGGGATGTCTGTGGAGGTGCCACATCCCCAGAGGCAGGAAAGTCCACAGGCAAAGTTCAGACAGGGAGGTCAGTGAGTTTTCAGTCTCAGGACACGATTGCTGCCAGCTCCCTATCTGCTCAGTGTTAATTAATCCCACTGAAGTCAGTGGATGTGCTCACTCATTCACTTACACTCTTATTCACAGCTCCATTAAATACTATGTGCTTGGAACCTGGTTTTAAAAGCCAAAAGAGTATCGCCAAGATGGTGTAATGATTGCCTAAGAGTAAGACAAAGGAGAAACTGGTATAAAAAGAAGAATTAGAGAAGTGTACTGTAGTGCTAGTACAAACAGAATGCTGTAAAAAATCAAGAAACTGTGAGCTACTGTGAAACCTCAAGTCCAATGGACATAAAATGAAAGGCAAGTTAGTTTAAAGTTTAAGTCAGTTATTGAGGCACATTGAGGCTGTGACAAGACTTAGACTGCACTGGCATTCTTTGGGCTACCTGTCTGAGGGCTCTCACAGCACGGCATATCCCATTTCAAAGAAATATCACAGCACGGAGACACTCTTCCGGAGAGGTTTTGGGAACCCACAAGACACCAGACTGAAACAGAAGCAATCCTGCCTACAAGGCCTCCCAACTAATCTTGATCTGACCTATTTGTGACAATTCCCCAGTAGAGGCAGCTTTATGATCTCCTGGGGCAGCCCACTTCTCTGTCCCAGTAGAGCATCCCACCCACAACAGCGGCACTATGCAGATGTTGCATATTAATGCCAGTATCTATTTATTTAGCAGGTTTGTTGATAATAGAGAATAAGACTTAATTTACAAACTTGATCTGTTGCTTCCATCTCTCTGGTGCTTGTTTCATTGGAGTGCCTTTCTCATTGGAGCCACGTGGGTGTCTCTCTTTTAACCCATACAGTACCCCAAGGGGTCACCCAGACCCATTGTTCAACCCCATGCAAAGTGCTATGAACCAAATACAAATGGTCCGGGGCTTTGAGAACTGTTCTATGCCAATCAAAGTGATGAACACAGTACAGACCTGCATAAAAGTTACATTTTATGCTAACTTATAATTGTCACACATATGGAAGTACTGGGCTGGCCAGAAATTTTCCTCGAGTTGCTGTCCTAGATCAGAGCAGAGATTGATGTATCTCACTACCTTGATATTTTGCTTGGTTGGTTGTTGGTTTTGTTTTGTTTTGTTTTGTTTTGTTTTGTTTTGTTTTGTAACCCAAGCAAGTACTATGTGTGTCAGAAGAAAGCTTTTCAAATATCACACAATACAATACAGATCACAATATAGTACTGTTACAGATACAGATTGAGCTAAGCCCTGCATTAGATTTCAGTGTTAAATTTAATTTTTAGGGACTGGATTATCCTAAAAGAGCAAGATTTTGTGATAAACCGCAAAATCTCAGAGCAAAAATAGGTGTTTAAATAGCTTTAAACTCTAATTTAGAAACTAATTTAGTGGTGATGGACCCAGACAGTATTAGCAGGAGATAGGTGAGCTCCATCTGTGATTCTTTCTATCTTAGATCCTAATCCAGAGGAACGTTTTCATTCTAAGTGCCCAGGATTTAAGGAAATCTCTGTTAAATCAATAGGATCTCAGCATCTAAATAGAAGCCAGGCACACCTCTTCTAGCTTTCTTCTACACCAGCTCAGCAATCTTGCATCCAAGCTCAGCCAGAATTGGATAAATCCCGATCTCCTAATCCAGAAAACATTTGTATTTTGACCAACAGATGTACTGATCCACTGCAGTCAGGCAAGTTTCAATTCTGTATGATCACAGAATCACAGAATGGCTGAGGCTGGAAGGGACCTCTGGGGATTATCTGGTCCAACACTTCTGCTCAAGCAGGGCTGTGTTGGGTATAGTCTATCCTCTTGGCTGAGATCCCTTACAAGCAAAAAATATGTTAACTATTTGTGTATGTCTTTGCAAGAGCCTCCAACACATCCTAAGAGGAAATTTATGTTGTTGCTGCAATATGTTTAATTCCAGATCTCCATCTTAGAACAGACAAATAATCAAAGAGTGGCAATTCCAAGTTCTCTGGTGAGTCACAACCAGAGAATGACTGCAGCCATCTGTCCTGTGGAACAGATATGTCAGGAATGCCATTTTATATTGAGCTCCACTAGGAAACAATTTCCCGAATAAGATCAATGATGAGATCTCATTTATAGATGTCCCTGAATGCTAACCAGCTATGTTAAAGATTGGAAATCAGAGATACTTAACTTTTGGGGTGAAACTCAATTCCGCATTCAGAGGGAGAAAGCGTAGCCATCCACATGTGTACTAGGAATGTAAATTCACATTGCAGTCATTTTCAGGACTTGGTTTTGTTGGACTAATATAATTGTCTAATGTTGTTTGATATGTTCTGGGGGATCCACGAGATCCATACAGAGCTAGATAACATGGCAGTGGATCGAGATAAGCTTAGTTCTTCCCTGAGCAGCATCAGAGATCAAGGATGATCTCCTGAACAGATATCCTAAAGCAACTTGGGCCATGCTGCAACTGACTCAGTCATCTAATTCAGGCATTTATTATCTGCAGTGTCTATGGAGTGCTTCAGTGGAGCAATGTCTGGCTCTAGATATGGCTTCAGAAAGGTCTCTTTGAGGTTCTACACCTCATCTGCTAACCCCACACAGTTATGTCAAATGCACAACAGCATCTCAAATGACTCTTGGTGTGTGCTCCAGGGCAACTGATATCCATTTATAGTTAGTGAAGAGAATGGAGAGAATGTAGCAGATCACGCTATTTTAGACAGCTTCTTTGTCATTATATGAATCATATTATGGATGTGTCTATTGCTACTCATTGAGCATGCAGAGACTCCAAATGATGAACACGGATAAAGGCATTACTATTATAGACACCTCCATCTGATGAGGTGAGAAATGCCCCAAGAAACATACTTCCTCATGCTACAGGGTTTTTTCTGGGGGATGTTATTCTTCCTGTATCAAACAACAACAACAACAAAAAGTCATTTTAGCATGGCTGATGTACACTTTAATATCCTTAGTCATAACAAAGTTGTAAATACCTTTTGTTTAGCAGAATGCTTTCCTGTTGGTAAAGAATGCAACATCCCATTTCAGAAATGAAAGTCTTCAAATTTTTCATAAAATCTGAATTTACTAAATAAAGTTACAATCGAAGGTGAAAGAGTCAAAGTTATTTGATACTCTAAGCTGCAGAGATAGGTTAAGGGATGAACATAAGTAGAATTATGTGCTTCTTTGCAGCCTTTACCAGTGAATATTCTATCCAATCAAACTGAATGCATGAGTGATAGAATCAAAGAAAAACGGGTGGGATGGATAATTACTGAGTGGAACAAGTAGTGACATCTCATCACTAGGTCATCAAAATTTGCATTTCAAAGTTGAACTAAAGTCTCTAAATAAATAATGTAGGATGTTTAAAAAATGTGATATTCCAGGAAAGCAAGTTACCACAAGTACCTAACACATATTGCAAGGCCCAAGCAGGAAGTGTTTTAAGAGGAGCAGTGATTTGATCATTAAGAGTATAACAAAAGAAGCTCACACCTTCTATTATTTATGTCAGTTTGGCATGGGCCTCTGTATACTGAGAATGTGTGAGTTTATGTACTCCTAGGAGATGAGAGATAATTACTGAGGAGAAAGGCTAGTTAACCATTGATTAAACTTAGTGAATAATGTTAGTTTTACAGAGCAGAACAACAACAAAAAATAGAAATTTGTTTTTAATTCCTAAACCAGGAAGATGCAGATACACCTATTGCACCAAATTAGGCCAAATTTTATATCTGATTACAGTCAACAAGTTTGACTTCTACCTAGAATATTAGAGTATCAAAAGGTTTCTTAACACATATAAACTCTCAGCTTTTTGTCATTTTCCTATAGCAAAAGCAGATTAATTTGCTCCTTGCTAGTACATGAAAGAGACATCACATCACAGGAATCAAGAAATTTTTTAGAGTCTGGTTATTGTTTTTGGTTTCAGGTGGGCTTTATGCTTACTGGAAAATCCCAGTATCTGATAAATACAAAGCCTCTACCCTTGAGTTGTGCTAAAATATTAGGCAGACAGAGATATTTTAAACCACTTCAGCAAGTTCTATCAGGAATTCTGCCTAAGACTCCAAGCAGCAAATGCATAACCAGTTGCCACAGTTCAGCTGAGGGGCAGTTTCCAGGATGTGACTGATTCCATCCGCTGAAAAGTAATAGGACCCTGCTGAAAAGGGCACAGGTGATTATGGTGGACATCATCTGAGTAAGAGTCAGAAATGTATTCTCAAAGAGAAAAAGGAAGATCTTCATTTTGGGCTATATATGGAGAAGCAAGGCTCATCAGGGGGCATCAGTGTTTGTCCATGTCCACTTGATGTTAGGTTACTGAGATTGCTTTTTGGCCCTCCAGCTGATAAAGGATTTGGGCAATCCTACTATCTCAAGAGACTAGAGAAAAAGACCTCAGAGGAAATACTGAGGGAGATGAGTTCATTTGCTTTGACTGAAAAGAGTCTAAGGGATGACCTAACAGAGGCCAGCAGCTACCTTAATGGATCACTACTAGAGTTACAGGCTTGGGAGGATCAGGTTGGACCCTGTCTTACTAGGCAGATAGGCAGCATGAGCAAATACTTCCTACAGAAGGTAGTGCCCTACACTACTATACACAGAAACAAAAGCAATGCCATGCCTCTTAAATCATTTATCTCATTGGCTGTGAGTAATGTGAACTGGTAATTTCTGTGTTTTGGTCAGAAAGAAAAGGCAAGGGGAAGAACTGGCAATAATAAAAATACGTGTTCTGGTAGCAGTGAACAAGCACCATATAGCTTCAATCTTATCAGCAAATTGGCTTCCCTACGAAAATGTATCTAGTGACAGCTTGAAATTATGCCTTTGGAAGGGAAAAGAAACTTCAGATATGTATAATGAGGATAGGAACAATTAAACATTGTTCTTGCCTTGTTCACACCTGCAAAGTGCTCACAGAAATACACTTTGCTGTTTCTTAAGTGAAATGTCTCCCAGTGCACCTTAAAGCACAGCCTTCTCATGTAGCTGCTGCAAGAGCGGAGAGTAAAGAAAGCTTCCAGTGATCACGAAACCTTACATTGTGTACATCTGGCCATTCTGATTCACTCTTCCCTACGCTGCTCCTTGAACATCGGTACAGAGGGAGACAGAATTGTATACGCGGAGCACCATTTAAAACTGCACAGTCTGCACTGGTTGTTTTGTAGGTGTACAAGGTTTAAGATTTTGGGTAGTGATAAAAACACAGCTGATCCAACTTGCAGTGTTGCAGAAGTGCAACTGCAGAATTGCCATTCCTGTAGCATGCCCGCTGATCCACTGATCCACAGCGGAGCTCTGTGATAGCTCTTGCTTTCCTTTTATGATAAAAAAAAAGAGAGAGAGAGAGAGAGAAAAAGAGATATCACCAAAGTACAGTTACTGGAGAGTAGTAAATGCTCTGTTCTTAATCTTCCCCATGTGTTTGAGAAAGTAAATGAAAGCCAAGTAAAGAGAATGGTACACAAAGGACCATATTTTCTAAGTGCAGCTCTTAAGCTGTCACCCATTACAAGTCCCATGCACATAAGACCCTTTTGTGTCACATTTGCACTTGCAGATTGAAGGCCTCTTGTGCAGTAACTGTACATTTTACACCAGTACAGCACTGACACCTCAGGCGAATGTGGTCCTTTGAAACAGAGCAGCTCAGCAGAAGTAGATTGCACTGTTTATCAAACATGTTCCTCTTGATGTGTTTCAGATGCTTTTCTTGCACTCACAGTACAAGACAGGCTGCAGTGGAGAGGTGGGGAAAAGCAGGACCACAGTCCTAATGCAAAACTCTGGCTGCTGCTTCACAAGTTGTTGCAAATGAATTACCACCATTTACAACTTAGGATATTACAATAAAATGGTTCTGATTTCAGGAACCTTTAGTACATCAGGCTGCAATTTATGGCAGTTCAGCTGTCACTGCATGGGTGGCTGAGCCACCTCTGCAAAAAGTGGAAGAACCATTGCAAATATTTGAAAATAAAGCAGGACGCAAGTGCAACTGCCAGCTTGGCCCAATCCCAAAATGCTATGGGGAAACATTTTTCTGCATAAATGCACATTTCAAACACTGGAAGTGACTGGGGAGGAAAAAATCTGAGATTCATATTGACACAAACAAGAGAAAATAAATAACAACCATGAACAGAGTTGCCAGGTCTGTACATATCCATATGGCAAAAGGCACAGCCTATCTCCATTACAGGAAAGAGTGCCTGGAATATGGATGATTTTAGTAGAAAACTTAGAATACTGAAAGAATAATCTTGGCCATATTTTGCCCACTAAGCTCCGTGAAGTGCTTTGGGATACAGAAATGAGTGAGAGAATCCCTGGCCAGATTCCACCTTGGCTTCTATCTAATGCAGCCAACTTCACAGATAATTCTTGTACACCTCTCGCTCCAACAGAGCATTTACTAAATAACTTTAAGTACATTATCCCCCTTCCATTTAGGTATTTAACAAACACCCAAGTTTTGCTGGAGCACAGCCCTTAGCAAGTAAGAATAAGCATGGATACAGCAGTAGCCAACAAAATAAATACTTAATTTTCTGCCACAGGGTCTCTTCAGGTGAAGGACCAAGAGTGGAGTTTGCTCAGACTTCGCCAACCTCTCAGTCATAGCGATGGGATCCAGTTTACCCAATAGCAGATCCTCCCAGTGCAGGAGCCGACATATTCTCATCACCTTAAACTCCCTTTATAAGAATTTGAGAGAAAAAACGTGCCCTTTAACTGTTTGTCATCTGATGTCTTTAGAGGTCTACCTGGTGGAGGGCAGAATACATCCCATAATCTGTTGAGTAGTAGAGTACTCAGTTAAGTATATTGAGGCCAATCTGGGATAGACATGATCTTCAGGGAATGAATCCTCTTATCTCTTATCCCTGCAGAAGGCAGGGGTTGTTCTCCCAGACTTTTTGGGGGGAACTGAGACCAGACATGAGGGTCAACCTTGAGGGAAACCTTGACCTGGCCCAGCAAAACTGTGACTGTCAGACCACTTTCTGGGGAACAAGATGAGCAAAAATCCCCACTTCTCATCAAAAGTTGATCTGAGAATCAACAGAAGGCAGCAAGTTGTGACCTGAATGGGTACTAATCCTGCCTCTGGATGTGCAAAGCTCCATGAGATGACTGCCAAATGACAGCACTGCCTGGGAGCTACCTCCACCCCCTTGGACTGCCCATCCAGCACTGAGGAGGAGATCTCTCCCCTTACCTCCTTCCCCTGCCCTTGGCCCAAAGAATGCCTTTCCCAGTTCTGTCTGACAGGAAAATGATAAGTGATGTCAGTGTGTGTCACAGTTCTGCTTTTCAGAGTCCAAATCCTGAGTATCCGGGATGGCCCTGTATATACAACTTACCACTGAGGAGATGAGAAGGACAGCCCAGAGGCACTGAGTTACTGATGGTGACATGTCACTCCTAAGGACACCCACAACCCAAACAACCCCTGAGAGAAGATAGTAACCACTCACAGCCCCATTAACTGGAGGGGAAGCAGCCCAGTTCAATGCTAATGTCCTGGAAGAGGATGCAAAAATCCAAGAAAAGAAGTGTTTACCTATGGTTTTCCTATAGCACAGAGACCACTTCTGTGATCATCAGAGCTGCAGGCTGGAGATGGGTGAGCCAAATGAGCTTGAGTGCCAACTAGGTTGAAGGAGGTACCCCAGTGAGAAGTGCTTGAGAGTTCTAACTAGATCTTATCTTTAGTGCTGGCAGACTGTGATTTCAGTTCATCAGAGTTCCTGCTTTGAGGTGAGTTTATCTATTCTGACTTATGCTGTTTATTTTCTAGTGAAGTTGTTTTATTCTCAGCTGGATTAAATTACTTAGAGGTTCTATCTCAGGAGTAAACTAGGTGCCCCATGGCACAACAATATTCCCATTGTAAAAGCTGCAGTGCAACCAGCTAAGGCAGAGAGCACTGCTGCTCTCCTTTTTATGGCTGGAGAGCTGAGGTCCATAGAGACCAGCTAGCCAGCGTCCTATGTGACATCTGTAGCAGGAACAGGGATACAACTCATTCATCTTGAGCATTATCCTCACAGCATCTTTAAGCAAGGACTGTCACCCACTTATTTTTTATTAACCTTGCAAGTTTTGTGATGGCTGGTGAAAGAGATGAATCTCCAAGTGTGAGCTGCAATGTTAAATGGGGATGCATTACGGTTATGGTGCTTTAATCAGGTGTGGATGTGGCTATGCTGTGTCCACCAGTAACTCTCAGCTTGGTTGTAAGATCCTTTGCCAAGCCATGCTGGGTTTAGATGAGATCGAGGTCAGGGGCTATGGAGATGCTGTCCAAGAGGTTCCTGTAGCTCATGTAGGGAAGCAGCCAACTGTGTTTTCCACAGGTCAGCATAGAATTCACTCCTCATCCCAAGCAGCTGTGAAAAGAGGTGATGAAAGGCTTCTGGAAAGCGGGCACTCCTCCGATGACTTCCAGATTCCTCCAGTGAGCAGAGAGGCCTTTATCAAACATCAAGAGCACAGGTGAACAGCTGCCATGGGAGGAAACCACACAAGTTATGAGGTTTGTTTTCAATTCTTTCCCCAAACTCAGCTCCATATGTTGCTACATTTTTCCAGCCTCTGCAAAATGATTCATGTGGCATGTTGCCTAACATTGCACAAAGTGTGCCCATACGAGGTCTCACCACTGTGTGGGAAGAGCTCTGTATAAGGCCAGTCCTACCTCTCCAAGGACAGGCAGGATTTGTGCCAGTGCCCATACTACTACTGCTGCCCTTGCTTCAGTTAAACATGGAGATCTTGCACAGCTTGGGCATTTCTCAGCCTGCAGAGCCTCAGGACAAAATCTGCCTGAAGTTCCTGTCCTTTCTGCAGTGCTGGTTCTGCTGTTGCCTCTAGCTGAGGGAAGGCACTGTAACTCCAGGAGCGAACTCTGTCCTCCTGGCCGTAAATATCTTGCAAATAATCTTCTAGTACTTTCAGCCAAGCACTATGCATGATGTTCCCACCTAGTTCTCTTTGTCCCAGATTTAAAGAGCAACAGAATACAAACAGTATCTTCTATCTGAAAACATAATTGCAAACTCTTAATTGATTTTGTGCCAAAAAAGATACACCGTAAAACTCAAGCAGGCTATTAATGAGAAATACATTAGCAATAAAACCCATATAACTCTGCGCATAAAGATGAGTGATCATTATGAAAGCAGGAGACAGAGATGCAAATGTTATGTTGTGTTTACTTGGGGTGATTTTGCTAATATTTGGAGCTCTACTAGTAATTCTTCACATAAATACAAGGCTCTGCTGCACAATTAGACCATCTTGGATGTCATCTGTCCTTTCTCACAGAATGCAAGGCATTTTTGGAGGGAATATTTGGGACTCAGTTGCTCAGGACTGGGTTCAATTGTTTTTGCATCAGCATGAGCGTATGTTAAAGGTATGTCAACTCCAAGGGATGCAAATAAACTTAGTTAATTGGATCCACACTAACATCGCATCCTGGAGTGTAGAGGGAGGGCAGTACAGAGCTGGCTAAACTTGTGTTTAAGTTAAAACATGCCTGATGCAGAAATAGTCTGGTTTTGGTGATGAGGTGTCTGACAAGGAGACAAGGAGAGGGCAGTGGAAAGCGTAAACCTTAACTTCTGTGAGGCCTTTAATGGAGTCTCCCACAGTATTCTTATCATCAGACTGTTGCAATGAGGGCAGGATAAGAGGACAATAAAGTGGGTGGAAAATTGGCTGTGCTGTTGCTGGACTCGAGGAGGTTTAACCAGCAGTGTGAAGTCCAACTGGCAGCCAGCACTGGTGGCATCCCTAAGGGACCAGCCGTGGGACCAGAACTGCTTCATGTCTCCTCTGCACGATGGGACTTGAATCTGCGGGCTTGAAGATACCAAATCAGAGAGTGGATGAGATGTTGGAGGGCAGGCTGCTGTTCAGGGGGAACTGGAGAGGTTGGAAATTGGAGTGGTCAACTTTGGGATTTGCAGATGAATTCAGATTGTGGATTCTCACTTGATCCTCAAAGATGCTGAGCACAAACAACTCTCACCAAAGTCTTAGCTGTCTCATGTGTCAAAGCCCTTCCCACCCAAGCACAGCATTGCTGATCCTACATCTCAAGGCTTTGAGAGTCTGAATACCTTTGAATATCTCAAACTGAGCCCCTTAGCCTGAGCCCCTTTGATTTCAATTGGCAGGTTCAAGAAGAAACAGTCAAATAAAGCCCATCTATTAATTACTAATGAATTTTAGAAAGAAAGAACTTCTCCCAAAATGCAACTTGATTCAAATGAAGGTGAAATTCTCCATTGTCCAGTAATCTGATCTGGCTTTGTATTCATCATATAGCAAACATGTCTGGCAGACAAGTTCAGAAAGGCAACCATGCAGGTGTTTTCACCTTGTCTAGGCCATGGGAGCTCTTCAACAGGCTTCCTGGTATATGCCAAACTGAGGTCAGCCCTGCATGGGGCCCTTAGTGAGCAATGATAAAAGGTATGAGACAAAAGTGGAAAAAAGGAAATCAAGAAGCTGTTCTACATGGGTAAGCAACCCTGAGCCTGACTATTTTCTACCTCACCTTTTGGGTACAAGTTTGCATGAAAATGACAGCTTCTAGCCTACATTCTAGCAGTGATGTCTAACATTTGGGCATTTATGGCACTCACTCAGCCTTTGCCTTGGCCAAAGGTTTGTCTGTTGAACCTGGTTGGCTCCATGCCCTTCACTTGTCCATGCACAGTGTGTTGTATCCTGCCAAAACACCCTTTGCAAATGCAACAGATCAGGGAAATGTCTGGTCTGGAATTCCCTTATGGAGTTACATCCCTATTTTGGGTGTTTTAGGGTTGGAGTCACATAACTACAGGGCTATCAATTACACAGCAATGCAGCATTTGAGTATTAGTCTTGAACTTGAAGATTTCTGGCCTGACTCATGCACCTGTAAATGGAAGCTATAGTATTCATTTCACTGAAGCTCTTGAAAGAACATGGTATGGAGACTGGGGAAAGTTTCCCACACCATACCCAAGCATGAGAGAGCATCTCCTGCTAAGAGTATGGGGGAGTTGGGGTACGACATCAGGACTGGGAGGAGGGAAGGCAAAGTCTCTCTCTTTACCCTTCCCAAAACACAGCATTCATTTTTTCTGCAGTGCTGAGTTCTCAAATAAACTACTTGTTTAAGGCAACAAGCTGAGGCATTTACAGTGATGCCATTCATAACACAACAGTTAAGCATCTGTTGGCTTTTATAGTATAATCTTTATTCTAGGCTGAGGGAATAAAAAATCTCTAAGCAAATTTGAGTGAAGAGCTCTGACCCCAGAGCCCAGAAGCAGCAAATCCCTCTTTCTACTAACTCAGATTTGTCCTCACTGCACCAGACATTGTTTGCACAACCATTTGCAATTTTGAGAATCCTGTAAGACAGTCAAACACAAAGGAAGCCTTCACTACATGTCAATTTTTCCTCCTCACTTTAGACAATTTAGGCCATATGCTCATGGACACATTGAGGCAACAGCCTCCAGTCTAATCCAAGATCTTCCAAACTTTCTGGACTATTTGGCATACAGGCTGCTTCATTTAGCCCAACCTATAGCTTGTACTGCCATGGATCTTTCTTATCCCAGCTTTTCTCAGTCTTTCAATAGGAAGTTGTAATAAGTGTGGTGGTTCTGCAGGTAATTCAGACCATTTAAAGATGGATCCAGGCACAGTCTAATAACTAAGTGCTGAGAACAAACTCTAGAAAATGCCCCCTGAATTTCTGCCATGCTCTCCTGCCCATTGTACATTTTCAGGAAGAAGCTCTGGGCAGGTAATAGTTGCAAGAACTACCCAACACACTGCACAATTAGTCTGTGTCAATAATTTGGGGTTGAAGTTAAGTGACCTTAAAGGTCCTTTTCAATCTAAGCCATTCTATGACTCTGTGATTCCAAGCTAAGAGCTAGCAGAAATCTCCATCAAGTGCCCTCACCAGACACACCATGTAATCCAGATCACCAGTTATCAAGATCTGCTTTGATAATTGTTTAGTAAATGTCCATAACTCATCACCTAACAAGCAGGACCCGTCTAGCTCCCAGCTCCAAGGCAAAGTGGCACAGCAGTTCCAGATGCTGGCAGCCCAGTCCAGAACCTAACTTGTCTACAGTTTGCACTTTATAGAGAAGAAATTTAGTTAGCAAAAGACTAAGTGTAATTTGTCCCCTAAAAAATGGAGAAAGGTTATTTCCCAAATGCATTTCTCCAAGGCCCTTATCTTCACTACTGAGCTGCAAAGGAAGTTGCAAAATCACTAACACGGAACAGCCCTATCCCTTTACCACCAGCACAGCAACATGTCCATAAAAAGAGTGTTGCCATTTAGTAAGCAGTTTTTCCTTAACCAATTAAAAATACCTTTTGGCAAGAGGTATCTTCAAAACCAGATATTTTTGACTGTTTCCTGGAGAGATATACTCAAGCTATAATGTGACCTAAAGTTTTACAGAAGTTCAGACAACAAAAACATCCACTGCCCAAAATCAAGCAGCAAAAGACAACTGGGTTGGCCATTGCCTCAGGCCAAAGTTTCCCCTTTGGCAGCAGAGCAGCTCAGAGAATACATACTATGGGAAAGGCGCACTGAAAAGTTCAAGACAAAGTTCAGCTATTTTGGAGTTGTTAATGTAAAAAAAAATAGTACTTTAATATAGGAAAAATTCCAGGAGACTTTCTCACATGCATTCATCACTCAGAAAAGCTGCTTATTCAAACTTTCCATCCTGGTTATAATTATAACAGCACCTTGGAACCCCAGCAAGGAGAGCCAGGCTGCAGTGGGCACGTTGCACGCGTATGATAAAGAAGGCAGTCTGTTCTCTGCGTGTTGACAATGAAGCAGATAACAGAAATAAATAGAACAGCTTCAGAAGGACAAGCAGCAAGGAAAGCATCAGGTAGAACTATAACACCTTGAGTAAGCTGCAGGCACATGGAGATTGCTTTCTAACTGGTAGTCTTTCAAAATGCAAACTATACCACTTGTCTTCAAGTGGACAAAGCAGTATCACCAAAACCTTCAGTACATTCAGCACAAGCCTGACAGCTACCGATTAGCCCAACTATTAACTGAACAGCTCAGGGAAATAAAAACAGCCAGAGCATCACGATCCCCAGCAGTACTGTGCTGATTAATGTCGTTCTGTAAATTACGGCTGGGCCACCTGTACCGGTCTGCTTCCCTGCTGTTTAAAATTTCTTTGCTGCATTTCAGTTCCAATAGAAAAATCTTTTGATAATGATTTTAGAATTTTAAGAAATAAATCTACTTTCTTCAGAAAGGTGCAGGAGGCTTTCTAGCTTACACATAATGGGGAAATGGAGCAGGTCTGGAGAACAGAGGCTGTTTTTATGCCATTTGCTGTACTGAGATGAGGTTTGCGTTCACCTTCAGAGGTCAACAGAAGCTCTGTGATGGGTCTCACTGTACACAGCTTCATAAAGCAGTGGTGTCTTGAGATGTTTTAAAGTGTCTGTGTTACTGAGTCCTGGATTCACTTTGTCAGTACAGATATTTATACCCACATACAGAGCCTTGCATGCAAGTTCTCCAGCTCATGAATAGTAGTTATGAAGACATGGCAGCAGAATGCACTTGCACTTTCAACAGAAGCAAGTAAAATAAGAAAGAAGGGACAGAAGGTGAGGGAGAAATCCATGTTTCTCTATTTCATTATGTAGAACTGCTGAAAACAGAGGAAGAAAACAAACCTGAAAGGAATCACAGAAACATGAAATTACTGAAGTTGGCAAAGGCCGCTAAGATCACCTAGTCCAGCCATTAACCCGTCATGCCCTCATAGACTCATAGAATCATTACGGCTGGAAAAGATTGCTAAGATATAAGTCTATTTCAGAAGGAGAAACTTCTCAGGAAAGAAAAAGAGTTGTCATCTCAGCAGGAGTGAGAAGTAGACGTGCAGCCCTATGAGTCTGGGTACACCTCCTCAGCCAAACACCCACCCATGACAGTTCAGCAAGGCAGCACCCAGTGAGCTGCTAGCCATGCCCTGGGTGGTCCCCACAGGCACCAGCTGAGTCTCTGAGAACCAGATCCTAGAGCATCCCAGCAGCAGGAACTCAGAGTCTCCCTTAACTGTTCTTAATGCTCATTCTTTTCTATCTTGTAAATATATCCAGAGATGCTAGAAAAAGAGCTGAGCCTCTCACCACTCCAAGTCCCACCAGATTGAAGTAGCATGCTTCAATACTGCTCATCAAGGTGGTAGATGCAGTACTACAAGGATGGATCATCACAACAAAGCCATGAAACACAGGAGAAGCAAGTGTTGTTAGAAGTCTTTGGATTAACATCTATACCCTCAGAGGTGCTAGAATTTACTACCATCACAAATTTCATAGGGAACTGGCAGCTCTGGCTGCTTTCTAAGAAACACTATAGATTTTTAATACTTTTTTTTTCTGATTCAGAGCATGAGAGCACCTCTCATCACCACATGGATGCATGGATGCAGAAGAATCTGTTGTCCTTTTAAAGTTCTGGAAGGAAAATGGAAATCTAGATTAAAAGATATAAATCAAGTCTTTGTTAGAAAAGAAATTATTCAGTACAAAAAAAAAAAAAAAAAGTAGAAGAACTACCATTTTAGAGAAGCTGGTCACGAGGAAAGGGCATTGTTTTCTTTCTTTCTTTCTTTCTTTTTTTTGAGGACATTAAAAATGTATCAAAATAAGCATACAGTCCTCCAGTAGCTTCCAGCCTGCCCAACCCCTGGGCTTCAGTTGGAAAACTGCACTTGGAAAACATCTACACAAATTTTGGCAAGTGTATATCAGCTTTTCCCCCCCAAAAGACCTAACAGGCTTCTATTATCCAAACAGATCAAATGGCTCAGAAAATCCACATCTGTATGAAGCTGCAGAATGGGAAATGAGATCAAAATGTGCGAAGAACTTATGATAGCTCCTTCACAAGTGACATTAAAAGCAGATGGAGGAGAAGGAAGCTTGGTTTCTCCACTCCACCCTTCTCCTCAGCTCCCAGAACCTGAGCAGCAGGGAACACACCAAGCCCCCTCTGAACCCACCACAGCAGGGAGGAACCAAGAACTGTGGTTTCAAGGGAACAGCTCTTGTGATGATGTCAGGTGTTTTCACTAAAAAAGCCCTTTTTTATATACAATATTGGGGCTTATTGGAAGGAGAGTTAAGATTAAACAGAGCACACAAGTTTCTCTGCTCATACGCTTTCCCTTGGGACAATATAGATAAGATTGCACACTTATGCTCTGAATGCACTTTGAATCACCACTTTACTCCCAGAGCCAGGTAACAGGCCATACCACTGCACAAATATTTGCCTTTATCCAGTTATCAGAAGTGAAGTCATTAATGCTTAGTGCATTTCTTGTCCCCCTCTCCTGGTGTCTGGGCTTTTACAGGCAGTGCTAACAGCACAGGGCAGTCCTACAGTATGGCACCAATGCTGCCCTGGTACCTCACCCCTGTGCCAGGTGGTGCCTCAACAGAGAGGGAACATCCTGTAGGTGTAGATCCTATAAAAATTTAGGCAGGCACAGACAAATCACATTGCACTCTTGTACTATATACAGAGAATGCAAATCTCCCATGGTATATCTGCTATTTTTACATGACTTCTCAGTGTGCAAATTCAGAGTACAGCCAGTGTTGCTGGAGAATTAGCCCCTACCACAAAACAGCCAATGAGATATTTAGCATTTTGCTCCACTGGGACCAGGATTTCAGGCAAATTGCTCATAAAAAGTGGTAGATTGGAAGACAGTAAAAAAAATGAAAAATAAGTAAGTGCCACCTGGATGGCCTAAGCCATGCCTGTTTACTAGTAGTCAGAGAAGGCTGCAGCTCTTGTGTCAAACCAATAGCTGAAATTCCTAACCTCTGTGGGTAGAAACTGCTCTGTTCCTTATCCTGTGAAGCCTTAAGGCTTCCTTCTTTCTCCCATGCCCTGTTCAGGTGCTGGAGATTTCATGGGCTATACTTTGCTGTTACAGTCAGTGATGGATCACTTGCTGAAAATACAGCTTGTCCTTAGCTGGAAATTGAGCTTAAGTTTCTGAATTTTCTGACAGGACTCAGGTCAGTTGTAGCTTGGAGAGGAGGCAGTGCTCTACACACCCATCTGCAGGTATTTACCACTATTAGATCCCCTTTCTCCAAATTTCCCAGGTAGGATCTAATAGTGGTGAGCAAGTTGGGACCATGCAAGAGTACAGCCATCCTCAAATCTCTCAACACATCCATGCTTAGAAATAATTTCTTCTAACTCTGGTACACATCAGTAGCTAAACTGATCACCAGCAGGAAATTCTCTCAACCATACAGTCATTTTCTCATCATCTTCTGGTTTGGATTTTGGGTTGTCCTGTGTGCAGCCAGCAGTTGGACTCAGTGATCCTTGTGGGTCCCTCCCAGCTCAGAATATTCTGTGATTCTATGATTCTCCACTGAAGTTCTGTCCAGTAATTATTACACAAAATTTCACTTTGATCTCACTTTCTGTGTTTCAACTCTCCGAGTCTTAGCTGATATTCAGTAGCACCTTCTGGGCCTATAGGATCCAGTGCTGCACTCACAGTGCTTTCCCTGTCCACACTGTGGATCCACACTGATGATCTCAGCCCAGCCTATGTCTCCCAGACATCAACTGCTGGGACAGCACCATTGTGCCTCCAGGAAGCCCCTCAGCTTTCATTCCAGCTGTGGCTTCTGGAGTTTCTCGTGGAACAAATATCTCTGCTCATAAGATCTGCTGAAACTATAGATGAAGGTGGACTGATTCCATTAGGCATCTGTTTCTCAGTGCAGTCACACTGTTCTGAAATCACTTGTCTCTATTGGTGATGCATTAGAGTTCTACTATTCACTTCAGAGGGAATCACCGCACCAGAGAAGCAGACGAAGCAGTCCAGCACCCTGCCCTTATGTTTTTTAAATTTTACAATTCACAAAACATTTCCATCATCATCCCAATAAGGAGGATGTAAGGAGACAGCAGTTCCACAGCAGCAGCTCTAGTGAGACTTGTTCCAAGCAGCAAAAGAAACCGTTAGCCAGAAATTCCACCAGGTCATAGAATCATAGAATCACAGGATGGCTTGGGTTGGAAGGGACCTCAAGGATCATGAATCTCCAACCCCCCTGCCACATGCAGGGCCACCAACCTCCACATTTAATACTACACCAGGCTGCCCAGGGCCCCATCCAACCCAGCCTTGAACACCTCCAGGAATGGGGCATCCACAACCTCTCTGGGCAGCCTGTTCCAACACCTCACCACTCTCTCTGTAAAGAATTTCCCCCTGACATCCAACCTAAATCTTTCCTCCCTCAACTTAAAACCATTTCCCCTTGTCCTGCCCTTTCAAAGAGTTGACTCCCATCCTGTCTATAGATTCCCTTCAGGTACTGAAAGGCTGCAATGAGGTCACCCCACAGCCTTTTCTTCTCCAGGTCCTCAAAAAGGCGTATTGTGGCAGCAGGTGCAAGAACTATCTGACTGCAATGCCTCCTGTAATGTGATATGCACCAATTTTATATCTGCCAACAGAGACACCCACTCCAAGGCATCACGTCTCTCTTTTTGGATCCATAGGGCATCCCCACCTTTGGGGCTGCTGGTGGAATAGGCACCAGACAGATGTACCAATAAATGGTACTGGCAGGCATGTGCTGTGCCCAGTCTAACCTTACAAATATACATCTCCATCTGGCTCTTCCCATGAATAAATGTCATCTTTGTCTTTGAAGAGATTTCTTTTTCACATGTAACAAGATAGCAGATGTCTTCTAGGTCTCCGATGAAGAAAAGGAAACTGCTCTTCAACTCAAGCAGGAGATGCTGGGGTGGGGTACCTCTGGGAAGTGGTGGGTTAACATCGTAGGCCTCTTCTGTGTGTGATTTTATATGGTATTTGTTCTTAGTTGCAGTGTGTGAATCTTTAATTACACATACACGACATTAAAGGCAAATTAGTATAGTCAAAATTCATTTTCTTTCCAGAGCCAGTCAAAAATAACCAAAGAGGTAGTAATTTGTTTTTACCACACAGCAGGTGGCATTATATCCCTCATTAAATTATGCAGATATGATTAATATTAATCTGCATTTTACCACTATCCATCAGATTCAGTATCCATCACAACATCCTTAGCACAGCACTTGTTTTGAAATGCATTTCATCAAAGTGTTGAGACATAAGTTAAAGTGGTCCTTCTGGTCGCAGAGAGACCCTTGTGTCCCAAGACAATATAGCATTTGGGAAACCATTAGCACAACCTACGCTAATTTTTTACCCTACTACTGACTTCCAAAAGCTGTTACAAATAAATTCAAGGGGCTGAAAGAGAGGGATCTTTTATCTTTTTTTTTTCTTTTTTTCTTTATTTTTTTTTAATACTGAAAAGACTAGATGGTTTATACAGTTCATAGCCAGCGAAATCATAAAATCACAGAATCATAGAAGAACTTAGGTTGGAAGAGACTATAAAGATCATTTAGTTCCAAATGCCCTGCCATGGACAGGGCTGCTACCACCAGCTCAGTCTGCCTAGGATCCCATCCAGCCTGACCTTGAGCACCTCTGGGAATGGGGCATCCATAGTGCTCTGGGCAGCTGTGCCAGTGCCTCATTGACCTCTGAGTAAAGAATTTCTTCCCAACATCTAACCTAAACCTTCCCTCTTTTGGTTTAAAGCCATTCTTCCTTGTCCTATCACTAACTGGGCTGTGCAAAAAATCAATCTCCTCCCAGCTTGTAAACTCAATCTCCTTCCAGCTTGTAAACTCTCTCCTAGTACTGAACAGCCACAATGAGGTCTCCCTGAAGTCTTCTCCAAGCTAAACAAGCACAACTCCCTCAACCTTTCTTCATAGAAGAGGTGCTCCAGCCCTCTAATCATCTTCATGGCTCTCCTCTGGTCCCTCTCCAACAGCTCTGCATCTTTCTTGTACTGGGGGCCCCAGGTCTGAATACAGCACTCCAGATGGGACCTCACGAGGTCAGAGTAGAATTATAGAATTTCAAGGAGTTGACTGCCCTCCTGTTTATAGGCTCCCTTTAGGTACTGGAAGGCTGCAAGTAGGTTAACCTGCAGCCTTCTCTTCTCCAGGCTGAACAAGCCCAGCTCCCTCAGCCTGTCTTCCTAGGAGAGGTGCTCCAATCCCCTGATCATCTTTTCTCCTCTGGACCCTCTCCAACAGCTCCCTGTCTTTCTTGTACTGGGGCTCCAGGCCTGGACGCAGTACTCCAGATGGGGCCTTACAAGAGCAGAGTAGAGGGGAACAATCACCTCCCTGTCCCTGCTGGCCAGCTCTCTTCTGATGGAGCCCAGGATACCATTTGCCTTCCGAGCTGCAAAGGCACACTGCTGGCTCATGTTAAGCTTTTCATCTATCAAGACCCCCAGGTCCTTCTCTGCAGGGCTGCTCTCAATGATCGCTCCTTCCAGCCTGTATGGATGCCTGGGATTCCTCCAACCCAGCAAACCTTGCACTTTGCAGTGTTGAACCTCATCAGGTTCACCCAGGCCCACCTTTCTAGCCTTTCGAGATCCCTCTGAATGGCATCCCTTCCTTCAACCGTGTCAACCACACCACTCAGCTTGGTGTCGTCAGCAAACTTGCTGAGAGTGCACTCGATTCTGTCATCGATGTCATTGATAAAGATGTTAAAGAGCACCAGTCCCAAGACAGACCCCTGGAGGACGCCGCTCGTTACCGGCCTCCACCTGGACACAGAGCCATTGGTGACCACCCTCTGTTTGCGGCCTTTCAACCAGTTTCTTATTCCTCAGGTGGTCCACCCATCAAATCCACATCCCTCCAGTTTGGAGATAAGGATGTGGTGAGGGACCATGTCAAAGGCCTTGCTCAAGTCCAGGTAAATGACGTCGGTCACCTTTCCCTTGTCCACCAATGCTGTCACTCCATCATAGAAGACCACCAGATTGGTCAAGCATGACCTTCCCCTGGTGAAGCCGTGCTGGCTGTTTCAGATCACACGCTCATTCCTCATGTGATCAAGCATGTCATCCAGGATGATCTGTTCCACAATCTTCCCAGGCACAGAGGTGAGACTCACCAATCTGTAGTTCCCAGGTCATCCTTGCTCCCTTTCTTATAAATGGGAGTAATGTGACCCTTCCTTCAGACATCCAAGACCTCACCTGATAGCCACAGATTTTCAAATATGATGGAGAGCAGCTCAGCAACCACCTCAGCCAGTTCCTTCAGAACCCTAGGAATCATAGAATGGCCTGCACTGAAAAGGACCACAGTGATCATCTAGTTTCAACCCCTCTGCTATGTACAGGGTTGCCAACCACTAGACCAGGCTGCCCAGAGCCACATCCAGCCTGGCCTTGGATGCCTCCAGGGATGAGGCATCCACAAAAAGGGGCAATCACCTCCCTCTCCCTGCTGGTCACCTAGCTTTTGGTGGAGCCCAGGATACAGTTGGCCTTCAGGGCTGCAAACACATGTTCACATCCTTATAAAGGTGTATGCTTTTACACATCACCCTCCTGGTGCATGCCCTCTCACTGCCTTTCCCAGGCTTCTCCCTGGGTCACCCCCATGCATCAAAGCTCTCAGCTCCCATCCTGCCTGCTCAGCTCTGTATACAACACCATTGTTGGCAGTAGGACACTAAATTTAATTTGCATCTTGTAATGTAAGTGCTCCCAGAGGTTGAAGCAACAGATTTTGCATGCAGTATCATTTTTTCCCCAGACACACTCTGGGTACAGGAAAATCAGTATTTTACAGGCAGCATTTGAGCTGAGCCTAACCACCTCTGTGGAAAAATGTCACCATAAATTTGACACTGAACCAGGGTGACATTTAAGGTGGCTACTGTGACAAAATATTTTGCACTGAGAGAGCTGCTTTTCTGGGTTTTATCAAGATCAGAAAAGCTTTTCCCTTTAGTTGAAGTAAATACATACAGCCTAGCCTGTAATTTAGCATGTTCTCCAGCAGCTCGCTTTTCAACTCTCCAGAACCTCCTGGAGATTTTACTAGCATGGCCTTTCAGCAAAACAAACTCCTGGGGCTTCCCCAGCACACAAGGAGAATCTGTGTGCTAGGACCCAAGGGCAGACCACATACCAAAAGGGCATTAGGAATTGCTGTCTGAGCCACGATGGCATAGAAGCTCCAATTTATTTGTATGAGCACTGCAGTGCTGCTTCTGTACTTTTGACAGCAATAAACGTACACTTTCCTGCAAAAGCAGGAAAATCCCTGCTGCCTCTGCTAAGATGCAGACCGCTCAGACGCATCTACTGTAACTTGCAGTGTGCTGGGCTGGGCACTCCTGCTGGGGCCAGCGGCAGAGACAAACGATGGCCATGGAGGAAACCCAGCAGGTTTACGCACAGGAGATCTGGCTGTGCCACAGGTTCCTTGCATGGTGCTGGCAAAACTCACAACATTGGTGATTATTAACTCTTACCCAGTGCCAAAGGCACTGGAGAGCTTTATCTCCAGCTCCCTTAGTGCCACGGTAACCACAGGGGTTGATGGTGTGGGTGTAGCGCTTCCCAAGTTAGTCTTTTATGCTTCTTGAGACCCTGTTCAGAGCTACAGAAGTACTGTTATTTTTGAATACATACAGCCAAAGACCAATAAACTAATTACATTCCTCTTCATAAAAGAGAAGATATCAATCTTCTTATATTAAATCTGTCCAGAGTAAACAAACTTCTCTCCTCCTGCTGTTAAAACACGTTGCTGTAAGTGTTTAGTGTAACATCTGAATGTTTCTCTTGCATCTTCCTAGATTAGGGTCAGTCCATTTGCACTTCAATAGTTCCAAGGCTGTACTGCAGTTTCTGGGGCTGGAGCACAGCTCAGCTGTAAAAACTTGCTGGAGGCTGTGAAGCAGCATAAAGAGGCTGGGACAGGGACTATTTTTAAAGCCAGTTTTGTAAGGAGAAAATCACTGTGCTTGATTCCACTTTTTTTTCCCCCAACGTTTTTTGGTTGTGAGACTGAAAATTTGTGGAGGTCTTTGAGGTCAGCCTCCCAAATGGCTGACAGGCAGAGCTGCAGCGAGCATTTGTGTGCAGACAGGTAAAGCAAGCTGAGATGACCTGACTGATAACACATGTGGGCTGTATGGATGATATACGTATGAAAAGAGATAGCAGAGGAACAGATGTGCCAGGACTGTCTGCTTTGTGCACCAGCTCCACCATAAGGGACAGGGGAACCAACAGCAGCCAAAGGCTGCGTGCTCTGATGTCACCGTGCAGATTCTGGCACCACAGCCCTAATGGGGCCCCCTGGACAATACCTGCATATAGAAATATCATGGTCTAATGTTTCTCTGCTGCACAGCAAGGAAGTGGATAATTTCTCCTGGATCTTCTCCCCCTCTTTCTCAGAAATCCTCTCCTGTCATGCTCAGCTTTGTTAGCACATATCATTCAATAGGCACATATTGTTTAAGTCCTCAGAGACAGCCCCGTATCCATTTGGCAAGGAATAAAGGAGCCAACTCAGACTGCCTATTCACTCTCCAGATCTCCAGAGAGGTGGCACATGGTGTCACCAACCCGCCTGCATTTCTGGATTGGCAAAAATCCCCATAAGTTCTGTTTGTATCATTGGTCTGAATGTGTTATATTCTAGTCTAGGGGACAGATAAAGGCACATCCTGAAAATTCATACTAAAGTATAAACAAACATCCAAGCTGTCTCAGTGAATTACCTAAACAATGCAAATAGCTGTCTAGAAGAGCAAGCTCAATTTGATGATTAAAATCTGCTCCCAAATCTACAGGAATAACCAAAAGACAAGAAAACAAAATCCTCTGCTTTGAAGCAGGGGCTCTGATCTAGCTCTTTGGTTAATTAAGAATGGGTAACGCTGGTGGTGACACCTGCGGGGCGGCCTTTGGTCACTAATCCCCTCCAGTTGTCCACAAAGAGTTGCGACAGTTGTCACCCTCTGAGCCAGGCTCAGTGGGAGGCAGGGGATGAATGCCCTGGGAAGCAGAACTGCTGCCCCAGTCCTCTTATCTGCTGGATGTGGCCCGGGCAAAGTCGCGGGGTGTAAAGGTGAAGAATGCATTGCCAGCAGCCATGCGGTGCTCAACTCTCAGCAGGAAATGGGGAGTTTGGTCTCCAGCACTTTTAATCTATCGGTACACAGGGAAAAAAGATTTAAAAAAGAAAGGAAAAAGTCATAAAAAATTCCAAGGAATTGAGCTAGTGTAATAAAATGACTGCTCAAACAAAGTGTCTTTAAGGAGAAAAACGTTTGGCTTTCAGGTGGATGCTGTCCCAACCCAGCACTGGAGTTCTGCAGCAAGTCCTGGGGAAGGCTCTCACCTCTCTGCTCCAGGACAAATCCCACCCTCTCGAAGCACAGAGCCCACTTGGGTTGATGCAGGAGCTGCTTTTGTTCCTCTTCCAGAGCAGCCTGGGCTGCCGGGTCCTGCAGTGAGGTCATAACTCAGGGCTGATCGCATCACAGCGCGTTGCCATGGCGATGCCTGAGCTGTCACAAAAGGATGCGTGTGATGATTTCACAGCAGATGGGCTGTGAGGGAGGAAGCCCTCATTTAAATTTTAAAAATTGCTTTGGTAATTAGCAAGAGCAATAGAAAAAAAAATATGTTTAAAAAAAAAAGGAAAAAGAAAAATCCCTGAAACTGGCACTCTCAGGAAAGGGCAATGAATTCTGCAGGAAGAGGAGGGAAGCAGGGGCTGTGCTCCTACTGCCTGGCTGCAGGGTCCCCCCATCCCAGCACATCTCACAGCCCGTTTGTCCAGCCAGCCCCGCAGTAGGGAAGGCAGGTTGGATGCTGCAGGGCTGGGGCTGCATTGTGGCACCAAGTGCGCAGAGGAGGGGAGATGTAACCCCCTGGCTTCACCAGCCCTTAGCAAGGAGTTGGATCAGGCCCTACAGGGCCCTTGGAATGCAGCATGTGAGGAGTATGAATGTGCTCCTGTTCTTGTGGGGACATGATATGAGGATCAGCTGGAGTCCCTGGGTGTGCTCAGCCCAGAGCAGAGGAGCTGAGGGGAGGCCTGATGGCGGCTGCAGCTCCTCACAGGGAGCGGAGGGCAGCGCTGAGCTCTGCTCTGTGTGACAGCAACAGGGCCCAAGGGAACGGCATGGAGCTGTGTCAGGGGAGGGGCGGGTGGGGGTCAGGGACAGGGTCTGCACCAGTGGGCACGGCCCTGAGCTGCTGAGGTTCAAGGGGCATCTGGACACTGCTCTCAGACATAGGGACCATTTTTGGGTGGTCCTCTGTGGAGCCAGGAGTTGGACTCAGTTATCCCCTCGGGTCCCTTCAACTCAGGATATCCTGAGCAGCTCAGCAGCCCTCAGCAGAATGAAATCTCTGCATTCAGCAGCATTTCAAGGATCTTGGGCTCAGTCCTATTCATCAGGGAGAGCAGACTCCAGGGAAGCACGTTCTTCACTCGTCCGGTGACTAACAGTTGATCTTCCAAAGAATGAGCCAGATGGTTCCCATGAGAAGTGATCAGCTCTCTTGGAGTCTATGAACCAGAAAAAGATAGAGTCTGGGTGCCTCTTGCCAGGACCTGTCTGAAGCTGAGATGATGAGTACAGGTGCACCAGGAGCTGGTGCCTGGGGGATTCCCTCCATCTTTTCTCATCAGCCCCACGAACTGAAGGAACAGCTTCCCCCAGCTTACGGGCATCACAGAGCACAAGGTCAGTCCTGCTGACTGGATTCAGACCTCAGCAGTGCTTTGCTCCTGTGCACATTCCTTTTAGCATCTCATTCTGCAGACAGCGCATCTGATCGGTGCTCTCTGCCTCAACTTGAATTTGAAAGAAAAACAAGAGGATTGACAGTGCTTTAGCAGAGGGGAAAGCATGGTTTGGTAGTTATTTTGCTGGGGAAAAAATATTTACATAGGTTGGGGAGTGAGTGGCAAATATAGAAGGCTAAAGAGCTGCGTTCCCCCACACCGATCTGCACACTGTGCCTTGACCAGCAGCCAATGCTGCTTCCTGCCATGGCACTGGTGTCCACAAGAGAGGGGAAAAAATAGCAGTTTATGTGTTTATCTGCTGACCTCTTTTAAAATTGCTCTCACCTTTATTTCTACTGAGGGCCATACTGAAAGCTGGCTTTCAGTGCATAACAACAAACAGCAGCTGAGAGCCGTGGCACTGCCATACTGGTGTGGGGGATGAAGTAGGGTGGGATGCAGTTAGCAGCAAGGTGCACGCTGAGCAGTTGCAGCCTGGTTATTCTTGCAAGGCAGCAGCTCAGCCTCCAACCCAAGACCTCCCCTGGAGGAGCAAACACATCCCAAAGCTCCCAGCCACCCCCCCCCCCACTGCATCCCATACACAAACCAACCCCCAGTGCCACAGCTTCAGGCAGCACACACATGAGCAGCACGCAGCCACACTCAGCAGAAAATGACTCTCTGGCTCTTTTATTTATATGTCTCTGTTTTGGCTTCCGAAGGATGCACGTCTCCTTCGAGGATACACACGGAGTCTCTCCAGAGCACAGCTCTGAGCTGTAGCTCAGGGAAAGGGAACGAGATCTGCTGTGCTGACTCAGCCTCGGCTGCACAGGAATAAACAGTCAGAAAGGAACCATTAACTCAATAAGACTGAAACATATGTGACAATGCATATGTCAGACACTCATCTCCTCGCCATAAATAATATACAGATACATTTCAGCATACAGTTCATTGTCTCTGACCAACGTTTTACTTCACAGGAGAGTTTACAACTTTATTTGAGGTCTTTACGGAGTGGATGTCAACTTAAATCTAGAGAAAGTGGACAGAGAAAATGGAGAAAGCATGAGATTTAAAGCAAGCCAGCATTCTGTCCTTGTATTCCTGGGAAATTTTGTGCACGCTCACTGTGCCCTGTGATTGGTGTGGCTCCCATAGTGCTATTCACTGAAAAGAGAGGCCTTCAGGAAAAAAAATGCAAACTTCCTTTTTGCATTTTCAGTATAAGCAAGTTCCATTTCCTGATGATACCTGGATTTGTTTTAATATGAGGTTTCCATATATCAGTTGCACACAGAATATGTTACACAGTCTGAAAGTGAGGAGGGGATGCAGCAGCAGGGGTCAGGCTCTGCTACTCATCACTAGTGACAGACCACATGGGAATGGCACAAAGCTGCACCAGTGGAGGGTCAGAGTGGACATCAAGAACAATTTCTTTACCATGAGGGTGGACAGACACTGAAACAGGATTCTGAGAAATGCCTCGTATGGCTGCCAGTGTCAAGAGGCATTTGGACAATGCTCGCATTAATTCAGAGGTCAGGCAACTGGATTCAATAATATTTGAAGGTCCTATCCAACTAAACTATTTTCTTATTCTATTCTATTCCATTCTATTATTCTATTGTCCCGTTCCATTCTATGTCTGACACAGAGGCAGAAATTGGAGATAACCAGCCAACTATCTATTTCCTAAAGCACAGCATCAGGGCTGAGGTGACACATGGGTTGTTGGTCCCACTGCTCAACATTCAAACAGAGGAGGAATTTGATGACTGAGACTGAGCTCCATTTTGCAGAGTGCAGGAAAACATGAAGTCACAGAGAATTATAGAATCATAGAACTGTTTGAGTTGGAAGGGACACTTAGAGGCCATCTAGTCCAACTTCCCTGCAGTGAGCAGGGACACCTACAGCTAGATCAGGTTGCTCAGAGTCTGTTCCAGCCTGGCCTTGAATGTCTCCAGGGATGGGGCATTAACCAGCTCTCTGAGTAACCGGTTCCAGTACCTCACCAGCCTTATCGTAAAAAAAACAAAAAACAAAAAACATTTTCCTTATATCTGATCTAAATCTCCTGTTTTATTTTGAAACCATTTCCCCTTGTCCCATCACCACAGACCCTGCTAAAGAGTCCGTCCTCTTCTTTCTTACAGCCCCTCTTTAGATTCTGAAAGGAGCAGTGGGTATCCTTGGCTTTATCTCCACGATCTCCGCAGTTTCTCTGAGCATTACCGTTGAATACACAACGGCCAATAAGTACTCTTAGCTTTTTCATTGAGGATGGCAATAGGAACTGACACAGTTTTAAAGCCCACATCCTCCTCGCTTCAAACCTGCGCTCCTTTTTAATGACTTCGTATGACATCACCCATGTTTGGGGGAAGGCAGAGGGATCTGCGAAGGGGCCCTACGCAGTGCAGACCGCTTGATCACAATGGTGGACCCAAAGGAAGCTCCGGGCTTCCACCCACGGCCCCGCTTTGCACTTGAAAGCACCAACGGCAGCACCGCCTTACGGGCCAAAGGGCCCTTTGCGCTCGGCAAGGCAGAATGAAAAAGAAAAGAAAAAAAAGCTAAAGAGGCCCTAAAGTAAGTGTGAATTAGGGCAACTGCAAGCAGACGACTTTTCCACCATCGATCTGGCCCATAAAGAGCCCTTCACATTAACAAGCGTAACGGTCATTAACACACTTTGGCTTTTTCTTGTCCTAATCTTAGGAAATTGAGATCGTAGAAAAAAAAAACGTTCATCTTTCAGGGGAGGAGTGGTTGCTAAGATAGATAAGCTTTTTTTTTTTCTTTCCTTCCAAAACGCAGCCGAACAGCTCTCGAAGAGTTAAAACAGACTCGGCGGTATCTATAAGAAAGTGGAAATTCCATGTAAAAAAAAAAAAAAAAAAAAAGAAAAGAAATCTCACGGGAAAACCCAGAGCTCAGAGAGCTTCAGCGGAGCTCCGGCGCTTATCTCCGGGGTTTGCGCGTCCCTGCCATCAGCAGCCGGGCGCTCGGAGCCGGCCTGGCTGCAGGCGGACACGGAGCATCCCATCCCGCCAGCAAACACTGCACAGACCGCGCTCCACCCGGCACTCGGATACGCGCCCGCTCCGATACGGGTATCCCTGCGAAGAGATCTCTCTGACATTGCCCGGACACATTTACTTTCTGTTCGGCCGCGGGAACTTCGAGCCCCTCCGACGCCGTCACTCCCCGCCATGGGACGAGGGCACGGCTGAGCCCTGGGAGCCGTCCTGATAGCATCAGGCATTCCCGGGATGGATGTGACGGGAGGTTCCGCCCCGCACGCAGCGCGCCCGGAGCTCCGCGGTGCTCTGCCGCTCGCGGTCCCGTTACCCAGAGCCGGCTGGCACCCGGCAGCGAGATGCGGCCGGTGAATTACTTCTTGTCGTTAATCCGCTGAAGTAAAAACGGGGAATAACCCGGCTGCCGTCCGCTACACCACCTCGGTAGCGACGCAGAGACACGAGAGTTTAACGACAGTTTTAAATGGGGGATAGGATTCCCGCGATGCAGCAGAGCGGCACCGCTTGGAAACACGCGGCACCCCCCGCAAAGCCCCGACTGAGCGCCCCGAAGCCCACCTCGCTCCGGGTGCGTCCCAAAGCTCCGGAGACGCCGGGAGGGGCGGCGCGGCTCTGCCCCGGAGCGATGGCGATACCGCGCGGCCACCGGCGGAGCCCACGCTTGGAGCACGGAGCGGAAGAGGGGTGCGGGGGGGGGGGCGTGGGAAATCCGCTTGGTGGACCCGGAGGAGGCGCTCCCGGGGGCGAGGGAGGGCACGGCAGCGCTCCCAACTTTCCGCCGCGCCGAGAGACCCCGGCAGTCGCGCCGGCGGTGGTATCGTATGCAAATACGCAGGCTGACGTCAGAGATCATGTGGGTTTTGGCGTAGATCCCCGCCGATCGAGGGCTCCTTTTTTTTTTTTTTTTTTTTTTGGCCTTTTTTTCTTTCTCTCTTTTTTTTTTTTTTTGGCCTTCTTTTTTTTTCTTTGCTTTTTTTTTTTTTTTGCTTTTTTTTTTTTTTGCTTTTTTCTTCCTTAATTCCTCGGCGGGGTCGGGGCGGTGCGTACGTCCGCGCGTGGCGGCTGCCCGCGGGGGCCGGCGCGGTGGGGGCGGGGGGCGCGGGGTCCCGCGGGCGCGGGGCTCTGCCGCGGCGGCGCGAAGCGGAGCGACGCGGAACGGAACCGGGGGGGAGCGCGGAACCGCGCCTCTCCGCCCGGGACACGCGGTGCCGCCGCCCTGAGCGCAGGTAGGAAACTTCCCAGGCGGGGTTCCCCCCCACTCCCCCCTCCCGCCCTCCTCCCTGCCCACACGCGCCGCCGCCCCGGCCGCTCGCACCCAACTTTTCCTCCCGGATAAAGCGCTCTGCTCCCGGGACACCGCGGGGGCTGCGGGGCGAGGGGGGGGTTACCGAGAGGTGGGAGCCGGCAGGGTGCCGGGAGGGGGGTTGGAATGGGTTTTTTACGTTTCGTCTCGCCGCAGCGCCGTGCCCCCCGCGCAGCCCTTCTCCGCGCTGCCCCGCGGATCTCAAGTTCGGGGAGAGGGGGGACGGCGGCAGGAGGAGGCGGGGGGGGAAAAAACATGTCTACGTTTGTCTATGTCGACATCAGCAACACAAAATATGGCGTCCGCTTTCGACAGGGCGTTACGTAGAGGCGAGCAGGGCGAATTTGTCGGGGCGGTGTGTAAAACGGAGCCGGCGGCTTCCAGCGAGGGGGAACAACAGCCGAAAAAAAATGCAAAAGGCGTCCGGGGGGGCTGCGGGCGTTGGGCAGTGGGGTCCCGGGGCCGCTCCGCTCCCCGTGGCTGGAGTTGGCCGGGACTGTCGTGCCGTGATTCCGTGCGGTTTTATTACCTCCCCCCCCCTCCGCCACCACCGCGTCCCCTCTTTGCGCTGCGCGGAGCCCTCCGCTCGCGGCTGCCGGGGGGCGGCGGGGAGCAGAGCCGGCAGCGCGGAGCCGCCCGCCCCGCTGCGATCGCGAAAGTCTCTGCTTGAGCCCCTTAACATCGGGATCGGGAGATTTCGGGAAGCTCGGCCTTGGGCATGTCGCGTCCACTTATTTATTTATTTGTTTTTGGAAGGGGGTGTCCTTCCTTTTGGCTTCAGTTGGTTTCCAAAGCTGTGGCGCAACTGTCTCATTTTTTTTCTTCCCTCTCTCTCCCCCTTTGGGATGAGGGGGCAAACAGGCTCCTCAGTTTTGTCTCCTCTTCGCTGGGAATAAAACTTGGAAGCGCAGTTGGGATGTATGAAGAGCTCCACCTGCCCGGCTCCGGGCTCCTGCTGCCCTTCTTTCACTTTGCGTCCAGGAATACCTCCAGCTGGGTGGTATCACCCCAGTTTTTGCCACTTCCTGGGGTTCCTCTGGCACCTCTCCAATGGAGCATCCCCATCCCCATGAGCAGGTGCTCCTTTAAAGCCCGTGGGCCACCCTGCAAAAGGGAATCCAGAAAAAGATTTGGGGTCAGAGTGCAAAAGGGGACAAAGCATCTGAAGGTGTAAGGCAGGGGGGAAGAGGAGGGCTCACAGGGTGGGACGGTGATGGGGTGGGTGACTCCAGCGGCTGCTGCAGGGGAGCTCTGCCTGGAGCCATCCTACAGCTCAGCAGGGGCTGTCAGCCAGGCAGGCACGGTGTTTCCCACTTGAATTTTGTGTCCCGTCCTAATCGAGCATCAGTTTGAGGAGTTTTGGTATATCTTTTAGAAGAGAAATGACAGGAACTCCAGCAAAGTCCCTTTCCAAATTAGGGCTGAGAACTAAGATGTCAAGTGCCTCTGTAATACTGTTTTACAACCGATGGTTGTAAATCACTGCTGCTCTCTGCCTCATCATCTGGCTCACCTACGAAGAGTTGTGCTTGTTTTAAAACTCCGGGTTAAGCTTTGGGCAGGGGTTGTTCCCAGACTGAAGGTGGTGTGGGTGGGAGCAATGAGGGCCCGGCTGTCCCCAGCAGAAACCGGGTTGGAAGTGGCACTGCCAGAGCACGCCTGGGTACCCAGTGAGGTGATGGGAGCAGCCCGGCAGAAGAGGGACCCTGTTGTTTAAGGGGTATCTGTGACTCAAGTTCTTTGCCTCTGTGACACATTTCAGTCCCGGTGAAGCTTTTCTCATGTAGATGTGGCTTCAGTCCTAGGAAGAGCTCAGCAGCCTTTTGTAAGCAGAATTGCAAATGGCCCTCCGGACTGGTTCCAGCCAGCTGAGGTCCAGCAAGTTGCGAGAGTATCAATGCTAAGAAGCCCGTGAATTTCTCAAGTCATTGGCCAGTCCCTTCTTTGCTTCGGTGTGTCTGCTGCAGAGATGCAGGGCCGCGAGCTCCCGGTGTTTGTCCTCTCCTCTGGTACCTATGATGAGTTCAGTCCCTGGACGTGCAGATCCCACAGCACTGAGCCCAAAGTCCGTGTGATTACTCATCTCCATAAAATGACGTTTCTCCTGCCTGGCCTCCACAAGAAGTTCTCCTGTCTGAGTTTTCTCCTCTGCTGTGGGTGTATGGGAGGAGAGCTGTCCTTCAGCTGCTCTGTCCGCAAGTCCCACAGATTTGCTTTCCTCTTCTCCTGGCTGCAAGCCATGATTTCCAGTGTCTGTAGGAGCAATAACCCATTGCAGGAGACACCCCAAGCTGGCAGTATCAAACTTTGGTTCTTTTTCTTTGAAATGACTTTAATGTGTTTTTAGTAAAAGCCCCAAAAAAGAGAGCTGGTGTTAAATACGGTGAAGGCACTTTCTTTGTACATTCCCAGACCAGTTTCAAACTGCAGCAGACCGGACTGTAGAAGCCAGCAGGTTTAGCTCACCCTCATACAAAAGGAAGCACTTATGCCAGGCATGGCATTGCTGTGTTTGCATGTGTGCCATGCTCTGCTGTTACTCCTTTCCCTCTGCTCTAAGTGGGATGACCTTCAGATATCATGCTTGCAGGTTCTTGTGGTTGGGATCTTGTGATCCATATTTCTGTGCGTCCACTTAAGGAATGAATACAGCCACTGAGAATAAATAAAAATAGCGTTTTGATTATAATTTGGTTAGAAATGGAGATGGTCTCAAGTGAATTCCCTGAGATTTTAGCATGGCTATCACATAGCAAAAGAGCTGCATTTACTTTTTATGTGGAGAGTGTAATTTTAGTTTAACTTTCTTTCTAGTATAACCATAATCCAGAGAGAGTGGCCTTTCCCTGGCAGTGACTGTGAAGCCAGTGCTGTGGCATGCACATAGCATCACAGCGCCACAGAATTGCAGGGTTTGGAAGGGACTGCTGGAGATCATTGTGTCCAACTGCCCTACTAAAGCAGGTTCCCTACAATAGGTCACACAGGTGGGTCTTGAGTATCTCCATAGACGGAGACTCAACAACCTCTCTGGGTTTTCTAGTGCTTTGTTACCCTTACTGTAAATAAGTTCTTTAAATCTCTGTGACTGTTAGTCACAGAGATTGCAGCTTATGTAGAAGCTGCAAAAGCTGTTGGTTTCCAGAGCATTGAAAGTGCTTTTGACACACAGTAGTGCTTGTTGGTGCGGAGCCCCAGATGGGATGACATGAACTGGGCCCTTGCAAGATAAAGTCAAATGAGTTTGATTCCAGCATCGTTGTCCTAAAAGAGTTCAGGAATCACCATTCCAGCCCCCACTCCAAGAATGCCGTGGCTTTGCACATCATGAGGTTGGCTTGGTTTTTTGGTTCGTTTGTTTTGTGTTTAAGAAAGGAGACACTTCTGTTGTTTTGAGAAGCACTGTGGTTCCTGAGTCAGGGCAGTGCACTCAGCAAGCTGTTCTCTGGAACTGAGAGAACCCCAGAATGGCTCTGAAACAAAACCTGAGGTCTCTGTTTGACTGCAGAAGCTATCGCTTTACGTATACCAGCACCACAAGCACGTCTGTGCACTGGGAGACCCGGTCTGACAGAAGGACGTGTGGTTTCTGGGTGACATGTGTGAACAGGAGGAGACTTGTGGAAAGTCCTCCTGGGGAACCCTGGAGAGTTTGTACATACGTGTGTATGAGGCACTGAGGGCCATGGCTTAGTGGGCATGGTTGTGATGGGTTGATGGTTGGACTAAGTGATATTCGTGGTCTTTTCCAACCTTTATGATTCTATGATTCTATGAGCATTTCAGTGGTCAGAATCCCACAGCCACACCAAAAACATGCACCTCGTGTGAATTCACTGATCACGGGTTTGTCCACCCAGATCCATCCGTGGTTTTAATGAGCTGCATCAGCAAAAAGTGCTGGTGGGACATGACCTGTACTATGTCTGTGGTACTGCTGAAACCAGTGAAGTTGTATGTGTTATTAAGTTTATTGATATATTTTTATATATGTATTTATATGTGTATATATAAAATGTTTAGCATTTTAGTGATGTGATTTATGATGTGATCCCATCTGGCATCAGTGGGAAGGAGAATTAACTTCACATAACAGAGAGGGAGATGAGTTGGGAACTCCTCCACTGCCCATGTTCACTCATCATGGGCCTGAAATCTTAGTTTTCCTTCCCCATTTTTCTCCCAATCTTTCTCTCCTAACCTTATTTCTCCTCTTAAATACTAAATGCTTTTTAAACTTGAAGCCTCGAGTTACCTGTAGATTTTGGAATCTCATTTGTTGTTGTTAATTGTTGTTTCCACAATTCTCTACTAAGTGCTCACTGTGTATTTGACTTGCTGGAGGAAAAAAAAAAAAAAAAAAGATATTTTCTTGCATGTTCTGCATCAGTGACCATAACCCCTCAAGTTCACCTCTCATGCAGTCTGATAAATGGAGGAGGAAGCCAGAAACCTGATGGGTATCTCTTAAGCAGAGCTGAATTGGAGGAAAAAAAAAAAAAAAAAAGTGATTCCTTTATTTTTACATAGAATCTTGCTGTGATTTTTCTACCTAAATAACACTCTGATGAAGCAGGTTCTGAACTGAAGGCACTGTTCAGAGGGGCTCAGTAAAACACCAGTATTTCTCAAGAAGCCTGTGCCCCATATCTGTGCCTCCAATCCATGTGTTCCCTTTTCTCACTCTCCCAAGTTCTGGAGATTTTTATTTTTTTTGTATCTCTCAACCTAATTTCATGCTTATTAGTTTCAGTTACTTTATGTTACGCTTCATTCAGACAACAAAAGTGGGAAAATACTCATTCTTTAAAAAAAAGAAAATCCAAGCATAACCAGCTCAAAACAGTGAGGTTTTTGGGTTTGGGGCTCTCAGCCAGGAATGCCGGGCAGAAGCAGAGAGCAGTGGCATCTCTTAGGTTTGCTGCCTTGCTGGGGAGCACTGCTGATTCACTCTGACATGAAATAAAGGAAATTCCTGATGGTTGCAGACTGAAGTGTTTTTGACAAGATGCCTTCCCTATCCCTCTTTCTGCCTCCCACCTCCAAAGCAAATATGTTTTGTTGGTTTTTTTTTTCAGTATCCTCTTCAGCACAAACTGTCAGGCATCGGGGGGAGTTTTTGCCCATCTTTTGTCTCCTTGAAAAGTGATGTATTTAAATGATATGCTCAGAGCATGCTGCTGATGAGGGCTCTGGTGCCTGTTGTCCTCCACACTATGTTACAGTTTCCTTGAGAACTGGGGAAGCTCAGCCCAAGGCAGTGACACCGTCCTTTGTCCTGCATCCTTTCTGTTGTCCCCGCCGGGCATTCCTGTGGCATTTCCTGCAGCCACACTGCCGATGCCATTTGTCATTACTGTCACACGGCACAGCTTTTCTTTGGGAAGTCAGTGGTGACAAGATGCTGGAAGAGCATCGTGGGGTTTCTGTGCCAGAGATGGTATCTGGCTGGGCTGCTGGGTGCGGGGCTGCTGCTCGCTGGGGACCTGTGGGATTGTGTTCAGCTGCCAGGAGGCAATTAGCGTGATGAGGAATCACAGAATGGCTTGGATTGGAAAGGACATCAAAGCCCACCCGGTTCCAGCCCCCTGCCTTGTGCTCTTTGCCTCCTACCAGCTCAGGCTGTCCAGGGCCCCATCCAACCTGGCCTTGAATGTTTTCAGGGATGGGGCACCCAGAGCTCTCTGGGCAGCCTGTGCCATTGCCTCACAGCTCTCTCAGTGAAGAATTTCCTTCTAACATCTAACCTAATTTCCCCCTTCTAGTTTAAAACTATTCCCCTTTGTCCTGTAACTATCAGGCCATGTAAAAAAAGTCAATCCTGCTTGTTAGCTTTCTTTAAGTACTGGAAGACAGTGTGTTTGGTGGAAACTATTTTCTTCAACTACCCTTATAGGACATCTTTCTGTTTGGAGTTAGAGCATCCTTGTAGTTTTGCCATCACTTAGAACAGTTTGTGCCTTTCTTGTCTGCAGATCTGCCAGCATCCCGTCTGTGTGTTTGTAGTTAAATCAGGGGTTAGGGGTGGTTTGAGAAATACTGCTTAAGGCAAACACAAGTTTCAAAATCCACACTTAAGCAGATACAAAAAAAATAAATCTTAGCTCTCTGAAGTGTTTTGCTTTCAAGCCTAAATGTTCTCAAGGTGCCTTAAATTCTGCTCATTTGTCCTGTTACCCGGTGTCCCCGTGTTTATCTCTACATACCTTATTTTCATGCTTTCCTACAGGGGGAAACCACCTATGGGGAGGCAGCAGGGCTGTCTGAAGCCCGGTGGGAGGCTGGGCTGTGCTGGCTGCGACTGCTGCCCCGGGTCTGTGCCCCTTGGTGCCACGCGTCCGCAGAGCCCATGAGCCCCTGGCGCACGTCTGAGCCCGAGAGCGGTGTCACAAGGCATTACTTATGCTGAGCAGAGCATGAGCTCCAGCCCCATCTCTACTGACTTAGAAGATCAGAGCACTGAGTTTCTGGATTTAAACTTTATCTCCTGAGATCTGAATTTGTTTTCTTCCGCTCCACTCTTGCTCCTTTGTCAATGGGCGCTCTTTACTCTGTAAGGTACTGGCATGGGCTGCCCAGAGCAGCTGTGGATGCCTCATCCCTGAAGGTGTTCAAGGCCAGGTTGGATGGGGCCCTGGGCAGCCTGAGCTGGTGAGGGAACTAGAAGGTCTTTAAGGTTCCTTTCAACCTAAGCCATTCCATGATTCTATGGTATGCGTGTCTGTTGGATGTTTTAAAATCAGTTTAAAAACACTCAAAAAGTTGGAATCAGCAAATTCTAAGGCACACATCTTACTGAAATTTCACAGTACTACTAGCAGAGGAGGGAAAATATTAAAAATCTTATTACTTTCTTTTTAATGAAGGAGATGAATAAGCTAGGAGGCTGGTGGAGTAAAAATTGCAGTTGAGTATGTCTTTTCAGTCATTAACCTTTTTTGACTTGTCAGTGGTTTTTGAATATCTGTTCTTGAATTATGTAAAACATCTGGTATGAGGGTGAGGAAAAGCCCAATGCACATCTGGGTTTGGCGGGATTCTTCATTCATGAAGTTTTATCCTTAAAATTATTTAAATAGTTTAAGGTATTGAAGTCTTTAAATCAAGGTTTATGGTGGCTTTAAGGTGCTCCCCAGTTAAACCACGAAGGAAAGTTGCTTGCTAGGGCTTTAAAAGGAAGCACTGAACATTTATTGCTAGTTATTTACTTTTTATTATGTGTACATAGTAATATTTTTTTCAAGGTGTGTTTGGTAAATGACAGCTTTTAATCAACTTACAGAACAAAATAAATGCTTCAAATTGGGTGTAGTAAACCCTTGATTTACAGGGATAATCTGTTGAGGCCACCCTTAGTCTGCACTGAAATTAAGCAGGCAGAGTCTTGTCTGATGGCAAGCAGATCCAAGGACCAGTTTGCTTACAAACTAGCAAGCATCGTGCCAGGAGGTTCTCATCCAGAAGGACACATTTTAGGCAAAAGCAGGGTGTGAGCACAGAGAATCTCCAGCTGGTACCTGTAGATAGGTTGGGCATTTAAAGGAAGGGCCCTATGCTGCAGTTGTATTTGACTTCAATACTATTTAGCAACTCTATTCTGAAGTGCGGTATGAAGATTATAACTTTGAAATTAAGCTTTTTTTTTCCATATTTTTCTTCCTACTAATTACAAGGCTGCTGATGGCCAATTCTGAGTGTTAAAGCCCCAAAAAAGTGTAATCTGCATTCTGTTCTAAGGCCAAGATTGATTACAAACCCTTCAGTATGTGCTGACTAGTAGTGGGTCTGTGTTGTCCTCATCCACCTCAGGGTCATCAAAGAGCCTCCTCCCTGCAGATCCTTGCTGCTTTTTGCAAACCTCTAGTAATTGGTCAACGGGGAAAACTTCATGTATGAGAATCCAGCGCTGATGGATTCTTTGGCTGTGGGAGCAGCAGGGCTGACGCAGACTGCTTTCTGGTGGTTTTGACTCTTGAAGTTGAATTCCTGAGTGATGTTCCCAGAATGTCTTTGCTCACAGGGACCTGTCCTTTCACTGCTGGAGCTGCACACATACACCTGCACGTACAAATTGCGTGTTTCTACCTGGACACCAAGCTGAGCGGTGCAGTTGATACACTGGGGGAAGGGAAGCCATCCAAAGGGACCTGGACAGGCTGGAGAAGTGGGCCCATGAGAACCTAATGAGGTTCAATAAGACCAAATACAGGGTACTGCACTTGGGCCAGGGCAATCCCAGGTTTTTATACAAACTGTGGAAAGATCTTCTTGAGAGCAGCTCTGCGAAGAAGAACTTGGGGATCCTGGTGGATGAGAAGCTGGACATGAGCCAGCAGTGTGTGCCTGCAGCCTGGAAGGCCAACTGTGTTCTGGGCTGCATTAAAAAAGGGGTGGCCAGCAGGGAGAGGGAGGTGATTGTCCCCCTCTACTCAGCTCTTGTGAGGCTCCGTCTGCAGTACTGCGTCCAGGCCTGGGGCCCCCAGTAAGGAAGGACATGGAGCTCTTGGGGCGGGACCAGAGGAGGGCCACTGAGATGATCTGAGGGCTGGAGCACCTCTCCTATGAGGAAAGGTTGAGGGAACAGGGATTGCTTAGCTTGGAGAAGAGAAAGCTCCAGGGTGACCTCATTGTGGCCTTCCAGTACTTGAAGGGAGCGTATAAACAGGAGGGGGAATGGCTGTTTACATGAGTTGATAGTGACAGGACAAGGGGGAATGATTTTAAACTAAGATGGGAGGTTTAGGTTAGATATTAGGAGGAAGTTTTTTATACAGAGGGCAGTGACGCACTGGAACAGGTTGCTCAAGGAGGTTGTGGATGCCCCATCCCTGGAGGCATTCAAGGCCAGGCTGGATGTGGCTCTGGGCAGCCTGGTCCAGAGGCTGGCAACCTGCATATAGCAGGGAGGTTGAAATTAAATGATCATTGTGGTCCTTTTCAACCTAGGTCATTCAATGATTCTGTGACATGCTTTTTGGACGCCATGTATATGTTCCAGTTTCCTCACCCCAGTACAGCACTGGGGCAGCAGTGCAGCTCCTCTGCAGCAGCCTCCATCTCTGGGGTCTGCACAGGGGTACAGCCTGCATAAAGGCTGGGTGCAGCTGTACTGGAGGCCTTCAACCCATCTCCATGATCCTGTCCTGTTGGGGAGAATCTGATAAAAGGATCAAGCTGTTCCTTCACATTATCACACTGTAGTGAGTGGGCAAACACTGCTGTTCTCATCTTGCCTTTACCTCTGAGATCACCAGCAGCTGTTTCATTAACTATTAATGGCCTGCTCATTAATGCTGTAAAAGGCTACGACCAATCTTGCAAATTTGCTGGGCTCTTCCCCTGAAATATTTATGATTTGCTCGCTGTGCAAAAGGGCAGGAGCAACAGCAGTGAACATGCCTCCAAGTTTTGTTGAGCATTATTAAAGAGCTCATGAATATGAAGAAGTTGGCAGCTTCTCTCTTTCTCTCTCTTTTTTTTTTGGCTTTCAGAGCTCACGCTGTGTCTGGCTGCAGTGGCACAGGCTGCCCATAGCATGCACTTGCTGCAGCACTGCTGGCTCAGTTGCTCCCTTGGTGCCCATAACTCCAGGCAACACAGCAGCTTCATAGCCAGCTGACCCACTCTAGTGTCTGCCCTTAAGAGTTTTGGCTGCTTTGCCTATGATCTGTCGGTCCTGTAGTGCTTTTTGCATAGTGCTTTACAAAATCCAAGGTGTGAAAGTTCCATCCAGAAGAGGTTATGTTACTTTTGCTTAATAGATGGGGAAACTGAGGCACAAACGTTGAACAACTTGTAACCAAGCAATGGGAAGCTAGCAGAGGATGGAAATGTTTTTGCCAAAACTGCTGTAGTATTTTTGATTAAAGTCTGGTTACCGTGAAAAAGGGAGGATTCAGGTCAGGGAATATTAGCAGGTTTTCTGTGTGCTTAGAGGAATTCTCTTGCAGGCAACCTGAGCTTGGTGTCAAGTGACCTATTATCTCCTACTTTCTCCCACTGCTGTTTTTTGCTTGGGTTTAATGTGATGTGGAACCATCAGGAAACTGAGATCCCCATGCCATATCCCCAGCAAGCACTGTGTCCCTTTGCAACCACTCCATGTGGAGGTGCTTTCATCGCCATTTCTGTTCTCCTTGAGCTTGGAGCCTGATCTGCTAATTCAACTCAAAAGCCACAAGCTGTGTTAAGCCTGGCTCAGGGAATCTGTAAGTCTTACAGAGGCACAGACTGGTAAAGCTTCAGTCCTGGAACCAATCACGATGGACTCAACTTGTTGTAGGTGGAGGATTAGGTATTATATCCCTGAATGTTGTGTTCATGGAGAAATTGGATGGGGCCGTAGGCAAGCTGATCTAGTGCCTGATTTAGTGATCAGCAGCTCTGGCAGGGGAATTGGGACTGGGTGATCTTTGAGGTCTCTTTCAACCCAAGACACTGATTCTGTGGTTCTGTGATTCTGTGAATAGAAGAGTGGTGAAACAGAGACAGGAGCCCCACGAGGCTCCCGGAGCTGACAGTCCCATGAGGCTCCCCAAGCCTCCTCGCAAACTGCTGCTCAGTCATTCCCATCCTGTGCCAGACAAGGCTTCTACGTGATCAGACAGATGAGCACTGAACAGTGCTTTCCCTGTGAAGGTGTCAGTTGTTCTGGCACCACTGGTACCAAGGAGCAGCAGGAAAGTTATTTTATTTGGATTTTGGAGATAAAATGGTCTTCCTGTCATTTACATCTACCAGCAGTAAGGAGCCTGTCTGCTAAATCCCAACTGCATTCAGCTGGTGGTGTGCCGGACAGATTAGAATCTATATTTCTTTCCCACAGACATCTGCAGAGCAAACACTAGTGTAAATAAATGTGAAAGGCCTCTCCTCTCCTCTCCTCTCCTCTCCTCTCCTCTCCTCTCCTCTCCTCTCCTCTCCTCTCCTCTCCTCTCCTCTCCTCTCCTCTCCTCTCCTCTCCTCTCCTCTCCTCTCCTCTCCTCTCCTCTCCTCTCCTCTCCTCTCCTCTCCTCTCCTCTCCTCTCCTCTCCTCTCCTCTCCTCTCCTCTCCTCTCCTCTCCTCTCCTCTCCTCTCCTCTCCTCTCCTCCCCTCCCCTCCCCTCCCCTCCCCTCCCCTCCCCTCCCCTCCCCTCCCCTCCCCTCCCCTCCCCTCCCCTCCCCTCCCCTCCCCTCCCCTCCCCTCCCCTCCCCTCCCCTCCCCTCCCCTCCCCATTCTTCAGCAAAGTTGTCTTCAAGAGTTTAGCTTGACACCTTACTTTTATACTGCAAGAATAAATAGAGGAGCCTGCCAAGGTAGCCTGGCCATAAGTACAACTTGGTGGTAGTATGTAGTCATATCATGCTCTGTATGGGACTCTGCCATCACACTGTTCTTCAGGAAAATCCCAGCAACATACTTAATGTAGCTTGGGTTTTCCCTCAGAAGCAGCATAATTTTCTTTCAGAAAGACTTCTGGACTGTGTTGCTGCTAGAGTAGCATCCAGATCTTGAGTGATTCTTGCCACTCTATTGAAGTGATTCGTCCACAAGTTGGAAAATAGATAGATGCAAAAATGGGTCCCTGCCGTTCTACTGGTGGAGTTCTTCCAGGGACAGTTGCAGTGAAGGCTGCAGAACACATCCTAGTTCGTATTTTTTCAGTTGCCCATTGTGCCTTTACCTCTGCTTTTATAGGGCTGTTCTCATCTCACCAAGGGCATGAAGCTCTTCATATAAGTTTGGACAGCCTTTTCTTTACTTCTTCCTTGGCAGTTAGGAGAAGTCAACCCAAAACAGACTTTTCCTCCTCTTTCAGTTTGGGATTGAATTACAGGTGGGGGATATTGCAAAATCGTGAGCAAAGGGAAGCCCAGTATAGTTCAAAACACTGGGGACAGCATCCTATCAGAAGCATCAATGGTTGAGTGTTAATAATGTGAGAAAACACAACATTTCCAGTAAGTAGAAACTTAACATCCTACAAAATAACTGGAAGAAGAAGAAGGTTTCTTTGGAGAAATATCAGCTTTTGGTTCTTGGTGTTGTAACTTGAAGAGCTGCCTGCAGCAAGAGAGTTTCCAGATGCGTCTCTTGCATCTTGCTGAGCTGCGTGGAACACTTACAAGGAAATGTGCATCTGTTTGCACTCTTTGGCAGATTCCTGATTTCAGCACTTTCAGGCTGAAGACTGGACCATGCTTTGCAGGACACTGGAACTCATTAGTCATTTTCCTTTTTTTTTTTTTTTTTACCACTATATTCCTGTCATATCCTGTCAAAATGAAAACCATTGCCTCTGTTTTCAAATGGTGGTTTCTGAAATGTAGTCTTTAAAATGTCTTGGCATCTTAGCGATTGGTGGAGTACCAGTAGGTCAGTGGGCATGGTGGTGATGGGTCGATGGTAGTATTAGGTGATCTTAGTGGTCTTTTCCAACCTTAATGATTCTATAATTCTAATGGGACTTGTGAGACTCCAGCATTTTTTATAAAGAACAGCCATATCCATGTTTGCTTGTGATGCTGGGTGGGTACCTAGGTTTTGAAGTGTGAGCTTGCATTTTTGTGATGCTTACTGTGCATTTAGGTTGGTGGGTACTCCAACCAGCAGCCACTTTGGGACATGGCGAATTCTGATTCAGGTGAATGTTATCTGAGCCTAAATGAAGAGGAAGAAGGGGCAAAACCAGCCTCATGGCTGCAGGTTTTGAGGTAGAAATGCGGGAAATGGACAGCTGACTAAATACGGTGGGTCCTGGTTAAGTCCAGGATGAAGCTGTCCTGCAGTATTTTAATCATCCCTTGAAAAGAAGAGAGTAGATGTTACATTGAGTTACATGGTTTAGTGGTATGGTGGTGGTCGATGGTTGAATTAGATGATCTTGGTGGTCTTTCCAACCTCTGTGATTCTGTGAAAAGGTTAGTTTCTCATATTTCTCACTGATGCACTTTGCTTCTAGTGCTTGCCTTAGCTTCAGGAGTGCAAATTCACCTTGCTTGCCTGTGCTCACATGGCTGGATTCCTTCTGCACAGTTGAGGAGTGTGCAAGTCATGAGCATTATAGTTTCACTCTGGGTGCCAAATCCTTTCCCCAAACAGCGCTAACCTAAAGCTTGCTTATCAGTGAAGTCTATCCTATTTGGCTTTTTAGTAAAACCTGTTATTTCACACCACTGGCATCTCTAACTTGCTTTATGTGGCAGTCCCTTCTACAAATGGTGAAATTCTTTGAGGAGAGTCACAAGGGCTGAATTTTGTATTTTGTAAAACAAAAGTTGTAATGCATGCTGGAAAGTTAGATTGCATCTCGTTTTCTTCTGAAAATAGCTTGGGGTTACGCCATGCCTACACTGCAGACTTCTGCCAGCAAGGCTATACTGGCCAAAAGTAGAGGTGTGATTCCTGAGTGACACATGCATGCTGGCATGGCCCCAAGGAAAGGCTTGCTTAGCTGGGAAAAACCACCTTTCCTCAGTCCTATGAGGCCGTTTTGCTGTGCTTTTGTTGAGAGTGGGCTTTCTGCATTGGCTTCATCTGCCACATAGTACTTTGCCAATATGATGGGGATATTCATCTGCTGCTGAGGTGCTTCTTGTATCGTGAGTTCTTAGTATCTATAATTTTTACAGGAGTGCTTTCAAATTCACCTCTGTAACAAAGAGGTGAAAGCCACAGTTTAATGTTGCATGTCCTCTTCTGTGAGCTCTCTTTGTGGGGCTGGTTTTGATGTCTCTTTGCTCTCTGGGATAGGGCACAGCAGCTGTTATGCTGGCTGAGCGTGATTTAATACTGGATAATGTTGCAAGATCCAAAAATAAAAAGAAGAAAAATATGTGGACACAGGAAACAAAGTACCAGTTTACCTCTTGGACAGAGCATCTCCCTTTCCTCCTCCCAGCACAGCTCTGCCCCCTAGTTCTGAAAGTCCAGTGAGATTCTATTCAAGTAGCTTGGTTTCTCAGTACACTGTAGGAGGCACTGATTTCCACATGGTCCCTAAGGATGTGCCAGCTCAGTGCCACGGGCAGCAAAGGGGACACTAGACTTGCAAGCCTCTTATTAATCTGTTTGTACATTTGGACTTACCTATTACCTTTAGCAAAGCTGGTTCAATAACTGAATCTTTTGGCATTACCCAGTTAAGTCTCAGATCAGAGACGGGAACTGTGTCATCTTTGTATTCTCTTTCCTCTCCATCCAGTGAAAATCATTATCTATTCTTGCAAAGTGGGCCCCAAAATGATTTTACTAAAGCAAGATCCAGCCAAAATGCAAAGGTGCTGTGGAGGAGCTGAGCTTTAAACACTCAAATGTGACTACTGTATCATATATATGCTGTTGCTGAACTGGGACATCTGGCTTCCCAGGGTGTGAAGCACTCATGTTTACCTAGTCCCATTAGATCAGAGGGCACGGGACCTCAGTGTAATGTCCTTTATCACATCTCATTTTCCTGTTCCCTCTCTTCCATACTTTCTGCTGCCAGAAACTCACTCTTCTCACTCCTACTGGAGAGATTCATACTGACATCCCAGTGCTTAAAAACAATACTTGCTGTTTTTACCTGTTTATATGTATATAGATATATGTTAATCTAAACACTAAACACAAAAAAAGTTGATGAGCAAAGCATTTAAATGAATATGCAATCATTATAACTGATATCAGGGCACAGGAATGCAAACAAGCCAGTGTGTGGCTTGATGCTTTTAGCTCCTGACCCTCTGTTTTGTTTTTAATTTTGAGCACAGGAAGGGGCCAATACATGACCATATGCTTACAAAATGCTGGTTGCAAATGCCTTCCAAACATTGTTGTCATAGTAATGATATGTCATGTATGTGTCACATTTTATCACATCATGAACGTATTCATGGGACTACAAACCTTACTGTGTTTTCTTATCCTATACTTTGCCATCAGTAACATGATTTTTTTTTTTTTCCTGGAGGATTTCTGAATAAACTGGAAATGTTATTTGACTTTGTACTAGTGGAAAATTCATACCCAGGGAAATTCACAAGTGTATTGTAAGGAAAGTGTTAAGCACATGCTTAAGCATCATTGCTGTTGCTCAAGTTAAGTGTGCAGTTATGCCTTAAAAGCTATTGCCTCTTTCCAAGCATTGGTCTTAATGCAGGTTCTGAAAGAAGGAGAATTGATCTCTGCTTGCAAGGTCACAAAGATGGAAGTGTTCCTTGAGAGAAGGAACAATCAGCCAGAGCTGATGCGGGTATTACCGTGAACATTATGTTGGCTGTACCTTTTCATTTTCCAAAGATCCTTTCAGCATGATCTGAAGATTCCTTCAATTTGCAAAAACCAGAAAAAATTCTCCCCTTGTGATTTGTTTTCCCTTATTTCTCTTGTCATGTAATCGCCTTCACATACTTTTAACAAGGTTTTGAAGTTAACACCGCTTTGAGGCAGTGATATCTAGGCCAAAGAGGTTCACACCTCTTTGGTGCGAGTGAGTTCTTGTGATTTTTGGGGAGGGAGGTCTTGTGATCAGAACATAGAGGAGCAGGCAATTGAGGCTCCGGGTCCAGATTCGATCTCTGTGGCTTCCCTCCTGTGAGCCTTTGGCAAATGCAAGAATAATGCAAACTACATATAACAATCTTTAAAATAGATCTCCCTTGGGAAGAGTGTGGATTAATTAACATTTCAGAGGCGCTTTGAGTTCCTTTGATAGGTGTTGCAGTAATGCAAAAGGGTTTTTTTCCTTCTTGCTAGACATAGGCTGTCTAAAGAACAGATTTTAATGATGTTGGTTTACCTCCTAAGAGCTCCTTTTAAAACGGAGGACAATTTAACTTCTTATGTGTGTACCAGTATGAGGTTTTACTTCCACTGTAAGCCAAATAGCAAAGCAAAATACACAGTGCCTTGACCAAGACTGGATCTGGTAACTTCACATCACGGAGGTGCATGCTGATAATTTGCCAGTAGCCTCGGGGCTCTGATAGCAATTTGCCAGATGCTATACTGAACCTAATTTGCATCTGTATTTACTTAAATGCTTTAATTAAAATTATATGCACCAAACTAAGATAGATCAGAAGCACTGCCTGGTATTGGCATTCCATGACAATAAAGCCCTACCTTGGTTGCTATTTACAGACAGTATAACTTGACAGGGCTTAGAGAGACCTTAATCTTCTAGCACCACATTCTGCCTTTATTTTAGTACCAGAGGTGATTTGAGCATCTTGAAGCTAGTGATGAAATTTGGTCCATAGATGCTTTAGGTTTCAGGCAATGCTATGTAGTTGTGATTTATTTTCTTGCAACCCATATATGCTTTGTCACACGTGTAAAATGTGAAACCCCTCTGAGGACAGTAGGAAAACATTTCAAATACAGCTTCCACCAAGAATGAAATGACTGAGCACTGTTAATCTCAGAGCAGAGTGTTACAGACGTCTCTGTAGTGTTAAAGGCTCTACATAAAGGGATTTCTGGGCTCAAGTGGGGCCTGGTCATTTCAGTGGGATATGAGTGAGTTTGTGGCAGAGTTAGGATCAAGGCCAGTGGGGACACTGAGGGTTTTGCTTTATCCTCTGCATTTAGTCTGGAAAATGCTAGCATATAAGTACAAATAAAGCCTGAGTTACGTTTAATCTGAGTAGTTTGCACTGAGACAGCAGAGGTTGCTCTGGGGACTCACCCTGATCACTGTCGCTGCTTCTCCATAATTGTTGGGAAATCATCACAGAGTGTCATAAGGAGACAATTTGTGAGGCAAACCTGTGCTATGCCAGCTACTTCCAAACCACCATTTCCTGCATTGAGGTGTTGTGTATGAACCTGAGCACAATGTTTGCCTATAGTTGTCTGTGAATTTGATTTAAGAGAGTCTGCCCAAGTTCCATGTGCACCTACACCTATCATTGACTCATTTGCCCAACAGCTCTTTCAAAGACAACCACCCCACGTATGGTGACTTGCTGTGGAACGGGTGGCCAAAAGCTGCTTATTGAAGTCCGTGTGGAAGAGCACAAGCATAAAAAGCATTGTGTTAGTTGCAAAGTTGCCTGAATATTTAAATACAGAGGCCATAGGCTGACAGAAAAGGGCTTGGGGTTGTGAGGAGTGGCCAGGTCTGTGGCCGTCAGAGCTGAGAGATGGAGTTTTGTGAGAACATGGCCAGGCAGTACTTTGTGCTGTTGGGACATGGGGACTTTAATGGAGACATGGGTGTGATGAAGCCAAATTTCGAGTCAGCCTTGCTTTACCTCATCTGTGATAAGGAGATGAGAGTATTTCCCACATTAAATCTACTGTGGTGGTGGGTCACTGATACTTGACAGGAAAGTGATGGAAGCAGTTGAAGTAGAACAGTCCTACACATCCCCATAGAGGTGATGGAGAGGAGGGACAGGACTGTGTTGGTCACTCATCTTGCACGGGGCTGAAAGGAGCTGATGGAAGAGCACCAGGCTGGAGAGTTTTCTTTTGAAGCCGTGATGTCTCTCCAGTTTTAAAACTCACCGCTAATGCTTTGAGCGTTCCCAGCGCTCTGAGCTGGTCTTTAATCAGCCGGCCTTGTCACAACCTGTACGTATTTTAAGAATTGTGCCAACTGTTACTGCTGCAGGGGTACATGGAGATTTGGCGGAGAGAAGCCTGGCCTACTTTTTACGGCACAGCTAGGAAGACGTTTTCGTTTCCCTGTTTAATGTGATTCTCCCCAGCCTAATTTTTCAAGGCGTTTTCTTCGAAAGATTGCAAAGCTCCAAGCAATCAATTAATAACAGCAAAAGGCAGAAGTCTGGATATAATACAGCAACAATTCTGCAATTAGCAGCGTATTAGAAACTGCACTTCAGCTTGAGTGGAGCATGGCTTGGTGGGGAGCAGAAAGGTGGCTGGTCCAAGATGATGGGGAGGTTAAGGCTGGAAATTAGGAAAGATTTCTTCTCAGAATAAGTGGTGAGGCATTGGAACAGGCTGCTCAGGGAGGTGGTGGAGTCACCATCCCTGGAGGTGTTCAAGAAAAGGGTAAATGTGGCACTGAGGGACATAGTCCAGAGCAGTCACCAGTATGGGTTGGTGGTTGGATTAGAAGATATTAGTGGTCTTTCCTATCTCAGTGATTCTATGATTCCATGATTTAACCCAGCCCCTTGTGCCCATTCTCAGGAGACAAGCAGGCTCTGGGGAGGCATCTCCTTGGGTGAGTCTGCTGAGCAGGAGCTGTATCCACTAGTTTCCTCAAATTGCAGTGGGTAACGATGACCTTGTGATGCCTGGAATAAAAGCAGATGGAGCTGCCAGCAAAGTGCTGGAGAATGGAGAACATACAGCTTAGCAGGGAGGCATGAGGGAGAGGGGACCATCAGCCCAGTGTTGGGGTTTGGTCATTCGTGTATCCAAATTCATTTTTCTACTTGGTTGGGAGCGCTGATAGCCTCACACAGTTACTGTAAAGGACATTGTGACTCATTTTTCCATCTCAGCTCTCAAGGCGGGAAAAATGGTAATGTAACAATGCAACTCTGACAGAGCTTAGGGATCCATCCTGGTGATCCCCGAGGCTGGTGTCCCAGGGCCAGGAAGGAGATGCTTAGCTGAGTCAGATCCTTCTCCAGCTCTGAGTCAGAAGCACTCATGTAAATGTCCCCACTTGCCACATGCCTGGTTCCCTGCAAAACCAAGTCTTGCCAAAATGTGTGCCTAGCTTCCAGCAGAAGTAAACTTGCTAATCAGGCTTTTGGGCAATGCTTAGTTATTCCCAGTTATTCCCACCACCATCAAAATGTGCAAAAAGCATCTCAGTTTAAAGGACTGCATGCTGGAAAAACACTTGTGAATCAGTTAGTTCATTAGTTTTGTTTTCACCAGGAGTTAATTAGACTTCCCAACTACTTTATTTTTTTTTTCAGTTGTCATCTGGAGTTGCAAGCAATCTTTCAAGTTGCTACTGCTACAGACTGTCACCTGTTGCTAGGCTTTGTCCTAGAAGTATCCCTTCTCCATTTCCCAACTGTGTGTGCAGATGGAAGTGATAAGAGACCTCAAGATATCTCATCCTAAAACAAAATCCAGCCTTTCATCACCTAAGGCCAGCTCTTATTTGTTACTTCTGTACAGAGCACCTTAAGACAGACACTGGGGTTGATGAGACAACATAAAGCAAAGCTGGAAGCTGTGCCAAATAGGTCATTACCACGGAACAAGACTTGGCAGAGAAATGGAGAGATACATTAATGATAAAACATGTGTGAGTGCTTTTCATGTGCTTGCCTCACATTAGCTTTCCTAGACATTGTCAGCTGTCTCATGCATGTAACAGTGAGGATTAAATGTGTACAATGAAGAAAGAGGTAGTATGGGAAAATAGTATTTAGTGAATTTAGAAATCAATCCAAATGCTCTTTTAATGTTAGTTAGACTTTATTATTTTTTATATCTACCATTTTGATTTGCAGTCACCCAACAGAACTAGTCCTTGGCTCAGGTGGGTGTTTGACTTGAGTTTGATCTTCTCTTTTTCTTCTTTTGAAACAACAACAAAAAATCTTGGCTTAAAAAAAAATTGATATGGTATTTGCAGAATCAATAGAAAAGCTGACCCAGATAAAAGCGTGCAGAAATTGGTTCCATGCCCTAGAACTTTTCCTGCATGCTTTTTGATGCAGTGTATCTGATCTTTCAAAAAAAGGTGACATACAGTGATCTCCACAGCTTTGAAGAATTGTTCTGGAAGAATAACAAGGAGCACTGGAGAAAGGGTGTGCATAAAGGGATGTGCATGTGTGGCATGTGTGCTTTTTTTTTCCCCCTCGTTAAATATATTATGAGAAGGAAGAAATTAATGTCATATTGCAGGTTATTTTGAAAGATAGGGTAAATGTTGTATGAACTACTTTTTTTATCTGATTTTTAAATGGTGAAAGTGTGTTTCTTCTCAACAGCTATTCACAGTAGGATGTGAACTGAGCTTTATTTTCCTTCGTTCGGATCTTCTCCTCCTGGAGTGTGTAGCAGATGCATTTAAGCAGTACGTGGATTTGCTCTCAGAAATGTAATTGTGCCCTGGATCCCAAATCAGGTAGAATGCTGGAAAAAGCTTCTGCTGCTCAGACTTTCTTCAAGACAAGACTCCAAATCTTAATTTAATTTACATGCATTTAGATCAATGGGAAATGGTAAAATGTCCTGTCTGAATATATGTATAGAAGCTTTGGTGCCTGAGCCTGTATTCTCTTGGCTTCCAAAAATATCAGAGGGCATTTAGTTATGTGGGACCTGGAGGCGTAACAAATCCATGTTCAGTACAGCCATTGCTGCCATGAAGGTGATGAAGGGGTAGGATGAACTGGTGGGGCTGCAGGATGAGCAGGCTGCAAGGAGAAAGTTTTGTTCCATCTCTTTGTATTCTCTGCCTTAAAAAAAATAAAATTTAAGATCTGGCTGGAGGGAAAGGATGGGACTCAAATTACTGATTCCTAACAGAATATCCTGATACAGTGCCCAGGCTGTGCTGGGAATCCTCAGGACAAAGAGAAACAGACAAAAAGTGACAGGTTCATGGGTTTTTCCTACCAAACTTTTGATCCTAGGGACAGGCAGAGCCTTGGGATGCCTGGGAAGCCGCACCAGGACAGGGATCTCTGCCACAAGAGGATGCCAGCCCTGCTCTGCATGGCAATCACAGAAAACATCAGTTTTGCCCTTGCATGCCATTTTTCAGTGCTCGATATGTGCAGACTTTCCCCTTTCACAGCATTTCTGCAAGACATTGGCACCTGAGCAGTGGTTGCTGGTGCTTCGGCTCCAGCTTCCCTGATGTCAATACAGAGATGCTCTTACTGAAAATAAAAAGATTTACCAGCACCTACCGGCGCTGATTTTCCACAGCAGAGAAACAAACACCATTACTTGAACGGAGTGATTTTTTGCTTTATATTTACACCCTATGCTCATTTTGTTTCTCGTACCACTTTTGCACTGACGGCTGCTGTGTTTGGCAGGGATTTGCAAATACATTGATACTTACAGCCAAAAGTAGGAATGGTCTAAACAGCCGGATGAGGGAAACCCCTTCCTCTTAGATTTATTTTTATAGCAGCAAAATGTAACTGCTGGCTGGCCTCAGTTGGTCTTCTTTTTTTCCCTTTTTTTTTTTTTTTTCCCAAGTTGTTTTTCTTCTCTTTTCAGCTTGGGAGTTGAGGAAAACAAAGGAGGAATGAATTAAGAGCAGGAGAAAGACTGCTGTATGGCTGAGTGTCATTTAGTGAGGAAATCAGGCTGAAACTGGAGAGACCAGGCCAAACCCAACAACAGTACTGGGAGGCTTTAAATTGTGTCATTCTGACACTGAATATAAGTGGTGAAAACAGCTAGTGATGTTTCTGGTTGCAGTCTAACTCAAATAGGTTTGTACACATATGGGGAGATGCTCATTGACTGCTGTTTGCATCATTTGGCATATGCTCCTGCAAGATCCCAACTGTAGGGAATCTCAAATGGTAACTCTTGTCCTTTCCAAGCTGGCACATGCGTTTAAATTGTGGTGGCTGGTGTGGATTTAGAATGCTTTTTGCATTCTGTTCACTGCAGTTATCTTTCTCTCTTGATCTTTTCCTCTTTAGCATCACCAATGTTTTGAGGTTAAATATTTGTGGGGGGAAGGAAGGAGTGTGTGATACTTGTCTGCATCCCCAGTGTAGGACAGCCTCTGTGTCTCCTGGCAAACTTGTATGATGACACCTGGATGGATCTGAACACCAGGGCAGTGCATCCCTTGGAGCTGAAAACTAGGTGGTACGTAGGTTGCTCTGAAAGTAGTGCCTCCTATTTATTTCCATAAATAAATACATACAACAGGTAAAGAGAGCACAATAGCACTATTTGATAGAGCAAATTCTTAGCTACAAAACACTCCTTTTTCTACATAGTCACCACCATTTTCATCAGCATTGAACAAGAGCCTGCATGCCACAGTCTTAAAAATCTGCACCAGTGAAGGTGACCCACTGTTTCACAGCTGCTGTGAGAGCATCGTAGATAGGAAAATGTTGTCCATGCTGTCCGTCTTTCATCAGCCCTTTCCTGTTCCAAAAGACAGTGCATGTGACTTTACCTGCTGAGGGCTGCATCCTGAATTTTTTCTTTGATGGGGAATTCACGTTGCCTGGCCTAGTCCTAGAACTAGGCTGTTTTGACTCCAGCTTGTAGTGGTGACACCACATCTCATCTCCAGTAATGATGTGATCCAGGAAACTATCACCTTCACCCTTAGATTGGTTCAGTAGATCCTGACAAACTTGCATATGGGGTTCTTTCTGTTCCAGTGTGAGCTTTCGTAAGACCCACTTGGTGCAAATTTTGTGATATTCCAACATTGTCAGCATTGTTTACAACACTTTGAAGCTAATATTCAGCTCTGTACACAGTTCCCTGGTTGTAATCCACTGAGCTGTGCAGATGAGCTGATCAAGACACTCTTCATTTCATGATGTGACAGCTGTTCATCAACATGTGGAACGTGGCTTATCTTTCATGTTGCTGTCACCACTACTGAAATGCACTACCGACCATCCCACTGTGCTTACATCTGCTGTTTGGTCTCCAGAAACGTTCAGCAAGCATTGATGAATGTCAGTGGGTGCCATTTTTTCTATATGGAGGAATTCAGTGACACACGTTTACTCCATACACACTTCCATGTCAGATAGCATTTTGTCAGACTGCCCCTCTGCTGCCATCTGTCACACAACTGAATATTGGTGGGAAGTCTGAACACTACTGCCACCTCTGACATTGTAGGCCAACATTATAAAATAGGAGGCATGACTTTCAGAGCAGCCCTCATAGATGAATAGTCCACAGCTAGGTTGTTTGAAATAAAAATTATCGCTGTACGTATGCTGGGTAGCAAAAGTGTCCTACAATAGTCCTACTATAGCAACCAGTGGTGAAAAACAGTTATCAGTCCCGGTTCTTGCAGAAAGAGAGTAGGACAGCTTTCCAGCTTTCCAGTGAGCCTTTGGTACCTCACCTCATAGGTAACTATTCAGAGGGTGACAGTCTGAAAGGCAAGGGATGGGAATAATGTGAAATAGTTGAATTCTACTAGAAGCCAAATAAATTGGCTATGGCTGGAACACTGCAGGACATCACTGAGTTTTCTTACACAACTAAGCATTCTTCTCTTCAAAGCCCTTGTAGCAAATTGAGAATGGTATATGAAACAAATTTCTCACCCTTCAAGAAAACACTTTGATTTGTTGAAGGAAAATAGAAACAGTTAAGAGAATAGAATAGAAAGTAGTATATCTTTCTCTTGTGTTAACATCCACAGCTAAGTAATGTGTTGAAAAGTAAATATAATTTACTTTGAGCAGTACTTTCCCATTCTCTTTCATTTTGATTCTATAACTTGGTTCCCAATGAGCTATATCATGGGGAGGGGAAGCGTGGAAAGGCTGTATGGCTTGAGTGGAGAGGCAGCATGGATCACAACCTTCTGCTCATGGCTGTCATGCTGCCAGCGTAGAGAGGATGGTCCCTCGGAGGAGCTGCCTGCCATGCCCATCTATGCCAGAAGCTGCAGCAGCTTCTCTCTCCCAGCCTTGCCTGCCTTCCTCTGTAGAATCATAGAATCATTAAGGTTAGAAAATATCACTAAGAACATTTGATCCTACCACTGACCCATCACTACCATGCCCATCACACGTGGGAGGCTGTGGAGCCACTGCCATTCATCTCCTCATCCATTTCAGTGCTGGATAAGGGCAGCTGAGTGCCCTGCAGGACATAAATGAGGTCTTGGGATGAAGAGGTGCAGGGTCATCCGGGCATCATTGGGTGTTCCCAATCACACGATGTGACATCTGGTGAACGTGCTTGGAGGCCTCGGGGCTGTGTTTTCTATTTTAATAGCTTGTCCAGTGTATATTCAGGTATTTGATGAAAACTGGACTTCTCTTACAGGTTTGTTAAGGGATAGAAGCAGTAATGATTTTAATTAATCCTCGCACTGAACCTTCCAGCTGTGCATTCATTATTTGCATTGCAAACAGAGGAAATGTGAACTGCTTTGGCTTAACCCAGGCTAGGACTTTGACACTGCCAGAAGTACCATCCATGTGTTCTCCTCCCTGCGTCTGTGCTCAGCTGTGCTATTCTTGCATTATTTAAGCATGTGTCGTACATATGGGAATGCATAAGCTTTATAAAAGTGTGTTGGAGTGAGGGATCTTCATGAATGCATTCTTTCCTTCTGCAGAGGGTTACCAGTCTTGGCTGAATACCCAGAGTGGAGCAGCTACAACACACAGCAGTGCCTTGCTAGACACTATGGTGCTCAGGACCCACCAGGATAATGGGGATTTTGAGTGCATTGAGACAGACAACTTCCAGGAAAGCTTGTGTCTTCTAATCATGCCATAATAACAGTCTGTAATCTCCAGGCTGTAAACCACCCTTTTCCTACACAGCTGTGAATATTTAATTTGATAGAAGGCATTTCTGTTCTAGTGCTCAAAGTAATTCAGCTCAACTAAGGTGGTAATTTTTATCATGGTAGTTCTGGGGGAAATACAGATATAAGCTAGTCTGAAAACTTAATAAATGCCTCCTGAGATACAGACACCCAGGGCTGAGGAGCTTACTTGGATGGTTGTTGTCCCATAGCCTTCATGTCGTGTATCTCAGGCAGGGCATGGCCAAGCAAGCTTAGATGGTCAGATAGAGGGGTGAGAACCCAACCCATTGCATCTCCCTTAGCCAGAGCATGGGACTTCCCAAATCTGGGCGATGAGGCAGCCCATTGTGGGAGCATGGTGATGGGTCACCAAAGCCTCACAGAGCTGCTGGCAGCTGGTAGAGGGTTGGTGTTAGAGGTGCTCCATATCAGTGTTCTGGACAGGCAGGCTGTGGGGTTAAATTCCCAAATTGACATCTTTCAGGAAAAGAGGTCAAGGAAGAGTTTGGCTTTTATTTTATTTTATTTTGACTCAAGTGCAGCTGGGGAAAGCAAATGCTTTCAGGACTCCCAATTCCATTTCTCTTTGTAAAATGTTCTTTTGCAAAATTGATTATTTCCTTAGGTTGAGAGAGTCTCAGAGGAACTTTACCGTCGAGCTGCTAAGAAGTACAACTATTTCTCTTTTATGCCCTAAGAGCAGCTCCAGATTTACATTTCAGTTCACTAAAGTTATTTCAACAGTTTTTTGGAGGAAATCTTGTTGCAAACAGTGAAAAATAATCCCATTTTCAGGTGGTTAGAGCTGTGATGTTTGGAACCTGCTGGTGTTCATGAAGTGAAATACTTTTAGAAGTCTTTTTGTTTATTTGTGGGTTTTTTTTAGTTTAGTTTTGTTTTTTTGTGGCATGCAACTTCTTTCTGGCAAGCATCCCAAATGACCACGCAGGGCTGGGGCTGGTGCTTCGGTTTGCATTGGTCCATTCAGGAGGAGCTGCTCAAGGAGGACTCTTCAGGTTGAACAAAGCTGAGCAAGACTCAGTTTCTTTGTATTACTAATCACCCACCAGTTGCAAAAAAAAAAAAAAAAAAAAGACTTTTCTATGTGAAATGTGTTTGCAACTCCCTGTTTCACTATTGCCTCACTCACTCCAAACTTTCAAAAGCAGTAGTACATCTCCCAGCACCAGGAGACTGTAAGATCTGAAATATGTATGCATATATATGTATATATATATTCCCAACTTGTTTCTGAGCTGCTGTGTTAAATCGTGTTTTCATAGCAGCAAGGGGTAGAATTTCTTACCGTGCATTCTGAAGAGGATTGCGTGGTATGAACACAAAGGCGAGGAGCTGGATTTAGTCACTCTGGAGATTTCTTCCTGCTTCATGTTTTCTAAAGCTGGGAGCCTCACAGAAACTGCACCAGCTGGGTCTTTAGGAAAAGCACCAACAACTGAAAGGCTCGTTATACAGTCCTAAAAAGCGATGACACTGTACGTAATGCATTTATTATTTTAATTAACTCTCTAACTGGAGGTTGGAGATGAAGGGAATGACAGGGCTACTTAGCACTGTAGGTATTTGGTTGGTGGTTAAAAGCATTTTATTTGCAGGGATAGTCTGAGGCCTCTTAGCAAGACAGCGTCACTTATATGTTAGACGCAGCACTGAAAAGGCAGAGTGGATTCTGTATAAGATCACTAAACTGATCCCATTAAATACTGAAGCTGCTTGGCACTAGGATTATAACACAACATGGGAGAATGGAAGATTCCGTCCCAAAATCCCAGTGCCAGGCAGTTTCCACCCCTTCGGCAGGTAGGGGTGTTCTCTGTTACAATGTGATGAAACTAGCATTTAGCCTTACTTTGAAGTGGAGCAAAATGGGAAGCAGTTTGCCGTTTATCTGTGAATACACGTGCAGTTTTTTCTATTCTGAGCTCTTAAGAAGCATTTTTGGTTGTGTAGCTCCTGGCTACTTGAGTAGCTCTGATATTCTTTCAGGAAATCTGGTTGTATCTTGTATGTGGAAGCTACATCTGGAACTGGCTGCCCAGGGAGGTGGCAGAGTCACTGTCCCTGGTGGTGCTGAAGAAATGTGGCACGGAGGAACATGGTTTATGGATATGCTGAAATGGGTTAATGGTTGGACTGGATGATTGTAGACATCTTTTCCAACTTTAATGATTCTGTGATTCCTTTGAAAAGAGCCTCAGACTCTCTAGCCTGCTGGAAAGGAGCACAAGACTTCGGGTTATTTCTCTGACTTGTTGTCAGGTTTCCCAGCCAACCTTTCCATATCCAGATAGCACAGAGTGTGTGAAGTTTCAAATTCAGCTTTAGTTGCGTTCAAGGCACTGCCAAAACAATCAGTAAGCTTCTGTCACACGAGGGGTGAGTTTGGCTGGATGTATTGCTTTCACTCAGATATAACCCTGTGACCACTCGTTTTCCTTCACATATCCTTGGTGTTTATTCCCTCACCCTCAGGCAGGGCATTTCTCAGACCTTTCCCTCCCATCTGCAGAAAAAAAAAGAAAACAATGAAAAAAAAAATAGAAAGTGAGGAAAACCAATGTTAGCTTTAGGACCCAGCCGGTAGGTCCCTTGAAGGAGGAGAAGGGCAGTGGGCCAGAAGCATTTTGTCGAGGCTCCCAGTAGCCAGAGCCAGTTCTGGTATGTGTCTGCTGCAGCAGATGCTTGTGGGTATTTCCAGCCCAAAAGCAGCCAAATCTCAGGACATCCCTATATGAGCACTCCCCGCTGCCTGCTTGGCCTTGAAAATGTGGATTTTCTTTTTCCCAAGAGGATCCTGAGGTATGCAGCACGACATCCTGGAGCACATCTGCATGGTCCTGTCAGCAGTCATGGAAGAGGCACTGCTGCAGTTCCCAACAGTCAGCATTCTTGGGTGCTGTCAAATCTACTTAATTGCAGCAGAGTGGGATGGTTGCTGTTTAGCTGTTTTTCTCCCCAGTTTTCCTGGACTTACACAGCTTTCCCTCTCTTTTGTAGGTGTCTGAAGTTCTGCTCGCCTTCAAAAGTAGTGCTGAATTCCCAGGATGTAAGAAATACAATGCAGTGAGTAGATGTTTTATTTCTATTTTCCTTTTAAGTGAGAAACCCGAGCTTGCTCGAACAGAAGGAAGAATAAAAAGAAATTTTTTTAGAAGACACTTAGAACTGTTTACAGCAAGTAACTCCAGTACTTTGGAACCAGTTGTGTGTCTCTGGCACCTCTTTGCAACCCACAAAATAAAGTCAGCATTGTATTACCACATAGGCTGAGTAATTATCTTGTTGCAGATATGAACCACATGAATGCATTTAACTATGAATATGGTCAATAGAACAGACCATTAGCACCGTCTGAAACTTGTTTGTTGATTTCAAACCCTACCAGACATTAAGAGACAAAAAACATTAATGGAGACTTGAGGCAAGGAATTTCTCAGGAAGAAAGCTTGCGTGTTCCAAAAGTGGAGAAAAACATGGATTTGCCATGAGGTTGTTTTTGAGTGTGTGTGCGTGCATACAGCAACACAGCCCTGTCATCAACACAGAAAACAATACAATATTTGGCTCCTGTCTGATCTGATCGAGGAACTTCAGAGGTACTTTGGCACCATGTGAGACATCTGCCTGCCTGGCTCCATTTCTTGCTTCAAAGCAGCTCAGCAAGTATCTTATGTGTGTGTATATACATATATATATAATATATATACATAACATATATATAGAGAGAGAGGGGGAGAGAGAGAGAGAGAGCATATATATGTGTATATGTTGTATATGTATACTGTGCATACATATATGCACACTATATATATAACTGTACATAGCTATTGTAGTTATGTATACAGCTAAACAGGTATCTAGTTATATAGTTACGTATAGAAGCAATGACCACGCCAAGGGTTTTCCTTCTGCATTACCAGAATTCACTGCTTTTCCATACATTTTTCTATCAGAGCACTTGTACAGGGGTAGGGGTTTTTTTTGAGGTTTTTAAAATCAGTCAATCCCATTTTTACCCTCTTCTGTTGGTGGTAGAAATCTATGGTTACTTGGAAATCAGCAGAATTTTGTTTCCATTTTTATTTCGGTGGCATACAGCCTGTTTTCTGTTACACCAACACAAATCTATTTGGGCTACAGCAGAATAAAACCCCAAATTGAAATCAGCCTGAAAAAAGAAAGGGCTTTGTTATGTTAACAGGAATGAAATGGAGTCCATCAGCGTTCAGAAAAAAAAGACGTGGTAAAAATTGCTAAATAAATAACTGGCAGGCATTCAGAAATGGATAAGCAAAAACCCAGCAATAGGGAATCCTGTTTTCAGCCTTTTGTGATGGATTCCAGCAATGAGTCCCGTTATTACTGGGAGAAAAATGGCATGAGATCATGATGGTGTTTGGGATTTGTCCTCTTTGAGGTCCATCATTTAGTCTCCCTTTGAATCAGAAGTGTTTTCTCCTCCTTCCTTGGTGCTCAAGCTGCCACAGGAGAGCTGCTAATCAAACTGTGGGTTTATTTCTTGTCAGCCGCTTACAAAGCATTGCTCAGAGGGACTCTGGCCTCGTTCTCTGCACTGTGCTGGCTGCAGAGAGATGGGATGGGTAGAGACTGAGTTAGAAAGATGCATTCACCAGAAAGGTGCTGTGTAGCATGTTGTATAGCATAACTGTACATTAGGAATGCTGTTCAGGCAACGTTTGCTTTCAGATGTTTCATTCTCTGTTAAGTAGGCAGTGTTGAAATTTGGCCTCTGCTCTGCAAGCATCTCTGAAGTCCTGACGAATGTGTGTCCTAATGCACCCGCACAGTGTTCACTGCTGCAAGAGGAGCAAACAGGGGGACCTGATTGTGCTGTGCTCAGGCTCTTCAAAGGCAGAGTGCTGGTGCCACGCAAATGCTGTCTGTGTTGTTAAGTCAAAGCAAAGCAGCGATGCAGGAGCTCTGATATATCATGGCTGCGTTAAGCGGTCGAGAGATAAAGCAGAATTACTTGGAAGCTGCCCAGGTAACTCATGTTGTCTCAGATGTTACTCTGAAGTTATTGCAGTGAGATGCATCATTGTTCAGAGAGAAAGGAGATAGTAAATTCCCATTTTCCTGTCTTCTCATGCTCTGGCTTGTGAAAGGCTGTTTGACCAAAGCCAAGAGGAACTGTGCAGTGGGAGATGGCTGCAGCATGGCAATGCCAACTGAGAAACAAAAAGGTGGAAGAGAAGCCAGAGGTAGAAGAGCTCATCTCCTTTATCTCTGCTCTCTGGTGTTGTCCTGCAAAATGCTTTGGACATTCAGCCTGGAAAGCTGTGCTGGCAAGAGGAGGGAGAGAAGGCTGCTTTGCTTTTCTGCTTTCCTCCATCCACCCTCAGTTATCTCCTGACACTCACAGAGTGTGACCTGCCTGCTGGAGAGAGTTTGTGTCACGTGGCAGTTCTCAAAGACACTGTCCTGCTGCAAGGGACAGACTGGATATAAGGAAGGTGTATTTTACAATAAGGGCAGTGGAGCACTGGAACAGAGGTGTTGGATGCTCTGTCCCTGGAGACATTCAAAGTCAGGCTGGACGGCGCTCTTAGCAACCTGATCTAGCTGTAGGTGTTCATTGCAGGAGGGTTGGCCTAACTGACCTTTAAAGGTCTATTCCAACTCAAACGATTCTGTGATTCTATGAGGGAGACACATCACAGCAGAGTGGCACCTGTCCCACACTGGGATGCT